>LR990625.1:25461791-26903041 GCA_905147815.2 Phalera bucephala | reverse complement strand
TACTTGTGCTGTATCGAACTAATTCAAAATAAGACCACACCCATGTGTGGTCTTATTTTGAATTAGTTCGATACAGCCATAGCCAACGTGAGGACGCGTTTCAATGCTACTATTTGCTAAAACTATCGTTATAAATTGTACACTGCCTTGTTGGTCCAGTGGCAAAAGCGCATGGCTTGGTGATCACGAGGCCCTGGGTTCAAATCCTAGGTCGGATAAATGAAGTTTTTCTAACGAAAGACTTCGCAATATGAGTCCGGAGCCTGGAATTGTGCCCGGTATATGGCAGTAGGCTCGCCCCCTATTACATGGGACCTAACATCGTCGGCGAAGAGTGGGTGTACTCAGTGCACCTCTGCCACCCTCGCTTGGGGAATATAGGCGTGACGGTGTGTGTGAGAAATTCTACAGTTGCTAGCTTGGCTGTTTATTTTCGTGAACCGTTATCTAGTACGAAATATGAATAGTGTCCAACCGAACCTTAGTGGTCTTTTTAAAAAAAACACCCTTAGCCAATACTTCGGCTTCCGCCAAAATGAGCAGAAGTTTTGTATGTTTTTTTTTGAATTGGTACCACTAAAATGTAAAAAATCATGGACCTTGACCAAACTCGTTAATTCTAAACACCAGTGTGTGCATTTTTCACTCGAGGGGTTAAATAATAAGGCAGAATAGAAATTCTATATTCCCATTGAATATTCTAATATAAGCAGAAATATGCAACAGCAAATACAATTTTACAATCGAAACTTGTCCAATAAATACATTTCGACTAACAGCCTGCGAACGGTACCGCCCGCTTGTAAATCCAGCTTGTCAGCCAATCTGTTTGGTTTACGCCACCCTGTCGACATGCTAACTGGAATATTATTTAAAGGTCAACAACGTCGATTATTGTTTGAATTTTTAAATATGTTAAATTTAACAATGGCTTAGTTGTAAGTACGCTCAGCTACAATACGTTATGAGCACATCTCAAAATTGTATCTTACCATTACTAAATAGACCGTGTCTTATTAGAAGGGTAAGTCAAAAGTTTCTGTAACCAGCGAACGACGAACTATGAGAGTGGAGAAAACCAGAGAGGTGTTTAAGGGAAGAACTTGTTAGAACTCTATGTGCTCTGCCTAACCCGCAAGGTATCTGGCGTGATGGTATAGATAGATAATATAAATATCACTACCGGCATCATCTAAGCAATTACTGGCGTCCCAGTGATGTATCGAAAGTAGCCGATCGATCGTATCGATGGCTCGTTAATGATCGATATCGGTGAACGCCGGTCGGTACGTGGGTTGTCTGCTATAGAGTTTGACGGATGGCAGATAGCTGCATTGCTTTATGACAGGTCTAGTCTGTGCTGTAGACAAATGATATGGTATTAATAGTTGTTGTTTTTTCTAAAGACCACGAGCTACACCACGAGGGTGGTGTTGCTAAGTGTGACGAAACGGGGAATTTAAAGTGTGACAGTCTAATTAAGGCGCTCGTAGCGCTGTGCGACCGCGATGTTATTACCGATCACCAAGGCTAAGCAGCGTTCGGGTCGGTCAACCTGAAATGGGTGGCATTTTGATATTCATTAAACCCGATTACCACTCGATGTGGTAGTCTTTAAGCCAAGTTGGAAAGGACATTGTCGAAAATTACCCCAGAACCAACAAACATTTGACCCCTGCAATCATTACTTATCTATTTTATTAAAATCATGGCAGATATCCGTATCTAACGGACAATTTGCTATCTAAAACAAATATTTCAAAGTATTGTAAGTACTTATATCGAAGACGCCGATATCTTAACTGAATGTCAACACACACAATATAACCTCATACATATTAATGGCTACTGAATTATAACCTCAAAATCTAATACTTTTGGTGCAATATTGCGATTCCCTCGCTTTTCCGATTAATAATAAATGCCTTAAGAGACTTTATGGGTGATCTGAAATCATACAAGTAGTTTTTCATTGCTGTTGGTTCTGGGGCAAATCATGTATGGGCGCAGAACAATATCCTTTTAAGGGCGGCTGGATAAGCACCGCCATCTGCTTCCGGTACCCGCACTGGCTCTATGTGGTGGAGTATACTCTAACCTCTCTCACCTCGATTTTTCAGAAAAGACCTTTTTCCCAGCAGTGAGGCAGTATAAGACGATTTCATGACCAGAAAGGCTAGACAAGAGACAAGCGGTTTGTATCTATTCTCTATAGGGTATTGTTCTGACCACGTAGCTTGTCCTAGTGAAATGTCATTCTCATAGATTGTCTCGTTTTCTATTAGCGTTAATGACTGTGCAAAGTCCACTTGACTTCATGCACTGGTTGAGATTGGCGGAGTGACACGAAAAGTCTAGCCTTCCCCCGTAACGTCAGTCCAAGCCGAGGCCGTTCCTCCCTAAGACACCCTTGAGCTAGTTACCCCCTTGCCATTCTCGCTGGAGCGTAGTGCTTGCATGGTCGCCCTCTTGTCCGGTGAAGCTGTAAAGGTGTCGCGGCTAACATGGTAGAAAAAAAAGCTTTGCCTTTCATACAATTTGTACCATAAACTACAACAATTTAGTATATGATAGAAAGCCTGGCGACAAGGCGGTCAGCAGTAGCAGTAAACGGCAATAGGGAATATGCTTGTATTTTTTTTATATTTTTATACGATAGATTACATCAATATATAACTGCAAAAAATATTGAAGATAGCAAACAGATAAGAGCATTTTAAACGCCCGCCATTTTGACGCGCTTGGCGTGACGACAAAATCTATTATAACAATCAATTAGTGAACAGCTGTAGAAGTATTTTATTCTGTAATTTATTTTTATTTTTTATTTTGCGACTATTATACAATGGAACAACACTGTGGTGTGCCTAGGTGTAAAAATACAATAAGAAATGCACCCGATAGGTGCGGACATAAGGAGAAAGTGGTGTAAAATCAGAAAAAGAGACATGGTATCTCCATCAACTTGTTTATATTGCTGTGAAGATCACTTTATCGTAAGAATTAACTTAAATAATTTAAACTAAAATTTTGCTTTGTGTAAATCGATAACAATTAATAACAATAAAACTAACTCAATAGCAAACATACAACAAATATGCACTTGTTAACATTTGTATTGTAGAATTTGACGTCATATTCGATCTGGTGGCGTTCCCGCTACTTTGAATTTCCCTCTCATTTTTTGTACATTCAATAATTATTTTCTTAATAAAAAAGTAATGTTATTAAAAAAATATTTGCGTAGACATTATTCTAATGCAATAAAGTTTGTAAAAAAAAATATTTGACCCTTATTTGAATTACACGCATATTCCCTATTGGCCGAGTGTCCACTCAATAAACTTAGTCGTACCGCTGTACCCTGCGCCCGCGCATACTCCACTACAAATTATTGTATATGCTAGGGTTGCTAAGAATATAACCACCTTATTTAATATGTTTAATATGTATGAAAACGAAACACACCGTCACGCCTACATTTCCTAAGCGAGAGTGGCACAGATGTATTACGAACGAATAGGTGGCGAGCCTCACATTAATCTGATACATAGGGGAATTGTATCAATATGTAGCTTTTAATCAGAAGGATGAATAGTTTCTTTATATATATCTATATATTAGCCCTGTTAAGAAACTGTCCCACTGCTGGGCACGGGCCTCCTCTCCAACTGAGAGGGTTTAGGCCATAGTCCACCACGCTGGCCCAGTGCGGGTTGGCGAACTTCACACACCTTCGAGAAACTCTTAGGCATGCAGGTTTCCTCACGATGTTTTCCTTCACCGTTAAAGCAAGTGATAATTAATTTTAAATACGCACATGCTTTCGAAAAGACAGAGGTGCGTGCCTGGGTTTGAACCCGAGACCTCTGACTTTACAGTCCAACGGTCTAACCACTAGGCTATCACGTGTTCATAGTTTCTTTGCTATACTTATAAATAAAGCTATACAATATCATAATTAAAAAAAATATTAATTATCGTTTCGTAAAAAAAGTGTACTGTGCTAATTCAAGTTGCATCAATGATGCCATAATTGATACAGTGAATTGAAGTCAATTTGTGTTTATCTAAAATACGAGGGAGATAACATTAAAAAATAGCATTATGTTTTCTATCGTTCGTAATCATGATAAGTGTTTTATCACCATTTATTTGGTAAACCAAAGGCCATTGCTGCAGAGGTTTAGGGTTGAAGTTAGCACCTAGGGGGTGGATAAGATGTTCCTATAAAATTTAAGCGTGGCACTGCGCAGGGTGGCACAGTGCAGACCGACGTTACGCTCAACCCATATTTGTGTTTGCCATCTAGCGGAGACTGGCAAAAACTAAACGGCTCGTCCATGTTACTTGTAAGTTCATTATATTACGGTAGATGGCAGGTTTCATATATAAGTATTCTAATAAATTACGAAAAAAAATACTAGTGTAATGTAATAATATTTGTGTGACCAGAATGGCGTAATATTTTTTGCATGTACACAATACATCACTCTATTTTAAAAGTTTTATTTTAAGAAAAAATAGATAATATGTATTTAACAGAGAACTCGGTGGGACGTGTGAATGGAGCGAATTAAGAATTCATACGGCTCGCTAGCTTACGCCATCTCCTCTTTGAATTTGCTTCGTGGGGTGGATGAAGATTTGTCATAAAGCTGAGCATATTCATTTTACTTGAATATGCTTAGCTTTATGACTTTTTTCTCAGATATCTAACTTTACGGCAACCCTGTACCCATTGCGAAGCAGTTGAGTCGACGCCGAACCTCAAACTTTCCACTGAACTATTTTTATTCAAATACGTTTATTACCGGTGTTAACTGTACAATACGAACTCGTTTCCGTTCGTTAGCGCCGCGTTAGCTCAGTACGTGGGCTGAAGAGAAATACAGGCTCAAATCATAATAGGTTCGCATTCTGACGTTAAATGATCAAATAGCAACTACTAAATGGGCCTGTAGGCGGGACATGTGTTAAAGATACTTTTATTTCATAAATTTTCATTAGTTCACTCTATCGTGCCAAACTGGTCCCTTTGCACAGTCGGGCTCCCGACCCAGGTATAACCCAGGACTTTGTGAGCACCAATCACGTTTTTTGCTAAGGGAAAATCTTGGATAGAACATCAACTAGATCATATTAGCCAAAATGCTAATATGATCAGTAAGAACTGACTACCCCATGGTGGCCGACATCGACACTTTAAAGGGCTCCGGGATCTCCCTCTGCCTCTGTGCCGTGCGGTGATCCAAAGACCCCTCATCCCACCTTCTTGGGGGTTGACATGGGTAGACTTGGGGGTAGACTTGCACCGACGCGATGGTTGCAGCAATGTGGGCCACAACACGTCGCTGTCCTCCTCAGGGTACACCATTCGTCCGCTCTCGAAGCACGATCCTATCAATAACAATTATGAAACAAAAGAAACTGAAAGGGTTTTTTCATCAAAAAAACACAACACCAGAAACAATTCTACAATCTTTTTTTCACACAATTCTCTATTTCCTGATTAAAAGAAGCACTCAACTTAATTATTTGATACTCCTTTATTCAGCAGAAATGATATAAACATTGAGGTGAGTAGATTGCAAATAGACACAACAGAACATGATATAGTTCATTATATTCATAGCAAAACACATAAAAATCTTGAGTTGGAAATGATTACATTTAATAAAAATCTTTTTTAAAAAAGTAAACCGACTTCAAAAAGCAAAAAATAAATATTTGAAGTCAGTACCGGTTAGTGCAGTCGGTTACTTGGCACCTTGACTTCAAATATTTATTTTTTGCTTTTTGAAGTCGGTTTACTTTTATATTTTAAAGATTTTTATTTTACAATTTTAAGTGACGAGTGAATTATTTAGTAATATTTATACACCTATATTATATTATTTTGCCGAGTTGTGTGTAGGATTGATATAATAACAATATACACTACAATATAATCCACATACTATATAACGGAATCTAAACATGCGTGCTGCCGTTATGGAGTCCCCTGGTGTATCTTCCAAGTCCAAAGTTCAACACCGATTTCATTAAAATGGGATCACCTCCAAAACTATACTAAACTCAACGCAAAAAGAATCATCAAAATCAGTACATAGATAAAGACGTTATAAAAAACCCAGACGAATTGTCAACCTCTCCTTTTTTGAAGTCTGTTAATATTCTGATTAGTTCTATGGCAGGTACCTATAAGATTGACATAATACCCATAATATCTCAATCTTCGCATCGTATTGTTTGTCGTTAAGGAGTTCCCTGGTGTATCTTCAAAGTCCAAGATTCAATACCAATGAAATAATGTGGGACCACATTGTAGCTACACTGAATCAAAAAAAAATCGTCAAAATCGATTCATAATGGGCGGAATGATCGCGTAACATACATACAAAAAAAAAATACAGTCGAATTGAGAACCTTGTCCTATTTTGAAGTCGTTTAAAAAGGAAAGACATTACAAGGCTTTTAAATTTTATGTGTCAGATAGGACATTAGCAATATTCTTAGATAATAGATTACGGCCACAAGGCATAATGCCTTGGGGCCATAATCTTGCTATTAAAACTTCGAGTTTTATGCAATTAATATACAGAATTGTACAATTACGTAGATTCAATAAACGAATACATTAATAGGTTGGTTGGCCGTGGGATTCATTCCAGGTGTGGGGCTACGTTTTCTATAAAACAAATAAACTTGGAAAATAATCTATATTTCTTCATCAATGTGGATCTGGTTATCTGAATAAAGAAATTGTTATTACAATTACTTAGCATATTTTGCTAAGTAATTGTAATAACAATTTCTTCTCTCTCGCTCTCAATTAATCATCCTCTAAATAGATCCTATCGCTTTGCAATGCAGCCTCCAATCAGTCCGCCATGCTGTCTCGTCACGAACTGAACTCTTCATACCGGAGATTTATTGATCCTTAAGACTGTCCCGCTGATCTAGCGATGGACAGTGCAGCTGGTGATTATGGTCCTAAATTCGATTTGGAGGAGTCGGATAAATAGTTCTAGGAGTTTTTTTTAGTGTTAGGACGGGTTTGGAATTATGCCCGGTGTAATAGCTATAAACTCGCTTCCTATTATTGACCTAGACCTAAAATTTTCGGTGACATGTGGGTGGATACGATACACATCTGCCACACACCAATTGGGAAATGTCCGCGCGCCTAGTCCTGATTGGCATATACAATGTGTAACATAATAAACGCAAGCTCGGAAAATAGTTCTAAATCGATAACTGAATTGATTCCAACTATTTTTAATACATACATTTTTCTAAATTTGCAAAAAAAAAACTCTGACTCAGTGCGCTACAAAAAGAAATTTATTGTTGATTCAAAGCAATACAGAGATTGCAAAGGCATTTCTAAAACGTATTTCTCAATACGCACATATACACGTACAAATTTCGTTGTTAATCGGGGTATACAAGTGCGTGAAAAAGGGTTAAAAATTTCAAATTTGGAAAATTGGTTTTCGTATGGAATTTGTAAGTATCTGAGGTCTTGCGTTATTTTTTATACACTTTGTATAGTCAAAATATCTTATAATCACGAACTCCCGTATATATAAACATGTCTATTTAGTTTTACTCAAGTAAATACTAAGTACAATATTTTTACTCTACAGTTGAGAAACTGTCAAAAGTAAGAAATGTATAAAGTTAATTTTCTTAGCCATGTAGGTATAGAATTTTAAACAAATGATTATACTCGGCTAAGTAAAGTAAAGTAGTCATAACTAAGTAAATAAGAATCTATAGAAACGGGTGTAAGCATAGATATAGCATAGTATCTGGCTGTAAAATTCTGTATAGTTGTCATCTGCTAATAGTGAAGGGATAGTATTTATATCATCTATCTTTCCACACGCCAGATGCCCTGCGGGATAGGTAAAAGATAAGGATATACTTAATAATATAATCGTGCGGGGTGACGATATCCTTAATTATATAATTTTGAAAAATCTTTTCAAAAATAATTTTATATTGAAAACACGACGGAGATGTCTTGCTTAATTAAGTTGTTATGGCCACGTTCCGGCTCTATTATCAGATCCTGGCCACCACAATGATATATAGAACATGTCAAGACAAATCCGACGACCTCAAACACGTCCAGGTTATATTGTTTAGTTGTGGAGTTCTTATGGCCTCCTTGCGGCTTCATCATCACACCCTGGATATCATCTAGAGCACCACTTTTAACGCGCCTGAACGCGACGCGGTTCTATTGTGTGCGTAAGTTATTAGTTAGTTAACTAACCTACATTAGTTATAAGAACTTGACTGCCCCGTTGGTCTTAATCGGTCGGTCTCACTAGGTCCTGCGTTCTAATCCTAGGTTGGACAACTGTGGATTTTCTAACGAAAAATTCCCAGTATGAGTCCGGGGTTTGGAATTTTTCCCGGTATATGGCAATAGGTTCACCCCCTATTACATAGGACCTAACATCGTCGGCGAAAACTGGGTGTACTTAGTGCACCCCTGCCAATCTCATTTGTGGAATATAGGCGTAACGGTGTTTATTTAATTTATTTTTTAACTTATGTTGTTGTCGTACAAAAGTCTCTAAATAAATTTAAATAAAAAAAACATTGTTTTCTAGTGGACCTTAGTTTTTGTTACTACTTCAACTCCATCACTAAAACAATTTTTCTCTTTCCAGGCCAGTCTGCCGGAACTGCGTGGTGTCACCAACGGGTTCCTCACCGCCTCCGCTCCACGAGCAAGCTTCATCACCGCCACCGCCCGCGCCCTCATCTCCCATCACCTCTCCCAGACTCCTGCCATCTCTACCTTCCCCGCAGCCTTCACACAGCGGGTCTTCAGTCCCAAGCCAATCTAACTCCCCGCATCCATACTCCTACCCAAACAGAAGAAGTCAGAATTACCCAGAATTTGGGTTGTTGCATAGTCATAGCGTCTCCCAAATCCATCCTTACCAATCTCCCCAATCGCCTCAGTCGGCGATGTCTCTGTCGCCCCATCCTGTACCCCAAGGGAAGTTCAGGGGTTTGCTGGAGCATGCTGAAAGGCTGATGAAGCCGGGAGACCCCCACCGGCATTCCCAGAGCGATGACGACTCCGGGTGTGCACTAGAGGAGTATACCTGGGTACCACCTGGATTGAGGCCGGAACAGGTTAGTTTTTGGAGTTTTTAAGAACGATGTTTAAGCTGCACTGTAATTTCTTTAGCAGTATGAATGTAATCTTACTTTGTCGTGAGATAGTGGATATTGCAGTTTAAAAGCTTCGTCTCTTTTCATAGCAAAGTAGATTAAAACAATACTTCTAAAGGCTTGTTGTCTTAATCGATCATTTCCAAATTTTCTAAGTAAGTCAATCACTGCCTCGTTGGTCTCGTGGCGCATAGTGTGCGTGTCTATCACGACGTCTTAAATACAAATCCTAGATCGGACAAAGTTTAATATTTCTGTAGAAAAAAACCTATTATCAATCAAAATTTTGTCTAATATAGTACCAATAGCTCGTTTCCCTCTATTACACTTGGACCTAGCATCGTCGGAGATAAGGAAGCACACCTCCGTCACCCCCGTCTGGGGAACATTTTGTAGACGTGATAGTGTTTATTTTTTTAATTACAAAGACAGAATAAAGAGAAAATGCTCTGTAAGGAAAGAACTTGTAAGAACTCTTTACTCTGCCTACCCTGCAAAAGATCTGGAAAAAGAAAATTAAAGTCGCAAGCCCTACCCACACTTTAAATTCATTCGTCCGTTAACAGGACCCCGTAGAGAAGTTTATTACAAGTAGGGAGACCTTCGCCCCGCGACCCATTACAATTCTTTCCTCCGTCGCATCTTAATATCATTAACACTCTATTTTTAACTGTAATTATAAATACGGTAATCTACTTATTCGCAGACGGCTCGGTCCAGTTGTTAAGTGCTTAAGCCGCGCTGGATCGAGTAGTCGTGGGTTCGATTCCGCACATAACAATCTTTGACCGCCACACATCTGATTCGTTCTGGATGTAATTTCATGTTTGTAAACGCACTCATTTGAAATTTTATACTAGAATTTTTTGTGTAACAATCATATCCCTACATATTATAAAATAAACCCCCCCACCGCGTCTGTCTGTCTAAACGCGATAAACTCAATCACTACCGAACGGATTTTCATACGGTTTTCACCAATGGACGGAGTGATTCCAGAAGCAGGTTTATGTGTATATGTAACCCGTGCGAAGCCGGGGCGAGTCGCTTAAAAAAAAAGGCAGCTAGATTCAAATTAAAAGTATTTTCGTAACTATCCTTTAAGGAACTGGGTGAATAATATAGTTTAGTTTAGGTTATTAACTTTATACGCCCTTTTCCCTCCAAAGGAGTAAGTAAATATATACATTTAATACAAAATAAACTAATATATTAAACACCTATATTTCCCAAACGGGGTGGCAAATGTGTACTGTATACACCCACTTTTCGCCGACGATGTTAGGTCCCATGTAATAGGAAACGAGTCTATAGCCTTATACCGGGCATAATTCCAGTCTCCGGACTCATACTGGGAAGTTTTTCGTTAGAAAAAGTACATTTGTCCGACCTAGAATTTGAACCCAAAACCTCGTGATCACAAAGCGATGCGCTTAGCCACTAGACCAACAAGGCAGTCAGATCAACAAGACATTTAAAAAAAAAGGATATCCTTCGTTAAGATTATTACCAAAACATATTTAAAAAAAATTAAAAACATAACTTAAGCTATATATAAGTTTATTAATTGTACAAATGGTCTTAATATTTACGACATTATATTATTAATACAAATTATTAAAAATGATAAGCAATAAACACCGATATATACATGAGCAATAATTTTCGAGAGTTTAAACGAGGATCTTCGGACAGACAGACTCAGTAGGAGGTCGATTATAATGCTAATGGAGACAATTTTTAATAGTAACTTCTTATTATCAAGTGTATTCTTTTACTTTTTTCAAAACGTAGACCCACACTATGAATTACGAGTATTCCTGTGTCGTTGTTGAGTTTAGAAACATGAATATCATACCGGCGAGCGTGTATAAGTACTATGAGAGTGGAGGAAGCTAGAGAGGTCTGTAAAGCAAAAAATCTGTTGGAACTCTGTGCTCTCTGCTTACCCCCCAAGTGATCTGGCTAGATGGTAAAGGTAGATAGAGACAAAATAGTGACCCAAACTTAGAATTATTTGTGTCGTTGTTGCCTTTACGAACATGAAATTAACACCGGCGCCGGCGAGCGTGTGTGAGAAGAACTATAAGAGTGAAGCTAGAGAGGTCTGTAAGGACCTGTTGGAACCGTGTGCTCTCTGCTTACCCCGCAAGGGATCTGGTTAGATGGTATAGATAAATAGAGACAAAACAGTGACCCAAGCTAATAATTATTTCTCTGTTGTGGGTGCGTTTACAAACATAAAATTTACATACACAAACACGCGGACTAAATAAAATATTTGTGGGTCACTATAAACATCATTCCCGTACAAAACAATCCATACGAACAGTTTGTGAATAACTCGAGTTTGAGAGGAGATTAAAACCTGAACTTTCAAATCATAAAACGAGCGAATTCTTACAACCTGTCAGTCGAATTCATAGAAAAAGAAATTAAAACACAGTCTCGCCTATATTCCCCAAGCGGGGGTGGCATAGGTGTTCTGTGGACACTCACTTTTAGCCGATGATGTTAGGTTCAACGTAATAGGGGGCGAGCTCATTGCCATACATCGAACACACTTCCAGACTCCGGACTGAACAAACGTGAGCGCAACGCGCATTATTCGCCACTAGACTAACGAGGCAGTCAGTAAAACAAAAATCTTAAAGAAATATATTTACTAAGTGTTTACAATCAATTCCGAAATAGTACATTGAAAACGAAAACAAAAATCCTCTCGCCATTTTCGAAAAACACTTTCACAACCACACAAAAAGCTATAAAACAGCAGCGCAAAAAATGAGCAAATCGCCGCGAAACAATAGATCCGCGTGGACAAAGCGACGGCGCTGGAAGACAATGCCGGTCATTGCTGGGCTTTGATGGTGGAAGCCATTTTGAATATTCCGCGTTTTGTTTGTGTAAAATAAAGGGAAATGGAAAATTCTTTGTAGCAACCTACATGTATTGTGTATTGTATGGTTATCAATGTATCTATATCAAAATCAGAATGATTATAAAAACACACCGTCACGCCTATATTCCCCAAGCGGGGGTGGCAGAGGTGTACTGAGTACACCCACGTTTCGCCGACGATGTTAGGTCCGTTGTAATAGGGGGCGAGCCTATTACTATATACCGGGCACAATTCTAGACTCCGGACTCGTACTGGGAAGTTTTCGTTAGGAAAACTACACTTGATACTACACAGAATGATTATTATTCATGTAAACCATTGTCTCAATCGTTACAAAATGACAGACGGCTTGGCCCTGTGGTTAAGAGCTTGAGTCGCTCCGCCCATTACATCGAGTAGTCGCGGGTTCAATTCCCGCACGGGACAAATCTTTATGCAACCCACAAACATTTGTATCAGTCTTGATGTTTGTGCATGTGAGGTTTGATGTTTTTAAATGCACCCACGATACAGGAATAGCTCCTAGGGCGAGACAACATTGCTTTTTAAAAAAAAGTAATAAAGCCTCTACCACCACTTCGGAATGTCACATGTACAGAAGTAGCAAAAGGAACTCCACGGTTACTCTTTTGATATAGTACTTTTACAAATTTTTCCACCTACGTTTTGTTGTGGGGTATGAGAGATAGTATCTTACTTTTGGACTTTTCTAAGTCGGTAAATCGAGTCGAAACCGGTTTCCTTTTTTTGAAAGTTGATTTATTTTTTAACTTGACATGGTATGTACTTTTTTTGTTAACACATCATTAAATGGAAGTTCGTTAATCAGATGCCGGGCACGTCGCTCCGTCATTACTGTTCAACAAGACTCATTACCATACATTACCATCTCATAATGTAACCTGATCATAACTTTGGCTCAGGCTCGACACGTTTTGGAGAGACCCAAATCGGTTAAATCTTTATCAAACATAGATATACGACACAACTGTACCTTGGAAATGAATTTAGTTATTTAGAAGGGAGGAAGGTAAAACAAAAAAAAACCATGATAGGAACCTGCGATATTCTTGCAGTTTTTTATTTATTTTATTAACCGATATTATAGACTGCTAGGCAAATGTGTCAAGGTTATGAATAAATTTAGAAGTTTAGCGCAGATATTAAGATCATGCGAAGACCAAAACACACAGCCGTCGTCACATATCACTATACAAACAAAAAAGTCACATTTTTATATGACGGTATCGTCAGGGGGTCTGTCCAAGAGCGTGCTCATCGCGACCCCTGCCAGCCGCTACGGCTGCAATCTTGGACCGAGCAAGTACCGCAGTGCGGGCTAGGGCGTCCCCCCGAGGCGACGCGTACCGGCCCGCCCCCGTCGGTATGAACATAGGCAGAAGCGGCGATGGGGGCCGCCACCCATCACGCCGGGCCCGAACTGGCAAGTCGTGGGGTGCAGAGTGCCGAATAGGCACCTGGAATGTAAGAGGTGGTATGGAAGATAAGATGCATGAGGTGAGTGATGTAATGAAAGAGAGACGCCTGGATGCTCTGTGTGTAACAGAGACTAAGCGAAGGGGCAGTGAAGCCTGTGATCTCCCTGACGGCATGATGGCTCTGTGGTCTGGAGGGCCACAGAGCGATCATGCCAGCATGGGGGTGGGTATCTTGTTGTCCCGTCGCCTGGCCTCTGGAGTGAGAGATTATGGCCTGCATGATGCGAGACTTCTCTGGGTCCGCTTGAAACTGGGTGTCACTAGAGTGTTTTTGGTTGGAGCCTACGTTCCTGTAAGCTCGTCGACACCCCCGGACCTTGAGAAGTTTTGGGATAATGTCAGAGAAGTTCTGGATCTGGCAGATGCGAATGAAAAGGTGATTTTGTGTGGCGACCTGAACGGATGGGTGGGAACCAGGCGGCAAACTTGCGACGCTGCTCTGGGTCCTTATGGTGATAAGAGAGTGAATGATGCAGATAAGCTTATTGTAGATGTGTGTTTGGAAAGAGGTCTCCTTGTGTCCAATGCAATATTCGAGCACAAGGATATTCATATGTATACGTGGAGAAGAAATGAACAGAAAAGCATGATAGATTTGATCCTGGTAGATAACCGTCTCCGAAGTAAACTTCAAGATACCCGTGCGTATAGAGGCCCCACTCTTGAATCGGACCACTATCTCGTAATTGCGCGGTTTAGTGGTTTGTTCAGGAAGTGGAGGCACTGGCGAGAGCGTATCCCCTTCGGAGGCCTTGAAAGAATCAAGGTTGAAAAGTTGCAAGATGAGAGCGTGAGGAGAACGTATGAAGACAGAGTCCGGGACAAGCTTTTGACAGCTGGTTCTTCGGACTCAAACATAGATGAATTCTGGAATTGTCTGAAAGAGAGTTTGGTAGAATCAGCGAAAGAAGTATGTGGCTGCTCAAAGAAGCATAGCACAGCAAAAGGGGATGCATGGTGGGACACAGTTAAAAAGCTCTGTAGAAAGTAAGAAGAAAGCGTGGCAGGACTATGTCTCTTCTTTGAATCTAAATGACAGTATGACGGAGATGAAGAAAGAAATATACCGGCAATGCAAGAATGCCACCAAAACCTTAGTGAAAGAAAAGCGTGAAAGAGCTAGTGTGATTGAGGAGGAGAGGCTGACTAAGAACTTCGAGAATAACACCAAACTCTTTTGGAGCAAGGTGAGAAAGGCTCGAGGTGATTCGTCAGGCTCCAGAATGGAAAAGATAAAATCTAAGGATGGTGACATTCTTGCAGACACACAAGCTGTGCTAAACCGGTGGAGTGAATACTTTGGAGAAATGTATGAGAATGCCCCGGATGCTGGTGCCACAGACGAGCCCAGAGGCGAGTTTGCAACACCAGAATCCACAGAGGACATCACTATGGAAGAAGTTGAATGGGCGATACGAAGTATGAAAAATGGTAAAGCTGCGGGAATAGACATGATATCTGCCGAGATGATTAAATATGGTGGAACTTGCGTCCGGGACGCTTTTTGGGTCCTCGCAAATCTTTGCTGGAAGACCGGTAGAGTCCCTACAGATTGGCGCCGCGCAGTCATAGTACCCTTGTATAAAGGCAAGGGCTCACAATATGACTGCGCCAATTACAGGGCCATCAGTTTGATCAGCTTGGCAGCTAAGGTGTATGGTAAAATTATTGAACGGAGAATGCGCGAGAAGTCCGATGGAGTGTTGTGTGAGGCACAGGGAGGTTTCAGGTTTGGAAGAGGATGTTCGGATCAAGTTTTCTCCCTCCGCAACGTCGTAGAAAAGCATCTGGCAGTAGGCCGGAAGGTTTTCTCCGGTTTTGTGGACCTGGAGAAGGCGTTTGATAGAGTCGTGCGAAAGAGACTTTGGGACATTTTTCCAGAGTATGGTATAAACGGCACCCTGTTGCGAGCCGTCCAGTCCACCTACGTGGACAGCAAGGCATGCGTACGGGTGAGTGGTAACATGTCACCTTGGTTTGACGTTAAAATCGGCGTCAAGCTGGGTTGCGTGTTGTCCGCTAGACTGTTTATAGTGTATCTGGATAAAAGTCTTCAAAGACTGAATGCGATGACTGAAGGGGTAAAAATGGGTGATCTAGTGATAAACCACCTATTGTATGCAGATGACGCGGTTTTGATAGCGCCAACAGCCACTGATCTGCAAACACTAGTCACAGTTATGAGAGACGACTGCATGAACAATGGCTTACATTTGAATGTGAAGAAAACCAAAATTATGGTTTTTGAACGGGAAGAAACCAGAACTAATGCAAGGATTGTGGTTGGTAACGATGTGCTGGAGCAAGTGAATGAGTTTGTATATCTTGGATGCGCCTTCAGTAAGGATGGGAAATACACCGCTGATATAGAGAGAAGAGTGAATGCAGGTAATAGAGTGAATGGTGCGATAGGAAGGCTACTTGGGAGCCGGCACTTAAGCCAAAAGGCGCAGCTGGCCATGCACAATGGAGTGCTTGTCCCAACGCTGTTATATGGCAGTGAGAGTTGGGTATGTAAAAATGGAGAACAAAAGCAGGATAAATGCGGTCGAAATGCGATCTCTGCAGAAGATGTGCGGAGTCACGCTGACCGTATTCGCAACAGCGTAGTAAGAAAGCGAGTAGATATGAAAGATAGTATCGGTGTAAAGATGAGAAAGGGTATGCTCCGTTGGTTCGGGCATATAGAAAGAATGCCAGAAGAAAGAATGACAAAACAGATATACAATGCGAAAGTGGAAGGATGTAGGTGCCGGGGAAGACCTAGACTATCTTACCATGGCCAAATAGACCGTGTCTTAGCTAAAGGGCAAGTCAAGAGTCTCCGTAACCGGCGAGTGTGTATGAGACGAACTATGAGAGTGGAGGAAGCCAGAGAGGTATGTAAGGAAAGAACCTGTTGGAACTCTGTACTCTCTGCCTACCCCGCGAGGGAGCTAACGTGATGATATAGATAGATAGATAGGTATCGTCATATAAAAATGTGACTCCTCAGGTCTTTATACCACAACCAAGTACTTTCTACATCCTCTCGCCAAGTCCCAAAGCTACAATAGGGGAGTTTATGATCACTATTCAAGCACAATGCCATATTCCGAACTGTGACTTGGAACTTTTTGATAGAAAAACCCAATTAAAATTTTATTCTGACCAAGGATTCAAAGCCAGGACTCCTTGATTGCCAGCCGTACTATGTACCACTACACCAAGAAGGCAGTCATATATTTTTATATGATTAATCTCATAACACCCGTATCATTGTACGCCAGCGTTCACGTCTCATATTTCTTTCTTAACGCTATCATCCCCCGCTATTAATATACCGTGTATCTCGGGGGTGGGTGTTCGTTTAATTGTATTACTTAATAGAGGGTAGTTGTGGATATTGTTTCTAAGAAATAACTACCTCGTTGGTCTAGTCGTGAATAGTGCGCCTGGCAATCACGAAGCCCTGGGTTTGAGTCCTGGGGTGAATGGTGTTATTGGAGTTTTTTTCTATAGACGAATTCTCAAAGCGTTTTCCCGCTATGACCAAACACGACGAGTTACGATCACTTCGTACAATGACCGTATAATAATATTCTGTATATCACTGGAGTACCGTTAAACAATAATTTCACGAAGTTATGGCAACGCGCCGCGTTACGAGATTAATTAACATAAAAAACCGACAACTTAGCCCAGCGGTTAAGCCGCTCCGCCCTTTGGAGTGGTCGCGGGTTCGATCACCGCACGGGACAAATCTTTTTGGGACCTACAAATATATGATTCGGTCTGGGTAAACCTTCTAACTTTCAAATCTACGTATGTCTATAACCTTCTCCATCCAAGAAGTTAACAGAAGTATTCTGTCCACTTCCAGGTGCACCTATACTTCTCAGCGCTGCCAGAAGACAAAGTGCCATATGTGAACAGCGTCGGCGAGCGGTACCGGCTGAAACAGCTTCTGCAGCAACTGCCACCGCAGGATAATGAGGTGAGGAATCCATTCTTGAGGCACTGGTTGTTCACCAGGAGGCTTACCTTACCCTCCTTAACAAACTTATTTTAAACGTTGCTGTGAAAAGAGAAAGCTATAAACTGGATATATTTCTTACCACAGAAAAGTAAGAATATAGTATCTATATCATCACGCCAGATCCATTGCGGGGTAGGCAGAGAGTACAGTGTTCCAACAGGTTCTTTCCTAACATACCTCTCTAGCTTCCTCCACTCTCATAGTTCGTCTCATACACGCTTGCCGGTTATGGAGACTCTTGACTTGTCCTTCAGATAAGACTCGGTCTATTTGGTCGTGGTAAGATAGTCTAGGTCTTCCCCGGTACCTACATCCTTCCACTTTCGCAATGTATATCTGTTATATCATTCTTTCTTCTGACATTCTTTCTATATGCCCGAACCAACGGAGCATAGCCTTTCTCATCTTTACACCGATACTATCTTTCATACGTACCCGCTTTCTTACTACGCTGTTGCGAATACGGTCCGTCAGCTAGAATATAGTAGATTTGTTAAAGATTGTGTGATAATTACCACAAGGTAAGCGCCCAGGTTTGAGCTCTTGCCAGGGTAGGAGTGAGGGAAATTCTACTTGTATTTTCAACGGCAACTTGGTCTAGCCTGGAGATTAGCCGCTTTGCTGACCGGCTTAAGCGGTTCTTACTTCGGAATCAGGAAGACGCCCAAATTTGTTTATTTGGTAGTCGTTAAGCCAAATCGGAGGCGTTACAAGTGGTTTGATAGGTTTCTAGACCAGGTGGCCACAAAGACAGATCGTAGGAGTTAGTGAGGAGAATGTGTGGCTTAGTTAAAAAAAAGTGACTAGACACCTGCTTCCACTAATCTACACTAGGACTGCGTAGTGGAGTATGACCTATTTTTTCTCACCTCGATTTGAGAATGAAAGCCTTTCCCTAGCAGTGGTATAGGATGATTAAATAACTAGGTTGGAACTGCAACTTTCAGGTTCGGTACTGCCACGCGCTGTCAGACGAGGAGCGCAAGGAGCTGCGGTTGTTCAGCGCGCAGCGGAAACGTGAGGCGCTTGGCAGGGGACAAGCGAGGCAGTTACATGCGCCCGCGCCGTGCGACCGGGTAAGTACCGCTAATTGTAGTCGATGTTACATTTTATGTAGAGCTTTATAGGTTAGACATTTATTACATGCTTTTCAACAGGAGGATCGTTGTAGAAGAAAGTGGCTACTAGGACTGCTACTTTCTGTTTCTTTGTCTGGTCTCTATCGTCGTCAGACCAATTTTAATTAATGTACACGTTACGTGGATTGTAAAAATTTGCTTTAATATTAAGGATGTTTATGCTAGGGAAATGCTAACTGATGACACGATAAGTTATCGCGCCGCCCGCAACTACTAACCTTTTACCGAAAGCACCCCTCGCCAGAGTTATGTAGCTAATTAATGACGGACGGGCATATTTTACGATTGTTTGAGTGAATTGGAAAAAAACTCCTTTATATATAGTTTGTTATTCTTAATTTTTATTATTGTATTTTTATAGTATGTAAGGAAAGACCGTAAGGCGAAAGTGAGGCGCTCGTAACGCTGTGCGACTGCGGTGTTCTTACCGATCACCAAGGTTAAGCAGCGTTCGACTCGGTCGGACCTGAGATGGGTGACCGTCTGTGGCATTTTCATATTCGAGCGTCTCCGTGCTTTCGAAGGCACGTTAAGCCGTTGGTCCCGGCTACCACTTAATGTGGTAGTCGTTAAGCCGACTTGGAAGCCTTAAAGGCGGCTTGATAGGTTCCAACAACAGGTGGCCACAAACCTGTCTCCGCCAATCCGCACTTGGTCCGCGTCGTGGACTATGACCTAATCACTCTCACCTCGATTTGTTTTCTTTTTTTTTTTTCTTTCTTTAAAAACGTAGCCCCACACTAGGATTTATTCCTGTGTCGTGGGTGCGTTTACAAACATGAAAATTCACACACAAATACCCAGACCGGAACAAATAATTGTGGATCACATAAAGATTTGCCCCGTGCGGGAATCGAACCCGCGACTATTAAACACAGTAGGTGGTGCGACCTAAGCTCTTAACCACTGCGCTAAATCGTCCGTCATTTGTGAGAGAAGGCCTTTACCCAGCAGTGGGGGTATTATTTTAAGGAAAAAACCTGTTGGAACTCTGCACCTGCTGCCTACCCCGCAAGGGATCTGGCGTGATAATATAAAGTATTTTTACTTTTATTTTACGAATTTTTAATTATGTATATTGTTTTCCATTTAAAGTATTATTTAGTTTATATAAGGCCACACTATCGTATTGGGAAACTGTAAAGATGAATACATAAATAAATTAAAGTAAAATAAAATATTTGCTAAGATATGTAACCGGATATTTTGCAAAGATGTACAGTGAATATTTAATAATAGTAATGCAATATTTATACATCTTTGCTCATGTTTGCTACTAGAAAAATAAATGTTATCTCAAATATAATATTACTTATCTCCTTAGAAAATTGACTTATCAACCTCCCACTTCTAATAACCAACGCCAGCTTCATATTTCATTATATCTTTCAATTAGTTCAGTTCAACTCCGCGCAATGTGGGTTCATCACCGTCCTGCTTGCCACTCAAGGCACGTAGAACCGTTATATCTTCATCCTGCGACGGTAGGAGCTGTTCTTGGCATTCCTTTGATCATTTCATTATAATTTGACATTAACTAAAAGTATGAGAAATATTTTTTTACGGGGTAAAAGCCAAATTGACTGATTTTATCAATTCTGTAAACTGAAATTCAAGTTTTACCTAATTTGGGCATAAGTCTATTACAATAATCTAGATCTTTTTCAGCTAGTTGAAAATTAAATACTATTATTCATCAATAATTTATAATAACATTTATTTAATTAAAAATTGACTTACCAAGCTCCCACATCGAATAACTAACATAAGTCTCGATATTTAATTATCTTCTCCTTTCATTACGTGTTTCAATTAGTTCACTTCCGTCGCAACATGGGTTCAGTACCGTCCTGCTTGCCACTCGAAGCACGTAGCGCGGTTATATCTTCATCCTGCGACCGAGGGGGCTAATCATCGACGTGGTCGAGCAAGACGTTCGTGGAATGTCTTTGATTATTGTTTTACATTTATATTATGTCGTTGCATTAATAAAGAATTATGGGAAATTTGCCTTGGACTTAGTGAAAGCCAAAGGACATTGTTCTGCGCCCATACATGATTTGCCCCTGAACCAATAGCAATGAAAAACTACTTGTATGATTTCAAATCACCCATAAATTCTCTTAAGGCATTTATTATTAAACGGACAAGCAGGGGAATCGCAATATTGCACAAAAAGTATTAGATTTTGAGGTTATAATTCAGTAGCCATTAATACATATGAGGTTATATTGTGTGTTGACATTCAGTAAAGATGTAGGCGACTTCGATACAAGTACTTACAATACTTGGAAATATTTTGTTTTAGATAGCAAATTCTCCGTTAGATACGGATATTTGCCATTATTTTAATAAAATAGATAAGTAATGATGGCATGTGTCAAATTTTTGTTGGTTCTGGGGCACAATTTTCGACAATGTCCTTTATTATTTTTAACAAGATTAAGCTGCAATACGACAATAACGACGACTAAGCTTAGTTGTTGGAATGTAGACCACTCAGCTAACTAGAGCAAATAATTGCAGGTTTAAATCAAGGCAAATCTTTTCGTTAATCAAAAATATTTGTTTCTGTAAAGTAAAAATGGCCGCTACCCCGACTTTTACTTTACGTTTCTAACTGTTTATTTATAACTATTTTCTGCCCGCGACTTCGTCCCCGTTGAGTTTAGACAGAAACCTTACATTTTTCTGGGATAAAAAGTATCCTATATGTTAATTCAGGTAATAAACTTGCGTTTCTGAGTAAAAAACATCCAAACTCTCACATTTATAATATTAGTTGGAGTCTCACATATTTTCTATAAGAGCCAAACTCTGATGCAAGAGTACCATACTTAAATGCAGAATGAAATATCATTTCGAGGGCAAAAAAACACCGCACCGTTAATCACCCGAGTAAATAAATAAAAATACCCGCTAACCCGGAGAGCCAATTGTTGCGAATCCCTGATTAACACAAGCGCTCTCGTAAATCCGGCCAATTTATTCAAACGCCACGTATTAACACCTCGCACTTTTATCCTCATCCTGCAGCCGTAAGGGTGTGGGCACAGAAACACCAAAGAATAAAATTAAATGTGACAAAACTTCTACAATATACTTCTGTGTCTTACCTAAAGGGTCAAGAGTCTCTGTAAACGGCGAACTGCATTGTAATTCTGCACAACATACCTAAATTAAACCAAAACCGATAGAAGTATATTTCAACTGGCTACATATATCGCTGACAATTTTAAATCCAAATATAATAGAGAACAAACCTATTGCATTATACCTGGCACGTTTTCATACTTATACAACGCTTCTAGAATTAACCTCATAATAGCCAGCCGTGCTTTCGTCATAAAAAATAATGGCACAAAGATGCTAGGCGAAAAGTTTACCTATTATTTCCAAAAAATATCACGTCTATCCGCCCCGTTGTACGCCCCTCACAGCCCAGCCCGCTCCCCAGCGGGGCTACATTTTAATCCTGCGCCACATAAATCAAAAGAACACCGGTGCAATTGATACAGACAGTTTTATTTTAGCTCCGAGTTTGTTTAGTCAGTTATTTTGCTATATATTTTGTAGGGGCCGTGTAAAGGCGGGCGGTGAGGTGAATTCTATAGCAATGGACTCACATGAATCGTTGGTTTAATGACCAACGATGCAGCTAACAATCTCGAGATCCCTGGATTCGAATCCTAGATTGAACAAAGCGTTATTTGGGTTTTGCTATCATAAATTTCTCCGCACCGTTCAGTTTGGAATTCTGTTTAGTACCGATTTTCATAGCAATAGTATCTATCTATCTATATCATCACACCAGATCCCTTGCGGGGTAGGCAGAGAGTAGAGTTCCAACAGGTTCTTTCCTTACATACCTCTCTGACTTCCTCCACCCTCATAGTTCGTCTCATTGACGCTCGCCGGTTACGGAGACTCTTGACTTGTCCTTACGCAATAGGATCATTCCGTGTTAAACTTTGAGTTAACATCGTCGACAAAATATGAATGTACACACTATGAAAACTATTTCCTTAAAAAATCATAGCTCCATCATTATCGTGAAAGTCTGCCTCTACCAAGTAATAAGAATAGGTCTCCCCTCTATCCATTGCACTATTTGCCGGCCCCATACTAGATATTAAAATTCCTGTGTTACGGGTGCGTTCACATTCATAAAATTCACACACACAAAACACTACGACCGAAACAAACTTTTGTAAGTAACACAAATATTTAGTCCATGCGGGGATCGAACCCGGGACTACTCGATCTAGTAGTGAATAAAATAAAAACAATGAAAAATAAAAAAAACTTTTCACCTCATACCCCGGTATCTCTCATCTTTAAATTAACAAAGAAATAATCTTAAAAATTTGTTAAAACTAACTGCAGCTTTAATTTCTGCCAGCCCCTGAAATTAAAACTCGCAATTAAATTCCGCAGTAACAATTACCGGTGAACGTCCGGGGTTCGACTCCCGGCTGAACTTTCGGAATGGCTCACTTGATTACTTTTTTCGGCCCATCTTAATTTGTTTCGGGCCGTTTCGTTTAATTGTGAAAGTTTTACTTTCTATTCCTTCAAATTATTGTTGGCTTAACATTTTTGCTAATTAAGACCGCCTTAAAACTTATGAAAGACAATTTATATGCATTAAGGAAAAGATATTTACGTTAAGAGTCTTCGTAACCGGCGAGCGTGTATGAGACTAACTATGAGACTGGAGGAAGCCAGAGAGGTATGTAAGGAAATAACCTGTTGGAGCTCTGAACTCTCTGCCTACCCCGCAAGGGATCTGGCGTGATGATATAGATAGATATTTAAGATATTAGAATCGGAGTAACTTTATTACATAGGTACCGAGGAAAACCTAGACAATCTTATTATAAATCTGGCTGTACTACCCCACTGCTGGGCAAAGACTCTCACAATTCGAAGTAAGAGAGATTAGGTCATACTCCACCACGCGGACCCGGTCATACTCCACCATGCGGTGGAGACAGTTTGTGGTCACTTCCTGTTGGTTAAGAGCTTAAGCCGCTCCACCCACTGTGTGTAATAATCGCGGGTTCGATTCCTGCACGGGACCAATATTTGTGTGATCCACAATTATTTGTTGCGGTCTGGGTATTTGTGTGTGTGAATCTTCATGTTTGTAAGCGCACCCATGATACAGGAAAAAATTCCTAGAGTGGGGTTACGCTTTTATCAAAAAAAAAGACTTATTAAGCCGCGTATAACACATCACATTAAGTGACAGCCGGGACCAACAGCTTAACATACATTCTGAAGCACGGGAACGATAATACCACAAACAGTCACCCATCTCGGACCGACTGAGTCAAACGCTTCTTTACCTTCGTGATCGATAAGAACAACGCAATTGCATAGCGCTACGGGCTTTTAGAGGCTTAATTATTATCGATGATGGGTGTACATAGTACACCTCTGCCATACTTGCGGAATGACGAAGTGACGCTGTACATATGATGGTGATTAAAGATTTATTATAGGGAAAAATGGACGTTACTTTTTCAAATATTCCTTCCTTCCCGGCGGACGAACTTCCTTCACGACGGGGCACTCAGACGTAGACAGCAAGAACGCCAAGGCAATTCTTAACTCATTTAAAACTGTGCGCCTGGGTGATGTAGTGATGGTCCCTTATGGAATTTCAATAAATCTCTATTTTATTTTGTTGAAGTACTTGCGCTATAAAATTATGATTATTAATTTATAGTTATTTAGAAAAAGTTTCGATATGTCTAGAAAAAGTAGGCAAATTTCGAATATTCACATTTTACCAAAATAAAAAAAAATCAAACCAAATAGACCGTGTCTTAGCTGAAGGGCAAGTCAAGAGTCTCCGTAACCGGCGAGTGTGTATGAGACGAACTATGAGAGTGGAGGAAGCCAGAGAGGTATGTAAGGAAAGAACCTGTTGGAACTGTGTACTCTCTGCCTACCCCGCGAGGGAGCTGGCGTGATGATATAGATAGATAGATAGATAGATAGATAAAAAAAAAAAATCCATAGAAAATCCATAGAAAAACTATTGCAAAAATTACACGGCATTTGACTATCGCGCACACGAACATATTACACCATTGAAAATTGTTTTATTTTTCATGGTTTTCGAAAAAAAAACGTATTTTAGCTTTCGCGACTTCTGCCATAACAGTGTATATGTATTGAATTCCCAAAAACACCACACGTAGTCGTTCTGAGATCTAATCTTATTACGGATTAAGTAATTTTGCATAATTAATAATTGTGATACCGGCCTCTTAGTACTTGCCTACATAAATATAAAGGGCATCTTGTGCAAAATTTCAAGTACTCTCTCTACTAGTTGAATGAATGTGCCATTCATTCAACTACAATACTAATAACAATAGGCTCGTCCTCTATTACATGAGACCTAACATCTTCGACGAAATCCACCCCCACTTGAGGTATTTAAGCGTGACAGTGTTTAATGTTTTTTTTATATTCATTTATTTAATTAAATCCAGCAGTTACGACACTACCCTGATACATACAAGCCAGTCAGTAAATCAGACAACTTCTCATTCATTTTAAGTTCTCATAAGTCGATAACTCTTGAACCCTTGCCCCTCACTAGCCACTTTAAGTCTTGAAGCAGACATCGCCGCGGGCCGTACAAATAAAATCAAAAACCGCACTCGCCCCTCGACCCGACCTCGGTAGACGAACTCACCCCCAACCCTTGCGCGACCGCCTTTTGAAGGGGGACGACTCTTTTTTATTAGTCTCAATATACTAAATACTGATAAGTTTTATTGATACGATCTTTATTTTAATGCGTCGGTGACGTCTTATGTTGAAATTTATTTATTTAAAAAGTCCTGTTCAATACAAGCTTTCATAGCAAAAACGTAACGAAGATATCTTGGTTAATTGAGGAGTTCCTATGGCTTTCTAACCGCTCTATCATCAGACCTTGAATCCCATGCGGATCTAAAGTACTCGTCAAAACAAATCCAACGAGCCTAAACACGGCGGAGACATATTGAGTAGTTGGGTGTTGCCATTGACAATCTTCGGCTCCACCAACAGACCCTGAACACTATCTAGTTGTATAATACTTGCCAATACCAAAACAACCCAAACAGCTTACGTTATAAGTTGTTAGATTTACGTAAATATTACACAATAAATAAAACATTTTTTCCGGATTTTACCGTGATAAAATCGGAAAAAAATGTTTTATTTCTAACAGAAAGGCCAGTCAAATAAAACTATTATAGTTAAAAGGTTAGCCCTTTCAGTTTCTTGCCAAGAAACTGAGCGGGCGTTCCGATCCGCCGGTAGATATAAGAAATATAATGATTTTGACGTTGACAAGGGTTTTTGTTTTGAAAAAACTTAACACCGTTACTCCAAGTGGGAGTGGCAAAGGTGTAGTGTGTATATTCACTTTTCGCTCAACGCATTCATGTACATAGATAATAGGGGCGAGTCCGTTACAATTTTACCGGACACAATTCCAAATTTCGGACTAATAATATGAAATTTTCCGATAGAAAACCTACAATTTGTCTAACCTAGGCTTCAAACCCAGAACTTCGTGATCTCTATGCATATTAAACGTCACTGAGCAACGAGGAAATTTGTTTTGAATTATACAAATAAATTTTTTTTAACTTTGATTTTGCAGGATGCCCTAGTACCTGACAACCTTATTTGTTTTGTACTTATGAGGTCACCTGGATGGTTCTTAGCTATAGCTTAGCTCGGGAAACCGCTTGTCTATCTATCTATCTATATCATCACGCCAGATCCCTTGCAGACTACAGATTTTATCGGGTGAGCCGATCATAACAGCCACAAAATCAGATTCTGAAATGAGATATTTTTGATAAAAAAAAAGCAATTCAAACCTAGGACCTCGCATTGTCACCCACACTGTGCGCTAATAGACCGCCGTGGCAGTGCATAATATGATATTACGTCCTCTTTCTCCTCGCAAACCTGAGTACCTCTGAAAATAACTCATAAAACTTATGACATTTCCATTCAAGAGTTGACGTAGCGGAAAATCAACGCGTTTATTATAACCATCAGTTTGTTCAAGCCCCTCCCCCCACGCCGCAGTGTCACCTCCTCCCCATCCAAGAGGAAGGCCAATTAGCGATTAATGTAGTGGAAACACTTGCACGACTCGAATCGGTGTGCACTCTTTCATCTTCTGTGAGGATGTTTTCATTGTCATACGAAATGTCTTACAAGAGCCCATTAAAATAATATTAATTCTATACAGAATCTTTTTTCATATCCTCCCAGAATTTACAGCGATGTTGGTGAAACTGAAAACAAATTCATATAAAAACTATTTTTTTTTAAGTGAAAACTTCTTTAGGCGCGTTGGGATTTTTTTGAGATGGGAAAAAGAATTGAACTCGCGACACTGTTACCGTTACCGACACCTCTGTATATATTTATGTTTTCACTTCTGTCGGCAATCCCGGAGTGCCACTATTTTAATTTAAAAAAAAAAGTCGTTTTTATGGTCTCTCGTGTGTGACTTGTCCATTAGGTCGGGCTGAGGGACCAGTACAGTCCTATTTATATACCTACCGCGTGGTATTGACCTCAATTAAGAGTTATTCTAATGTCAAATGAATACTAGTGAAAATGTGGGCTAAAACACACAAGACTTTAAGTAGTGTATGATGATTAAGTACTTAAGTCTTTATAGGTACGTCCATAAATTCTGCGAGGATACAAAACAGCAGCCTGAACAACACTGAATTACGAACACTCGTGTTAAAGCTGTCGAAGTGCAAAGTTAAATGCGTATTATTCCTACTTAGGACTCCTATAGTACGAGTCTTAACTCAGTTTAGGAGTCAATGGTGCTATTGTTAAAGGCCACTGTACAACCAATTATTGTAATACTGTATTCTATCTCAATTACTTACCACTGTTTGATACATACTGTTGTACCATTTTTTTGCAAATAAAAATATTATTATTATTTTACTGAGATTCACAGGCTTTACCCGGACCTTTGAAAGGCTTGCATGGGGACATGGGTCCAACACGTAGAGGCCCTTTGCGAGAAGTTAATGTTATGTAAGCCACCTGCTGAGATCACTTGCTGAAAATGAAGAAACATAACCAGCGAACTGACCCCGGCAGGTGCAAGGACTATTGTAAATTATGGAAAGAAAACAAGGGCTATGCAAATGAGGCTTGATGGACAAAAACTGGCTTATTTCAAAGAGGACGGACACCGGCCATAATTAGTTATACCTAAATACCCGTGGCCGGCGGTGACTCGCCGCTTACTAGATGGGCCCTCAAACGGTCGTCCTAGGACAACTGAGGGCAACACCGGTGTGAGCGGCTCAGGGGTGTAGAGAGGTGTGCTGCGCTTTCTCCGAAGTTACTCGCGGCGTTATGCCCTTTAACACTTCCACCCCTGGAGTACATCGATGTAGGAACGCATTATCTTCCTACGTCGATATAGCTCTCACGGCTCCTCTCTGGACGGCCAATTAAGGCTAGCCAGAGCCGAGAGTCCTGCGGGCACCCTTCGGTTTCCACTCGACCGACGAAGACACGCCGAGTTGGGGGCCCTGACCGACTCTCTGAAGCACTCGGGTCCGTGGTGTCGTTACTCACCAACAGCTCGCCACAAGCTGCCCTGCGGGCTTATTATTATTATTATTATTACTTACTTACCAAATTATTATTATGTGTTTGACGTGAAATTACAAAAAACATTATTACAATGCAAGAGTACTTACATACTCTTCAAAACGGTGTCATTAACTTAATTTCAATATGAATTGAACAACCAGGTTTATTAAGTTTGGTATGTAAAAAAAACGCGTGCGCTGCTCTTCGTTGCTCTATAATTTTTACAGCTACAGCTTTAGCGACGGACGATTTAGCGCAGTGGTTAAGAGCTTAAGCCGCTCCGCCCTCTGTGTCTAATAGTCGCGGGTTCGATTCCCGCACGGGACAAATCTTTGTGTGACCCACAATTATTTGTTTCGGTCTGGGTATTTGTGTATGTCAATTTTCATGTTTGTAAACGCACTCACGACACAGGAATCAATCCTAGTGTGGGGCTATGTTTTTAAAAAAAAAAGAAAAAAAAGAAAAAAGAAAAAGAAAGAAATTATACGGGTCACGCCTGTATTCTTTAAGCGGGGGTGGCAGAGGTATACTAAATACACCCACTTTTCGCCGACGATGTTAGGTCCCATGTAATATGGGGGCGTGCCTATTGCCATATACCGAGCACAATTCCAGGCTCCGGACTCAAACTGAGAATTTTTCGTTACAAAAACTACATTTGTCCACAAAGCGATGCGCTTTGCCACTAGACCAACGAGGCAGCTACAGCTTAAAGTACAATATAAGATATCGCACGTTAATGGAAACGGCCCCTCTTGGAACTTTCCTTTTTACGCCGGTACAGCACATTTAATGGCGCCTCGAGCAGCGCCGCGGCCCGTCTCTACCAAGCCAGCTCTACAATCTTTATCAAATAAAACTTTTCCGAGCGCTTGTATATCGGATTATATTACTGTGAAATATATTCGGCACAAAACACCTAAGGGATCATCCATCAATCACGTGAGGTTCGAAAAGGGGGAGGGGGTTCGGAAAAAATCACGTAATATTACAAGACGGTTGGGGGGGGGGGAGTGTAGTGAGATATCTAGTGTATTATTTTTTAGTTGAGCGCGGAATTTCTAAACCGGAATGCGGCGCATGAGCTTGACTCGCCTCCTCACCACGTATCACCAGGGGGACGGAGGCCTTAAAAAGTTTCTAAAAACATCACGTGATTAATTGACGACCCCTAAGTACATAAAATAATCTTGGAAAGAAATAATCTTGATATCTCCTTGAAACAAAAACGTAGATGATTCTTAATCTACATTAACATACACATAAAGTTACTCATTACACACTTCGTTGTCATTGAATGTCACGCCAGATGCCTCGCGGGATAGGCAAAGATTACAAAGTTCTAACAGCTAATCTAATGCTAAAAATCATATAATTAATATAAATATTTATGTTTACATTGACGCAATTATTACACATCAAATAAAATTAAGTTTTTATAAGTGAAATGAACAGAGATACAATCCGAAAAAAGTTCTTTCATCATAAATTTAAAATAAAATCACAAATATACTGTTGGTGCTGTGAAAGAGATTGCTTTTAGTAATAAGACCGCCAATGGTACTACCATTTTATACATGATTTTTTTTCTTTGTCTGTTGTATTGTGGTTTACTCTATCTATCTATCCGTATTTTCCCCTAAGAAATTCCCCTTACTACAAATAAACAACATTTATAATTTCCCCATATCCATGTTCGTGATAAATATGTATCTGTAATAACACATTCCAAAAACATTTGCGTTATGAATATAAGTTATATTCGTTTTAAGATATGAAACGAATATTAAGTATATTCAAAGCACTTCAAAAACTCGTAACTTCGCTATTCAGCAGGGCTGACGGGTGGCAAAAGATTTTGTCGCTCTGGATTAAATTTAGTCGGCCCTAATTTTCGAGTCTTGTACCAAAGTCAGAATAGTGTTGTCTTTACGTCAATACAATTCTTGAAACGAGTTTACTATCTAACTTTTGTCGTAAAACTTGTTCCGTATCAAACTTTTGTCACGGCACGCCATTGTAGCACGTACAACAATACAAAGTTATTTGAATATAATTATATATCACGCCTAGGGCGAGATAATCCATGAGATAAAATGTCTTGCCATGACGCCTTTGCTAACCCTACAATTTCCCTCCCCGAGGCGCAGACACTAAACAGACGTATTTTGTAATTTATTTACATGAATTATTATGTAAGTTGTATACACCGCCATCTGTTATTGTGTGCCAAAAGTTATGCATCGTATGCAAGGTTCTTTCCTTACAGACCTCTCTGGCTTCCTCCACTCTCATAGTTAATCTCGTAGACGTAATTTTACCGTGAAGTTTATTCTAACAATAATATTAAAATGATTAATATTTTTAGCTACTAGAAGCTAGAAGAGATCGTGATAAATAATTTTAATTTAGAAAGACGTTTTTAAATTTGAATTATTTAAACACGATGAAGATGTCTTGTTTAGTTGAGAAGTTCCTATGGCTTCCTCGCGGATCCATCAGCAGATTTTGGACCCCGTCCTAGTCTAAAGTGCGAGACAACTCCAACGAGCCCAAACACGGCGGGGTTATATTAAGTAGTTGGGTAATTCCTTTGGCCACCTTTCGGTTTCATCAACAGACCCTGTACACTATCTGGTTGTATAGTACTTGTCATTACCAATCTAACAGGCTTAAACATTGGGGGTTAAGTTGTAGGTGCCATATGTTCCTATGGCTACCTTCCGACTCCATCATCAGATCAAGTCCATGGTACCATATTATTGCATTTCCCATATGCTGGTGGTTAGTAGCAGAGGTGTACATATAGGGGGCGATCCTAGGTCCCAATATAATTTGGAAGCGAAGCTATTGGATTTTAGAGGACCAAATGTAGTATAAATTTCTTTAAAACTATATCATTTTGTATGTTTTCTGTCATACCATAACTGCATTTCTGTTTATTAGGTACGCAGCTTAAATTATCTTTGAAAGTATAGCTCCATCGTAACCGGTGATTCTGCCTATGACAAGTTTTAAATGAAAGGAAAAATGGTTAATGTAGTTTATTTTTACATGAGTAAGAACAAAATTATAGCTGCTTAAAACATATCCTTAAATGATATCATTTAAGGATATGTTTTAAGCAGTGATAGCCTAGTGGTTAGACCGTTGGACTGCAAAGTCACAGGTCTCGGGTTCAAACCCAGGCACGCACCTCTGTCTTTTCGAAATCATGTGCGTATTTAAAATTAATTATCACTTGCTTTATCGGTGAAGGAAAACATCGTGAAGAAACCTGCATGCCTAAGAGTTTCTCGAAGGTGTGTGAAGTTCGCCAACCCGCACTGGGCCAGCGTGGCGGACTATGGCCTAAACCCTCTCAGTTTGAGAGGAGGCCCGTGCCCAGCAGTGGGACAGTTTCTTAAGAGGGCTAATATTATATTATTATTTTTATGTTTTAAGATAAGCTAAGCCGTGGAAAAGTAACATTGTCTACGTGTAAACCATTATGTGAGTGAAGAAAGTAACAGAATCTACCATCGTTTCGGAATGTCATTCCTACGGAAAAGAAGGGGCTGGGACTCCACGTTCATTGCTTTAATATGAACCATTTGACATTTACTGTCGACATTATTAATTGTATGTATAGGAGAACAATGAAAGACCCAAGTTACGTGGCCATATTGTGTACAAATATAGCATGACAACAAAGACAATAACATTTTTACGATTGGGAACCAATGAATAAACCAAATTCATTCATTTTTAAACCCCAACGCAAAAAGGTGTTATCTGTGTATCTGTCTGTTTGTGGCATCGTAGCTCCTCAACAGATAAACCTATTTTGATTTAGTTTGTTTATGTTTGAAATGTGACTTAATCGAGAGTGCGTTAATTTTTCTTTTAAACTTTTAATTACATGTGTTTATATTTTGACCTTAAAAAAAAACACTTCAACTATCTAACACATACATAAACTCGTATGTGACATTATAAATCTTCGCTGCTAACCGCTATCTCGCAGCTTTAGCTATACATTACTCGGTACAAAGGCGACCGCCACGTGTGGTCGGGAAATGGCCCATTAAGGGACACTGAACAATGCGTCGGTATAGCGCAGCTGGAGGCTAAGGGATTGGATTAGATGTTGCTTAAATTGACTTTTGTATACTGGAGTAGGGGTAACCATTTCAAATTGTCACTGTGTTTAGTATTGTACAAGCCAAATTGTGATTTTAATTAGGTAATTTCATTTTCTCACTATATACGAGTACTACTAGTGAAGAAGTATTCTTCATCTTTTTGCGTAATTGGTACATATTTGTCCCTAAGTAAGTGGCTAGTCCAATCACGCTGTCCCTGGCCACGCTCAGTTCTTCCCTTGTACAGATGGTGAGGCACAAGGGGCCACCAGCAAGTGCTAAGACTATTCCCTAAGCGGGGTTAGCAAAGGTGTACTGTATAGACCCACTTTTCGTCGACGATAATAGGCCCCAATGAAATAGAGGCTATTGTCATTGTGCCGGGCATAATTTCAGACTACGGACTGATACTAGTAATTTTTCGAATAAAATTACACTTTGTACCCAGGACCTTGTAATCGCCACGTGCATAATTCGCCACTTGGCAATCTACTAATACCTAAAAATAGTATTTTTTGAACCTATAACTAATTTAAAATGGCGTTAGTCTTAAAGGTAAATATCTGTGCGTATTTCACTAACTGTATGTTTACTAATAGGTAAAGTAACTTTATAATGAAAAATACGTAACTATTGGCAGTTACTTTAATTTTCACCTGACTCATAACTGCCAAGACGCAAATTCACAAAAACCCCTCAAATGAAAAGTCCCATAAAACATTCTCGTTAAACGTCCCAAATGATTGAAACAACTTTTCTAAAAGTTTCTCAGCACCTGCAACCGTCGTTTTGAAAACTGCGCTCATAAACACAATCTTTCCGCGATTTTCCACAAACTTTCCTCGGAGATATATTATTGGGCAACTTCTAGCGCCCTCTGTTATGATACTTGTGATTTATCGGCGCGAGTAATGAGCACGTGTCGCCGACAGATGGCATCGCTGAGTTGTTTATTGGAATCCCGCAGATTTATTGCTACGAGGGGCTGTTAATATAGCTAAATGCTTATAAAACAGATCGTTATTGTTTCTGTTTAAGTGGAAATGTGTGTTATATTACATTGCGAGAAAGCATTTTGGGTAATTGTACAGACCACTGGTCCCCAAAGTTAAACGGACCGCGAACTTCCTAACAAAAACTTTCAACTTCGGATCACCTCTTGGTTTTAAAGAAAAAAGGGGCATAAAAGTATAAATGAAGGATTCAGGTTCAAACAAGAAAAAAACAATCCAGCTCCAATCAAAAATGTATATACTTAAATACAAGGAGTGCTATTTTTTAATTGGAATGATTCATTACTTTCCGTTTTTGTTTTTATAGCTTTAGCTTTAACTTCAATTTTAGTTACTTTTAATCATTGAGGTAAAAAAACATGTATATGCTTTTAATCTCAATGAGTTGGATATGTCCAATTTATTTTGGTATTTAGTTTCAATATAAACCATATCAAAAAATCTCGCCTCACATAGGTATGAGGTACTGAAGGGAAGGAGGGCTTTAATAGCTAGGAGGATTGCTGATTGAACGGACAGCAACTGAGAGCCAAAAATTCGTTAACTGCTTGCGATTGAAACTCATTTTCTCAGTCACTCACTCAGTCGCCACTTCAGGGCACACCCAATATTCAGATATATCCACTGGTGGGTCGCGAGCGCACACCATTACAAGTATATTAAAAAACTTATAAAAAATAAATAACCGACTTTAAAAAGCAAGAAATAAATATTTGAAGTCGGTACCGGTTAGTGCAGTCGGTCACTTGGCACCGACATCAAATATTTATTTCTTGCTTTTTGAAATCGCTTTTTTTTATAAAGGTTTTTATTTTACAATTTTAAATGACAAGTGAATTATTTACTAATATTTAAATACCTATATAATATAATTTTGCTGAGTTTTACTGCAAGGTATCTACAGGATTGATATAATAACCATAATAACGGAATCTATATATTCGTGCAGTTCGACGTTAAGGAGTTCCCTGGTGTATCTTCAAAGTCCAAAGTTTAATACCGATTTCATTAAAATGCGACCACCTTGAAACTATACTAAAACCAACGCAAAAAGAATCATCAAAATCAGTTCTTAAATACAGACGTTATAAAAAAACACAGACGAATTATCGACCTCCTCCTTATTGAAGTCGGTTAATATTGTGATTAGTTCTATGGCAGGGTACCTATAGGATTGACGTAATACCCATAATATCTCAATCTACGCATTCGTATTGTTTGTCGTTAAGGAGTTCCTTGGTGTATCTTCCAAGTCCAAGGTCTAATACCAATGAAATTAAAATGGGACCACCTTAGAATCGATTCATAATTGGCGGAATGATTGCGTAACATACATACAAAAAAAATCGTACAGTCGAATTGAGAACCTCCTCCTTTTTAGAAGTCTGTTAAAAATAATCTAGTAGTAGGTAATCTCTTAATGAATCAATCAATCCAACCGATTTTGACAATTTCGAAGGCGTTTATGACTTGTTCACTGGTGTATAGGACTATCTTGGTCTGTCCTTTGGAGTGCTCTGCAGTAACTAACGTCTCCAACTTTGGCAGTAAAAGTGCAAGCACAGCGTGGACAGGTCAACGCACAATTTAATTATCTCTCAATTTCTTATTAAATCTACCTTATAACGGTAGCAATTAGGTTATTCACCAAATGATTTTCGCGTAGTTGTTCACTATTTCAAGTAAGTAACAGTGTAGATCAGTTTAAAGTGTATACTATTTTACCTTAACTATGTCCAAATTCTTCAAATAGGTAGATTATCTTCGTAGATACATAATAAGATGCTTCCGTGGAGTTTAAATCATGGAAGGACTGCAAGTTAGCAGCATCTCGCCACCCTCGAGTCGAGAGTCGAGAATAATTTTAACTTTCAAAGATTTTTTTATAACAAGCTTCTATAACAAAAACACATAGGAGATATTTTACTTAGTTGAGCAGTTTCCTATAGCCTTCTTCTGGCTCCATCATCAGATCCTGCTTACCATTCGGGTCCACAGTCGGTGCCCGTCAAGACAAATTCAACGAGCTCAAACGCGACACACGACAGGGCTACAATGAGTAAAAAAAAAAAGAGTTTGGCGGGAATTCGAAGAGTAATGTTGTCAATATGTTTTAATTTCTAAAACTTGTGTTATTTCGACTAATACTCTGAAATGTTGGTGGAATATTAACCATTATGTGTTCTTATATATGCATGAATGAAGGTAATTGTAACAAAGTAATAAAACGTGCCTTTTCGACTTTCCTCAAAACGGCCGTCGCAATTGGTATCTAAAGTATCCACCGCTTTACTATCCACGGTGGGGGTGCTTCATTAACTTCATTATCATCGTTGTCATCAAGTTGATCGGGGAGTCGAATTAATTAACAAACACGATTTCATATCTCACTGGACACTGGAAAAATACACTTAAAATTAGTGTGAAGCCATAACTTAAAGAAGAAGAGTTTAAGAAAAAAATTGGCTCCTTTTTGGCTTCATCATTAGACCCTGAACACCATATGGTTGTATAGTACTGGTCAGTCCCAATCCAACAAGCCTTAACTCGAGGGGATAATATTACGTTGTTGACATGCTCCTATGGTTACCTCCCGACTCCATCATCAGACCAGCTCTATATTATCGCATTATCACCGAGCTTATATACGTATGCCAAATTTCAACTCAGTCGGATATTCGCAAGTGCTTGTAAAATGGATCACAAGACACAAGATTTGAACCGGAAAGACAGACAGACATATAAACATTGCTTTTATTTAATAACATTGCAAGTTAAATAGCTTGCAAAAATACCTATAATTTTACTAAGTACTTTCTATAATATTGTTGAAGTAAAAGTTGTGTGAAAGTTTGTTATAGGTAAATAAGATTTCGAATATATACTATTTATGAAACCGCAAATCTACGAGCGGTTAATATTTTATTTTTAAAGTTTAGCAGTCAATTTATTGAATCGGTTGTCATTCAGCTGTGGGAGACACAACAGAACACAAGAGAAAATCCTAAACTTCGTTATGTCTATGCGTAGAAATATATTCACGCAACTGATTATTCAGGTGAGTTTTAAAATTAATGCTCGGGATTAGTTTTAAATGATCGGGAAATATTGAATTCGTCGACAGAGTTGTCTACGATGTTCAACGAAAAATATTTTATTAAAATAATGTTGTTAAAAGAAAATTACTTTATAAAAGTGCCCTCTATACAAACTAATTCAAACTGGTAAAACTGTTAACTGACAAAATAGTACCGCTACTTGATACTAGGTGTCGCTCACAACAGTTGAGCTTGTAACTCCCTATTTGTTACAAATCCAAACCACTAGAGTTCGCTTCAGTGATGCAACAAAAAATTAACACAAGAGGACGCCACGAGTCTCATTCTCGAAACTTCTCAACCCAAAAAAGTTACGCTGCATCCATTTTATTATTTCGTACTTAAACAAGCAATAACGTGTTAATCATAGAAATATTCCAGTCATCATTGAATTTTATTGCTATACAATTAGAGTCATAATTCAAATATCGTTTCGGATCTCATTGACACGTTTAAGCCCATTCTACATTCTTATAAAACTGTAAACCTTTCCGCGAAGGTGTGAAAATCATTTTTGTTCTTCTTATTTCATACTTTTTTGAATTCTGTTGCGCTAGCGTGGGAACGGGGCAGGTAGTGTGTTCATTTATTCATAGATTATAAAGTGTCGTAAAAGCCAGCGTATCGTTATTGTTGTTTATTGTGCTTGGAGGCTCGCCTCGCGCTCTGTGGCCAGCGCAACGTGGCGTTCCGAATCTTAAGACAAATAAGTAAACATGTATCAATCTCTTAAATTTCAGTAAAGTTGTTACTCTTTTTTTATTGTTATTCAGTTCTATTAACAATGAATCAGTTTTAATGGTTAATTTACTATGATTGCTTGTAAGTAACCATATTTTTGAGTGATTCTTGCATTTTTTCTTAATCTGTGATTATGAATGCGGTAACATTATGTAATATACATTCTTCACAATTACAAGCAAAGAGAGCGTAGGTAATGCAGATATTTGACAAGTGTGAGTTAATGAATGAATAAAATAATAATACTGCATTAAATAAGAATACATAATCAGTTTATGTAGTAAAAGTTCACATAATTTTTTTTATTATGAAACAGGCATTTATATTTCTTTTTTATGACTTTACAGGTGCCTAAATGTATAGTTAAGTTACGAACTAGTTCCGACTCTTTTATTAAATAGGTAAATTAACGTTATAAATTGATGTTTGCAAAGATTTCCTAAAATTTTGTTTTATTTTGGACATAGTCACATATAATGGACATATAATGGACATAGACGTCCATTGGTTTCGGAAATTTTTGGTCATTGGAAAGCAAATATCACAGAAGAATATCTCGAGGATAAAAACGTAACGGTTACTTACGTTTTTTTACATTAAATAATTAAATGAATACAAAATATACATTACAGGTTCATATAAATGTTTACATGGTTCTCTTATTTACAGAGAATCAAAAAACAATCACATCAGTAGTACTAAATTAATAACAGGAAGAGGTGACGACAGTTTACTAGCGAGTTCGATACTCGCTCGTGATAAATCCTCATATATATATATATATATATACATATATATATATATATATATGTTTGATCAGCTTGGCAGCCAAGGTGTACGGTAAAATTATTGAACGGAGAATGCGCGTGAAGTCCGATGGAATGTTGTGCGAGGCACAAGGGGGTTTCAGGTCTGGAAGAGGATGTTCGGATCAAGTCTTCTCACTCCGCAACATCGTAGAGAAGCATCTGGCAGTGGGCCGGAAGGTTTTCTGCGGTTTTGTAGATCTGGAGAAGGCATTTGACAGAGTTGTGCGAAAGAGACTTTGGGACATTTTGCCAGAGTATGGTATAGATGGCACTCTGTTGCGAGCCGTCCAGTCCACTTATGTGGACTGCAAGGCATGCGTACGGGTGGGTGGTAACAGGTCACCCTGGGTTGACGTTAAAATCGGCGTCAAGCAGGGTTGCGTGTTGTCCGCTAGACTGTTTATAATATATCTGGACAAAAGTCTTCAAAGACTGAAAGCGATGAATGAAGGTGTACAAATGGGTGACTTAGTGGTAAACCATCTACTTTATGCAGATGACGCGGTTTTAATAGCGCCAACAGCCACTGATCTGCAAACACTAGTCACAGTTATGAAAGACGACTGCATGATCAATGGCTTACACTTGAATGTGAAGAAAACCAAGATTATGGTTTTTGAAAGGGAAGAAACCAGAACGAATGTAAGGATTGTGGTTGGTAACGATGTGCTGGAGCAAGTGAATGAGTTTGTATATCTTGGATGCGCCTTCAGTAAGGATGGGAAATACACCGCTGACATAGAGAGAAGAGTGAGTGCAGGGAACAGAGTGAATGGTGCGATGGGAAAGCTACTCGGGAGCCGGCACTTAAGCCATAAGGCGCAGCTGGCCATACATAACGGAGTTCTTGTCCCAACGCTGTTATATGGTAGCGAGAGCTGGGTATGTAAGAAGGAGAATGAAAGTAGGATAAATGCGGTAGAAATGCGAGCTCTGCGGAAGATGTGCGGAGTGAAGCTGACCGACCGCATTAGCAACAGCATAGTAAGACAGCGAGTAGGTATGAAAGATAGTATCGGTGTAAAGATGAGAAAGGGCATGCTCCGTTGGTTCGGGCATATAGAAAGAATGCCAGAGGAAAGAATGACAAAACAGATATACAATGTGAAAGTGGAAGGATGCAGGTACCGGGGAAGACCTAGACTATCTTACCACGACCAAATAAACCGAGTCTTATCTGATGGAAAAGTCAAGAGTCTCCGTAACCGGCGAGCGTGTATGAGACGAACTATGAGAGTCGAGGAAGCTAGAGAGGTATGTAAGGAAAGAACCTGTTGGAACTCTGTACTCTCTGCCTACCCCGCAAGGGATCTGGCGTGAGGTTATAGATAGATAGATAGATAGATATATATATATATATATATATATATATATATATATATATATATATATATATATATATATATATATATATATATATTCCTCAGGCCCTCATTCGTTATACCAAATACGTGACGCGGCGCGTTACGATAATGTCGGAATGATCATTGAATGATATTCCAGTGGTATAGTAGTAGTAATATTTTGTAGGAGATTCCATTTCACAAGCCAATTCTATAAGACCACCATTACCCAAATTTATTTCAAATTTTATGATTTTAAACGCACGTTGTGTCCGCAAACGAAGTCAGTGGAATCATTCCTAGTGTTCTACTTAAGAAAGAAAAGAGACAAAAACTCCCGAAAATTTAGCCGCAAAATGCAAGTGTGATTCATTTCAAACGCGCTCTCTTTACAAACAAGAAGCTTACATAACCTACTTCTTACAAAAAAAAACTTCACGCCATAGTAAAGTTGATAGTACAAACACTTCTTTTATCTAAAAATATCCATTCAGTACACACGTTGCCAAGCGATATTGAAATCTATGTTACAATAAAAAGTGTACACAAACAAAAGATTTTTTACAGTAACTATATGAATGAACAAGTTTCAGTCCGATGAAAGGATGGTGAGTGTATTTCGGATGTTTGAATGAGCGCGGGGTGGGTTGAACAACCCTTTGCTTGGGTGATTAAAACACAATAAAGGAACTGGGATGGACTTTGGTGTAAACGGAAAACGACTTTTATACTAACCGTGTCTGATCGGATCTCCCTTCGATATCTTTTTGACCACTAAAATAAATAAATAATTCTACTAATAAACAAAAGCTAAGTTATAATGGGAAAGTTTGTGTCAGGAATAGAGGCGCGGACGTTTTGTTATATACTCGTTTACGCAAAAATTACTAAACGGATTTTGATGAAACCTTACAGTAGCTAACCTCAATATAGCCTATAATTATATCAGACTAGCTTCTGCACGCGACTTCATTCGCGTTAACTTTAGACAGGAACCTATAAAAGTATACTATATCTTAATCCAGGTAATAAATTATCTGTGCACCAAATTTCATGCAAATCCGTTCAGCCGTTTTGCGTGATTGAGTAACAAACATACAAATTTTCACATTTTAATATTACTAGCTGTTACCTGTGGCTACGCACGCGTTTATTTTGTAATTTGACAAAGGTCTCTAAAGCGCAACTTATTCAACGCTAACGCCGTCTTATAAAAAAGCATATTCAATACTTGGGTAGTTTTAAACCTTTTTCACCTACCCTGCCAAATATCATAATCTGGCGAAATAATGTTTACATTGCGAGCTAAGTATGTAACATAGTTTTGTCAGTATATGTCGTGTCAGTCTTCTCGTAAGAATATATAGTTCATGTTCATGATAAAAATGATGTTAAGATATCTTTAATCAATGATTCTCCAAAGTTCCGTGTACGGGCCATTCATCGTTAAAGTTTTTTCTTCAGAAGAGACAATCCTGAATGCATCGTCGGTTTATGTATGAAATCATGTTTAAGTGTTAAAATCAAACGTGTATGTATAATTTCAGGCGAATGCTTTTAACCACCGAAGAGTTTCTCGTGAGGAGACGATCCTGAGTCCAATATCAGTGCATGAAGGAATTCATGTGTAGGCAAAATCACGCATTTTAACGTAAAATTGCAGCTCGAGATTAACGATAATAAAAATAAGAAATTTTTATGGTTTATCCCGCGATTATCCCGGATCGATTGTTGTTTACGGGATAAAAAGTATCTATTATTTTAAGTTAGGGTATAGTTACCATACCAAATTTAATTGAAATCCGTTCGGTAGTTTTTGTGTGATTGAAACACCAAGAGACAGACAGACAGACAATAATTCCAAAAAAAAAATTGTTTCGGCCTCTATATCGATAAGGAAATTTTCGAAAAATATTCAATGTACAGATTCGGCTCGGTTACAGTTTTATTATATATAGATAGATTGGTAGGATAAAACAGATTATAATTTGTAAATATATAAATTTGAAATCTCTATTGTTTGCACCCCCTTAGAGGAGGAATTATCAAATCAGATTTTAATGTTGAAGTATAATTGTGCAAAATTTCACGCTAGACCTACCGTTGGTCTCGAGTACCACTTAATATGATAATCGTTAAGCCAAGTTGAAAACTTATAGGCGGCTTGATAAGTTCCAACAGCAGACCACAAACCTGCCTCTCCCAACCCGAACTAAGTCCGCGTGGTAGAGTAGGAAACTCTCATTGTTATTTACTAGAGGTCTTTGCCCAGCAGTGGGACAGCCCATGCTGATTTATTTGAACTTCAGGCGACCTCAGTGGCCGGTCAGATTCCTTAGTTTAATGAGTTACCGGGAACCGTGCTAAATATATCGTGGCGAGTTCGTTTATGACTCGTGCCCTGATGAAAGGTGGGCCTTGGAGCCGCCGGCGTCACGGGAAGCCGGATATGACGACTGTTCTAGAAAGAGGGGGGAAGGATTACAAATATGTGATTTGTCTGAAAAAGTAAGTATGCCCATATTTTTGGGAAATAGTTTTGCTGCCAATGTAACAGAACTTGCCTGTTGCAATCCTTTAGGCACGAAATTATACTTTACTTTTATTTTCTCAAACATAGAGGTTTGCTCACAAGCACAATCACACCTCTACAACCCCAATTAGGTTTTAAAAATTCAATGATGCGAGCTGAAATTGAACCTCAAACCTCGCACACGCTAAGCGTTTACCACTAGGATATAACTGTTTTTATTACAAGTGAATTTACAGAAATAACACAGTTTACTTTATTTTGAAACCTACAAACTGATCGACTTTAACCCCGATATGCAACCAATTTAAAGGATCGTGGAAGTCAATAATCATGTATTTTAGAACTAAGGATAGGATATCACTTATGTCATGTCGGCATAAATGTCAATATTATTACATTGTATTTACATTTACTACCGAATCAGAACTCGGACTCTACTGAAAATATTCAGCGAGAAACCAGTAATTGAATAAACTAAATAGCCCGCTGGCTATTTACTTGATTCAATTACCTTTACTTTTTTATTATAAAATTAAACCACGTCTATCGGTAATCCTATCGACACGGATTAACCATGGCCCCCAGGCCAAGCTGTAACGGACCCTCGTAGATAAGCCAACAATGAATAATTACTGCCTACTATAACAAAATAAAAGGAAAAAACAATGAGTCTTGATAAAATTTCAATAAAGCTGGGCTTTATAAGGCTCGTGCTGATGGCTTTTTTGTAGTAAAAAATTGGTATTCAAATCGTGAGGGAGGCTTTTTGCCCTCTCACACCTGCCACCTAGCGGCTGTCGCAGAACAAATATAAAAAGTTATTTTTTAAACACCCCAAAAAAGTATGTTATGAAACGCTCCTAAAGCTGTGGTACCATGGTGTTTGTAGCGACTGTCAAGTTAAAGCAGCGTGACGCTCGCTCAGTATGAGATGGGTAACCGTTGGTGACGACACATACACATTTACCCAGACCGAAACAGAACGAGATCGCGGGAATCGAAGCCTCGACTACCTACTAGGCGGAGTGCCTTAAGCTCTAACCACTGGACCAAGCCGACGTCAGTCGATTCCATGTGATATTTCGCATATGATTTCTCGTATTTCCTGTGAAATTTGCCGTGCAGAGCTGTGCACGGTGCAGCAAGCCTTAATATTTCTGAACAAAACAAAACTTAAAAAGAAATGACAGCAAAAACGTTAAAAAACCGCCTCATTATAAGCACTAAAAATAACAATTTCTTCTAAACGCACCGAAGCGCTCCCTTTGCGGAGATCGCAAGATGAAAGCTGTTGCGCGCGCGCCGCCGACGAATTAACCAACATTTTATGTATGTAGAGCAAGGCAGAGCCTTTTTTGCTGTGATTACAACCGATTGATTTGATATTAAGGCTTTTTTCTGCGGTTTAATATACTGTTTAGCTTGTGGCCCTGGTATACCGAGTCTGTATTCGATCCCACTGATTTTTTTTCTATACTTTCTTTTAGTTGGTATTGCCAAGAGAAATTAGTATCGAGTTGAAATAAACTTCTTTTTTAATTATGGCTTAAATAAAACGCAATAAAATTGTTTAAAAAAATGTTTTATTTAATGATGTATTTATCAATATCATCGCGCAAGATCCCTTGCGGGGTAGGCAGAGAGTTCCAAGTGTAAATTGAGGCGTATTAAAGTTGTTCAGCTGATATACCGATTTTAATTGAACGAACCGTCTGTAAAAATGATAACAGCCGAGACTGTAGGACGGAGATCCAGTTTACATATTATATTATTGGCGGTCGCCCATCTAAACGTTGACTTGGGAATAATGTCATACATGATTATTATTAACTCCTAGAAATCTTCTTCTTAATTACATCAGTTGCTTAAAGTAATCTCAATACAATCGTATGTGCAATGGTTCAAGTAACGTCATTAATATAGCGACAGATGTGGTGCGCTTGAGCACGCCCGGGAAATCAGGGCTGCCATTTGACATTCTATTAGAAATATATTTTTCTAAAGTATAAAAATCGACTTCTGAACTTTCCTCAAAAATTTATTCTGTATCTCTAAAATTCTTCATCGGGTGAAAATTCAAAGGAGATGATTATTATAAGAAAAAATAGTATTAAAATGCGTCACTAAATACCGGAAGTATATTTACAACCCTTTCGTTTCAATAAAACGTTATTATTTGTTATTTATTGTTACCAATATAAACATTATATTGAACATATCAAAATAAGAACATAACTAAATTTATCTATCTATACTCTATTTATATAATTACCCCAGATCCTTTGCGGGGTAGGCAGAAAGTACAAAGTTCTAACGGGTTCTTTCCTTGCAGACCTCTCACGCTTTCTCCACTGTCATAGTTAGTCTCATACTCGCTCGAGGATTTATGGAGACCCGATTATGGAAACTCTTGTCTCAACTAAAATTTAAAAAGTAAATAATTGTATCAATGGGTACAAGCAGTCGGTTACTTGACACTGGCTTAAAAAAAATATGATTTTCTTTTGAAAGTCGGTTTCCCTTTTTTAATAAAGTTATTTATTTTACCACTTTAAGTGATGATTAAATTAATTATTTATAGTTATATACCTATATTATATTATTCTACTTAGCTCTACAGCAAGGTACCTATAAAATTGAAATAATACCCATAGTAACTCAAATTACACATTCGAGCTGTTTGTCGTGAAAGAGTGTCCTGGTGCATCTTCAAAGTCTAAGGTCCAATACCAATGAAATTAAAATCGGACCACCTCAAAACTGTACTTAAAAGTATAAACCAACCAAATGTAAAAAGAAGAAGTTATTAAAAAAACACAGACGAATTGTGAACTTCCTACTATTTTAGGTCGTTTAATATTCTTCTTAGTTCTATGGCATATATAGAATTTACATAATACCAATAATAACTCAATCTACACATTCGTAATATTTGTCGTTATGACGTTCCCTGCTGGTGCATCTTCAAAGTTTAAGGTCCAAATCCAATTAAATTAAAATGGAACCACCATCATCAAAATCAGTCCACGATCGATGAAGACACAAAAAAAAAAAAAGGAACATAGAAACACCTCCTTTTTTAAAGTCGGTTAAAAACTATAATACAGTCGGAGAATAGGAATAAAATGAGCAAAAAATTATACCTATTTGAAAAATAATAAGCCAATGAACACTGCATCATCACACAAATTCTCAACACACTTATTTGCAGTCCAGACTTGTTACATTATTAATAAATATTTACGACCACTAATTAATTCTAACACTCAACAGCCCTATAACAGCAGGCGCCTCCTCTAACATCCTCTCTTTAACCTCATACCCAAAGCCGCTACTTTTTGCCCAAACTTTTTCAGACCCTGCCTAATATTATGCTTATGTTACTATTTTTTCTATTACTTATCTGTGGGTAAATAAAAAAAACTTCTTTTTTTCCAAGCATATGGCGTGGCGCGTGCTAACACATTGCGTTCGGGCGCGTTCGCTTTTTTTCGCATCCGATTCGAAATTCAAAATTTAAATATGGCGCATGTGCGCGGGCTCAGATATTGTTGTAGGTTTTTGTTTATTTTTTTTATTGCTCGGCGATGGACCGTCTGCTCGGGAAGAAAAAAAGTTATAAACAAATAAAGTGCTATTATAATGTTGGTAGGCACCAGGTGGACAACCTAAAGCTTGGGGGTGGAAAAAAGGCAGAAGTTTTAATAAGAATATTATATTGCGTCACTTCATTCTTCAGATATAATAAACCATGTAGTACTTTTATCCTACAGACAGTGTTTTGCACGAATTTTTAGAGAATTAAAAAGGGGTGTTTAATGACTTTTTTGTTCACTTAAATTTTCAACACTCATTCGGTCATTCAATCATTCCTACCTGCTCCCTTGTCACATCGTATCCCTCATTCTTTTATCGTGCAAGACAGTGAACGCACACTTCACATTGTAAAAATGTCTAAGCGCAGTGCAAGTGAAAAAATTCGTTGTTATAAACGCAAAATACAAAAGTTAGAAGAACAAAATTGTCGTCGAAAACGAATTATTGTTTATAGTGATTCGTCAGATTTCGAAGAGAATGTCGGTAAGTAAGATCGAAATATTTTTTAACACCGATGGCCTACCCTCACACAGAAATTTGATTTCTATTATGGAAAATCTTTAGTATTTATGCTACAAATAAACGTTATGGTATTACGATCATATTTTGGCCGAGTTAACCGTGGGTTAACACCAAAGATATGCATAATTATTTATTTAATACAAGTTTTGACCGTGTCAACTGCGGGTTGACGTCAAAATACTTGTTGTAAAATTATAATACTTAAAACTTTGGACGAGTTAATCGAGGTTTAACACCAAAGTTATACGGGGCAAACTTCAAAGTACCCACATGTTAAATAAAAATTAGAAATTTATTTTTGCCCTTTCTTATTAGTTACTATTCTTATAGAGGTCGAAACCAACCCGAGCAATAATTCAAATAATGACTTGATCATGCCTATGGATAATACAGAAGTTGGACAAGAGCCCAACACGGTAGAAAATGATCCCTTTTCTACGAGTCTACCTGAAAATACAGTGGATACATTGGATCCAGAACTATTATCAGCTCTAGGTGATCAAATGACGGAAGAAATTACATATGGAGATGATATATTGCCCGAGTTAGCACAGTGCTGGATACCAATCTTCCGAAAAGGGCTCGATAAAAATGTAAAAGAGAAATTATTAAAGGAGTACAACATCCCATCAAATTGTAAGTTATTAAGAGCTCCTTCTCTGAATCCAGAGATAGCCGCGGCTTCCTCAGATATTGCAAGAGCCCGGGATAAAAAATTGGAAGGCAATCAGCAAATTTTAGGCCTAGGTATTAGCGCAGCAAACCGTGCCATGTCTCTTCTATTGAAAGGAGATAATAAAACCTGTTCAGTTTTATCGCCAGCGGTAAAAATTCTCTCAGACGCCGTTAGAATACTTTCAGATCTACATTTTGACGAAACTCAAAAACGTACAAAAATGTTAATGACAGGACTAGACAAAAACTTTCTTAACGTCGTTCAAGACTGTGAACGTGACGAAACCTTATTCGGTATAAATCTGCCAGATAAAATAAAGGCTTCAAAAGCCATAGAGAGGCAAAGCTTTCAGATAAAAAAATCTGATCCGAAGAATACTGCCGGATCTTCAACATTTCGCTCAAGTAGACATCAGGGAAACTGGCGCGGTCCTTCTCGCTCGATGAACAGGGGGGGGCGGGGAGGACCGAGATCTACGGGGAGAATACAGACGGCGTTCAATCGCAGATACCCGCCGACTTCTGCGTACACACAATCCCGGACGTGGCCGAACCGATATCAACGTGCCCACAACAGTCATCAAACATAAAGGTACATGGAGGTAGAATTACTTACTTTTATAGCTGCTGGGAAAAAATTACCTCAAATCGTTTAGTATTAAATTGGGTCAGGGATGGCTTCCCCATTCCCTTAATAGGAAAATCACGACAAGATAGTCAAAACATCACACACTGTGATACTTTATCAGAACAAGAAAAATACCATTTGTCTTTAGCGATGGATAAATTACATAAATTAGGAGCTATAAGATCCTGTGTTCCAACTAAGGATCAATTCATATCAAAAGTATTCTTAACACCTAAATCTAACGGTGACTTTAGATTTATTTTAAATTTAAAATCATTCAATAAATACGTTAAAAAAACGCACTTTAAAATGGAGGATTATAGAACTGTATCGAATTTAATTACAAAAAATTGCTTTATGGCAACTATAGACATAAAAGAAGCCTATTTACTTGTACCGATCAAAAATAATCATAGAAAATACCTTCGATTTTGCTTAGAACAAACTAATAAAAACCCTCGAAATTCATTGGAAAAATTATCAATTACAACTTATGAGTTTACCTCCATGCCTTACGGATTATCAGTCGCCCCGAGATTTTTTACGAAATTAATGAAGGAGGTTATAGCGCACCTAAGAGGGCAAGGTTTAACAATAGTTTCATATCTAGATGACATATGGTGTATGGGATCTGATTTTGAAAATTGTCAATATAATGTTAACCAAACAAAAAAAGTACTGGAATGTTTAGGTTTCGTTATCAATTATGATAAAAGTAAATTACAGCCAACTACATCTTGTAAATATTTAGGATATGTTTTTAATTCCATTGATATGACAATTAATCTACCGTTAGAGAAAAAAGTGTATATAGCCAACCTTGTTCAAAAGTTTTTAATCTACCACATGTTACCATTCGTGAATTTTCACATTTAATTGGGGTATTGATAGCAGCTAGCCCAGCAGTTAGGTACAGTTGGGTATATATAAAACGATTAGAAAGAGAAAAATGTCTCGCTTTAAAACGTAATAATAATAATTATGATGCAAAATTTAATCCGTCGGACTTAATATTACCGGACCTCAAGTGGTGGGCTAGTCACATACTTGAATCTTATAACATTCTTGAATCTAAACACTGGACGATGGAAATTTTCACTGACGCCTCTAGAACAGGCTGGGGGGCTGCATGTAACGATTCACGCACAGGCGGTGGATGGAAACCTATAGAATCTCAACATCATATAAATTACCTTGAACTTTTAGCGGTATTCTTAAGTCTGAAATGTTTTGCAAAGCACTGTACAAATTGCAGTATCTTACTCAGAGTAGATAATATTACAGCTATTAGTTATATAAATAGGTTCGGCGGAATACAATTTCCGCATCTAAATGATTTGGCCAGGTCTATTTGGCAGTGGTGTGAAAGGCGAAAGCTATGGATTTTCGCGTCATACATAAACACAAAGGAAAATACTATAGCTGATAAAGAATCCCGAAAAGGAAACCCAGACACAGAATTACAAATCACAAAAGCTGGTTTTGAAAAAATCACAAGAATATTCGGTAAACCGAATATTGACCTTTTCGCCTCTCGCACCAATGCAAAATGTGAGAAATATGTTTCTTGGAAAAAAGACCCAGACTCGGTGATTGTAGACGCTTTTACCATACAGTGGAAAGACTTCTATTTTTACGCTTTTCCGCCTTTCCCCTTAATACTAAAATGTCTAAGGAAGATTCAAGTGAAAAAAGCAAAGGGAATATTTGTTTACCCATACTGGCCTTCACAGGCTTGGATTCCCGTTATCCAATCTATGATAGTCTCGGACGTAATATACCTTGACTCTAACGAATTTGTTATTTGGTCTGGTTCCAGGACACACCAGATTTACCCTGGCTGTAGCGAAACTCTCAGGATCACTTTCTTAAAAGCAGGATCCCCTATGGACACCCTCGACATAATGATTGCTTCTCTCTCCAAAAATACGTTAACGCAGTATAACACAACTTTTAAACAATGGTGGCAATTTTGTAATAATAAAAAAGTTGATCCGTTCTCTGCGTCGGTATCAGACGTTCTATTATTTTTGTTAGATATTTATAACAGAGGCGCCGCATACGGTTCATTAAATAGCCACAAGTCGGCCTTGTCTTTATTGCTCCATCAGGAATTGAGTAGTAACAACCAGATAAAAAGATTTCTGAAAGGAGTGTATAAATTACGACCTGCGGTGCCTAAGTATGTTAGTACATGGGACCTGCAAGTCGTATTAGATCATGTGTCCAAATGGATACCACATGTTGATCAATCTCTAGAGAGGTTAACTAAAAAATTAGTAATTTTATTAGCTCTTTGTACAGCACATAGAGCTCAAACTTTGTCACTGATAAAAATCCAGAACATTAAAATAGAAACAACAGGTATAAAATTAGTTATTTCAGATATTCTTAAAACGTCTGCTGCGGGCCGAGAACAACCAATACTTACAATACCATTCTTCCCAGACAACCAAAACATTTGTCCAGCTACTATGATGATGGACTACTTAACCATAACGAGAACGCTAAGGCCAAATAATACTGAAAATCTTATCATAACGTTCCGAAAGCCACACCAAGCAGCGTCTGCTCAGAGCATAAGCAGATGGATAAAGCAGACGCTGGCGGAGAGTGGCGTGGACGTGACAGTGTTCAGCGCGCACAGCACACGACATGCTGCCACGTCCACGGCGTGCTCGCGTGGGGTTTCCTTGGAGACCATTCGGAAAACAGCAAGTTGGTCGTCCCAATCCACGGCATTTGCCAAATTCTACAATAGACCAATTATAACACAAGATGATTTAGCAAAATCGGTTATGTGTAATAAAACCCTATCATAAAAAGTAATGTAACTTAAAACTAATCAATAAAAGTTAAACTGATTTATCAATATTTTATTTACAAAACTTAATCATTAAGAAGGGCAAAACTGAACTCTAAACATCTACATGGTTTATTATATCTGAAGAATGAAGTGACGCAATATAATACAAAATCAAACGAACTTCTTGAAGTGAAGTTCGATTGGTATTATATTAGTCACTTCATTCGAAGATATACAAAACCCACCCACCCCCTCCTTGCATAGTTTTGCCCAGGGATTGATAACATTAAACTCTAAAGAAATGAGGGATACGATGTGACAAGGGAGCAGGTAGGAATGATTGAATGACCGAATGAGTGTTGAAAATTTAAGTGAACAAAAAAGTCATTAAACACCCCTTTTTAATTCTCTAAAAATTCGTGCAAAACACTGTCTGTAGGATAAAAGTACTACATGGTTTATTATATCTTCGAATGAAGTGACTAATATAATACCAATCGAACTTCTTGAAGTGAAGTTCGATTGGTATTATATTAGTCACTTCATTCGAAGATATAATAAACCATGTAGTACTTTTATCCTACAGACAGTGTTTTGCACGAATTTTTAGAGAATTAAAAAGGGGTGTTTAATGACTTTTTTGTTCACTTAAATTTTCAACACTCATTCGGTCATTCAATCATTCCTACCTGCTCCCTTGTCACATCGTATCCCTCATTTCTTTAGAGTTTAATGTTATCAATCCCTGGGCAAAACTATGCAAGGAGGGGGTGGGTGGGTTTTGTATATCTTCGAATGAAGTGACTAATATAATACCAATCGAACTTCACTTCAAGAAGTTCGTTTGATTTTGTATTATATTGCGTCACTTCATTCTTCAGATATAATAAACCATGTAGATGTTTAGAGTTCAGTTTTGCCCTTCTTAATGATTAAGTTTTGTAAATAAAATATTGATAAATCAGTTTAACTTTTATTGATTAGTTTTAAGTTACATTACTTTTTATGATAGGGTTTTATTACACATAACCGATTTTGCTAAATCATCTTGTGTTATAATTGGTCTATTGTAGAATTTGGCAAATGCCGTGGATTGGGACGACCAACTTGCTGTTTTCCGAATGGTCTCCAAGGAAACCCCACGCGAGCACGCCGTGGACGTGGCAGCATGTCGTGTGCTGTGCGCGCTGAACACTGTCACGTCCACGCCACTCTCCGCCAGCGTCTGCTTTATCCATCTGCTTATGCTCTGAGCAGACGCTGCTTGGTGTGGCTTTCGGAACGTTATGATAAGATTTTCAGTATTATTTGGCCTTAGCGTTCTCGTTATGGTTAAGTAGTCCATCATCATAGTAGCTGGACAAATGTTTTGGTTGTCTGGGAAGAATGGTATTGTAAGTATTGGTTGTTCTCGGCCCGCAGCAGACGTTTTAAGAATATCTGAAATAACTAATTTTATACCTGTTGTTTCTATTTTAATGTTCTGGATTTTTATCAGTGACAAAGTTTGAGCTCTATGTGCTGTACAAAGAGCTAATAAAATTACTAATTTTTTAGTTAACCTCTCTAGAGATTGATCAACATGTGGTATCCATTTGGACACATGATCTAATACGACTTGCAGGTCCCATGTACTAACATACTTAGGCACCGCAGGTCGTAATTTATACACTCCTTTCAGAAATCTTTTTATCTGGTTGTTACTACTCAATTCCTGATGGAGCAATAAAGACAAGGCCGACTTGTGGCTATTTAATGAACCGTATGCGGCGCCTCTGTTATAAATATCTAACAAAAATAATAGAACGTCTGATACCGACGCAGAGAACGGATCAACTTTTTTATTATTACAAAATTGCCACCATTGTTTAAAAGTTGTGTTATACTGCGTTAACGTATTTTTGGAGAGAGAAGCAATCATTATGTCGAGGGTGTCCATAGGGGATCCTGCTTTTAAGAAAGTGATCCTGAGAGTTTCGCTACAGCCAGGGTAAATCTGGTGTGTCCTGGAACCAGACCAAATAACAAATTCGTTAGAGTCAAGGTATATTACGTCCGAGACTATCATAGATTGGATAACGGGAATCCAAGCCTGTGAAGGCCAGTATGGGTAAACAAATATTCCCTTTGCTTTTTTCACTTGAATCTTCCTTAGACATTTTAGTATTAAGGGGAAAGGCGGAAAAGCGTAAAAATAGAAGTCTTTCCACTGTATGGTAAAAGCGTCTACAATCACCGAGTCTGGGTCTTTTTTCCAAGAAACATATTTCTCACATTTTGCATTGGTGCGAGAGGCGAAAAGGTCAATATTCGGTTTACCGAATATTCTTGTGATTTTTTCAAAACCAGCTTTTGTGATTTGTAATTCTGTGTCTGGGTTTCCTTTTCGGGATTCTTTATCAGCTATAGTATTTTCCTTTGTGTTTATGTATGACGCGAAAATCCATAGCTTTCGCCTTTCACACCACTGCCAAATAGACCTGGCCAAATCATTTAGATGCGGAAATTGTATTCCGCCGAACCTATTTATATAACTAATAGCTGTAATATTATCTACTCTGAGTAAGATACTGCAATTTGTACAGTGCTTTGCAAAACATTTCAGACTTAAGAATACCGCTAAAAGTTCAAGGTAATTTATATGATGTTGAGATTCTATAGGTTTCCATCCACCGCCTGTGCGTGAATCGTTACATGCAGCCCCCCAGCCTGTTCTAGAGGCGTCAGTGAAAATTTCCATCGTCCAGTGTTTAGATTCAAGAATGTTATAAGATTCAAGTATGTGACTAGCCCACCACTTGAGGTCCGGTAATATTAAGTCCGACGGATTAAATTTTGCATCATAATTATTATTATTACGTTTTAAAGCGAGACATTTTTCTCTTTCTAATCGTTTTATATATACCCAACTGTACCTAACTGCTGGGCTAGCTGCTATCAATACCCCAATTAAATGTGAAAATTCACGAATGGTAACATGTGGTAGATTAAAAACTTTTGAACAAGGTTGGCTATATACACTTTTTTCTCTAACGGTAGATTAATTGTCATATCAATGGAATTAAAAACATATCCTAAATATTTACAAGATGTAGTTGGCTGTAATTTACTTTTATCATAATTGATAACGAAACCTAAACATTCCAGTACTTTTTTTGTTTGGTTAACATTATATTGACAATTTTCAAAATCAGATCCCATACACCATATGTCATCTAGATATGAAACTATTGTTAAACCTTGCCCTCTTAGGTGCGCTATAACCTCCTTCATTAATTTCGTAAAAAATCTCGGGGCGACTGATAATCCGTAAGGCATGGAGGTAAACTCATAAGTTGTAATTGATAATTTTTCCAATGAATTTCGAGGGTTTTTATTAGTTTGTTCTAAGCAAAATCGAAGGTATTTTCTATGATTATTTTTGATCGGTACAAGTAAATAGGCTTCTTTTATGTCTATAGTTGCCATAAAGCAATTTTTTGTAATTAAATTCGATACAGTTCTATAATCCTCCATTTTAAAGTGCGTTTTTTTAACGTATTTATTGAATGATTTTAAATTTAAAATAAATCTAAAGTCACCGTTAGATTTAGGTGTTAAGAATACTTTTGATATGAATTGATCCTTAGTTGGAACACAGGATCTTATAGCTCCTAATTTATGTAATTTATCCATCGCTAAAGACAAATGGTATTTTTCTTGTTCTGATAAAGTATCACAGTGTGTGATGTTTTGACTATCTTGTCGTGATTTTCCTATTAAGGGAATGGGGAAGCCATCCCTGACCCAATTTAATACTAAACGATTTGAGGTAATTTTTTCCCAGCAGCTATAAAAGTAAGTAATTCTACCTCCATGTACCTTTATGTTTGATGACTGTTGTGGGCACGTTGATATCGGTTCGGCCACGTCCGGGATTGTGTGTACGCAGAAGTCGGCGGGTATCTGCGATTGAACGCCGTCTGTATTCTCCCCGTAGATCTCGGTCCTCCCCGCCCCCCCCTGTTCATCGAGCGAGAAGGACCGCGCCAGTTTCCCTGATGTCTACTTGAGCGAAATGTTGAAGATCCGGCAGTATTCTTCGGATCAGATTTTTTTATCTGAAAGCTTTGCCTCTCTATGGCTTTTGAAGCCTTTATTTTATCTGGCAGATTTATACCGAATAAGGTTTCGTCACGTTCACAGTCTTGAACGACGTTAAGAAAGTTTTTGTCTAGTCCTGTCATTAACATTTTTGTACGTTTTTGAGTTTCGTCAAAATGTAGATCTGAAAGTATTCTAACGGCGTCTGAGAGAATTTTTACCGCTGGCGATAAAACTGAACAGGTTTTATTATCTCCTTTCAATAGAAGAGACATGGCACGGTTTGCTGCGCTAATACCTAGGCCTAAAATTTGCTGATTGCCTTCCAATTTTTTATCCCGGGCTCTTGCAATATCTGAGGAAGCCGCGGCTATCTCTGGATTCAGAGAAGGAGCTCTTAATAACTTACAATTTGATGGGATGTTGTACTCCTTTAATAATTTCTCTTTTACATTTTTATCGAGCCCTTTTCGGAAGATTGGTATCCAGCGCTGTGCTAACTCGGGCAATATATCATCTCCATATGTAATTTCTTCCGTCATTTGATCACCTAGAGCTGATAATAGTTCTGGATCCAATGTATCCACTGTATTTTCAGGTAGACTCGTAGAAAAGGGATCATTTTCTACCGTGTTGGGCTCTTGTCCAACTTCTGTATTATCCATAGGCATGATCAAGTCATTATTTGAATTATTGCTCGGGTTGGTTTCGACCTCTATAAGAATAGTAACTAATAAGAAAGGGCAAAAATAAATTTCTAATTTTTATTTAACATGTGGGTACTTTGAAGTTTGCCCCGTATAACTTTGGTGTTAAACCTCGATTAACTCGTCCAAAGTTTTAAGTATTATAATTTTACAACAAGTATTTTGACGTCAACCCGCAGTTGACACGGTCAAAACTTGTATTAAATAAATAATTATGCATATCTTTGGTGTTAACCCACGGTTAACTCGGCCAAAATATGATCGTAATACCATAACGTTTATTTGTAGCATAAATACTAAAGATTTTCCATAATAGAAATCAAATTTCTGTGTGAGGGTAGGCCATCGGTGTTAAAAAATATTTCGATCTTACTTACCGACATTCTCTTCGAAATCTGACGAATCACTATAAACAATAATTCGTTTTCGACGACAATTTTGTTCTTCTAACTTTTGTATTTTGCGTTTATAACAACGAATTTTTTCACTTGCACTGCGCTTAGACATTTTTACAATGTGAAGTGTGCGTTCACTGTCTTGCACGATAAAAGAATGAGGGATACGATGTGACAAGGGAGCAGGTAGGAATGATTGAATGACCGAATGAGTGTTGAAAATTTAAGTGAACAAAAAAGTCATTAAACACCCCTTTTTAATTCTCTAAAAATTCGTGCAAAACACTGTCTGTAGGATAAAAGTACTACATGGTTTATTATATCTGAAGAATGAAGTGACGCAATATAATACCAATCGAACTTCACTTCAAGAAGTTCGTTTGATTTTGTATTATAATGCCATTAAGAAAGTTCAGTCTTAAAATGTATCATGGTAAACGTGATTTTCGAATAATGAGGGCTTAACACAAACAGATTACATTGCAGCACGCTTTATGAGTAACGTTGCTATAATGTCAAATTGTTCGTGTTTAGGCCCCTTTTCTCTAGGACATGTATTTAGAGATGTCTATGTCTAAATCTATGTTATAGAGAAAATTAGTATGTCTTCTGTTCCGTCGGCGTTTATTCCTTCTAACATGGTCGCCGAAAAGTGAGTGTACACAGTACATCGCCTGGGGAATATAGGCGTGATGGTGTTCTATTCCATACTCTGTGATCTATATATGGATTTCCAAAAGATGTTTTGATTCGCCTTTAGCAGGTGATAATCGCATAGTGCGACATCGGTGTTCTTTGTAATCACCAAGGTTAAGCAACCTCGCTCTGTGTGAGATGGGTGATCGTTTATACAATTTTCATATTCGACTATCTCCACACCTCAGAAGGCACAGTCCCGGTTACCGCCTTATGTGGTAGTCATTAAAACAAATTCAAATCCTTATAGGCGGCTTGATAAGTTTAAAAAGCAGGTGTCCACAAACCTACCTATACCAATCCGCGTGGTGGTACTTCACCTGACTTATCTCTCAAGCCTAAATTTGTCAGAAAAGGCCTTAGCACACCAGTGGGAAAGTATAGGCTGATTTGCCTTGAGAGATATATCACATTGAGGGACTCTTTCACCAACCTCAAGTAAAGTGCTGGTTAGTTACTTCACGATTAGCGTTACTCGGCAATTAAAAATGGTTAGTTTAGCCGTCGGATAAGGCTACTCAGAGATGGTGAAATTCGCAGATACGAGTAGACTTACTTGCGACTTTAATTGTCAATAAGTCTACTTTATACTTTACTCGAGTGTTGCAAAAGAAGATTTAAAAGAAATGTGACAGACAGCGAGGTAGTTAAACCAACATTTCCACACATAAACGGGTTATTTATTAACTAACAAAAACAAATTAGAAAGTGCTAATCCCTCACATTAACCCACCCTTGAGTCAGCCGCAAGGGTATTTAAAAAAGCTTATAAAAATATAATCATGAGGGTTGGATGGGTCGTAAAATATCCCTTTAAACACCCGTCGTAATGATATGAAAAAAGTTACAGAGGGACGGTAAAAAGCCGGATAAGTGCCGGTAGGACTTGCACTTTGAGGGTTCCGTACAAGTATCACTGGATGTCGCTAGTTTAATTTTTAATCAAGTTCAAGGATTATTTTATTATTATTTGATATAATTAATTACATATTAATAATTTTCCTTTACTTCTTCAGTGAAACTTTACTTTTCGCCACATTTTATAATTTTATAGGGCATCGGGATATACCGTATGGGTTTTTATGAATGAATTTAAAAGGCTAAGCTTTTGATTGCATTGACTTAGAAGCTTCAGTATTTAACCGCACTAAGGAGTACCGTTGTATTTGTTACTATTTTCAATTTGATACCTCCACCCGGTCCTGAGAAAACGGTTCTTAACTATCGGAGAGACAAACAGACGGACAACAAGATGACCCTATAAGGGTTCCGTCCTTACTGATTGTGGCACGGAATCCTAAAAAGAGGGCAAAAAATGTTGTGTACTAGAAGTACGGTTGGCGCGTCTTTGGTTTCGTGGCGTATAGCGCAGCTGGCGATCGTGTAGTCTTAGGTTCGAACTGGGTCTGCTAAATTATTATACCTGTTAAACTATTTAAAAAAAAATGAGTGGCAATCCTGAGTCAGGGATTGTGCCGGCGGTCTGGAGACCGCTCAATTCACAGGATTATGTGTTACGGTTCAGGCGTTTGTGGTATTTGTATTTGTGATACATAGATATGTACAAACGCCCTCGACACAAAATCGGGGAAGTAAAAAGAAGGTATGGTTCAAAAAGTAGGTACGGTTTAAAATGTAGTCATATAAATTATTTAACAAAACAATTTATTTCATGGTAAATACACATTTAAAATTTCACTGGCAATGATTTTCAATACGCTGTCAGCTATGGTTTTGTAGCGTCGCACTTGGTACTGTTTTTAAAGTAAAGTGAAAAATGAAATATTTAAATTTAAAAAACACAAATAAACCGCGATAAAATCCAAAAATTAAAAATAGCGTGTAGTACTTCTTTACTCTCTGCCTTCCCCGCAAGGGATTTGGCGTGATGGTATAGATAGATAGATAGTATTCGCATAAATCCAAGATCTCAAGGATGAATTATGGTCAGTTTTCTAAATAGTGACGTTCGAACGATATGCGAATTCAATACGTCATATAAAAAAATTGTATGAATTATCTCATGCCTACTACGCACGTGAAGCCGTTGCTAAACGGATCATGAGGTTAAAGTGGAGATTGGTAGGAAAAACAGGAATGACAGCAAGTGGACTAATATCATAGAAAGAGTCGCAGGCCTAAAGGCAGACCATCGGCCAGATGGAGCGATGATATCGTGAAGGTGGCCGGAAAATTGTGGAGTAGACTAGCACAGGACCGGAACGAATGGCGTGATAGAAGAGAGGCCTACACTCAGCAGTGGGGAGATACAAGCTAATTGATGATGATGATGATGCACATAAACATTTTGCTTCAGTCTGAGTATTTGTGCATATAATAATATAATATTAGCCCTGTTAAGAAACTGTCCCACCGTTGGGCACGGGCCTCCTCGCAAACTGAGAGGGTTTAGGCCATAGTCCACAACGCTGGTCCAGTGCGGGTTGGCGAACTTCACACACCTTCGAGAAACTCTCAGGCATGCAGGTTTCCTCACGATGTTTTTCCTTCACCGTTAAAGCAAGTGATAGTTAATTTTTAATACGCACATGCTTTCTAAAAGACAGAAGTGCGTGCATGGGTTTGAACCTGAGACCTCTGACTTTGCAGTCCAACGGTCTTACCACTAAGCTATCACTACTTTTTGTGCATATAAAATTTATTATTATTACAAAATCAAGTTTTTTATTCACGTAGACCAAAAAGCATTTGTGAATAGTCAAAAAGAGAAAATTATGGATTGCTTACGACTACCACCCGTTCGGAAAGTCATTCCTGTGGAGAAGAAGGGCATGAAATTCCAAGGTTACTCTTTCGAAAATTAGAGTTTTACTATTCTACTTTTTGTGTGCATTGCATTCATGGGGTATGGGAGAACAGTGTAGAGTGAGCTAAATAGATGTGCTTAAGTATAGATCAAACTCAAGTGTATAACCGCGCCCACCATATAAAATCAATTCATAAAGTTGGGTTACGTTTAAAAAAGATGTGCGTTCACAAGTAGCTTGACATTATGCCCCACATAACTACGTTTTTGTCCGATTTATCGGACAGTGACGTCATTCGTCAGACTGCGCGGGCAGCCTAAAACGCTCGCCCACCACTTGAGGGGGGCGACGACCTATACCATAAACCTCTATAAGCATGCCGAATATTTGACATTGCCTAACAATCTGGAACTAAAAACCTAAACTCATACAACATACAACTCAAATAATTAATTTTGTGTAAACCCTACGGTGCCCCCGTAGACTTCTAAGTACCCCTCGTTTACAAAAAAATGACGATTTTTAACACGGAATTAATAAGTAGGTTCTGTAACAGCAAAAAGTAAATCAGTCGTGAATCTAGTTTTAAACACTGATTTTTGTACTAAAACGTTAGTTTTAAAACTAGATTGACGACCGATTTTCATTCTGTAATACGATAATATAATTCCTAAGACTTTTGTTGACGGAGCATTGTTAACAAGTGGTCGAGGGAGGTAATGGCTGCTCAAGTAGTCGTACCTGGAACGGGTGCTGCTTGTGGAGACTGCTCCACCCAGATTCCTCTAGCTTTTCATTATAACATATATTTAAAAAGAGTCTTATAGGTATCTCAGTCGTTAGGCATCACACTAGAGCTGGATCGCATTACTGATTTTTTATAATATAAAATGTATGTATATACAAAAATGACAAAAAAGGAATGAATGGAGAATCAGACAAAAAAGTCAAGCCCGACTGAGTTTCTTGCCAGATCTTCGCAGTGGAGGCCGCGTTTCGATCCGGTGGTAGATTAGTTAGTTAAAAAAATTTTAATATGACATTTTGTAAACACTGTTGCAGGGTTTATGCAAAATAAACGATTTAAATTTGAAAAATGGCGCCTAAAAGCGGCCTCAGTTACACGAATTTTGATTATTTTTTCCATAGCTGTCAATATGCAAGTGCGTACTACTCGTACAATTCATCTACCCTGTGTATACATAATTTTTATGCTGTTTCCGCGTGCGCGATGTAAGTAAGTCATCTAAGCATAGAACCTATTTATTTAATTCTATATATCTATTATATATCGCATCTAGTTTTAAGTCATATCTTACCAAGAAATGAAGGTCACGGTAGTCTTTGTTGCTTTTTAAATACCTATTTAAAAATACTGGAATGGTATACCTACACTACCAATAATATTCAACTTCTGTTAGTTTACTATCGATTGAGAAATTTGTACTGACCAGACAAACAACCATACAGACAAGAAAGCGGTTTTCATAAAAACATGATAAAGAGAGAATGATCAAAACTGAAAACGGTGACGTAACATAGTGGTAATAAAGCCGAGACGGGTCGTCGACCTTTATCTCGCACATCTCATTGTTGGTAATGTATGTGTTTTGGCAGAGAGCCGCCGCTTCAGACTGCCCCCCTAGCTCTTGTAAATTACAGCTAAAATGTGTAGGAGAGGCACTGGTGGGAATTTTCTCCGGTATCGATAGTTTTTTTTATACTTAGCGCCACGATAGAAATTATTCTTGTGTCACGGGTACGTTTATAAACAAAACCAAAACAAACATTTGTGGGTCGCACATCGAATGGGCGGAGTGGTTTAAGCTCTTAACCAATGAACCAAGCAGTCGTCAAATATTATTTATATCGATATTTTTGGAAGTGATTCCGATGTCACGAGTAGATTTGTTAAACTTTTTAAAGCATAAGAGAGTGTTAAGATTTTTTTAATGAATCTAGATTAAAGGTTATAAACTTGGCATAGTAATCAAAATCAAGATATATTTTGATTCAAAACCAAAATTGCATAAAAAACAGAGAAGAATCTCTGTCGAAAAAAAAATGAAAAAGTACCTAGTAATAAAATGAGAATCAATTAAAATCATATATTTCCTTAGACAACAATCTTTGTTTTTTATACATACGAGAAATCCTACTTGGTCTGTTTTTAAAAACTAAATCATTATCATGATTGTTCCCAAATTTTATCGATATCATAACACATTACTATTTATAGTAAGAAATACCAAAGAACTAAATCTTCGGTAATACTTATTATTGTTAGAGTGCACTCGTCCTTGGACGAGGCCCAATTGCCGCGGGTCGGGCTACCCCATGGGCCGACAAGCGCCTATTCATGGGTTTGGCACGAATCTCTACTCACCATGGAGTAAGACAAGATTTATTAAACGGGGTAATATATGCGCATATGTTACGACTTTTTGGTGAAAGAATATGAATAAATGGGAAGAGTTTTTGAGATTTGATTCATTGCCCTCCTCCACTGTGGTCTATCAAAGTACCTCATTTGAACTACCACTATTTTCTGTATTCATTTGTCTTTTAACTACAACCTACTGTTACTCCAGTTTTAAGTGGGATTATGTATATTTTTGAATTGGGTCTCAAGTGGGTAAACAACCTAATTTATCTAACGTCAAGCAATTTAGGTATCTAGTAGGTAGGAAAATGATATGACGGCATTAAATTAATTCTTTTTTAAAATCTCTATATTCTTGATTTATCTATCGTTATCATCACACCATCCGTCGCGGGGTAGGCAGGGATTTCAGAGTCTAACAGGTTCTTCCTTACAGACCTCTATGGCTTTCTCCACTCTCATAGTTCGTCTCATGCACGCTCGCCTCGCCGACTTGCCCTTCAGATAAGACAGCGTCTATTTGGTCATGGTTAGATAGTCCAGGTCTTCCCCGGTACTTATATTCTTCCACTTTAGTACTGTATATGTGTTGTTATTCTTTCTTATGTAGAGGTCCTTTGAGATAATTTCATGTTATGTAATGAAGCTTAGGTTGTAGCTAATTCCTTATAGAGATAACGACTCCTTACACTGAGGAGTACGACGCCAAGAGAAGAAGGAATAAAGCTTATTATTACGCATATGAAACCGCTGTTTAGAAATAGTATAGTTATTCCGTATGTTCCAGAAGATTCTTCCACTCTACGCACTTGTCCATAAGTTATAACGATGTTTATTGTCATAATAAGCTGTTTTTACGACGTAGCCATAAATATTATTTGACCAAAACTTCACGTGATTTGGTTTTATTGTATACCGATTCCAATCAGTTCTGCGACATAGTGGTATAATCGATTTAAAGATAAGATACGCGAAAGGTATTGTAAATGGGAGTGTACTTTGTACACCCAAGGCGAGCCTATTGTTATTATACTAGGTACAATTCCATTTTCCGAAATGATACTAAGAATTTTCTTACATTGAAGAAATCCAATAACTTTTTTTTTCGACCTAGGATTCAAAACCAGGTCCATGTGATGGCCATTCGCATACATCAATAAACCCAACGAGGCAGTAATCCAATTATCATTTTATCTATCTATATCATCACTCCAGACCCCCTTGCGGGTTAGGCAGAGAGCACAGATTTTCAACAGGTTCTTTCCTTACAGACCTCTCTAGCTTTCTCCACTGTCATAGTTCGTCTCATACGCGCTCGCCGGTTACGAATAATTTTATCGAAACGTAACTTGATAATTTCAAACTTAAGTAGAGGTCATGGATATTCGTGGATATCTATTAGAGACCAATAGTAGAGACTTGTCAAATTTGTTAAGGCATATTTGACTTAATTGTCACTTAAGCGCCAGCTTTGAATTCTTATTTCAGACACACGCCAAAAGATTCCAATAACAATAAATCTAACAGTAGCATAAAACAGACACATAAACCATAGCAAATAAAGCATATCGACCAATATCTAGAGCTTAGCACTAAAATTAAATCACACTTAACGCTATTTATAGCGGCGTATAAATAAGGAATTTGCGTACATTTTCGCGGCATCCGTTGTGTATATTTAGACTTCGTTGTCTGCTAGTGTCGCCAGATGCAACGGAATATGTAGAAAGTTGAAGATTTTACTGATTTTAGGAGCTAAGCACGAAGACTTATATAACAGCTTAGCGTAACGCTATCGAGTTGATACGCCATCCCTTTCCCGCTACAAATTTACTAAATAAAGATGTACGTGACAGCACGCTTTCTCGATAACATTAGGCAATCACCAATCTGTCCATACTATATCATCTGATAGCAAAAGTATATAATCGGCGAACGTGTATAAAAGGTACTACCATATGAGAGTAAAGGAAGCTAGATCTGTAAGGAAAGATCCAGTTGGAACTTTGTACTCTCTATCAATCTCGCAAGGATCAGGCGTGATTATGGGTGGAGATTGTTCTGGTTTTGGGATAATTTAAAAAACTTCAAGCGTTAGTCATTACAGGCAAGGGATTAGGCAATCGCGGAAGAAAACTAAAATTTGCTCAGAAGAAGTAAGAGGAAATAATAATAATAAAAGTTAATTTTGCGACGCACAAGTAGTCCCATGAAAGCTTATGACTAAATAGTGTACGTAACAAGATGACATGATGTTAGGTACCAATTATTAGAGAGCAATAGGACGTGCACCACCAAAGGGTCCTAACTCAGCAAGTTTGCTGACTGAAGACAGCCAGCGTTGGTCTTCCGTTAGCAACTTTTAGCGAACCGTTGACATGACAGCACGATACAACAAAGCATACTCAGAGAAGAGAAGTCTTTGCTCGCAGTGAAACTATGAAACGGACCCTGAAGTAGTACGATCTATTTGATAACCCAAAAAAAAATCTATTTCCCACAGGTTCTTTCCTTACAGACCTTACTAGCTTTCTGCATTCTCATAGTTCGTTTCATACACGCTCGCCAATTGCGGAGAGTCTTGAGTATGAGGAATTCTTTTATCCACAATGTATTTCTGGCAACACTGCTAACTGTCTAGACGCTGTGAATATGTAATGAATGCATTGACGGCGGGAGTTAATTGTAGTGACCATGCGCACGCGCCGCTCCTCGTTCTGTGAGCCGGGGGATGCTGCGAGTGGGATGTGTCATGACTCTGTACTGGGAGGAATGCCCCGCTATTGTAGCTTTTCAGTCTCATTGAATTTTCTAAAACGAAAATTTTCTAATAATAAATTGCCAAACTAATCTAATAATAAGTAACATGTGGGCAATTTGTTTGACAAATATAAACACCGTCACGCCTATATTCTCCAAGCGAAGATAGTATAAGTCTGCCGTGGACACCTATACGTCGCTGACAAGGATAGGTCCCAATTTGGGTCCCATTGTACTAGCAAACACAATTCCAGACTGCGGACCGCTACTGAGATTTTTTTGATAGAAAATTTCTTATTAGTTTCTCCGGCCTAGGAGTCGAGCCTAGAAACCCCAGCTGAACCATTTTTTACTAGACTAAAGAGATATAAATTTTTATTTTATACCATTTAAAGTGTTGCCAAATAAAAAAGAACCACAAATTATTTTCGCGACATTTTTATATCGTTTTTATATCATCATGGCCGCCCGCGCCGTACGATAGCAATCAGTTCCCACTGTTGGCACAGTGCAATTGTGTTTAATGTACAACTTTCAATAAGCCGGGGAAATTGTTCTTTTATCTGTCATCTTTGTCGCTAGGGGCGCGTAATGTCGGTTTCTGATTGAAAATGCAAATGACAGTTCTTAATTATGTACAAGCATTAAATTCATGTGTACAAGTGGTTGTCTTTAAAGAATGTTTTACTTACCTACTTATGTTTTATATTCTCTCCAATTTACTTGAGTGGTTTGGTGTAATCACTACTTAATTCTCGCTATAGACTGCTTACCGATTAGCTGTCATTCCTTTTTTTTGGTTTGCGTAACCATATTGCGTATGGTCGATGATGTGGTTAAGTGCGTTGGTAGGACCTGGCTAAGATTGTCTCAGGATAGGGATATGTGGCGTAAGGAGAAAAGGCTTATGCCCTCCAGTAGGGGGAATAAGCTGGAAGTGGTGATGATGATGATCCCAGCATGTCCTCTCGGTCCTTAGTTTGTCTCTAATTTGTCTTATACCATTGACGTTGATAGATTCATCGATAAACTAGTCGATAAAGCCATAGATTCTGTTGAAGACTGGATGAAAACACTTGTTTTGAAAAAGGTTTGTTCAAAACGACAGTTGTTTTTAATTGCAATGGCCATGCGATGGTAATGACCAGGCCCTGGGTCCAGATCTTGGGCGCTTTTCTATGGAATTTTGTAGTCTGGAATTGTGTCCGGTATAATGATAATAGGCTCGCCTTCTGGTAAATTGAGATCTAAAATCGTTAACCAAATATACCCCTACGTGGGGCATTAGGTAAATTATATATAGAATAAAACCCTATGCATATGAGTGTGTATTGAAGTCATTGCGGATTGATATGTCCGGATGATCCAGCAGATCAGTGTGACGTATCTCGTGTATCTAATCCGCAGAACGACAGCTATTCCTGTCTGTCTGTGGCCGTTTTGATAGCATTTAACTGAAGCCAGCTTTCAGCCGCGTTTGCAAATAAACGGCGCACGCGCCGCGGCCCCCAACAGACTGGCCGGGCATAGACTGAGAAATTTAGATATTGGACAAAATATTCTCATATTTTGAAATCTCATTATCCTGCGATTTTATTATTTTGCGATCTTGTCATTCTGTTATATTGGCATCACAATACGTACAGATTTTTTTGAGGTAAGACACTTTTTGTGATTAATTTACATTTTTATATTAGACTGACACGTTTTATGATGTTTATGATCTTCCATTAAGCGACAAGTTTTAAATAAAAGCTGTGACCAGTGCTAGGAGCTAAGTATATATAATAGAAACTTTAAGAGAGAAAATACTAGAAGATTGCGAAAATATACAGAAAAACATAATTATTTGTTTTGTTCATTTCCCAATGTATTCTCTGTCATGAATAATTAACAGTCTAGGATATTTTTCTAAGCCATTAAACGGCAATAGTCATTAGTTAATCATCAAACACTACATACAAAAATCAATATTTTTTCCAAAATTCCATTTTCCATCTGCTCCATCTACCCTATCCAAAGTCACCGCGCATGCTCAGATCAAAGCGGCGCACGCGACGGGATGCGCAGACGACGTCTCGACGCCCCTCCCCCGGCAGCTCCGCGTCCCCCCTGCGTTGCCGTGGCGCCTGCGCCCGCGCCGCGCTCCGGATATTTGCATGCACCACACAAGCTATTGAATCCATTTACATTGTCAATTACTGCATCCATAATGTGGGAGTATCGCTAATTTATAGGTTAGTGACAAGCAGAGATTCACTTTTATGCAATTATTGTATCAATGTCGATGCCAATGCAGGGTAGATAATCAATCGATCGATGATTAATTGCTTACTTACCCCGCAAGGGATGTGATGTGATGATATAGTGAGTTATAGTTGAATATCAATTAAACAAATGCTCGAGGTTAGCAGTTTGAGGCATGTAAATTTTTCCACCATTGCCTATAACAAAATATTTATTGTAATAGTTTGGTCTAGTGCTCACTCTCACAGTGTAATAGGGGGCGGACCTATTGCAATTATACCGGGACCAATTTGGGACTTCGGATTGCTGCAATTTTTTTATCAGTAGAAAAAATATCAATAACTCAGACTGATCTAGGATTCAAACTGAGGACTTCGAGTAGTCAGCTACACCATCTAGGCACAACTTGCCAACAAGACAGTGCCATAAGATAAGAGGCAATTGAGATAAATAAATAATTATATGATCACGCCAGATCCCTTACGGGGTAAGCAGAGAGTATAGAGTTCCAACATGTTCTTTCCCTACATACCTTTCTGGCTTCCTCCACTCTCATAGTTCGTCTCATACACGCTTGCCGGTTACGGAGGCTCTCGACTTGCCCCTCAGATAAGACACGGTCTATTTGGTCATGGTAAGATAGCCTTAAGTCTTCCGCGGTACCTACATCCTTCCACTTTAGCATTGTATATCTGTTTTGTCATTATTTCTTCTGACATTCTTTCTATATGCCCGAACCAACGAAGCATACGCTTTCTCATCTTTATACCGACACTATCTTTCATACCTGCTCGCTTTCTTACTACACTGTTGCGTATACGGTCGGTGAGCTTGACTCCGCACATCTTCCGCTCATACTTTCATTCTCCTTCCTACAGACCCAGTTCTCGCTGCCATATAACAGCGTTGGGACAAACACTTCGTTTTCTATGGCCAGCTGCGCCTTTTAGCTTAAGTTAGATAGATATGATATAAAAATAATTATAATTTTACGAGAGGTATGTAAGGAAAGAACCTGTTGGAACTCTGTACTCTCTGCCTACCCCGCAAGGGATCTGGCGTGAGGTTATAGATAGATAATTTTACTCTTAATAATTAAAGGGAGCCTGTCAGAACTCTGTACTCTCTGACTACCCCGCAAGAGATCTGGGGTAATGATATAAATACATAGTAAAATTACGATTACTCTGACCTACACCTATATCAGAATTTGATTTATTATCTTTCTCAATTGTATTACCTTAAAAGCTCTACAACGTAAAACTATGATCCACACATTTTACATTATTTTGGAATATAATACAATTGATCCAAAAATAGTACTATTCATGGAATCTATGATTAGTACTATTTTGACTCCATTTTATTATATTTCCAATTTGAATCAAGTTATTTCAGTCACAAAAGCGTATTGAAATTCACACCAATAATGCCAAAAGTCAATGAATGATAAATGATTATGGCGGAGGATAGGGTTATTTTGTAACTAAATGTAGTTTTATATTTAGACTGGTATTAATAAAGTTAAAATTAGCACAATGGTGCCCTCACCGAGTCGGACTTAAAAGCTGTTGGGTTTTTGAACTCCATTGTAGGGAATATATAGTTCAATCCTCGAAGACTCTTTCTACGCTTTGTAAAGGTATAATACTCTGCTGATGTGTTAGTTACATCGTTAAACACGTGTAATGATCTTATACCGACCCTCTCGATGCCCTCACCTCCTTCCTTTCGAATATAGACACCGCATATAGAATAAACACCGACCTCGCCAGCGAGGTCGAAGAATCCCTTGCCCGCTGGCCGGTGCAGAGCACCGCGTGGGAAAGGGCATATGCTACCTAGCATATGCCCTTTCCCGCAGCGACAGCCAAGCTAAGGCCATTCCTCCTTAAGGTGCCCTTGAGCTAGTTGCCCCTTCCGGTTGGAGCGTAATTATTGCACGCTCGCCCTCCTGTATGGTGAAGCTGTTAAAGCCCTTCGGCCAACAACACAGTCATTCATCGCTTAAAAGACAGCGATTTTCAGGAATTTGTGCACCTCAAGCACTCTCTAGTAAAGAGAAATTATATACAAGGTGTAATATAAATGACGCAATCCCAGACATCTCAATTAGATTAATATTTTACAAAGTCAACCAATTTTCCAATTTTAGAGATTTACCTTATTAATTGATATCCAATTTAACCACGAAACTAATATGTGCGAAAAATGTGTAACTGAAAAATGTGTTTCCGAAATGCATTTTAAATTTTTATTGCTTTGGATTATGATTTAATTTTGTTTAATACAATGGATGAAATCAGTAACGGATTTCTTATTATAGAAAAAATAAAATACCATAAAAATACATGGAATCTATTACTATGTACTTTCAGGTCTTACGATAATTATGTTACATGTTGTATTCTATAAAACTATATTATAATTTCTGACCTTCCAGAAACATATCTTAGGAGGCATTATTATCTGCGTCATCGTCGGTTATGTGCCGAAGGATTTCTATAAGGAAAAACAACATATCAATCATGGCCGGCACACCAATGAATATGGATATTGTTGTCTGTTTGTAAGGAAATTCGACTCTTGTGTATCTTTCGGATAAATTGAATTTTAAGGACGTTACTAACGTGAATTATTTTGTATTTTTTTTGTTTGATAATTTCCCTTTCCTTTCCTGTTTCTTTTTTCAATTCATATATGATTAATCCAATCAAATAAGTCATCTAAACAATTTATATGGCATATTTTAAGCTTTCTTTTCGTGTATATTTTATACATATCTGCTCAGCCGTATTAAGTTATAATTTATATAAAGGGGCTTGTTAGAAGTATTTTTCTAGGAAATTTGAATACATTCAATTTCATTTTGTTTAATACATTATGTTCACGACATTCTATTATTTATTTTCATATCTTATACTTTTAACAGCAAATAGGCCGTAGAATCTTCAAGAATATTTTGTAAATCAGTCGTATTTTTGGGAGTTCGCCGTTGTTTTAGCCTTAAAAAACTGCCTCGTTTTTTTATTTTATTATTCAGTGTTGTTTTTAAATTATAAGTAGTCTAATGGTGCTTACCGTGGAGGAAAAACAGTCGTGAAGGATGTCTCAATTTCTTTATCAAACTGAAAACGGAATAGTTGTACCAAACTTGTTTGTTGTTATGTAGTTGTATGTTCTGCTTAATTAGAGCTATAATCACAGAACAAAGAAAGACCACTTCCCTATTCTGTGCCTATAATGAATCATAATCAGAATAAAAAAGAATATTCATATAAACCATTTCCGTATTTATGAATCGTCAGAAAAGTAACAAAGACTACCTACCACCACTTCGGAATGTCATTGCTGTAGAGAAAAAGGGCACGAAACTCCACGATTACTCTTTTAAAATAGTATTTTTAAATTTTCTTTTTCCATCTACATTTTGTTGGTGGATATGGAAGAACAATTTAAGCTGGTCTATAAAATATACTATTCATGTGAATGGCAACATGGTTATTACATTAACAGAGAAATGAGAATGATATTTTTAGTATGATTTAATGCCGCATCGCAATCTTTTTACTGCAACCCACTACATTAACGAGAAAATCCGAACGGCGCCAACCCGTTCTATCGTAACTAGGTAACTACCTAGTAACAAAAAAAAGAACTAAAAAAACTACAACAGTTTTAAAAATACCCATGTCACCGGCGCCTCGAACGCTTATATACCTAACAATAGAGTGTATTTTCAGCTTGGTTTTCGCATAACGCCGAATGACTAAAAATATATCTACAGAAATCGTTATAATAAGATACAAAGCGACACAACTAACAAATCTAAATTGCTAAAATCTAAAAACGCAAATTCAGAAATAACTATTAACTTTAACTATTGACGGACGATTTAGCGCAGCGGTTAAGAGCTTAAGCCGCTCCGCCAACTGTGTCTAATAGTCGCGGGTTCGATTCCCGCACGGGACAAATCTTTGTGTGATCCACAATTATTTGTTTTGGTCTAGGTATTTGTGTATATGAATTTTCATGTTTGTAAACGCACCCACGACACAGGAATAAATCATAGTGTGGGCCACGTTTTTTTTTTTTTAAATAGAGAAAAATTGTCGTTTGTATCAAAATATGTTAATATTTTATATAGCATACAAGTATGCTTCGAATAGGCGGTTTACCAACTTATTTATGATTTCCATATTGTTATAAGAACACAAATACATATTTTTTTTATATATTATACTTTTTGTCACTCCCTCCCTATCTATATTATCACGCCAGATCCCTAAGGGATCTGGCGTGATAATATAGATAGATATATGTCACTCCCATAACTGAGTCGAATGTAATGATATATTAAATCCATCAAGACATTTAGGCTAAACGGGGGGTACCAAAGGAATAGACCTATACGCGAAAGAATTCGTATCGAAAGGACGCCTTCGAAAGATATCACACTCGTGCGCTCGGGTAAAAGATTAAGAATAGAAGAAATGACGCTGTATCATTTAAAATTAGAGTGCTAATCATAAGTAATTCTAATCATGGTTTTGAATTATACCACTATTCCGCTTGGTCAGCGATAGGTATATTTTGTGTCAATGTGGTGTACTAGCGAAGTTTAGCGAAGTGATTAGTACACCCACACACGAACCCGCTTGATCGGAAATTACCTTAAAAACGCACAGTAACCTTCTTTTGTGCGTCTGCTCCGAAATAGCTATTGACGTGTGGTTCAAGATATGAGCGGGAAGAAGCCTAATATTCACGCGAATATTTCACTTGAAATTAAAATAATTTCCAAATTTAATCGTGGTTTATTTTTGAATTAAATTCTCGACATTTCTAATGTCACCTACGGTTACGACAAGAGCTTAATCAAATCCGGTTTATAAGAAACATTGTACACAAGATCATCATTCATCATCATTTCAGCCTATACTTGTCCACTGCTGAACATAGGCCTCCCCAATCGCTTTCCAGCGTAACCGGTCCGATGCCACCTGCATCCAACGACTTCCTGCGATTTTCACAAGATCGTCGGTCCATCTGGCAGGCGGTCGTCCCACACTGCGCTTGCCAATACGTGGTCTCCACTCTAGAATCTTTCTGCCCCAACGCCCGTCCGATCTTCGCGCTATGTGGCCAGCCCATTGCCACTTCAGCATGCTAATCCTGAGGGCTATGTCGGTGACCTTGGTTCTTCTACGAATCTCCTCATTCCTGATTCGATCACGTAGAGAAACGCCGAGCATAGCTCTTTCCATAGCTCGCTGAGCAACCTTACCTACACAAGATGCTACATACGATTAGTCGATAAACGTTAAATATAAAGGACAGTCAACCTGTTATTATACTTGAATTTTTTTATTTCATATTGCGATCTTATTTGGTTTTTGCAGGGCATGAGGTCTTCTTTGCGAAGTTTTTCTTTCCCGTTTTCAAAGTGACAAATCGCACAAAGTTTAATTGGCACAAGTATACCCTTCGGAAATTTTCTAGCGCGTGACATTTAAACCCACGCGTGTGGACTAGGCAAAATTTTGGTTCGATAAATTAAATACGCACTAATATTGTCAATACATGGAGCTAAAAACATGAAACACAAAAACACATCCAAGGGAAACATCATGTTTTTTTGTTGTTGTATTTCTATACAAGCTGTAACATAATAAACGCAAAACCTGAAAGTAGTTTGTTCTAAATCGATAACTGAATTGATTCCAACTATTTTTAATGTATCTTACATTTCTTTTTAAATTTGCAAAAAATGCTTTTACTCCTTCAGAGCGCTATAAAAAACTAAATTTATTCTTGATTCTAGTAATAATTAGATTACAAATACATTCCTAACCCGTATTTCTCAAAATACACACATGTACGTACAAGTTTCATTGTTAATTGGGGTATAAAAGTGCTTAAAAAAGGGGTAAAAACCTTTAAATTTGGAAAATTGCTTTTCGTTTTGAATTCATGAAGCAATTCTCTAATTGGGGTGTCTGAGGTCTTGCGTTTATTATGTTACACCTTGTATAAACTAAAGTTTTTAATTTCCCCTGGTCTCTCTTGACTTCGGCCACAAAGGCCGTCTGTCTCTACGTCTGCGTTGGTGAAGTATGCGACAGAGTTTTTGTCATTGACTTGATATTACTACTAGCGCCATGTCAAGACCTACATTTAAATGGCAGAAGGCAAATATTTTGTTTTCAAAACATACTCTGTAAACTATTCAGGAAAAATAGTGCTCCCAAAGGCAAGTTCAGCATTTATCCCGGGTGCCACTTAATGTGGTAGTATTTACCCCAGGTGGCCTTATATAAACCAGCCAAGCGACATGAGATTTATTATACCTATATACCTATTCTGTCACGTCTTTGTGCGAAAAAGTCTTCGTAGTGGGACAGGTATAAAATGATTTATGACAAGATAATACGAAGAAAACATTAAAACAACGTTATTTTATAATAGAAGTTGGCTTGTTCGTGATGAGTCTAGTTTTAAAAACTGATTTTTGTACTAAAACGTTCGTTTTAAAATTAGATTTATGACTGATTTTCGTCCTGTAGTACGGGCCTCAGTGTGATGTCCCGAAAAAAATTAAAAATGAACATACAAATTTCTAATATCGTTTGGGATCCGTTGGTGACGACAACCGGTGACATACAGAAAGCTCACCACGACGTTTATGGAATACAAATTATAAAATAATTGTTTATACTGTTATGCGCGCCTACACGGTATGTACGGAACAAACGAACTGACGGCGTGTTCAGATGGGGCGATTCGGACGCGGTGAAAACGAGCGTTTTGGATCGCGCGTTTTAAGTATAAAGATATGTCTAGACTTCAGTTCTTTTGACAGTAATGTTTTCACGTGTACAACCTTTTTTTTTAATATATCTACACACTAGGAATTATTTGTGGGTGCGTTTACAAACGTGAATTTCAGATGCACTAATACCCAAACCCAAAGAAATAATTGTGGGTCACACAAAGATTTGCCCTGTATGGAGATCGAACCCGTGAGTGATTTTGATCTGTGGTCGGTAGGAAAGAGATTCATCGACCTCCTAAGCAAGTTCGTAGAATATGTGCGGAATCTGTTTTAGAAAGGAGGAAAGTGAGGGTACAGGAAGGTCAATGAAAATATTGCTCAGGTGATATTAACCGCCAGAACTGGGTACCAGGTAATCTGATACGTAGTCAGCGCCTTGTAAAACCTTGAAAAACCGTCCGACATTTGTGTAATAAAAGATAAACTTGGCAACCGCTTGGTTTGTTAACGCCCTAACGTACTCGTATATCACTACGACAAAAAACATCTTGCGAAACTATTATTCGTAACTTGGCCAAAGGGATATTTTTGCCAATTTTCCACAATTACTGGTCGACAATAAAATCGTCTGGGACAGTATAGAGATCGGCATAGATAGATAAAGGCTGTTTAGGAGTATATGTGGGCTGAGTTTAATACGCCGTCCCTAGACGTTTGGCAAAAAATATAAGCCCATATAGACATAGCTGTTATCTTTAAGGCTAGAGGACATAGACAGGCGTTTTGTTTATATTCCCTTGTCGCAATCAATTAAATTTCGTGTCATTCCCATATAGTGCCACAAGGATCTGTTGGCCCGTGGGTGACCTTGACAGAATTAATGTGAAATTAGGCTTATCATTTAGTAAAATTTTCCTACTTCTAGTGAAATATTTAAACGAGTCCACACGGGAACTAATTAAAGTAAGAATTTGGGTAAATTTCATAGCAAACGGCAACTCTGCGACTGTCATGAAGTGACATTTCCTTGATAACAGCGTTCCGATTTTGGCTGCGGGCCAAAAGAACCTTGTACGACTGTACATTTTTCGTTTTCTATTAGCGTTAACGTTTGTAGTCAGTCCACTTGGCTACAGGCACTGGTCAGATATAAGCAATATTCGCTACTGCTGCGAATACCGAGCGGTATTCTGTAGGATATTTGTATGAAGCTCTAGCCTCGGAATTTTATGCAAATGCAAATGGGATACCGTAGTCGTTATATTTCGCTACTAGAAAGAAATAAGAAGGAATAATGGACGATTATGCGCAGTGGTTAAAAGCTTTAACCACTGTGTCTAATAGTCGCGGGTTCGATTCCCGCACGGGACAAATCTTCGTGTGACCCAAAATTATTTGTTTGGATCTGGATATTTGTGTATGTGAATTTTCATGTTTTTAAACGCACCCACGACACAGGAATAAATCTTAGTGTGGGACTACTTAAAAAAAAAATACTTTATTCACTGCCACAATAAAGGCACACTACACAATTACAATGATTTGCTGCGGGAGTAATAAGGCTTCAACTCAGCATAGATGCTTGAAACGCTGATTTTCTGTTGCACCCGTTATGATACGACGAGTATTTTAACACTGTTTAAAAGTATATGGAGAAGATAGAGATAATCTAAATATAATATGGAGTTGAGGCGCTCGTAGCGCTGTGGGACCGCGGTGTTCTTACCGATCACCAAGGTTAAGCAGCGTTCGACTCGGTCGGCCTAAAGATGGGTGACTGTTGTGGCATTTTCATATTCGAGCGTCTCCGTGCTTCGGAAGGCATATGAAGCCGTTGGTCCCGGTTACCACTTAATGTGGTAGTTGTTAGGCCGAGTTGGAAGCCTTATAGGCGGCTAGATAAGTTTCAACAGCAGGTGGCCACAAACCTGCCTCCGCCAATCCGCACTGGGAGTATGACCTAATCTCTCTCACCTCGATTTGTGAGAAAAGGCCTTTGCCCAGCTGTGGGCAGTATAAGATGATATTGTAATATGGAGTTTGCTACACAAGATAATTAAATAAAACATAATTTACTAACAGCGGTAGTAAAGATTTTGTATGGTCATATGTTTTGAAAACGAAAACACTTTTTGATGTCGGTTTTCAATGATTTGAAGTTTTAAAATAGGATTGAAGTAATATTTTAGAGTGTGGCCGAGTCAGCAGTGCCTCCCATTAATAATTTTAATTTAAAAATACCTTTTTGTAAACAAGCTTTTATAGCAAAAACACAAGAAATACCTTTATTGTTATTTCAAAAATAAATAAGTATTCTTTCTTTTGTTTATCTTGCTTAGTTAAGAAGATCCTATGGCTTCCTTCCGGCTCCATCATCAGACTTTCGACACCATCCGGGTCTAAGGTACTTGTCAAGAAAAATCCAACGAACAAGATGGGGTTATATTGAGTAGACTCTAGTGAGTAGTTTGGTGGTACCATTGGCCACCTTTCGGCTTCATCTTCAGACCCCGAGTAGTAGAATATAGTACTTATCAATACCAATCTAATAAGCTTAAACACAAGGACATTACGTTATATAGTTCACACATGTGAACTATACAACGTAACATCGTAACCCCCTCATGTATAATAATATTCCTACGGCCACCGACTCCATTATCAGACCAGCTCCATGGTACTATATTATTGCATTATCACCGACCTTTACATACGTATGCCAAATTTCAGCTCAATCAGATACCCACCCGCAAGTGCTTGATAAATGGATCACTAGATTTGAACCGGAAAGACAGACAGACATACGAACACTGCAAGTTAATTAAAAACTTGTAAAAAGAGAATAACAAAATTTATTATCTCCTTCCGGTTAGAGTGAAGGAAGTCAGAGAATTTTGTAATGAAAGAACTTATTGGAAATCTGTTCTCTCTGCCTACTCCGCAAGAGGTCTAGCGGGATGATATAGAATAACTAGTTCCTGCCCGTGACTTCGTCCGCGTTGACTATAGACTGGAACCTTATATTTTTCCGGGACAACAAGCATCCTATGTGTTAATCCAAGTAATAAATTGTGTGCCAAATTTGAGTAACCAACATCCAAACATCTACACATCCACACTTACACAATTATTAAATTCAATTCTGGGTCCAAGATCAAGAGTCGCTTAGTGTATATATAATCGACATCTGTCTTATGCATAAGGCCACTTTTAATAGGCGTAAATTTAAAATCAAATTTTCATGTTCTACATCTATTCACAGCGTTTTGACGTAACTCCATTCGAATTTGACGTACATTTTCCAAACGTAGAGGTTGAACGCGCGTCATAGTATAAAAGTAATATTATTTTATAGATTTGTCTCAAAAAGGCGAATAGATTAACATACATTGACGTGTTTATGATGGACGGAAACTAATGGCTGATCATTTTTTTTATTAGAATAACTTCTGTAACACGAAAGATTATTGCAGTTTTTTTAATGTACCTTTATTTGGGAAATTAGCTTTACACGTATTTTGAAAAAGAAATCCGCTGCTGACTACCTGGCCTTGGGTTCCTTGTTCGAAGTCTTCTTTTCTGGTAGTGGTTTGTGACTGCGGCGTTCTTACCGATCACCAAGGTTAAGCAGCGATCGACTCGGTCGGCCTGAGATGGGTGACCGTTTATGGCATTTTCATATTCGAGAGTCTCCGTGCTTCGGAAGAATTGAGTGACTTCTTAGAGGGCCGCACGCCATCGTATCTGGCTTACTGGAAGCTGGCACGTACCCTTAAATCCGACTCCATGTCTGACATACCCCCGCTGACTCGCTTCTCAGGCGCAAACTCAGCCTTCGATGACGACGAAAAGGCCAAGCTTCTCGCCGATACTCTCGAGAGCCAGTGCACTTCCAGCTCTCTTCCTGTTGACCTTGAGGCGCCCCTGAGCTAGTTGCCCCCGTGTTCTTCTGGCTCGCGCGTAGTTGTTGCACGCTCGCCCTCTTGTCTGGTGAACCTGTAAAGACCCCGCGGCCAACAGGGTAGATCATCGTACGTGTCTCGCCATGATGCCCTGCAACGGCCGGCAGGCAAGGGATTCTTCAACCGCGTGGTGGAGTATGACCTAATCTCTCCCACCTCGATTTGAGAGAGAAGGCCTTTGCCCAGCAGTGGGACAGTTTTGACTGATATTATTATTACTCTTCTGGTGACTACTATATGATGAAAACAAAAAAACTGGCCAAACTTTTTAAAGCTAAGTTATATAAATAAGGGAATCTTACTGACTGATGACCTGGTGATGGTCGCGGGTAAAAGATGGCTGCGCGCAGCACAAAGTCGGTTGTCGTGGCGGTCTTTGTGGGGATGAGGGAGTTTTTCCTGCCTGGTTTATGATGATGAAAAGAGATAGAAAGAGGTTTTGCATCAACGATGTTATTTTTATGGTTATCTTATAATATAGGTTCCGGCCTACGTCAGACATCGGTGTTAAGATTATATGACACTGGTTTCTGCCCGCGACTTCGTCCGCGTTGACTTAAGACAGGAACTTAACATTTTTCCGGGATAAAAATCCTTTGTGATAATCAAGGCAGTAAACTGTGTGCTAAATTTTATCCAAATCCGTTCTGCGGTTTTTGCGTAATTGAATAACAAACGTCCAAACATTTAAACATCCAAGCATACAATCTTTCACATTTATAATATTAGTAGGATAGTAGGATCATTTTGTAAATATCGCTAACCTATTCTAATTTGTGAATATTCTGTGTATTCTCCTTGGAACATATTGCATTTTATGCCGAAATAAATATGAACGTTATTGTTCATCTATAAACGCAACATGTCCAAGTTAACAGGATCAGATAAACCGCTACTCATTGGCATGTGTGAAAAAAACATGCAGCCTCCACGAGACACCTCGAAATCAGCTAGTCGCGACATCTGGCGGGCTTGGCGAATACACGTGTCTTACCCATATGACTTGGCATAACTTAACTTTCCGATCCCTTATCCACATCAGTATAAAGCCTAAATTTGATTACCATTTTTCTACGCAATAAAATAGAAATGTTATTGAAATGTATACTCTACGCTGTAAAGTTAAAGTTGGAAATAAGTTGCAGGTAATTTTTTTAGTGATTTTTTTCGGAAGTAGCGTAAATTCATATGGTAAGGAGTCGGGTTTCTGACAGATGCGCGGTGCGTTTTTAATTTCTGCGCACGCGCCGCTCGTCTCGAGAGACGAATTTCAAGCTCCATTTAACTTAAGAACATGTGGCAACACTGGTGACAGCTCGATTCTGGTTGCATTGCCATCTTATTAAAACTAATTATATTATATTATAGGGAACGGGTCGTCTATGCAATCGTAGCTGTCTTATACCGCGGTGTTCTTAACGATTACCAAGGTTAAATAGCTTACGGCTCGGTTAGTCTGAGATGGGATATGTGGCATTTCTCACGAAGCATGCATTTTCACATAGAGAGATACCTAACGTAATAGGAGGTAATCTCTATTGTTAGGTAGGTATTTGAGGTCATTATAGGTACTTAAAACAAGACTGCCTCGTTGGTCTGGTGGCAAAGCGCATCGCTTTGTGATCACGAGGTCTTGGGTTCAAATCCTAGGTCGGACAAATGTAGTTTTTCTAACGAAAAATTCCCAGCACGAATCCGGAGTCTGGAATTGTGCCCGGTATATGGCAATAGGCTCGCCATAGGGGGCATACATGGGACCTAACATCGTCGGCGAAACGTGGGTGTACTCCCTGCCACCCCCTCTGGGGAATATAGGCGTGACGGTGAAAACAAGTTTCAAATGTAGGCCTCCTCGTGTCACCTTTCTCGTGTGATGGACACTACTGGACTATCCAGTGCAACGACTCCCGCGCACGGCCCCACGCCTTTTAGGGATCCTGCGAAAAATAAACAGTTTTCATTTGAACTATCAGATTTGTTGCCCAATACCTGGACCGGTATTACTAAACCTGTCAATACTCAGTTAATACTGCCGTAAGAACTGGCGGTCATCAGGTCCAAGGTTTGAATTACTTAGGGCAGTTATTAAGGTATTTCTATCAAAAAATTCTTAGCAACAATCTGGAGTCTGGATTTGTTCCTGTTGAAAGTCAATAGGCTCGCCCTTTATTGCAATGAGAGCTATAATTGTGGGTGAAATGTGGGTGTAAACAGTGCACCGCTTCAACCCCCACTAGGGAAATATAGCTATGATGGTGATTTATAACCTGTAGCCGCATTTTGTTGTTGTTTGTATGTTTTCTCTTCTTTCCAATTAAATTTGTTGCGAGCTTAATGACAATTCAAATGCTCCTCGGGATACCCCCAGTTTTAAACTTATGGATACTGTTGCCGGTCCTGACTAACAGGAGTAACAGTAGCGGGAATACGTGCCGGGCTTAGTTCTATTAAAAATAAACCACCAAACTCTACCACGCGGACTCAGTGCGGATTGGTGGAGGCAGGTTTGTGGCCATCTGCTGTTGGAACTTATCGAGCCGCCTATAAGTCTTCTAATTCGGCTAAGCGACTACCACCTTACGTGATGGCCGGGTCTAACCGCTTAATGTGCCTACTGAAGTAGGCAGACGCTCGAATATGAAAATGCCATAAACGGTCACCAATCTAAGCCCGACCGAGTCGGTCGCTGATTAACCTTGGTGATCCCTAAGAACGCCGCGGTCGCACTGCGCTACGAGCGAAGATCGCCGCAACGACCGGCTGTACCATCCGTCCGTGCCGTCGTCCGACCAGGTCATCGGTCCCTCTGGACTATTTCGCATTATACAACTGCCAAAAAAATAACTTTAAAGCTACAGGAATAGCAGAGGCGGCAAGATTATTCTCACGTGGGACATAATTATGTCGGCCCGTGATTAATCTTGTACAAAATCAAAATCTATCTATATCATTACGCCATATTCTTTGCGGGGTAGGCAAAGAGTACAGAATTCCAACAGGTTCTTTCCTTACATACCTCTCTAGCTTCCTCCACCCTCATAGTTTGTCTCATACACGCTCGCTTGTATATAAGTCAATATAATTCTCGAAACGAATTTTATTTTGTCACGGCACACTGTGATAGCACGTAAGACGGAAGGCAAATGCTGTAACATATGTCTTGTCGAGCTTCCTCTACACTAGCCTTACTGTAATACTTTCTAGGTGGCCTCGACATGTTGGCTACATCGTACAACTGACAAATTTAAGGATGGTCAATATTGAAACCTTTTGTAAGTAATAATCATAACTCGACACCCCGCCCATTAAGTTGTTGTCCAATAAGACGAAGACCATTCGTTTCTACAAAATCCGTTGTAAAAGCTGTTGTTATAAGTGCTTTTAAGACTTTTATCAATCGTCTAAGGACCTCTTTCACCATCCTCAAGGAAAGTGCTGGTTAGTTACTTCTGTATTAACGTTACTCGGCAATTAATACTGGTTAGTTTAACCGTCGGATAAGGCTACTAAAAGAGGGTCAAATTGGCACATAAGACTTACTTGGAACTTTAATTTTCGATAAGTCTTCTTCAGATATTCGTGGGTGGTGGGCCCCTAAATGTTGCCAATCACCCTCTTCTTTTTATTTGGGACAATTTCCGCGATGTATCTACCGCTGGTAGCTGGTCACTGCACACAAAATGCAGCTTTGCGGTGGTCAACCTTCAAGCTTTCCGTGCTTTACGTAAACGAGATTGTTCATCTCAGCACACATGCAAATCTCGTGAACTTGTCAGCACGTGCGCGCGACCTGCACCCGCGCACCCAGCTGCGCGCGCAGCTGCCGCTAACAGTACTGCGCGCCAGCTGGCAGGACTACACATGGCACAGTATAAATAGATCCTAGATGCAGGGAATTCACGAAAACTTGAGAAGAGGGGCTGTGCTCGCCCTCAACTTTCCTAATTTTGCAATTCTGTCTGTTTGTGTTCTGCCTAAGGGAGGTGGATATGTTTCGCTTGTAGTTTTCCAATTTTCCAATGTTATGATGGCTGTCTGACTTTGGAAGCGTGATTACCGAAACAATTATGAACCCAGGTCTTGTACGAGACAGAATATCATAATTTACGTCAATTCAATTTTGCTTATATTTTTTTAATGAACTGATTAGTATTATTTCGAAAGAAGTCTACTCTCTAAAGACCTTGGAAGGAAACAAAACCAAATTGTTAGGAAAAAAATATACGAAATAAACATTTAAAAATGTTGTTTTGATTCAAACTAATCTTTGCACAATATTCAAATTTCTTCCTGATATGTTTGCGTGTTCACGAAACGCACGCATAGTTACATAAGCATTATACTACCTAAAATGAATAATTCAGCAAAAATACGTGAAATTATCCCAAATCTTTGCCCGGGGAGTCTGTGAGCGTAACGACATGATTGGCTCAAAACACGATATCTTGTTGTGACTGCTTCGATGGAAAAATATAAAAAAACACAATAATACGCCGCGGGAAAATAATGGATGCTTAAGAATTGTTTTTTTTTTTAATATAGCACGATGTAGTCAGAGTATTGAGCCAAAATTTGACACTTGTTACTTGCAGATGAAAAATTTCAACTTTTATTATATTTGAAAATTTTCCCGAACATCCCAAAGATTTACACGGGGAACATAAAGAAACATAATCAGAGAACTGAGTCCAGCCAGTGCAACTATCTAAAATTATGGATAAAGAACAGAGTATATGAGAATCAGGTCACAGAAACTGGTCTTTTTCAAAGGATACAGACAACAGCCATAATTAGTGATACTTAATTAGTCGTGGCCGGTGGTGACTTGTCACGTTCTAGATCGACCCTTCTAAGACAACTGAAGCCTTCTTCTTCGCGTTTCAATAGCAAACATGATTATAATTATATGAATGTGGCCACACTGATTGCATTGTCGGAAGCAGACATTCAATCTTGCTGCGTGCAGGTGTTAGTGCACACAGAGCATGATATAAGGTGGGACATCATTTTGGTTGGTTCACACAAACACCCTAGTTTGGTAATGTTTGTGTATCCCCACCTGATAATGTTTTACTTGCTTTGACCTGGGTTCGAAGTCTATTTAATGACTTCCAGACTAGCCATGGTAATTTATGTCCAGGTGGGAGACTCAGTAGGTGGAACAAAGAGATTTGGTAGCGATACTTCTTCATTCCAAAGGTTGCGCCTCAATTTTATTAGCTCCAGGGTTAATGGGTCAACAGACTTTATAAAGCTCGTGCGGCTCTTTAACCTTACTGAGGGCAACACTGTTATTAGTAAACATCAGACATTCACTTGCAAAATACAATGTGTGTTCATAAAAAATGTCGATACTTCGCTAGAGATCCTTGAAAAGTGCACTTAACCACACCGTTTCACTGTTAATTATCATTTTAACAAGTTAATTCGCAAAAAGATGACGTCTCGCGTGCTCTTAACCGGCACAAGCGCAGGTGAGCGTAACCATATCGTAACGTGCAATTACGCGTGTATCGGAACGCGTTTACCGCTTCTATTTTTGAATATTGAACTTTTGCGATAATCATTGGCTGGTTTTGTTTTGTTTTTATTTATTTTTTCTCATTTTTTTTTGAATAGTCTGTTTATCTTTTTCTGGAGCTGTTTAAAAAATAATTAACAAATGAGCGATATTCCCGGTTTAATTGAGTAAGTTTTTTAAGTCGGTAAATGTGGGAAACTAATTTTTATTTAACCTACATCTTGCACGTTGTTGTAAGCGAAAGGAGACCTATGCCCAGCTGTGGATAGTGATGACAATCTTGTCACATATTAAATAAAGGTTAACGTTACACAAAGGTCAGCTTTTGGAGGCCTCGTGTAAAATCAATGCGATTGGTTTTTATATAGCTTTTATTCAAATACCAAACTCAAGAACATACCTAATTATGTGCTATGTTAAGTTAAAATTTTTAAACAAAACAGAACAATACCATAGACAATGCAAAATTTTAAAATCATGGCTCGTGGGAATCATGTCTCGTCCAAAAACCGCAGCAGTTATGCCAAAGTTACGCACTTAAAACATATTAAGAACCGCACTTCACAAAATCATAACCGCAATTAGGGGTTGCGATTAGTGAACGCAAAAAATTAAGGGAGTCATTGCCCTCACGCCGCCAGATGGCGCGCGGGACGCGAGGGTGTTCAAATTAAATGAACATAGTTTATAGTATTTTTTTTGGTATTAATGATTTTTTTTTATTTTAAGCTTGATCATGAAAAAATATTTATATTTAAATAAAAATAGTTTTTGCGGACTTTTATATCGACGTAAAAATTAAACCGCGATAATATTTTTTTTCATGTTCAATATCCGCTTAAATCTTAGAAATCGAAATATTCATTTAGTAAAATCGTTAATATATAATTGAGGATAGGAACAAAACAGAATAGACACTTCCTATTACTTATACATATTTTGCTACTGTATAAGATACCATTATTTATTTTTATTTTTTATCGAGGGGAAATGCCTGCCGCATACTGCCACATCGTGGGCTTTGGTGATGTGGCAGTTATGTGGGGCTCGCACCCACTAAAACCCCCCGGCGTCCGTCTCTTGCCCAATTGCCCTGCCGCAGGAATCGCCAGTGGCAAAACATCTGCGGCGCGGGCGGGCCTGGTCTTTTTCCCACAGACTTCTCCTCTATGCCTTGTGCTTTCTTTTGTGAGGGTGCGCAGGACGCAGCGCACTTCCGTCACAGGCCTCTTACTGGTCAGGCGACAAGCTGCCCACGCTTGGCGCCCGCAGGCCACTTCTCACGGTGGGCGGAGGTCATTAGCGGCGTACGCTCTACGCCTCCGCCCAGCTCGCCTCCTACGAGCGGGATTCGCACTGGTCTCCTCCCGCTCCCGTTCTGCCGCCTCCTTTGCCGCCATTACGGTCCTACAGAAGCCCCTCCCTCAATAGAACTCAATTACAAACAGAGAATAATTTTTAACTCCATATTTCATTTTCTAAATTCACCCTGATAGTGATCCAATTCGCCGTAATTCCCTTTTTTCTGAGTTCCAATATTTATCCTATCCAATCCAGAAACACTTATTTTTCGTCCGATCTTGTGGAACTCGTAAAAAATACGTTCCAATTTCCAAACGCGACTGTACCCTCACCCGTCAAGGGGGAGGCTAAGGGAGTACGTGGCGTGAGCAGAGTCTCGGCTATTTGTCAAGCCAGTCGATTTAGTCTGAAATGGATTTTGGCCGCCATATTGTAATGCTAAAGAAAATTGGCCTATGGTCTATCTGTATTTGTGTTAATCACTGCGTGATTTCTTATTTTTAAATAAAATTAAGAGCTACAAACGTTGCATTAGAATAAAATAAGTAACGCAAACATCGGAAAACATAAAATATCCTGACAAACTCAGTCAATGTATCACAATGTGCACTCCTTGTTATCATGTCTCAGTTATAGCAATTGTTTAATTTTTATTTTTTGTAGCATAATGCAAAAAGCCTGATAGTAATAATGATCGGTATAAATATTAAATTAGCTTATCAATACCATCTCACTACATTTTCTGAGGCAAACACACTTTTAAAGGCCTCAGTCACAAGTCGAAGTGAGAAAGACAAAATAAATTATTACTTATTAAAATTATATCTACTATGCACTTCCATTCCAAGTACTACTAGCAAACCCTAAATATACCTATTCAACAACTCACCGTCCTCTCATGACTAATTCAACTTATCAAAAATATATGCAACCGCCAATTATCCTAATCACAACTATAAGGGCAGTCGCCATAAAAAATCTGACTAGGTGAATTGTAAATCCCTATACCCTCCACTATAAACTGCGGAACCATACCACCTCCTCCCCCTTTCCACAGTACAAGGCAGCAACAAACACGCAAACATTTTTCAGTCCTCCATTAAAACATGAATTTGGTGATCATAATCTCCCTTCGATTTTAGTACGTAGTCAAAAACGTTGTCGCCTTAACTAAACATGCTTAAACAAAAAAGTTGATACACAATCAATTCCACATTCCAATTTAAACTTTAATATCGAGCAGTTAAGGTTTGATTTTATTAATTTGAATCTTATTGGTTGATTGTTTATTGAAGATATTGCGTCGGTGTTAAAGTCGCGTGGAATGAAATTGTTTCTTTCGACATAACGTTATTATTTAGAGCGAAAATAAAGAAAACCTTTTTCGTGTATTTCGTCTTGCCACGGCATCTTTCCATTTCATTAATATCGTTTTATTTCGTTTTAAAATTGAGTTTCGGGTTGATTATTGGACCTATTTTGTAATACATAGAACGCGCTGGTTTCACGCTTTTTTATAGCTCATAAAATTAGGTTAAGACATTATATAACCTAAGAAAAGTTCACTTAAGCTAGCTTAATTAACACACAAATAAATAATTAGTAATAAAGCTATAAAAGAAATATTGTTATTGTTCTCTCAAAAAGCTTTTATCGTTGAAATAAATGAGTATTAAGGTTTTGCGTGTATCAATGTTTTAATAACTAAGTTAAATCAAACTACAAATGGACCGAAACACGTGAAAAAAATAAGGCGTTGTATAAAATATAAACCTGCATTATTTGGTTAAAAATCTTCCATTATATTTCTTTAAGAACATAAAACTAACCAAATTTAAGTATATACCTCTACTCTATTTTTGTTACCAATAAATTGTTAAGTAAGTTTATTCATTTTATATAACCACTTAAGTATTAGCCTCATATTGTCCCCTTATAATAAAACCCACAAACATCGGTGCCCCTCACTCGAGACTTATCAGCCACTTGAATCACCTCCAAACATTCTACATCAGCAAACTACGTCTAATACCGGAAAAACATCATACACATTATTCTGTTTATGTTTGTTAGTTACGGAACTTGAAATGTGGCTTGGTTTTTCTGCGAGAGCCGCTCCACGCCACGTGTCTCGAGATTGTGAATCTTTTCTAAAAGCGGGCCCAGCGCAGACCCCTGCGGCACACCTGCCTTTGCCGCCAAACTAACAGACATAGTCTCCAAACCAAATTAAACTTTATTCCTTTCTGATATGCGGGAATGAACTTCATACTAATCTTGGTAGATGCTAAGCGTATATTTGGCAGGAAGAGGGTGTAAGTACATTGAAATATACTCGTCGTAAGCCTCCCTACGGTTATGATTGAACAAACGATAGTAGGCAAGGTGTGCGGGACGGGACACGCTCCTGTTTTGATAATATTTTTATTATGAGGTTTAATCTTTATTTACATAAGATTAGGTGTGGTTGTAAACACAGTATAACAGGCATTCAATATTTATTTCTGATAGTATTCTTGTTATGTAATGTCCGTATTATTATGATAACTTCAAGACTGTCTATGACTTTAGGTACTCATAGATAAAGTATGTGTTTCATGTTTATAAATAAATTAATCAATGAAAACGGTGATTACGTTACACCTACTATAGAAACATGTTTAGAAATAGTAGAAAACTATTATATTAAATAACAATATAGTCATAATAAAATAAATTTTCCCACTAAAATGATTCTATAATGACTAACAAGTTTCAAACGGAAAGTTTCCAAAAACTGTTCGCTATTATAAAAAGTCACAGACACGTGCACTACTATTACATATTTAGCCCTACTATTATCACCGTTACTTACAGCATTAACTTGCGATTCTTGCTCACCATTTATGTTACTTACTTCCATAGTAATAAGACTGAATTTTGCATTAATATTAGTAAAGTCAACAGTAAGTTTATCATTGTTATAGAATTAAACAGTTGGCGTTTCCCTTTCAGTCGATTTTTGCACCTTTCATATCGGAAACCAATTTTATAGATCCACCATCTGGTGGCAGTCGACCTTTTCTAAAGTTTCTATTGAATTTGTATCTAATGTGTTTTTTTTCATTCCAGGTAAGTGTTTGCGTAGCAAAAAGAAGGTTGAATGCTTGTGGCATTTGCGGCACGTGAGTAGTGCGGTGTTATTTTAGATTATTTGATGGCTCTTCTTTATATTTGTCGTTAAACTTTAAATTATCATTCTTTGAATCAGTTTTTTCATGCTTCATTAATAATGTAACATATGGCTTATTTTATTACTATCTAAGGAAAGTATATATATTTTGAAGGCAAAAATAACTTTTAACTTACAACATTTTACATTAAAGTACTGTAACCGGGTAAAAAGTTTAAAAATGTTCATATAGCACTAATTCAAACCCGAGCTGAATAGGCTTAACAATCTTTAAATAATAGCGAGGCAATTTCGTATGAGAATATTTTGGAAAACTAATATTAACTTGAAACATTACAAACAAATACCTAAATGCATTAGATTATATCGGAAATTGGCGACCCTTATTAGAATCTACTTTAACTTCGACAGCAGAAACATTTTCCTATAGAATTCCTATAGGATTTTCCTATAGAAACCAGATCTTCATATTTACCGTGTCTAAAAAAGTGATATGTGCCAAATACGAAGCTTTTATAAATCCACTTTTCCCCAATGTCATTGGCCTCTCTAAAATTCCAATTGTTTTCCACTTCTTGATTAATTTTATTTTAAAAATCAATTACAAGTAATGGTATGTCCGCTAGACCGCGACGGACAGGTGGAAGGGCAGCAATCACGGGGCGAATCAACTGTGAAATGGAGTCGAGGGTTAGAAGGGCAGGGGACTTGATTGGCAAGGGCATGATTTAGACGTAGTTATATAATAGAGTATAAATGAATAAAAAATACTTCTGGGGATTGAGATTTATAAAGTTCCTAGCTGTTACCAGCTACGCACACATTTATTTTGTAATTTTATTCTGATGTATAAGTTTATTACCGTAAAGTTTCATTAGAATCCATTCAGTAATTTTCACGTGGAAAAGTAACAAATATATGTCACGTCACTATGTCACGGAAAAGTCACTCGGTCAGAACAATGCGTTATCGATAGCGGCAAGAGAATAGAAACAAAACGCTTGCCACTTCAAAGTTTCAAATAAGTTAAACACATCGTCACGCCTATATTCCCCAGAGGGGGTGGCAGAGGTGTACTGAATACACCCACGTTGTGCCGACGATGTTAGGTCCCATGTAATAGGGGGCGAGCCTATTGCCATATACCGGGCACAATTCCAGACTCCGGACTCATACTGGGAATTTTTCGTTAGAAAAACTACATTTGTCCGACCTAGGATTTGAACCCAGGACCTCGTGATCACAAAGCGATGCGCTTTGCCACCAGACCAACGAGGCAGTCAAATAAGTTCGATTTTAAAACTAAGCTTTCGTGAGGCCCCGACCCTACGGGACACTCCAACATTGTGAAGGTCAAAAACCGTACAACCTTTGTCAGCAATCAGTAATCAAAAGCAGACGACATTATCTAGAAAAATACAGTGTTATAAATAATGGCCCTTTTGGATAGAGATAGTGAGGGTCAGGAGATTCTAGGTACGCTATGCCAAACCTCGATATTACCTTATAAATAATGATAGTTAATGTAGAGGAATACCAGACATGAGTAGTATTTATTAACTAAAAAGAATATACCGTCACGCTTATATTACCTAAGCGGGGTGGCAGGGGTGTACACTCACTTTTTGCCGACGGCGTTAGGTCCCATGTTATAGGGATAATGTTAATATCTTTTCGTATCCGTGGTGCTTTACAACTGGGCTAATCCTAGTTGTAGTCTCCTTCTCTATGGCTGATCTCCCAATTTTTTGTGTCTCCCACTTTGCAAATGTGCAAGGGAAGTGGAATTTAATTTTTTCCTACTCCTCCTGTTTTTTCTTTCTAATTAAATTTGTTGCGGGTTCCAAGACAATTAAAGCGCTTCCTGGGACATCCCAAGGTTTAAACCTTGGCGTCATCTAAGGAAACCATTGTGGATCCTGGCTTACAGGAGTTACAATGGTGGGCATGTGTAGCGGGATAAGTCCCAAAAAAAACCCCTATCGGAACGATTAATAATTCGATTTACACAACACAATTTCTCGCCGGATCTTCTCAGTTTAGGCCGCGTAATGATCCGGTGGTAGTTTAATAGTCACATTAGAAGTGTCCCTGCTCGATTTCTACAAAATAATTTGCTTGAGTTTTAAACCAAGATCTGCGACCGCTACGAATGAATGAAACAGTCTCGTATAAATTAATATTTTTAATTTAATATTTTTTCGAAAATAATTTTCGTTTTGGATGTAATCAGAGGTCACGAGGCCGGGTTCATTACCTAGGCACGCTACGCCACGCCCGGATATTACATAGATGATAGAATAAATGTAGGTTTTCATTAACGCTGCGATTTGTCGCAGAACATCTACGATTTGTCGTACCACTTACTGGAAATTAACAAATGCTTACACAGGTTAGCAACCACAATTACAGATGGTTAAGAAAATAAATATATAATAAAATAAAAAGTGTCAGTGGTGGTGTACACTCTACATCCACATTTCGCCGTCGATATTAGGTCCCAATGTAATGGCAGTGAATTGTGTCTATTGCCATTATACTGGGTTCAATTTATGTTGCCGTAAATGACTAATAGTTTGCTCGTCTCAATGATGATTGAAAAATTTTCGATAGGAAAGGCTCAATAAATCTTAGACCGACCTAGGAATTGAAACCAGGACCTCGAGATTATCAGCCGCATCACGCACCATCAAACTAACGATCCAATTAATTCAATGACAAACATATCAATTAGAAACTAATAAAAACAATTCACAAACTCACGAAAATCGTCGCGTACCCCCATAGCTTTTACCCCCCTTGAGGCCCGTGGAGTTAGTTGGCCCCTTGCCCTTCCAGTGGAGCGAAGTTGTTGCACGCTGGCCATCCTGCTTAGTGATGTTATAAAGACTTCTAGTTGACAGCATACACCTTAACACACATATAAAAAAGTCGCAAGTCTCCACGCACTCTACGAAAATGTCACGCACTTTTTATGATCCATACATACCCTTAATTTTGTTCGTGTCGACCCAACGCTTGCAGACTAATATCTCAGTCTGAGTAGATTGACCTAGCCTAGCTACAAATTAAATATTACAAAGGGTATAATCATAATAAATCAGTCTACAGGCACAATGTCACGCTGATGGGGTAAACACTTTCTCTTATCCTAAGTTTACATTCAGCGCACTCGCGTAGCATGGTGCAGGGAAGTGGGCATGTGAATGAGTAGCGCGGCCATGGAAAGTTTGCTGTTTGAGGTAAAAATTGGCAAACTATGTAACTACGGTGACAATGTAATAATACTATATAGCTGGTCTGATAATGTATCTAGAAGGTCAACTCCTCAATTAAGCAAGATAGCGCATTCATGTTTGGGCTCGTTACATTTGACTTAATAAGTGCTAGATATAGCCCTGTGGAGTCTAGGGTCTGGTAATAGTACCGAAAGGTGGTAAGGAACTCCTCAACTAAACTCGGTAGCTCCGTCGGTCATAGTCTATAAATGATTTTATGTTTCTTTTTTTCTGGCTCAAAGCTCTTGACACTGTTGCACGAGTGTGCTAAGTCTAAACACGGCATTAGGATCGCATTGCGTGATATAGTTAAAAATATGCAATAATAGATTTAGTGTTGTAGAAATTATGTTAATCCAATTAGTCGTAGCCATCTGATAAGGTACTGTGTATAATATGGATAAACTGTTTAATAAAAAGTGTGATAATGAAATTAAAATGCTCGTTGCCTTAGTGGTGTATAATGCAGCTGGTGATCTGTTACTAAGCGGACAATCTGTTATTAAGGTTTTTATCTCAAAATAAGACTGTTTTATATTAAAAATTCTCAGTAACAGTCTGTACAAAATTGTGCCAAGTAATATGGCAAAAGGCTTGCTTCTAATAACATTGGGACTAAGCATCGTTAGCGCAATGCGGTGTTGCACAGTACACCTGTACCACCCCCATTGGGCTATATAGTGTAACATAATAAACGCAAGACCTCAGACACCCCGATTAGAGAATTACTTAATAAATTCAAACCAAAACCGAGATCCCAAATTTAAATTTTTTATATATATCATCACGCCAGATCCCTTGCGGGGTAGGCAGAGAGTACAGAGTTCCAACAGGTTCTTTCCTTACATACCTCTCTGGCTTCCTCCACTCTCATAGTTCGTCTCATACACGCTTGCCGGTTACGGAGACTCTTGACTTAAAAGTTTTTAAACACTTTTATACCCTAATTAACAATGAAACTTGGACGTGTATATGTGCGTTTTAAGAATACATTTTACATATTCTTATTGCTGTGAATCAAGAATAAATTTAGTTTTTTATAGCGCAGCGCAGCGCATTTTGTGCAAATTAAAAAAAAATTTAACATCAAAAATTGTTGAATTAAATTCAGTTAGCGATTTAGAACAAACTATTTTAAGGTCTTGCGTTTATTATATTACACCTTATACATGCTTGAGGGGCTTTAGTTTTCTTGTTTGTTTTTGGAAGTTAAACTCAGTTCAAAACTGACTTTTCAAATTTGGTCTATACCAACACAAGATGTCGTAGGTTTAAATCCCAGCTTGCACGACAAGAATTTTCAATAGACACGAATTGATATATTCAAATATTTGAGTTCATTGTAATCATGTGATTACCATATTCCTAGAGACTAACATCAAGCTTAATTTCATATTTCATAAAACCCATAGATGTATAACAGGATGGAACCTGGACCCCTCCTATAAATATTTTAAGACTAGTCACTCACTTCTACCCATTAGAATAACATCAAAGGTCATCGAAAAAACTTTTCGACCATACTCATCGCTTCACACTGCAAATCCTTCTTTATTTTTAATTCACACAAAACGCCGTGCTCCCCGAAGTGCCAATATATAAGAATATTCTTAATTTATTATTATTGCTGATCATTTACGTCTTATTATGAAAACAAACACTCCGAGATCGGAGTTAAATCGAAAATCTGATCGCCAACTTAACTTTGCAGTTAACAAACTAAAATCTACCGTTTAATAATTCGTTTTGTTCGTTTTCTCGGCCGCAAGTTAAGTTGGTATGGGCCCAGTGAATGATTCACACACTAAATGGGTCAATTCATTATCTGTGTCCTGATCTGATAAAGGATCGTTATATATTTATTTGTATATTTTTTTATTTTGTTTTATACCGTGGACTGCACATTCCGAGCGCTTTTGACGTTAAGTTTGGAAAACGGCTGAGTTATTTTGGATGTGCTATTTATTTTGAGCATTTTATATTATAAATATTTGATTTTGAGCATAAAATTAGTATATCATTAATGGAAGTTGCGTATTTTATGTACTTGTAACATAGAAAAACTCCTCAAAGATATTTTAAAACGTACTCTACATAGGCCTCTCCATTACTTCCTCGTAAGATCCTCGGCTACTCTCAACTAATTCCTTCAATCCGTCCTGTAAAGATAGTAACTGAACTTAACCTGAGAGCTTTCTTCACTACATTTATTGATGCGTAGTCCTCACTCAAGATCTCGTTTACACCAATGTTTATCGGGTTTTCGAATTGGTTTTGGTATTAATATGGCCTAATATGTACTTACATAAGTACTTTTGAACACCATTCCATACCGTTCAACATCACACTATTCCGTCTCCAAGTTAATAAATAAGCTTGTACTATCACAGGGTGGGCAAAGGCGTTTCGCACACAAATCAAGGTGAACAAGACGCAGTACGGTATAGTAGAGTTGTCGCCACATTACCACATCCTAATTATCTTCAGGCATCAGTTGGAACCTGTTCTTGGAACACAATACACTGATTCTCGCTTAGCGCGGCTGCGCCCGCGCCGCTCCACCGAAAACGATAAAAACATTCGTGGACAACCGACCTGCGCAGGCGCCGTGATGTAGAGATGTAAGGATACTGGATGTGGCATAAAATAGGTAGCGATAAAAACGAACATATAAGCATAATTTGGCATTAATTATTACATTCAAACTGCAGAGGTACACTGCAGAACAAATGCTTTGCCCTGCAGTAAACCTCTTTTGGGTAATGAACTCTTGCGCTATTGAGCGAACAGAGATATGAAACTGGCCAACGCGAGAATGTAACCGCGGCAATAAAGGGAGAAATGGACATGCGAATTACTAGAAGACCGGATTCTAGAACTGTGCCCGATAAAATATAGAGTTTTGCCGCCTATTACATAAGGACTCATCGGCGAAATATCGATGTACCCAGTACGCCTTCCACTTTCGCTTAGGGATTGTAGGCGTGACAGATTTTTATTTTATTTTTAACTAGTTTCTGCCCGCGACTTCGTCCGCGTTGACTTTAGTACGGGACCTAACACATTCACATTTATAATATTAGTAGGATTTAATAGGGAAGTCAAGGATCTCCGTAACCGGCGAGAGTATGAGACGACATGAGAGTGGAGAAAACAAGAGATCTGTAAGGAAAGAATCTGTGGAAACTCTTTACACTGTACCTGAACCGCAACAGGTCTGACGTCACAATATAAAAATAGTTAGATAAAGCCTTTAGAACATATAATTTTAAGCCTATTCCAGCAACCTTACATCCGTGTAAGGACACCAGAGGGCGCCATCATCCCTTATCACGGGGCAACGCGTCGGGCGGTGGTCACCGCCGGTCCACAGTTCGACTCCCAGATAACCGAGATAATCATCGCAACCTATTAAAATGTTAATTAAGACCGAATACCAGGTTGGGTGTTAGACACGTCGATGTTTTAGTGCTTTCGTTGTGTCTCATTCTTTCGTATGATTTGGAAATGAGTGGGAATTAGATGCATATCATTGACCGAACAGTGACACAATAAGACAAGTCAGAATAATAGAAATTAAAAATTTTAGTTGTTAAAATTAGAGAGAGATTATGTCTATATTAGATTTCGTCCGATTGTGTAAAACGGTATTGTTTAAACCGACCGAGTGGTTTAGTGGCCTGATCGTAGTCTAATGTTTTCTTTATTAGGTTGTCGCGGATTGGATTCCTGTTCAGGACAAATATTTAGGAAATCAAGTAGATATTAATTTTAATTTTTAGTTTGTTATTTAATGATCCCCATATATAATAATCTTCATAAATAAAAGCGGATATTCTACTAATATTATAAATGTAAAAGTTTGTATGTTTGTATTTTTAGATGTTTGGATGTTTGTTACTCAATCACGCAAAAACGGTTGTACGGATTTGGATGAAATGTGGCACATACATAGTTTATATCCTGGATTAACACAAAGGATACTTTTTATTCCAGATAAATGTTATGTTCCCGTCTAAAGTCGAAGTCGCGGGCAGAAACTAGTGTTTCATAAATCGGATCTCAATCACAATAAAATACAAACCACGCTTATTCAATATTCATTTGATAATTTCTACGATAATTTGTAGGCAAAACAGCGATCAGGTGAGAGTTAAATAGAACAAAGCTCGCATTTGGACAATGGTTTACAATCGGGTGGACATCGATAATCGGCCATTGTTTAGTGGGAATAAATCAAAAATGTCTCGCATTCTGTCTGCATGTCTATTGTTGTTTAATCGACGGCTTGGTCTAGTCGAACGCTTGGTTTGATCTTCGCACGCGAAAAATCTTTGAGTGACCCACAAAGTTTCGATCTGGGGGTGTGTGTATTCGAATTTCAGTTTGTAACGCACCCATGACACAGGAATAATTCAAATTGAGGGTTTTTTTTAATAATAAATATCGTCGAAATCCCATTACTGAAATAGTTTAGTTGAAGAGGTAGGTACAATCCAGCGAGATTCCAAGATCAACAGAGGGCGCATCGACGCCACAACTTGTACTGACCACGTGACTTTTTGTTGGTAAATATGTTCTATGCATTTGTCCCTTTTCTATTAACGTTAAAGACCACAAAAAGTTAACTTGTGTAGGCCTTGAGGTCCTCACCTGAATACATGGTAGCATTTTCACCAAATCTGGACGATATTAAAGCACTTACTTTGTGCCGTCCCATTCACTTAGCTGGCACCTCGTTTTTGGCTCCAAATGGTAATCAGAGCGCAACTCTGTGGCTCGAAGAACGCGGTACCCCATCGGTTTCGGGTGACAATTTACTGGGTAACAACAACCATTCAATATTTTTGGTACAATCAAGTTTTTTATTCATATTCATCACTTCAAATGAGCGGTAGATACTCACGTTTGATTCGTCAAACCGGAGCGACCGCTTTAACTGCTGAAATACCGAAGCGAGTAGCTGAAGCTGTGATTTATTTTCTGTAAGTCTCCATATATTTGTACGAGTATCTGTAATGAACTCTTACTATCAATTAATATCAAGTTTAAATAAATATATAAAGAGTAATGGAAAAAACTACTATTTAAATTATTTTTTGTCATCCTTTTACAAATCGTTGGAGCACACGTAGAACCTGTATCCTAGATGCATTTATAAAACAAATTTCACATCCATAGGAACCCGGACCTGTGAATTATACAAATAATTGCGGAGACCGAAGCCACGGTCTATAACTCAAAAGCCACTTCTTATTCCATTGCACTGAACTATGGGGTCGCAAGGTTATGTTTGATCGCCTAGCATAAGTATCGAACCTGTAATCTCGGTGTCTCTTCGCTCAGAGGATTATAATGAAAGTGACTAATCCACGAAACTGCACAAAAACCTGGAATATTAGGAAAAAACAAACCATTTAGATAGATATATCTTCCTTGCAAAGGGGCATGTTCCTACCAAGAAGTAGGCAAGGTCCTCATTGCTCATCCCAGGTCGTTCCCGGCCGTGCGCCGACGCGCTCGGCAGGCAGCTCACGCGCACTCGCGGACGTGACGCGGGCGCGCCGCGCGCAAGGGCATTTGCATCGGTTTCCGTTAGCGCGAGGAAACAGCAGCAGACAGGATTACCGACAGGTGGATGTGTCTGTGCAGGAAGTGACTGGACGCTGCGAGATGGAAATCTAACTAATCACTTCTTATTAGAAGGTCAAAGTTTAGTTTTTACCATAATCACCTTCAGCTGACAACAATTGACTGCTGAAGGCTGATCGGACTTTCCAATTACACGTATCGTACGCACAATCTGACCACCGTCTTTGGGGTATCTGTTTGGTCTAGCTCACTATAATGTCTTTGCTTGCGATGGCTGTCCGTCGCGGGTCACTCCCTTCCCTCCAATATGGTCCAGGGGAGTGATGGTTGTTCCAGTAGTCATACTCATGGACGAGTCCTGTTTGTGGAGACTGGTTCATCTGGAATCCTTAAGACACTTTATAAATAACATCATTAGTCTCATATCTCGGTCGTAAGGCATCACACTGGAGCTAGATTGTAAACTATTTAATTGTAACCTAAATATTGTACCCACACAATACGATTGATATATAAAGGAACAAAAAGAAGGAGAATTAAATAAAAAAGGCAAGGCCGCTGAGTTTTTTCGACGGATCTTCTCAGGTGAGGCTGCGGTCAGATCCGGTGGAAGATTAGTAGTTAAATTAGATTTTAAAAAATGTGATTTGACTATTTATAAGTGGGGGACACTTATAAATGGGTTTACATAAAATAAATTCTTTGAGTTTGAGTACTGGAAGACCTGGAGTGGAGAGGCTCATTATAAGATGGTCTGATGAACTGATGAAGCTCGGCAGTAAAAGTTGGATGAGTACATCACAGCCGGTCGTCATGACAATGTTGAGGGGAGGCCTTTGTCCTGCAGTGGACGTGTTTGGGCTGAAGAGAGTAATGCTCCATCTTAATACATACTTATGTTATAAGAAACGAGTAAATCCGCAGAAGAACCAAAGTTACAGACATACTCGTAGAAGGAAAGAAAGTATATAAAAGCATTTATTCAACCACAACATAAGGCCAATCAACAGTCATCAGAGGTTGTGTGGGGTCGAACAAGATGCTGCTTCAGCATGATTCTGCACCATAATGTTTTATTTTGGTATAGTTATTATTTTGGTAGCAAATATGGGCAAAATGTAATCAGATTAATGATTACAATTGCATTTTGTAATATTCAATCAAGATTCGAGATTAAAAGCGTTATCGTAATCGTTGAATATTACAAAATGTAATTGTAATAGTTAATCTGATTACATTTTTCCCATCTTTGCTACCAAAATAATAACTATACCATAATAATAATGTATAAAAATACACCGTCATACATATATTCCCCAAGCGGGGTTGGTTAATCATTAATCTCATTACATTTTGCCCATCTCTAAAGAACTGTGACTCCCAGAATTGCTAAACTTAAGTAGTGGACGAGACAGATCGCTCGTACAGCCGTTGAAGCAGAAAACTTCTCGAGTGGCGACTTCATACCTCAAGACATGGAGTGGGCAGGCTCCCCAAAAGATGTACCGGTGATGAAGGTCGCATGTATGATCTGGGATGGTGAGAGCCTCCTTTACTTTTTCAAGATTCATAACCATCGAGTACTTAAGCGTCGCTTAACGATCGACGCGGACGTCCGAGTGAATTGCGCGGCTGATTCACGCTGCGCCGGCGCACGAGCGCGACACGCACCACGTGTCCACAGGAAGCTTTTTAATTTTACTACTTGTTGTGACATGTCCCCGGGAGGCGACAGAATGACTTTTTAACGGTTATATATTACTTGAGTTTAGAGTACGATATGTTTGTTCATTTGATCGTCTGTATTTCTTAGGTAACTGGATGCCTGGACATGCGTTAATCTCATTGTAATCAATACAGCACAAGTTTAAGAAGATTTTCTAAATACCGTAAATACGTGCGCCTTGTTTCAGTCCATTATCCATCAGAATTAGCCGAAATACGTCCACCCATAAATCGCCACAACGTCAGGTTCCATCCAGCGTTTTTCGGCGAACTTTATCACGAGCTCTATTAAAAGCTTAAAACCTATTCAAAACTAATTCATTTCTATTTGACGAGTCTAAAAAAACTATTTTGAAATGTCCACGGAAAAGAAAAATAATTCGTAATTTATGCACTTGATAAAACTGTTTTCAAAAGCGTTCCTTTTAATGTAATTGATTCTCTAACAAATCTAACACTCAAATAATCACAAGATAAAAATATTAATCATAATCATAAAACGTTGAGCAGCTCACCACTCGCATCACACGCACAATGGTCCGGCGCGTCAATGCACGGAACAAAAACTCGGCTATTTTTACAAATAAAATAAATTCAATTCTCTAAGGTGCTTATAACACAATCGTACAAAAAACCAGTTAAACGGCGCCCAAAAAATAAAATTAAGATATTCCAAAGTAACCCTTTGCTCGACAACGCGTCATAATCCTTTTTATCAAAGTCCATCTCGTAGAGTCTTTAAAGAATATTGGACTTTGCGTATTCGTGATAAGATTGGATATGTTTTAAGAAATGGGTGGTATAAAATAAACAATTATTGAAAGTTATGCACTGAGGACCCGAGCAATTTTTTTCAACAGATAAAACAAGCTTAGAGGCGTTAGGTTATTAGTTTTTTAAAGCGGTTTAAATCACGGAGCTCGTTATTGGATATACTTTTGTTAAGCATTTGTTGCTGCTCGTGTACGATATTTAATAGTTATAGGGGATGCTAAACTGGTGCATATGGAGATTATTGTTTAATTATAATATATTTGTAACATTTGACCCTCCTGTCTTAAACACAAACAAATTTGGGAATACATGCATATAAAAGAACATCGCCTCACCCACACATTTCACCGGAAATATTAGGTCCCAATGTAATACGGAGCGAACCACTACAGCGGGAAAAAATCCAAACTGAACTTTTCTATAGAAAAACGTCAAACAACACTTTGTTCAACCTAGAATTCGAATCCAGAACCTTGTGTGCTGTTAAATATCTATATCTGTAAAACGAGTCAGATACTTCATGTAAATACACATTTATATGAAAAGCACATTAAAATCCCTCAAACTTAAAAGTTTAAACTTTAACTGACTTATGGCTGTGTCATCGCATTTTCAAATGTAGAAAAAATAGTAGGTTTTACGATTCGTGTGAAAAAATGTCTACTTATTTGCTTTAATAGCACTTTGGAGTGATATTTAGCTATAAAAATGCCATTTTAAATTTAAAATTATGCATAATCACCTCGCTTACACAGAGGTGTGAAAACGCGAACGGTGCAATGCTACTAGTTATTCGCCTGGTGTTGCTTACTGAAATGTTAAAGCTATTATTTTAATAAGGGACAAACTATTTTAACTTTACCGTTTGGACTTTAATGTGATTGCCATATTGGTCACGTAGCGAATTGTGCAGACGATTACGTTTTTCTAAATCTAATAAAATAATAATAGTGTTATTTTTTTTGGAAAATGATTAGTATAATCTCGACAATAGGAATTTTTCCCGGTATAATGGAACAGGTTCGCCCCTATAAAATTAGAATCTTATTTAGTTGCATGTTTTTCAGAAAGTTCGCCGTGGAATTGGAAGTTGTGAAATTGCAAGTACACAGTATTGCTTCCACTTAAGAAATAAAAGTATGACTGTGTTCACGATTTTGTCGGCAACAATCTTTGTAGTTCCATCATATCACATCATTAACGAGTATCATACATTCTCGCCAGTTTCAGATATTCTTAATTAGTCCACGTGTTGAGAAGTGATACATATATTAGCTGATTTCAATCTAAATTAATTAGAACTACAATTTGTAGTTTCGTCCATTACGTTTGTAATGATAATCTGTCGGGGGAAGACTTAGTTCCTGATCATATAATGAAGGATAGAAAACTAATTCCCAAACATAATCCATAATGACAAAGGGCTTTATCTATATTAAATTACTTTTACTTCTTCACACCCCTTCTTAAATATCTACAGGGAAAAAGAAGACACTACATGAAATATTAAAAAAATATTCCAATAGAAATGCAGACACCCAATCTGTATCGCAATAAATAGTGTTTCAATTATAAAAACCCACAGTGGCCGACACGCTAATTTACCGGACAAAAAACTCCTAAACTCAATTTGTCATCAAACTAGATTTCTTGGTGTGGCGTTTGTGTTTTAACAAAAAAATAACTACCGGGATTGATAAGTAAGAGTATACGACAAATAAATTGATAAGATTTCCACCACGTGCCCTCGGGCCGTGTCGTCATTAGTGTCCTGATTAGAATAACAAATATTGGTTTCTGAATAATAGACTGTGGTTTCATTCTTCCTTTTTTACGGTGTTTGATAACGGTGTGACAGGTGCATTTATTGCTGATAGCAAACATTTTTTTTACATCAATTCGACCTTAAGTAAACAAAACATGATTGACGTAAAAATAAAAAAAAAATACAGTAACTTTTTATGTCAGTTTTAAGGTAAAAATTGAGACAATTAGCCACAAAGTAATATAAAATCTTTTTATTTTATGTCTAATTAAATGATCAGATGCATTATCAGTATAAATACAATAAATCGATATCGATCAACACCGCTAATAATTCCATGAAACAAACTGAACATCGAACAGTAAAAGAGAAACCGCAGAGATTCCCAGAAATCAATTCAGCATACGATATTTTTTTTATTACAACTTCCTTCCCACGTCCGTTCGCAACAATACTTACAATTTCACCTAAACAAATAGATAGACATGATCTTAAGACGGCGTGGCAAATATTTAACGGTATATAAATTAGTAGGCTCGGTGGGACTCGACGGCACCCCGGTGGGCCGAGCGTGCACGGAGGTAGCACAAAAACCTATTGTGTTTTTGCCTTATTATTGAATTTACACCTCTAGTGTGGGACAACAGTGGACACTGGTGCGGACAAAATTGCAAAAAAATGCTTTGAAGAGATAATCGGAAACTGTCATTGGACATTTTAATGGGTCCATCCGGTGTTAGAAAATACATTGATAAACTGCTACTTAGAAATTGCGACAGAAAAAAAAAACTGATGTAAATCTAATATTCCATTATTCTACAGTGGCTGTAGAATACTCATTAAAAGTAATTTTAGCTGTATGCAGTTGCAATTACAAGCTTGTAATTTAACGGTCACCCTTCGATATATTTCAAAAAACACAACAATGAGCCGAATCATTGGCAACTGTAATATCATTATAATGCTTCGCCTCAAACCTGACATAATTACATATAATGCCTTCATCCATTGTGATGTATCGAAGGAATTTTATGCCCATTTCACTATAATGGGTGTCCCTGAGCGTACAAACAACCATGATGGATGCGTCGCGGCACACACAAAAGAAAAATTGACAGCACTAGCCTACCCTCGCCTACGTCCAATTATAACGAAGGATTTTTGTCCACCCGCTTTTATCGCCGACCCACTGTGCAGGAAAAAACCTACATTTCAATGGTAATATAATTTTATATAAATAGATATCACACGTTTTATACAATATCCAACACTATACATCATTGTTACATTACTATTTTGTACTTACATCTCTTTATAAATATTTTTTTTCTATAATTTGAAAATAGTTTTAACAAAGGTTCTGAAAGCGATCTGTTTAAATTGTAAAATTATATAACAAACTTTCTCTAAATCAAATATTTTAGCGCACGATTTCCTTCAGAAAATGTTCTATTTGTACTTATTATTGCGAAACAAATCAGAATGTTATAGAATTTACTATTGTCAGCTATATATTTTCAAAATTTTACAAGATAAAATTACAAGTTGAAGGATGTATAACTGTATTTAAATAGTTAACTAAGCAAGTAAGAATTAGATGAAACATAAAAGAATAGGAACAATACTTTCAGACTGTGAAACCACATTATAAGTTTGCTAAATCAATTAATCTATAACCTCACGCCAGATCGCTTGCGGGGTAGGTAGAGAGTACAGAGTTCCAACAGGTTCTTTCCTTACATACCTCTCTGGCTTCCTCGACTCTCATAGTTCGTCTCATACACGCTCGCCGGTTACGGAGACTCTTGACTTTTCCATCAGATAAGACTCGGTTTATTTGGTCGTGGTAAGATAGTCTAGGTCTTCCCCGGTACCTGCATCCTTCCACTTTCACATTGTATATCTGTTTTGTCATTCTTTCCTCTGGCATTCTTTCTATATGCCCGAACCAACGGAGCATGCCCTTTCTCATCTTTACACTGATACTATCTTTCATACCTACTCGCTGTCTTACTATGCTGTTGCTAATGCGGTCGGTCAGCTTCACTCCGCACATCTTCCGCAGAGCTCGCATTTCTACCGCATTTATCCTACTTTCATTCTCCTTCTTACGTACCCAGCTCTCACTACCATATAACAGCGTTGGGACACGAACTCCGTTATGTATGGCCAGCTGCGCCTTATGGCTTAAGTGCCGGCTCCCGAGTAGCTTTCCCATCGCACCATTCACTCTGTTCCCTGCACTCACTCTTCTCTCTATGTCAGCGGTGTATTTCCCATCCTTACTGAAGGCGCATCCAAGATATACAAACTCATTCACTTGCTCCAGCACATCGTTAACAACCACAATCCTTACATTCCTTACATTCGTTCTGGTTTCTTCCCTTTCAAAAACCATAATCTTGGTTTTCTTCACATTCAAGTGTAAGCCATTGATCATGCAGTCGTCTTTTATAACTGTGACTAGTGTTTGCAGATCAGTGGCTGTTGGCGCTATTAAAACCGCGTCATCTGCATAAAGTAGATGGTTTACCACTAAGTCACCCACTTCATTCATCGCTTTCAGTCTTTGAAGACTTTTGTCCAGATATATTATAAACAGTCTAGCGGACAACACGCAACCCTGCTTGACGCCGATTTTAACGTCAAACCAGGGTGACCTGTTACCACCCACCCGTACGCATGCCTTGCAGTCCACATAAGTGGACTGGACGGCTCGCAACAGAGTGCCATCTATACCATACTCTGGCAAAATGTCCCAAAGTCTCTTTCGCACAACAGTTAAGTCGTTGGTTAAAAGTTATGAATTTGTGAAATTACGCACCCAGCAATTATTAATTGTCGAGTCGGTGCCTCTGCACAATACCATAGTACCTAACACAAACCTCGACTATGGACTAAAATATTAAACAGATTATGAACGACACTACACAGACTCAGACAATCCGGATGATCCACACAAAGAATATGTATGTTTTAGATTTCTATTACATACATACTCTAGATATTTATCTAAATTACCAATAAAATTTAACAATTAGAACAAGTCTTTCAAATAGATGAAATTACGTTATAGCAAGAAAATAAAATAGCAAATATTACAGTAATTTCACTTGAGAAGCATTAGACTGGAGGTCACATCGTGTGTCCTACCGAAGTGGGTGGCGCAGGATTGCTGGTGGAGCTCACAGCAGTAGGCCCTTGTGAACCGCTGGCCACAGTACTGGCACGAATAAAGACCGGTCTGCTTGTGCCGAAGATCCAGGGCATGACGGCAGACGCAGCAGTCCCTGAGAATAAAGAAAACGAATCTGTTTGATAACGCAGCAATATGCATGAAAGTAAATCTGTTACTAAAATAGTGAGAAAATGTTTAACATAAATCAAAAATGTTTACTATTAAATGTTATTTAAATAACAATTTGCTTTTGCAAGAAAGTCGGTCTTTTTTTATGGAATTAATATTCCCGATTCGTTTATGCAAAAAAGCTTGTCAAAATCTAGTACGAGATATATGTCAGTTTGTCTTCGTCACGTCATGTAACTCACATTTGACCAAGTACCACGTTCATCATCAGCCCGTGTCAGTCCACTGCTGGACGTAGGCCTCTCCCATGGCACGCCACTGAGCTCGATCTTCAGCTCTTCTTCTCCAATCCCTGCCCGCTACCATACGAATATCGTCGCCCCACGTAGCTACAGGGGCCCTATACTACGTTTGCCGACACGCGGTCTCCACTCAAGAATCAGTCTGCCCCAACGGCCATCGGTTGTGCGGCATTCGCTGAGCTATGTCGGTAACCTTGGTTCTCTGACGAATAACTTCGTTCCGGATTCGATCCCTACGAGAAACTCCGAGCATAGCTCTTTCCATAGCTCGCTGAGCGACCTTGAACTGGTGGACTAGCCGCACAGTGAGTGGCCACGTTTCGGCTTCGTATGTCATTACAGGTAGGACGCACTGATTAAAAACTTTCGTTTTTAGGCATTGGGGTATGGGCGATAAGAAGACTCGACGGAGTTTTCCAAATGCTGCCCAGCCCAGCTGTATTCGTCTCTTAACTTCCTTGTCGAAGTTATTTTTACCTAGTTGGAGCAACTGCCCTAGGTATACGTACTCGGAAACAACACTCGAGGGAGGCTCCGTTTATGGCGATCGGTCCCGGGTCAACATGCTTTTTGATCATAACTTTAGTTTTATCTAAGTTCATCCGGAGACCGATTCGCTGAGACGAATTAGCAAGGCTGTCCAGCATCTGTTGTAGGTCTTGCCGTTTCAGCCATGATGACGATGTCGTCTGCAAATCGCAGGTGAGAGATGTATGCGCCATTTATATTGATGCCGCGACCTTTCCAGTCCAGCGTCTTGAACATATCCTCCATTACATTGGTGAATAGTTTTGGTGATATGACATCACCTTGGCGCACTCCGCGGCGCAGGTGGATATGTTCAGTCCGCTGGTTCTGTACTTGGACGGTCATCGTTACGGCTTCAAAAAGGCATCTCATCACCTCGATGTATCGCCAATCAACTTGGCATCGTTGCAAGGATTCCAGAACTGACCAGGTTTCGACAGTGTCAAAGGCCTTCTCATAGTCCACGAAGGCTAGACATAGGGGCAGATTATACTCTGCAGTCTTCTGTATAATCTGCCGCACTGTGTGGACGTGGTCTATGGTGCCGTAACCACTTCGAAACCTGGCCTGCTCCAGGGGTTGAAACTCGTCGAGCCTTCGACGGTTCGTGATGACCCTTGAAAACAAGTACCACGTACCACGTACTAATAGGAGACCATGTCATTTTTAATGAAATATTACATCAAAACACTACTTATAGTATTTTTATCAATTAAAACTTATTTGGCAATTAAAACTTGTCACTACTCATCCTATGTGAAAAATACTATAACTATTTCATTTCTTTGCACAGATCCGTTTCGTAGACCCTACTGACATATGCCACGGTAGCGGTTAAAAAAGGAAAACAGAGCAATTACCTTACATTTCCCAAATTGTGTTCCTTAATGTGATCACTCAACTGTGACGGGCGGTCGAATGCTGCGCCGCAAATATTGCAAACGTAATGTGACACGTAACTGTTGGACAACTGGGGGAACTGCAGCATTGACAAATACGAGTAGTAGTCTATGTGCGGCACATACGAAAGCATCTGCTTTACAGCCTCCGTGGACACCCTGAACAACGCCAACAGCCCTAACGGATCAGTATTTACTGCTATAGTGACATGGTTATGACTATTCGAAATCAAGGAAGGATTGATATCTTCAACTGCATCGTCACTGTCTACTTTAGCTTTAGACAGGGACCTCGTCACTTCTGTCGACGTCTCTCTCGTCGGTCTATCAAAAGTAATGTGCAACGAACATGGCCTCTCGTTTCGTACGTTTAATAGTGATTCTATGTCTCTTTTTATCTTATTACTTTTGTCCATCTCTTCGTTTAATATTTTATCTATTTTCGAAAGACTACCGTTTCTTATTCTAGAGGAATTTGGGAAGGTGAAAGCACTTTTGGTGCCATTTCTCGCCATAATGTACAATATTTGCTTACTCTCAGCGTCTATACATTCACACACAGAAGTACTTTTACTCATCTGTCCAACGAAATTCTTGAGCTTCGTTTCGTTGATGAACTTGTTAATTAATTTAATTAAATTATCTAACTTTCTTTCGATGCCCGATAGCGTTTTTTGTTTCTGTACGTCTTCAGATTTTTGTATTTTCTGTTTTAGCTCTGTTAATTTTTTCGAAACTTTTTCAAGATCTTCTTTAGTTTTATCTTTAGTAGGTGCTGTGAAAACATCTGGTTCGATTACTGACCCATATTCCCAACTATAAGTGTCAGTCATATTCTGCTCCGCTACCACACATTCGTGTAGAGCCGCTGGTTTGTTCTCGAATTCTGAGTCAGGTTTTAGTTTTAGTACCTGTTTGGCTGATAGTCCGATTGTTGGTTCATCAGTCGGTTCTAATGTTGGTGCCGATATTGGTTTGCATATTGATTCGATTAACGGTTTGTATTTTGGGTCGCACGATCGATCAGATGTTCCTTCTGAATATTCATATGCTGTTTCGGATTTTAATTTATATGTTGGTTCAGTTGATGGTGCAAGCGTCGGTATGTCTGGTGGTGGTGATGATTCTTCCATATGTTCGCATTTTGATTCGCATATTGGTGCCAGTATTGATTTGTTTGAAGGCTTGGATGAAGGTTCAAGTCTTGGTAAATGTTTTAGTTCATGTTCTTGTTTAGATGCTTGTCTAGATGATGGCCCAATTGTTTGTTTGATCATTTGTTTAGGTGCTGGTTCGGATAACAGTTTTGATCTTCGTCTAGGTGTTGTTTTAGAGATTACTTTTGGTTTTGATTTGACTTTTATATCAGGAATGGGTGCAAGCTCAGTTTTAGTTTCGCGCATCGTCAGGGGTTTAGGATCGCTTCTTCTTTGTCGGCTTCTTCTCCTTACTTTCGGTTCAGTATCTGCCACTAAAATTCTATTAAGGTGAGGTTTTTCTGATGATGTAGGATGCCACTCGTAGGCGAAGTTGCGTTTCTGCATGGCCTTCTCTCTGTGTAACATTAAAAGGCGGCCCTGTGATGAAATAGGATAACAGTACGGATGAATTTCGTATGGATTACGCATAATATAGCAATCATTCAAACAATCGTTTTGAGTGAGCGAGTAGGGTCTGTCAACATCTTCGTAGAAGTCGTGCAGTAAATTTTGGCATGGATAGGATTTACCGCATATGAATCTCATGCTATAATAGTCATCTATTAGTTCAGATCTGTCTTCGTCGACGGGAATATCAATCGTTGATTGGAGGAGATCATACTTATGTTTATTTTTCAGTTCATTTATGTAGTTGTTCCAAGCATCTTGTTTTTCCCTCTGACGCGCTATCACTAGCTTATGTACTAACCTTTGTAACCTAGCATTTCTTTGCATAGTTTGTTGTATAAATTGTTGGCTGTATAAGTTCAGCATTGGACGACAGTATGTCATTTTCTCAGCACATTTATTTTCACTTTTAAGTGGTCTATTTATGTTACGGTTGTTCATAAATCTTTCCTTAAGTGTTTCATTAGAGTCCTCCACAAATTTGACTCGTGGATTAAAGTCAACAGTCTTGGGGAATTTCCTTGAACATGATGCTGTATACTGGGTCTCAGTTGAATTTGGACATATCGTATTTATTTGTAGTATTCTCGTCTTATCAAATCGGTACTCCCACAAATCATCATATACCTCCTTTTCCAAGTTTTCTGTGCTTACCAATCCGCAATCTCTAATTATTTCATCTACCAGGTTATTGGGTGCGGCCAAAAACGGGGAATCATTATCATATTTGTCAATATCATAGTTATTGTTCAATTCCACTAAATTTTCTTCCGTGTTTCTAGCTCTGTGCTGCGTGCTGTTTGTGTTAAAAGGACTTGTTGTATTTACAATCAGATGATTATCACTAGTTCTTAAATAACAACATTGTGGAATACTTGGATTTTGTTCCAATTCCATCGTTTTCTCATAAATTTTACATACACTTATTCACGATACAGAAAATTTATTATTGCGAAATGTTGACATCGTGGCGTTTGACAAATACGAAAAGTTTTATTAAAGAAATAAAAATGTTGTCAGAAGAGTTTCTTGCATTTCTGAAGAGTATGTATTACATTGTTTAAATAAAAATATACTTTATTATCCTTGGAAGAACGTAGAGCAATATATATGTCGATGATATATTCTATCTATCTATCTATCTATAACCTCACGCCAGATCCCTTGCGGGGTAGGCAGAGAGTACAGAGTTCCAACAGGTTCTTTCCTTACATACCTCTCTGGCTTCCTCGACTCTCATAGTTCGTCTCATACACGCTCGCCGGTTACGGAGACTCTTGACTTTTCCATCAGATAAGACTCGGTTTATTTGGTCGTGGTAAGATAGTCTAGGTCTTCCCCGGTACCTGCATCCTTCCACTTTCACATTGTATATCTGTTTTGTCATTCTTTCCTCTGGCATTCTTTCTATATGCCCGAACCAACGGAGCATGCCCTTTCTCATCTTTACACTGATACTATCTTTCATACCTACTCGCTGTCTTACTATGCTGTTGCTAATGCGGTCGGTCAGCTTCACTCCGCACATCTTCCGCAGAGCTCGCATTTCTACCGCATTTATCCTACTTTCATTCTCCTTCTTACATACCCAGCTCTCGCTACCATATAACAGCGTTGGGACAAGAACTCCGTTATGTATGGCCAGCTGCGCCTTATGGCTTAAGTGCCGGCTCCCGAGTAGCTTTCCCATCGCACCATTCACTCTGTTCCCTGCACTCACTCTTCTCTCTATGTCAGCGGTGTATTTCCCATCCTTACTGAAGGCGCATCCAAGATATACAAACTCATTCACTTGCTCCAGCACATCGTTACCAACCACAATCCTTACATTCGTTCTGGTTTCTTCCCTTTCAAAAACCATAATCTTGGTTTTCTTCACATTCAAGTGTAAGCCATTGATCATGCAGTCGTCTTTCATAACTGTGACTAGTGTTTGCAGATCAGTGGCTGTTGGCGCTATTAAAACCGCGTCATCTGCATAAAGTAGATGGTTTACCACTAAGTCACCCATTTGTACACCTTCATTCATCGCTTTCAGTCTTTGAAGACTTTTGTCCAGATATATTATAAACAGTCTAGCGGACAACACGCAACCCTGCTTGACGCCGATTTTAACGTCAAACCAGGGTGACCTGTTACCACCCACCCGTACGCATGCCTTGCAGTCCACATAAGTGGACTGGACGGCTCGCAACAGAGTGCCATCTATACCATACTCTGGCAAAATGTCCCAAAGTCTCTTTCGCACAACTCTGTCAAATGCCTTCTCCAGATCTACAAAACCGCAGAAAACCTTCCGGCCCACTGCCAGATGCTTCTCTACGATGTTGCGGAGTGAGAAGACTTGATCCGAACATCCTCTTCCAGACCTGAAACCCCCTTGTGCCACGCACAACATTCCATCGGACTTCACGCGCATTCTCCGTTCAATAATTTTACCGTACACCTTGGCTGCCAAGCTGATCAAACTGATGGCTCTGTAATTGGCGCAGTCATATTATGAACCCTTGCCTTTATACAAGGGTACTATGACTGCGCGGCGCCAATCTGTAGGGACTCTACCGGTCCTCCAGCAAAGGTTTGCAAGGGCCCGGAAAGCGTCCCGGACGCAAGTTCCACCATATTTTATCATCTCGGCAGATATCATGTTTACTCCCGCAGCTTTACCGTTTTTCATACTTCCTATCGCCCATTCAACTTCTTCCATAGTGATGTCCTCCGTTGATTCTGGTGCCGCAATCTCGCCTTTAGGCACGTCTGCGGCATCAGCATCCGGGTCATCTCCATACATTTCTCCAAAATATTCACTCCACCGGTTTAGCATGATATATTCAATGAGATTTTAGGACGTGGTCAATTATAAAGCTTTTGTCTGAAAGCCTATTTCTAAGTTTTCAAAACAGGTAATCTATCCATGTCCATGAACACCATTATATCATTCTAGTCGCTGTGTTGGTACACTGAAAACGTTATTAACTAAAAATTGGGATTTATTATTAAGACATATCTCGCTCAAACGACACACTGCCTCTATGTTCGAGTATCACGCAAAAATCGTCATTATTAGGATTGACTATATATGTATGATAAAATAATGTAACATGTTTGAAGTATTAGGTTTACGCGGCCATAGCCGTGGACAAAGACTTGTGAAATTTGATGATATAAATTTTTATAATTATATTTATAATAACTTTACTATAAGACTACCGTCACGCCTATATTCCCCAAGCAGGGGTGGCAGAGGTGTACTGAGTACACCTACGTTTCACCGACGGTGTTAGGTCCCATGTAATAGGGGGCGAGCCTATTGTCATATACTGGGCACATTCCAAACTCCGGACTTGTACTGGGAAGTTTTCGTTAGAAAAACTACAGTTGTCCGACTTAGGATTTGAACCCAGGTCCTCGTGATCATAAACCGATGCGCTTTGCCACTAGACCAACAAGGCAGTCAAAATAAGACACTATAAGTCAAGTCACTACTACACTACAAGTCACTATAAGACTACAATTGGGTAAATTTGTTTTCATTAATTAATTGAGATCCAAAGCGGTGACATCAGATTTACCCTGTAACTGCAAGACTCGTTAAAGTTCTCAAAGGCGCTATGACACCATCGGCTGTGACTAAATGTACTTTATCTCAAAATGACAAAACATCATCGGAAAAAAACCAGAACGAGTCCGTGAATGTTGTTGCGCGAAATCTGTAATAAATTTATGAATTTAAAGTCATACAAAAAAATTTAAATAAAGATGTTTTAGTAAAGGTTAATAAGGGGGCCGGTGAGGAAACAATGTATCGGCGCACACGCAGGGACGGAGCAGGGAGGGGGGCACGTGAGGTGTGTGGCCGAGAGGATAACAGCATAATCAGGACCACCCAAATTTGAAAATTATTCTCGGGTCAACGTGCATAGGTATGAGGATCGTCATGAACCTGTTAGAAGTAAAATATTTGCGGCTCCAAACGTGTTCCAAAAATGTTTTACTTACTCTTGTTTGAACCATAAATTATTTTTATTTATATTAAGAATTATGTATTTGAAGTTGTTCAGTTACTTGGTAAGTATATGTACATGTGATTTACACATAATTAAACACAAAAACAAGGAAAGGAGATAAACATCTTCTTTTGTTGTTTTTGCCGCGTTTATTAAGGACGAAAACTCAAACGAGTTTATAGATGTCTTCCAATTACAATATTCTAGTAGGTCCTGTAAGGATGTCTTCATACAAAAGGTTATTTCGGTATAACTACCTACCATATGCTAGATATAAATATAATCGCCAAAACGAGTTACGACAAAAACATCGTTGTACGTGGTATTGTGGTTTAAATAAATAAAAAATGGAACAACGTTCAAAACAGAAAAAGTCAACCATCAGAAAAAAATTAAATAAAAAATACTACGTACACATTACATTATAATCAAAAAGCAATAAAGAATCAATTGCTGATAAACACGTGGCGGGACAAAAAAATACAAAAACTGATGAATGAAAGCACACTATACGATCTATTTAGATAACACATCATCATGCCGACGCTGTTTATACAATTATATAATTCACAAAGTTATGCTTACACTCTTAGGGTACCGTAGATGCTCCTGATTCTTCCTTCTCTCTCAAGTGACGCAGTATAGAATAACTTGGAAGGCTTTGATGGAGGCCAATCTCCGAAAATAGAGTATAGGAAAGATGTGTTTGTTTGGCACATGCTGATAATACTTTATCGCTAACTTACACCTATATAAATTCAATTATTTAGCGTGAATGTAAGAAGAATCGGCCACAAAACTGGCTAACACAAGAATGTAAACTGCGGTAGTGAGCAGAGCTCTAAATGAGAAAACTGTGCTGTTTTATCGAGCAGTCATTTTCTTTCACAGTAATTCTTTGAAATAACTGGTTATTTGATATGATATTGGCACAATGTGGGTGTTTCTTAAAAATTAACATTACGTAGGTACGTTCAGTTTAATCTTTATTCAAATGTTCTTTTCAATTCCTTCAACTTTTAATCTGAAGACTTCACTTTGCTTTCACTATACTAATAATTATTTTAATTACTACAGAACCATGATTCCAAATTTTAATCTTATGTCATACCAATTTTTTAACAATTCCTAAACTTGTTGTTGGCATTTTTATTAGTTTCTTTACATCGGCGCAACACGCCCTGGCTCGTTCGCAGCTTGTACGCGATTATGTTAATCATCCCATAGAATATTCATTGAAAAAACCCACCCTTATACTTTATCTTATATTGTCGCTTTTACTGTTCCTTTTGACGTGTCCATGTCTCGATGGCTGTCATCTGGTTTAATGCTAGTTTTTTTTTCTAACAATTGTTAGTGGAGTAATAAATATTTAAATTTTGGAAATGGTTTGAACAGGTATCTTGATAGATTATATTGGATAATAGGTACTACGATTTAATGCACTAAATGCAGTAGTAAATGTTATTTTCCAAAAAGTAACACAGTGTAATACATGATTTCATAAGAGGCAGGCAATAAAGTAAAAAAAAAGTTATGACTTATTTGAAATATTTATTATTATCTTACCCGAAATATATAGATAAATGTATAAGTAAAGGGCCATTGTAAACTCTTTAATTAGGGACCTAATTATTTACTTAATAAATTCGTCATTGAAATGCCCCAAATCAAAACTATATCGATATAATATATAAGGCTACTTATATTCTAAGCAAGACCTCGAAAGCTTCTAAACAAGAACCCCAAACACTAACTGGATTTCACAAATGACTGCCCTAAAAGAAATCTGAACAGTAGTGCTTTCATTACTCAATTCACTACGCATATCGCTGAGCAAACAAATTAAATAATAAAGAATGCCCTTCAAAGAGGTCACCTTAGAGCAGCGGCCCTACTGGCCCTAGTAGCTCACCCTGGGGTACTCCTCGCTGGTTTATTCCTTAAACCAAAAATTATTGCGTTAAAATATTACTCATCTGTTTATATTATATTGCTCTGAATGTTGGCAAAGAAATAAATTCATTTTATACAATAACAGCCATGGATATGGCAGTAAATCTGAGTGCGATATTGTCGAAAGCATTTGGTAGGAAATTGGCCAGTCTAGACGACTCTGTTAATGCCAAGGTGAAGGTCGGAGCTTGCTGCGAACCCCACAGAGATGAATACTTCAGAGTAACATGATTGTCAATTACGCATCTATTGAAATAAATAATGTTGTTTTGATGAGATATAAAGAAAAATAAGAATTGTATAAAAACGAGAAACGTAACCTAGTACTTACGACGATATACAAACAATATTTAATAAGACGTAATAATTTGAGTCTTAATTATATAAGAAAAATATAATATTGCTATGGTAGTAACCAAAAACTTTGTGCAATTTTCTAATGCGTCATATATAAAGTATAACAAATTTATTTGTAAATAATCCGTTACCGATTGTACCAAATATATTTATTAATAGAAGTGGTTAAGTTAAAAATGAAATGTTTCTCTAATGACCAATTAAACCATCAGACGTGCGCACGGTATCGCGCACAACAAAAGGCTTACCCATCACAAAGCGAGCTATCTCTAGATAAGATAGCAGTAACGGCGCGCCGATTCCCACGGTGTGACGACACTGAAACCATATCATATTTAAATAACAGACAAAGAAAAATAAACTAAAACATATAAAGGAGTAAAGTTAGTCTTTGGTGACGAAGTGAGTTTTCCAACTAATTCTATGTAGTACCACGTGCTTATCAGAATCAATCACTTGACCACTAGTACCAAGTGCCAAAATGATCAAGTGCCGCTTGCATAATCGGTCAGTGGTATCAGAAAAGCTGCCGTAAAGAGTTGATGAAGATGCGGCTGACTTAAAAAAAGATCAGTGACATCATTGAAAAGCGCCTTCCATCCAGCGCGGAGTAAAAATAGGCGGAAAGATGAAGATGAGATGAAGTATGAAAGTGTTCGTGTGTATTTGTAATCTCACCTCAATACAATACAGGAATAATTTTAATAACCCAATAATTATTTATAATTAATTAAATGAATCCTATAAGTTGACGGAAACTTAAACAGTTTTTGAAACACGCAGAATTAGCTAATCTTCATGGTGACCCTCTAAATTCTTGACAGGCACGGAAGTCCACGCTAATTGCTAGAGCTTAGAGAGTTGTTAAGTAATATTACCTAAAACTTTTTGTAAACCAGACCTTTCTAGATAATTTATTACTAAGTAGATAGATATACTTAAGGAAAGAGGAAAACCAAATTACAAGATAATCAAGCAAGAATCACGACTGAATTCAGATCAGATTATAAGCGCCCTCTTTGAACCTTCCGTACTTTGTGCCAACAATCTCTGTTTCCTCTCCAGTTTCGTGCCTAATCTCCAAATTATCCGCGTCCTAACATCCTCGATCAATAGTCAATATGTTAGTCGTCACTATATCAATATATTGACTAAATATTGACAAGTTTTTGAGATTTTTATACGCTGGAAGTTGGGCATTGATAGCAACAATAGTGATGCCGGCACAACGCTGTCGAACACTTTGTGAAGCCGCCGAGCGCCATAATCTCCTGAACACCACATTCCTCACATAAAATCGTGGCGCGAACAAAAAAGCGGTTGTGAATTGGAATTTTTGGTATTTGGACCCGTAGATTTATTTGCAGCGGTGATATGGTTATATACTGAGGGTATTAGTTTTATTGCTACCGTTAAAACTCATTTCACGGAAAATTATGACGAAACCATTGCGACTGCCTCATTGATCTTGTAGCGTATAGTACTGCTGACGATCACGACGTTCTGGGTTTGAATTTTATCTATCAATAAATTCTCAGTAGCAGTTCGGGATGTGGTATTGTCTATTTCATCACCACGACAGATTCCTTGCGGGGTAGGCAGAGTTATTTCATTATAGACTTCTCTGGCTTCCTCCACTCTCACGGGTCCCGTACACTCCGGTAAAGGAGAATCTTGACGTGTCCTTCAGATAAAGAATTGTCTATTTGAAAATGTGCCCGGTATAAGGCTCGCTCCTATTACATTGTGACTTCATATCGTCGGCGATATTTGAATGTAATACACTACTGACTTAGGATTAGTATATAGGCATAATATTTTTATTAGTCCCAAAAATTATGATGGCAGAGGTCAGAGAAGTCTGTGGAAATAATCTGTTAAAACTGCACTCCTTGCCAGCCCGCAAGGGATCTGGCGTGATAATATAGATAGATAGATACTGATGATGTCTATCAAAGATCATTGACTCAGTGACAAGCACATGTGAGTATGCGACGCAGAATCATCGAAACAATGGATATTCTCGGAGTTACAAATTATATTTTATTTGTTACGTTTCCGCGGCGCCATGGGAACTTGGTAAATATTACATATTATATTATTTTACCGTTTTATAGTAACACGTATGTCGTTCCTATGTTAATTTGTATATTATATATAAAATTCTAGGTAACTATAATAGTTAATTAGTTTCTGTGTACTAAAACTACTGAGTCTAAGACTAGACTAAGTTTAAAATGGGTGTCGTGATCATAACCACACACATTGGCAACACACACTGGTTAAAAGTCTTTGACTAGTGTAAACTTGTTGCTACACATTTGAGAAAATTATCACAAAATGCTTCAGAACTACGTAGATACGTGATACACAGACCAAAGTTGGTATGAAAGTCTTCCAAAATTTGTAACTATATTTATAAGGGAATACAATTCATCAGAAAATATTTTGATAGCAATACTGTGAGCAGAGTTGGGCAAAATACAAATTGTGAAAAAATTAAATTGCAATTAAAATATTTCAAATATCGTCGCGGTTTATTTTTAGTTTTTAAGTTCCTGACGTTTCGAGTGCTCAACAGCACCGATGGGCACGGGAGGAACTGAGGCGTTTGACGTCCAAAAGTCATTGTTATTCCGAAGTACCTTAGGGGGATTAATTTAATTGCAATCGGAATTCCAACTGATTGATTCTACAATTGAAAATTGCTCAATCCAGCAATTTTAATATATCTCACATTTATCTAAAATTTTCAAAAATGCTGTTACTCTTTTAGTGCGTAATAAACTAAATTAATGCTAGATTCAAAACAATACGGAGATTTCTAAAACGTATTTTTTCAATACGCACACATACACGTACAAATTTCATTGTGAATTGGGGTATAAAAGTGCTTAAAAAGGGGTTAAAAAAATTCAATTGATTTTCGTATTCAATTTGTGAAGTAAATATCTAATCGGAGTGTCTGAGGTCTTGCGTTATTTACGATACAGCTTGTATGTGGTTCTATGTTTTTTTTTTCAAGCTGTGCATGTATGGAAAAGCGGCAACAGCGGTTTCGAACAAAATCGTTCTCTATTTCACCTCCAGTGTTTTATTATCACGATTTCGGTAGTCATAACCGTCTAAACTAAATAAATAAATGTTTTGCAAGCTTTTTTTATTTTTTTTCTCTTTTTTATTATTTTTTATTATTATTTTCGTTACTAATTATAGTACCTCAATGACTATGTGAGTGTGGTTGAAAAATGTCTTTTTTTCTTTCTAAAATTGACCACGCCCCGTTGAACCCTGATCCCGAGACCTTCCACCACAATACGTACCTATGAATAACAAGATCAAATAAAAAAAGAAAATACTCCTGACTGGGGCACAATCGTACACAATTGTAGACAAACCATTATATAAACACAATGACGTATTGTTGTCCCGCTCTAGCGCCGTACATACAAAGGGATTCTTTTTATTTTCCGTTTCATTCATTTGAATTGGCCTTAGTTTGTGATGTTAAAGAGGCGATTGATGGTTTTTTTAAGTATTTTTATTTTTGTTTGTAGTGTTTGGAGTATAGTAATCTAGAAGATTAGCAGGTCATAGTTTTCTAATTGTAGCCCGACACATTGCATCTTCGACTAACGAATTCGGCTTTAACTTATGGATAGATTTGCTTACTGGCAGTAGAATTTTGACAGATTTTCCATACAAAATATGACAAAATTCTATCCGTAGTAGGCAAATCTATCCTTCAGTTAAATATTGAAACGGGCCGTAACAGATATTCACATTGCTGTTTTTTTCACAGCTTATTCATGTTGACCAAAAAGTCCTTATGAGTATTCAAGAATGAAACTTCTAGTGTTTACTTAAGACTACCATCCATGCGCAATATCATTCCTGTGTAAAAGGCATTTTTTTTAAATCTAAGCTGACTTCAGCAAGCAACAAATAAATATTTTAAGTCGTTGCCCGTTTTTTTAGCCGGTTACTTGGCACCGACTTTTAATAATTATATTTTGCTTTGACAAGTCAGTTTCCTCTTTTTAAAAAGTTTTTTATTTTACAATTTAACGTGATGAGTAAATTAATTATTAACATTTATATAAAATGAGACCACCTTGGGACTATACTAAACCCAATGCAAAAAGAATCGTCACAATCGATCCACAATTGAGAGATTGACAATTGACATACATAAAAAAAATACATACACGCGAATATACCTCCTCCTTTTTGAAGTCGATTAAAAAACTCAAGGATTTCTTTTTTAAAAATTAAAGTTCTGTAATTAATAAATGTACAGGAATTTTAAAACGAAAAATTGACCAGAACAAAGCGCCTTGATTGCGGATAGAGTGAAGATACAAAATGCTTCCAACTGAGCTAGGCCCGAAGTTTACGATAATCCTGTTTTAGAAAACATGTTAAGATATTCCGCTATAAGTGGATGTCCACAAAGGTGGACGGTCGCTGGCGGGTCGCGGATAATCGCTTACGCGTTCCCGTAACCCGCCCCAGCCACAGCGACAAGTTGGAGTACGGTGGGGGTTTTAGCCGGTAGGAGTCTCGGCATAACCCCTCGCTTCCCCCTAGCGAGCAAGTATCCTATTTAGGATTTCCCCCAACCCAAAAAAAAGGATAGCCTAGAGAAGTAGTTCAAACAGGCATATTCCATCTTTGATTTTATGCATAAACATTATAGTAATGATTCATTATTAATTAAAGTGATAATTTGTCCCTTTTCTTTGAGTCAAAAACTTCGCCCTATACTAGTTATAATTTCTGTTTAATAGATAAGACCATCTACAAAGATGGATTTCATATGTATAAATCCCACCCTGATACAATTTTTTTCTGAGTAGCACTAAGTCCCGCGCGGGAATAGAACCTGTGACTACCCAATCTAATAAGTTGTTACGCTACGACAAAACAACAATTAACATTCTTTCCCAACTCGTCAAGGGCGAATGCCTACCATACCGTTCCAAGTTCGAGTCCCTGTTCATACCGAACTCCATACACGAGCCGACAAAAGGGTTCATTCCAATATATTCTAAATAGGGTTCCGTGGGGCACGCCCACCGATGATTAGATGCTTAAGAGGAGGTTTTACAAAGGCTATTAATAATTTATATAAGGCACTTGTAGCCCTTCAGGAGTGCCGTTTTTTGAACGATCACTGAAGTGGACTGCTCCGTTGGCCTGGATTCGAATCTTAGGTGGGACAAAGTGGGGTTTTTCTATCAAAAAATCTTTACAGCCCGAAGTCTGGAATTGTGCCCGATGTATTGGAACCGTTTGGCTTGCCCCTGTTACATTGAAACCTAGTGATGTAACAAATATTCGCGAATGCGCATATTTTTTGACATTCATATTAGCATTTGCACAATTTATGCGAATGTTTTGCGAATGTCAACGGCCGGAAAAATATTATAAGATAAATCATAAAATATCTTATAGATAAATATAAATAGAGTTTGCATCTAGCTCGTCGAGCACCGCAAAACGTAAAATAAGTACGTATTTCACTAGAAACTTGTTAAGAAAAGACTAATCGAAGCCCTTACCTCAAAATTCACCTGTTTTTAGTAACGATCTTTCGATAAGTGACAATCATCGATCGGCCTTTGGCAGATCTGCTCGGATTAAGATGCAAACGATGACATGTGTGTCCAAATCGACGCATAGACACCAAATTTAAAATATACTCGTATTCGCATTCACGAATATCGGTGGCAGATATTTGCAACGGCATTCGCGTTCGCGAATGCTTAAACATTAATATTTGTTACATCACTATTGAGACCGTTAGGACGATGTTAACCATCAGCAGATGTGGATATGCCCAATACCTTTCTGCTACCCCAGTTTAAATATAGGCGTAACCATGATTATTTTTTTTACCAAGGTTAAGCAGCGTTCAACAGCGACGTTCTGAAATAGGTGACTATTGATGGCAATTTTGTTTTCGAGGATTTTGCGTGCAGGCGCTGCCCATATAGCACGCGTAAGACGCAGGACGGCTTGGTGTAAATATTTCCATACAAATATTATTGCAGGAGCTGACCGCCGCCGTGCACGCCGCAGTCGCGGCTGAACGCGTTGGTTTGGCTTTACCCTTAATGTATTAGTGGTTAAGCTGACTTGGAAGCCTTAGGTAGCTTGCTAAATTCGAACAAAAGATGGCCACAAACCTACCTCTACCAATCTGCAATAGGCCTGCGTGGTGGTGTATGATCAACTCCCTCTCACTCACCTCGATTTATGCAAGATGGATTTGACTAGCAGTATTGATCACTGACCCGCGGCTGGCTAAAAACACTCACATTTCGCCGATAATGCTACGTCCAAAAGTAGTAATAGGCCACCCTATTGTCATTATACCGAGCACAATCTCAGACTACAGACTGTTATTGAGCATTTTCTATAAAAAAACTACACTTTACCTTGAATTCGGACCCAGGACCCCGTAATCTTCAAACATACTATACGCCACTAGATCAACGAGACATTCCTTAAAGGCTTAGTCTTAAGGGCGTGCAAAAATCCGAAGCACGTTAATTATACGCCCGCGCCGGCTGCGGGAAACACTACCTACTAACATTAGTATGCCAAATATTTGATTTATAACCACATGTATTAGATTTTTATTATGATTGGAATCTTAGATCGACTATGGGCTTATTATTTCTACGTACTGGTTGTCTGGAAGAGATTGCTTTTAGTGATTACAATAAGATGGTAGATTCGATCAACGGACGGCTCGGTCCAGTGGTTAATAGCCTGAGTCGCTCCACCCACTGGATTGAGAAGTTGCAGGTTCGGTTCCCGCACGGTATTTCGTTTCGTGTTTCTGCATGTGAATTTCATGGTTGTGAATGCACCGACGACACAGTAATAATTCCTAGTAAGCTACAAAGTTTTTTTAAATAGTAGATTAGATTATGTTGAAAAGAAGATAAACAACAATGACAGTTCGTAAATACCCTGGTACAAATTGTCAATTCATACTTTTTGAGGTGTATAAAAATCATATTTTGAGGTTGAGTTTGACCACCAATTGTACCTCTGTCTCAAGTTGCTTTGTGTGTTAATGCAATTTCACTTGTGTACAATAAGTTGTACTCGTATCTTTGATAGATATCTCATCTTATATATTTTTCCTGTCTGAACTGCCTCGTTGATCTAGTGTCGCATGCATGGTGCGTGGCGATCACGAGGTCCTGGATTCCCTCGGACAAATTGTTATTAGTCTGTAGGAAAAGAAACTGTTGGTATTCTTTTCTCTCTGTATAACTCATAGGATTCTGGGCTGAATTATATTATAATCCTAGATTCCTATGGCTTAGAGATATAGATAATGGTGTTAACCAATCTGAGGTTACTCCTTAGATTTATCCAATCAGTCATATCGAGGTTACTTATTAGATGGGTAATTTAATTGATAGCAAATCTGAGGAATAATGTTGGTTTCATTAAAGCTCGTTGAATAAAAACTGGCAAATAGAAGTTTATATTACTGACATTTAAAACAGTTTTTTTTTGCCACAAAATTAACCACTGCTTTGGGAGTTTATTCGAGAAGGGTATTTAATGGTTATTTAGTTTTATAAGTTCACATAAAGTTCAAAATACAATTTACATACTTTATTTATAGTATGATAGAACACAACAACACGATATTATTTATAGAAACCTTTAAATATAAAAACAAAGTTACATTAACTCCAGTCCACAGACAATAAAAACAAAAATAAACACCAAACCAATCAATTAGTCAGCGCCGTAAAGCCAATTGGATTAGATTCCATCGGCACACAAAAAAAAGTTAAATAAAAAAGTTTAGAGAAGGCGCTAGCCTCCACTTTTAATTATCCTTTACCGACGCATTGTTTAGCGTGAATAAAAAAAAAGATGAAATAAAAAATGTTTAAGAATATAAAGTTGTCGAAGTCAAATACGAAAGTGATCCATTTCGTGTCGAGCCGCGTAAATCTTGCGAGTGATCACTTTTATGCAGACGACTTTTGGATAAGATAAAAATAAATCGTGTTAATCGTGTTTTTATTTGCATGTTGCGCCATTCTTGGATATTCTCAGTTTGAGGCTTGTTGGAAACCAGAAAGGTGTATAGAAATGGAACCTGTTGGAACTTTTTACTCTTTATCTACCGCGCAAGGATATATAGATAAGTGATTTTTGACTTTCAATTAGGCCGAATGTTGAGCTGGATTTTCTTCTGGATTTGTGTTAATGATACATTACGAAGATAATCGTACACGTGTCGTCATTGTATAGGTACATAGATTTTGAATCCTATTTCGGATAAATCATGGCTTTTCTATCCGTATCCGTCATAATGGCAATAGGCAAATCCTTATCACATTGGGACTTAACATTATCCGCGATAAGTGAGTGTACATATTGCAGCATAGCCACCCCCGTCCGCATTCATAGGCGTGACAGAATTATCTTTGCTTATTGAAATGGCCATTAAAAAATCTTCAACTTTGTGAACCTTGCTATTACGTGTGCGTGGTTTAAATGAATATTTCGATTCATTAAACTGTCTTCTACATTCTTCCTTGTCGTAATCGTGTCGTGCCCAAATCGTATGGTCTAAACAAACCCAACTCAGGCTATGTTTTTTTGTACGGCGATCTAGCGGCGACGGAGGTGATTTCACGGGCAGGCGTTCCCACACGCGCTTAGACCGCCCGCGACCACCGCTGCTTTTTTTTCACCACCAGGAATCGAAGCCACGGGATAAACGAATGTAAAAACTGGCTGGCTAAGACTATACTTTATTTTAGGGCTTTGGTATAGGCCTAGGCAAGTTGCAAACCCAAACTCAAATAATTTATTTTTTATAAACTATGCGGGGTCCCTTACAAATTGTCAATTTACATTTTTTAAGTATCACGCAAGCATTTCAAATCTATTCTCTTTCCGCAATCGACAGCACCTTGTTCCGATCACATGATTTTTCCTTGTGAAATGTGCATGACTTGTACATGTTTCCGTTTTCTATTAGATTTAAGGACTGTGGAAAAAAAACTTGGCAACAGTCCTATTTGTTAGGATACAGAGATTATGGGTTAAATGAGACTTAATTTATTGACACTGGAATAACTAAAAATATAACTATAAACACTGTCTATATTTCACAAGTGGAGGTGATCAAAATTTACCTACTATGTTCCACCAGGTGTACTGCGTGTACCACCGACGATGTTAGATTCCAATATAATAAGTAAAACTATTGCAATTATACCAGGCATGATATAGACTCCGAACTGCTACGGAGAATTTTTCACAAACAATCACACTTTTCTCCAACTTAAAACTCTAATCTAAGACTTTGTGATCGCCAACTCCATCAAACGTCACTAGATTAACGAAACAGTCGTATTAACCACTAAAGAAAACCATCAGAAATTACTATACACCAACTGACAATCCTCATTCCAACTTAAACTAAGCGAATTCTCACGGATTCCAATAAATCTCCATGATTAGGTCTATAAACTAAAAGGCACGAAGGAAAACATTGAGAGACAAAGTCGCGTACAAAGAGAGTGATGAACAAACACTCGTGGACACTCAGGCAGGCGGAGCTGCGGGGCAAACAGCTAGAGTAAACCACTAGACGATGGGCCTCTCCCACACGCACAAACAGACAAACATGTGAATGCTTTAACTTGAAGTTTGGTGAAGTACGGTACACACCTTCAATTGTTTTGTATTGATCAGTTACTATAGAAGGCATAGAGATGTAGATTATGAAATCACGAGTTTCCGAGTAGTAACAATAAATATTAAATTAGCTTATATTATCCCACTGCTATGCAAAAGTCTTTTCTCACAAAACAAAGGAGGAGAGATTTTATACTCCACCTGGCAGATTCAGAGCGAATTTGTGGAGGCAGGCTTGTGGCGAACAGCTGTTGGAACTTATCAAGCCGTCTTTGAGGCATTGAACTTGTCTACGCCTGTAATCGAAATGCCACAAACAATCATCCATCTAAGGCTGACCAAGTCGAAATGACGTCGGCGTCATGGTATAGAAGATTTCGGGCCGATCCCGCAACTTCCAACATCAGCCCAAGTATAGTCACAACATTTTATTTGTGAATTTGTTTGTCATCGTTGCGCTTTCCCGGAACGCGAGCGATACGTGATCTCTGTTCGATCCGCCCGATCAAAGCACAACGAATTCTCCATAAAATTACCCGACTCAACACCATGCTATACCATCCATTACCGCCTTAGTACTTCTTACTAAATTGCTTGTAAAAATTATACGAGTAATGAAAATGGAAATAGGCAATATGTTACGATGAGTTAGACTGTTCGCGGGGAATGCAGCAAATAGAAAAAATCAAATTAACAATAAGACAACTGGAAGAACTGCAAGTGGCGCGTATGATGTGGAGGACTGTGGGAATGATGTGTACGGACAGTCGATAGGTGGTGATAGAAGTGGTATAAAAAAGATAAAAATAAAGCAAATACAGGAGAAGTTTATCAAGATAATAATACAAGTGATATTCAGGAAATATTCGTTAGTAAACGACAAACACACTTTGAATTTCAGTTACTTTTGTCAAAAGTGGGTTCCAAATATCCAGACCGAAACAAACAATTGTGAGTCTCCAAAATTGTCACATACAGGGATGAGTACATCATACAGTGGGACGTATTTTGACTGATGATGATGATAATATGGTGGAACCTGCGAATACCCAATCTAATGAACTGTGAGCCTTCGATAAAAAAAAAATTATTTGCTTTTCTAAAACCACCTAAAATTCAAAATCCTAACAACCAAACAAAGAATCTGAAACAACATTATCGGTTTTTATTCTCAGCCTATTGCCAGCCACGTAGGTGGCCCCAACCATTAGCCCAACACCAATATTTGCGCAATATTTCACGAGTCGTCAGTACCTTGCACCTTGTAATTACTTTGCCGAAACATTTTGGCCAATTTTTTCTAGAATATCATACCAACTGCATTTTACAAACCGCAAAAATATATTTGATCTCTATTTCGTAGTCTTCAAAGTAGTTTTTTGCACAAATCAGTCGATTAAAGACGGAATTTAAATTGGTAATAAGGCTTGTCGGTGTCTTTTCAAGTAAAATTGTTTTTGATTCGGGAGGGCGGGTCGTCAGGGCATCAACTGTTTGATTTGAGCTGTGCCGCTTGTGTTTTTTAACAAATTAGCGCCGATTAGTTCCCGGCGGGGCCCTATTTTGCCTGTGATCACCTTTTTTTGGTGATGATTGGTCGTTTTTCATGTTGCTCAATTGTGTGGTCCTTCTGGATTTGTTTTGTTGTTCTTGGCAGAACTCTTCCTATGTGAGATACATAGCCAGCCAGTCTAGCCAGTTAAGATAAAATTCTAATGGAATAAATTAGATTGGAACTACTTTTAAGACTAATTCGAATTTATCTGGATACCAAGCACTCTCCAGAGCTCTATGAGTATCAGTATTTCGGTTGGAGGACAGAATAAATCTAGACTTTTTTAGTTATGTCACCGGTAAATTGATGCTTCTTCCTCGAGTGAACTAGTTAAATGGTATATGCTCTTAAAAAGTATTCTACGAGAAAGATATTTTGCAACTCTTAACAACCTTTCTCTTTCTTAACTACTCATACTAACATGTTTCCATCACCTATATTCCACACTCACTGTTCGTTATCTACACTCTTAAGTTTAAATTCATCATTCCACTTAGCATATTCACTATAAATAGCTCTAAACACTTCATCAGTATTCCGAATCACGACCAACATCCTAGTTGTCGTCGTCTCGCCACCAAAATTACTTCCGATGATCCTAGCATCCTCCACGCCACCTAGGAACACGACCAACTTAGAAATGCCGTTGCTAAAATTTACAACTAGCATTATCTTGTCTTGGATATCAAAATTTGCAAAGACAGCAGCGGTGTCTAGAGCAGAAGATGTAAGTTTGCATTGTATTGTAGATGAACAATGAAATGAACCTACACCAACATCCCGTGACGTCATGTCCTGCCCCGTTTCCGCCGCTCAGCTGACCTGTCTGTCCGTCTGTCACGTCGTCAGTGAAAGTTAATGGTATTAGTCATAGGATACTGTATTGTTCGATGAAGTGGTTTCTAGCGAAGGAAGGACTCGGCTCAGAATTTTGGAGGTGTCGTTTTGTAAAGGCAACTGTTAGCTGCTTTGCAAATTGACATTCTTTTTGACGTTGAAATTTCACACTTACAAACCATACCAATACCTAAAAATAAGTAGAACTATAAAGATCAAAATTTGGACATTAATTCAGGTATATTGCAACTATTGCTAGAATATATGCTATGCGGACACCTATTTTCTTGAGGATCAAAGTCAGATTACGCCGGCACCTGACTTCCGTAAAATTTTGATGAAATTAAATAGAAGCACTTATGAAATCCTGGTAATTAGTTTGGACCTCCTTTCAAAGTGAAGGGAACTTAATCCACAGTCCTTAATCTATATCAGCTAACAGATTTTACAACAATTTTGATTCTCAACTCCTATTTTCAAGATATTTTAAATACATTAGCAAACCATGAAAATCAATACAATTGCTGTACTGTTTAATCTAATTCTAAAATAACTTCGAAGAACAAAGCCGTTACCATATTGACCCTGATATAATCGTTTTAACGACTACTGATCGATTGATTCTAAAAATAAGCGGATCAATCGAATTACCGCTAAGGTGCAAGGTTCACAAATGCGTTTGATTGACGGTCAAACTTATGATATAGACAAAAGTGTATTAACGGCCTTTAGTTGTTTTCGTAGATCCTTCTATAATATCAGCCTATACTGTTCTACTGCTGGGAAAAGGCCTTCTTTCATAAATCGAGGTGAAAGAGGTCATACTCCATCACGCTAAATCACTGAGGATTGGTGGAGGCAGATTAGTGGCCACCTGCTGCTGGAACATATCAAGCCGCCTACAAGGCTTCCACAAAGCTTAACGACTATCGTTTTACGTCTTGACCAGGTCCACCGGCGAAGCATGACTTCAGAAACACGTAAATGCTCGAATATAAAAACGTAACAAACGATCACCCATCTCAGGCCGACCGGTTCAAATGCTGCTTAACCTTGGTGACCGAAAAAATTACCGCGGTCGCACAGCGCTACAAGTGGTCTACCAACATAAAATGACTATAATCGGTGATGGTCAGGATTCGGGATTAGCGGAATTATGTTAATAGAATTGGTACCCGGTTTCAATAACTTATGGCATTGACTTATCTTCATAATCTCAAAGAATTCTCAATATCTGGAAACCGACTTCAAAAGTATGATACCCAAGTTAATTAAAAAGCATAAAATAAGTATTTAAAGTTTCCTTTCATTTAACTTTTCTCTTTTTTGAAACGTTATTTACAATTTTAAGTTATGAGTGAATTAATTATTGATATTTATACACGCATCTTTAAAAGATGGCGCGACAACCTTAACGCCTATGAGTAAAGATGGTCTGATATGCCCAACGATCGGGTTAAGTGAAAAATCATAGGAGAGACCTTTGCCCAGCAGTGGGATGAAACAGGTTAGTAAAAAAATACAGCTATATTATGTTTTTCTGCTTAGTTCTATAGTAAACTTTCTACAGGATTTCTCTCATAGAAACATTACTAAATTATAAATAAAATTCAAGCCCATAAAATTTTCGTTCCCTATTTTTTTCTCCACCCGTATTTTTTCTTAAAATTTAACTGGGACCAAACGGAAAGTATACCCTCCCAAACAAAAAATTATTCCAAATCGGTTAATAAATGACGGAGTTCTGAGGTAACAAACATAAGAAGAAATACACCCTGATTCAGACCGTCCTCCTTTTTCAAGTCGGTTAAAAAGGGGTGGAGTTTGGTGCCGACGCACCTTTTTAAGGCAGCCTCGATAGGCATAGCTACCAAAGATTAGAAATCTGATAAGAATCGGCAGTGCCCGATGTGCAGCAGCGACTGACCTGGCCGCGATGCAGGTGTTCTAAGGTTACCCTGCAGTTGGCGCGTCATATACCGCAATGCACTTGAATAGGCCACGTTACTCTTACTTAAATATCCTATTTAAAGTTCCTATTCTTTATTATTTATTTAACTGTCTTGCTGGTCTAGTGGCAAAGCACATCGCTTTGTGATCACGAAGTCCTGGGTTCCAATCCTAGGTCGGACAAAGTTTTGAAGTGAAAACTTCTCTAGGCGCGGTAGAAAAAACAATTGAACTCGCGACACTGTTACCGTTACCGACACCTCTGTATATAAGTATGTACATATATTGTGTATGTACGTACATAGATACACATGCACGTTGGCATTTTTTAAGATGGGGAAAAATCATTGAACTCGCGACACTGTGACCGACACCTCTGTATATAAAAAAAAAACCCAAAAATATTTCTTGACGATTCAAAAAATACACACGTAATTGTTCAAGTTTTCACTTCTGTTGGCACTCCCGGAGTTGTTTATTTTTCTAACGAAAACTTCCCAGTGTAAGTACGGATTCTGGAATTGCGCCCGGTATATGGCAATTGGCTCGCCCCTTATTACCTGGGACCTAACATTGTCGGCGAAAAGTGGGTGTACTCAGTACACCTCTGCCACCCCCATTTGAGCAATATAGGCATGATGGTGTTTATTTTTTATTATTTCCTATTATTTCCTCCTTATTCCTAGCTTTGCTAGGACGTCGATTTAGCATCCAATCATTTTACTTACATGGTGTCCATATTAGAATATCCATGTAGCTATAAGCTACTTGGGTATTCCGATATGGACTTATATCTATATTATTACGTCCCTTGCGGGGTAGGTAGAGTACAGAGTTCCATCAGGATCTTTCCTTAAGCATATTGGTTAACTCTAACTCGTTGGTGTACTCTGTGTGTTTGCACATTGTAACTGACTATCACATGGTCTTGGGATCATTTGTTTCACGAAAAATAAACGGTTCAAAGGTCGATCAAATTGTTATCCAGGTTTTGATATAAAAACATTCTCAATAAAAGTTAGGTAGGTCTCAATGGTAGGTCTTAATGTAATTATAATTACATTAAGACCTACCATTGTTAGCGAAATGTGGATGTACAAAGTATATCTCTTAAGAAATCTAAGAATGTAGGCATTCCATATCATCACGCGTGATCCCCTGCGGGGTAGGCAGAGAGTAACAGTATAACGTACACCTCGGGGAAGTAATTACACACACCGTCATACATGCCTATATACCCCTAGCGGGTGTGGTAGAAGAAAGTAAATGGGGAAGAAGAAAAATCATTTTAACTATTTTTTTGTTGTTTGTATACTTCCAAACCTGTAAGCGGATATTACCACCTAATCTCCGTCAAAATTGTCTTGACTGTGTGTAGGTTTTTTTTGTGTGAGTGTCGGTTCTAACGCAACGGATATTGCTGCTTATTTTATTGGGACCTAACTTAATTGGCAAAATATGGATGTGCAGAGTAAACTTCTTGGGGAAGTCCCCAAGTGGTGTACTTTACACACCCGTAATTTACTACTACTTAAGCGGGACTGGGCCGAACATGTCTGCCGCATGGCAAACGACCATGAGGCTGAAATAACTCCTGACTGGGTCCCACATAACAAGAAAATCCAACGAGGTAGGCCCAGTCGGAGATGGCGGGATGAACTGGTCACATTTTAAATAACTGGCCTGAGAAGGCAAATAACATGGGAGAGTGAAAAAAGTGGAGGAAGACCTTGGCCCAGCAGTGGGACAAAAATGGCTTATATTAAAAATAAATAAATAAATAGTAATACTTCCAACGTTAAAAGCAGACAATACTGCCTAATCTCCGACAAAATTGTGTCGACTACACGTTTGTGTGAGTGTTAGTTCTAACGCGACGGAACTATGAATCATGCGCGGGAGTGCTGTGACGTCGGCTGACCCATTCAGTGCGCGCGCACCCGCCGAATGAATGAGTTTATAGCCGTATAGTAGTTGCGTGCGCTGAATGAATGATGTGTGTTTGAATTCAGAACTCTCCGATGTGGTGATGCTTTTGAACTGTCATTGTTTTTGGGAATTAAATGGGATAGCAGTTGATATTGTTTTATTGTTTCAAGATGTCGAACTTATTAAATATTTTATGGTCTACATTTATCCTATCTTCGAAACTTATATAACTGCATTCATATAACTGCACTATTTAAATTAACTGAACGATGTATATATAAATTTAAAAAAAACACTACAGATTTAAACATTTTAAATCTACTGCTTATCAACATAATTATAGCACGTATATTGAAAATCAGTTTTTTTGTATTTGTTATAATCTCATTGATCACAGAGTTCGCACAAATAAAATTTGCATTTTTTTCAAAATTGCCTATTTATTCTTTCTTTTTTGTCTCTTTTTTATGAAAACGTAGCCCCACACTAGGATTTATTCCTGAGTCGTGGGTACGTTTACATGCATTAAAATTCACATACACAAATACCCAGACCGGAACAAATAATTATGGATGACACAAAGATTTGTCCCGTGTGGGAAACGAACCCGCGACTATTAGACACAGTGGGCGGAGCGGCTTAAGCTCTTAACCATTACGCTAAATCTTTCGTCAAATTTACATTATCTCCCTTAATAATATTAACATTTATTTACATGATCCAATAGTATTGTCTTCTAAATAAGACTTCTAAATAAGAATGTCTTGTAAATAATAATCCAAAGAGATGCTAATAATTCTATAAAACTTTAATTAAACTACGGTTTTGTACACGAAAAATTATACTCAAGATAAAAAATAACCAACGCCAACATTAGCTCCAACGTCAGCAACGCCTTTCAAAACCCCCAGCCAACATCACAGAAGCCGCCCCACCAGTCAGCACATCACCCTTCCCAGAAGGCCCGACGTACGTGCGTGGGTCCTAACCGACGGGTACCTACCACGTCTGTGCGCGAATTTATGGCACTGTCACAAAAAGTAACCGTGATAGCCGTCTGTACCTTAAAAGGTATTTATTGAGTACCTTTACTTGTCTTCTTGAAGTGAGATTTTGATTTGCCAGCACAACTTAGTCTATAGGTAAGTATGTATATCTACAAGAGGCAGGCAGTAGCTTATAAGAAAAGTGGGTTGTTCAGATCAAGGTTAATAGTGTCGCCACTTACTTATTTACAAACACAGAAAATATCCCCTCGTTAAAAAATAACTAAAACAGATATTAAAATAAAATTAAAAAAAAAAAACAGAAAAGACTCTCTTTAACATACTGTATCCGTTATTTTTCCCAAGTTCGTATATCTTTCTATTCGTTAGTCATCCTGAATGATATTAATAAAAATATTAAGTATAATAACACGACATATAATTCCTGTATCTCAGTGGTGTACCCAGAAAAAGGAAGCTCTACTTACATATTAATGGTGGAAAACTTAATTTACCTAAAAGACGCAATAATATTTTCACATTTTTAAGTCAACTAGCAGTTTCCCGTGGCTTCTAACTAGGTCGAAAACAGCGCTTTCTACCGGGTCTAACTATAGTTAAAATCCATCCATCGCATTTGTCAGAGCTGAACTCATGTCAGTGCAACCGGTGACCCGATAAGTACAAAAAAAAATCATTAAAATCGGTTACACCGTTCAAGAGCAGAAGAATTACGAAGACACTTACACAGTAATTTATATAAATATAACCATTTACACATTTATAAAAAATAAAATATTTTTCTTCCTGTCAACCGTGTAAACAAAAAAAGTATACTTATAACAGTACACCACAATAGTTCCACTGCCACAGATCGCCAACAGCATGCGCGCTAGGTGCGCAGGCGCAAGGAATGCGTGAATCAGTGCGCGAGCGACGCATCTAAAACAAACACCGATCGAAGGGATGCCGCGCCGATGAGTGGCGGCCTATTGTTGCCTACCAGCGGTTTTGGTCACGTACTAATATGTACTTCCTACACACCGTGAGAAGTGATTGACAATAAATAACTGGGCGTCATGTTATGTCACAGGCAGTAAAAATGTCGTTATGGCATTCATAGATTGTTCAGGTACAGGCCATACTCTGCTTAAATCATATTAACCATCGTCAAGGGCGTTTAGCTTTTTTTATGTACTACTAGAATACGAAAACATTGATCAGAGTAAAGTTTTAATACAAGAATTTGGACCAAACTGTTATAAAATCCGCAATTTGCTGATGTGCAGGTTCTTATTGAGCAATATGGTGAACCATACGACTAAAATTCAATTACTGGCAAGATATTGTCTAAAAAACGAAATTCGATTGGGGAATATTTCAAGTTAATTCTTAAAAATTAATGACATCAGATTATTACTACTACAAAGGGTCTTGCGTTTTTCCAGCTTCTTCACTGCCTTTGACTGTCCTTTCAAGATAAGCTAAAAAGAGAGAAACATATTTAACACTAGTTTCTGCCCGCGACTTCGTCCGCGTTGACTTTAGACAGGAATCTTACATTTTTTAGGGATAAAAAGTATCCTATATGTTAATCCAAGTAATGAATCTGTGTGCCAAATTTAATCCGAACCCGTTCAGCCGGTTTTGCGTTATTCAGTAACAAACATCTAAACATACAAACTTTCAAATTTATAATATTAGGACGATAGAACTAATAGCTATTTACCAAAATGATAAACACCATCCCTTTGAACATGGTTTAATAAGGACATTTTGGCTTGCATAATAAGTTTCGAAAGTCCTTCAAAGACCTTAGGTTCGATAACTTTTCGATTTCCCTTCTAAAAAACAATGCAGCAAAGTAACATCAAGACATACATTAGTATTCAAACACTGCCTTTTCAACTACCGCACTTCTAAACTCATCTCATCGATCTCATCGCCCTCCGAATCTTGCGCAGCCGCCGGCGCAATTACTTTGAAGAAGACCTCATTTCGCGATTTAGGAATACGTTAAACTATTTAAGGATTGGTCGTTGGTCTCGCGACCATACCGGGAACAATCGCCGTCCTTCTGGTCGCGAGGTGGTCGCAAGGTCGCTGGTTTATTGCTGCCCATCATAAGTGGGATATGACTTGCGGAATATTAATGGGAACGGAAGCAGCGCTGTATATGTTAGGATCGTCACTGGTAAATATTCATTGGAGATTGTGTAGGGGCCGAATTTATCGTTGATTAATTCAAATACCATTCAGTTAATGTAATTAACAAAAAAACTGCCGACGTCGCCTTGATATAATAATAATAAATATAATAAATTTATTTATTTCGCAAAGTTACAGATTTCTTATAACTAATACAGGGGTTTTAGTTATAGTGATATACGAGGTAGAAAAGTAAAACTGAGATAGTGCTGCAGAATTCTGTACACAATAATTTGCAAACTCTGCCTCTTAAACTAGGTAAAACCTGTGTTTTAAGCGGCAGATTAGAGCATATTAGAGCATATATAGTGATTAGAGCATAGATAGCTCTGATAACTGCATCGAATAGATGCGGGTTTGATCTCCACAGCTCGCTCGCTTAATAAATAAATTATACCAGATAGAACATTAACCTTTGGCACCTTGTTACGGCATTTTGAGAAGATTTCGCGTGTTTCCCCAACCTACAGGTTAAAGTGGACAGATTTTACGTTGATAACCATTTTAAATCTATCTAACAAATTGGAGATCATATTACCTATACCTATAAGGAGCCTATGTAATTTTGTGTCGGCGATGTATTGGTAACTTTTCTAATATTGCTGACGTACATAGGCAGCTGTGATCATTCCACCAATCGACCCGCAAGCTGAAGTCGTAATTAGCTCTTTCCACTACGAGCTCGTCACATTAGGAAAAGTTCATGAATTTAAAAATAAATGGTTATTCTAACTCGTTTTATTACCTCTTTCATAAAGGAAAACTAAGGAAATCACAAGGGATTGATTTTTTAGTTTTTTCTTTTCTATCCATTTCTACTGTATGTACACTAGTTGCTGTCCTCTCTCTTCACTCTGTCGCTCTAAGGTACACAAGCCTTTGTACACAAACTTCCCTTTAATTTGTCAATATATGCATATAATAAAGAATTAAATTAGGATTAACAGTTCCTTATCTTCCACAGTGCGAGGAGTCGATGTCAGCAGGCGACATGTGTGTCTCCGCGGCTCGAACTGGCCCGTCTGCCCGGTGGCACCCCGCCTGCTTCGTATGCTCCACCTGTCAGGAGCTACTGGTGGATCTGGTGTACTTCTGGAAGGAGGGCCGGCTGTACTGCGGCAGGCATCACGCGGAGACGCTCAAACCCAGGTGTTCAGCTTGTGATGAGGTAAGGATCATCTTATATTGTATAGACTAGAGACTAGCTATTGCTTTGCACGGGTCGTGCTGACAAATATCATCACAGTTCGGCCAATTTGCAAATTTTTTTTCTTAATTATATACCGGAAACTTCCTTGTTAATTAAGGAATTTATCTACTGTGAAAACTAAATGAATATTATTTTATTAGTTTTTGGGAGTAGCATCAATTAAGTGACTGTTAACTAAAGCATTACGACCCTAGTGGAGCGAGGTTGCTAAGAATAACCATTAAAATAGCAGAACCAATATTGGAAAAAGTTTTCTTCTCTTAAAAACATTCAAGCGAAAATAAACTAGGAAACAGTATTCCATATAGTAAGTATTATATATACAGTTATATAGTAAGAATATAATGATAAAAATAATAGCATAGTTTCATTATATGGCAAAATTGCAATAAATACTTGCGCACGCGCCGCCGATATCCGGCACAACGGACCGGAACCGCGATAACATCGGGTTCACGATGAGGGCTACAAGGAGCATCCCCCGCGCTGCGCTATTTCGTGCCACTTGCGCACGCGCCGATAAATTTATGGACGCCGGCATATGGCTCAATTGGCTGTCTGAATGTATTTGCAAAAACGTGTATTACCATAATAATCCATATTTAGCGTGTTGTTGCCCCGCGTGGTGACCCGCCCGTAAGGTCGGTTCGAGCGAAGCACTCCATACTATACGGTTTTCCGATGGGTATGGGCTGTTCTAATTGGATGGTTACTATCTGAGGGGTATTAGTAAAAATATGGGCTAACAAACAAACATAACTTCTATCCATCTATCTATATCATCACACTAGATCCTTTGCGGTGTAACAATTTAGATTATACTATCAGCCTATGCTGCCCAATGCTGGGCAAAGGCCTTCTCTCACAAAGGTGAGAGAGTTCAGTTCATACTCCACGACGCGAACCCAGTGCGGATTGGTGGAGTCAGGTTTGTGGCCACCTGCTGTTGGAACTTATCAAGCCGCCTATAAGGCTTCCAACTCGGCTTAACGGCTACCGCATTAAGTGGTAACCGGGACCAATGGCTTAACGTACCTACCGAAGCACGGAGACGCTTGAATATGAAAATGCCACAACGGTCACCCATCCCAGGCCGACCGAGTCGAACGCTGCTTAACCTTGGTGATCGGTTAGAACACCGCAGTCTCACACCGCTACGAGCGCCTCACCAGCGAATAATTTAGATCAATTAAGCACTATTCATTTTACTCCACCACCCGGACCCAGTGCGGATTGGTGGAGGCAGGTTTGTGGCCACCTGCTGTTGGACTTATCATGCACCATATACGGCTTACAACTCGGCACACTAAGTGATAACCAGGACCAACGGCTTAACGTGCCTTACGAACCACGGAGACGAATATAAAAATGCCACAAACGGTCACCCATCTCTGGCCGACCGATACATTTTACCTTATGAGTGAGACCTTTGACCAGCGGTGGGACAATATATGTTCCATATATTCTGTGAGATACGAGAGAATCTCACGAGAGAAAACAAATCTACAGCCCGTATAATAATAATAATAATATTGGTCCTGTTGAGAAACTATCCCCCCGTTGGGCCCGGGCCTCCTCTCAAACTGAGAGGGTTTAGCCCCTAGTCCACCACGCTGGTCCAGTGCGGGTTGGCAAACTTCACACACCCTCGAGAAATTCCCAGGCATGCAGGTTTCCTCACGATGTTTTCCTTCACCGTTTAGCAAGTAATAGTTAATTTTTCAAACGCCCATGCTTTTGAAAAGACAGAAATGCGTGCCTGGGTTTGAACCCCAGACCTCTGAATTTGCAGTCCAAGTTTTTTTTTTTACCTGGGAAAAATCCTGCATAGGACTTCCGCGAGCCTCGGGGGAAGCTCGCGGGGCGTGTCGGATTCCTACCGACTAAAAACCCCAGGGTGGCCGACATCAGCACTTTGGAGGGGCTCCGGGATCTCCGTATGGAACGCACCGGTGCCCCTCTTGTGCCGCGCTCTGACGAGCCCGCCATCGGAGGGAGACTTGATGACACGCTCCCCCCCGCATCGACGCGGTCCTCACGGCGACGTGGGCTACACCACGCCGCCGTCCTCCTCGGGGTTGCTCGTGAAGGACGCTTAGAGCCCCCGCCCCTTGCGTCCGCGACCCCAAAGGCCCCCCTGCTGATGTTGATGCAGGGGGGTCCCCCGCCAGATATTACGGCGGGGGACGCGAGTTAGCCCGTATTCTTAAGCCCCGGGCTATTGGGTTGGGGGGCCTGGGAGGGCTGTGCCCTCGTCCCGGCGCCGTCGCCTTCGTCGAGCAGGTTCAGCCCTCTCCCGATCCCGCTCGGCCTCCGCCTTCTGGGCTATCACAGTCTCGCAGAAGGAGGATACGGTCCCCCACGCCCCTGCCAGCATAGCCGCTACTACTGCCGGCAGGGAGAGGTCCGGTCCGATCCGGTCGACCAGGATCCGCCGCTCGGAGGCCCACGCTGGGCACTCTTCAAGCGTGTGCTGGGCGGAATCCTGGTCCCCACCGCAGTGGTGACAGGTCGTCGTCGCCTCGCGTCCGGTCTCCCTCAGGTAATCACCGAAGCAACCGTGACCGCTGATTATCTGAGTAAGTCTATAGGTGACTCGCCCTCTCCCGCTGGTGCCAGGTTTCGAAGGACGGCAGGGTAGCTTGGACGTCGCGCTTGCGCTCGATATGCTCTTGACTGAGCCTCGCGCGCCACTTCTTCAGAGCGCGCCGTCGTTCCCGCCGTCTCACTTCTTCGAGCACAGGCACGCCCTCGCCGCTGCAGTCCAAGTCTAACCTAACCTAACCACTAGGCTATGACTGCTTAATGCCTGTATAACGTAGGAAAAAACTATCCTTGAAAATTAATTCCCTAAGGAGGCTATTGGGCATTAAAAATACCCAGTAAATTTTTAACCCCCTATTTAACTTGGATGGATAGATGGGCGGGCATTCTGCTTGCTTAGCTTAAGACGTTTTTCGAAAATAATGTGATATGAATTCGGAACAAGTAACTTTGCGCTGCGTATTTTAACCCCTTAGGGGGTTGACCTTAACCGGAAACGTTAAGTTTTCGACCAGCTGACGCACCCTTATCGCAATTATGATCCACTTAACCGATACTGGATCCAAATTAGTATTCATCGGACGGCCTAAAAACTTCACCTCGAGGGCGATGACCCCGCCTTTCGGAAATCACCCCTTATTTAAGGTTGATGCTTTTATATGTGTAATTAAACTGTTTTATTTATTCCAATGTGTAGGGGATTTTATAAGTATCTTGTCTGGATGTAACTTCTATATTCCTCGAGTGGGAATGGCAGAGGTGTACCAATCCGCGGACGATGTTAGAGGTAAGCCTACTGTCTACTGAAAAAGGGTCAATAGAAAATCCTAATAACACAGTCAGTAGTTATTTACTTATTGAGAAAAACAACAATATTAAATCATAGCCCCAAAAAACTGAACTCAGGACCTCTCATACCTCAATATAAATTAAGGATATACCACCTTCTATGGATTACACCGATCATGCAACCCCGCAGAATTTACTGAAAATTCTGATACAGACCATTTTTAGGGTTCCATAACCTAAATATATACGATAAATACCCTTATACGCTAATTTTCTTGTCCGTCTGTCCGACGGTTACACTCTTATCTCAGGAACGGGGAAAAGTTGTCAACTTGAAATTTATGTCAAATATAAATCTACAATCTCTTCTCGGCCTAAAACAAATAAGCTTAAAGTTATTAATAAAAAAAATGCTACACTTAATTTCTTCATAATCTTCAGGTAATTTTCCTTTTGATTTCCGATAATATATCTTCAAAATGTGTTGGATAGATTTTCCACCCCTAGTTGTGAAGGGGCATGGGGCGGTAAGCGCCCGCCGTCTGCGCCGGAAGCGCTGCGTGGGCGCCCAGCCGAGTGGCGCTCCAGCTCGGCTGGACGCAATAGCCGTATTTAGGCTACTGTAGCGTCCATACACAATCAAGTGTCCGAGGACATGAATAAATGTATTGTCTTGTACTTAATTATGCCTTTTTATGAATCTTAAAGAGGTAAGGAAAGTACCTGTTGAAACTCTGTACTCTCTGCCTATACCGCAATGAGTGATAACATACAAGTACTTCAGACTTGCAAATGAAGTTTCAATTTTAAAGTTTTAATTTTAAAATACCATTTTCTTGCACATTTTGACAACTTAATTAACTAAAGAACTATATTCCCCAAGTGGGGCTGGCAGAAGTTTTTTGTGCGATAGAGATTCTAAACTTGATCCGAGTAAAATGTTTTTACGGTATGGTCCTATTCCATAGCTTTGATTTTCCCAACAAGCTGTGGAACCTACTAAGGGAAAACATTACGGTATACTTAGGGGAAAACGTTGACGATTATTATAGTGGCGCGATTAGTTATTGCCTACAGATTTGGGGCAGATTGTGCGAAGAGATCGTACAGATTGCGTGAACCATATTTTTCTCCATCTAAAACGCCAAATACTAGGTTTTCCGGTCAGGTAGTATACCTCCTTTGAAGATTTCGGGTCAGAAATCTGAATAATTTTAACATACACAATTGAATGATTTACGCCGAATTACAACGAAAAACTATTTTTCGGATTTTCTCACGGTTTATATTTAGTTTTAAGTTACATTTCGGGTGCTTTACAGCACCGATGCTCCTTTTATCAAGTTGACTTTATAAAGTCGTTTACGTTAGTAGAAGACGGAAAAATATGCGGGAATGATATTTAACAAGGCAAAAACACATGGTCCGAACGAGGCGTTATCAATTGCGGAAAAAGAATAGATTCAAAAGACTTGCAACTGGGCTAGGCTGTCTGGTCACAGGAAGGACTGAGGGGTTTGACGTTCACATATCGTGCTTTGATTGGGTACCTTCTACTACTCGACTACTTGATCCAATTAGCGGGGGAGCCTACGCTCTAACCACTATATCAAATCATCAAATACTAATTTATTCAAAAAATCGTTTATTGTTTGTAAAAAAAATAGTAGCCCCAAACTAGGAATGTGTCATGTGTGCGTTTGCAAACATGAAATTCACATGCAGGAACATCCAGACCGAAACAAATATTTATGGGTCACCCAAAGATTTGTCTTCTTTACTTCTTGACAAGGATAGATCGCGGGCTGGCGCCAAACTCATCCGACGACCTCACTCGCCATTGCTCAACATCGCACAGCACAAGCAACATGTGTTGCAGAATATTTGTCCCCAAATGAATACAAGGCATTCTTCTTCTTCTTCAAATGCCTCTCCATTACTGGAGGTTGGCCGTCAGCTCTACGTATGTGCTTCTCTCTTGAGCCGTATGAAACAACTGATCAACGCTGGCAATTCCGATCCACTCCCTAATGTTTCGCAGCCATAATTTTTTCCGTCGTCCAACGCGTCTTTTGCCCTCAATTTTGCCCATCATAATCAATTGAAGCAGGTGATATCTATCGTGGCGCATCACGTGTCCGAGATATCCAATCTTTCGCTTTTTGATGGTTTGCATCAATATTCGGGTCATACCAATACGCTGGAGCACTCTATCATTGCTGACCTTCCGTGTCCAGCTTATACGGAGCATGCATCGGTAGCACCACATTTCAAATGCTTCAAGGCGCTTTTTGGTATCCTCCTTAAGAGACCAGGCTTCACAGCCGTACATGACTATAGAGAATGCGACTTCTGAACTTAAGGTTTAATTTGCCGACAACACAGAATTTTCCTCATTTTGTTAAATGATGCTCGAGCAATTTCTATCCGGGTCTTTATCTCTTGATCAGAGTCCCATACTTCATTCACCCAAGCACCGAGGTATTTGTAATGTCGGACTCACTCAAGATCTTTAGTTCCTACCGATATCTTTGCTTGTAATGCGGGATTGCAGGAGACTACCATATATTTGGTTTTCAAAATGTTAATGGACAGACCGGCTTTTTTGCCACTCTCATGGACTCTGTCTAGAGAAGCCTTTGCAAGTCTCCCTCAGATGAGGCAATGAGAACAGTGTCGTCAGCATAGCGCAGGTTGTTAATGACCCGTCCATTAACCCTTACCCCCGCATCAACTCCTTCGAGAGCCTCAGACATAATAGCCTCAGAATAAATATTAAAAAGCAGGGGGACAAAATACAGCCTTGACGGACACCACGGCATATATAAACCTCCTCTGTGTGTTCGTTCTCCACTTTCACAGTAGCCTTTTGGTTCTTATACAAATTGTTTATTATTGTGATGTCCTTGCCATCCAAACCAATATTAATCAGGTGCTTTATTAGCAATTCGTGTTTGACGCAGTCAAATGCTTTTTCGTAGTCGATAAAACACAATAAAACATCCGTCTGCATGTCACGACATTTCTGTACAAGAACATTTAATGCAAAGAGTGCCTCGCGGGTACCGACACCCGATCGAAAACCAAACTGACTCTCTCCTAGCTGTTCATCACACTTTGGTCGGATCCTATCCTGCACGATCGATAAGAATACTTTTAGTACATGGCTCATCAGGCTAATCGTTCGAAACTCTTTGCACATCTTTGCATTCTGCTTTTTTGGTAGAGTAATGAAAGTTGATTTCAGCCAATCTTTAGGGAATACTCCGGTGTCATAGATTTTGTTGAAAAAATGGGTCATCAAATGAACATGATCTTCCTCCAGGAGCTGTAGTACTTCGATTGGGATGTTATCGGGTCCAGGCGACTTCCCTTTCTTTGCTATTCTCAATGCTCGTAAAACTTCTGATTTTAAAATAAAGGTATCATCGACTACGAGCGCAGTAAGGTTTCCCGATGTATCTGCGAACATATTTGTGACTTACTCGCTCCAGACCTTTTTCATGCTTTCAACATCCAAAAGAAGGTTCCCTCCGGCATCAACCAAGGCAGTTGTAGACCTGCGGTTCCACCCCACCATTTCCTTAATGTGCTTGTGCATATTGAAGCTATCATGTTTCCGGTTTAGTTCTTCCATAAGTTCACATTTATTTGTGAGAAATGCTACACGGGCACTTGCTATCTCCTTGCAGATTAGCTGGTCTAACTGCTTGTATCGGTCTCCATTCGTATGTTTGCACAGTCTCCGTTCTTCCATCAATTTTAAGGTGGAGTCCGTTATCCATTCCCTCCTTCTAGATGACGGAAGAAAACTGTGACAGGACATTACTCCTGTAAATTCTTTGGAGATATAATATTCCGTCTAAAAATAGATAAATTTGAAATTGAATAAATTTGCCGGCAGACAAAGAGGTTATGATGTAGAAATTCTAAAGTTGCATGCTTTTAATTATCGACCGAAGGCATGAGAGCTACCACCGCTGGGCTCCATTAAGACAACACACATTTATTTTGGATAATTAGTGCACATTTATACTGGATACTTAAATTGAAGGTATATTAATTAGAGTAGACGGTTAGTAGTTCCGCTGTTCCACTCGCTGGAGTAGTCGCGGGTTTGATCCCGTATGACTCACATCTTTGTGTGACCTATAAACATTTGTTTCGGTCTAAGATATTGTGAGTAATTTTAATCTTGTTAAAAAAAAGATGTAGCCACGCACTAGGATTCATTCCTGTGTCGTGGGTGCGTTTATAGACATGAAAATTCGCATACACAAATACCCAGACCGAAACAAATAATTGTGGATCACACAATATTTGTCCCATGTGGAAATCAAACCCGCGACCAAGTGGGTGGAGTGGCTTGAGCCCTTAACCACTGCGCCATCGCCTGTCATGCACCATGAGACAGGAACAATTCTTAATATGAGACTACCTTTTCAGTCAGGTGGTTGATAAATGAGGTCAGATTCCTAAACAGGTTGCGACATCAATTCCAGGCCTTCCTAGGTAGTAGGTTTAATTCAGAGATGTTATCAGATTAATTATTGCGATTACATTTTGTAACACTTTTTATCATTATTATCATATGGCATTTTTAATCTTCATTCATGATTGAAGAATACAAAATTTAATCGTAATCATTAACCTGATTATATGTAATACAACAACTTATTTATTTCATTAACCCCTTTTCGCATACGAAGCCATTTATGGTTAATTGGTCTCTTATTTTTTAAATCTAATAAATCATCGTGATTAGCTGGTACTCAATCAATAAGATGCGGTATTCTAACTAGATGAGGTCGAGAAGTCTATTTTTGCTATAATAAGGATTAAAACTACTTCAGATTAACTTACCATGACCAAATATATCGTGTGTTTTCTGAAGGGCAAGTCAAGAGTTTCCGTTACCAGTGAGCGTGTATGAGACGAAATTTGAGAGTGGAGAAAGCCAGAGAGGTATGTAAGGAACTCTGTACTCTGGTGCCTACCTTACAAGGGATCTGGCGTGATGATATAGATAGATACATACACAGAAAGTACTTCAGAAAATTTCACAAACTAGAATGCATGCAAAATCATATATGATGATGACCCCCACATGATTTTACCAGAATGCAGATGAAGCCATATATGGTATGGTAATATTATAATATTAGCCCTGTTAAGAAACTGTCTCACCGTTGGGCACGGGCCTCCTCTCTAACTGATAGGGTTTAGGTCAAAGTCCACCACGCTGGCCCAGTGCGGGTTGGCGAACTTCACCCACCTTCGAGAAACTCTCAAGCATGCAGGTTTCTTCACGATATTTTTCTTCACTGTTAAAGCAAGTGACAGTAAATTTTTAATACGCACATGCTTCCGAAAATACTGAGGTGCGTGCCTGGGTTTGAACTCGAAACCTCTGACTTTGCAGTCCAACGGTCTAACCACTAGGCTATCACTGCTTGCTGGCTTATATATATGGTGTAGCGTTAAAATCATGAAAAATAATACTCGTAATTTTCGTTGCCAATCTGCACTTTATTTTAGCTTAATAAAACATTTTTTGGCAATAAAATATATTTATTGAACCTTCTTAATAAACCTGCCGGTAAGTCTATGTACGAATTTCATCATCTCTGAGTAGCGGTATCCGACGGTTAAAACAGCCAGTTTTATTTTCGAGAAACGGTAATCAACAAGTTACCCCTGACCAGCATTTTACTCGAGTGTAGTGAAAGAGGCCGTAATTGAAAACTAAAATGAAGGTTTACATAACTTTTCTGCCTCATTATTCTAGCAGTATTACTGGCAGCCACGAGGTTCTGTATACGGATCCTAGGTAGAACAAAGTATAATTCATGTTTTTTATTCATAACTAGCTGTTACTATCGGCTGTGCATGCGGTTATTTCGTATTGTACCATAGGTATAGTAGTGTTTTATCTCGCTGAGGGATGATTGTTTAAAAACGCTGAAACACATACTCCTTTATTTCTTACTAAAAGTCTATGTAAGAATTTTCATATAAGGATAAGGCCTAACTTGAATAAGGATGGGTTCCCCATACAAACTTTCATCCCCTATTTCACACCCTTAAGTGTATTTGTAAGATAAAGTGGCCATGTCTTTTTCTCTCGGGTAAAATCTATTTCCATGCTAAATTAGATCAAAATCTGTTCAACGGTTTAGGTGTGAAAATGTAACAAATAACAGACAGACAGAGTTACTTTCGAATTTATAATATACCTTCTGCCTGCGACTTTGTCCGCGTTGACTTTAGACCAGAACCTACGATTTTTCCGGCATAATAATTACCCTATGTGTATCCAGGTAGTAAAGAATCCTTTTTTTATATAAAAACGTAGCTCTACACTGGGATTTATTTTGGTGTCGTGTGTGCGTTTACAAACATGAAAATTCACACACACGAATACCCAGACAGAAACAAATAATTGTGGATTACACAAAGATTTGTCACGTGCGGGAATCGAACCCGCGACTATTAGATACAATGGGCGGAACGGCTTCAGCTCTTAACTCACTACGCTAAATCGTCCGTCTACCAAATCTCATTCAAAACCGTTCAGCCGTTTTTGCAGAATTGAGTAGGAAGTACGAAGTGAAATCTTCGGATTGCAGCTGAAAAATTCGATGATTAAGCCCGGTATGATGGCAATAGCTCTTCACCTATTGCATTGGAACTTAACATCGTATTTTAAATACGGGAGTACATCAGTCCACTGAGGGAATGTAGGCGGTACGGTGAGCACCGGACACTGACGTGACGGCAATGTAATTAGCTATTAATTTTTATTCAGCTCTATATGACAAATAAATTATGTAAGGTATCGACTGTTTTCTTCGTAAAGTACTACAAAAATTATAACGTGACCATAACTTATATACATTCCTAACATTTCATTTCACTAAGCAAATAAAGAATTCATTATAGAAGCAATAAAAACGAATATTGGTTGTTAATTGCTACGTGTTTACCTTCCTAACATTACCTACTAAAATACTAAATAGGCCTTAAAAACCGACTAAAAAGCACCAGCTATTCATGCCAGTTCTCTATGAGGTATTAGCCCTTATTAGCTAAGACTTAACGCGGCGCGTTACGATATCTTCGTGAAATGATCGAGCGTAGTGGTTGCACGCTCGCCCTCTTGCCCGGTGAAGCTGTAAGGGGCCCGCAGCTAACAGCTTAAATCACACACACAAAATTCTTAAAATAATCGTGCATTTTTTTATTGAGTCCTTGAGCTTCTTCCCGTGACTGACCGCGTTGACTTTAGACAGGAACCTTACATTTTTCTGGGATAAAAAGTACATTCAAATAGAGACAAGAAAGATTACGTCATACTCCACCACGCGGACCCAGTGCAGATTGGTAGAGGCAGGTTTGTGGCCACCTGCTGTTGGAACTTATCAAGCCGCCTATAAGGCTTCCAACACGGTTTAACGCCTTACTTTAAGTCGTAACAGGGACCAACGGCTTAACGTGCCTTCCGAAGCACGGAGACTCTTGAATATGAAAATGCTACAAACGAGGAGACGCCACACAGCGCAGCCACGCTCGGCACAACGGCAAACGTCCCAACTGAACGTAGCTGAGCGCTTCCGGCGCGCTCCCGTCGCGCTTCCGTCGAGCTCTGTCGGTTGTGACCAAACCATAAATCCTACAGACGCGAGCAGCTTCAGCCCCCATGGTTCTGTATGCCTCTGGAGTACCATTAAAGATCATTACACAACGTTATCGTAACGCACCGCGTTACGTGTTGTTATGTTATAGCGAATAAGGTCTCCGTACAAACAAAATAAACGGTCATTTGTTCAAAAAAACTACCATTTAAAACGCGAACCGTTAAGATTATCAAAATAATGTTTGATTTGTTTGCGTTGCCGAGCGGTTAATTAAATGAGTTAATAAGGCGTATATCCGACATGGAGCGAGTAGCGAGTGATAAACGATTACCCAGAAAGTTATCTGTCTATCTATCTCTATATATATCATCACGCCAGATCCCTTACGGGGTAGGCAGAGAGTACAGAGTTCCAACAGCTTCTTTCCTTACATACCTCTCTGGCTTCCTCTACTCTCATAGTTAGTCTCATACACGTTTGCCCGTTACGGAGACTCCTGACTTGTCCTTCAGATAAGACACGGTCTATTTGGTCATGGTAAGATAGTCTCGGTCTTCCCGGTACCTACATCCTTCCACTTTCGTATTGTATATCAATTTTGTCATTCTTTCTTCGGACATTCTTTCTATATGCCCGAACCAACGGAGCATAAAGATGAGAAAGGGTCTCATCTTTACACCGATACTATCTTTCATACCTACTCGCTTTCTTACTACGCTGTTGCGAATACGGTCGGTCAGCTTCAATCCGCACATCTTCCGCAAACCTTGCATTTCCACCGCATATATCCAGAAAGTTATCTACTTATTAATCTTTTTACAAGCTTTGATTGAACTTATAATGTTCGTATGTCTGTCTCTCTTTCCGGTTTTAAATCTTGTGAACCATTTTTTTAAGCACTTGCGGTTATCCAATTGAGCTGAAATTTGGTAAAGCTGTGTAAGTTCGGTGATAATTCAATAATATGGTACCATGGAGAGGTGGCTTGTTCGATTTATCTTGACGAGTACTTTAGACCTGGATGGTGTTCATGGTCTGATGATAGGGCCGAAAGGAACCCATAGGAACTCCTCAACTGAGCAAGATATATTCGTTGAGTTATAATTATTTTTTACGGTTATGAGCATGGTATCAGAAGCAGGTAGGCAAGGGAGTGATGGCTGTTTCAGTAGGCATACTCGTGAACGGATGCTACTTGCGGGGGCTGGTCCATCTGAACTCATTTACATTCTAGAAATAACATCATTAGTCTCATAACTCGCTCGTAAGGCATCACACTGGAGCTAGATCGTAAACTTCTAAATTGTACCCCACATAATTTTAATGAAAATAATAGAAAAGACTAAAAGAGAATTAAATAAAAAAGTGAAACCCGATGAGTTTCTTCGCTGGCACTTCTCAGTAGAGGCCGCGTTCCGATCCGGTGGTAGATTAGCAGTTAGATTAGATAAAAAATGTAATTTGACTGTTTGTAAGAACCCCCGCAGGATGTATACAAACTATAATTTAGTTTGTATACATCCTGCGGGGGTTCTTGAGATTCTCATGAAGAACGTAATAATAAGACTAGAAGTCGTATAGTCGCGTGAACTTGTCGCAAATATACCGCGTGAACTGGGGTTGTAGCTAAACTTGGTATTTTGAATCCAACTGCAAAAAAACTTCCTAAACTTGTGATTATACTTATACGGTATTACAATTCATCGGAAAGTATTTTTTACAATGGTTAATGTGAGTCTGTGTCTATTTCCTTTGGCTGCACAAGTAGTCGAACTTGCTGCTTGTGGAGACTGCTCCACCCAGAATCCTCTAGCTTTTCATTATAACATATATTTTAAAATATTATTATTAGTCTTATATCTCAGTCCTAAGGTATCACACTGGAGCTAGATGGCATAAATGATTTTATGTAACATTAAATGTATGTATCTATACAGACAATAATGAAAAATATAAATGAAGAACTAGACAAAAAAGACCAGCCCGCCGAGTTTCTCGCCGGATCTTCTCAGTGGAGGCCGCGTTCTGATCCGGTGGTAAATAAATACGTTTAAAAAAATCTAAATATAGCAATTTGTAAATACTCCCGCAGGGTAAAAAAAAACGATTTGAGTTTTTTGAGTCTTCCAAATGTATGGCAAAGCGGCGTCAGTGGTTTCAAACGAAATCGTGTGCTATTTATTTGACTTGTAGTGTTCTATTACAGTTCCACTAGGACCTTTTGGCGGCCAAAATCGAATCTAACCATACATATAGCATTAGTACCTGGAACTAACGCTATCATCAAGTGAAATATCACTACATGACCAAAATACTTTTTTAATTAGTAACCGTGCGAACCTGTTGAAATTATTCCCTGGCAACAGAAAATTTTTACTAATTGATAACCCTAATTTCACACCTACGCCCCCTGTCAATGTCATCCACAGGTCAAAAGATCCTTGTCGCATTATATTACAATTTCTGTAGTTACAAGAGAGTTGTCCAAAAAAGCTCGATGCCTAAGAAGACAGGATACCTAAAATACATAATGGCTAACCGGCACGGTGCCTAAAATACATTACAAAGATTACAGTTAACTTACTGGAGGCCTAAATAGCATCATCACTCACTTTTCCGTATGACGGGGAGAACCTTCGTAAGATAGGTGCTCGCTCAGTCCTCTGAGGAAAGGACTAAGGTATGTGGGACTTTTACCACACTAAAAACCACTACTTCTGCCTACCTAGCAAGGTATCTGGCGTGATTTGATAGATAGAATAATCACTACCTTGTTGATCTAATCCTACTTATATTACAAATGTAAAAGTTTGTGTTTAGATTAGAGATGGGCAAAATGTAATCAGATTAATGATTAATCCCAAGCCAGCTGGGGCAATATAGGCGTGACGGTGTTTTAATGATTAATAATTACAATTACATTTTGTAATCTTCAACGATTACGATGACACTTTTAATCTTGATTCATGACTGAATATTACAAAATGCAATAGTTATCATTAATCTGATTACATTTTGCCCACTTCTGGTTTAGTCCGCGCGGGCGAAGTCGCGTGCAGAAACTTGTAAGCGCGTAGCGATCACTAGGTGCTGGATTAAAATCCTAGGTCCGACACCTCACCTCTGCCACTGCCGCTTGAGAAATATAGGCATAACGGTGTTTTTTTTTGGTTTTATTTTGTTAAGAAAAACGTAGCTAGAAATTATTTCGTTTGTTGTCGCGCCAAGCGGGGCTGCGCTGTGTGTCGTCTCCCGCACATTTCAGTACATTACAACTTCCCAGATCAGGCTACCGTCGCGCCGAGCGGGGCTGCGCTGTGTGTCGTGTCCCATACATTTCAGTACATTACAACTCCCCAGGGTCCGCTACCGTCGCGCTCCCGTCACGCTGCGTCGGCTATGTGGCGAAACCTTAACTCTTAATCACAGGACCTAGCCGTGGTTTCTGTATGGTATTATTCTATATTACGTTTCTACATGTCACACATTTAGGAAAAAATATATTCGGCTGTCGCTTACTCGCTATATATCGGACAACAACCGTATAAATGGCAGTTAATCAGTTTTTGTTGGTATAAGAGGCTCATTATATTAAGTTTGAAAGGCAGCGCACGGAGTTTAGCAAGGAAACTGCTTGTTGACACGTCATTACAGCACCTAACAGCTTTCAGGAAGTATGCTATAAGCCTGAAGCTGAGAAGGATTGCAAAATAATAAATCTATCTTTATCATCACGCCAAATCCCTTGCAGTGAGAACAGTTTTCCTCTGTATAATAAATACTAATAAAATCAGAAAATATATATACAGAATAAGCATTTAAGCCTAGCATAGGACTAGTTATTCCGGACGGATCCCCAATTTTGATCCCCTACGGGATATCAGTTTAATTCTAAATCATTTTCTATTCCGGTCTGATCCACCTTCCAAAAGTGTTGGTGGATCCGATCGGAAACGCCGAATATATTTAGTGGATCAGATCGGAATTTAATAATAATAATAAACAGCAGGGGATTTGTTTTGGGAATCGGACCGGAATACCCGATGTTCCCGAGTTCTGATCCCCTAGAGAATCAGTTTTTTGCTCCGAGATGATCCACCGTGCAGGGTAACAGAAAATCTTACTTATTAAAAATGTATTTGGATTAGTTAGCAACGAAACATGATCGCAGGTTTTATTCTTTTACACGTTATACATTAACATACCTACTATTTTTATAATTATGATTAATAACCGTTATCGACAAAGCTGCGGACAACTGCTAGTTTTAAATGATTGTATTAGAAACTAAATGTTATTGATCATATATTTATCGTTATGGCGTTAAATCCTTGCTGACATTGCCTCAATTATATAGGTCAGATAAGTTCCGCGCGGGAATGATACACGAGACTACTGGACCAAGTAACTTGAGCGGCGTATACTCTAACTACTAAACCAACCCGACTAAAATACCACATATTCCCAACAGCCCCACTTCGTTAAAGATAAGTTTAAACATGCAGCTTAAACGAAATAAATTAAGCCCACAGTTGGGCAAATGTCAAGGCTTTACGGCAATGCAGATCACTTGTTATTTATGTGCCCCGTACTCGCAAAATAAAAATAATGTAGAGTTAACATTTACCCCCGACTTCCTTTAAACCAATTGATACATTTTTTTTTTAGCTAGTGTGTGTTTAACCAAGTTTTAACTTGTTTCTATAACATTAAGTCAAACAAAATGTTTGTTTAAGTCTAGGTGTTTGTGTACGTAAATAAAAACGCACCCTCGACACAGAAATAATTCCTATTGTGGGGATACGACATTTATAAAAAAAAAAGAAAAATAAACGATGACCTGGTGATCCACCAAGTCACCAGTTTTTGCTGAATTCATATAGTACGAAGCCGTTTGTCGTGGTGATATGCGGGAGAGGTCAATGTCTCACAAAGGGATGTCTTTCAGCTACTAATAAAATTAATTGAACAAACATACAAACGATTTCTCCTTATAGTAAACACACTAGCCGTTGCCCGCGGCTTCGCAAGCGTTTTTTATTTCAATTTGACAAAAGTGGGTAATTGCAATCACCAGGTCCAGGGTCCTGAGTCTTAAGTCGGACAAATGTAGTTTTTCTATCAAAGAACTCCCAGTATCACTCCGGAGTCTGGAATTGTGCCTGGTATATGGCAATAGGCTCGCCCCCTAATACATGGGACCTAACATCGTCGGCGAAAAGTGGACGTGTATAATATACCTCGCTTAGGGAATATAGGTGTGATGGTGGGTAATACATTTTAGTAGGTACTCGTTATCCTGTCGAAATACACGGTGATAAAATAATACAGGAGGTATAATTTTATGAGGCAGGAACCATGCAATTTCCCGAAATAAAAAGTACTATACTAAATAATGAGACCGGTCTGGAAGGTTATGGAGGAGACCTTTGCCCAGCAGTTGGACAATATAGGTTAAAAACAACTAAAGTAGCCTATAATAACCGTTAAGTCCTCTATCTTTCAGGAGAGGTCCCGTTGAAATCGGTACAGCCGTTCCGGAGACAGGCTCGAAGAAACAGACAGACACCTTAATTTTATTTAGTTGTGGATCGAGTATCTGCATTGTAGCAAGGCTGTTTCGGAAATGCACGCGAGGTACAGTCGGCCGCCTGTCGCATGTCGCCTGTCTCTCAATCCATAGCTTGATTTATCGCCTCCCCCGCAACAGGCGGGGTCTTTTTACTACTTTCGCTATAATCATTACGTTTTATTACATTTCTTTGGGAGTAACTTTTGTGACTGAAGTTTGTCTTGGTGTTGAGCTAGTCTGTGTTATTGTATTTGTTCGGTTATGTTATTTTTTCTGGATATTGTAAGGAACCAGAAGAAAATTGGTAGGAAACATTCGTGTCTTCCTGGTATTAATGATGATCTAGGATCGGGATCAGTTTTGTTTTTTAATCTTTAGCATGTGAAAAAGACATCGATGCAATTATATCTTCGTGTCCTTCCTCCGGTATAGCTAGATTACTATAATACTACTTAAAAAAAATTTGGACTCCCAGACACTTCCTCCTGCAAGTGTGTTCGAACACACTTCACTTTATTTATATTGGAATAATTTTTGTATTTAATTACAATGTCTATATTATCATGCCAGATCCCTTGCGGGATAGGCAGAGAGTACAGAGTTCCAACAGCACCTTTCCTAGTCACAATGTTTCATTATCTATAAAAAAGCCAAAAAAACGAACGTAGTTTAACCAGAAAGATGTATGAAATATAACATCAGAGAACAAAAACAAATTCTAAATACACTACACTACCTTAGAGTTATTTTTTCAGTGTTGGCGTCTTGTGGATTAATCCTCTGAGTATGGCTAAATCGAAATAATAACATTGTAAGAAATAAGTAAATATAATCTTAAATGGGCAACCGGCAGAGGTCGAATCGACCTATCACGACGCAACAATCGTGTTCCAATCAGAAGGGCGAATCGATAACTACTAAATCGGCAAGCCACGGAAACAAAACAAAATAATATATTACTGTATTTTATACAAGAAAAATCTAGACTGTCTCGTTAGTCTAGTAGTACAGGGACCGCATAACTATCATGAGATACTGGATTCGAGTCATAGCTTGAACAGGTAATATTCAGGTTAATTCTATCAAATAATTCTCAATAGCGATCAGAAATCTGGAAATGTGTCTGGCATAATAACAACAGCCTCACTCCCTAATACATTGGGACCTAACAACGTAAGCGGAATGTAGGTGCACATACTACGCTTCTGACATTTCCACTTCGGTATTATAGGCCAGCGCAAGGGAATTACAGTGCGAGTGACTGAGTTTACACGACTGAGCTACCTTTTCTTCCCGCGCGAGTCAGCAGAGTATAAATATAGAGTATAAAACAAAGTAAATATTCGATATCCATCCGTATCTGATATGTATCAATTCAGATACCCGCCGCGTCTTTTCTATGTAAGCAATAGCTAGCTAATTTTCTATGTATAAAAGCAAAGGACTACACCCGACAGTACTAATCTGGGGCGTTTGTTTAAGGCATCCACGAAATACGGAATAGCGTGCAACCCAAACGAGGTCCCACCTTGCTCCGCGTGCCCTAACACCTGTGCGCAGCAGGACTATCAAGTCCTGCTATCAAGTTGCCCCTCACAATGCAGTCAATGTGACCACCTTCTGTGCAGCTTCATTCATAATTATAGCATGTTTGCTGCCGAATGTTACAAACAAAATATCAAATGATCTGTTTTACCAATAAATATATTTTATTAAACTAAGACCGACATACATTTCCACCACTGTTACTCCGGTAAGCCACCTTGGAATGTCTCGGGGAGCGCTTTAATTGTCTTTAAACAATAGATAGACTGTTTTACTAGGAAGGTACCTATGTAATTTATGAATATCTTGTGTAAATTGACCGAAGCAAGTAAAGTATCGTTTCTCCACGTGTCTCACAAAGCAGCGTGTACACGCGACACCGGCATCCGAGTGATTCACGGGACATGTTGCAATGGTTACGTAAGGAGTGCCCGCCGCTATGCCAACCTAATGAAACATCGTCTCGACGCGGGCCTTATAGATAATAGTTGATACACTTGCAAAACTAGGAGACAATAATTCCTGTAACAAAAATTTCCAAAGACCAAACCTTTACCGACTACAAAACATATAAAATATTCGTAAAACATAGCTTAAACGACGAAACCACGCTCTTAATTATCGAAAGTAAACTAGAATCCAAGCCGATATTCCATAGCGTTAGCCAAAAGAAAATGGAAAAATGTGTGGGAAAGACCGTTTATAACGAAATGTCACGTGGTCAGATCAAGGCGCTTACGTGATTATATTCTCTTTCGCGCTTACTACGCTTAGCAGTCTTCTTGCTGCTTCACTGCCAAAGCTATCGATTTATGGTTCCGACAAAAATCAAGAGATACCAAATGCACCGAATGCCGTTAAAATTAATTTGTAAGGACTTATAGACTGAGAAAACTGTAAGATGGCGATCGCTGTCGTCGAGACGGCAGGCCCTGATCCGTAAATGTCATTCTCGCCAGTCGCTAGCAAATGTTTACCAACCACTAGATATTTAACTGCACAAGTTTAAGTTTAACACCTAACGCAACGGACAGCCAATCTAGGTTTAAACAATATACCGTTTGTAGCGAGCGATAATGGAGCAGATAGCGGTGCTCCCAGGCCTCCTGCGAGGCTTGTATCAGCACATCAGCACCCGGTCCCACGGGGCTACCGTACTGGGTACTGATGGGAAGTGGGTTACTAAATCTGAAACTAGACTTGGTTCGCTAAGAAATTTCTAAGTTTAGTTGCTTAATCAATTTTGATCATCTTTATTACTAAGAATGTCTTTCTAATCGTCGGTATAGTAGCAAATGGCAACTAGCTATCACGAGGATCTGGCTTCGATACATAAGTCGGACTAGTTGTTCTTGTTTACTCAGAATATATGCTTCCACCAACCATGCCAGTGATATCGGTATATTATAGTCGGGTCGGTAAAAAATCGGGTCGAAGGTTGAAAATAATAGTTAACCCCGCGTAACTACAGTTTTTTGTAATGATACTGATATCTAAATTCCAGTATCAATGACACTTAAAACCTTTCGCAAATTAACTTTATCATAACCACTGCAATACTATTTCACCAAGATCCAGTTTCAAGACCTGATCAGAAAGAACTTTAATTCTGATCAGTTACCTATTTTAATAAAACAGAAAAAGATATTTAATATTTACAATTAGGCATGTAAGCAACGTAACCAATATAAACTATGAAATCCAGAGCACCAGCGCTCTTCGTCGCACACACGACACAGAATACCGTATTTTTAATATTAATAACGAGTGAATAGTCCACTAATGAACACGAACAAAATATAACTCGTGTGGTCCGTGGGAACCATTCCCAGGCGGCCATTGTCACAACTTTCCTGGGGTCGACAGCACCGCATCCAGCGACAGACACCATGAATAATAATGCCTAATTAAACCTTGTTTATCCACGTAATTAATTAAAAATGAACCGCAATGATGTAATGGAGCTGGACGCGCCAGGTGACATCAGAAGACCGGTCGACCCAGCCTAGAAGCGCGCCCTAATCACAATCATATGAATGATATTTACTAAAAATCAAGGTCTTTTAATTCTAATGTGAATAAAGAATTTTCTTGTTTGTGTAGCGAGTATAATATTCTCTCCAATAACTCGTGCCTTATAGACACCTAATGAAGTTGCTAAGTAGATACATTTGTTTTTCGCAAGAGTTACATGAAAATTTTGCCATGTGTTACACCGGTTTGCAAGAAGACAAGACCACACTATCGCATTGGATGTTTCTGTGACGATAGTACTAATGCTTTTAAAATAAAATAAAACTAAATAAATATTTTAACTCGAAGTCTTATGATTGTATGTTTAAATAAAATAGTAGTTGACCTTGACCTTAAGTTTACTAGACGAGATGCCAATTTGCATGATTCACGATTCATTATTTCCTGAACCTGAACTATAGACTTAAAGTTCAGTTTATTTTGTAAGTAAAGTTATTTCCTACATCGTACTTAATGATCTTTCGTTGTCAACAGATTATTCTGGCAGACGAATGTACGGAAGCGGAGGGTCGAGCGTGGCACATGAAGCACTTTGCGTGCGCGCAATGCTCACGGCAACTTGGCGGACAACGTTACATTATGCGCGAGGCACGACCGTACTGCCTGCCCTGCTTCGACAACTGCTTCGCGGAATACTGCGATGCCTGCGGGGAACCAATAGGCGTCGATCAAGGCCAGATGTCTCACGAAGGCCAGCACTGGCACGCGACAGAAAGATGCTTCGCATGCCACACCTGCCGAGCAAGTTTATTAGGTAGACCCTTCCTCCCACGCAAAGGAGCCATATTCTGTTCCATAGCGTGCTCCAAAGGCGAACCACCAACACCTTCAGACTCCTCCGGTCCAGGGCCGAGACCACCACGAGTGCCAAAGCCGAGAAGAATGCCATCACCTAAATCCCCGCCGAGAAGTCCTCAAAGAGAACCGTCGCCGCATATAGATGCTGATTCGGAACCTAGTGGTTCTTTGGCTCCAGAGTCGCCCCCTCCTCACCCGCCTCCACCGCCTCACGCTTGCCTTAGCCTTGATAGAGCGTTAGCAGATTTACGGTTAGAACAATCTATGACAGAACATCAAATACAGCCGTCACCGACTTCAGAAGAACATAAAGAGGAGTCGCCTGACGACTGGAAGCCTCCGCATCCAGTTGAGGCTCAAGCAGTTGTTACTCCAGGACACTCGTCATCGATGCCCGAACTAACGTTAGTTGATGGTAAGAAATCTCCAAGGAAACCACGAGGTGGGAGAACAGTACGGTTTTGTGGGGATGACAACGCGGCTTTTGAGCCTGACGAAACCCCGAAAAGAGAGAAAGTTCGAGAAGAAGATGCTAGCAGCTACTGTAGCACCTGTTCATCGTCCTCGTCATCAGCCGAATCCTACACATTGCCCACGAGAAGAGCATACGGCGGAGTTAGGATATCTTACGTCCCGAACGACGCAGTAGCATGTGCGAAGCGAGAAAGGCAAAGAAAGAATGCCCAACACGATAAAAACTGTATAATCTCGTGATCTTGGCTCATACTCTTAGTGACAGCAACCTCCGATTAACAAGACTGACTTTTTGATAGATTTTTAGCCCCGAAAGCCATAGTATTATAAGCAATGTCTTCCTGAGCTTCGACATCTTGCCGCCGGCCGACTGCGAAAAGAGTATGTCTCGAATATTAAAAAAATAAACTGGAGCCTTTTTCTACATCTATACAAATCCAACAATTAATATACACAATTTATGTGTGCTAATAATAAGAAGCACTTCAAACTTATGTTTGATGTCATTATGATTAAAATGAATCATCATAAAATACGTCCATTGCAAGACAAAGGTATCCCCAAAAGTCTTCGCTATGACGGTTTAAATATAAAATTAAAAATACAGATATTAAAAATACGTTATATTGACATAATGATCAGAATTTACTTTGGACTTTTAGGTAGGTTGTCTAGAAACTGCTAAAATGTCATATTCTTGCGGTTCAATATTTCGTAAAGTTTAGAAATGGCAACCAGGTGCAAATCTAGAGTATGGCTCGTGTCTCTAGCCATGTTGTGACGTGTTTCGTTTAAAGCTATCTTCATAAAAGGGTTAGAGTAAAAGGGTTTTTGACAAATTTGTATGAATGAATGTAATTTCGGATTAATCGATTCTAAATGGTGACGTATTATTCGATTACACCTTTTCTGGCTAAAAGGTTGTAAAAGATCTTTGTCTGTTGCCATTTATACGATCCTTCGGGCAGATGTTGCCCCATTAAAAAAGATTTAAATTTTTCGTGTGAATTAATAGTTATATTGTGGGGTCTAAATAACTTGAAATATAAATGACATCAGCTTTAAATTATTTCCGATTTTAATATAATATATAAATACTTGCTAAACATATCGAATGCTTAGTTTTATGTTGTTCATAAAATGGTAATTTTAAGACATATCCCACATTGCCACTTAGGTCTTTAAGGTTCGGTTATGTAAGTATAACTTTAGCTAGGATTACGTGAGAATATTGTAAAAATACAAGTACAAATATAATTATTTTGTATAACTTTATTGTTTTGTACTCCTGGAAATGTGTTCAAAATGTGTAAATAATATAAGGGTATTAAAATGTGAACCGAGAAATATAAAGCAAGTCTTAAACTCAACTTATTTTATTTTATAAAAATAATTTAGAACTTTGAAATCCAAACATCTGCGGAAAATAACAAACATAAAAGACTATATGGTATCTCTCATTTTTCTTAACGATTTTTCCATAAATTAATGGAATGCTTAAAAATCTTTCTTATTCCTCACCTTTAAGGCATCTGTAATTTAGCAGTCAAATATTTTATAAGACACAATATTTTTTTGTTTAATTTACCTACCATCCTATTACTGGGAATATTCTGTTTTCATCGTATGTTGAAAATTTAATTACAAATAAATCCTAAAGTTACGATGGTGAATTGAATAACTCTTAAACAATTACTTGTTATTTACACTAATAATATCATATTATTAAAATTACCTACGTCAGTATACTTAACCGTATTCTTTTATCGTGTTTTTGTGTACAGCAAAATGTGACACTATACACACCCTGGCAACATAAATTGATAAAGACCATTGACACCTGCGAATCCACATGCAAAATTGGCGTTTCAAATCAAGCTGTTCAATTTAATTTGGTATTAAAATAACACCACGTGCACTTTTTATGTTGAATAACATTTAACCACTTTTGGTACAGTTTTAATGGCTACCAATGTTAACAGATGTCAAAATAATGTTATTATTTTTTCCAGAAATTTTAAGTCGACATTCAATATAAATAAAGTCCTTGATAAATTAATTTGATAATATTATACCGTTTTTCCTTTTTATAGTTAATCATTCGTTATTGGCTCCAGCTGTAACTGTTTTTTTAATTTTTGGCGCCAAATTGCTGTTGTATTGCTAACTTAAAAATGTGAACTACCACGATGGAAAAAATATGTGTGTATAACTAACTATATTCTTTGATTCTGTATAATACTCATCTTACAAAATATAAAAGAATGACTTTGTTCCAAATACTCGTAACGGAATAATTTAAAAATAAATAAAACCATAAATATTGTACAAATTCAATTGTAACAATAATGTAAGTAATTTTTTAAGTTATTCGTAATATGAGAAGAAAAATAAAATGTTTTTAAAAATGTGTTTCAATTTCATTGCTTAATTAATTTTATGAACAATGATTCCTTGTTCAAAATGTCCGCGGAGTTCAGTATTATGCCATTTTCGCGTGAGAAAAATGCAATTATTTGCTAACTATACAGCATTTTGAGTCCACCTCAGTTACCTAATACATGTGACTTAACGTCGTATAAACTGGATTTTGATAATAAAGTGCCACAAACACTGCAAGAGCTGAAAAGTTACATACTCGGCTGGTTTCATAGTTACGCTTAAAAATCGCCTTGGCGATTAGCATGCTAAATGGTACCTAACTCGTTTATTTCTTTAAATGAACTTATTGTAGAAAGATCGTAAAACGCTACGAAGAACGATTAACTTTGCGAACATATTGCTATACCTCCAGATAATTTTAGAGCTGGATAGCTGCCATTCAGATTCGACATTGTTAATTTACACCTTTCACAGTCGGGGCACATAGGGAATTAAACCAGGGGTAGAACTGACGGCCGTTGGTGTAGAAAGGTTCTCGAGAGACCACTACGTACGCTGACGACCTACGGGAAGACAAGGAATGAGCGGGCCATACAAGTTGGACCGTGACCGACACCTCGTGATGGCCACGGGTAGAGGAATGCGTACAGGAGAAAGCCATTTGACGTGACGTTCTTTGAGTGAGGCCTTTGTCTCGCATTGGGCGTCTTTCTGCTGAAGCTATTTTAGTCTTACTCTATTTATACAGAGTGACAAAGTTCGTAAACTGACTTGTTAAAGACTTGTCGCGCCACCTGTGCTTTGGCCCGAGCGTAGTGGTTGCACAGTCGCTCTCTTGTCCGGAGAAGCTGTGAAGGCTAACAGCATACATTACTCACACACTCACGCATAGCCGCCTTTGCTAGCCCTGCAGATATGCAGGGCTAGCTAGCGTTTAGTCCATGTCCCCCTTACATACCTAGTACACATATGCTATACGTGGTAGAAGACACTAAACAGCCTCATTACATCCGTATCAGGCGATCAGTTTCCTAACATTCCCGAGGTTATCAGTGAAAGTGTCTGGTATCGGCGGCGGCCATGTGGGAACACAACCACAATTGTATCTGCGGACGAGCTGTATGCGAGAACATCTTATTGTATTTCATTACAGACTGAGAGTATTATAGATAGAGCGTTGTGTAGCATGAAAAATATTCGCACAATGGTGCGTCTGTTCTGCGATTATTTAAGCGTAATGACCATTAAGCTTACGGCAGTTCACTATAACAGAGTGGTCTCGTGAACTTTAAGCAGTGGATTAAGCTCACTAAAAAAACGCTGCTTATCTTCCTCGCCAATATAATTTAGGGGAGGTAATGGTTACTTAAGTAGTCATACTTGTGAATGAATTCTGCTTATTGTGTTATGTAATTAATCTCAAATAAATAAATTGAGTTTGGGAACTTTGGACATTAACTAAAAACCGCTTTCTATCTGTAGTAATTACGCCGTTGGCCGCGGGGCCTTTACAGCTTCACCGGGCACCAGAATTCATCGTCATTAATATATTGTTGTTTTGTCTGTCTATGTTATTGCTCCAGTCTGGGTACTTAGAAAGAATCAGTTTGATCCGTAGCGTACGTAAGATTTGTATCTCGGGTAGAAATGTTCCGGTTATTTGCAGGAGAAATATTAAACATTAGGGTAAGTGATAATATTACAATAATTATATTATAAACAATAATTACCTGAGAATATTATAAATGTTTATAGGGTTCCTAAACATAATTATCAAATTTTTTTTGACAAATTACTTATAATAGTATTGAAATACTGTTTAATTTCCAATAAAAAAATTATTTTGTGTGGTGACTTTAACATTGACATTCTCAAGAGAAAAGGGTAACAATAGATTTTGAGCACTTTCTTTTAAGCTACGACTTGAGATTAGAAGTAAAATTGCCAACAAGGATGTCCAGCAATACTTGCATTGACAATTTTGCTCATTGTTTGCCTAAACAATGGAAAGCTGACATTATATATCTGGTCCTTTCTGACCATACGGCTCAATTACTTACAGGACCTATAAATAAAACGTGTAAATTGAAATTTTGGAAAATAGTAGTTCAAGTTCTAGAGAAAATTTAGATAAATTTAGATCTCTTCTTAGCTGCCTAACATTTCATGATGTATATTCGATGCAAATACGGCTTACGAGAACTTTACGCAAATATAATCAATCTACTCTATAAACTATGTTTCCCTAACAAAATCGTTACTATGAGAAGTAAAAGACAACTAAAATGGTTAACACGAGGAATAAAAAAGTGCAGTCAAAAACAACGTAATCTCTTATGGAAGTATAGATTAAATCGTACCCTAAAAAATAGAATCAATTTCAAACAATAATAAGCGTTATAAAATGATAATAATATCAACACAAAATGCACAAAATATTCACTTTATACAAACATCTCGTAACAAATCAAAGGCTACATGGCAAATAGTAAATCAATTTTTATTACGTCCTCCCATTCGTGTCATTACAGAGATAAACAAGATACTGTAATACTAACTCGACCTACTGACATAGCTAATGCTTGTAACGATTATTTTATTGACGAAATTGAGACTAATATTGAATTATACATAAATACGTGTAACACAAAATCTAATATATCGACCATGCAATCTATGTTAATGCAACCACACAGGGAGACTTAGTGCAAGCTATTAAGACCTTAAAAAAAAGTCTGTAGGATATGATGGTGTTTCAACAAATGTGATTAGGTACGTAAACAATTTAATTGCGCCTCCGTTGGCATACATAATGAATCAGTGCATTATTGATGGTATATTTCCTGATAGCTTGAAAAAAGTTGTCATTAAGCCCGTATATAAAAAGACGATAAAACAGATATGAGAAATTATAGGCCTATTGCTAAGGTCCCAATATTCTCTAAGGTCTTTGAAAAATCAATCTATACTGCATTATATGGCTATTTAACCAAATATAATTTACTTTTTAAATAAGTGAGCAAAAAGGGTTTAGAAAGAGTACTACAATTAACTGCCTCGCTGGTCTGGTGGCAAAGCGCATCACTTTGTGATCACGAGGTCCTGGGTTCAAATCCTAGGTCGGACAAATGTAGTTTTTCTAACGAAAAATTCCAAATATGAGTCCGGAGTCTGGAATTGTGCCCGGTATATGTCAATAGGCTCGCCCCCTATAACATGGGACTTAACATTGTCAGCAAAACGTGGGTGTACTCAGTACACCTCTGCCACCCACTCTGGGGAATATAGGCGTGACGGTGTTTTTTTTTACTACAATTAATATAGCCGTTTTTGATTTTATGCAAACCGTAGTTCATTGTGTGGACAGAAGAAAACCAATCTGTGCCCTATACACAGATATGACGCAGACTTTTGATTACATCGACCATACAATTTTAATTAAAAAATTATATGGATATGGTGTAAGGGGTAATATCTTAAATCTCATAAAGTCATTCCCGAGTAATAGAATACAAGAAACTTAAATTAACAGCCTATGTTTAAGAAGAAACCAGCAAATATCATACGTATCAAATTAAAGGCGGTGTTCCCCAGGGGAGTGTTCTGGGTCTGGGTCTGGGATTTTTGATATATATCAATGATTTACCTAAAGCCATAAATCGACATAAAATGGTTTTATATGCTGATGATAGTACTGTATTAATTGAATGTAATAAAAAAAATGATTATCAATTAGATATAGCTAACACTCTTGATGATATAATAATTTGGTTAAAGAGCAACAATCTGCGGATTAATTTAAATAAGATTTCTATCAACGAACAAAATGTCTTGAACTAAATATAATTTGTAACTGTAATATAGAAGAAGTGACTGTCACAAAATTTTAAGGCCTAAATATCGACAACAATTTGTCTTGGAAGACGCATATTGAAGAATTATGTAAAAGTCTGTATAAGACTGCCTACTATCCCAACTTATTGCCTATCTCAACTTTCTAAAAAACTTGATGCAAATACTATACCCGTAGCATATCATGGTTTGGTTGTCTCAAAACTGCGATATGGGCTAATTTTTTGGGGATAGTCACCTAATAATAAGCTCGTATTCAATCATCAAAAAAAATGTATTAGATCAATGTATGGTTTAAAAATGCAAGATAGTTGTTTACCTGTTTTTAGGTCTTTGAAATTATTAACATTACCTGCACTATACATTCTAGAAATAGCTTTATTTGTAAAAACGAATGGTATATTATATAAAATCATATCAAATGTAAGGTAAGGTAAATGCAAAACCGCACTTGCAAAGAATAGTATTATTGGTATGGCTTCATTTATATATAATAAATTACCAAAGTCAATTAAAGCTATATCCGATTCTTTTAAGTTTAAAAAGAAATTGACTACCCTACTAACTGATAAATGTTATTATAATGTTGACGAATTCTTAAATGATGATGACTTAAGTAATTTTAAATAATGTTTAAATGATTGGGTGTTCATTTAGCTGACATTATACAGAAATTCCTATGCTTCTTATTTGAATAAAAATGACTAATAATTAATGTTAATATTGCAATTTGTAATCATAATAATGTTTATTACTCACAATAATAATTATAATAACTGAACATGCATGTCTTTGTATGCCTTAAAAGATAGAGAACCTATTAGTGTAATTTGACAAGATCTGTAATAACTACCTATGTTTACTAAGAAATAAATGAATTTGAATTTGAATATTAGTATGCTACGCATTTTTTACAGTATTAATTATATAAGTTCAATGGTGCAAGTATAAACTTTTGATCTTAAGCGTAGAAGAAAAAAATATGGCAAACAATATAGGTTCTTATATGTAAGAAAAGCCGGTTAAATCACAAAAAAACACTGGTGGGTGGAGCAATGTTTTCTTTATAATATAAGCTATGGTTATCCACATGAAGGAGTTTCACTAGACAAATCACACGAACTACAGACAAAATACATAAAACCATTTAATATTTTGTATTACATGTCTTCTTTTATATCTAAGATACATATAAATTTTTGCTTATATAAAAGAACTGGTTGCCAAGATTCTTCATAAAATGACTCTGTTCATGGTTATTCCTACAGAAATCCAAATAAAAGCAATTCCCAAAATAATAAAAAATATTTAGTACGTACAGATCAACGGGTAAGTTGAATAGTTAACAAAACTGCGGACTGGGCCGAGTGAGCGGGTCGTTGACACTTGTGTTGTGCTTGGCCATAATTTACACACAAGCAAAACTCTATTTTCCTCCTGTATACTCACTTTTTGGCTACGAATTGACATTTGTTGGTATTAAACCGGGCAAACATTCCTACCACAGTGCTGGTACGGCCATACTAACGCTTCCAGCCGTCCTCGATGGCGTGCACGGTGGTGATCAGCTCCTGCACAATATTTGTATGGAAATATTCACACCAACATGCTTTGCGTCCTGCACGCTCTATCTGGGCGGCGTCTGCACGCGTAATCATAGAGAGATACTGATCGCCACCGTGATCGCCGCCGAGGACGCCACCGCGGACGCGGCTGAACGCGTTGGTTTGGCCGTACCTTTACTCCTGTAAGATAAAATCCTGTAAGACATCAAAGTTAAACCACAAGGTATCCCGGCAAGCGCTTTAATTGTTTTTGAAGGTTAAATTTCACCTCCCTCTTTTGCAAAGCGGAATTGGGAGGCAGAACGGAGACAACAATTGGCAGATCACCCCTAGAAAATTAATTGTATCAAATTCATTAAAAGTTTTGATCAAAATGTACATTGGACAGAAAAAACATTTGTAAAAACCGAAAACAACCCTAACCCGACACTATGACTTGGCGACGACACGACGCAGGGTGTGAGGCAAATCTGGCGAGTAAAGAGTGTCTATGAATAAAGCCTTCAATACAGGATGATCAAATATTGGACAATTTTTTGTTCCTCTATATTTTGATTACATTATTTCATAAATAGTAGTTACACGATGTCGTCGCGATGCTCACATGATGACATTGCGACGCTCCCATTATGTCGTAGCGACGCTCTTATGATGTCGTCGCGATACTCTCATGACGTCGTCGTGACGCTCCCACGATGTCACCGTGATGCTCTCATGATGGTGTCGCAACGCCTTATGATGATGTCGCGACGCTCTTATGATGTGTTCGCGACATTCTTATGATGTTGTCGCGACGCTCGCATGATGTCGTCGCGATGCTCTCATAATGACGTCGCCACGCTCCCATCATGTTGATACACGCTCTTATGATGTCGTCGCGACGCTCCCACGATGTCGTCGCAACGCTCTTAGGAGTTCGTCGCGACGCTCTTATGGTGTCGTTGCGCCGCTCTCGTGATGTCATCGCGACGCTCTTATGGTGTCGTTGCGCCGCTTTCGTGATGTCATCGCGACGCTCTTATGAATTGTTTTTTCCGGCTTTCTTCCGGCTCCATCATCAGACCGTGATCACCATCCGGGTTAAGACAAATCCAACGAGCCCGAACACGGCAGGTTTATATTGAGTACTTGATACTTAATGCGACCACACGGCTTCATTGGCCACCTTTCGGTTCATCATCAGACCCTGAACGCTATCTGGTTGTATAGGACTTTCAATATCAATCTAACAAGCATAAACACGATGGGGTTACGTTGTACAGTGTACATGTTCCTATGTGAAGGTGGCAACCTTCCGACTGCATCATTAGACCAGCTCCATGGGATCATATTATTGCATCGTCATCGGATTTACATACGTATACCAAACTCCAGTTCAATCGGATACCCGTAAGTGCTTAAAAATGGAACATTGCAAGTTCAATAAAAGTTTGTAAAAATATTCTGATTTAAAAGACTTGCCACTAACAGTTTTTTTTTATTTATTATTAAAAAAGAGACAAAATAGAATACAATCAAAGTTGACGTTAACGTAACGTGAGTGAATATTTAATTCTTTGCACAACACAAATTTACGTGACAGCACCATTTCTCTGCAACGTCACGATAAATGCACGATAACGTCAATTCGAATATTAAGCACAACCTATTTGTCGTTATCGTAATGTTGTCGAGAAAGTGTGCTGTCACCTTCATATTACTCAGTAAACCTTGTCGTATGAAAAGGACATAATATCAAATCGATAATGTTACGCTAACGTCAATCTGCCCCTGCTAAGCCCTCAGTTACCGAAACATCCTGTTTTCTGCCCGGAATTCCGACTCCAGACATTTTTATTATATTGAAATTATACCATCGTAGGCGCGACGTAGCCAGCCATAGACAATCGCGCTACTTGCCAAAAAACAAGCGTTGTGCGGTTATTGTTCGTCTATCAGGCGCAACTTTTCGATTACTACACAATCATGCCTATGCGGGTGGCACAAACGCAAATTCAAATAATTTATTCAATTTGTTTGTGATCGTACCACGTAGGAAAAATAACTTTTCGTTTTGTCGAAATTTCCAATTTGCCGGGCCATTTTTTCAATTTATCTTTCATAAAAACCTTATTTGGATTAAAACAAACATTAAAGGAAAATAGGCAAATTGGTTCAGCCGTTCTCGAGTGATGAGGACTTGTCCAGACTGAGCAATGCTAACAAAAATGGCGCCAAAAAAGGTCTTAGTTACAAACTATGTGTGTCTGATACCAGTGTTCGTTATTTTGAAAATTTGTTCAAAAGCTGTCAAACTGTCAATGTGTGCGCGTGCGTGTGCGTACTACAATTTCTCTACACTATGGGTAGATACATTTTATGCTGTTTCCGCGCACAATATTTCATCTAGACAAGTTATACAAGACCACGGGATATATAAATAAACCCTACGGAGCACATACAAATAGTTTTACATTTCGGCAAAATGTGTATACGCACTGTTTGAAGACGAAATTAGGTAGATCCTAGTGTTATAAGCGGAAGTCTATTGTCATTATACCGAGCTTAATTCCAGATAAAAGACTGCTATTGAGAGATGATTAACAAAAAAAAAACGAATAACACTGTCCGATCTAGCATTCAAACATTTCAAAGTTTCGTGATAGCACTTGCATCTAGGCCAACCAACATTAAGAAAAACACATTTAAATAAAAAAATAAGAGGTTAATGTACTTTGCCCTTTACCTAGTATCCCAAAAAGTACTTTCAAAATTAATTAACATTTCACTTGAATGCAACCAGGCGTAATCTATTAATTAAATAGCATGACATCAATTAAAAACACCCTAATTTCAAATTTAAACAAGTCAATTATAGACGCTTTCGAATTTCAACCCTGCACTCGTGACATGCATGCAAAATATTAATTATACGTACTTAACCCTTCGACTGCGGGGTCCTAGCGGCGGAGGTATGGGCTCGGGTCGTTGAGACGATTGAGTGCGCGTGTTAGCGATGATTGATTAACCCCGAAAATCCTACAAAAAGGGTTGACATAGATTAAAAAGTTTGGGGTACGTTTCACCCTCGCTTTGCATTTTATAGAGGTGAAACTATTTTGCCCTAACAGTTTTATTTATTTATTCATTCTTTATTGACGCAAAGCAACATTTATTGACTTAACTCAATTTACTAAACTTAACTCAATTTGACTTTTTCACGCAATTCTTTACTCCATACCAAAAGTCTAAATATAGATTTCCATGTTCCTATCTTGCGAAATATTGAGGTCCACATAGAAACTTTCAACCCCTGTTTACCCTCCTTAAATTTTTCTGAGACTACAGATATCCTTTCATAGGATGCAACCTATCTCCTTGCTAAATTTTATCAAAATGTCTCCAGCGATTCAGATCTAAAAAGCTAAAAAACAAACTAGAGTTATTTTAACATTTTAATATTTAATATAGATGTTATATTGTATCTGTGAAGTATTGTATTCGTATCTGTGAAGTGTATTCGTCGAAATAATGATACACATGTAGTTTTACAATCTACAATGTAAATATCCGAATGAGTAATATAAGATGCGCCATATTCCAAAATGATTCACTTCAAGAGAATTCATGTTACCTACACGACAATGTTTTTGTACAGGATGTCAGGAACAGGTGAGAAAAATCCTGAAATAGGTAAGGAACAACTTTTACCATGGCGACATTCACCGGAATTAATTGACAACAGCTTGGTTCAGTTATTACACTTATGCTTGGTACACTTATGTTTAATCTATACTTAAGCACATATATTTAGCTCGTTCTGCACTGTTCTTCCATACCCCATAAATGCAATGTATACAAAATGAATTGTAAAACTCTCATTTTAATAAGATTAACCGTAGAGTTTCTTGCCCTTCATCTCTACAGGAATGACTTTCCGAACGGGTGGTAGAGTCTTAAGTAATAAATAATTATTTATTTTTGACTATTCATAAGTGCCTTTTGGTCTAAATGAATAAAAAACCTTTAATTTTGATTTTTGATTGCCTGTTACTGTACAACCCTATTTTATTTAATAATAGTATCAGCCTATACCTATTGCCCCACAGCTGGGCAAATTTAATTAATTGGGGGTATAGGGGGCTCGGTAAGTACCGAGCCCCCTATAAGACTTCCAACTTGGCTTAACAAACGCCTAATGAGATACTCGGATATGAAAATGCCACAAACGGTCACCCATCTCAGACAGATCAAGCCGAACACTACTTAACCTTGGTGATCGGTAAGAACACTGCGGTCGCACAGCGCTACAAGCGCCTCTAATTCTTCTATTTATACCTAATACTCACACGTACTCTTAAATAAACAACAAAATATATCAACACAGCATATTCTCTCCAATTTCTCCTGCAAACTATTAAATAAATACACATATCATAAACTTTTTAAAAGAATGACCAAACAGATATACTATTCGAAAATAGAAGGAGACCGGGGGAGACTTAGAGTATCAGACCGTGTCTTATCTGAAGGGCAAGTCGAGAGTCTCCGTTACAGGCGAGCGCGTATGAGACAAACTATGAGAGTGGAGGAAGCGAGAAAGGTCTCTAAGGAACGAACCCCTTAGAACTGGGTAGTCTCTCCTAATCGCGCAAAGGATCTGGCGTGAAATACTTTTTTAGGTTAAACCGCCACATCTGTCAGCATATTCTTTGGTTTAATTACCAGGGTTAAAGTAATTCTTACCGTAATTAACGACCTCTTGCTTATAACAATTATTGCTCTGAAATATTACTGCCCTTTTACCTAATTCGATAATAAAAGGTTGTTGGAATTTCATAGCTTTCGTTGTAGGGTAATTAGGTTTCACATTTCAATTAAAAGGTTATTTAAATATGGTTTAGCTAAGGTTTAGCTACAATTAGAAACAAAAAAAGCCTAGGTATATTTTATTTTGTCCTTGTGTAAAGGTGAAGGTACAAAGCCATACTGCCACGTTTGAATTCTGAGAAAATCTATCTAGATGGATTTTCTTTTAACCCTTAAAAGAAAACAATTATAATTATGATGAGCATGTTAGATATCTGTACTACCTACTACTCTGTACCCTGCAAGGAATCTGGTGTCATAAAAGGTATATATAGATGATGAAAATCAGCAGTCACCGTAACCGGCGAGCGTTTATGAGACGAACTATGAGAGTAGAGGAAGCCAGAGAGGTATGTAAGGAAAGAACCTGTTGGAACTCTGTACTCTCTGCCTACCCCGTCAGGGATCTGGCGTGATGATATAGATAGATGAAAATGAAATTGATGATATACCTCTCACTCAGTGAGTACTGGTGAATACTTTACATACTAATTACGACCGTCGTATTCGGGAAATTCAAAAGACGAAAATTTGTTGCAGACACAAACATTAAAAAAAAAACAGCGTTTTCTCTTTGGCCTTCTCTTACAAATGAGGCGAGAGATACCATCTACCACGCGAACCCAGTATGACTTGGTGATTACTGGTATAATGACCTATACAATACCAACTAGCGGACTACCTCAGCTGCCTTCCCCACAAATCCGTAAGCAATAACATCGCTAGAACAAACCAATACCGCTTTGATTAGGGCCTTATTTGCTATGACCAACTAAACACGTAACGCCACGAGTTACGATAACTTTCTTTTGTTAAAAAACGCACAGTCCCACACTAGGAATTATTCGTGTGTCGTGGGTGCGTTTACAAACATGAAATTCACATGCACAAACACCCAGACCGGAACAAATATTTGTGGGCTACACAAAGATTTATCCCGACCGAATCCACGACTACTCGCTCCAGAAGGCGGAGCGGCTTAAGGTCTTAACCATGGAATCGAGCCGTCCGTCAAGCTTCGTGAAATGATCGTTTTATGGTACTCCAATGGTATATAGAATTCCATTACATGATCATTTCTTGAAGATAATGTAATGTTGGCATTACTTTCTTTCACTGTTTTATTTCCTTAAAGGTACGGCCAAACCAACGCGTCCAACCGCCTCCGCGATGGGATGTACGGTGGCGATCAGATCCTGCAGTCATATTTGTATTGACGTGTTCACACCAACGCGTCCTGTGGCCTGCACGCGCGATCTTACGGAGATACTGCTCCCACCCCATCGCGAACGCGGCTGGACGCGTTAGTGTGTGTGTATGTGTGTGAGTGATGTACGCAGTTGGCCGCGAGGCCTTTACAGCTTCACTGGACTTAAGGGCGAGCGTGCAACCACTACGCTCGAGCCAGAAGGGCAAAGGGCGACATACTCGAGGGCGCCTCTTCAAGGCGCCCTCGGTTGGGACAGTCGCTGTGGGGGGACGGGGTGCACTACTAAGTGCACCGGTCAACCGCCGGCTATGGGAAGGGATCTACGACTACGTCGTCGTCGCCCGTATTCTGAGCGGAAAGAATGGATGACAAAGCATCGGGGGAACGGAGAGAACATGTCGCGCCGGCGGTGGCGGCAGGGGTCGGCGGGTGGGACGCGTTAGTTAGGCCGTACCTTACTCTGTACTACTCAAACTGACTATTAATCTTTAAATGCTGTATACGCCTATAAAGGCAGTCACCTTGTCTCAGACTATATTTTATGTTGTTAATTATTGTGCGGGATGAGTCGATGGGATCTTTCATAATTAAATAAACAAATAAAAGATATCGTATTTGCCTCGTTGGTCTAGTGGCGAATAATGCGCTTTGCTATCACGAGGTCCTGAGTTCAAAACCTAGGTCGGACACGTCGGTTAGGATCAATTTGGAGTATGGAATTGCGCCCGGTATGTGGCAATAGGCTCGCCTCTTATTACATAGGACCTAGCATCGTCGGCGAAAACTGGGGGTCCACAGAACACATCCGCCACTCCCGCTTGGGGAATATATGCGTGATGGTGTTAATTAATTTATTTTTTAAAAGATAATGTAACTCGCCGCGTTTGGTCATAGCGAGTAAGAGTCCTATAGCGTCGCTAGTACAAACCAATACCGCGTGGATCAGGTGCGCGCGCGCCGCGTGACGGCACCTGCGTTCACGCACCGCGCGCCGCCAGACGGCAAATTGCTGCGTAATCACCGCCGCCGGCGCACGGCGCCCGCGGACTGACGCAACCAGGGAAAACCAACTAAATATCTAAACTTGTATACAAAAATCCATGGGCAATATGACAGGTTCAAATGTACAAAGGAAATAATTGTTGCCAGCTTAAAACAACTAACAACAAAATTATAAAAAAATAACATTTATTGTTTTTTTTTAATTGAAGTTGGACCTAGGATATTTATTTTGGAAATAACGGATTTACTTAGAAATGTTCATGTTATACATATCATATTCTGAATAAAGCGTCGACGATAGCATTTTTTCACCTGTTTTAATATTAAAACTAATAATAATAATAATAATTATGGCCTTGTGGACTCTGAAGTACCGTACTACCAGTACCAGCCTCTTCCAGTTCTCGAAAGTGGTCATATCACGCTCTACTGGGATCGATCTGTTATCACGGATAGGACTATTGTAGCCAATAAACCTGATATCGTGATAATAGATCGATCGATGCGTCGTGTAATGCTAGTTGATGTCACCATTCCGCATGATGAGAACCTTGTGAAGGCCGAAAAAGAAAAATTATCAAAATATTTGGACCTGGCCCATGAGGTTACCGCCATGTGGAATGTTGATTCAACTATCATTATTCCGATGGTCGTTTCAGTCAACGGCCTTATAGCGAAGAGCTTCGATAAACACCTTGAGAAGCTCTCGCTAGGCAGTTGGGTGAAGGGCCTGATACAGAAGGCAGTAATGTTGGACACGGCACGCATTGTGAGGAGGTTCCTCTCTTTGGAGCCCTGACCGCCGGTAGCATGGGTCGTAGACCTTGCTGTCGGTGGAGCACATTTGTTTTATACAATATATATAAGAATATTTGTATTTTATATTTTTATATATATTTTATAAGAAATTATACTGAATAAATATATACATAATAATAATTCATTTATTCGCATAGACAACATTGATCCATTATTTGTTAGTAAGCTTAAATTCTAGGAGTTAGTAGAAATTAATCAAATTAAAACAAATCAAATCAAATTAAATTAAATCAAATCAAATTAAAATAAGTTAAATTGATTCACTACCATGCATCTTTTTATTAAACATTGCCAGATAGGGGAGGCAATGTCTTCCGCCACAACCTTCAGTATGCTGTTGGGACTGCACCTCACCGCTCCAACTAATGTTGCCGTCTTTTTCCTGATGATGGCTGAAAAACCATCAGTTTGGTACTGTGCAAACATCTCCGAGGCACTGCAAAACCGGGGTAGTCCCAGCAGCATTCTGAAGATATTGTTATATTGGATACGCAGGGCATCCATCGATCTTTTGGTGTGGCTAACCCATAGATTTCCCGAGTAAAAACCTTGACAGTACGCCTTAAAGAGCGTAATCTTAACGTCGTCAGAGCAACGGTAAAATCTACGGGTCAGCATATTACCTCTGACCGATAGCGCTCTGCGCTCCCTCTCAATATCCATATTGTCTTTAAGGTCGTCGGCAAGAATGTGCCCCAGATATTTGAAAGTTTTTACATGTTTAATATTTACTCCATTTAAGGTGAGAATGGGTAAGGACGGGGTAAAACGCTTACCGGCGGCCCCAAAGACCATATATTCACATTTTTATTCAATATATTTCTCACAAACTTTTAACATCTCCCTGATCGATCCAGCACTAGGGCCCAGCAGTACCATATCGTCTGCGTAACTGATGTTGTTAACGCTTATACCCCCTATTCGGCAACCAACATGCATACTGCTGAGCTCCACCAATAGATCATTAACATAGAGGTTGAAGAGTCTCGGCGAGGTCAGCCCTCCCTGTCTCACGCCGCACTCCAGCCCATACGTCTCAGAGAGTGTGTTTGACCATTTTACAGAATTCGTTTGTTTGCAATACCAATACTGTAAAATCCTCACCACCTCCGCGGGTACACCGGTCTCGGCCAGCTTCTTCCAGAGAATATCGTACGAAACAAGGTCAAAAGCTCTGGAGAGATCCAGAAAACAGGCGTATACCGGGGTTTTACGGTCTATATAATATCGGACCGTATGCTTGAGACTCAGTATTGCGCTTTCAGTGGATAGCTTAGGTTGAAAACCAAACTGCGCTATTAATATTATAAGTAAAAAGTTTGTGAAGTTGGATGTATGTATGTTTGTACACTTCACGCAAAACCTACTAAACGGATTTTGATGAAACTTGGCAGGGATCTATATTACTGCAAAGTTTCATCAAAATCCGTTATACATCAGAATATCACATAGCCTATAATTACTTAAAAATATCAAGAATAAACGCGTGCGCAGCCGCGGGTAATAGCAGTTAATTTTTTTTTAAATAGCCTATTCTGTATCCCACTGCTATGACATGGATATTACAGGCCCAGAGTCGATTTGTGTGGGAACGTAAAGGGGAGGCCTTTGCCCAGCAGTGGGATACAGGTGTTAATAAATAAATAAAATAAATTTGTATGGAACTTTCCGGACATACTATTGTCACTGCTTAAAATATTATTGAACTCGACTGTCCAGTATTATAACACGTTCAGAGAACCGTGTCACTATTATGACACGTTCTGACTTCCCGATCGATTATTGTTTAATTTATTATTTACAACCGTGAAATTAATATTTGGCCTGCATTTTGTAAAACGTTAACGAATCAATTTTGATTTTATAAAAATGATTAATAACTCCGACCCCAAGCGGAGATGGAAGAGATGGACCTAAAATTGTCGGCGAAAAGTGGGTGTAATCAGTACACCTCTGCCACTCCTATCCTCTCCACTTGGTGAATATAGGCGTGAAAAAATAACACCAACTTCAAAAAGCAAAAAAATATATATTTGAAGTCGGTACCGGTTAGTGCAGTCGGTTACTTAACACCATAATAACAGCTTTAAATTATCTTTAGGGTTAATTATATCAGTATAAGCAATGTTGGTAAGCTCATTTGAGATAAGAGAGGACGTAAATATTTTACTTAATAACGTAAAAGGAACGTCACGCCTATATTCCCCAAGTAGATGTGGCAGACGAGTCCTGTGTACATTTCTCCAAGGATATTAGGTCCCGATGTAATAGGCAGAGGATCCTATGATCGTCTCCTTATTACTTGTTAAGAAACTGTCCCACCGTAAGACACGGGCCTCCTTTCAAACTGAGGACTTAGGCCATACTCCACCCCGCTAGCCCAGTGCGGGTTGGCGAACTTCACACGCCTTCGAGAAACTCTTAGGCATGCAGGTTTCCTCACGATTTTTTCCTTCAGCGTTAAAGCAAGTGATAATTAATTTTTATTATGCACATGCTTTCGAAAAGACAGAGGTGCGAGCCTGGGTTCTTCCTAACATACTTGATGTAAAATAGGATCTATAATCGTAGGATCAATCATTGAAATCCCAATTGCAATTAAATGAATCCCCCTAAGGTACTCCGAAATAAGAATGACTTTTGGACGTCAAACGCCTCAGTTCCTCCCGTGACTATGGGTGCTGTTGAGCACTCGAAACGTCGGGAACTTAAAACCTAAGAATAAGCCACGACAAAACTCGAAATATTTTAATAACAACTTAATTTTTTCAGAATCTAACTCTGTCACGTGGTCAGAGCAAGGCGCTATCGATGGCGGAAGTGAAATATATAGTTATTATAGTCATGCGCCTAAGTTGCAAATATAATATGATATTTGTAAGTTTTGGTTGTTTTCCAGTATACTGCAAAACAAAACTATTCAAATCGTCATCGTACACAAGACCTGGACAAGTTGCAAGAGTTTTAATTCTACTGCCTCGTTTGTATAGTGGCAAAGCGCATCGCTTTGTGATTAGGATGTCCTGGGTTCAAATCCTAGGTAGAACAAATGTAGGTTTTCTAACGTATGTTCATGTTCTAACGTAAATTCCTAGTATGAGGCCGGAGTCTAGTGTTGTGCCCGATATATGGTAATAGGCTCGCCCCCTATTAAATGGGACCTAACATCGTCGTCGAAAAGTGGGTGTACTCAGTACACCTCTGGCAGGATCGCTTTCCGCAATCGATAGCAATTACTTTGACCACGTGACTTTTCCATGTAAAATGTCATTCCCGCACATTTTTCCGTCTTCCAATATCGTTAACTGCAGACAGTTCAACTTGGCTACAGGAGCAGTTCAGTTAACTGGTGACCGTTCAGGGTCTTTATTCGGTATGACCAAACATAGCGAGTGACGATAACTTTGTGAAATGATCGTGTAATTGTATTATAGGTTTAAGGTAACAGTCCGAGAAACGGGCCGACATATAAGAGCGCAACTGGACAGAGATAAGCAATAATAAGTTATTACATTAAATATTGCCAGGAAAGTTTGAAATTTACTATTAGACTTTAGAGTTTAATTTCAAATATCACGGTTAATGAGTCTGACATTTTATTCCTCATTTCTATCCAACTATGTGTGTGGTCTTAATTCAAATTGGCTTGTCACAATCGTAGCCCTCGTGAGAACAAGCGTGAATTTACCGCAATAAATAGATTGCCTATCCCGCAGGGGATCTGGCGTGATCAGATAGATCGATATAAATTCCTTCTGCGAGACTGTGATGTCCTAGAAGGAGGAGGCCGAGCGGGATCGGGAGAGGGCCGATCCTGCTCGACGAAGGCGACGGCGCCGGGGCGGAGGCACAGCCCACCCAGACCCCCCAGCCCAATAGCCCGGGGCTTAAAAATACGGGCTAACTCGCGTCCCCCGCCGTAACATCTGGCGGGGGACCCCCCCTGCATCAACATCAGCAGGGGGGCCTTCGGGGTTGCGGACGCAAGGGGCGGGGGCCCTGAGCGTCCTTCACGAGCAACCCCGAGGAGGACGGTGGCGTGGTGTGGCCCACGTCATCGTGAGCGTCGGTGCGGGAGGGAGTCGGCCACCCTGGGGTTTTTAGTCGGTAGGAATCCGACACGCCCCGCGAGCCTCCCCCGAGGCTCGCGGAAGTCCTATGCAGGATTTTCCACAGGTAAAAAAAAAAAAAAGATCGATATAAATAGATCTAAAATCTATCTATCTATCTATAACCTCACGCCAGATCCCTTGCGGGGTAGGCAGAGAGTACAGAGTTCCAACAGGTTCTTTCCTTACATACCTCTCTGGCTTCCTCGACTCTCATAGTTCGTCTCATACACGCTCGCCGGTTACGGAGACTCTTGACTTTTCCATCAGATAAGACTCGGTTTATTTGGTCGTGGTAAGCTAGTCTAGGTCTTCCCCGGTACCTGCATCCTTCCACTTTCACATTGTATATCTATTTTGTCATTCTTTCCTCTGGCATTCTTTCTATATGCCCGAACCAACGGAGCATGCCCTTTCTCATCTTTACACCGATACTATCTTTCATACCTACTCGCTGTCTTACTATGCTGTTGCTAATGCGGTCGGTCAGCTTCACTCCGCACATCTTCCGCAGAGCTCGCATTTCTACCGCATTTATCCTACTTTCATTCTCCTTCTTACATACCCAGCTCTCGCTACCATATAATTTAAAACTATTTTCTACATTTGCTAACTACGTATAGTTTTGTAAGTATATCCAAACGTAGCCGTAATTGGCTGTTATTTTGTTCGCAATCCGTAATATAGTACGAATGAATCGATGCATTAAACGATCATTTCACGCAGGTATCGTATCGCACCGCGTTACGTTTTTAATTATCCGTACCGGATAAGGGCCCAGTGTGTCCATACTCGTATTAGCGATAATTATGCAATTACTGCGCAACCGTAGTTGCTTACATAACTACCGCGCCCCACTTGTCGAAAAACTATTAATTAGACTGGTACAGTACCGTGTAGACGGCGCCGGCGACGGAAATACTCTAGAAAAGGTACGTATTTAAAAAAGTTGGTTATTCTTGTGTATGTGAATGATCTACGCTATAGGCCGAGGAGACTACAGCTTCACCGGCAGGGCGAGCGTGTAGCAACTACGCTTCCTGCTGGAGAATAGTTGTAGCATTGACCATGGGTCCTTCAAACCGCTCAAAACGTCTGGAACTTAAAAATAAAAAATAAACCGCGATAGATTCCGATAGTTTTATGTGTTATATTTGCGTCAATCTAAGAACTCAATATTTGTCCTATAAGGATAATAATATCAGGCTATACTGTCCCACTCATGGCCAAGGCCTTCTCTCACAAATCGGGGTGAGAGAGATTAGGTCATACTCCACCACGTAGACCCAGTGCGGTGCGGTGGAGACCGGTTTGTGGCCACCTGCTGTTCGAACTTATCAAGCCGCCAATAACACTTCCAACTTGGCTTAACGACTACCACATTACGTGGTAGCCAGAACCAACGGCTTAGCGTGCCTTCCGAAGCTAGGAAACGCTCGAATATGAAAATGCCGCAAACGGTCACCCAACTCAGGCCGACCGAGTCGAACGATGCTTAACCTTGGTGATCGCTAAGACCACCGCGATCGCACAGCGCTACGTGTGGCTCCTATTTGTCCTATAGGATAAATATATTTGATCACACGCTTGTTTTTATATTCTTAACGCAGTCTCTGAACAACCATTTGATAAATATTAAAACTCGTGAAGAAATGGCAATTAAGGGAAGAATTACAAATTTCCATTAAATAATGTGTTATCTAAGCACTAATTAAACCTTTTATGTAAATTATGTAATTTTACCACCAAATGTAAAATTAGGCTTGTTAATTAATTAATAGATAAATTATTCAAATTTCATTCATATTTATCTTCGAAAAATAGGTAATTATTGAGTAGTTTATCCTTCTTTTACAGATGGTCTTAAGGTAGAGCTTTAAAAGGCCATAAGTACTGGAATACATTTAACTATAACTTGATAGATTAGCCTATATTATTGACTGCCTCGTTGGTCTGGAGGCAAAGCGCATCGCTTTGTGATCACGAGGTCCTGGTTTCAAATCCTAGGTCGGACAAATGTAGTTTTAGTAACGAAAAATTCCCAGTATGAGTCCGGAGTCTGGAATTGTGCCCGGTATATGGCAATAGGCTCGCCCCCTATTACATGGGACCTAACATCGTCGGCGAAACGTGGGTGTACTCAGTACACCTCTGCCACCCCCTCTGGGGAATATAGGCGTGACGGTGTGTGTATTATTGCACTGGAGGGCAAAGGCCTTCTCTCCTAAAACCAGGTGACGGAACAGAAAATATGCATTACTTGACCACGCGGATCCAGATCACATTGATTACGAGCGTTATAAGAACTGCAGTACCACAATTGAAACAAACAAAAGAATACTTCAGTATAATATTCGTCCCGTGGGGCGAACATCTCGTAGGGCAAAACTCCCGAAGTACCTTAGCGAAATTTAAATATATTTTCATCCCGACTCCGTCAACTCGCTACGTTCTATAATCAAAAGAGTCAGTCGTTCGAAGCGGAAAACCTATACTTTTCTCATAGAATCCATTAAAGTAAAAACCTATAATACTGCAATTCATACAACTTTTTCCGTGTTCTTCATGAAATTTAGCCACAGTGGTCGATACTATCGTCGCCTAACAGCCAAGAAACTAAGAACTAGACATGGTACTTTTTACGGGTATCATGTGAAAAATCATATGAAATTATTTTTCTCTGTAACCTTTTTTCAGAATTGATGCTAAAATCATAATCAAATCTCATTTTGCATATTAGTAAGCAGTAGCAGGTGCTACTTATAACGCTATTTATAACTAGTTCACATGAAGAAGAACAAATCACCATAACGCCTATATTCCTCAAGCAAAAGTGACGGAGCTGAACTATGTACAGTCTATTGCCATTGCGCCGGAAACAGTTCCAAACCCCGGACTAGTACTGGAAATTTTTCTATCGAAAAATTATCATTTTTCGGCCCTACCTTCCATTTTACCACTACGCGCTTTATTTGCTACTAGATCAACAAGCCCCGTCAACATGAAAAAAAATATAATTTCACACAATGAAAATTAATTAAAGGTAGCAATCATTTCCATGTCCAACAACTCGCGTCGGTCGCCGGCCGGTCGCCAGTCGCCGCAACCAAAATTTTACGACCGATTTTACGTGATAAGCCCACACGTCATAGGCTCGCTCAATTTGGTATTTTATTTTATTTTATGGCAATAATTTTCCGGCACGAAATATTTTCGGATGATATATTTGCAGTAAGTATTATGGGATATAAAAATAACATAACAACATTTCTAGTTATTGCGCTGATACAAATTACGGCGTGTCGGTAAGTGAACTTGTAGCAAATGTTGATTAATATTTAGTTAGATATGATAACGTGGCCATGTTTAGCGTCTAGTAGTAGTAAAATAAAAAATGAACACCGTCACGCCTACATTCTTCAAGTGGCAGAGGTGTACTGAGTACACCCACTTTTCGCCGATGATGCTAGGTCCTATGTAATAGGGATCGATCCTATTGCTAGTATTAGAGTATTATTATTAGTCTTATTTCTCAGACGTAAGGCATCACACTGGAACTGGATCGTATAAATGATATTGTATAATATAAAAATGTATATATTATCTATTACATCTACAAGCTGTAACATAGTAAACGCGAGACCTCAGACACCCTGATTAGAGAATTGCTTCATCAATTCAAAACAATAACCACATTTCCAAAATTAAAGGTTTTACCGTTTTTTAAGCACTTTTACCCCAATTATCAATGAAACTTGCACGTGTATGTCCGGTTTGATAAATACGTTTTAGGAATGCATTTGAAATCTCCGTTTTGCTCTGAATCAAGAATAACTTTATTTTTTTATAGCTCACTGAAGGAGTTAAAGCATTTTTTGCGAATTTAAAAAAAATGTAAGGCTCATTAAAAATAGTTGGAATCAATTCTGTTACCGTTTTATAACAAAAAGGAATGGAATATAAGACAAGCCTGCTGGGTTTCTCGTCGGATCTTCTCAGTGGAGGCCGTGTTCTGATCCGGTGGTAGATTAATAAGTTAAAAAAATTTAAATATGACCAAATGTAAGACCCCGCAGGGTTTAGACAAAGTAAATCAATTGAGTTTGAGTTTGTCTTACTCCTAGCGACCTATGTTTTGGCAGTATAAGTCTTCTGCCTAAAAGAAGAAGAACCTTATGCTCTCCCTATTATATTGGGACTTGGCATCGCCGGTGAAATGTGACACGCCCTTAGGGAATATAAGCGTGACGGTGTGTATTCTGTTTTTCTATTTATCATGTACACCATTCAAGAGTCTTTAAAATTATAACTGCTTGTACATTTTACCATAATATTAATAAATAAGCCTATTTTGTCCTATTCCTGGACAAAGGTTTCTCTCACAAATCTTCCTCCTCGCGGACCCAGTGTAGAGGAGATTTTAACGCCTCCTGTCATAATAATAATGTTTAAATGTCGTTGTAAGTGCGACAAGGATCTTTTGGTAGATAGATGTAGATGACATGGACAGGGCGTTGGTGACAAATTAGGATTATAATTATTTTTTTATAAAAACGTACTCCACAATAGGATTTATTCCTGAGTCGTGGGTGCGTTTACAAACATGACAATTCACATACACAAATACCCAGACCGGAACAAATAATTGTAGATCACACAAAGATTTGCCTCGTGCGGGAATCGAACCCGCGACTATTAGACACAGTGGGCGGAGCGGCTTAAGCTCTTAACCACTGCGCTAAATGGTCCGTCAAAGTTTAGTAAAATTTTCCTACTTCCAGCGAAATATTTCAATAAGTGGGTCCGCGCGGTTACTAATTAAAAAATCTTGAGTAAATTACATAGCAAACGGCAACTCTGAGACTGTCATGAAGTGGCATTTCACTTGATGACAGAGTTAGTTCCGATTTTAGCCGCGGGCCAAAAGTTCCTTGTTTGACTATGACTGTGTAAGGGTAATTAATCAATAGCAAGCGTCGCGTCGCCCTTGACGTAACGCGATATCTACCGATATAGATAGTCTGTGGTTGCCACGGATCGACGGGGACCATCGATAATGCCGGGAAAGCTTTCGAAGTGACAACACGTAGTGGAGAATCTAAAAAAGAGGAAAGGACATCGTCGAAAATTGCCCCAGAACCAACAATAATTTGACCCATGCCATCATTACTTATCTATTTTATTAAAATAGGGGCAAATTTCCGTATCTAACGGACATTTGCAATCTAAAACGAATATTTCAAAGTTTTGTAAGTACTTATATCGAAGTCGCCGACATCTTTACTGAATGCCAATACACAATATAACCTCATACGTATTAATGGCTACTGAATTATAACCTCGAAATCTAATACTTTTGTGCAATATTGCGATTCCCCCGCATGTCCGTTTAATAAAAAATGTATTTAAAGAATTTATGGGTGACTTCAAATCATACAAGTATTTTTTCATTGCTGTTGATTCTGGGGCAAATCATGTATGGGCGCAGAACAATGTCCTTTACACCGTCCCGCCTATACTTTTACCCCAAACGGCAGTGCTAGAGATGAATTGTGTAGCTGTACACAGAGCACGTGTTCTGAGACTCGTTGAAATTTTCCATTTACTTAAAGTTTTGTGCAGTATTGTGGGGAAAATATCTTAACAAAAAAATACCGACACTACTGGTCTCCAAGCGCGGCAGAGCCTATGTAAACGTACCTACATATTAACGACAAAGTTAGGTCCTTATATATTATAGGAACAGACTCCAGACTGCTATTGATACATTTTTCGATATAAAAACACACTTTGTTTGATCTAGGATTTTTAGCCATAAAACTAACGAGGGAGAATCAATACATTAACAATTCCCTTATGTCCGAGAAAAACGGAGCTTAAGAGCTTACAGTAATGACAGAAAAACATTTAGGTTTCGGTCCACAATTGACGGAAATATCGGTGAACAAACATAAAAAAATATACATGCAGACGAACATAAACTGAAACTCAAATCGTTTTTTTTGCATACACCCTGCGAGGGTGTTTACAAAGTGTCATATTTACTTTTTTAACTTTCTTATCTACCACCGGATCGTAACGCGGCCTCCACTGAGAAGATCCGGTGAGAAACTCAGCGTGCTTGTCTTTTTTGTTTAATACTCCATCCTTATTTTTAATTTTTTGCATAGATACATACGTTTTTATATTATACAAAATCATTAATGCGATCCAGCTCCAGTGTGATGCCTTACGACTGAGATGTACGACTATTTTTAAATATATGTTATAATAAAAAAACTAGAGGATTCTGGGTGGATCAGTCTCGACAAGCAGCACGTTCATGAGTACGACTACTTGAGCAGCCATCACCTCCCTCGACCATATTAGAGGGAAGAAAGTAAATAGCCACTGCAAGCATAGACTTTTTAGTGAGCATGACCAATCCCAGACCCCAGAGTGCAGTGAGAAAAAGTCTTCAAAAGGAGCAGTACTTCGAGCTCGTTTGGCACGACACGCTACGCTTTGTTTATATTAAAGACGTGCTTCATGGCCAATAATCGTAAATAAAATAAATAGACACTCGAGCAGAGAAGGGCAAAAATCTCCACAGCCACTCTACATAGGACCACCTCCTTTCTGAAGTCAGTTAAAAATACTGGTTCACCACACTTAAAAACCCTCAAAAACGTTAATTTATCATTTAATTTTGTATAACCTCTGCCACCCCCGGTAGGGGAATATAGGCGTGACGGTAAATTGTATAAAATACTTCTCAAATCTTAAATATTAAAAACTGTATATGCGAGTTTGCTAGTCGCCGCCGACCAAGATATGAAACGTCTCTTTCAAACGAAAAAACATTTCACATTAGAGGCAAGAAACTTTTCGCATGTATAATATACTACTACTACGCTATTTCCACAACTTATACTTTACACCTACCCACAGTATATACAGTCATACAAGGATTTTTTGGCCCGCGGCCAAAATTGGAACTAACGCTGTCAGCAAGTGAAATGTTGTTGAATGACAGTCGCAAAGTTGCCGTTTGCTATAAAATGTATCCAAGTTCTTTTTTTACTCGTAATTAGTAACCGTGTGGACACGTTGAAATATTTCCTGGAAGTAACAGTAACAGCTTGAAATATCTCCTTGGAAGTGGGAAAATTTTACTAAACGATAACCCTCATTTCACACCAACCCTGTCAATATCATCCACGGGCCAAAATATCCTTGTCGTACTGTACATACCGTAAGTATAAAAAAATAAACAATGGGACATCATTATTTTGAGTTGTTTTTTATTTGGGAAATGTATAAAAATGGCTAATTAATTCATTAACGGAATAAATTGGCTATTTAATTTTTGAGACAGCGAGGTCTACCGAAACTTTTTAATGACTTCAACGTTTTTTAAATGGTAATTAGTATGATTTATTGTTTGAAATGCCTATATCATTAAACCTGTTTATGGTAGATAAGAGTGTCAAATTGTCTTAGGACAAGACGAGTTACTGACATAATCTTTCTAAATGCGTTAAAATGAAAATTAAATATAACTTTAAAAAAAAAGAAAAAACGAACTCACCTACGAAATATTCTTTTGTGGGTGCGCTTACAAACATCAAATTCACATACACAAACATCCAGACCAACACAAAGATCTGTCCCGTACGGGAATCGAATCCGCAATTACTGGATCCAGAGCGCGGAACGACTTAAGCTCTTAAACACTGGACTAATCCGTCAAATAATATTTATAAACAAAAAAAAAATCTTTTAAGATCATGTAACACTTTTATAGCTTAAATACAAGGCTATCTTGTTCAGTTGAAGAGTTGCTTTGGCCACCCCCCGTCTTCATCATCATCTCAGCTTCATGATTCTATATTATTGCATTGTCTCCAAAGTTACATAGCCATGCCAAATTTCATCTTAATTGGATGTTAGCAAGTACTTGAAAAGTTAATTACAAATTTTGAAATGGAAAAACCAAGAGACATACGAACGAAGCAAGTTATATAAAAGCTTGTAAAAATTGATGAAGGCTCGGTATAGTAGTTTGATCGTTTAGCTCAATAAATCAAATGGGCAACTGCAAAAACCTTTAGCAACTCCCAAATAAATGTTTCGGTCTGAATGTTTATGTACGTAAATTTCATGCCAGTTTTGTCAATAAACATATCATAGTCTAGTCACATAGTACATTAGATGACTAGACCACAGGGATTAACGCAAAAAGGTTGCCGTTAACGCGAAGCTAGCGAGTAAGTATGCTGTCACGTTCATTTTTTAATCAATTTTAGTGTTAAAAGCATGACATATCAACTCGACAACGTCACGATAAACGTCAATCTATTCATGGCGAACACTCAGTTCCCTATTTCGACGGGAGCAAAGCACAAAAAGTCATCTACAAATTAGTGATATAACATTAAAAAATAAAGTAAAATTATTTTTTAATTGAGTCACTTTACTCCTATAATAAAATAATTGTATTTAAAAAGACCTTTTTAGAAACACAACGAAGATATCTTGCTTAGTTAAGGATTTGCTATGGCTTCCATCCGGCTCTATTATCAGATCTTGGACGCCATCTGGGTCTAAAGTACTCGTTAAGACAAATCCAACGAGCTCAAGCACGGCGGGGTTATTTTGCATAATTGGGTGGTTCCATTGACTACCCTTCGGCTTTATCTTCAGACCTTGAACACCATCTGGTTGTATAGTAAGTAGGTTGTATAGTCCTTGTCAATACCAATCTAACAAGCCTAAACACGAGGAGGTTACGTTGTATAGTTCACAAGTCCCTATGGCTACCTTTCGACTCCAGCATCAGACCAGCTTCATGGTACCATATTATTGCATTGTCACCGACTTTACATAAGTATGCCAAAATTCAGATCAATTAGATACCTGCAAATGCTTGAAAAATGGATCACAAGATTTAAACCGGAAAACCAGACAGACATACGAACATTGCAAGATACATAAAAGCTTGCAAAAAAATGGTGTCTCTTTTTCTTTCTAAGGTCTTTAAATAAAAGTTACTATTATCATCATCATCATCATCATCTCAGCCTATACTTGTCCACTGCTGAACATAGGCCTCCCCAATCGCTTTCCAGCGTAACCGGTCCGATGCCACCTGCATCCAACGACTTCCTGCCATTTTCACAAGATCGTCGGTCCATCTGGCAGGCGGTCGTCCCACGCTGCGCTTGCCAATACGTGGTCTCCACTCTAGAATCTTTCTGCCCCAACGGCCGTCCGATCTTCGCGCTATGTGGCCCGCCCATTGCCACTTCAGCTTGCTAATCTTAAGGGCTATGTTACTATTATAGTTTGTAAATAACATTATGTACTTTGCACCCGTCGATTTCGTTGTGAGGTTTAAGATCAAATGGATTTGTCACTATGACTACACGCGTATCGAAGTGAGCGACCATAAAAACATGAAATCAGGTGAAAATAAAAAAGGCTCAATGCATTCAATCTCTGTATAATTTTTTTCAAAATCGGCACAATATACTACGCATTTAAACCTGCACTTGCAAATCCAAACTAAAGTTATTATTATAACACCCGGAAACAACAGTTATTACGGCAAATATTTACATAAATATCATATGTTAAGTTCAACAGCGGCCTTTACATAACCGGCGCGGATTCCGCAGCTGTGAATAATTACAAACACTGCCGCTAGAACGTGATTGTGAACAGAGCCGTGGCACGACGCACGAGGCGCAAGGACGTGTGACAGTGACTCAAACACTACTTGCCTTTACGTTAAATAAAAAACTAGACACAGTCTCGTCTATATTTTCCAGGTGGGAAAGAGGCGTTCTAGGTATGGGAAGAGAAATGGGAGGGTAAGGTCTTTAAGGATATAAACCTATAGGTATCGATATATTATTTGTAAAAGATTAAAAGTGACAATTCAAAAAACGCCTTAAAAATATGGTCTTACAGAGGTACAAGGATCTTTTGGCCCGCGGCCACAACCAGAACTGACTCTGTCATTAAGTGAAATGTCCCTTAATGACAGTCGCAGAGTTGCCGTTTGTTATGAAACTTACCCAAGTTATTTTTTAATTCGTAACCGTGCGGTGGGTACCTGTTGAAATATTTCCCTGGAAGTAGAAAAATTTTAGTAAATGATAACTTTAATTTCACTCCAACCAAACCAACCAACCACCCACCTGTCAATGTCACCACGGGCCAAACAATCCTTGTAGCACTGTACAATAAAACCATGTGTGAAGAAGCTGTCATCAATCATCGGACTAAAATCTAGTTTGTTTATGGTTAGCCAGTTCGTGGGAAACTGCGACGCATTACCGCGAAAAGAGCGACATACTGATTCATTTCATTCAGAAACAGAGGTCGGTATGCGACCGGATATATAGTCTGTGCCTACTTCTTACTCCAATTTAATGAGGCAAGGACGACCCTTGTGACTCATGGGTTAAGTATTGGCGACTGGAAATTTGAAATACCTGTACGATCTTTTGTGTAGCCCAAGTGTAGCCTTATTACATTTTTTTTATTTCCCCCTTATGGCCGGTTTCACTTTTCAACTCAAGGATAAATTTGCTTACTGGCAGTAGGATTAGTTTCAAGAAGGCCTCCCTAGTACGCCATAAGGATCTACTATATAATAAGAAAATTAGACCAAAGACCAGCCTGCTCGGTCGTCGATCCAGTAATAGATTAGTAAGTTAAAAAAATGTAAATAACATTTTGAGTTGTCATCGATTGAGACCACTGTGCATTCTGGCTTGCAGAAATGAAAGTGGTGGGTTTGCCAGACTTAGTCTACAAAAATCTCACTATAGTTAAACTTCGAGATATCCAAATAAAATGCAATGGTGTGCTTTCTAAAAAAAACTATTCATGCCTATATTCCACCAACGGGGGTGGAGCTGTACTATGTACGCCCACTTTTCACCGACGATGTCCCATGTAATAAGGGGCGAGCCTATTTATTAATTTATATATTCCCATTATACAGGGCACAATACCAGACTCCGGAGTGATGTTGGAAATATTTCTATAAACAAAAATCATCTTTGTCCGACCTAGGATTTAAACCGAGAACCTCGTGATCGCTACGCTTAGTATTCGCCATTAGACCAACGAAGCAGTCCTATTCAGCTATATACATGCCTTAAGGAAACAGTGACACAAAATAATACAGAAATAAAATAACACTAGCTGTCATCCACATTTCAATATGAAGAGTGGCTATTTAGCGTGACTACCAGATAATTACAGAAATGGCAGAAATAATGACAGTTCGAGCGACAACGGCGCGGGCGCAGCGTGCGGCGCATCTGCGACTATTCATAGACAAATTAGTGGTTTACTTCACACATGCCTTCGTGTCTGAATATTTTGAGATGACATGCTATCGATAGCTTAATAGCTTGGAATTGTGCCTTTTATGATAGCAATGCATTTTATGGCAATAGGCTAGCTCCCTATTACATTGGGAGCTAACATCGATAGCGATATGTGGAAGTATAGTAGTATAATAATAATATTAGCCCTGTTAAAAAACTGTCGTACCGTTGGGCAAGGGCCTCCACTCATACTGAAAGGTTTTACACACCTTCGAGAAACTCTTAGGACTTCAGGTTTCCTCACGATGTTTTCCTTCACCGTTTAAGCGAGTTATAGTTAATTTATAATACGCACAAGCTTTCGAAAATACCGAGGTGCGTGCCTGGGTTCGAACCCGAGCTCCCTGCTAGGGAGTAAAGTACCTATACTTAATTCATTTAAGCTTCATATTCGTTAGGGGAAAAACAATAATAATAACAATAGCCTTCATTGAATCAACTGGCACTGAGTCATATTGTACCAATTGTAATAAATAATAATAATAATTACATCAAAAACATCCTTTTCCATTAAAGCAGAATAAAAGAAAAGAACTATTTTAATTTAATTATATCTCAGTACGTGAACTATACAACAATGATTCACGTACTCGAATCGGGGCGGCTGTACAATGTCGCTACAATACTGCTGGTACTAGCACGAACTCTTCGCTTCAAGGATGTACAGCGATTGTGAATGACGGTGCTGAAGCTGTCAATATCCGCGAAGATCCCTGAGGTGTTAAGGAACCGGGGTAGCCTAAACAGTATTCTAGACAAATGTCCCTCGAATGTGTTACTAGTGACGTCGCCCGACAAGTCTTTAGACATCGCGCGACAGAAGTCACAAAGTGTAGAGCTGGGTTGCGCAGAAATATGAATGAACGATGTATGAAACCAATAGACTAAATAGACCATATCTTATCTTAAGGGCAAGTCATGAGTGTCCGAGACCGGCGAGCGTGTATGAGACGAACTATGCTAGTAGAAAAGCCAGAGAGGCCTGTAAGGAAAGAACCTGTTAGAAATCTGTACTCTCTGCCCTCCCCGCAAGGGATCTGGCGTGAAGATATAGATAGAGATCTATGAAACCTCTTCGGACGACATGTTGCAACCGGCTAATTACGGACGAAATATGTCACGCGACAATAATAATAATAATAATAAACATTTTATTATTATTATTATAAGGCTTAACGGAATCTAATGTCTACGTGACAGCTTTCCGGAGCTCCGTCTTAACGCTGCGGGAAAATCATAACTCTGGGTTTTAAGAATAATAAGATTTACCTAGAACGGAATCTATTGTCTACGTGACAGCTTTTCGGAGCTCCGTCTCGACACTGCAGGAAAATCATAACTCTGGGTTTTCTTGACAAAACAAACAAATATTAATCATTGACTTAATAATTTCATATAAACAAACTACGGTATAATAAAATAGAATAGTACCTATTTCACATTAAAAAGAACTTTTAAAAACTTTGATCGCTGTATTTTTTGAAAGTAAAAAGAAATCTATCACCTTGATTTGGTGAGAAGGCATTTGCCCAACATTGGGATAATATAGACACATTTATTGCTAAACAGATTATACGTTGTTAATTAATCAAAAAACGCTGATAAACATGGGAAATACAACAAAATTATACCATAATCTTAAAGCCTTAAAAGATATTTGAACCAGTTATGGTTAAAGTCAAATGTCATATACCACATTTGTGGATGTACACACTCTCTGTCGCGCTCGGGGAATATAAGCAGGGCGGATTTTTTTTTAAATAAAAATATATAACCTCGGACCACGTTTGTTTTTGAACTCGATGAAAACACTTTTTCCCTAACAATACACACTAAATTTAAGAAAATGGAAAATTCCAGCGTGTTTTATAGAGCGTGCTGTGATAAGGATGTTATATCATATAACACGGGTAAGGCCGCTCGAGCCAATCATGCAATCATACGGCAATCATCCAATCAGACGCAGGTACGCTGCGCGTGCGCATGCGGCGCCAACCGACATTTTAACGGCTGGCTTTGAAAAATAACATCGCATTTTAAACTCATACGTATTCTTTTAGATTTCGCATTTTTTTATCAAAATGTCCATTCAATTTCTTGTATTGACAACCGAGTTTAACAATGACACAATTAAACATTTTAATTATTTATATGATTCTCTAATTTTCTATCTATCTATACCACCATTCCAGATCTGTTATGGGGTAGGTAGAGAGTACAGAATTCCAACACGTCCGCTCCTTATAGACCTCGCTCACTTCCTTCATTGCCATAGTTTGTTACACGATCGCCGATTTTGGACTCTTGACTCGTCCATTAAATAAGACATGCCTCTGAATAACAACATCTAAAAAAAAAATTCGCCTGTTCTTTGTTTTGATAACTGCATCGCTATTCCTTGTTCAACGAAGTAAATCTATCGACATGACTATCTTTTACGGCCGGTTTCAATATTTAACCCAAGGATACATTTGCCTACTACGGATAGAATTTTGACAAATTTTATAAGAAAAATCTGACAAATTCTACTGACAGTAAGCAAATCTATCTTTGAGTTGAATATTGAAACTGATTATTAGTCAATAAGTCGTTTCTCGTTAAAGTTAGGTCCAATGTAGAGCCTTTATACCATAGAGATTTTTCGATAAAAAAAACTACACTTTCTCTAATCTAATTCGAACCCAGGACCTCGTGATCGCCAGCCACATCGTGCGCTACTAGACCAACAGTACAGTACCAGACCAGACAGTATTCATCGCGGAAGATCAAAAACTTTTTTCCGTGGTATTCATATTCTGCTATAGTGTTTTTCACATAGGATGGGTAGTGACAGTTCTAATTGCCAAACGAAATTAATATTTAATTCAATGGTGTTAAGGCATAAAACCATAAGTATAGAAACGGATCATGCCTCTTATTGCCATTGAATAAAGTATAATTTGGCAATTAGAACTGTCACTACCCATCCTATGTGAAAAATACTATAAATACCTAACCATAAGTCTAAGAAATACAGTTCTCTTTTTGACCCACTAAAAAATAGATAGGCGAAATAGTACTAGTAGATACTCGTAGTAGAAATAGTAGCGCAAAGGGTTTGTAACACACTACAATTTTATCATTCTTAATGACAAGGAAAGGCCCCTGAATAATAAAATAAAAAACTTTACACAAAACGCTACAATCATTTTAGCGTTCACCGGAAAATGGAAGCTTCACTTTTGCTAATAAAATATTAAAATAATGTCTTTTGGCGGAAAAGCGACGTTTTCGCCTGTCACGAAGCTGTGAATATAAGAAATACAATGTTTCTTAAAATATTGCATGCTACTTCGACACCTTGGGAATCTTAAAGTGTACGAAAACTTGTAAAACCTCGGATTTACGACATTTACAGCAGCTTTGAAAAATGTTTCCTTTTTTTATTTTATATAAAAACAACAACAACGGAAGACCAGTGCTGGTTGCTTGAGTAGCCAGCATTATGCTGAGTTGGGACCGTTTTTTGTGACAAGGTCATATGATTATATGTTATTATTAACGTCTGTTAATATAATATGTCATGTAACGTACCTACTCGATGCAAAAATAAATTTTAGTTTCTTTTCAGAGGCGCTCGTAGCGCTATGCGACTGCGGTGTTCTTATCGATCACCAAGGTTAAGCAGCGTTCGAGTCGTTCGGCCTGAGATGGGTGTTCCCACAAACAAACTGTCATATTCGAGCGTCTCCGTGCTTCGGAAGGCACGTTAAGCCGTTGATCCCGGTTACGATTTAATGTAGTAGTCGTTAAGCCGAGTTTAAATCCTTATTTATAGGTGGCCACAAACCTGCCTCCACCTATCCGGACTGAGTCCGCGTTGTGGAGTATGACTTTATCTCTCTCACCTCGATTTGTGGGAGAAAACCTTTGTCCAGCTGTGGGACAGTATAGTCTGATGTTATTATTATTATATTAAAACATCGTCACTCTAATATAGTTTCTAAGGGTGATGGCGGAGGTGTTTTATGTATACATATCGCAGTAAATGCTAAGTACCAATGTAAAAAGGGGCGAGCCTCCACCATACCGGTCACACTTCCAGACTCCAGACTTTCGATAGAAAAACTACACTTTGTCCGGCGAATTCAAACCCAGAACGTCGTGATTGCGACGCAGAAACCATCGAAGTAGAGGAATTTCAAATAAACTTCATGACTTTACATTTCGAAATAGGTATTTTCTTTGAGAATTATTAAAAACCCGCCCCCCGCGACTCCGTCTTCGTATGTATCTTTATATGAAAATATAAATTTTATCCTATGTATTATTTTTATATGTAAACTATACTATTGTAGTTTGCATGATAGAGTATAAAAACATCCATCCTCACAAGCTTTTACGCTTATAATTTAGTAGGATCGATAGGGTCAGTATTTTTGAACGTCATTAAAACAAAGGCACACAACACGATATTTAAACAGACAGCATTGTAATCATCATTGTTTTCCTATGATTAATTCCGGTCACGTACATCGCCGGCTATATAAGGCAATTAAGCTTGAGGTGTGAGGCGATGCGTCAATAGTGTGCAAATATATTCATCACATGTTGACGTCATAATTTTCCCTCGTCGGTACATTTTCCTAATAGGTATAGATATTATGTACCCAGACCTCACTGGCCCGTGGTATTTTAGCGATTACCAAGATTACGTAGCGTGCGACTTGGTCGGTCTGGGACTGGGTAGCTGTTTTTGGAATTTACTCCTCCTCCTTCTTGCATCGGGTTCCTCATTACTGAGGGTCGTGGTCATATCTTGGGAACGGTTTTCTAAGGATGATGACTCGCCTTCTATTCCTATCTGCAGCTGAGTGAAGAGCATCATGAACTGTGGTATCAAGAGCTGTGCGAATCTGATCCATCCAGCGTGTTGGGCTCCTTCCTCGTGGTCGCTTGCCTTCAATTGCCGTCCTTTGGAATTTCACAGATGTGCAAATTATTTTCGAGTATATGAGTATACTAGGCGTACCCACAACTTCGTCCGCGTTATTTTCAGGCGTGTATTTCAACACCCTTACGTTTTTTTAGACAAAAGGTAGCCTATGTCGTTCCCCCTGATAAAATCTATTTCCTTGCCGATTTTGATCAAAATCTATTCAGTGGTTTGGGCGTAAAAAGGTAACAGACAGACAAACAGAGTTACTATCGAATTTATAATATTAGTATGGATTGAGTCGCTCGTAACACGGTGCAACCATGGTGTTCTTAGCGATCAACAAAGTTAAGCAACATTTGGCTCGGAAGGCTTTAGATGGGTGACCGTTTATGGCATTTTCATATTCAAACGTTTCCGTGTTTCGGAAGGCACCATTTAATGTGGTAGTCGTTTCGCCAATTTGGAAGCCTTATAGGCGGCTTGATAAGTTCCAACAGCAGATGACTAGAATCCTGCCTCCACCAATCCGCACTGAGTTCGCGTGGTGGAGTATGACCTAATCTTTCTCACCTCAGTTTGTGAGAGAAGGCTTTTGACCAGCCATGGGACAATTGGGATGATTTATAATTTAATATTTTATATGGCGGACACCTTACCACCTATCAAGAACATATCAATACCTACCAGTCGCTTAAAATAATATTAGTTAAAAGACTAGCCTGCTGAGTTTCTCGCCGGATCTTCTAGCAGATCAGTGGAGGCCGCATTCTGATCCGGTGGTAGATGTAAAAACAATATAATCCTACTATTATTATAAATGTGAAAATTTGTTTGTGACTCAATTACGCAAAAACGGCTGAACGGATTTGGATGATATTTGGTTCACAGGTAGTTTACTACCTGGATTAACACAAAGGATACTTACTTCATCCCGGAAAAATGTTAGGTTCCTGTCCAAAGTCAACGCGGAAAAAGACGCGGACAGAAACTAGCATACAAATAAATTATTTTTGACTTGGGTTTGTTACCTTTGCCTTCCCCTTCAAGAATATCAAGCGTAAACGATTATAATGAGTTAATGAATAATGGTCAAATTAATTTACGAAATTTACAATTCTGTCTCCTTTCCACTGTATGTCCAAATATGGACACAGTCAAAATCAATCAGAAGTTTTTATTCATGCATCACAAAGTACTTATGATTATTCAAGAAAGAAAAGGCTAAAGATAGCTTAAGACTACCCATTCAGAAAGTCATGCCTGTAGAGAAGGGCAAGAAATTCCACGGTAACCTTACCCCACACAGGATCCGACACCGACCTCGTCGGCGAGGTCGAAGAATCCCTTGCCCACCGGCTGGTGCAGAGCACCATTGCGAAACACCTAGTATACGCCCTCTTCCTTAGCGACTACCCTAGCCGAGGCTGTTACTCCTTGAGGCGCCCTTGAGCTAGTTGCCCCCTTGCCCTTCTAGCCCGAGCATAGTGGTCGCACGCACGCCTCGGCCAATAGCATAGATCACTCACACACACAAAAAAACACACGGTTAACATTTCTTCTTGAATACAGTGTGATCAATGAGGTATGGTACACTATAGAACGAGCTAGATAAGCTTCAAGTATAAATTACACAAACATACATAAGTACATTTACACTTACACGTCATGGTTGGTGTCATAATGTCTATATTATTATCAGTTAATAAATAATTACATATAAGACACAGACAGACACCGTTTTTTTGATTACGGTATCTGTCCGTGATTTCGAAATACTTTTTCAAACTCATACGTCTATTTGCACTATGTTAAATGCACGTGTTTAGTGTGCTAGCTCTTAAAAAATTTTGTATGTATGTCTGTTTCTTTTTCCAGGCTAATTTCTAATACGGCTGAACTAATTCTTAACGATACTACCAATGAGAGTAGAGAGGTTTTCAGATATTATTATAGGCTACTTTTCATCACTAAAATTAGTTGTCTGGAAGAGATTTCTTTTAGCAATTAGGCCGCCAATTGTGTACTTATTATCATAAATTATGTTGTGTTTCTTTACCGAAATTAATATAACAACTTCCCAATAATAACAGGCCCAGAAGGTCCCCTCCTATCAGCCCCTACCATCGTCCGTGGAATGTTCTCACCGACCCTCCCGATGCTCTTACTATCCCTTCTTTCGGATAGAGATATCGTACCCATGATCAGACACTGACTTCGCCGGCGAGGTCGAAGAATCCCTTGACCGCCAGCCGGTGCAGAGCAACACGGCGAGATACCTAGTATATGCCTCCATAGCGACTGCCCAAGCCGAGGCCGTTCCTTCTTGAAGCGCCCTTGAGCTAGTTGCCCCCTTACCCTTCGGGCACGAGCGTAGTTCAAAAATACAAAAATTCAAAAAGAAATTCAAAATCATTTATTTCGGATAACATTAGATCCATATGCGATAAATGTCAACTTAATAATAAAATAATATTATAATATACAATAATAGCAATAAATCAAGTGTGGTGGTGTAGTGGTCGCACGTTCGCCCTCTTGTCAGGTGAAGTTGTAAAGGCTATGCAGCCAACAGCGTAGATCATTCACACACACACAAGTCCCACAAGGATCTTCTGGCCCGCAGCCAAAATCAGAACTAACGCTGTGTGTCCCTTCATTTCTTCGCAGAGTTGCCGTTCGCTATGAAATTTTCCCAAATACTTTTTTTAATTATAACACATGCGGGCGGGCCCACCTGTTGAAATATCTCCTTGAAAGTGGAAAAATTTTACTAAATGGTAACCCTCATTTAATATTATAATAATATATTAACATAGCCAACGCCCCCTGTCAGTGTGATCCACGGGCCAAATGATCCTTGTCGCACTGTAGGCTGTAGGCAATAGGTACATATGACATATTACAATTAACAAAAAGTACCTAATCAATTGACGTAATACTACACACTTGTGGTGTCTGGCTGGAGCGTAGTGGTTGCACGCTCGCCTTTAAAATCCGGTGAAGCTGTAGAGGCCTCGAGGCCAACAGCGTAGATCATTCACACACACACACACACACTTGTGGTGTAATGAGGCAAATTTGTAGTACTTTGTCTGTGGTTTAGTGACTCAGCGTCTCTATAATATATAAAATATAATACAATAATTGTACTGATTGCGGTTTGTTATATAGGTTTAGGTACTATTATGACTTTCTTTTGGATGTATCAAGTCTCTATTTTGTAAATGAGTAACTTAGGTGGCGGTAAAATGGTGATAAAGATAAATAAAAGTTTATTTTAACGTTGATTAAACGTTAAAATGAACATGTTTGACAGACGATTTAACGCAGTGGTTAAGAGCTTAAGCCGCCCCGCCCACTGTGTCTAATAGTCGCGGGTTCGATTCCCGCACGGGACAAATCTTTGTGTGATCCACAATTATTTGTCCCGGTCTGGGTATTTGTGTATGTGAATTTTTCATGTTTGTAAACGCATCCACGACACAGGAATACATCCTAGTGTGGGGCTACGTTTATAATAAAATAATAGAAAAAAAAATGCTTGTCTTCAGTTTTTGGTAAAGTACAGACATTATTAGAAAAATAATATTTAGAATATCACTAAGGTACCAGTTTATTAACCTACATGATTCTACTATAATTTTTTATTTAATTCTAATTTATTTTCTTAATTTAGTTTTTATCTGTGAACTTGCCATGCCTATTGGTAATTCAAGGAATACTGTGTACATCTGTAATTGGTATTCATACAAGATTATACTCATCAATTGGTAAATACTTATATGTAAACTGACAGACAGCTTTGTGCAGTGGTTAAGAGCTTGAGCCGCTCCGCCCACTGAATTGAGGAGTCGCTAGTCCCGAGTTCTATTCCAGCACGGGACAAATCTTTATGTGGCCCAAAAATATTTATTTGGGTCTGGGTATTTGTGCATGTGAGTTTCGTGTTTATAAACGCACTTACGACAAATGAATAACTCCTAGTGGGGAACTACGTTTTTAAAAACAATAAAAAATATTCAGGGCCTAAATCACTACACATCTACAGTTGTAAAGATACCCCCAATTTCATCATATTACGCCATGTTTTCTATTCTCCCTCACAACCCAGTCCCGACATGTTCAAATCGCCTCGCTCTACATCACAAAAGAATAATAAACATCATATAAAAATAAATCATATAATCTGTGCTAATTACAAACAGATGTCCCATTAACTCGGCTTTGGCCATTCATTCATTATCTTCGCCAGATGTCCTAAAGTATTATTTTTAAAACAATTTAAAACACGTGCAAAATTTCCACGTTACAGGTAACAAATACGGTAAGGCACAGGTAATCAAGCGGCACAGATAAAATAGAACAGATGCGTCAACGGGATAAACATGTTTTGTCTATGAAACAGATGTTTAACGATGAAATGCAATTAGTTTTCTTTGTTTTGCAATTGTTAATAATGTTATCTATCTATAACATCACGCCAGATCCCTTGCGGGGTAGGCAGAGAGTACAAAGTTCCAACAGGTTCTTTCCTTACATACCTCTCTGGCTTCCTCGACTCTCATAGTTCGTCTCATACACGCTCGCCGGTTACGGTTACTTTTCCTTCAGATCCATTCGGTTTATTTGGTCGTGGTATAGGTCTTCCCCGGTACCTGCATCCTTCCACTTTCACATTGTATATCTGTTTTGTCATTCTTTCCTCGGCATTCTTTCTATATGCCCGATTATTTATTTATATGGCTATTGCCCCACCTGCGTTAACGTAAGTATTAATGCCTGCGTCAAAATGCGCTTTAAGCAAGGCCTTAAAAAATAACACGGTGACTCAATTAACGCATTGGTTACATTTGCGTAATGTTTTTATTAGTGTGTTAATTAACGTATTACCACGATTGTGGGGCTGGAGTATTGAGGTTTGTAATATAGCTTTGAGCGTTAATCACCTTACGAGGCAGCCAGCCCGTAAAAAGCCCCAGATAAAGGTGTTGCCTAACACACCATAAAACAATACGCTTTAAAATTAAATTAAAAATGGTATGTGAACTGTCGTACCTATAGTAGTTTAAAGGGGAAGGAAAATATTTAATAATCAGTATTTGTAGATTTAGTCATAATATTAGATAAACCGCAAAATTATATACATTTAAATATGTTTTATTTCGAAACCTTTTCTTGTCCTCTCTATTGCGTTTATATTAATTTACGATTGGTAAAGACAAATCTTGAGAGTCATTTAAATACAATCTTCTGATTCTAAGAACAGTTTAAATGAAATTTTACACTCTGAAAATATATTAACATTCTGTTGGAACTCTGCACTCTCTACCTACCGCGCAAGGAATCTGGCAAGATGATATATAGATATATATAAAGAAAATATATAAAATCTTGTTTTACACAAATATTCCTATTGACGAAGTGAAAATTAGTCAAGTATAGCTTACGACATGTCTGTCAATTGCATATTCTTCATTGTACAAGACAATCCTTTTGTTTGGACACACGGTGGGACTGTCCCGAGATAACGCGCGGCTGTGTACACCGCGGCCCGTGGGAAAATGATGGCGGCCCATGGAAAGCGTAAATGACGACATATTCTATGTTTAATCTTTATAGCCGCGGTATACGGCGATTCTTTAAAAACCTATCTATATTATCACGCAAGATCCCTAACATAGGCAAAAAGTAAAGAGTTCCAACAAACTCAAACTTAAATAATTTAATTTATATAAGCTCTGCGGGGGCGCTTACAAATGGTCAATTTACATTTTTTTTTTGTAATCTCATTTAACTACTAATCTACCTATAGATCGGAACGCGGCCGCCACTGAGAATATTCGGCGAAGAAACTCAGCGGGCTTAATTTTTTTTATTTAATTCTCGTTTTACTTTCTATTGTTTTTAATCATATTGTGTGGATACAATGTTTAGGTTATAGTTCGTCTCAGAGACGTAAAATCATATAAGAAATCTACACAAATTGAGAATGTATCCTTCTCCGTTTAGTTGAAGGGCAGAATTTAAATCAGCCTCTTCCCACTCCCAGTCCAAAAGTTGAACAAAGGCTTTCCCTGTACGAATCAAGGCATGAGAGAACAGCAGATCAATGTTTGTAATCAAAAGTGTTCTTCATGCAGTTTCAATCATCAGTTTCTCGTAAAGTATAAAATCCTTAAATCACATAGATAGATCGGACGAATCGAGATCAGACTAAGAGTTGAACAAAATCTGAATAATCTAATAAAATTTTAAGCTGACATAAATAAAAAATACATAACAAACATGAAATTGAAGATTACAGTTGTTTTTATTTATTTAGACTGTGGCAGCTAAGATTAGCATGCGATCAACAAATTTTAATTTATTAATTATTTTATTAAATTGAGTATCGAGATTAGACTGAGGTGATACCGAAATCGGAAAGAATCCACTATGAGAGTGGAGGACGCCAGAGAGATCTGCATGGAAAGAACCTGTTGGACCTCTGTACTCTCTACCTATCCCGCCAGGAAACGGGTGTGATGATATAGAAAGATACTGAAATTGGACAGTTATTTTTGTGCAGCGTAATACCAAATGAAATTTAGTTTATTATTGAAACTTATTCCACCACGCAGACCCGCGGATTGGTGCCGAAATCGAACCTGCGAACATTATTACAACCTACGCCTAATCCACTAGACCATACCGCCATCAAAGTGATAATAATGACTCTACGCCCAAAAATAATACCTGCCTCACGCTATCTTATCTCTGGGATGGCAATCTCTATTTTTGTCTATGTCATGCCTAGACTGAAGTTTGTGATGCCACCTCATGTTAGCCAATGGATTATTTTCAGCGTCTATGAAAGTGTTGATTATGTATCATTGATTGCATCGAATCATTCTTACTGGGAATCGCTAGTTCGTACTTTGATAATGATTCTGTTCCACCTACTAATAATAGCAGTCTTTATAGGTGTCCTTAATAAAATACTATGAGCTACGCCAAGTATTATACTTGCATTTGTCATATAGTAGGTTTCATGAAAGATAAAAAAGTATAGACCGTTACGCCTCTATATTTATTTGGATTACGATGTTAACTTATAATTTAGGTTAGGTTAGGTTTCAATGTAATAGCAGGCGAGTCTCTAGCATTTATTGCCATTATACCGGACCCAATTACAGACTCCGTAATTAACCCTGAACATTTTTCAATAGACCACAATCATAAACCCAAATAACACTTTGTCTGGCCCAAGCTTCAAATTTAAGGACATAGTGATTATATACTCTTTACTCACGGTCTCTACATCGCCAGCTGAATCATGCGACTCTATGATACATGTTTGACAAGTCCGATTTAATTGCAATGTAATAAAATATTTGCTTGAAAACTTAAACTACAGAAAGGCGGTGCATGTTCTGTGGCTCTACCATGGTTTACAAAAGCCTTTCTGACTTTCTTTCTTTTTTTAATCAGCATTGTTTACAATTTAAAAATATTGAGCGCGTTATCGAAATTGCGAGTAATAAAAAATCCTTAGCGGCTAATTACTACTTTGATTTCAGTAAGTAATAAAATTCCTTAAATATAACACGACTGCAACAGATGGTAGAGATGATAAAAATCTTGTAAATTATTCGCGTAGTGAAGTATATATTTTAAAGATGAGAATACAGAAGTAAATACGATCCTAAAATACGTCTCAAAACCATTCAAGTCCTACATTTTCCCCATCAATATCGACCTATTAATAACCGACCGTCCTAAGAATCCGTCATTTGTAAAATAAGACTACGGTCGCGTTCGACACAAAAAAAAATCCTGCTAACACCTCAATTGTCTTTTTCATGAATGAATCTTTATGAATGGTGGTCGTGCGAAGTTAGCCATCTTTTTTTCATATCTTTACAAAGGATATTTTGGCTTTTAACAATAATTTTGACACCTGTAAAGGCACAGGATAATTGGGTATTACCAATTAATACCCAGTAATAACATAATACAATGAGACTTACAATATAACCAGTGATAGCCTAGTGGTTAGACCGTTGGACTGCAAAGTCAGAGGTCTCGGGTTCAAACCCAGGCACGCATCTTTGTTTTTTCGAAAGCATGTGCGTATTAAAAATAAATGCTCACTTGCTTTAACGGTGAAGGAAAACATCGTGAGGAAACCTGGCCTAAGTGTTTCTTGAAGGTGTGTGAAGTTCGCCAACCCGCACTGGGCCAGCGTGGAAGACTATGGTCCAAACCATTTCAGTCTGAGAGGAGGCCCGTGCTCTACGGTGGACAGTTTCTTAACAAGGGCTAATATTATTATAACATAATACAATATGAGGCAAATAACTTACAACATAAATTTTTCTTAATACATATTACGAAACACACAACGAATGCCATGCAACGACTATAATAGTAGTACTTACACTTTACTGTCAAGTCCACGAAATATACAACAAAAAAATCGGTACCTTCTGATCTTTATAGTAAATACAACGATCCCAGTTAACGCGGCGAGTTACTCATTATTTACATAAGCCAAAACCCGTTAACCGGTCCCTACAATACAAAAGAAAAGCCACTTTAAATAGGCTCGATAAAGTTTAAACTCTATCGGAATAATAGGAAAGGTCGAAACATTATCATAAATTCTCGTGGATTTACCCAAGCAATAAGCTTGCTTGCCCGTCGCCCACTGAACCGATACTTTTCCATCGAAAGCACATCGTTTAGCAATTTCCCATCTTTGCGTACGTAGGCAGGAGCTCTGCCGGCCCCACTTGACCTAGTTAGCGTAGGCATTAACCAGCTAGGTCGCGTCGAGTCTAGACTAGACATAGGGATTGATCTAACACGGAAATCACGGGATTTTTGTAAAAATTATGGTAAATCTATATCAGTTTAAGATCTTTTCTCACAAATTGACGTGAGAAAGAACAGGACATACTCCAGTATGGAGCTTTTCGCACTGGATCCCTGTTGTGGACAACAGGGATCCAATGCGGATTGAGTGGATAGGTTTGTTGCTTGGAACTTATCAATCCGCCAATGTGATTTTTAACCTGCGTAACCATTACTACATTAAGTGGTAACCAGGACCAAAGGGTTTAATTTGCTTTCGAAGCTCGAAGGTGCTCACCCATCTGAGACTGGCCTAGCCGAATACCGCTTAACCTAGGTGGTCTCTAGAACATTACCGACCACTACCGCTATCGTGCAACACTATGCAGCGCTTTAATCTCAATCACGGTGTTACTATCCCGGAAATAATATAAAAATCGATGACAGGTGACTTCTACCTATCTATATATTTATAAGAATCTTACATCGTTGGCGAAAATTTTTTGATAGCAAATTCCCAGTATCGATCCGGACTTTAGCATCGTGTCCGATATAACGGCAATAGGCTCGCCCCCTATTACATTGCCACCTAACATCGTCGTTGAGAAGTGGATGTATACAGTACACCTGTTCCACCCACGCTTGGGAATACAGGCGGGACGCTCTTTAATTTTTTTAATAAAAAGGTTTTGATTTTGGAATAGTAGACGTTGCCGTTAGCCCCAAACTAGGCTAAGCCTATCCCGGGAATACCGGGACTGCGTACCTACATCACTAGCTACATGTCCGGGACCAGCTCGCCGACCGTTCTATTGCCGGGAACTTCTGCCCACGCGCTTCCTGCCTTCGGGAAGTGAAGTCATCGGCCATCTTGCGAAATTTAGCGCCAAATTGTAACATGGCGGCGTCGGTCGGTTAGTCATTTCTATTTTCTTTGAATTTGAATGGATTAGGACGAATGACGAGTGATGACGATTTTTGTAATGGTTTTACTGTGTGGTTTCCGGATTAGTAGATCAATGACTCTCTCTTCGTGTGGGTTGAACTTTATCCCAGATACTGATATAATTATGATGTTAAAGTTAGTTTTACAATTTCGTATAGTATAGTCGAACATACAAATATTATGTTCTTAACATCTTTAGCCACCACTTCGTCTTACTGTTAAGAGTGGTAGCTAATATACATTTGGCCAACGAATTTTAGGAGGTTTGATTATTTCATACAATGAACTATCAACCTTCGATCGACATGCTTTTACGTGTATATTTTTTTCAATTTTTTAAAATGAATTCTACATCCATACATTGAGCAAAGATATTTGACAAATGACCATTCTACGTGTTGGATGAGTTATTTTGATTTCCTACTTAAGAAATAAAACCCATTTAAACTGATTGACCAAAATTTTACTAAAGCAGTATCTTAGTTGTAATTACTTAAGCTATTGCAACAGCACTGCCATATCACTCTTCTACACTCTTCTATCCAAATGTCACTAAATTGAATAGATCAAATAGTTGCGAGTTCTGTTATAACCCTTTTAACAGTTTATTAAATTTTATTTTTTTATTTCCTCTTACGAGACAAACTTTTGTGCAATCCACAGGATCTGCTCTAGTCTGGATGTTTATGAATATGACGCACCGATGATGCAAAGGGGCAACATTATTAAATAATAAAAAAACACAATTAACTAGATATTATCAAGTCTTCAAGAAAAAACGATTGTATACCTATATTATCTTTCCATAGACCGTAACTTATCTGATGGTGAAATGAAGAGTCTTCGTAACCGACGAGGCTGTATGAGACGATTATGAGAGTGAAGGAAGCGATAGAGGTCAGTAAGGAAAGGACCTGTTGGTACTATGTACTCTCTGCCTGTCTGCTAATCTTAATCAAATAGTTATTTCAAATTCGATATCCAAACCAACCTCGTAGTTAAGCTCGCTTTTATAACGATGTAAGAATAACTGCACTAGAGCAAGCGTTGGAGGAAGTTATTAATATCTTAATTAACCGGAGCGCATTCAATTAGGATGATCAAGCTGCGTTAGGTCAAGTTATTTCTGGCGGAGATGACTAAATTACATTTTGATTTACTCCTTTCGGTTTCTATGGAGATACTAATAGGTTAGTTCGATCCACACCACACCTTCCTTTCCTAACTTTTGGTAGGAGATAGCGTTCTCTCTGTAACACTTTCCGACAAGGACAATAAGATGTCCAATTTCTAATAATAAAGTTAGGATGATTGTGCGATTCAGGAGTTAGGAAGGATAGTCAGAACAGGAACGTCTGGTTCGTGCTGTAGGCACAAGCCAATATATAAAAGTGAAGTTACTAAATCCGTTGTGTCAGTGGAAGCTATGCTTTGATTCTAAATCAGAATACGTTTTACTCATGTTATTTGTAAGTAGGTGTACTTAAGTATAACCAAAAAGAATCAAGATATTCATTGAAACTGGCACATGAATGATTTTTTATTTTGTACTCGCTGTACCCGCAACTTTTCGTAGTTTTTAAGACAAAAGGTAGTCTATGTCCTTCCCCTGGATAAAACCTATGTCCTTGCCAAATTTGATCAAAATCTGTTTAGCGGTTTGGGTGTAACAAGGTAACACACAAACAGACAGATGGACAGACAGAGTTACTTGCGAACTTATAATATTAGTATAGATAACCTGCAGGGGTACTCATACATCACCACTACTGTGGGTTACCGCTGCTAAAGTGGAGAGCTATCCGTGCCATTAATAATCTAGGACCTAGGGCTTCCCTCAGAGAACTTTTGAAAGAGATCAACATTCTCACGGTCGGTTCACAGTATATATATATGACAACATAGTGTGCATACGTAAGAATATCCATTTATTTGATAAAGTGAGCGACGTTCATAAATTATACACTAGAAATAAACATAAACTGGTATTACCAATTTTTAGGCTTAAAAAATTATTCACTTCCTTCGTAGGAGTCGGTATTCGCTGCTACAATAAGATACCGAAGCCCATGTTAGAGTTGCCACTTGACAGATTTAAAAGTTATATTAAATCTTCAATAGTAAGTAAGTTATATTAAATCGTCACAGTAAAGGATATTATACTCTAAATTATTTTTTTAAATGATAAAAATGCCTTTTCACAAATTACCTGAAATTCACAAGAATATAATGTTAAGTGCAGCGTGTCCTGCCTAGCGAGCATTCATTGATTTTAAATATTACTTTCGAACGATGTCGACAGGGCCGTGGATTGGTCATGCTCACTAAAATGTCTTTGCTAGTGGCGGCTCTGCGGTGCGGGTCACTCTTTTCCCTCTAATATGGTTGAGGAAAGTGATGGCTCCTTCTCAGGTCATACTCGTGAACGGATGCTGCTGGTTCGGACTGGTCCATCCTCTGTCCTTTGTCTGATTGAATGTGTACCGTAGTGATGTTGAATTTTGTCTCGTTCGGCATCACACTGGAGCTATAACCAATGGTTTTGTACGCACTCAACATATTTTATAGTACCTCTTTCTCTTACTATTATTATTATGCTTTTTATTATATACCTCTACAACATCTCTATTTTTTTTAAATGAGAGGACTATTTAGACACTGACCAATCCCATGAATCTAAGTACACTTATGATTAATCTATACTTAAGCACATCTATTTAGCTCGTTCTGCATTGTTCTCCCATACTCCATGAATGCAATGTATACAAAAAGAATTGTAAAACTCTCATTTTTAAAAAGAGTAACTGTGGAGTTTCTTGGCATTCTTCTCCACAGGAATGACTTTTCGAACGGTTGGTAGAGTTTTAAGTAATCAATAATTTTCTCCTTTTGACTATTCATAAGTGCCTTTTGGTCTACATCAATAAAAAACTTTTGATTTTGATTGCCGATATTCCTTATATTTTTAATATCTTATCTAGTTACTACCAGATCGGAACGTGGCCTCCACTGAAAAGATCCGGCGAGAAACTCAGCGGGCTTTTCGTATATACCTAACGGTTTATTGGATAAGGATCTAACATAAATATAGGATCCTTGTACTGTAATGTAATCCTTGTAGTACTATAAAATATAACACCGTTTTGTGATGGTACATCTTGAGTTAAGTATGATCATGGATATTTTGAAATTTAGACCCAAAAACAATAAAAATTGAAAACCAACCTATGGTTCTATCTCCTCAACAAATATTTGTCAATAAAGATTGGTCTTGTGCAGGTATCGAACCCACGATTACGCCATCTATCTACGCAAGCTACATTTCATCTATCACTCATCAGTGCTCAACCATCCGACATATTAAATTAATAATTAAAATATCATGTCAACCGTTTGTCACCGGACCGCGGCGGCGGCCATCACTCACCGCGCGTCACTTTTGCGCGGGAAACGACGCCATTACCAATTGCCGTAATCAGGAAGAGACCGATTTGCCTACACGTCTAAATGAATCATGCGTAAGAGGTTTTTTGGCACGAGAAAATTGGGGAAACATTAATCAAATGTTAAAATGAATTAGTAGGATGGACCTCAATCTAGCTGACTTCTAACCTAATCACCTGCCTATAAAATTCTAACCAGTTTTCGCGTGACATGTGAAATAATATGCCTGAAGGCTGAGGGATCGTGACTTGATAGCTTTTTAGATCGAAAATAAAGTGCTACCTACGATGAAATGAGAGCGTACTATGTACCCCTGTATTTACTGCTTAAAATTTAAAAGGCGACGAAAAGGCATTTGTTTTTAAAGTTTATATATTTAGTAAGTACACAGGTACTTTACTCTTCTATGGTCTAAGACCATAGAAAAGATAGTCAAACCAATCAAGGAAGAAATTGATGATGTGACTTTAATTGGCTGTCTATGTCGCGATTTTTACTTTTTCTTTTCGTATTACATAGTTCTTTTTTAAATAGACAACTCGTTAACTTTTCAATGTACTTCTATAAACCATCGAACATAGGTGTATCAGTCTTTCTGCTGCCCATAACTCCGTCATGCCCATAACTAAAAGAAAGCACAAATAGGAATTTCTAATTTGTTTTTACCGAGAGCAAAAGCAAAGCCTGGGCTTCAATTCTACTAACCAAGTTCCGCTAAAACCGAATCTGAACCACCGACTGTTCTAACAATATACGAAAAGATCTAAAATCCCGACGCGACGAATTATATTCTGTTTAGGCGACTTTTTAGTAGAATTTAGGCACAGGTCCAACAATCAATGTAGGTATACATTTAGAAATCATACAATGAAGCAGAATTTGATTTTAGTGGTATAAAGGCTTTCGGTTGAATGAGACACACGAGACGAGCACGATATCGCCAAGTGAGGTGGAGTGACGTCACCGGGCCTTGTGGGGACGTGCCCACGTTGCACGCATCGCACTAGGTAATAATAATCCTAAGTTGATCCGATACAACACCATTCATACCAACGGAACATATCGGTAACACTTCCGAAAGGAAAATTGGAAGGTTGAGCTCAGACAAGAAAACAATATATTGTTGACCGAATAAAAAAATGACACTCTATTTAAAAGAAAATGGTCCTATACGCATATGCATAATATATTTTGTGATATTTCCGTACATATATATCCTAGTGAGTTTCTGTTGGGTATGGTGGGTTATAATACGCTAGAACTAAGACGAACAGTCTCTCTCATAGAATACCTCTACGATATAATTAGGGGGCGTAAAGTTATACCGGCAGTACTGGAGCGCATATCTTTAGCTGTACCAGATAATTATTTAAGGGCTCGTCGACACAAGCTCTTATGTGAGCCGTGGTCCAATACTGAATTGGGCAGGAATTCCCCGATCACTAGAGCAATACGCATGTTGAATGCAATGCTTGAGTACTACCAACAACTAGACCTTTTTCATTGTACTCGTAGCGAGTTTCACAGGGCGGCAACGGATTTTTTTACTATGAAGCCAAAGTGCTAGGCGTAATGTAAATAAGTTATTTGAACATAGGTAGATCTTATAGATTAATTTGTTTAATTTTACAATGCTTCACAGTTTTAATTTTTTTATCTTTATTTGTTAAGAATATTTATAATTGTTGTTAGTATAGTATAAGTTTAAACATTTAAGTTAATTGTAAGAGCTTCGGAGATTGATTTGGAAAGCTGTATTGCTCTCCCGAAGGCATGTAAGAATATAAATAAATAAATAAATTATACTACCATTATCCGCGTCAGAAAATGGTAAAATTTCTACAAATCACTTGCTGCGGATATCGTCACTAATAATACAAAACACTCGTAGAACCTGAAAAAAACAGAAATTCCAAATCAAGGTTTATTTCCTCCACCGCGAACATTTATAAGTAAACGATTCTTCGCGAGCGTTTACTATGTTATGAATTTTCAATTACGAGCTTTCGTTTACGAACAATGACAATTTACACAAAAGTTGGCATTTAGTCAACTTGTTCTGTGAATTGACAGTATTCAGCATAAGAACTTTGTGAACATGCGCACTGCCGGAATTCTAATAGCCAAAAGATGTTTGACGATTTGTTCCATTCGCGTGGTCTATGTCCTACGCTCTTCGATGCTCTTCGAGTCGGTCTGCGAGTACCCTAAACTAAAGAATCAATCAGTGGGCGCGTATAGAAACAATAGAAATCCAAAATCCACGTATAGACATCATCGCATATGCCAAAACTGGCGGCAAGTGGTGATTATATGTCGATAGCGATCGTCGGCATGACCTAATCACTGCGCTAATTAAGCTCGTCCAGACTGCCTGACCACGGAGTGCCTAACTTTGATAATTTTACGGTGTGTACAGGTAACGATGTAAAATTTCCCTGATATACGTATATTTATCTTATTTGGTACATACTCCACCAAGCCGCACTATGTCTGCATCATGAAGCTTCAAATCTGCGTAGTAGAGAATGACCTATCTCGCTCAGTTCGATTTGTGAAAAAAGGTTATCTTCTTTGGTTAATCTTCGTAGAACCACTTGTAGAGCTTTGTATGCGTGACCACTTCATTTGATAGTCGTTAAATCAGGTTGATGCCTTGTAGGCAGCTTGATAATTTCCGACAGTAAATGCCCAACAAGCCTGCCTCCACCCGTTCAAACTCAGTGGTGTGGTGAAACATGACCTATTCCCTCTCATCTTGATATGTGAGAGAAGGGTTTTTATCAAGGAGTTAGGAGCGTTAGTGTCCCACCCACTGGATCGAGTAGTTCCTGGTTAGATTCCCGCACGGGACAAATCTTTGACCTACAAATATTTGTCTCGGTTTTACTGTTTGTCTGTGTGAATTTCATGTTTGTAAACGCGCCCACGACACAGGAATAATTCCTAGTGTGAGGCTACGTTTTTATCAAAAGAGTGTGAAACAATATAGGCTGATTCATGACTTTTATCTTCTATGTTTGTTGCCTACGTAAAAGAATGGCACCACAGAAATAGTTTGTTATTATTAAAAAAAAAACACCGTCACGCCTATATTCCCCAGAGGGGGTGGCAGAGGTGTACTGAGTACACCCACGTTTTTAAAGGCAGTTAATGGTAGAAAAATTATATAAAATATCAATCAAGCTGTTTTTCATTGCGCCACTAAACCACTGGACACCAGCAAAATGAAACGCGGCTTTACTGCGAAGCCGATGTTTGAACTTGAATGTTTTTTTTAGTATAAAATTCTGTTTAACACTACTTGTTAAGTAAATTTAGGAGCTACTCAAACCCAATCTGTATTATCGCCGAGATAATCCGAAATTTTGTATGCCCCAATTATCTAGCTCAGAAACAACCACAATATTGGCAATAGCTTTCGAATCTGGCAATCTTAGAATCGGAAGACACAATGTATCTAGATTAGGATAAGCTCGTTGGCGGATGTTAGCATAATATGCACATTAGAAAAATGCCAGGCCATCCAAGTCATTCCGACGACTCGATAAATACACGATACAATTCTATTCTATACTTTTTAACTTATTTTGAACAACTTTAGATTTTTATGAAACAACACATTTCTATCTATCTATCTATAACCTCACGCCAGATTCCTTGCGGGGTAGGCAGAGAGTACAGAGTTCCAACAGGTTCTTTCCTTACATACCTCTCTGGCTTCCTCCACTCTCATAGTTCGTCTCATACACGCTCACCGGTTACGGAGACTCTTGACTTGTCCTTCAGATAAGACTCGGTCTATTTGGTCGTGGTAAGATAGTCTAGATCTTCCCCGGTACCTACATCCTTCCACTTTCGCATTGTATATCTGTTTTGTCATTCTTTCTTCCGACATTCTTCGGACATTCTTTCTATATGCCCGAACCAACGAAGCATACCCTTTCTCATCTTTACACCGATACTATCTTTCGTACCTACTCGCTTTCTTACTACGGTATTGCGAATACGGTCGGTCAGCTTCCTTCACTCCGCACATCTTCCGCAGAGCTCGCATTTCCACCGCATTTATCCTGCTTTCATTCTCGTTCTTACATACCCAACTCTCGCTACCATATAACAGCGTTGGGACAAGAACTCCGTTATGTATGGCCAGCTACGCCTTTTGACTTAAGTGCAGGCTCCCAAGTAGCTTTCCCATCGCACCATTTACTCTGTTCCCTGCACTCACTCTTCTCTCTATGTCAGCGGTGTATTCCCATCTTTACTGAAGGCGCATCCAAGATATATAAACTCATTCACTTGCTCCAGCATATCTCCTGCTATAAAAGGTAAAGGGCATAAAACGTCAGAAAATTTTACAATATTTTACATTTTTTTCCCAGCTCTATCTTTAAGTGGGGTATCAAAGGTGTACTGTGTACACTTAGTGTAATACGGGGCGAGCCAAATGTTATTCCACACATGCACAGTGGCACTCGGTACGGCTACGACTGTATGTACACGACACAGTACTCATGTGACACCACCGCTGAAGGAATACCTATTTGCGTGATTTTGACTTTTTTTATTAAATTATAAACCCTCTTCTTCTTCAAGAATTATTTGTCGAAAGAACCTGCCTCTTTTGTCTAGTGTCGAATAATAAGCGATCACGAGGTCCTGTTTTGACACCCTAAGTCGAAAAATGTGATTATTAAATAAAAAAAAATAGTATCAGGCACACAATGCACAATGCCAGTATCCAGACCCGCATTGTGGTCGGTACAATGGCAATAGGCTCGCCTTCTATTACATGAGATCTTACATCGTCGGCGAAAGTACGTGTACATAGTACACCTCTGCCATCCCCGGTTATTTAGAACCTTAAAGATCAGCAGTAGAGACCACACAGCTCACGTCACATATACTTCCTGAACAAAATCAAGATTCGCTTAAACAATATCTATTTAGGTATATCTAATAAAGCGTGGCGCGAACGCACCCCGGTGTCAGGAGTCGCGTGACCGCGGCCCGATATCAATCGCCTCGCCAATTACAGACGATCGGCGCGTGCGCAGCCGCTGTCCATCGCTTTTTCACTATTACATACCTTGATACTCTCTGCCTACCCCGCAAGGGATCTGGCATGATTATATAGATAGATAGACATACAAACATATTTGTAAATTTTATAAAAGAAACAACACCATCACGTCTATGTATTCCCCAAAAGAGTTTGGCAGAGGTGGACTGTGTACACTCACTTTTCGCCGACAATGTTAGGCACCAATATAATAGGAGCGAGCATATTGTCATTAAACATACATGTAATAAAACATAGGTTTTACGTGGCTTGTTGATCCAGTGTAGTCCTGCGTTCGAATTCTAGATCGGACAAACGTGTTGTTTTTGTATCGAAGTTCGAAATAAATAATACGAATAGGGTCGCCCTCCCTGAATATTTCAGATGTATCTTATTACTTTTCCAGAGATGTAATTGTGGAGAACATCTCATCTAACTCAATCTGTATATATATTACTCAATCACAACTGAACGGCTGAACAGTAGTGACCAGGTTTAGATAAAATTTGGCAAAGGGAAAGATTATACCCTAGTATAACATATATACCCTATAGAGAATTTAACTAGAGAATTGAAATAAGCACAGAGTTCGTATAATAGAGCATGACCACGATTTATGAGAGAAGGCTTGCCCAACAGTGGGGCAGTATGGGCAGTCTCTCTTTGTTTCTTTTAAAAACGTAGCCGCACTCTAAGATTTATTCCTGTGTCGTGGGTGCGTTTACAAACAAGAAAAATCACATACACAAATACAAATACCCAGACCGAAACAAATAATTGTGGATCACACAAAGATTTGTTCCGTGCGGGAATCGAACCCGCGACTATGGGTCTACCCAGTGGGTGGAGCGGCTTAAGCTCTTAACCACTAATTTATTGTTATATCAATTTAAGTAGGTATCACGGGCAAGAACAGGTATTGATTTATACCAAACTATTCAAGATGGATCTCATCTAATGCTCTATTAAAATAATTTATTTGACATCCCAAACAATTGACCCGCGCGTCATCGGATCACAATGGCGGGTGCCCGGTAAACAAGCACTCGAAACTATGCCAGTTTACAATCATTCACTATTGTCTGCTCTAACGTAAACACTACATTTATTTGTGAATACACGCGATTTAGAGAGCAGTTTTGATGGTTGCATATTGCGAGGAGATGTATTTTTTTGGTTGAGTTGAGATGCTAATGGAAAAAATGAATAATCAGGTATGCACCAGAATAGTAACTAAAGAGTAAGCGATGCAACCTCATCAACTGAATTCCGCTAAATTTTTCTTGGTCGGATTGAAAGTTTGATGGAAATTTAAATGAATCATCAAGTATGGAGATAGTGACTTAGTTAAGGGTCAGTGCTGCAATTCCAGCAACCGAATTCTGTTAAAACTGAATCGATGTTTACGAAAACACGCTAGTAGTATACGCAAACGTATAAAATCTATCTCTATCTATATGAATAGACATAATCCGCTCCGACGACATCATCACGCCAGATCGCTTGCGGGGTAGCCAGAGAATACAGAGTTCCAGGTTCTTTCCTTACGGCCCTCTCTGGTTTCCACCACTCTCATAGTTCGACTCATACTCGCTCGCCGATTACGGAGACTCTTGACTTGCCCTTCAGATAGGGCACGTATAAAATCGTTCGTATAAAATGCAGCCTATGTCACCCGGACAATAATAACAAATCGATTGACACCTCATTCATCAAATTCGGATGAGTTGTTTAGACGCTGTGATGGAACATACTTAAATACAAATACGCCTGCATGGACTGCTAAAAACGCAATCTTTCCTTATAGGTTTTCTGCATTCCGGTTAAAATACAAAATTACTTAATGAGTTGCCAACAGTCTATTCTCTCTGCCTACCGCGCTGGGATGGAATCATATAGATACATAGGTAAGTCCAGGGGTCACCAACCCATGGGTCAATATTTTCTAAGCGATGGGTAGCAATTGTCTACAATGTCACTCGGTAGGTAGGTAAGGTTAGGTAATGGGTGATAGCCGCGCAACCGTGGGAAGTATTGTGGGCAGCCGGAAGGAAGGCGCCTGCGCTGTCCCCATTATCAATCGCACTGGATTACTGAATAGTCTGTACTTATAATACTGCTTTTAGTTTACACAATTTTTTACATATCCTGTTTAACGGCGTACAGTTTGGAATTCCCCGAGTGGTTATGGGGCCCTTGATTCGTCTTGTAGGTACGAAAAGTTTTTCTATCAAAAAAATCTTGATAGCAATCTGGGGTTTCGGCTCGCCGCCTCCATTCCGATCACGGTCTCGAACCTATTCGGCGGCCTATATACCTATTAAAAAGGCGACAGCCCGATATTTCGCGAACACGTCCAATCATAGAAATCCGCTAATCGTAGCCGCCGCCGACTACGAACCTAACTCCTCTCCTAGCAGCCGCTACCGCCGTCCGCGGCATGTTCTTACCAACCCACCCGATGCCCTTACATCCCTTCTTTCGGATACAGATACCGCACACAGGATCAGACACAAACCTCGCAGACGAAGTCGAAGCTTTTTTTTTAAATAACAGATGTTTCTCCAATTGCTGGTCAAATCGGCCCAAATTTAGTAAAACTAAAACTCCCTTCTTAAAACACTTTCGATATTAATTTCCTGTCAATAATTATATCCCTCAACAACCAAAAGAACCCGGCAAAATAGGCACTATCTATTTATTACACTGACTGTTATCAACCCATCAAAATCGATCACTCCTAAACAAAAGAGTATCGATGGTCCACTTCACCTAACCACTCTCTTTTCACCCTAGAGTATCGATTACCTCATACAACACTCACTTAACATCGATAAAATTCACGGTGCGATCACAAAAGGGCTTAAAGTTTTTTTTGCCCTTTATGATATCGATTATTTAAAAAAATACCTGGTACGCCATAGTGTAATTCAAAATAGAATTTATGTAGGTTTCGTATTTAGCAACTCAAGATACCTACCCAGAAATTGATGCCCATAACGACGGCCAGCTTATAACAGATATCAGGCGAAAGACATTCACTTTAGGACTAAAATTTCACCCAAAGATCGCACAACGACCGGCTTAATGCTGTATGCAGCTTTTACCCGGGAACTTTACCAGATCATCGGCCGGCATTAAATCCATCTATATTGTTCTGAATAAACCTCTCCTATAAACCTATATTAATCACTACATAATCTACTTCTCAAAAAAAATATACTAATCAAACGTGATGATAACATTTATCATAAAAAAATGTAGGATTTCGCGCCAACTAAAATCCATTTTTCTTTTATACCTACTATAAAAAAGCTCTATTTTTTTCTGAGTGTCATTTTTTAGGCAGTGATTACTCGTTATTCTGCCTATCAAGATGTCGTATATGGCACTCAAGCACGATGATGCGAGGGGCAGGTGACACGTGCGTTCGAACTGTTTTTTCAGCCCACCCCCGAGAACGGGTTTTAGCAACTTGATTCGACGAGTACAGAGTTTGCAATTACGGAAGACGTGACAGAGAATAATACATTTTTCTTGGTATAAAGAATTATGGCTATCTTCGTGGAAATAGTGAAATCAGCTCCACTATTTTCAAATTTGGATTTTAATAGATTGATTGAGATAATAACCAATATCCTAAAGTCTGTGAGTATTTTTTTTGTACGTGGAAATGCATTTTCACGTTTATTTTTTGCAGATTTACTTCAAAAAAGGATTTTTCAATGGAAATTCATTCTATCTTTATTTTTATGTTATTCTTTCTTGCCACTTATTTCCGAACGTAAAGTACGTTCAGAAATAAGTGACCTTTATTACCACAAGTACAATTTTATTTGCCCTAAGAAATTGAAGTGGACAAGTGAGAGAGTGGAGATGGAGGAAGCCAGAGAGATTTGTAAGGAAAGAATCAGTTGGAACTCTCTTTTCTCTGTGTACGCCGCAAGAGATCTAGCATGATCATATGGATAGTTTGATAGGAATTCGATTACCTATACATCTGACTCCTCAGAAAAAGTTACTTGTCTTTTCGTTGGTACTTGCGTTCCTCGAGTAAATAATTGCGATAATCAGGAAATTCCTGATGTATACGCCGTTTTCCCACTTACGAACTGAGTAACCACTGACTAAGCGAATAATTTATATCTACAAAGATAGGTACCTAAAAGAATGTATATTCGTTGTGTTAATAATTTGACACTGGTAATTTATTCAGACCTATATAAATAAATAATTTACACTAACTTATATACAATGGTGTCAAATCACTGGAGTAGGGATATCTAGAAAGCTGGCAGAATTCCGGCATCGGATAGCAATATCGATCTTTTGCCCGAGTCTTCAAGAGAGTTCCTGAAGTGTGATGATTGGTTTATAATAAATCTTGACGCCAAACAACTCAAACGAGCAACATTATTCGAACAAGATCACATTATTCTTTCAGTTTACAGACAATAAGATCTCCCTATGGCATCGGCTGAGACACACTTTAAATGAAGCTTTGAATGCTGACAGCATCCCTCATTTATAATCATAATAAATCGGCCTTTACTGTCCCACTGCTAGGCAGTAGCCTTTTCTCACAAATTTCAAATCAACTCAAATCAAAATTATTTATTTGCTAGAAACATGGATACAAGATGTTATTTTTACAAAAATATATAATAGTTCTGCATGTTTCGCTGGTTCGGCAGCATGCAAATATTAGCTGTAGGTTATAATTACAATATTAAATTAACTATTGATTAAAATTAAACGAAAAATTAATTATAATTAACAAAAATTACATTAACTAAACTATAAATAACACATTATTATGTTAAAAATTCTCTAATATTATAATAACACTTGTCTACGAGCCATTCAACCAGTCGATTTCTATCGATTGCTCATTTGGAGAAGAAAAGAATAGCCAAATCTGGAGCAAATGTACCCATTCTAGATAATACAAGCCTAGGTGGATCACCTTGACTGGGTAAAGCTGATGATCTAGTTACCTTGAGAGAAGCCTAGGTCTAGAAACGTTTTGATTGATTGACGCTGCAATATAACCAATTTATTAACTGGTTCACAATAAATACCTCCCCTTTGTCTACTCAATTACGCGTTAAACAACAACTTAATCTATGACGTGGCGACGCGTGCGTTCCTGCGCGCGCGCCGCTCGTCGGCGGACTGACAGCGCACGTGCCGCCATCTGGCGCAGGAAGACCCACTCGAGTGGAAGCCGGGCTTCCATCAGGCCAGTGACAACATGACACAGGTGATCAAAAGAGCTGATTATAATTTTTATATTGATAGTTATACATCTGTCACTGCTTGTGCAATATGTCTTTGAAACGGTAGGTTTGATCCCGGATAAGTAACAATAGTAACAACTTTACAATTTTTTCCTCGAGGCTAGAAGCTGAAGTGTACTAGCACTCTAGAGGTACCTATTTCTGCTCCCAATCAGACAGAGGATGATGAACTGGTTGCCATTATTTGGTTACATAATTTTACATACTTTTACTTACTTTCATATCCATCTCTCGAACCTTTCCGAGCACTATTTGGATTTCTCAAAAATAAAATTTCTTTAGCGTGTGCAAGCGCGTATGAGACGAACTGTGGAATGAACAAGTGGAGGAAGCCAGAGAGGTATGTTAGGAAAGAACCCGTTGGAACTCGGTACTCTCTGCCTACCCGCAAGGGATCTGGCATGATGATATAGATAGATAGAAAATTTCTTAAAATTAAGTCATCTTAAACAATGCAGAGTTAGCAAAATTTCAATTAAACGGCGATAGTAGTCTGTATCTTGTGACATGAAAGTTTTCTCACATTGTTTTCTGTCATAGCACCTGGCTAGTGCCAACTAGCAGCAAGTACAAATAAATAAATAATCATAATATACTGTTTCACTGGTCATTATCCTGTCTTCACCAATACGCCCTGGGTGTTTTATTTTATTTTATTAAATAGGTACATAAACAGATAATAATAAATATACATGGTTGTAATAAATATACAACCAATAATAATAAATAAAACATAAGTATCTTAATTTAGTTCTGGAAAGTAACCCTTAATAATGTACACAAAAAGAAAAACATGCCATCATTAACTTATAATTAATCTAGACTAATATTACAAAGAGGAAAGTTTTAACTTTTAACTTTGTTTGGTAGAGTATGACCTAATCTCTCTCATGTCAGTTTGTGAAAGAGCAAAATGTAGATGGAAGAACAAGATGTAAAAATACTATTTTAAAAGAGTAACCGTGAAGTTTCGTGCCCTTCTTCTTCACAGGAATGACATTCCGAAGTGGTGGTAGAGTCTTTGTTACTTTTCTGACGATTCGTAAATACTGTAATAGTTTACATAAATAAAAAACATTCTGATTCTCATTCAGAAGCCATTTGCCCAGCAGTAATACAGAATAGGCTGTTTCATCATTGAAAAACCAATTCATAATCATGTATTGTAGGATAGTTTTCCGGATTAAAAACATATAACATGAAGTAGATATAAAATACCCAAGGAATTTTAAGCAACCATCAAGTTATGGTCTTCGGATAGGAGATAACTGAAATTAAGTCATAATGATAATCTCAATATTTACACAAAGTTCAGAGTATAAGAGTTACATAGACTCATGTCTTGTAGGAGAAAATATTTCCAGCCCTCTATATATATACATCTCTATTCACCAGGTATGTGGATCTTTTGTGGCCAGTGTGCGGTATTTCTTAGCTGAGAGCCTTCGAGATGTCAAAACAGAACGCATCGGTGGCTCTCTCATGTAAAGCTAAGCAGCCGACATTAGCTTTAAATCTACAGCATAAAGCAAATACTTTGTATTAGATCCATGATCCACAGCCCTGAGTTTTAGCTTCATTCTTCCGTTATCAATATCGATTTCCACCAAGAGTGGCTTTTTGAAGACTGAAAGAAAACACACTGACTTGTAGATGTGAGCAAGCCTTTTTTATTCTGCGTTCGCTCTGTCTACATTTTTTCAATCTGTGTTTAAAACATTTAAATCCCTACAAAATGCGCGAGGATTCATAATTCGCGCCGGTTATGGCGATAATTAACTTCAATTAGCATTTTGATAGACATCAGTCGCTATAAAACACTATTGATATTTAATGTTTATTCATTTCAACATACGGTAATATTAAGGTAAGATCGAGTTTTGTCTTTAGACATTATAAACATTTACGACCAAACGCGCTAGGGGTGGACATCAACAGCGTAAAATCACGTATCTTTTCGCATAGCGATCATGATACGGTACGATACACCACATTGATCTGTATCACCAAGCTGTGTCTACATCTGTATGTTGACCCAACTTGGTGAAACAAAACTAATATATAGTTTATATTTGTTGTAAACCCATATTACGCAAATAAAGAATTTGAAATGAATTGCTTAAGTTATTCCAATATCTCTGACTATCGTACAGAGCATTACGAAAAAGATGTATACTACAAATTTAATTCTGTTTCTTCATTGTCAAGTCTAGACGAGCGCACATAAAATAGAGCAATCAACACATAAACTTGTACAAGTATCAACGTATAATTAAGTTGATGACGATGACATATTCGTTGGAACAAATCCATCCACCGTTTTTATTATCCGATATATTACTCTGGTTTATCGATATTAGGGCGGCTCGTAAACATTCATATTATATCGATAATCGATATGTAAGGACATGACAGCAATATTTCATCTTTTGTTGCGATTTGTCGGCAGGAAAATTCCTGAATCAATGGGAATGGGAACGCTGAATCATGTTCTTGTGTTATTTAAGCTCCAAATGGCTCCTTTGGTTATTAGACACACAATGGTAAATTATCCAGACTATATTCCTAACTGTGGTCAGACATATTGGCAACATTGTACAAATGTTCCTAATCAATATAGTGAACTAGATGTTGAAATATTCATGTGAAGAGATGATCACTTTTGATATCCAGAAAGATTGTTTTCACTCCTTTAGTTGCCTTTTCCCGAAAACTTTCCGGAAAACGAGTGACGATCAAACCCTAATTCTAAACCAAAGATTGACCCGATTGCCGTAACACAAAGACTTAACTGCGTTACAACTAAACTGGTTTTCTTGCTTTGCAATCAAGCACGCTTTTTGAAAAGCATGGCTTAATTTCTAAGCTATACAATTTTAACGCAGCAACCTGCAATACTCTCAAATCCTTTTGTCGAGCGCTTAAAACTTGCCCAAAACAAACATCTAGATGTATCCATCGTTCTAACATCGAGAGTTATTTCCACTTAACCACGGCAATAAGCAACACAGCTCAGGCACATGGACCATACATGTCTTAGTAAGATTTTCGCGAGGCAAGGTAATGACAAGTGGGCCGTAACACGTAGGCACGTTAATTGGACGCAGCGGCCACCGGCCGCCGGCCATAAACGACCTGAGCGTAGGCCGAGCGACGCACCGTCTATACCCATGACCAGCGCCGAGACCCGCTGGCCCGACCGGCCGCCCCGCCGTGCGCCCGCGCCTCGGTCACGCTCGGGCGCCGCGGCAGCTCAGCCTCCGCTGGCCGACAGAACGCGGAGGCTAGTAGATGTGTTCGATGCGATTGTCTCGACTCGACTTGATGTTTTCATTCACAGTGTTTTGCTGACGTCCGATGTCTAGTGTATAATTGTTTCTTATCTACTTTCGTTTTATTTAGAATTTACTTAGAGAAATTCCACGTGAACTACGGAATTTTCTACGAGTTCATTGTGCAGTAATCGCTGCAATGACGTTACTGTCGATGGTAACGAGGCACGTGCACGGGGCTGGCTGCCAAATCGCTGTAGCGACGTAAAAATCAGGCCAAACGGAATGGGTCGTTCAGTTTATGCCCGATTCGTTAAACGGTAATCTTTGTTACTGCGATAAAGTCAACCGACAATGAAAATCGGCTTCGTTGAACCTATCAGTTTTATAGTCTGAGAACAAAGAGGACATGTTTTCGTCGACGCCAGACGGAGCCGTTGTCGCTCGCTCGCCGCAGTCGGTAAACAGTATTGTCCAGGTAGTCCTACTATTCTATCAGATTCAGAGAAATAATGACACGGAAATATTGCATCAACGTCTTTTCAATTCTTCGTAATATTGATTCCATTTCCGTGCACAATCCTTCCTTCACGGGAATTCACGTGAAATCATTAATAACATCGAAAATTGTGACTAAACTCGACTAAATGCCCGAGGTGGGTGACACACTTCGTCGGCTAGCCGTTCGTAATCCGTCTGCTTCCTTCACAAAAAATACGTAAGCTCGAAACATGAATACCCAAAACGGAATAAAACTTAATCTACTTCGGCGCGCCGTCTATTTCGGTCGGCCATCCATCGGGAGCTTGTGATACGCAGCTATTCCGGGCGGGGCAGGTTTTCGGGAATGTCAACAAACGAACGGGCACTCATTCAATGAACTCTATGCATTCGACGCCGGTGGCGGACCGGTCCACTCGGGTATTCATAAAAATTATGCTCCAGACACGCTCAATGGGCTGCCGTCGCGTCGCCTTTACATTTCCAAAGCTCTTTTAAGGCGTACGGATCGCGTCACGTAGATACGTTTTTCTATCCGAATTTCGAGACGTGATGAAACAAAAGCCTACTTTTTTGTTAGTTGACTTTCGTTCGCGTGTTATGCACATACGCTGTCGATGGGCGATTATTCAATTTCACAGCGTATCTGAACTAATTCAATTGCGGACAGGTGTTTATTGCACAAGTATACGAAAACCGATTATTCGCGTGGGCCGCATTATGACGTGCCGTACTGTGCTGGCCTCACTGCTCTTTCCGAGTTGCACAATCAATGGATACTGCTTTAGATACCTTATTCTAACATAAGATACGATGCTCGTGAAATAGCGAGTGGGTACGGCGCACTGCCTAACAAAATGCAGGCATAATGGAAACTAGTTCAAGATTATAATAATTAGCAAAAGGTGCGGCCGCCAGTATCGGTGGGAAGTAACTTCTTCCTTAGTACTTCAACGAGTGGTATAATACGTGAAATGAAAGATATATTTAAGGATTTAGTTTCGTATAATTTTCTTTAACAAATGATCAATAGAAAATTGTATAATTAACAAGGTAGCGTCTTAACAGATACTTCAAAATTATTAGCGTTGTAGGTAATATTTTACAAATACTTTGGAATGTTCATATAAACAATCTCATATGAATCGATGTGCAGGCGCGGGGCGCGGGGCCGGCGGCCGGCGGCACATACGTCAACAAGTTAAACTGCCATACTAATGGAACACTGGTCTAGGGTAAAACTCGCCGCCCGCCGGCGCCGCCCGCCCGCTCAGATTTGATAATATATTAACAAATTTGCTATTTTTTTGCGCATCCCCCACCGTCTGAACTGTCTACGACCTACAGAAGATTATAATACACAGAGAGCATCAAACACAGACTTAATTAATTTAAATTGCTGCGGCTTTGATTGTCGATGCTAGAGGGCGTTGTTTAGACATCGTTAATCAAGATAAATTTGTAGCGACGGCTCACAATAGAGCCATTACTAATTCTAATGGCATTTACATGTTCATGAATAATTATAACGCAGAAACAATCAAATATGCAGCCTATACGCAACCGCGCCGCGCGAGAGTTCACACCGGGGGACGCTCGTTTTAAACACCATCCAATGTTATACTTCAATTTTTACAAAATACTAGATACAATGGAGATTCATAATGAGATTACAATTGAATATACATTACGCGAGGCCATGCTTAGCAGGGTGAAGTGTGAAATACAACCGTTAACCGCTTAGTTAGGAGCGTTGGATGCACTCATCATCGAGATTAACTAAATAAAGCAGTCAATAAATAAACGATCATAAATATCTAATAAATACCTACACGGGCTATATTTACAAAAAAAAAGCCTTCCTCATCGTCGGCACTTACTCAGCCTTTAAACAAATATAATACAGCACTATCCCAGCGGGATAACAGGTATAAATTAAAAAATAAAGCTGCCGGCTTAAGACTCGTATTACAAAATAATACTGACACCAGTAAAATACTCTATCCGCGAGATGGAATGTGCGGGCACTCGGCCCGGAACGGCAATAGGAACCAACTGCGCTACTCGCTGCCTCGCACAAGCGTACAACAAATTCATCACAAATTCTATTTGTATAGAATGGAATATTAATAAATACAATTAACATTGATTCACAATTATCTAGGTGTAGCGTGCGAGGGCGCAGCTCCTCGCTACGTCCGCTACCTTAACAAACAATAACATGCAGTGTGTGCGACCAGCCGGAAGCTCCAACCTTCGGCACACACCATCCACCCGGGCCCTCGAGACCAGTCTCCAGTTCTACTGTTTTGACAATCAAAATAGGCAGATTGGGGATTGGTCTCCCGGGCCCGGGGAAAGCTCAGCCTTCCGTATCATCAGATACTGCACAAACAACAATATAACATATAACAGCTCTACTAGAAGCGAGTAGCATTAGGTACATGGTCGTTGTTCGATCTCACACATCTGATACACTGAACATGAACTGAATAACACAGGTTACAATCCACTAAACGAACACCAGGGAGGAGACTGAAATTTTATATTCTGTGAGAAGGCACAGGCCCGGGGAGGCCCAGCCGGAATTCACAAGAGACATTACTTCCGAATAAATTATAAACTTCGTAAAATAATTATCACATAAATTTTTCCTTATAACTTTCGTTCTTTCCACATAACTTACACATAATCTATCTATAATATGTACACGAGATACAGTATAAACAAGAGTCCGGCTAGCGCGGCGCGGGCCGGGCCGGCGCGGCGGCCACGGCCACGAGCTGCACCTGGCCGCGCTCCTCCGAGAAGGGCGGCGCCTTGCCGCGCCGGTGCAGGCGCACCCACGCCCCGAAGCAGACTAGAATGGCCAGGAACACCGCGACCGTCGCGCCGCCCGCGATCGACGCCGTCTCCATCATGAGCTGCCGGCTCGTCAGCACGTACGAGTCGTCCAGGTCCTTGAACTCGCAGCGCTGGCCCACGAACCCGCTGCGGCACTCGCAGTTGTATATGGGGCTGTCCGATATGACCACGGTGAAGCACACGCCGCCGTTGAGGCAGTAGTACTCCGAGTAGTCGGGCTCGCACTTGAACGTGGGGAAGGTGACGTTGAGCCGCGGCTGCGGCTGCGGCTGCGCGTGCGGCCGCTGCGGGCGCGCGGGCCGCGCCGGCCGCTTGGAGATGGAGCTGGAGCACGCGCCCGCCAGCGCCCAGGCCGCCGACACCACCGCCCACCAAACTACCAACGATTGCATTTTCCGCACGATCCGGAGGGTCGGCGCTCGCGGTACGTGCACGATTTTGACATTGGACGGTGACTTATGAGAAATCCGAGAGGCGATGACATGACCGCATTCGAATTTCGAACTGGAACCCTTCGCTCGCATCCGCGTCGGCGGTCCGCCCAGACATGTTTCCTGTATTAACTTTTTTTTTACGTCGACGATCAGTCGCTCATGACGGAGGCGCGGTTTCTACGGGCGCCCGAGATATCGCATCGATCCCTCCGCGGGGCATGTCGAAAGTGAAAAACTCCACACTGATAGAAACTCGGCAAGTCTCTGTTCACGATTATTCACGGAGCACATACACACAATGTCCCGTTCGAAAAGATATACACAAAATGGTGCTAAGAGAATCGCAAACACACTGCTTGGTGAGTTGTCTATGCGCGACTGACGGAGGGCGTCCACTGCATCCGCCATCTGCCGACGAGAATGAAATGCGGGGACGGGGAACTCACTCGGCGCCACACGGCTGTGTGCGCGTCGTGTATGCACGTGGGAAATTACACTCGTATGCGTCACTCTCCTACCTGTGTGCGTGAGTAAACCTTTTTTTTCTTTGTATGGGATTATGAACAAGATATTTCTTTTTCTGAGCGATTCCAATCCTAAAGGAACCATTATTGGTGAAACTGAATAAGAACATTATTTTATGAAGTTTTATTATTTGACAAAATTTTATTTGTTTGGAACCTTCTCTTATAAAATTTTCGAAAACTTGAATTAGATATTAACATAGGTTTGATGCATATAGTTGTAGGTAGGTACCAAAATATGCAGGTATCTATGTTATCATGTGCCTAGGTTTGCAGAATTTTTATTACAGTACATACAGTAAATTATTATATAACTACCTAGTTTACATGTTACCATAAAAAAATCGAGCCTACACGAGAGAACATCTTTACACCCACTAAAAATACCTATACAGGTATATAAGCCAAGCATGTATTTATTTTTATATAAATAATTTTATCAATCTACATTATTTCGCCAGATCCCTTGCGGGGTAAGTAATTTTGTGTTAGTAATAAATAAAGCAGATAATAAAAACGACTGTTCCATCACGAATTTTTTTTTGTAAACATAATATTTTTGTGTTACAAATTCATTAGACACCTATTTAAATTATTTGTAATTCCGCAAGTACGCTTTAAAAACGTCATTTTTAATAATTAATTAAAAAATCAAGTAAATTTATGGCTTATCAGATAAACACATTGTTTTTGATAAAGGCATGTAGGTAAGTAGGTTTATTATAATGCCCTGTTTTTTTCTTACCTACCTACATGTCAAGAAATTTCCTAGAAACATGCTATTTTTCAAATAATTAAAAAAAACAAATTGGTTTAAGTAAAGATACCTACATCTACACTTATATAATAAAGAGGAAAGATTTGAATTTTTGTTTGTTTGTAACGAATAAATTCAATAACTACTGGACCGATTTTAATGATTGTTTCACCATTAGAAAGCTACATTATCCAGAAGTAAATTGGCTATAAAACATAGACCCGGTAGGTGGCGCTTTTGTCGACCGGGTACGAAGTCGCGGGAAACTGCTAATTGCTTATAAATAGAGAAATTTCACAATGACTTCCAAACGAAGACAATGTAATCTTATATCAGTCTGACGATAAGTAGCGTAAATATTTAAAAATGATAAAATATAATAATAATCATTTAAGAGGGATTTTCATACAAACCATAATTCTGTAAATAAAAATCTTACAGAACGTGACTTTCTACAATATTTTAATTAATCGTACTTACTTATTATCTAAGTTTACTAAGGGCGGAGCGCGGAGCTGCGGACGGTTAAGTCCAAAAGTTAAAGCATAGATAAATCACAGAAAATCTAAAAAAGCCTTTACCTCACAACCAAAGAGTTAAATATATATCTACCTATCCGCACTATACAAGGTGTAACATAATTAACGCAAGACCTCAGACACCCCGATTAAAGACTTGCTTCATAATTCAAAACGAAAACCAAATTTTCAAATTTAAAAGTTTTTACTCTTCTTTTCAGCACTTTTATACCCCAATTAACAATGAAACTTGTACGTGTATGTGTGCGTTTTGAGAAATACACTTGAGGAATGCATTTGAAAATCGTTATTGCTATAAATCAAGAATAAATATAATTCTTTACAGCGCCCTGATGGAGTAAAAGTATTATTTGCAAATTTAAAAAACAACTTTAAGATAGATTAAAATCATTCGAATCAATTCAGTTACCGATTTAGAACAAACTACTTTTAGGTTTTGCGTTTATTATGTTACACCTTGTATATCTTATTAGAAACCATTTTCATCTTATTTGCTTCTTCTTACTTAGTATGATATTCTTGTTTAGTGACCCTTATTTTTTTCCAATAATATATGTAATTTCAAAACCATTAATTTATACTACAATATTTGAACAGTATTCAAATATTGCGGTATACATTAATGAGGGTATGTAGGTGTTGGAAATAATTAAACATATATCAGTTTTACTATTTTATTGCTTTTACAGACAGCTCACACATAGACAGACTGGTTGATTTAATTTGAATTTAATCGTTGCTATTCCATATTTATTCATATAGCAAACGAAAAAAAATTCTTAAAGTATTTCAAAAATATTTAACTGAAACGTGTTTCATGTTAGAAAAGCGTCAAATGTCAAACTCAAAAGACTTGGTGGCTAACAAATAAAAAGTTTTTTTGGTAATGACAGTGAAACTATCATTCATTCATAATATTTTCTTTCATTCATTCATCCTCTGTCATCTTGTGATCTTAATTTGTTGTTGATTGTGGAATTTGTGTTGTTAAGTTTTCATGTTCCTTTTTTAGGATTATAATTTAATGTAAAAAGAAAATAGAGACAAAGAGAATGGGGGAGTCCTCTAAATCAAAGTCCTCCTTAAATTTAAATCCTTCACCAACGTTACAATGTAAAGATCTCCATGAATATCTAAAAAGTCGGTCTCCGCAATTTTTAGAGACTTTGTACAATTATCCTACAATATGTTTAGCTGTTTACCGGTAAGCCAACATTATTGCTATAGAAACAACATGGAAATAGTTTCTACTTATAATTTATTTTCTATTTTTACTTTGAGGTTAGGCCTTATAAAAATAAAAGGTTTTATTTATATTGTTGTTCTCCCATTCAATACCTATCATATAGCCTCCTAATTTAATGAACAACCTAAGCAGCACAACTACTGCCTAAGAGAAGAAGTAACGCCCTGTTACAGCCTTAAGCTGTACTGAAGCTGTATTATGGAGTAAAGGCCTCACAATGTGAACAGGTAGTGTCCTCTATTAGGTATCAGTTGCATTACTTGGGAAGTATTATATTACATCTATATATACATATAATAAAACTGTAAGGGAGCCCAATCTGTACATTGAATATTTTGAAAATTTTAATTGGGGTACACTTCCTTATCAATATAGAGGCTGACACAAATGTATTTGGAATTATTGTCTATCTGTCTATTTGTGTTTCAATCACGCAAAAACTACCAAATGGATTTCAATGAAATTTGGTATGATAAATACTTATAGTAAATACGAATAGTAAATACTTTTTATCCTGGAGAAATGAAGTAATCCAGGAATCTTGCGTAATAAACCATAAAACTTTATTATTCTTATAATCGTTAGTCGCACACTGTAATTCCTCCATGAATTGATAATGGACTCTGGTTCATCCCCTCATGAAGGAATTCTTCAATGGTTAATGGCATAAGCCCAAAATTGTTTATACACATTTGATTTAAACACTCAAAACATGATTTCGTGCATGATGCATTCAGGATTCTCTCTTCTGGAGAGAAGTCTTTAATGATGAATGACCTGGACATGAAACTGCATATTCATTTGTTGAAGGAAAAAATGCACCATTCTTAGGGGATAGTTTGTATTTCTCCATACTATCACGGCTAAACGGATTTTAAAGATACTTATTATGGAGATGTCTTAGATCAGTACAAAGTCTGCGCCATCGTGAAAAGGCAGGTCTACCTAATAATGTCAAATTACAAAACAAATGTGTGTGTAGCCACAGGTAATAGCTAGTAAATAATAATGCAATAACCCACCAAGAGATCACTGCCACAGTACAGATAGTAAAATAAACTCTTCTCTTTTAGCGAGCTGCCTGAGCTGGCGCGTCACTTCGTCATAAGGCTGCTGTTTGTCGAGCAGCCCGTGCCCCAGGCTGTCGTCACATCGTGGGTCTCACAAACTTACGCCAAGTATGTCCACAGTGCAGAATTATTCAAATCTAACTAAAAGTGGAGTGAGAGACAAGATAAAGTTATTATCACTTAGGGCATTTTAGCAAAAAGAAAAAAAACGGATTTAGTAAATATATATAAATAGGGCTGGTCTTGTAAAACAATTGTCAAAGTTTAAATCACTATGAAGACACAAACTGGGGGTAATACATTTATTTATATGACCAAATTGATCATGTTTCTTTGGGAAGATTAACCATGGAATTTTAGGGTCTTCTTCTCTATAGGAATGGCATTCCAAACATGTCAACTTAAACTGTCTTTAGTAGTCATCTAACTTTGTCTTTCTTATGTACTTTAATGGTGGTCAAATCAGCCTCCTTTATACTAAGGCTGACTAAAGGGCTACTGTCACAAATAGAGGTGAGATAAAATAAAGGTTAGGTCCAATACCTGACGGAGGGGTCCGGCCGGCGCTCGGTCGGCGGTCGGCGGCGCGGCGAGCACGTCACACTGGGGCCTGCCAACACTAGCGCCCCGCTCGCACGCGTATTGGCGTCTCGCCCCTGCCGTGCTTGGTTTGTAATCGCGCCGAGCGTGGCTGCGTTGTATATATCGTCTCCCGTACATTTAAGTACATTACAGCTCCCGAGGTTGCGCTTTAAAACATTACATTTTATGGCAGTGAGGATAGGGGAAGCAGGACTGTAAAATCTGGATGTTATATTATTGAGAGACTATTATACTTTATTTACAGAGAGCAAGCAAAAGCATGTGAGGCATTATCAGAGTTGTCAGTATGGCAGGAGGCGCCCATCCCCGGTGGCATGCCGGGCTGGATGCTGGCACAGTCCTTCAAGAAGAACCTCAAAGTAGCTTTGCTTGGAGGGTGAGTCTACATCCTACTAATATAATGCTATGAATATGGACGTTCTATCTATCTATCTCATCATGACATATCCCTTGCGGGGTAAGAAGGATGTTAATTAGTTAATTACGTCTAAACAGCAGAACATAATAAAATTAAGCATAGGGATAGGTTATAAGCTGAATTATCAGTTGGATATATTTTGGTCAAACATAAAATAATTTTGATTATATCAAAAATAAATGTGGTAACATCTATCTGGTTGATCTGATGGCAGATAATATGTCCAGTGATCATAAGGCTTTAGGTTTAAATCCTAAGCCAGTCGAAGTTAATACTCGAGAGTTTGGGCTAGTTCCTGGTATAGTAATCGATATTAATAATAATAATTTAGAATAATAGTGTTGCCCCTCTGTACACATGACCAAGTAACCGATTTCAACGACAGACTGACACTTTTTTATCTGAGTTTAAGGTTTAATGTTTTTATATATGTTTGGGATATAACTTCTTTGTTTATGAATTAATTTTGAAGATTTGTTTGAGTTGAGTTAAGTATAGCTCTGAAATGGTCCAATTTTAATTTCGTTGGTATTGGAATTCTGACTTTGGTGATACATGATCACATAAAATTGTAGAATAATTAATTTTTAAAAAAGGGCAATTGAGTTCAATGAATGCAAAAGTAATATAACCAAAAAGTAAAAACATTTTTTTTATGGAGTTGGTGGACTTTACTGACCGACTGGCAAACTTGAATCCCTTTTTTTTTAAATTTAATTATGGTTTTTTAGTTATCTTAGGCCCACTTGCACGAACCAGGTTAGCATTATCTATTGATTAACTCGAGATTATAAACTAAGTTGAAGGCAATTTAACTTTATAACCTCGAGTTAGATGATAGGTAGCCCTAACCCTGGTTCGTGCAAGTAGTCCTATTATGCTATAGCTATTTGTAGTCCGTTTCCCTGTTTTTTTAAGTTATGTAAATAACTTAAAAGTAAAAATTATTCAAGCTGGTCTTTGCTTAGCATCCAGACCACCCAGAATCCTCTAGCTTTTCATTATAGCATATATTTACAAATAGTCTTATATCTCACTCGTAAGGCATCACACTGGAGCTGGATCGCATTAATGATTTTGTATAATATAAAAATGTATTTATCTATTCAAAAAATGATGACAAAAATTAATGGAGAATTAAACAAAAAAGACAAGCCCGCTGAGTTTCTCGCCGGATCTTCTCAGTGGAGGCCGCGTTCAGATCCGGTGGTAGATTAGTAAGTTAAAAAAAAATGTAAATATGACACTTTGTAAGCACCCCCGCAGGGTTTATGCAAAATAAACGGGTTGAGTTTGAAAAAATGAGTTGAGGAACATGATGCGATCAGTGGGCGGGCGTGGAGCATGTCGTCCTCCCTGGAGCCGGACGGCAAGGCGCGCGACGCGGCGTTCCTGGACGCGTACGCGCTGGAGCGCTGGGAGTGCGTGCTGCACTACATGGTGGGCAGCGCGCAGACCGAGGGCATCAGCGCCGACGCCGTGCGCATCCTGCTGCACGCGGGGCTCATGACCAGGTCGGTGCCATCGCATTACTATAGGCCTTTTCACCAGTAATGGGTAACTGACGTTCATAATTTGACGTTTCCAGAAATCTGGTGAGTGCAAAATAGAATCAATAGAATATCGTATCGAGAAAATTTATAACGATGAATGAATCGATATTAATAATAATAATTTAGAAACAAAATAAAATAATCTCTATTTATTTACGAATCAAAAAATTGTCAAAAAAATCATCTGAATATTCTGATCTGAATTACTTAAAAAATCTAAAAACTCTGGTTTAATATGTCAAGATAGCGCACTTACGTTTATTTATTTATTTCTTGACCATGAGAATACTAAATATTTCCGTCAAAAACATAGAATAATATATTCGTAAAAAAACGGCAATAGATTTGGTACATTTTTTGGGATCTATTATCTATCTATGTCTATGTATTTTTTGGGATCTTTTACTTTCAATATTCTTAAATACAATATGCGTGAAGTGGAATATGATCAAACGTCAACGTACCCATGTCTCGTGAAAAAGACTATAGATGTCACAACAGAGATAAACACTTATAGAAACTACACTAACTGTGGAAGCTTGTTATTAGCAACTTGGTCACTATTTACATTATAATATCATTTTGTTATTAGTCTGTAAACTTTCTTAGAAATAAATAATTAAAATAGAAAAGTGGGGGAAAGAAATACAGCAAGGGCGTCGCCAGCCGATGGTTAGCGGGAGGGGAAGGGGTGACAAGTTGATATAGGGATGATGGGGAAAGTATGAATTGTGGGTACAGTCAACAGTACATGAAGCTTTACATTTGTAGTGCAAGTCTTATCTCCTCGGCGATTGTAATATGAATGGTACGAAGTCCAATGTGTAAAGCTCCATGAGCTCTTGACTGTTGTACAATAACTAACTTTTGAACAGTTATTATATTTATTAGAAAAATAGAATAATAAAAATTTGGGACAATATTGCTTCAAATAGTTTGTTAATGTGGTATAGAAACAAACTATGAAGTCTTCCAACTAGTGAAAGCTTCATACAACTGCGCTACCCGTGCAAAAGTACACTTAGACATAAGTAATTAGAAGAAACGTGCAGCGCGACTTCTTGATTGAGCGATTAATAGATCTTAGCTAACTAACAGCCAGAGATGGGCAAAATGTAATTAGATTAATGATTACAATTGTATTTTGCAATATTCAGTCATGATTTAAAATTAAAAGTGTCATCATCACGCGTATATTCCCAAGTAGGGGTGGTTAATCATTAACTGATTACATTTTGCACATCTCTGCTCACGGCATGTCTGATCACTTCACAGTCAAGAGAACAACAATGGTTTGGTTCACAAACGACCTTGTTTCAGGGATGCAGAAGACGGTTCTGCAGTAATCACACGAGCCGGTTTTCAGTTCCTACTGTTAAGCACAGCCAAACAGGTAATTGGATTAACTAGCTGTTAACCGTGACTTCCCCCGCGTGTAATTTAATAACTAATCTTTTTCTAAAAAACAGTAGCCAAGGTTATTCTTTATAACATCAACTATCTGCCAATGAAAGTCCCGTCAAAATCGGCTCAGCCGTTTCGGAGATTAACCGGAACAAACAGACAGACATTTTTTTTATAAGTACCGTATATACTTCCATATGCATTTAGTAAAAAGCTGATATTTTGACATTACACACACTTCAATTTTATTTATTTGTATATATATAGATTAGTCGTCGCTCCAAGTGATCAAATAAAATGAGATGTGACCCTCACTAGCTTCGCGACACTGTCTATGTACTGTACTGTTCATAATACAAACACCTAGGGGTTCTACCACAATCTCTTTATGTACTAGAGTGAGCAGACCCCCACAAGGTGGACGATGGCCTGGTCGTGGATGGGATGGTTGTCGTGGCGATCTATCGTGAAGGCCTCTGTCTTGTAGTGGTTATGTTTCGGCTGATATGATGTATCTTTAAGGGTATGACTAATGTCAATGACCTTGAGAATTTTTGTTTGAAAATGTCCCTTGTCTGATGACCTTGACAACAGTGAAGTGTGCCCGGAGGACCCAAAATGTAAAGGTTTTTTTTTCAAATGATCCAGATATAGTTAATTAAAATAAAAAAGCCATCCATACCATTTATATATAGAGCATATGTTAAGCTTTTTTTTCGTATATATTTTATATCCAATCTACCATTGTATTTAACATTTGCAATATAGTATAATATGCTATTTGACTAATTTTAGAAAACCGATTTAAATTATTCTTTATTACGTAATAAGGACACTACATTATTATTTCCGAGAAATCTACTTTAATATCAATAAAAATCAAATGATAAAGTTTAAATGCGCGCCAAAAACGGTGTTACTGTAATGGCGCCGGTCACATGATATGTGTGACGTCACACGCTCGTAATCAAATTAATTAGACAGTAGCTGAAGTACTAATAACCCAGTGGCTGAAGTGAATTTCATAATTTTTCTTCAAATCCATTGAATATAATGGTGTTTAATGCCACAATGTACAAATACGTCTATTAATAGTCCACACAAACTGTTTTTGTTCTAACGAATCCCAAAAAGCGAAAAATGTTATTATAATTAGTTCGAAGCGACCCAAAGAGCATTTTATCGCATTCAAATGTTTTTATGTTTGAAAATCACTTTGATATAAGTAGTATTTAACTGTATATATACTAGACAGTAGCTAAAATGTCGGTTTTTATAAAACGAAATAACATCTATAATACCTAGTATAGCTTAATCTTGCAGCGTAAGTTTGAAGGATCCTTACACTGCTGTTTTTACATTTTAAAGTTCCGCAGCATAGTAGTCAGCGTTATTCTTAAAGAAAAGAGCAACTATAAATGCGTCAATCTTTGTTAAGTTGTTGTTATCAGCTCGCACAAAATTTGACTCCATTTTTAAATTCAAAACGAAAATTTACGCAATTAGTTAAAGATTTATCAAAAAATATCAGAAAGCTGTTTGCGAAATAGCTCAAAGATCGAATATAACACCCGGAAAACATAAAACGCGAACTACACTACTATCAGTCGAGGAAGCCATGTTAACTATCGTGTGACGTCACCAGAGATACAACCAATCACAGGGCGTTCCCGTCACAGACAAAATTTCATAAATTATTATGAAAGTAGTGAAATATGTTTTATTACCCTATAATCTGTTAGGATGACCACAATTTATAGTTTATTTTAAATTTTGTCAAATAGCCTAATAAGATAGAGTTTTTAAAAGTATTATTTTGAAAAATTGAATTGGAAAAATTAAAATTTACTCCATACATTAAATTCACGACATTTTCACCTTCATTTTTATATATATTTCTTGTAATAGATACGCAGTAGATTCATCAACAATCTTCTGTAAATAGAGCCTATTTTTGGGAGTTAGGTTAGGTTCCCCCTTAAGTTTCCATCATTACTTATACATTCAATTTATTATTGAAATGCAAAACGTGTAGTATTTTTGTTTTATGTAATAATTTAATGATAGATTAGCGATTATGCCATCTATAGAATGTCAAAAAACTGTTGGGACTCTATAGAGAGTACATTCTCTGCTTACCCCGCATCTATCTATCAAATATAGCTAGATACACAGTTACCGCACAAGAAATGTCACTACCAAAAGGCAGGCAAAAGTGGAGGGAGACTAAAAAATTAACAGGCTTCCGTTTTTATGAAAATACAACTTTAAGTGATACAAGTAAGGTGCACTATGCCCTAATTTATGCTAATATTATTACTATAACTACTCACGAGGATTGAGGACGTTATTTTGAACGGAACTGTGTATCTTGTTATGGCATATCGGTGGTCTAGATACCTAGATAGGTGTAGAACGTGTGTGCTAGTGGGCGGTTGTTGCGCAGGTGTGGCTGTTCCTGCAGCACTACCTGCACACGGCGGAGAAGCGCAGCCTGAGCGCGGCCGAGTGCCTCGCCTTCCTCTACCAGCTCAGCTTCAGCACGCTCGGCAAGGTCAGTGCTCGCCGACACCAAGCGGCGACAGAGGAAGAGTGAACCACTCTTCTTCTTTAAGTTATGGCTTCACACTCATTTTATTTTAAGTGTATTTTGCCAGTGTCCAGTGAGATGCATAATCTTCTTTGTTTAAATTAATTCAACTCCCCGATGAACTTGATGATAACGAAATTGATGAAGTACCCCACCCTGGATAGTAAAGCGATGGATACTTCACATACATTTTTTCTTTTGCGACGGCCGTTTTGTGGGAGATCGAAAAGGCACGTTTTATCAATTTGTTTCAATTACTTTCACTCATGCACGAACAGGAATACACAATGGTTTATATTCCACCAACATTACACATTATTATTCGAAATAACTCTATTTTTGGAAATTAAGACAAATTGACAACATTACTCTTCGACTTCCCACCAAAACTCTCGAGTGGACCACTCAATACTAATATAATAAAGCCAAAGAGTTTGTTTGTTTTGTTTAACGAACGCGCTAATCTCTGAAACCACCAGTAGGATTTGAAAAAATGATTTTGCATTTGATAGCCCAATTCTTAACATCACGCTACGGTCCTCGGGACCCGAGCAGCAAAAGTGAGAAGAATGCTAACGGAAATCTATCTATCTATAACCTCACGCCAGATCCCTTGCGGGGTAGGCAGAGAGTACAGAGTTCCAACAGGTTCTTTCCTTACATACCTCTCTGGCTTCCTCGACTCTCATAGTTCGTCTCATACACGCTCGCCGGTTACGGAGACTCTTGACTTTTCCATCAGATAAGACTCGGTTTATTTGGTCGTGGTAAGATAGTCTAGGTCTTCCCCGGTACCTGCATCCTTCCACTTTCACATTGTATATCTGTTTTGTCATTCTTTCCTCTGGCATTCTTTCTATATGCCCGAACCAACGGAGCATGCCCTTTCTCATCTTTACACCGATACTATCTTTCATACCTACTCGCTGTCTTACTATGCTGTTGCTAATGCGGTCGGTCAGCTTCACTCCGCACATCTTCCGCAGAGCTCGCATTTCTACCGCATTTATCCTACTTTCATTCTCCTTCTTACATACCCAGCTCTCGCTACCATATAACAGCGTTGGGACAAGAACTCCGTTATGTATGGCCAGCTGCGCCTTATGACTTAAGTGCCGGCTCCCGAGTAGCTTTCCCATCGCACCATTCACTCTGTTCCCTGCACTCACTCTTCTCTCTATGTCAGCGGTGTATTTCCCATCCTTACTGAAGGCGCATCCAAGATATACAAACTCATTCACTTGCTCCAGCACATCGTTACCAACCACAATCCTTACATTCGTTCTGGTTTCTTCCCTTTCAAAAACCATAATCTTGGTTTTCTTCACATTCAGGTGTAAGCCATTGATCATGCAGTCGTCTTTCATAACTGTGACTAGTGTTTGCAGATCAGTGGCTGTTGGCGCTATTAAAACCGCGTCATCTGCATAAAGTAGATGGTTTACCACTAAGTCACCCATTTGTACACCTTCATTCATCGCTTTCAGTCTTTGAAGACTTTTGTGCAGATATATTATAAACAGTCTAGCGGACAACACGCAACCCTGCTTGACGCCGATTTTAACGTCAAACCAGGGTGACCTGTTACCACCCACCCGTACGCATGCCTTGCAGTCCACATAAGTGGACTGGACGGCTCGCAACAGAGTGCCATCTATACCATACTCTGGCAAAATGTCCCAAAGTCTCTTTCGCACAACTCTGTCAAATGCCTTCTCCAGATCTACAAAACCGCAGAAAACCTTCCGGCCCTCTGCCAGATGCTTCTCTACGATGTTGCGGAGTGAGAAGACTTGATCCGAGCATCCTCTTCCAGACCTGAAACCCCCTTGTGCCTCGCACAACATTCCATCGGACTTCACGCGCATTCTCCGTTCAATAATTTTACCGTACACCTTGGCTGCCAAGCTGATCAAACTGATGGCTCTGTAATTGGCGCAGTCATATTGTGAACCCTTGCCTTTATACAAGGGTACTATGACTGCGCGGCGCCAATCTGTAGGGACTCTACCGGTCCTCCAGCAAAGGTTTGCAAGGGCCCGGAAAGCGTCCCGGACGCAAGTTCCACCATATTTGATCATCTCGGCAGATATCATGTCTACTCCCGCAGCTTTACCGTTTTTCATACTTCCTATCGCCCATTCAACTTCTTCCATAGTGATGTCCTCCGTTGATTCTGGTGCCGCAATCTCGCCTTTAGGCACGTCTGCGGCATCAGCATCCGGGTCATCTCCATACATTTCTCCAAAATATTCACTCCACCGGTTTAGCACAGCTTGTGTGTCTGCAAGAATGTCACCATCTTTAGATTTTATCCTTTCCATTCTGGAGCCTGACGAATCACCTCGAGCCTTTCTCACCTTGCTCCAAAAGAGTTTGGTGTTGTTCTCGAAGTTCTTCGCCAGCCTCTCCTCCTCAATCATACTGGCTCTTTCACGCTTTTCTTAAAGTTTTAGTGGCATTCTTGCATTGCCGGTATATTTCTTTCCTCATCTCTGTCATACTGGCATTCAGGTTCAAAGAAGATACATAGTCCTGCCACGCTTTCTTCTTACTTTCTACGGAGCTTTGCAACTCCGCATCCCACCATGCATCACCTTTTGCTGTAATATGCTTCTTTGAGCAACCACATACTTCTTTCGCGGATTCCACCAAACTCTCTTTCAGGCTATTCCAGCATTCATCTACATTTGAGTCCGAAGAGCCTGCTGTCAAAAGCTTGTCCCGGACTCTGTCTTCATACATTCTCCTCACGCTCTCATCTTGCAACTTTTCAACCTTTAATCTTTCAAGGTCTCCGAAGGGGATACGCTCTCGCCAGTGCCTCCACTTCCTGAACAGACCACTAAACCGCGCAACTACGAGATAGTGATCCGATTCCAGAGTGGGGCCTCTATACGCACGCGTATCTTGTAGTTTGCTTCGGAGACGGTTATCAACCAGGATCAGATCTATCATGCTTTTTTGTTCATTCCTTCTCCACGTATACATATGTATGTCCTTATGCTGGAATATCGTATTAGACACAAGGAGACCCCTTTCCTTTGCTAACGGAAAACGAAGTAATAACGCAGGCGGGCGATGCGTTGCACGTTTTAGCTTCGTGGTAAATGGCGGCCAAAAACGCGGGGCTTAGCTAGTAGTTGTATAAAATTATATCGAATGTAGTTATGCAGTAATCTTTTAACAGTTCGTGATGTGTTCCTTTAACAATTTCACTAATAGCAAGCATGGTATTAAAAGGTTTTTACAACTACGGTCGTTTAATTTACACAGGACTACAGCACAGAGGGCATGAGTAACAACATGCTGGTGTTTCTGCAACATCTGAGAGAGTTTGGACTTGTATACCAAAGAAAGGTTTGTTTCATGTAGGTTCTTAAATTATTTATCATCGCCCCAGATCCTTTGTGGGCTCAGCAGAGGGTGCAGACTTTTAACGGGCCCCTTCAGATCTCTCTCGTATTCTTCTGATTACGGAGACTTGAATTGCTCATCTGGTAAGAACGTTTTATTTCCTTGCGATCGGACCATATGACTTTTTTTCTTATTCGTCCGATTAAATAATCGGACGGTGAAAGTTATTATCGATTTTTAAAAACGCATAGCCGGATCGATCATTAAAGAATGGGATTGAAGACAGGTATGCGACATCAGTGGCGGGCAAGAGCTAAATTTGATGTGGGCGAATTATATTTTGCGAGGCCCTCTAGTTGCGCACGACGACGAATTTCATGAAATAATAAAAAGCATTTTAAAACCGCTTAATTTTGATAAGACTGATAATGATTTTATATTGTGCTATTACGCATACACAAGCAGACAAGTTTAGGTTTTTTGGTTTTTGAAGTCGGTTTCCTTTTTATAAAAGTTTTTTATTTCATAATTTTAGTGGTGAGTGAATTAATTATGTACATTTACTTACGTATATTATAATATTCTACTAAGTTCTACAGTAAAGTACTTGCAGGATTGATATAATACTCATTGTAACTCATTATACACATTTGTGTTGTTTGCGGTCAAGGAGTCCCATAGTGTATCTTCAAAGTCCAAGGTCCAGTATCGCTGAAATTAAAATGGGACCACCTTGGAGCTATACTAAACCCAATGCAAAAAAGAATCATCAAAGTCGATCACTGTTTATTTTTAACCGACTTTAAAAGGGAGGAGGTTCTATGTTCGTCTGTGTGTATGCTTTTTTCTTTTGTTTCATGTTCACCGATAATTCCGTCAGTTGTGGACCGATTTTAATGATTATATCAATCCCGTAGGTACTTACTTGCGAACTAAGCAAAATAATATACTAGGAGGGATCAAAAAGTAGTGAGAACGACATACTCCTTGGTAAAAAAAAAAATATTGGCAGGCATAGCTCAGATACATACTTGTAATATTAATAAAAAAAAAATATTTGATTCTCTTTTGTTTTTTTCTGAATGTAGTCATTTGTTTGCTTCGTGTCTGAACGTGTTCTCGGAAATGGAGAAAAACGAAGTGCGAGCCGTTATTAAATACCTCTGTTTAAAAAAGTTAACGACACAAGAGATTCATTGCGATTTGGAGGCAACATAAGGAGAGTCTGCTCCGCCGTATTCCACTGTCGCAAGGTGGGCTTCTCAATTTCGAGTAGGGAGAACGAGCACGGAAGACGAACATCGTTGCGGCCGTCCATCGACGTCAGTCACCCAAGAAAATGTTGCGAAAGTCGAGAAAATTATATTGAGCGATCGAAGAGTTACCATCCGATACTTAATTCAAGAAACGGGCATTTCATATGGAAGTATTCAATCCATTTTCAATATGGATCTTTGAATATGAGAAAAGTCTCCGCAAGATGGATGCCGAGAATGTTAACCGACAGTCAGAAACAAAATCGACTTGACATTTTGAAGATATTGTTGGCCAAGTTTCAAGAAGATTCTGAAAACTTTTTGTCTCGTTTCGTAACAATGGACGAAACGTGGGTCCATCATTTTGATCCCGAGACAAAACAGCAATCTTAGCAATGGAAACGGCCATCATCACCGACCCCGAAGAAGTTTCGTGTCGTGGCATCGGCTAGCAAGGTTATGACCTCAATATTTTGGGACTCAGAAGGAATATTGTTGATTGATTACCTGGAGCGTGGAACCACTATTACAGGCCAATATTATGCAGTTTTAATTCCCAAGTTGAGGAATGCCATCAGAGAGAAAAGGAGAGGGAAACTTCGAAGGGGCGTGCTGTTTCATCACCCGCGCACAGGTCGGCAGTTGCGATGGCTGCCATTCAGCAAGCTGGCTTCGAATTGGTTGACCACCCCCCTTATTGATCAGATCTGGCGGCTAGCGATTTTTATCTGTTCCCAAATTGAAAAAATACTTAAGGGGAAACAGGTACGAAGACGATAACGAGGTGATGGATGCCGTGGAGAGCTTTTTGCAGGACCAAGACAAAACTTTTTTTGTGAAAGGGATTGAAGCCTTGGAAAAGCGCTGGACTCGGTGTGTAGAGAGAAACTATGTAGAAAAATAAATTATTAACTTATCAATAGTCATTATATTCTATCTCATTCTCACTACTTTTTGATCCCTCCTCGTAATATAGGTATATAAATATTAATTAATTAATAAATAACAAAACAAAAAAGGGAAACCGATTTCATATGCCGAAAATAAATATATAAAGTCGGTGCCAAGTAACTGGCTGCTCTAACCGGACTTCAAATATTTATTTTTTGCTTTAGGAAGTCGGTTTCCCTTTTTTTATAAAGTTATTCATATCTTTACTGAACGCGTTAATAATTGTGTTGTAATTCAACTTAGATGCTATAACTGCTTCAATAGATAAAACTCGCAAAGCTGAAAGTCTTTCTTGACTCATGGTATTTCTTAAATATTTTTTTATTATAAAATCCATAATAGTAGGAATTTTAAATTTGGTATGTCAATATTATAGTTATAGTTTTATGATGAATAATTTTTTTTCGTTGCGTTCTTCAAGGCGCGAGGCCCTTCGGACCGCGAGGCCGTAGGCGATGGCCCACGTCGCCCATGCCTTACGCCGCCTTTGTGCGGAATCGATATTTTATACCTATTTAGTGACAACGGCGACATCCTATTATAGCAGTTTTAAACAATTCATCCGATCGATAGGACCACAAAAGCTTTATTCTAATTAGAAGCGATTTTTTTTTAACCTTGCCCCACACTAGGATTTATTCCTGTGTCGTGGGTGCGTTTACAAACATGAAAATTCACATACACAAATACCCAGACCGAAACAAATAATTGTGGGTCATACAAAGATTTGTCCCGTGCAGGAATCGAACCCGCGACTATTAGACACAGTGGGCGTAGCGGCTTAAGCTCTTAACCACTGCGCTAAATCGTTCGTCAATTTAGAACATTTCGGTCACATTTTGTGTACTCACGTTTGTTCGTGGTTCGATGAGTCGAAATATGAGTATTTGTATTTCTCCGTGGTTCCTCTTTGTCCGATGAGTCGGACCAATAGTATAAAAAATGTATGTGGTCCGATCGGTCCGACAAAGCAGTCGGGCACATGGTTCCCCAATACTTTACCCCTCCTATCAGCTGCTACCGCCGTCCGCGGCATGTTCTCACCGACCGGTCTAAGATGGGTGACCGTTCGTTGCATTTTCATATTGGAGCGTCTCCGAATTTCGGAAGGTACGCTTAGCCGTCGGTCCCGGTTACCACTCAATGTGCTAGTTAAGCAAAGTTGGAAGGCTTATAGGTGGCTCGATAAGTTCCAACAGCAACAGGCGACACGCTTCCACTGCACCGCACTGGGTCCGCGTGGTGGAGTATGACCTAGGGGTCGGAACCGGTTTTTAAAAACCGTTTTAAAAGGTTCGAAACCGCTTCAAAATTACGTTCTTTTATTAACCGGTTAATGAACAAACCTTTTCAAATTGAACGAAATGAATTTCGATTACCGGTTATTATGAAGAACATAATTAACCGGTTTCCGACCTATGCCATGACCTAATCTCACCTCGATTCGTGGGAGAAGGCCAGTCGTGACACAGTATAGGCTGACATTATTACTGTTGTTCTGGCCAGCGCAAGGCGGGCCGCTTCTACCCGACGCGCCTCGCCCTCAATATCGCGTGCGTGCGCGACGCGGCCGGGCCGGCGGCGCCGCTGGCTGACAGTTCTACGCCTGCGCAGGGCTACATCATGGTGGAGACCAACTATCGCGTGTACGCCTACACGCAGACCAACCTGCAGGTCGCGCTGCTCGGCCTCTTCACGGAGCTCATGTACAGGTCACAAGGAAAACAAATTAATGCTTTCATGTTTTTATGTGTAGCGCTAGTGTTTCTTGTCATTCCCCTCCACAGAAATATACATTTCGAACGAGTGATGGTGCTACTCCTACTAATATTATAAATATGAAATTTTGTGTGTTTGTTACTCAACACGCAAAAAACATGGATTTGGATGAAATTTCGCATACAGACAGTTTATAGCCTAGATTAACACACATCAGAATCAGAATATTTTTTATTCATGTAAACCATTACAGTATTTATGAAACGTCAGAATAGTAACAAAAACTACCACCACTTAGGAATGTCATTCCTGTGGAGAAGAAGGGCGAGAAATTCCATGGTAATAGTATTTTTACAATTTTTAGGGTTTCGTACCTAAAGCGAAACCCTTACAGGATCACTTCGTTGTCCGTCTGTCCGACGGTTATCACCTTTTTTTCTCAGGAACGGCTAAAGGTATTAGGTTGAAATTTATATCAAATACGAAGGTCTGCGGTCCCCTACTGGTGTAAAAAAATGAAGGTTCTAAGTAAACCGAAACAAAAGATATGGCCATTCAAAGTTACTCATTAGAAATTATATAGCACTTCCCGTTGACCTAGAATCGTGGAATTTGGCAAGAAGCAAGGTTTTAAAGTACAAGTCAAGGAAAAAAAAACGATATTTGTCAATTTATAACTATAACATATAAAACATTATTATTTTCCCTGAAATCCGCGATTAAAATAGCGCTGTCTAGTGACTACTACACACACTACAACTATACTTCTTTGTCTATGTGATATCAGTGACATTGGGTGGAACTATTTTGATTTGTGGTGAAGAAATATTTATTCATACACACAGAGATGGCGCCACAGATCTGTCGCGCCATCTCTGTTGGATCAGATTGTCGATTTATTCTTTTATTTTTATATAGTTTGAATAAAAATTAAATGTTATTAATTTAATTACGGCAAAATTTTATAAAGAAAGAGCACTTTTTTACAAGGTATCTTTATGGACTGCCTCGTTGAACAATTAGGTACCGTATAATGCACTTAGAGACCGCGGAGGATCTCGTACAAATTGTAGGGCGATCAAAATGTAGTTTTTCTATAGAAAATTTCCCAGTATCAGTCCGGAGTCCGAAGTTGTGCCCGGTATGATAGCAATAGCCTCGCCACTATTACATTGGAACCTAACATTCTCAGCAATAAGTTGGTGTGCGCACATAGCACACCTCTTAGCCACTCCCGTTTGGGAATGTAGGCGTCCCGGTGTGTGTGATTTTTTTATACGGAAATAATTAATTATCAACGTTGTTCATTTAAATTGTAAAATATATATAAATAAACATCGTCACCTGTATTCCCCAACGTCGGATGTTATGTCTTATGCAATAGGAGGCAAGCCTAATGCCATTATATCGGGCACAATGCCAGTTGACACTGGAAATATTTCTATCGAAAAATTACATTCTTTCTGACGCATTATTGGCCAATAGACTAACGAGGTATAGGTAACTTTTGTGTCTTTCTGGTTCAAATCTTGTAATTCATTTTTCAAGCACTTCGGTTATTTTATTTATTAGTTTTATTTTATTAGGATATCCAATAGCGTTTGAAAATAGAAAGCATGTATCCGACTGAGCTGGAATTTAGCATACGTATGTAAATTCGGTGTCAATGCAATCATATCGTACATACCATGGACCCAGCTCCAGACCAGTCTTTTGATGGGGTCGAAAGGTGGCCATGGGAACATGTCAACTACACAACATAACCACCTCGTGTTTAGGCTTGTTAGATTGGTATTGACAAGTACTATACAACCAGGTGATGTTTAGGGTCTGATGATGAAGTGGAAAGGTGACCAAGATTGGCTAACGGAACTATCCAACTAATCAAAATAATCGCGCTGTGTTTGGGTTCGTTGGATTTGTCTTGACGAGTTCTGTAGACCCGGATGATGTTGAGGGTCTAGTAATGGAGCTGGAGGTTAGCCAATAGAACTTCTCAACTACTGAAAATAATCCTGAAGTGCTTGGGCTCGTTAGATTTGTCTTGACGAGTTTTATAAATCCGAACGCTGTCCAGGGTCTAATGATGAAGCCGGGGGGTGACCAACGGAACTACCCAACTACTGGACATAGCCCCGCCGTGTTTGGGCTCATTGGATTTGTCTTGACGAGTTCTCTAGACCCGGAAGATGTCCATGGTCTGATAATGGAGATGTAGGGTGGCCAATAGAACTTCCCAACTACTGAACATAATCCTGCCGTTTTTGGGCTCTTTGGATTTGTCTTAACGAGTTTTGTAGATCCGGACGATGACCAGGGTCTCAAGATGGAGCCGGGGGGTGGCCAACGGAACTACCCAACTACTTTTCATAACCCCGAAATATTAGTACTCGTTGAATTTGTCTTGACAAGTACCATTGTTTACGTATTATTAAATTGTATTATTTTTAGTTCGATATAACCTCGCTAGATAGCGTTCATTGCGACGCCCGGAATTGTGAATCGCGGTATCAAGTTTTTTATATAGTTCATATAGTCGATAGCTTTTATTGTATGGTCGTAACTAAGCACAGATCACAAGGACACCGCCCCGCAACGCGCAACAGATAGTTTCATTAGCGCATTACATAGTACTCTAAACTAGTGATGTGTACCGGAGGCCAAATCAGTCTCCAGAGATTTTAGGAGAATTTACAAAAATAACCGGAGGATCTCTGCAGAAAAACCGGTTGATAACGACGTAATGAAAATAATTAACATATAACAAATAGTTCATAGGTAAATAGCTGTACGTACCCATACCTACCTGATTATCTACTACTACTACTATCTTCACGACTTAAGCAACGAGTAAAAGTAACAGTTCTGAGCAAAAATGAACAATACTTATTTAACTACGAAGTACATAGTTTTATATTATCAAAAAAAGATTTGGTAGACAAATAAAACAATACTTAATAAATTTGTACATAATTAAACATATCTAGGTTTGTTAACCTCCTATATGGACAAAATTATGGACTAAGGATGCATTAAAAAAAAATCCGGTATTTTTATTAATTACCGGTGAAAAGCCGGTTTATGTGTTAACCGGTGAATCTCCGGTTTTTATTGAACCGGTTCACATCACTACTCTAGACCCCACCCAGTCCTTAAATAACCATAGTACTTCGTCGGTCTCCGTTGTGTTTTTGCCATAAAGTTTTTGCTATTGAAGCTTGATTTCAAAAATAACTTTTTAAATTAAAATTATTATTTATGAAATATTTTGATGTTTTTTTAGGCTCCATTTTTATTTCATTGATATTGGATCTTGGGATTTGAAAATACACTAGGAAACTCCTTAACGACAAACAATACGAATGTGTAGATTGAGTTATTATGAGTTTATGGTCGTCCTATAGGTACCTTACTATAGAACTAAACAAAATATTTAGGAGGCCCAAAAAGGAGGCTTACAAATTAATCTGTATACATATTATTATGTATGTTTGACAATAACTACTTCGTTTATAATCCTATTTTAATGTTAATAAATAATTATAATAAAAAATCTTTTAAAAAACATGTTTTATTGTGACAATACGACGGAGATATTCTACTAAGCCGAGGAGTTACTTTGGTATATGGTACTTGTCTAGATAAATCAAACTAGCCCAAATACGATAGAGTTACGTTATATTGGCAAAATCATTGACGAAACTACAATTTGGCGGTGAAACTGACCGAAACTGAACCCGGTACGAAATCCTCAGGCGCGAGTCCTACTCGCACCTGTCCAGTTATTTCTATCTACATTTTGTTATGGGGTATAGGAGAACAATGTAGTATCAGGTGAGTCTAATATAAGATGAGTCTAACATAGGTTACTTTTATCCCGGAAAAATGCAAGGTTCCTATCTAAAATCAACGCGAACTAAGTGGCAAGTAGAAACTAATCCAGTCAGTCAGAAACAATCTAAGTCCATTGCTGGAGATAAGCCTCTCTCTAGGCTACTCTCGTCCAATTGCTGCCAGCCTCCCTGCGAAGAAAGATCGTCGCTCCATCTAGCCTGATGGCGTGCTAGATGGCGTTTGTTTTTTGTAGCCCCGCACTAGGATTTATTTCTGTGTCGTGGGTGCGTTTACATATATAAACATTCACATACACAAATGGCCAGATCGAAACAATTAATTGTGGGTCACACAAAGATTTGTCCCGTGCGGGAATAGAACCCGCGACTATTAGACAGTGGGCGGAGCGGCTTAAGCTGCTCCAAATCGTCCGTCGTGCACTATATTTGCTAATCTGTGGTCTCCACTTAAGAACACATCTACCCCAGTGGGTTCGTTAACTAATGTGGCTAGTCTTCTGCCACTTCAACTTAATAATCTGGTGGGCTATTCGATTTTCTACCAGATCCTTTCGTTCCAGATTCTATTTTGTCTTTCCATAGTTCGCTGCCGAAAAATTCATAGAAAGACTGCCCAATATCGTTGACACCGTGTCTGCAAGAGACCGGTCCGATCTAATAGGACTGATGTTTGAGAAATTCCCATTATAGATAAAATACTGTTGCATCAATACAACAAGTGTACTACAGCCACGAAAATATTAGTTCAATCCGACTGGGCCACCGCCGGCCATACACCGGTGGGTTGTCAGTGTAATACCCGGTTTATACACTGCTATTGCCGCTATTTCTCGCCTAGACCAATGAGCAGTACCGCGGCAGCGTCGACTGTTCACATACTTCCTTCGCACTTAAAGAAGCGCTCTGTATTTCCCTTATGTTTGGAAAAAACTCCCGACATCTGATTTTCTTTTTCGATTGATTTCATAAAAAAATCCTCAAGGCAATTTTTATACCGGCTTTCCCATGCTTTTTTATAATGCACCTCTCACATGTTTTTGTGTATTTTATATATTTCTGTAGTTTTTTATCCTTAAGTTTTTTTTTAAATTATTTTGCCCCATGATTGCAAAAAGATTTCTAATCTGGGCACACTGAGCGGGCGGGGCTTGTCAGTCTTTGGACTTCCGCTCAAAAAACTGTCACCGAAGGGAGCGGTCGGCGGTGGTAGTGTAGGAAGGGAAATAAAGCGTAAGTGGCGCGTTTATACTGCTAACCTTTCCTCACTTCACGCGGAAGTGGGTCGTTTGTAAATTGGTTATAATAACGTATAATAAAAACAGTCTGGAGACGATGGTGGGGAGCGCCGCAGACGGGCGCCGCTTGTCGCTTGCGAGTAGCACGCAATTACTTAATACGTGTTTTACTGGGACTTAGTTATAAAAGTAGTGAATCGTAGTGAGTGCATAAGATTGTTGTTCCCGGTGCAGATTCCCGAACCTGGTAGTGGGAGTGCTGACGCGCGAGTCGGTGCGCCAGGCGCTGCGCGGCGGCATCACGGCCGAGCAGATCGTGCACTACCTGGAGCAGCACGCGCACCCGCAGGTCAACGCGCCACCTCGCACTTATTTTATTAAATGAAACTCCCAGGAAAGTTGAGGAAAGCCACCACTATAGCAAACACTTGAACTTAAGAATGATATGCTCAAAAAGCATGCTGAAACACGCATTATATTTAGGAGCTTTACTGTTGTGAGATCAATAAATGAAAGATAACGTGTTGACGTTTAACGTGTATTTGCTATCCTGCTTCGTTTTTCATTATGTGTTGACCTTCATTGTGGGCCACCGTGAGGTAGGGAGTCATACACTACAGAGCATTTCTAGGGCCATTTCGGATCACGCAACATAATTTTACCAATTTAAAAAAAATATTAATTACACCGTCACGCCTATATTCCCCGAGCGGGGCTGATACTGGGAGTTTTTCAGTAGAAAAACTAATTTGTCCGATCTAGGATTTGAACCCGGGACCTCGTGATCGCAAGGCGCATTGTTCGCCACTAGACCAAAAAGGCAGTCCACCAATTTCGGCTTCAATTCCGGTGTGTCCCTTCGTGTGAGACGAACTATGAGAATGGAGGACGCAAGAGAAGGCTATAAGGAAAGAAACTGTCGGAACTCGGTACTCTCTGTCTACCCCACAAGAGATCTGGCGTGATGTCAAAATCAAAATTATTTATTTGTTTAGGCCAATACAAAAGCACTTACAAACGTCAAAATTATTAAATTTTTTACATCTACCACCGGATCGGTACGCGGCCTCTACTGAGAGCATCCGGCGAGAAACTCAGCGGGCTAGTCTTTTAACATAATTTGTTTGGCCTTTCTGATAACCATTTAATTTTCAAAATTGAATTATACAGCCTACTTTAATTTTGCTGATTGATTGCTCAAACCCAATGAATGAAAGTGTATGAGTGTGTATGGAGTTGCTTATTAATTTGTCGATCTGTTACAGATGCTGAAGTCCGAGACGGGCGGCATCCGCTCGTCGTCGCTGCTGCCGCCCACCGTGGTGGACCAGGTCAAGCTGTGGCAGAGCGAGCGGAACCGCTTCACCTACACCGAGGGGGTCGTCTACAACCAGTTCCTGTCGCAGGTATGAACCACCTACCTTCTTCTTCTTCTTCTTTATGTTATGGCTTCACACTAATTTAAGTGTATTTTACCAATGTCCAATGAGGGGCATAGTGGTGTTTTTCTAAATTAATTCAGCTCCGCGATGATGAGAACGGTGATAATGGAATTGATGAAGTCCCCCACCCACCCTTTGTAGTAAAGTGATCGTTACTTTACATATTAATTGCGACGGCGGTTTTGAGGGAAATCGAAAAAGCGCGTTTTATCACTTTGTTACATTTACCTTCACTCATGCACATATAAGAATGCATAATGGTTAATATTCCACCAACACTACACATTAATATTCGAAATAACAGAAGTTATGGAAATTAAAACAAATTGACGACATCACTCCCAAAAGCTCCGAACCACCTACCTATTCATACGCCTTTCGAAAACTTACCAAGTTGTCTTAGGCGCCATAAGATTCGTGGTCATTTCCAGAATTGGTCCTTATACGAATTAACCATTTTAAGAATACGTCTTTTATATACATAATTAGACCTTTTTAGTATTAGGCACGTGACGAATTGGGAATTTATCGATTAAAGTCTCTTTTGGCTAAGAAATACGAAGTCGGGCCATTTCTGCAGTTTCAAGGTGATAAATATATAACATTGTATTCTAATTAAACTCGATGATTATGATAAACATGAAATTGACGAAATAGCAATCAGTAAAATGGTGCATACTTTACAGACCAATTACGACAGATATCTTGCGGGAAACCTACCTTTTCTTACTGCATACCTTATATATGATGGTTAATATTCCACTAGTATTGGATTAGTCAAAACAAAACTGACTACATCAATTTTCTATTTCCCGCCAAAAAGGTAAAAAAATCCGTCATGATGTCTTTTTTTACAAAGGTTTTTTTATAAAGGGCTGGTCAGCGCTTGACCGCTATCTCACTTGATGGAAAAGGATGATGGGGGTCGAGGATGTGGCTTGCTGAGTACTAATAGACTATGTCTAATATAGCCTGAGGAGCCGAAATTTAAACTGAGATCCGAGTTATATACCATCTCTGCTGTGGTGACTGCCTCTGTGGTCTAGTGGCAAAGCCCATCGCTTGGTGATCACGAGGTCCTGAGTTCAAATTCTAGGACGGACAAATGAAGTTTACAACGGAAACTTCCTAGTATGAGTCCGCAGTCTAGCCGGTATATAGCAATAGGATCGCCCCCTAATATGGGACCTAACATCGTCGGTGAAAAGTAGGTGAACTTAGTACACCTCTACCACCCCCCTGCTTGGGAAATATAGTGACGGTGTTTATTTAGTGTATAATGTGTATGTTCAGGCGGACTTCGTGGTACTCCGCGACTATGCGCGCGCGCAAGGCGTGCTGACGTGGCAGAGCGAGCGAGCACGCACCATGGTGGTCACTCGCGCGGGACATGACGACGTCAAGAAGTTCTGGAAGCGCTACTCCAAGACCTCGTAGACTTACTGACCACACTCATCGGGTTGAAGATGGAAATAAGCCGCTCTTACGCAGGCAAAAGGAGAAGATTATACGCCGCTTATTATATTGGTGGGGATTATGACCCCGCCGGTCATAATCCCCACCAATATAATATACAAGGTGTAACATAATAAACGCAAGACCTCAGACACCCCGATTAGATCATTGCGTCATAAATTCAAAACGAAAAACAAATTTCCAAGTTTAAAGGTTTTTACCACTTTTTTAAGCACTTTTATACCCAAATTAACAATGAAACTTGTACGTGTATGTGTGCGTTTTGAGAAATACGTTTTAGGAATGCATTTGAAATCTCCTTATTGCTATGAATAAAGAATCAATTTAGTCTTTTAAAGCGCATTGAAGGAGTAAAAACATTTTTTGCAAATAAAAAAAAAATGTAAAATACATTAAAAATAGTTGGAATCAATTCAGTTACCGATTTAAAACAAACTAATTTCAGGTCTTGCGTTTATTATGTTACAGCTTGTAGACAGATAAAAATCTAAAAATGTATCTGTATCATCAGGTCAGGTCCATTGCAAAATAGAGAGTGTAGTGTTCGTTTCCCCCCACATTATTCTTCTTGTATGCGCTCATTGGCACAAATTTTCTTGACCGATAAATGATTTTTCATTTGACTGTCTGCACTCTATTTAATCATGATAAGATAGTCTTCGCCAGTATTTACACTTTCAGTGCTGCATTGAAAATCTTTGGGAATATTGAAATTTGGAATAATACAGTTGACCTTTAGATCTGTACTGGAGCCAAAATGATCCTCTACCCCTATTTAGGGTAGGACCAGCCTGCTCCATACTGCTGTCAAATTACCGCAATATATTTTGCTTTTTATAAAAAAAGTAACCCCACTCTAGCATTTATTCCGGTCGTGGGTGCGTTTACAAACATGAAAATTTACATACACAAATACCTAGACCAGAACAAATAACTGCGGGTCACACAAAGATTTGTCCCATGCAGAAATAGAACCCGCGACCTTTCGACCCAGTGGGCAGAGCGGAGCATTATTCTCATTAATGTAATTTTAAGTTGAATATTTTGATGCGACCAGACACTGTCTATAGCCAGTGTCTAATCAGCGCTATGCGTTGATTAATGTGTAATAATGTAAATAAATTTATTTTTATAGTTTTTACCTATTTTTATTCCCGGTGGCTGCTACGATCTCTAACCCTTTTAACCTTGTGGCAGGATTTGGCCAAGGGAAGATCCTCCAGTCAAGGTGTTAACCATACCCAAATTAATCATTAAATTTAATAAATAATTAACTTTTGTATGCGTATTGAGGTGTTTCTAAAAGAAATACATTTTAAATAGCCGTAATGCTGTGAATAATGATTAAATGTTGTTTAATACAGCGAACAGAACGAGTAACAGCACTTTGGAAAAAACAAAATACCTAACTTTAGAAATAGTTGAAATCGTTTGTTACCGATTTAGAACAAAACTTTCTGGTCTTGCGCTAATTATGTTACACCTATACATACAATCATACAATGCGTCGTACACACTCTCAAATCGCGTTCTGGACATATATGGAGAATTGTTATCGATTTTATATTCGGCGACATCTGTAGATAGGAAGACATAGCTTTGTAGGGATTTATGGGGTCGCTACTCCGGATTTTATATCTTGTCGTGGCCCCGGCGCCCGCTTTATAAATAAGAAAGTCGGTAATCAGTATTTTTTTTAAACGTAGGCCCACTAGGATTCCTGTGTCGTGGTGCGTTTACAAACATGAAAATTCACAAACAAATACCCAGACCGGAACAAATAATTGTGGATCACACAAATATTTGTCCCGTGCGGGAATCGAACCCGCGACTATTCGACACAGTGGGCGGAGCAGCTCAAGCTCTTAACCACTGCGCTAAATCGTCCGTCAGATAATCAATATTTTCAATACGTCAGTATTTTCAATACTTCTATCATTGCCATTGTATATTCTATATCGATTATATATGGGTCATTCCATGTCAAATCGACAAATTTTTTACCTGACCTCCTTTGATTTCGCTGAAAATTTTCTATCTTTTTCTACCCCCCGAAAGTTATTTTTCAGAATTTTTTCAAAATTTTTTTCCCATCTCAAAAAGAAGTTATGAATTTTTGAAAAAAACCGCTCTTTTATTTTTAAATTGCCAGAACTTTTTCAAAAATTGACCGTTTGGGAACTTTTTTTTTTCAAAATTTTTGTTTTTAAATGTAGTTTTCGAAAAAAAATATGAAAAAATTTTTAGAATCCCAGATATATGAAATATTTTAGTTTTTTTGAAAAAACCGTAATTTTCTCAAAGTCCGACCGTTTTTTTTTTTTTTTTTTTCTCTAAAAATACTTCAACTAATTCTGCAATGATCCCCGTTAATCAAAAGATGTGACGACAATCGCTTCTAATTTTTTTCTTGATTATAAAAAAAATGTTGAATTTTTGCTGATTTTATATAACTTTGTTATGAAATTTTTTTTATTTCCTCGTGAAACCTCAAAAGTTGAAAAATAAAATTTTATTGGAGAATTTCAAGTGATTATCGTCCAAGAAATTGTTATTTTTTAAAAAATAGTAAAAAAAAGGACTTTTCATACTCTTAAATACATTCACCGTCTCTTAACATCTTTAAATAAATTAAAAACATTTTTTTGTATGTGTTCAAATTATATTTTCTTTTATTTAACATAATACTTGATTCTTAAATTCAACATTACACCTATTTTTATTATCTCTTTTTACTGGATGATTCCCTTCTTTTCTTCATCGTACTGTGATTTAAATATTTTTCTGAAGAAGAAAACATCTTAACTTGCACCATACAATCTTCCAATGGTGAAATTTTATGGATTTTTTGTGTCGCTGGTATTGTTTTTGCATTTGTCCGATCTTCTCATTTTTCTTTCATCGAATTATAAACTTCAATTGTTGAGAACCGAATATTCTATAAAAAATTAACGTTAATAGTTGAATACCGAGACGTATGAAAGTTTAGAAAATACCTGTCAGATTATTGCGTTCGGAATCGTAAACTTCTATAGATCCGCTGATAATATTTTGATCAATTTCAAAATAATCATTGTTTTGATTATCATCACTTTCATCAGAAGTATTTTCAACAGAGGGCTGAAGCATTTTTTTATAACATGAACTACATATTCGCTCATCAGTCGACAAATTGTATCGAATTGCTAAATGCTCCGGTAAATTTCGCAGGGATATTTTTTTTCTATGCTTCTCCAAATTAAATGGATTGCAACATCGATCAAAAAACTTCGGCATTGTAATCACGCGTTAACAAAATATAAATTAACAGCACTTTATGATAAATAATGGGTACTTTATTTAGCAATAGTAAGTCTACGTGACACGATGAACACAACGACAATGTAATTATTCTGAAAACATAACCTCCATATTATTTAAATGAAATGTAGATGATATCTTTTTTACCGACAATCGATAGCTCTTAAATTATCACATTGTATCAACTGGAGGTAACTTTTAAACTCATTGTATTCTTGAAGTTGTCATATTACAGTACCAAAAAAAAAGGTCCATAAGAGTAAAAAATAACGTCAATGAGAGAAAAAAATTATTTTTTTAGAAAAAATAACAATTTCTTGGACGGTAATCACTTGAAATTCTCCAATAAAATTTTATTTTTCAACTTTTGAGGTTTCGCGAGGAAATAAAAAAAAATTTATATAAAAAACAAAGTTATATAAAATCAGCAAAAATTCAACATCAATTTTTTTATAATCAAGAAAAAAAATTAGAAGCGATTGTCGTCACATGTTTTGATTAACGGGGATCATTGCAGAATTAGTTGAAGTATTTTAAGAGTAAAAAAAAATAAAAAAAAAAAACGGTCGGACTTTGAGAAAATTACGGTTTTTTCAAAAAAACTAAAATATTTCATATATCTGGGATTCTGAATATTTTTTCATATTTTTTTCGAAAACTACATTTAAAAACAAAAATTTTGAAAAAAAAAAGTGCCCAAACGTTCAATTTTTGAAAAAGTTCTGGCAATTTAAAAATAAAAGAGCGGTTATTTTCAAAAATTCATAACTTTTTTTGATTCGGGAAAAAAAATTTGAAAAAATTCTGAAAAATAACTTTCGGGGGGTAGAAAAAGATAGAAAATTTTCAGCGAAATCAAAGGGGGTCAGGTAAAAAATTTGTCGATTTGACATGGAATGACCCATATACTTCCAGGAAAATATTTCAACAGGTGGGTCCTAATTAAAAAAGAACTTGGGTACGTTTCATTGCAAACGGCAACTTTGCGACTGTCATGATGTGACATTTTACTAGATGACAGCGTTAGTTCCGATTTTGGTCGCGGGAAAAAATCCTTGTACTACTGTATTTTCAATACTTCTATTATTGACATTTTTATGTGTTGCAAACGTTTGTTGTATTATCTATCCCGACTAAATTAGCCTCGAGTGGAGGAAGCCAGAGAGTTCTGTAAGGAAAGAACCTGTTGGAACTCTGTACTCTCTGCCTACCCCGCGAGGAAGCTGGCGTGATGGTATAGATTATATTAGCGGTGTTAGTATAGTTGAATGGATGAGAAAAACAAAATACTAACCAATTAAACATATAATTACATCGGATAAATACAACAGCGGACATACTTAACTGTTCGGGGGATTATTTAACTGTTCCTACGGGAATTATGGTCGTGAAGATATGTAGTTTTAATGCTAGTAAAAGAATTATGTAATTGATAAAACATTTATTATCTTATAATAATGTTCATTTTTTTAGTTAATTACCATACTATCAAAAAATCACCAGTAATTAAAGTCTATCATAAAATTTTGATACAATCTTCGTGACTCCGCCATGTTATTATTGTATAATAGATATTTAAAATTAAAAACATCCACACTAGGGTAAAACGAAACACACTTCATTTATACATATTTTTTCCAGTCTTTTATGTTTTACACTTGTATGCTTCTAATACACTATCTGACTAAGGTCTTAAGTATTAAACCATCCTTTATTTAGGTCCAAAATATCGAGACAGAAAATTCATTTATTTACCGTTATTTCTATAAGTAATAGTTTCGCAAATAGAAAACAGATCATTTTGTAATTAATCTTCTTGAAAGTAGCAATCTGTAAAATTCTTTATTTTAAAGAACGATGTTACATTACGAATTATGCTTTGTAGTGGTTGCAGAGAAAAAATTAACATGCAAAAATATCTAGATCGAAATAAATATCACATAGATTAGTCCCGTGTAAAAACCGAACCCGCGGCTACTCGAGTGTAATAATGCAGTGAACGGTACGGTCTACTAGACCAATGTTGTTTAAAACACTTATGTTATGTTGTGTGGTTATGTTTAAAACACTCTTTCTATCCTAACCTAAAATATAGGATAAATTGTAAAGTACTATATAGCCCCTAAATTACACTCACCTCCTTCGCTAGCCAATAAGCAGAGCAATAGAAATGAAACCGACCAGCGCGCGAAGTATGAACCTGTAGTGAGCCCAGATAAAGGGATCTGCAGCAGTAGATATTCGTTTATAATCCGTGACACAAGTGACAGAAGATTATTCTTTTTCCTTTGAAAGTATAATTTTTAGTAGTCGATTAAATTTGTGAATTATAACTACTCCTTGCTTTGCTTTGCCAATCCCGCAAGGGATCTAGAGTGATGATATAGATAGATAGCTGTGCCCATTACTGATGACACTACTGTACGTATTGATTAAAACACAAAATGTAGCATCATCAAAGATCGCCACAACGACTCAAAATGTAATTCACAAAATATCAAATATGATTCGGAGATTTTGTGAGAGAGAGACATGGATACACCTAGCTTATAGCTCTGTCTCTTTCTCATAATAAAATGTCACTGAAATACTACTAAAGAAATTACAGCAACCGTCCCTAAGATACGGAGGCCCGTAAAAATTATATACCGCGCTGCCCATTTTCATACCTACTGCCCTTCACATTGTCGTGCGAGTGAGCTGAATGTAATTGACGGGTAAGGTATGTATGTACGCGTGCGCCGGTCACGATGTGGGCGGCGCGGGCTTGACGGGCGCCAACGCGGAGTATAGCCGGGCCACGGCGGACTGGACCGTACGCTCCAGATTCTCGTCCTCTGGACACTTTATTTCCTGCGGAAGAAGGGCCGTATAATATATGAACTAGATTAAAAATCTAAATACAGACCTTGGTAAAATCGTTTTATACTTGTGAGACAGTTTGAAAACGCACATAATTAATTTTAACGCTCCTGTTCCACGTACCTTAACGCCTGCATCAAAATACAATTTAAAGACTTTAAATAAACATCTAGACTGCCTCGTTGGTCTAGTGGCAAAGTGCATCGCTTTGTGAGCACGAGGTCCTGGGGTCAAATCCTAGGTCGGACAAGTGTAGTTTTTATAACGAAAACTTCCCAGTACATTCCGGAGTCTGGAATTGTGCCCGGTATATGGCAATAGGCTCGCCTCCTATTACATGGAACCTAACATCGTCGGCGAAACGTGGGTGTACTCAGTACACCTCTGCCACCCCCGCTTGGGGAATATAGGCGTGACGGTGTGTATTATAAATAAACATCTTTTTGAAAATTAACCGATTTTTTTTTTATATAAAAGCGTAGCCCCACACTAGGATTTATTCCTGTGTCGTGGGTGCGTTTACAAACATGAAAAATTCACATACACAAATACCCAGACCGGAACAAGTAATTGTGGGTCACACAAAAATTTGTCCCGTGCGGGAATCAAACCCGCATCTATTAGACACAGTGGGCGGAGCGGCTTAAGCTCTTAACTCAGTCCGTCTAAATTGCCCAATGTGAAATGTCACTGGGTACACGGCTAAGTATTCATAAAGAAATTACTAACAGACTAGAAATTCTTGAATATAGAGCTCCTGTGGGGTTTGAATGGGAGGTCAAAAATTACCTGACGGGAAATACCACTAGGCATACGGTCTAGTACTAGTCTATACTAATATTATAAAGATTTGTATTTTTGTTATGTATGTAACGAATAAACTCAAAAATTACGGGACCGATTCCAACATTTCTTTCACCATTAGAATGTTACATTATCCCTGAGTAACATGGGATATATTTATTACTAGATAAAAATAGGGATCCCTACTAAAACTTCAATAATGTAATGCAAAGTGTAAAAAAATTAGCCATAAAATGTCTTTCATCGCATGTGCTGTGGAAACTTAACGGAATTGATGATAGAACAAAAAAATGTTCTACAATATTTAAGAACATATCAATATCTACAAAATACTATATGTCCAACTATTCTAGTTACGTCACTAACTACTTTTTTTTTATTTTAATAGTTTATAGAAATGCCGACCAAAATCAGACCATGTTATTCATATACAAGACTGTTTCAATACCTGTAGATCACTTTTTGAATTATTCAAATCGGACATTCCATTCAAAAGACATTAGGAATTTAAAAATATCAATCTAAACAAAATACTAATATAAAAATAAACGCCGCCGCGCCGTGGCCGGTGTGGCCACGCAGCGAGCGGGCAACGCGGCGAGGAACCGAAGGGTGGGCCTATGAAATAGGTAGCCGCGCGTTCCTACGCAGCGGACGCAATATCCACCCGGGCGAAGCCGGGGTTATAAAGGAGTTGCTAACGCAGAGCAGATATTTTCAAAATTCATCAATAGGACATTAAAGATTATGCTATAGGTAACACCACGGTACATGGATTGTCGTAAAGAAGGTTCTCACCATGTTGAGCAGGTCGATGTCTGCGCGCTTGTTGTCCACGGTCACGTACAGCTTGTCGCCCTTGAACATCTTGGGCACCGAGTCCTCGCCGAACATCTCCTGCAGCATCTCTATCACGCACTCCTACACAAAATTGTGGATAAAGTGGATGTTATTTATAGTTTCATTTATTTGTAAATTATTTAAAAATAATTTAATTATTTGAACGGAATTTTGGCAAGTTACTAGCATAATATGGTGTAACATAAAAACTATATTTTGTATGGCCCCGAGAATTTTTAACAAACTACCTAGGTATATTATTGACACACAGGATACAAATATTTTTAGAAGGTAAGTTAAGAACCTACTGACCGCTAAGGCATATTATACACTAGATGATTATTTTAATGACACTGAACTTAAATGATACTTGATTTAAACTGACATTTCATAATTCAATATAAGAGACATTAAATCGTGGATACCCATTATAATTAATGATATCGGTTAATAATGTTATTTATTCTTAAGACTTATGATCTATTATATCTATCTTAAATGAATAATGAAATAAATGTTACATATTTTATAAAGAAATGTATAAAACTTAAGAAATAAAACACACCTGTAATTTGCATGCCAAAAGGTGGAATACGGCTAGAACACTCTCATAACATAAAATCTCTGTACACCTGTATTCGCAAATAAATCAATTTGAATTTGAGATATACAGTTGTGTGGAACCAAAAATACACCATAGGGGAGTTACAATCTAATCTAATCCTAGCACAGAACCTGGATACTATCTATCTGTCCACTGTCGTATTGTATATGTGTTTACAAAGTACGTATTGTCCACTTGGTGTACGTACCTTGAAGTGCATGCGGTCGAGCTTGGGCGCCAGCGGCAGGTGTCGTGGTGCTGGTAAAGAGGAGGCGCTGAGGATGGCAGCCACCAGCGCGTCCGCGTACATGTCCGTCACCGGCTGCGCCGCCCACTGCGGACAACAAGAGACCAATCAGTCCCACCGAGCTGGGAGGTCGGTTCGATTTCCGCAAAGAATAAGCTGAAGAATTGGCTGCCATTTTATATACAAATATGTAAATACTACGCGGAATTCAAATACGAATTAGGGTAAGTTCACATGACCGCGGCGGTACCGCTCGACGATGCCCGGTAGAAGCGTTCACAAACCGCGAACTGCACAGTGCCGCGCGTTATCATGTGGGCATGTGAACTTAACCTTATACAGAGAATATTGATCAAATTGTAAATATTGTATACTAGCAGTTTCCCGCGGTTTTAAACCCGGCCTACAACTGCACCACCTACTGGATTTATGTTGCTTCTGGATAACTGTAGCTTTCTAACGGTGCAAAAATATTTGTTTACCACGTGCCGCAGTGTGTATGTCCCCCCACGGTGTATACGTTACCTCGAGCGTGATCATGGTGCTGTCGATGGTGAGGTCGACGCAGCCGTAGTCTCCAGCGCGTCTCGCTGGCGAACTCGACGGCGCCGGCCAGCTGCATGACCACGTGCCGCAGTGTGTATGTCCCCCCACGGTGTATACGTTACCTCGAGCGTGATCATGGTGCTGTCGATGGTGAGGTCGACGCAGCCGTAGTCTCCAGCGCGTCTCGCTGGCGAACTCGACGGCGCCGGCCAGCTGCATGACCACGTGCCGCAGTGTGTATGTCCCCCCACGGTGTATACGTTACCTCGAGCGTGATCATGGTGCTGTCGATGGTGAGGTCGACGCAGCCGTAGTCTCCAGCGCGTCTCGCTGGCGAACTCGACGGCGCCGGCCAGCTGCATGACCACGTGCCGCAGTGTGTATGTCCCCCCACGGTGTATACGTTACCTCGAGCGTGATCATGGTGCTGTCGATGGTGAGGTCGACGCAGCCGTAGTCTCCAGCGCGTCTCGCTGGCGAACTCGACGGCGCCGGCCAGCTGCATGACCACGTGCCGCAGTGTGTATGTCCCCCCACGGTGTATACGTTACCTCGAGCGTGATCATGGTGTTGTCGATGGTGAGGTCGACGCAGCCGTAGAGTCTCCAGCGCGTCTCGCTGGCGAACTCGACGGCGCCGGCCAGCTGCATGACCACGTGCCGCAGTGTGTATGTCCCCCCACGGTGTATACGTTACCTCGAGCGTGATCATGGTGCTGTCGATGGTGAGGTCGACGCAGCCGTAGTCTCCAGCGCGTCTCGCTGGCGAACTCGACGGCGCCGGCCAGCTGCATGACCACGTGCCGCAGTGTGTATGTCCCCCCACGGTGTATACGTTACCTCGAGCGTGATCATGGTGTTGTCGATGGTGAGGTCGACGCAGCCGTAGAGTCTCCAGCGCGTCTCGCTGGCGAACTCGACGGCGCCGGCCAGCTGCATGACCACGTGCCGCAGTGTGTATGTCCCCCCACGGTGTATACGTTACCTCGAGCGTGATCATGGTGCTGTCGATGGTGAGGTCGACGCAGCCGTAGTCTCCAGCGCGTCTCGCTGGCGAACTCGACGGCGCCGGCCAGCTGCATGACCACGTGCCGCAGTGTGTATGTCCCCCCACGGTGTATACGTTACCTCGAGCGTGATCATGGTGTTGTCGATGGTGAGGTCGACGCAGCCGTAGAGTCTCCAGCGCGTCTCGCTGGCGAACTCGACGGCGCCGGCCAGCTGCATGACCACGTGCCGCAGTGTGTATGTCCCCCCACGGTGTATACGTTACCTCGAGCGTGATCATGGTGTTGTCGATGGTGAGGTCGACGCAGCCGTAGAGTCTCCAGCGCGTCTCGCTGGCGAACTCGACGGCGCCGGCCAGCTGCATGACCACGTGCCGCAGTGTGTATGTCCCCCCACGGTGTATACGTTACCTCGAGCGTGATCATGGTGCTGTCGATGGTGAGGTCGACGCAGCCGTAGTCTCCAGCGCGTCTCGCTGGCGAACTCGACGGCGCCGGCCAGCTGCATGACCACGTGCCGCAGTGTGTATGTCCCCCCACGGTGTATACGTTACCTCGAGCGTGATCATGGTGTTGTCGATGGTGAGGTCGACGCAGCCGTAGAGTCTCCAGCGCGTCTCGCTGGCGAACTCGACGGCGCCGGCCAGCTGCATGACCACGTGCCGCAGTGTGTATGTCCCCCCACGGTGTATACGTTACCTCGAGCGTGATCATGGTGCTGTCGATGGTGAGGTCGACGCAGCCGTAGTCTCCAGCGCGTCTCGCTGGCGAACTCGACGGCGCCGGCCAGCTGCATGACCACGTGCCGCAGTGTGTATGTCCCCCCACGGTGTATACGTTACCTCGAGCGTGATCATGGTGTTGTCGATGGTGAGGTCGACGCAGCCGTAGAGTCTCCAGCGCGTCTCGCTGGCGAACTCGACGGCGCCGGCCAGCTGCATGACCACGTGCCGCAGTGTGTATGTCCCCCCACGGTGTATACGTTACCTCGAGCGTGATCATGGTGTTGTCGATGGTGAGGTCGACGCAGCCGTAGAGTCTCCAGCGCGTCTCGCTGGCGAACTCGACGGCGCCGGCCAGCTGCATGACCACGTGCCGCAGTGTGTATGTCCCCCCACGGTGTATACGTTACCTCGAGCGTGATCATGGTGTTGTCGATGGTGAGGTCGACGCAGCCGTAGAGTCTCCAGCGCGTCTCGCTGGCGAACTCGACGGCGCCGGCCAGCTGCATGACCACGTGCCGCAGTGTGTATGTCCCCCCACGGTGTATACGTTACCTCGAGCGTGATCATGGTGTTGTCGATGGTGAGGTCGACGCAGCCGTAGAGTCTCCAGCGCGTCTCGCTGGCGAACTCGACGGCGCCGGCCAGCTGCATGACCACGTGCCGCAGCAGCCCCAGCGACCCGCCGTAGTGGATCGACTGCCGCTGCGTCACCTCTGACTGGGTCAGCTCCGTATACTCTACACCACAGAACACAATTATCTGACTTGGATGTAATGACTGACGTGCGCTGTAGCGCGTCACTCATTGCATACTCGCGCTCTAGCGCGCGGTGCTCTTTATCCCTTGCGATACATTTTCTTAAAAAGAACATTACTGCTTGAGGTTCAAACCCCCCGGTCTATTATTAAGATCATTCATTATTTAAAAATAAAATTAAATAAAGACCTATGGAGAGCGTCAGTAAGTGTTAATATGTATACAATCGCACCACACTTTAATTTTTAATTTGTGTGTAGATCAGGGCGTGTTCCCGGATTTAATTAAATTTATCAAGTTTACAGTTTAAATACGGCGATAGTAAAGATCCCAACAACTATAAACTAGTGTCTGTCTTGTCAGTGCTCAGTAAAGTATTTGAAAAGATAATACTAATTCAAATGTTAGATCGTTTTTACGTAAATAACAACTTGCATGAGTAGGTATTTGGCTTCATCAAAGGGCGTTGTACTAATGTTGTAGAAATCACAGGACGCCATAAACATTTTTGTGACCTTTCCAAGGCACTTGATTGTGTTAAACATAAAACACTGTTACTTGAACTGGAACACTATGGAATCCGGGGTAGAGCGCTTAATCTTTTAAAATGTTACTTAGAAGGCAAACAAGTGTGTTCAAATAAACCCAGCTCGGTCTCTAGTAGATTTAGTTAAAATGGGCGTTCCTCAGGGATCGATAATGGGTCCGTTGCTATTTTTGGTATACAGGGTAGATTTTTGAGATGAAGCAGTAAGGGCAGGACCTTAACCATTGAAGCTACAGGTAAACGGTCTTAGGAGGCCATCCTTAACTTTTTACGATATTTTGAGCAGAATTTACAGATTTTGAAATAATGATACAGTCAGCAAGAAAATGGGAAATTTACAAAAAAAAAAATTAATGCCTATCCTCCTATCCTGTTTCTTATTCGGACCAAAAACCTCTACTGGACGAACTCAGGTTGGAGTACTAGAAGAAACAGAAATCGCAAAAAACTTATCCCATACATTTTGTAGGATATAAACGACGCACGTGCACAAAACAACTATAGTATTCAAATATCCGATAATAAAGCAAGAGCTACATGGCAAATAATAAATAAATTAAAACAGAACAAATCAAAAAATATGATTGCAAGATTAAATATCAGTAATAATATGATTTCTAGACCAAAAGAAGTAGCAAATAAATTTATTGACTTTTTTGTCGATAAAGTTACTCCTATACCAAATTCAGGCAAAAAAGTTAGTGCACAAATCACAGCATGTAAAAATTCATTGTTCATGGCTCCCAGTTCACCTAATGCCATATTAAAAATAATAAATTCTCTAAAAGCAAAAACCAGTATAGGTCATGATGAAATTTCTACAAAAATAATAAAAGCTGCAGGTGTTTTAATTTCCACTCATTTAAGTCATATTCTTAATCTCTGTCTGATGAGCAAAAATTTTCAGAAGAGAAAAAACAATAAGTATGGCCATATATGACTTCCTAAAGACGATTATGATTAATGTAGACAATAGAATACAGGTCTGTGCTCTTTACTGTGACATGACGCAAGCCTTTGATTATGTCAATCACAGTACCTTGCTTGATAAACTAGAAGCTTACGGGATAAGAGGCAACATTTTAAATTTATTTCGGTCATCCACCCATCACTTATCCAACAGGAAACAAATTACCGCAATTACAGAAATAGATAAAAACAGTAAAGACGAAATTACGCATTACTCTAAAGAACGGCTAATAAAGTATGGAGTACCGCAGGGGAGTGTTCTAGGACCCTTACTTTATATTATATACATTAATGACATGCCAAAATCTATAGAACATCCTTTGACTTTATTCGCCGGTGACAGCACAGTGATAATTGCTTGCAAAAATTCTGACAATTATAAAAATGACATAAACAATACATTGACATTTGACGGACGATTTAGCGCAGTGGTTAAGAGCGTGAGCTGCTCCACCCACTGTGTCGAATAGTCGCGGGTTCGATTCCCGCACGGGACAAATCTTTGTGTGATCCACAATTATTTGTTCCGGTCTGGGTATTTGTTTGTGAATTTTCATGTTTGTAAACGCACCCACGACACAGGAATAAATCCTAGTGTGGGGCTACGTTAAAATATATATATATATATATTACTGGATTAATCGACCTTATTGGTACTGTTAAAAAAAAAAATCATTTTATATTTGTACGCTTGATTTGGCAAAAACATGTTGATTCTATTATCGATGTTTATTTCCTATGTTATGACATTTACCTACACATGTTTTGACAAAGAAATATAATAAATATACTTTGACTTGACGCATTTTCATCTGTCAAAAATTCACACGTCTTTCATGGGCCATGGGGCATAACTTTTTTTGTAAATGTGAAAATGAGGGAATGTAGCCATTCTCTGAACAATTAATTTGGTTGATTTACCAACCTACTACACAAATCTACTTACATGAAATAAAAACGAAACGAACAATTAATACTAACTATTAAGGTCGGAGGGTGCCAGTATGTGGTAGTTGAAATTCCGCTTGACCAGAATGCCCTGCAGCTGCTGGCCCGGCTGAGGGGGCTCCACCGCCAGAGAACCCATGACCTATGACATACATACCACAAAAAAATTTAGACACTTGATTGGGCACAGGAGTACCGCACTCATAATTCCCCATAGAATTTCTCCATATGGAAGCGCTCGACCCACCCTACGAAGCCACCAAATATAAATTCAGTAAGATTCAGTATAGATTATATACAGTATGATATACAGTATATATTCAGTAACAAAAATGAACACCAACTACATTACCGACGATGCAATGGTAAAGGCGAGCGAGTACACCTCATTGACATACCAGCGAAATGGACTTTGGGTCTAGTACGTAATTCATGAAACAACTTGAAACTTAATGCTCAGTCTCGCTTATACTATAAAATTGTATTATGCAGGTTCTGCTAATTCATTCCGTCGGTATGATAACTTGAACGTGATTTATTTATACAGTTATGTGAAAATTGAATGATATTGTGTGTTTGTAATCAAATGATAAAATATTTATATTAAAAGAGTAGCCGTGGAGTGGTTCGCCCTTCTTTTCCACAGTAATGACATTTCGAAGTGGTGGTAGAGTCTTTGTTACTTTTCTGACGATTCATAAATACTATAATGATTTACATGAATAAAAAATATTCAGATTCTAAAAAAAATTGTTTCCAAACTGAAAATATAATACTTTTTTTTCACTTTTTTACACGTTTTCACAATACAGTACACAGCTGGATTTATGTTCTTTATTAGATATCGAAACTAAAAGTGGCGCGCGCGTATGATTCTTTTGAAATTTTATTAATCCTACGGTTCGGACACTTGAGCGCGGACACAAAGTTCATTTGGGTAGTGAGTCAACGTTACACCTACGAAATGTATGTCACGTTGGGACCTAACGTCGTCGGCGAATTGTGAAGTGAACGGCTAGGCTAAGCGGCGCTAGGCCCGCGCGCGGCGCGGCGTACCTTGGCGGTCTTGTCCCCGCGGAAGGTGAGCGCGAGCTGCTGCGTGTTGCGCGGCGTGTGGATCTGCAGCTGGCCGCGGTGCTCGCGCTGCAGCGCCGCCTTCAGCCGGGACATCTCGTTCTGCTCCCCGTGCACCAGCACCTGCACCGGAACACAACCATCGACCTCTGTACAATCGGATGCCTTGCGAGGCAGTGGCCAGGGAAGTGTACAGTCCCGAGCAATGATATAAATGCACTTTTAGTCTGTCGTTTAAGATATTTAACTTATATATTTAATACTAGCTGGTACCCGCGGCTGCGCACGCGGTAATTTTGTAATTTGACATACATAGGTATTGTGTTTTATATCCCTGAGGGATGATTTTTCAAAAATGCTGAAACACGTAGTCCCTTATTTCTTACCAAAAGTCCATATATGAATTTTCGTATGCCTAACTTGAATAATGATGGGTTCTCAATACAAACTTTTATTCCCTATTTCACACCCGCGTTTTTTTTTGTGATACAAAGCAGCATTTGTCCTTTTCCCTGCTAAAATGTATCTCCATACCAAATTTGATCTAAATCTGTTCAGGGGTTTAGGTGCGAAAAAGTAACAAACACACGGACAAACCGAACGACAGACAAGAGTTACTTTCGATTTTATAATATTAGTACGGATTTCTATATTTTTCTTCTTTCATTACACAGATGAAATTCATATACACGAACACGCATGCCGATACAAATATTTGTGGACCACACTAAGATTTGTCCCGTGCAGTGATCAAACCCACGACTGCTCGATTCAGAGAGCGGAACGGCCTACGCCCTAACCGCCAGACCAAGCCGTCGGCGAAAGACAACAATTTTGATAGACTTTTGGAATACTTTCCCGTAATGTCTCTAACCTCTCCTTTGGCAAAAATCATATCAACGTGTGCTACATACCACATGCGGCGGTTTCAGAATGTTGATAAACTCGGAGGTCTGCTGGTAGTCGGTGTGCGCGGAGAAGGATATGTAGTCGACGGACATCTTGAGCGGCAGCTTCTGGCCAGACATGGACGTGATCTCCTCGGGCTCCGACAGTATCGTCTTGGCGAGGGTGCCCTCCACGCAGTACCCTGCAGGCAAAGACGTCCAGTATATAATAGTTAGTTGAGAGACCCCAAACAAGTTGGCAAACGATTTCTTTCGATTGTCTTTGCGCAATTCTTGATTTCTGTTTCTGTTACCGAGTTTAGAAAGACAACTTGGCTACAGGCCGACTAAGATCACTATGTATTGAAAAGATCTATCAAACTCAAAAATCATTTATTAGGAATAGACCAAAAAAACACTTACACAACTACAGACCTCCCTCATCCCGAGTCTCATAGTTCAAAGATCATTATTTAGAAGAAGACTCTTGTTTCTGCGGTTTTTCAGTTGCCCCGAACATTTCAAATTGAAATTTAACAAATTCATAAAATTTATAAATTGAAGTCACTTACTGTTTTTCGCCTATAAGTGGATTTTTAGGATATTTTTTTGTAAAATTAACAAAAATCGTTTACCCCTCTCCAACATTACTTGTCGTTGAAATTAACAGGTAGTTTCCAGACAAAAGCGTCATCACCCAACAAGTGCAAGGAAGTATTACAATACTCAACAAACGATCATGGAAAGTGAACAATATGTTATTATTACCAGCAATAATGACCCCATTCTTGGGATCAGTGCACCAGGACTCGAAGAGCTCCCGGGAGAGGCCGGACTGCATCATACCGGGAGAGGCCATGATCACACACGGACCGATGTCCTCGAAGTGGTCGATACCCTGGAACAATGGTGCAGCTGATGTAGCCTTCTTAGCACAACCTCTTAACCAGAATTCTGCTAAAGAGGTAAAAATTATAATTCTTACTTTGAGAGATGGAGCTATAAACTGCGTATATCCATGTGACCTCCTTACGGCAATGTCGCACACAATCACGCCTATATTCCCTAGGCCAGGGTGATAGAGGTATCCTGTGCACACTCACTTTTCGCCGACGATGTGAGGTGTAATATAATGGGCGGCGAGCATTTAACTACAAATTGAGTACAATGCCAGACTCCGGACCGATGCTGGAAACTATTTTATCAAAAAATTACATCTTGTCCGACCTAGGATTCGAACCCAAGACTTCGTAATCGCTACGCACATTATTCGCCACTAGACCAACGAGGTAGTCAGAGGTAACATTAAAATAGATTGTTGATAATCAGACCGCGACTTATCTGAAGGACAAGTCAAGAGTCTCCGTAACCGGCGAGCGTGTATAAGACGAACTATGAGGGTGGAGGAAGCCAGAGAAGTAAGTAAGGAAAGAACCTGTTGGAACTCTGTACTCTCTACCTACCCCATAAGGGACCTGGCGTGATGATATAGATAGATAGATAATCATCATAACTTTAATTAGTCCGTAGATCCCAACTTTCAAGCTGATCTATGTTATCATCAGACCTGATAGATTGGGGAAAGCAAAGTAAATAAATTGTGGTACCGTTCTCCCAGAACTGGGCCCTAATTCCACTAACAACATTCCGCAAAATCGAATCTTCTCCGCCGTCGATCAACAGCGTTATCCGTTTGAATATACTACTAGAACGTTGACGTTATGGGAAATAGACGCTATTCGAAAGTATATGTTGTGAGACAGAAGACGTTATGAGAAAGTGGACGTTATTGGGAATTAGTCCTTTTAGGGCAGCCTTAGTCTTTCCCGTATAAATTTAAAGAATATGTAAATAGGTATATTTCCAAACTGCAAGCATTATCATAGATTAAAAAATAATCGGACACCCGCGTTACATAGCAACACGTAAATGGTCATAATCAATAAAATAATAATCAACATAAAACTCTAGCTCTGGATTAAAAAATACTCAAAAGTTCAACAATCCTATTCATGATTTTTATGTATAAATCCATACACGTATTTAAAACAACCTTATAACAAAGCACAAAGAACTCCAATTACAGCAACAGAATATAATATACATTTTAAGCGATGTTATTGTTAAAACTGATATCAATTTTATTTTCTGTCCCACAAAGACAATAATCACAAAACCGGCAGACATGACGTCACTATCTCCAAAATTGAGTGATTGATCGCAAGGTCGCGAACACTAGCGCTAGACGTGTCTGTCTGTCGGTACATAGCAAAACTAAATGAAAAAGGGTTTGTAATAGTGTTAAATATAATAAGTTTATAATAGTTTCAGGCCTGCATAGTGGAGTATGACCAAGTAGAATGTAGGTCAATATATCCTTTTCGAGATTTATCGATTTGTGCCGTTGCCCAACAGTGGGTAATATGTTTATTATGATAATGTTAAATTAAAAGCTCATTCTGCACAATTTTCCGAATGCAAATCGGGATTATATACCAAGCCTTGGCCTAATATTATATAAGTTGTAAATAACTACGTTATAATTGGATGTAGAGAAAAAAAAAGATTTAACCTGCAAATTATAATCAAATTTTAATTTTATACAATACACGAAGCTTAAATTAAATTTTTATTGTTGACGCCTTGTGGATTGAATCATTTAAATTTAATAGATCAATTGTTCTCGTGATAACGTATTAGAAACATAAGATTTATTAAACTTATAATCAGTTGATATTGTTTTGTTATCTGTTGTAGTTTGACAGCTGAGTAGTGTCTGGCGAGCCGGCATGCCGGCGTTTGTGCAGCTATTTTTTAAGCCTTTACCGTAGATAAGTAATTGTTTGTTTACTGAAATTAATTTCACCTAAAAGTACGTTACTACGTCAGTAGTACTATAGGTGTACAAAGGTAGGTGTGTTCCATATGGGGCTTAGCCAAAACTAGGATAACTATAACATCTTTTTAATATACTTACAAATATTTTAAATCAAAATGGCTAAGCTGTTTCTGTGTAAATATGATGATAATCTAATATTTTAGTACAATTAGAACAACATATACTTATTTTAGTATACATTTCTTGACATTTTTTTGTATTGTATTGTATTGTAATAAATTTATTTTAATATTAATACTTTATTGTATCGCATTTTTATAGTTCTCTCCACGTCGTACTTGCTACCTCGTTGGTGTAGTGGCGTATAACGAGCGTAAATATTTTATATTTCATTTAATTTTGTAAATTTTCAGCAATGTTGGCAAACTTCGTAAAGTCCCGCCTGATCCAATGGCTAGAAGAGCACCGGGAATTCGTGGTGGCAGTGTTTTGCCTGCCGGCCAGCTTCTTGTTTTCCGTACTGCTGCGCCTGCGCTCCCGCGGGCGCCGGCCCCCTAGCGACCCGCAGCACGACGGCGCACTCAGAGAAATACAGGCCCGGGTAGGGAGATGTTTGTCTTAATATAATAACCTGTTACTCACGGCTGCGCAGGCGTTTCTATTATAATATATTTTTAAAATATTATTTTACTGAAACACGATATAGCCTTTGTTACTTTTCAATAATGTAGCTTTTTAATAGTGAAAGAATTATTAAAATCGGTTCAGTAATTTCAGAGTTTATCGATTACAAACAAACAAATCTTTCCTCTTTATACAATAATTCTTTATGTTTCGGTCTGGGTATTTGTATTGGGTTTAATGTTTATAAACGCATCCACTACACAGGAATCAATCCTAGTGTGGGGCTACTTTAAAAAAAATATATATTAGTATAGATTGGGAGAAGCTCCATAGAATTTGGTCACTACCTTCGTTCCACTATGGTCAAAGTTGATGGCTGCTCAAATAGTCATACTCTTAAACGGGTGCTACTTGTGGAGACTGGTCCGCCCAGCATCCTCTAGGTTTTCCAGTTTTAACATATTATCATTAGTTATTTGTAAGGTAATACACTAGAGCTAACACAATACACAATAGAAGATAGATAACACAATAGAAAAAAAATATTAGATGAAAAAGATAAGCCCGTTGAGTTTCTCGCCGGATCTTTAAAATGAAGGCCGCGTTCCCATCTGGTGGTAGATTAGTAAGTTAGAAAATGTAAACTTGACAGTTTGTAAGTGCCCCCGCGTATTCGATTTCATGATCATGGTCATTTATTACAAATACAAACATTAATAAAACAGCTAAAACCATTGAAATTAGAATTTCATTGTTTGGAACCATTATATTTAATGTCCGTTTTATATATTCGCGCTTTCGTTTTATTTCACAAACACCACAACTATATGTGGCACTAAGTCTTTTTACACCCTGTTGCTGTATGGTCTTACCGCTTAGTCCGATCGATCGGACCCCCTATCAGCTGCTACCGCCGTCCACGGCATTTTCTCACCGACTCTCCCGATGCCCTTACATTCCTTCTTTCGGATACAGATACCGCACACAGGATCAGACACCGACCTCCCCGCGACGTCGAAGAATCCCTTGCCCACCGGCCGGTGCAAAGCACCACAGTGACACACCTAGTATACGCCCTCCCCCATAGCGACTGCCCAAGCCGAGGCCGTACCTCCTTGAGGCGCCCTTGAGCTAGTTGCCCCCTTGCCCTTCTGGCTGGAGCGTAGTGGTTGTACGCTCCCCCTTTTGTCTGGTGAAGCTGTAAAGGCCCCGCGGCCAACAGCGCAGATCATTCACACAAACACAGCAAGAGGAATCACGAGTTTTCATAGTCCAATTGATGGAACGACATGGAAATACTATATATACTAGAATTCATGGTTCGAAGCTTGAACATCTATTGGACCAAGTCTTCTAAAAAGTGAATAGCCCTTACAGTCAGGACTAAGCAGTCAGACCACGCGGTCACAGGATTTTTACAACATCTACAAAAAGATATACCACTATTTTGCTGTAACACTAACAAGGTTATAATTAAATATCTCAACAATTTCAGGTACAAGACTGGAACAAGCTCTCAGCGAAAAACCGCCGTCTCCTCTGCACCTCCCGGCCCAACTGGCAGTCTCTCTCCACTACCTTCTTCCAGAAGCATCTCCACCACCAGGTGCCAGTGCCGCTTTACAACATCCTGGAGCTGGACGAGGAAGCCATGACCGTGAGGGTGGAACCCATGGTCACTATTGGAGATATCACAGAGTTTCTAATACCCAAGGGATATTCCCTGGCTGTGACTATTGAACTGACTGATGCTACGTTAGGAGGTCAGTTTTAGTACGAATGATTTAAGCTAGACATGATTTTTTAACGATTTCTGCTTTATACAGTGCGGTAGTGGGAGGATGTGGGTGCACGAGAAGACCTAAACTATCTTACTAATAGTAACCAGCACCTATTATTTGGCCCTACATCACTTTTAAGGTAGACTGGCAGAAAATAACTCAGACATTGTAACTTATGTAGAAATAACTAATTGGTTTTATCACGGTATAGCACAAAGATTTTCTGTGTTAGGACCAAACCATGCGCCAATATTCGTCACGGTGAAGTAATTATACAAATAAATTTAAAACAAAAAATTCTAAAGAGTGTTTTTAGTTGCCAACTTTATTTTATAAGAGAAATCTATTATTTACTACATTTAAACCATTCAGATGGTGGTGCAGATCGAACAAACGAAGATAAAAGTGGTCCGAGACCATAGCATAGAGGCAGAGATACCCTTAAACAATTCCAAAACTGCTTTCTAAATATTACCGTTACAAAAATCTTTACATAAAGTCTCCTGTTTACCTGCAACTTTTTAGAACACGTTAATCATTCGATTATCTTTCCAGGTCTGGCAATGGGTACAGGAATGTCCACCCACTCACACAAAGCTGGACTCTACCACGAGACCATCACCAGCTACGAGGTGGTCCTCGGAGACGGCTCCCTAGTTACCGCCACAGCCGACAACGAACACTCAGATCTCTTCAAAACATTGCCCTGGTCTCACGGCAGCCTGGGATTCCTCGTCGCTATGACTCTTAAAATAGTCAAGATTAAACCCTACATCAAAATCAAATATATCCCAGTAAAAGGGCAGAAAAACTACTGCAACATGCTGAGAGAACTATCAGGAAGGAACATATGAAGAGACACCCAAAGTCTTCCCGGATTACATCGAAGGCACAATCTTCAGTGCAGATGAAGCTGTGATCATGACTGGAGATTATTCAGACTATGACCCAAAAATTCCTGTCAATAGCTGTTCCAAATGGTACAAACCCTGGTTTTACAAACACGTAGAAACCTTTTTAAAAAAGGGAGAAGCGGAAGAATTGATTCCTTTAAGAGACTATCTTCTGAGACACAATAGGGCGATATTTTGGGTTGTAGAAGACATGTTATCTTTTGGCAATGACACTATCTTTAGATATCTATTCGGCTGGCTTCTACCACCAAAGCCCGCATTTCTGAAATTCACCACAACCCCTGGAGTCAGAGCTTATACGTTCACAAAGCAAGTGTTCCAAGATATAGTGTTACCAGTTAAAGAGTTGGAGAGGCAGATTGATATAGCAAGTGCATTATTCGAGAAATTTCCATTGCTGGTTTATCCGTGTAAAATTGTAGACCATGGTCCATCGTCGGGGCAGTTGAAGCGACCTGACGCGAAGTACTTGGTACCAGGTACTACCTACGCGATGTATAACGATTTAGGGGTATACGGAGTTCCAGGAAAGGTTCTGGCGAACAAGCCTTATAACCCTGTGGAGGCTATGAGGAAGATGGAGGAGTTTACTAGGGAAGTAGGAGGGTACTCGTTCTTGTATGCGGATATATTTATGACGCGTGAGGAGTTCGAGGTTATGTTCGACATGTCGCTGTATGAGAAAGTGCGAAAGAAGTATAGTGCTAATGGAGCGTTTCCACACCTGTATGACAAAGTTAAGCCCGAGATCGATGTGTTTGCTATCGGTGAAGAGAATGCTATTAATTAATTGTATAATATACTAATGTATGTATGTGACAACAAAGTCTGCTACTTCTCTGTCATACAAGCTAAACATAAAACATATCAAAAGATAAATTTTATAAAATAAATATTGTTATTTTGTTTCATTTCATAATAAACAACGTCGTTCCACACTAAGCATTGTTCCTGTGTCGTGGATACGGCGATCAATTTCTGCTTCACAAACACACGGACCAACACAAATATTTATGAGTCGCACTATTTAACCCATATGGTGATCAAACCTGCGATGACCTAATTAAGGATAAGGGTCATCACTCTAGCCACTAAACAAGACTGTCGTCCATCCAAAAGATATCACATGACTGATGACATACACAAGAAGTCAGTTTTACTATGTTATATGGCCGTTTGCATCTGGTTTCTTGCCATTGTGCCCGGTATAATAGTATAACTCAAACAATTTATTTTGTATAAACCCTGCGGAGGCGCTTATAAATGGTCATATAACATTTTTTTAAATCTAATTTAACTACTAATCTACCACCGGAACGGAACGCGGCCTCCACTGAGAAGATCCGGCCAAGAAACTCAGCGAGCTTGTCTTTTTTTATTTACGTCTCTTACTCTTTTTTCCCTTTTTATTTTTTTTAATCATTACAATTAAATAGTTTACGATCTAGCTCCAGTGTGATGCCTTACGACCGAGATATGAGACTAATGATGTTATTTATGAACAGTTTCTAAAGGATTCCAGATGAACCAGTCCCCACAAGCAGCACCCATTCACGAGTATGACTACTGGAACAGCCATCACTGCCTTTTGCATATTGGAGGGAAGGAAGTGAATCGCCCCAGACAGCCACCGCAAGCAAAAGCATTTGAGTGAGCAGGAGAAAACCACGTCGTTCGTCCCTTCACTATCAAACGAAAGCCGTTAATTGCAGGACAAAGTTTCCTACTACTTCTGAAAGATCTCTACGACAATAAGCATTATGTTGTGCGCATTCAGTTTACAGATTTGCCCTTCTTACATTTTATATTTGTTTTTGATTACCAAAAGATTGTACACATACAAACTCAGTTAACTAAAACTAAAAATCATATCGCGGGTTCATCCTGTTACACGCACCCATAGGCAACAACAGCTATCAACGTGGGCGATAATGTGGGTGTACTCAGTACCCCACTGTCATCTCTAGGGCTATATAAGCGTGGTTTCTTACCTTCAAGTTGGATATGTGCCGGAACACGAAGGGGTTGTTGATGGCGATCTGGCGGCGGATGCGGTCGTTCATGGCGTTTATGTACGTCTGGTACACGGCCATGCACTTCTTGGCGAGCGACGACGCGTAGTATATGGGGATGTCTTGCAGCTCCGGGTGGAGCGACCAGTACTCGTCTGTTGGATGAACAGTTATTATAATTATACACACACCGTCACGCCTATATTCCCCAAGCGGGGGTGGCAGAGGTGTACTGAGTACACCCACGTTTCGCCGATGATGTTAGGTCCCACGTAATAGGGGGCGAGCCTACTGCCATATACCGGGCAATAGGCTATAATTCCAGACTCCGGACTCATACTGAGAGTATTTCTTTAGAAAAATTACATTTGACCGACCTAGGATTCGAACCCAGGGCCTCGGGATCACAAAGCGATGTGCTTTTGCCACTAGACCAACGAGGCAGAGCAGTCGTTATAATTATAAATATTTTATACATGTTTAAATGTGGCCTTCGCCCAGCAGTGGGACACCAACGGCTACGGCTGGTATACATATGGTATCGTACACAGTGGCGTGCAAATCTAGTAGGAATAATGTATCATCAGGCAGCGTTACCCAGGATGAGCAGCAGCTCCTGCGCGCGGCCCAGCGCGAACACGGGGATGAGGCAGCGCCCGCCGCGCGCCACGATCTCGCTCACCAGCCCCGTGAACCGGCTCTCGCGCTCCTCGCGCTTCTCGTGGATGTGCGTGCCGTACGTCGACTCCTGGCGGGGCAATGGCGCTTACACACTCCACTCGGCGGCCGACAACATACTGGCTAGCGAGTGGAACCGTGACAAAAAAACGTTTACGACGTTTAACTGCACGTAAAATTCATTTGAAATGGGGAAGTGATGTTAATGAAAAAATATACATGAAATAAAACTATTTCACGGATTTCATCGCGGTTTGTTTTCGACAAGATGCAGGGGTATACAAGCTTGATTGTGAATGTGGTCTCTCTTATATAGGACAAACAAAAAGACCGGTAAAAACTCGGATTAAAGAACACGTAGCTGACCTAAAACACCGTCGCTCACAGAAGTCTGCAGTCTGTGAACATGTCCTTGACCGCACCCGTCATAATATCAAATTTGATAGACCACAAATCCTCGTGAAAGTACACCGATTCCTACCAAGGATAGTACGCGAGGCTGTTAAAATTAAAAAACATCCTAATTTCAACAGAGAAGATGGCTGGGTGCTTCCATCGACTTGGGATCTGGTAATTAATATAATTAAATACAAAACCAAGCACAACACTGCAAGACCTCAAGACACCGCGAGCTCATTCTGCGTAGATCGGACCAACAAAAATAATTAAGAAGTTTGAGCATACCCTGGAACAACTATGCCTTTTGGACGTCTAACACCTCAGTCCCTCCCGTGGCCATGGACGATGCAGAGCAGTCGAAACGTCGGGAGTTAAAAATCAAAAATAAACCGCGCTAAAATCCGTAAAATAGTTTTAATTTATGATAAAAGCTTTGCTATATTTTAATTTTAAGTTTACAGTACACCCTAAGTTATTACCGTTATCAACACATCCGGATGGACGGTGGGTATCTCGGCCGCCATTAAATGTCTGTCCTCTTGCCGCGAGAAGTCCCCCGTGTACAACACCTGAAACAACAGAAACATTTAGGGCTAGTTCACGTCGCGCCGCGCTGTCTACTCGAACATATTTATTTTTATTTATTTATTTCAGGTGATTCAACGGTTTAATTTACAGAATCAGTTATAGGATTACACGTTTAAGAAACATTATAAATTCATATTCACTCGTTTCAAGAATAAATCACTAAAGAAATTAAGGTCGACACGCCTCCTCCCTGAAGCCGTGTCCATATTAAAAGGGTTAGATGAAATATATTTTTAAAATCTCCGCTTGTACGAACCATAAATGAGTTTCAGCTGTCATTGGAATTGAGTGGTGGAACATTTATGGGAAAATCATACAGCAATGATTTCCAAATCAGTGCTATTAATTTCGTTATTGATAATTTTGTAAATGTTTTTTATAAAAAAAGAGAAGTGCATTTGTACCTGTTCAATTCGATCAACATATGTGTAAAATTGTTCTTAGCCCTCATAAATTTTGGTAATATACAGGGTGGACTGTTGAGATGGGGCTGTAAGGGCAGCTACCTTAACCATAGCTGCACGAAAACGGTTTCAGGAAACTATCATTTGAAAAAAATTTACAGTCGGCAAAAATGTGCAATTTAAACTAAAAAAATTTAAATTTTTGATGCCAACCAATCCAGTTTCTTATAGGGATCAAAAACCTGTTGGAGTACTAGAAAAGTCAGTAATCGCAAAAAACTTTTCCCACTCGAAAACCTGGAGCGCACGGTACAGACAGCTGTGTCGCGGTTATACAAAGTCAAGACGTACCAGTTGATTTAAATCAAAAAGCCGGGTACCTTGACGCCGGCTATCTCGATCATGAACATGGCGGCGCCGAGCACGTGGCCCGCGTTGTACGCCCAGAAGCGCACGCCGCGCACGTCCTTCTCCTCGTGGAAGTTGATGGTCTCGATGCGGTCCATCGAGCCCTCCAGGTCCGACTCCGTGTACAGCATCTGCTCCGTCGAGATATTGCTGGGGGAGACAATGATCATATAATGCAATGTATTTTAACATTTTTAAAACGCGACAGTTGACACTTCTCTATTACTGCCAGCCGACTGCGCAGGTTTCATGCAGTCGGCGTGCAATACTAATGACTGCACACTGACTTAGCCTGCAAGCTAGCTGCACCTTTATAATAACTACCTTAGGATTACTACTACTAGTAACATTAGGACTGCAATAAAGAAGTGCAGCTAACCTGCGTTCAGTAAGCAGTCATTAGAACTGTACGCCGACTGCAAGCGGCCTCAGTCATTTGCCAGTTTTGACGCAGTTATGGCAACTGCGTAAACACAGCAACCAAACTGAATTTTTGCAGTTGTCGTGCCGCAGATGCGGACAATCTGTCTAGATTCTAATGCTGAGCTGTTTACCGTGCTGCTATATATATTCATTGGAAAACAGTCATTTAAGTACCCGATCTTGTCATAAAAGCATACAGCGAAACATAGTCGCCTCCAAACCAGTAGCGCGCGACCAGCACGATGGGTGGCAAGTGATTAGTTACTGATACGTTACTAACTAGTTTGCGACCTTTAGGCAACTTATTGGTGCTTGTGAAGAAGCTTATGACCAGTAGTGCACTGCTATAGGGTGGTGACGATGATTTCGATTTGTGTTTTAATTGGTTTCAATTTTAGTAGCGTCGTTGATGATAAGACCTGAAATTGTCCGCTCAGAACCGATTGTTATTCAATTGTTTACCCAGTAGTCAATTATTGATGTCAAAATAAATATAGAGTTCTCTATTGCCCATAAACCCATAAAGAATATAACTCTCGCTCGCACAGACACATCTTGTCCGTTGAGTGAGCGAAATGAAAATTCCACTCCTTCTCTTCAAAATTCTTTGATGAACTGATTTAAACAACTATCTTATCTCTCACCTGACTTTAATGTAGTCAGACACTAGCCACCTGTAGATGGCTTTGGTGGCGTGCGTCATGAAGACACGACCTTTGAACGACGTCTTCGTTAGGAACCAGGGCAGTGCGCCGCTGTGGTCCAAGTGGAAACTGTAGAATAAGAAAAATATACCCTATTACGTACCAATCTAAGGTTATAATTTGTTTGAACCTAATTTGATAATGTAGCTGCAACGAAAGATATACAAAAATATACCTAGTTAATTGATGCTATCCCTTATAAGATAATAAACCATAGATCCAGTTCCCTACTTAAAATGCACTTTAGTTAGTTGCCTGCTCCTAATATTGACTGGGGCATAGCAGTTATGCCCTGGCACTCTTGACTATTAAAGCTAGATTGCTAGAACACAATATTAACCAATAAATCACAATTAGATTTTTGGAACAGAAATCAATATTACTTTTCTTTTGTGTCTACTTAGGTGTTTGACAAGCTAACATCCTTTCAATTACATATCCACTTCCATGGTTACTACCAAGCATATTGGTTGACCGAATGTAAACAAGGGAACTGGTAATGTTAAAAAACTTACTGTGAAATAAGCAGCAGATCGACTTCATCAGCTTCTATAAGATCCACGAAGGGCAGTGCATCCATCCCTGAGAGGCCCGGGTGAATACCGCAATCCAACTTAAATAGATTAAGAGAAGTATAATTAATATAAAACTCTACAACAATATTGTATGCATGAGTGCAAATAACAATCATGGGATCCTTGGTTTGAATCTTAGGTGGCAAAGGTATACTGTGTATAGTACACCCACATATAGCCGACATTAGTGTGCCTTATCCAAACTACGATTTAGAATTTCGACGATTCATAAACAATGGTTTACAATAAAAAAAAATATATTCTGACTATAATTTGACTAAATGATGGTATTCAGATATTAGGTAATAATATAATAATATTAGCCCTGTTAAGAAACTGTCCCGCCGTTGGGCACGGGCCTCCTCTTAAACTGAGAGGGTTTTAGGCCATAGTCCACCACACTGACCCAGAGTGGGTTGGCAAACGTTACACACCTTCGAGAAACTCTTAGGCATGCAGGTTTCCTCACGATGTTTTCCGTCACCGTTAAAGCAAGTGATAGTTAATTATTAATACGCACATGCTTTCGAAAAGACAGCAATGCGTGCCTGGGTTTGAACCCGAGACCTCTGACTTTGCAGTCCAACGGCCTATCCACTAGGCTATCACTGCTACGTATATTATGTACAAACACATATTGCTCAAGATATTAGGTCCTTATGTAATTGAGGGCGAGCCTATTCCAATTACACTGGTTGCAATTCCAGACTTTGGACCCCTACTGAGTATGCAATAGACAAACCCCATCACCATTTTTTTCTGACCTATGATTTTAATAGCCGCTATATGGACCTCTATATCAACCAGATATAGTCTTTTTCACAGGGTACAGTGACGTTTGATCATATACCATTTCACGCATATTGTATTTAAGAATATTTAAATATGGAATTCAAAAACAAATCAAATATCTACTTTAATTATTTAAAAGTCTTATCTGATGGAAAAGTCAAGAGTCTCCGTAACCGGAGAGCGTGTATGAGACGAACTATGAGAGTCGAGGAAGCCAGAGAGGTATGTAAGGAAAGAACCTGTTGGAACTCTGTACTCTCTGCCTACCCCGCAAGGGATCTGGCGTGAGGCTATAGATAGATAGATAGAATTATTTAAAAAAACTTAAAATGTAATGAATCTCTATTAATCAATGATGTAAATTGGAACGGTTTGCCTTTTAGGGACTGACTCAATGAAATCGTTATAATCAGTACATTGTTTTAAAATGTACAAAATCGATTGTCGATTTCTTTACGACTATTCTGTGTGTGTGTGTGTAAGTGATGTACGCTGTTGGCCGCGAGGCCTTTACAGCTTCACCGGACTTAAGGGCGCGCGTGCAACCACTACGCTCGAGCCAGAAGGGCGACATACTCGAGGCGCCTTGAAGAGGCGCCCACGGTTGGGACAGTCGCTGTGGGGGGACGGGATGCACTACTAAGTGCACCGGTCAACCGCCGGCTATGGGAGTGGATCTACGACTACGTCGTCGTCGCCCGTATTCTGAGCGGAAAGAATGGATGACAAAGCATCGGGGGGATCGGAGAGAACATGTCTAGGGGGGAATCGTAGTCGGCGGCGGCTACGATTATCGGATTCGCATGGGTAGATGCGTTCGCGGAGTGTCGTGTTGTCGCTTTTTTAATATAGGCGCGAATACGGAGGAAGCGGTTTTTAACCACTTGGAGTTTATCGATGTGAGAGGGGCCGAATGCCCGAACACAACACACGCATAAGTCATGATGGGTTGAACGCAAGTTTTGTAAAGCGTCACTCTGGAAAAGAACACCGCAGCGCTCTTGTCCGGGTTCACCTCAATACGCCACTTCCTGAACCAATTTCCTGGGGAATTGGCGGTTGCCTGAAGGTTTCTGGTAATGAAACCCTTATTCCTATGCGAGACGTAGAGAGCGGTATCATTCGCGAATAGGGCTAGATGCGCCTTACTCGAACGAGGAATGTCGTTCGTGTGAAGGCTAAACAGGAGGGGCGAGAGAGCTGAGCCCTGCGGGACTCCAGCTCGGGTGGAGTGGGGAGTGGAGCGCGTCATTTCGACGCGATATCGGAAGGCGCGATTTGACAAGAAGTCTCGTATGATGAGCACGAGTCTGTCCGGCACACCCATTTGGTAGAGCTTGTAGATCAAGCCGTTGTGCCAGACTTTGTCGAATGCCTTCGCGACGTCGAAGAAGAGGGCGCCCGTGTAGACGGGTTTAGGTCTGTTAAGACCGGAGAGGATGTGCTCCGTGATGCGGTGCACTTGGTGGACGCAGGAGTGTTTGGCTTGAAAGCCGAACTGCTCGTCGATAAGGATACCCCTGGACGCTACAAAGTCTTTGAGCCGCGCCAGAAGTAGGCACTCGTAGACCTTAGCCAGGGAGTTGAGAAGACTGATAGGGCGGTAGAGATTACGAGGTATTCTAATTATCCGACTTAGTATACTCATGGTCAAGAAAATAAATAAATAAATGTGGATGCAATAACTTGACATATTAAAATAGAGATTATCATAGATTTTTAAATAATAATTCACGAGAGTGACGAGTCAGGCCATTTGTCTCACGATTTTTCTAACCAATCGCTTGATTCGTAAATAAATATGAAATATTTTGCTCTGTTTTTGTTTCTAAATTATTGTATTTAATATTGATTCATTCTTTGTTATAAATTATCTCGATACAATATTCAATCGATTCTATTTCATAAAATTATACCACATTTCTAGAAACATCGAATATCATACGTCCCCATACCCATGGCTCGTGAAAAGGACTATAGTATAGTACTCTCTCTATCTATATCATCACGCCAGATCCCTGGTGGGTTAAGCAAGGAACACATAGTTCTTTCCCTACTGACCTCTCTGGCTTCCTCCACTTTCATAGTTCCTCTCATACATGCTTGCCAGTTATGGTGTGTGTGTGTGTGTGTGAATGATGTACGCTGTTGGCCGCGAGGCCTTTACAGCTTCACCGAACCTAAAGGCGAGCGTGCAACCACTACGCTCTAGCCAGCCAGAAGGGCAAGAGGCGACATACTCGAGGGCGCCTCTTCGAGGCGCCCTCGGTTGGGACAGTCGCTGTAGGGGGACGGGTGCACTACTAAGTGCACCGGTCAACCGCCGGCTATGGGAGGGGATCTACTACTACGTCGTCGTCGTCGCCCGTATTCTGAGCGGAAAGAAGGGATGACAAAGCATCGGGGGCGTCGGTGAGAACATGTCGCGGCCGGCGGTGGCGGCAGGGGTCGGGGGGGGAGATCGTAGTCGGCGGTGGCTACGATTAACGGATTCGCATGCGTAGATGCGTTCGCGAAGTGACGTGTTGACGCCTTTTTAATAAAGGCGCGAATAGGTTCGAGACCTAGATCGGAGTGGAGAATCATGACTTGCCTTTCAGATAAGACACAATTTATTTGGTCATGGTATGCTATAGTAATATTATCCACTAATCAATTAATTTGTACTGTGACTATCCTATTGGTAAAATTAGTATAACAATAAATAATACCATAATTTTCTTCCCTTTGAACTCCAGCATTATGCAGGATCGGCCCACTTCTTGTCCAGCGCCCCTGGAAATGATAATATCAAATAATTAGCCCTCTGAAATCTCAGTACAGAGCATAGGCTCCTCTTCAGGATGAAATGACCTCAGATACAAAGGTACTAATTGTTACCTATTTTTTTCTTGATTTCTATTCTTTAAAAAAAAACATAGCCCAACACTAGGATTTATTCCTGTGTTGTGGGTGCGTTTACAAACATGAAAATTTACATACACAAATTTGATCCAGATTTTATGTGCTATATAATATTACAAAATTGAAATATATAAATTACTAGCAACTCAACCCGGCTGCACACGGGTGAATTATACACATCTCTGTTCATCGGTGAAAACCATATGAAAATCTGTTCACTAGTTATTGAGTTTATCACGTTCAGACATACAGATGTGGCAGGGCACTTTGTTTTATAAATTGTGGTGATGAACAAAAAAAAATAAACACCAACACACCTGTATTTGCCAAATGAGTCTGGCAAAGGTGTACTTTCTACACCTGTATACCGGTGACGATGTAATAGAAATAAATAAGATAGGCCAATTGCCATTATACTGGACACAAACCAGACTCAAGGCTACTGAGAATTTTTTTCAAGAGAAGAAACACACTATGTACAACCCAAGATTTACACCCAAGACTTAGTGATAGCCACTCACACCATGCGTCACTAAATCAATGATATAGATGATAAATAATTAAATACCAACAAAAAGAAAAGAGGATACACATATTTATTCATGTTTATATATTACACAACGCGTCAGAGGTATTTTCAGAACAAATCCTTTTTTATCTTGACTGCCCCTGAAGGAGAATAATATTTTCGATATTGTAAATACACAATCATAGAGTTATACTACATAAATATAAATAACTTATTTGAAGGTGTTACCAAATTATGTTTTAAGACCTTGGAATGATCTAACTTCATTGCAATCTCAGTTATCTGGTAGTACACATTATAATCAAGCCCTGATATGATTAAGATAATCACAAAAAGCGCAAAACTTATGCAAATGTAAGACTTACAAAGGCCTAATAGTTAACTGGTCGCTTTCCTCCAACGGTGCCAGATCTGTACCTTTTCTTGGATTAGTCGTCATGATGATACACTTTAATGATATATTATAGTTAAATACACATTTATTTTTAAAGAAAATTGAAGAATTACTTCCACAAAGCCAACAAAACAATCCAACGAGATAGCCGGTAAATAAAATTAGGTTATGTCCACAGACTAAGTAAAAGACATATTTTTTTTAAATTATAATTGTCACTTCATACGCTGATTATGATTGGTAGTAATCAAGTAATGTTGATCCAATGCGAAGAAAGGCAAACATATTTCACGTATATAATACTGAAACCATTTTTTTGCTTAAAAATAAAAACAAAGTTATATTTCATTCTAACACGAATCCCTTATAAATTTTTTATCATCTGTGCATATGCATTATGTGTCAACTAAACTTGTAAACCTGAATGACAGTTCGTCAAAAACATGTGTTGAACGTGGGAGATTGTATTTTGGTTAGAATTTAATGTAAAAATTTTAACAACTATCCAAAATGCACAAACAAAAGCTCTTTGACGAAGACTCTGAAGAAGAAGTAAAGCTAAAAACAGAAAATGAATATGCAAAGAAATACGATAAATGGAGGGAGAAGGAAGAACTTCATAAACGTAATATTTTTCTAAACACGCAACGACACACGAATACGAATACGAATTATTCATACAACTTCAATAACATTTTTTTTATTTACAGTGGAGCAAAAATATGGGTCAAAGGCGTTAAATTCCGATGCTTCGTTATCGTCGGACAGTGAGGATGAAAGTGACGGGCCCCCGGAAGTGTCCGTGGAAGTAGAGGCGCAGTTCTTGAAGACCCTAGCGTTGTTAAAGACTAAGGACCCCAGAATTTACGATCCCAACTATACATTCTTTGACGAAAATGAAAAGAAAGAGCAAGGTAAGAAACTATACAAAAAAATGCAATGTTATATTAAAAAAATCTAGAAAGCCATGATTATCTGTTTATCTCTATCTATATCATCATGTCAATCCGTTGCGGGGTAGGCAGGGAGGACAGAGGTCCAACAGTTTCTTTTACTACAGATATCTCTTGCTTCCTCCACTCTCATAGTTCGTCTTATACACTTGCTGCTTACGAAGACTCTTGACTTGCTCTTGGTCATAGAAAGATAGTCTAGTTCGTCCCTAGCACCTACTGATGTAGCTGAAGGATTTCCACTTTTGCATTGTATATCTGTTTTGTCATTGTTTCTATATGCCCGAACCAACAGAGCACACCCTTTCTCATCTTTACACCAATACTATCATACCCAATTGTTTTCTTACTACACTGTTGTCAATATGGCTAGGCAGCTTGATTTAGGCAAAACTCGCATTTCAATCATCAAACAATACTCATACTTGTTATCTCCAAGAGGTTGGCAGAGGTGTACATACTACACCCAAACCTGACTACAATACTCAACTCTAACATCCAAAAGATAGAGTTGGAATTGATCTGAAACAATTGAGTTGACATCTTTTTTTTTTTTCGGGGTGATATGCCTGCCGCATTCTGCCACACCAGAGTAGGCTAGGTGTGGCAGTTATGTGGGGCTCGCACTAAAACCCCCCGGTGTCCTTCACTTGGCCGAGTGCTGTCACAGGGGTCGCCTCGTGGGCATTTCGTCTGCAACAGGGCTGACCTTGGTCTGAGTCTAATGACGTAGACCACATCTGTGGTTGTGACTCCATACAAAGCGCGCGTGACACGGCGCCTTCTTGGGCCTGCTGCTGGTCAGGCGTCGGGGAGCCCTCCCCCAACGCCTGCAGGCCAGCCGGGCGCGTCTTCTACGGGCGGGATTCGAGGAAGTTTCCTCTCGCTCCCTCTCCGCCTCCTCCTTTGCTGCCATCACCGCCTTGGAAAAGGCAACAGTTGCTGCCCAGGCATTCTCCCTCTCGACCATGGCGGATATCACGCCTGAAAGTGAGAGCGCCCGTTCCCCCAATTCAGCAGCCAGCTGGAGCCGCTGCCCTTCCCACGCCGGACACCAACAGCGTGTGGGACGCAGTGTCTACTGGAGCCACACAGTAGTGGCACCCCTCCGTCTCTTCGAGTTGTCAACATTTCTAGTGACATTTAGCAATTGACATAACAAAACTAGTGACACCTCTAGCTAAGTTAGAAATTAAAAGTGACCCTAGGAATCATTCCTAGATTGTGGGTGTGTTTAAAAAACATGAAACTCACATACACAAACATCCAGACAGAAAACAAACACTTGTCCCATACAGGGATTGAAGCTGCAACTACTTCTATCCAGTGAGTATAGCTGCTTAACATCTAAACCACTGGACCAAAACATCCATCTTCTTACATCGCTTGTTTATCAAAAACCACATCTTTGATGGGAACATGTATAGTGCCACAAGGATCTTTTGGCTCATAGATGACATTGATGTGGGAGCGTTGGTGTGAAATTAGGGTTACCATTTCATAATTTATTTTTTACTTCCCACGAGATATTTCACTATGTGTGTCTGCACAGGTACTAATTAAAAATCCACTCCGATCTAGGTCTCGAACCTATTCGCGCCTTTATTAAAAAGGCGTCAACACGTCACTTCGCGAACGCATCTACCCATGCGAATCCGTTAATCGTAGCCACCGCCGACTACGGTTGACCGGTGCACTTAGTAGTGCACTGGTCAACCGTCCCCCTACAGCGACTGTCCCAACCGAGGGCGCCTCGAAGAGGCGCCCTCGGTTGGGACAGTCGCTGTATGTCGCCTCTTGCCCTTCTGGCTGGCTAGAGCGTAGTGGTTGCACGCTCGCCTTTAAGTCCGGTGAAGCTGTAAAGGCCTCGCGGCCAACAGCGTACATCATTCACACACACACACTAATTAAAAAGAGAACTTGGGTTAATTTAAAAGCAAATGGCAATTCTCTGAGTGTCATGTAGTGACATATCATTGGATGACAGTGTTAATTTCTAATTTTGGCTGCGGGCCATAAGATACGTGTGTGACTATACCTAAACATCATTATACAAGAGAACCCTCTGAGCAAAATAGACCTTCACTAGTTATTATTTTAAATTTCCAGAAAAAGAAAATAAAACAAAAAAGCTAACATTTGCTGACAGTGATGATGATGATGATGACAACGATGGAAATATTTTCAGCATTGAGAAAAAAGCCGAAATTATAGATGATGCAAAAGATGCTAAACCAAGCAGTGAAAATAAGGTTTGTTGATGGTGAATACATTATAATGTTGCAATTTTAACTTTGACTGTATTGCCATACTTTAGAGTTTTATTTTAAATGTCAAGTCAAATGAGAATGATATATTGTTGTTTATTCTCACGAAAAAACCTAGCCAGACAAAGACATTCTAGGCACCTCAATGATTGGCTTATAGATGTCCACAGCCTACTGAAGATGTATTATACAATCATTAAATAGGAACATCTTTACTATAACTTTTCAGTGGTAGGATGGGTAGGATGAAAGAGAGCATCCTACCCTATAGATATTTGGTATAATCATGCGGGAGGATGGCTTTTTTAAATTATGATGAAATTACTACAGGCAACAATATGTTATTTACGAAAGAATTTTGCCCATCACTCAAGTGTTCTTTAGATTTTTAATGGATCGCCTTTTTCACAAACAAGAGCCTAACCCATTTTACACATGATCATAAAAATTTCACAATTTACATAATTCCAGGAGGCAAAGCTTAAAGACTACCTAATAGGCAAAGCAGAACACATAGATAATAAAGTCGAGAAGGACTTGGCACCGCTGAAGGCACTGTGGTCGGACCCCAAATTGAATGAAGGGGAAGCCTTCCTTAGAGATTATATTCTGAACAAACGGTAAGATGAGAAACAAACACATTCCCAAACCCAAGATATAGGCTCAGCCTAGTTGGGCACTGTAGTGGCCTACCTAGCATACGTCCAGCCGCGACGGGCACTGATGGAGTCGGCAGGCGCGCGTCGTATTTACGATGGCCGTGCTGAGGCTTGCGCTTGCGCCGCCAAAACCGCCAAAACCGACGACATCTCTGCGTGGAGTTTGGTTGTGCACTGCGATAGAATTTCGTGACGCGCCATTTTTAACAGACTTCAAAAAGGAGGAGGTTCTATGTTCGGTTGTATGTATGCTTTTTTTTTTCTATGTATGTTCAGCAATATTTCCGTCAATCGTGGACCGACTTTGATAATTTTTTTTGCATTGGGTTCAGTTTAGCTCCGCGGTGGTCCCATTTTAATTTCATTGGTATTGGACCTTGGACTTAGAAGATACACCAGGAAACTCCTTAACGACAAACAATAGGCATGTGTAAATTGAGATATTATGGGTATTACGCTATAGAACTAAGCAGTATATTAGCCAACTCCAAAAAAGGAGGTTCTTAATTCATCCTTTTTTTATAACTCCTCTGCTTAAGAACCGATTTTGATGATTCTTTTTGCATTTGGTTCAGTATAGTTTTGAGGTGGTCGTATTTTATTGTTATTGGTATTGGACCTTGCACTTTCAAGATACAAAAGGGAACTCCTTAACGGCGAACAGTACGAATGTATAGATTCCGTTATTATAGTCATTATATTAATCCTGTAGGTACCTTACTTTGCAACTTAGCAAAATAATATAATATCGGTATATAAATAAAACTAAATAATTCACTCGTCACTTAAAATTGTAAAATAAAAATCTTTAAAAAAAAAACGGTAAACCGACTTCAAAAAGCAAAAAATAAATATTTGAAGTCGGTGCCAATTAACCGACTGCACCAACCAGCACCGACTTCAAATCTTTATTTTTTGCTTTTTGAAGTCGGTTTACCTTTTTTTTTTTAAAGATTTTTATACTGTGGTGTTTATATAGTCGGAGCCTTAAGAAGTCACGAAATTCTATCGTATTCCCATTGGTGGAGGAGATTTTGCTTGCTCCTTTGGCTAGTGATTATGTGTAAGTAAAATTTGTAAATACGAGTATAAATAGCATGATTTTATTTAATAAATCAAAAAAAATTAGTGCAATCATAATATTGTTTTACACAAGAAGATACCGCCAAAGCACTAACAATTTGTAAGTGTTTTTATCGGAAAATAAAGACTACTGGGAACAATGTAAGGCAGTATCACACAAGAATTTTTGAGCGGAGGCATTGACCCAACGATATCGCTGCTATATCGTCATGTAGAGCCCAATCGAAATTTCGGTTTCGGCTAGATTCAGTGCTATATTAGAGTTTCAATTTCAATCAATCAATCAATCAGCCTATCGCAGTCCACTGCTGGACATAGGCCTCTCCTAACACGCGCCATTGCACACGGTCCTCCGCCTTCCGCATCCAGTCTGTCCCAGCGACCTTTTTGAGGTCGTCGGTCCATCTAGCTGGGGGCCGTCCTACCTTACGCTTACCAAGTCGCGGTCTCCACTCTAGGACACGTTTGCTCCATCGGTCGTCGGTCCTTCTGCAGATGTGACCAGCCCATTGCCACTTTAGCTTACTGAGTTTGCGAGCTATGTCGGTAACTTTGGTTCTTTGTCGGATTACCTCGTTACGAATTTTATCCTTCAAAGAGACGCCGAGCATAGCTCGCTCCATAGCCCGCTGTGCGACTTTAAATTTGTGGACCAGTCCCACTGTGAGTGTCCACGTCTCGGCCCCGTAGGTCATAACAGGTAGGACGCATTGGTTGTACACTTTAGTCTTCAGGCATTGCGGAATAGGCGAAGAGAAAACGTGACGTCAATTTACTGCAACCGAAATCGAAACTACATTCGTAAATATTTGGAAGCGATGGGCGTATTGAGGAATGTTGAGTAGACTAGAAAAAGGTCATACGATTCCCCCCGTGCTTACCTATCGCGCGCTGTTTATTTTGTGATGTGATGTGCAGTCAACAGTTAAGATAATAATAACCTTAAAAGGAAGTTTGGTTTAAGCCGAAACTGAAACCGAAATTAGGTTTCGGCTGTAAAGAGAAGTTTCGGTCGCACCTGTCGACATCGTTATAATGTCGCAAAGGTAACCCGACAGAAACAAAGACAAGTGGTAAAAATATTTGGAACACTATTTATTTAGAAATGATGGTTTCTAATTAAGTTATCTGGAGGACGGTGACATCGGTGAAGCGGAAGGTGATAAAATCCGTGATGACGAGGATCTTGAGGTCGACGAGGAGCTCGTGGAGCAGCAGGGCAAGTTCGAACGCGCTTACAACTTCCGCTTTGAGGAGCCCGACCAGGAATATGTAAGAAATCTTTCCTTCTTAGTTCATAAATGAGCATTTAATATAGACTAACAAACTTGAGTGCCGTGAAAATTCTAGTCGCACATCTATATTGGGTAGGTTATTTCAATAACGCTATACTCATTAAATAGTTCGTAAATAGGTCGCTGGCTGGGATAATTTTAGATTCGGAGAAACAAAACACCTTTTTTAGAAAACTGCGGCGATTCGCCGACCACAAGTATAATAAAAAAAAACAATGCAACAAAAAACCTTATGTTAGTACAGACGCCATCTAGCGGCAATGCGCTGAGGATATTGACCAACTCGTGTCTTTCATGTTTATAATGCAAAAAACCTTATATTAGTACAGACGCCATCTAGCGGCAATGCGCTGAAGATATTGACCACATATGTATTTTTTAAAACTAACTTTTTGTCTCTTTATGTTCTTCTTATAATTATAAAAAGAAACAAACTACATAAGTGAGTAGAATATTAAAAGAACAGCGAGCAAGGTATTTGTTGTTAGTCTTCAGATGCGTATCGCATTTCCGCTCAAATATTACTATAACCTCACGCCAGATCCCTTGCGGGGTAGGCAGAAAGTACAGAGTTCCAACAGGTTACAAGGACAAAAAAAAGCAATTTTCAAGTAAAAACTGTGCAATATTTATTTTAAGAATAGTTTTGATTTATTTCAGTCGTAACTCAACAACATTACAAAATGATACTATTAAATACTATGTATTTAGATAGATATTTAAGGTTTTTACTTACTACCTAATTACAAGATAGCGTATTAAGTAATATAAAAATAAAATTTTATTTGTGTTGTGACGGTGGCGTGGTTGGGGACGGAGGCGCAATATAATTTTTTCGTTTTCCAGTTGAAGCGGTTCCCCCGCACGATGAACTACATCCGGCCGAAAGACGAGCGGCGCTCGCGCAAGCGGGCCGAGCTGCGCGCGCGCAAGGAGGACGAGAAGCGACGCAAGATGGAGGACATTGCGCGGCTCAAGGCGCTCAAGCTGAAGGAGATCCAGGAGAAGATCGCCAAGATCAAGGAGGTCACCGGCAACGAGGACCTGGCTTTCAAAGTAGGAATTTTTTGGAGGCTTTAAAATATCCAACTAATGATATAAACGGGAACTAGTGAGAATGGGTCTTTGTTACTCTTTCACGGCAAAACTACCTACTGATCGGATTTTGATTAAACTTAATAGTAATATGGCTTATACCTTAAATATACAAGCTGTAACATAATAGACGCAAGACCTCAGACACCCCGATTAGAGAATTGCTTCATAAATTCAAAACAATAACCACATTTCCAAAATTAAAGGTTGAAGCACTTTTATATCACAATTATCAATAAAACTTGCACATGTATGTGTCCAGTTTGAGAAATACGTTTTAGGAATGCATTTGAAATCTTCTTATTGCTCTGAATCAAGAATAAGTTTATTTTTTTATAGCTTTCAGTGCGCTATAAAGGAGTAAAAGCATTTTTTGCAAATTTTAAATAATGTAAGGTACATTAATAATTGTTGGATTCAATTCAGTTACCAATTTAGAACAAACTACTTTCAGGTCTTGCGTTTATTAAGTTACACCTTGTATATAGAACACATAGACCCAAATGGTATACCACCTTACATCGTGCTCTTCATACAAATCAATTAATGTCTCGTGCCTCTTATCTAGCTATCCATTTCATCACGCTAGATCTCTTGCGAAATCATGGCACCAGGTTCTTGTTCCTTATGTCCATTTAAATTTCTAGTATCAATAATTATTTCGATAGTATTTTTCATGTACGATGGATACTGTGACAGTTGTAAGTGTCAAAGAAAATTATACTTTATTCAATGGCAATAAGAGGCATGACCCGTTTCTATCCTTATGGTTTCATGCCTTAATACCATTGAATTAAACATTAATTTCGTTTGGCACTTAGAACTGCCACTACCTCATCATCATCATCATCTCAGCCCATACTTGTCCACTGTTGAACATAGGCCTCCCCAAAGGGGGGATTTGCCATACTCGCCACGCTTGGCAGGCGGGTTGGCGAGCGCAGTTTTTGATCGCAGGTTAAGAGAACGCTGCTGCCCATTCCCTAGTTTTCCCTTAGTCGCCTTGTACGACACCCGATGGGATGAGATGGGTTGGTCCTATTCTAAGCCGGGAACCACGCGGCCACTACCTATCTTATGTGAAAAATATTATAAAATATGCCGTATAATATCTGACTGATCCATTAAGGCTGTAATATTATGATATAGCAACATTAACAGGAAGACGACTTGAACAGCGACTTCGATCCGGAGGAGCACGACAGACGGATGAAAGAAATATTTGATGAAGAGTACTATGGCGAAGCTGATACGGAGAAACCAGTGTTTCCTGAGCTGGATGAAGAGTTGGAGATTGGTAAGTGCAGTTTACAGATTCTACCGTAACTTTGTTTTATTGTATAAGATGTATTATTGTAGGTTTTAAGGGTGGGTTTAAAAATGTAAATTATATATTTAAAATTTTGTCGGTAAATGTTTGACAGTGTGTTATTTTATCAAAAGATCCTCAATATAAATGATTAATAACTACTCTGTATGATGCTCCGTTTAACCAGGATGATTTTATTTCTTTAATATTGGTTACCTACTCGCCTCCCCGGCCATTATCCTCTGCTTCTCCGCTTTGGAATTATAGACCTGACTGTTTATTATTATTATTCTTTAAACATCTAGAACTCTCATCTCCGTGGAACTCAAAAGAGTGTTGGAGGCACAACTCAAAAAAAATTGTTGATCAATATGAACTCTGTTACAGAGAACTGGGAGAATTATGAGCCAGAATATGAAGAAGAATCAGGTGCAGCTCAAGATGGTCCACACTGTGAGGATGAAGACTTTAACGTAAGTTGACAATTTATTATTGTTACGACCCGGTCATACCGCGGTATCTCGAAATCTTTCATCATCAAACGTAACAATATCATGATGATAATAAATTAAGCTGTCATATCCCACCCGGGGAAAGGCCTTCTCTTATATACCGAGATGAGAGAAGATAGGTCATACTCACACCTGTTGCGGTGTGATGGAAGCAAGTTAGTGACCACCTGCAGTTGGAATTTATCAGACTCCCCTGCCATCCAAATTCAAACAAATCATTTGTTTTGTGTAAACCCTGCAGGGGTACTTACAAATGGCCATTTTAAAAAGAAAAATAAAAAAGTCTCACCTATATTCCCCCAAAAGGGGGTACTGAGAGGTGTACTGAGTTACAGAGTGAGAGTACACCCACGTTTCGCCGACGATGTTAGGTCCTATGTAATGGGGGGCGAGCTTATTGCCAGATACCGGGCACAATTCCAGACTCCGGACTCGTACTGGGAAGTTTTCGTTAGCAAAACTACACTTGTCCGACCTAGGATTTGAACCCAAGACCTCGTGATCACAAAGCGATGCACTTTGCCACTAGACCAACGAGGCAGTCATATTTACATTTTTTTAACTGACTAATCTACCACCGGCGAGAAACTCAGCGGGCTTGACTTTTTTGTCTAATTCTCCATTCATTTTTGTTCATAATTTTCTGTGTAGATACATACATTATCATATTATACAAAACCATTTATGCGATCCAGCTCCAGCGTGATGTCTTGCGACTGAGATATAAGACTAATAATAATATTTTGAATATATGTAATGACGGACGATTTAGCGCAGTGGTTAAGAGCTTAAGCTGCTCCGCCCACTGCGTCCAATAGTCGCGGGTTCGATTCCCGCACGGGACAAATCTTTGTGTGATCTACAGTTATTTGTTCCGGTCTGGGTATTTGTGTATGTGAATTTTCATGTTTGTAACCGCACCCACGACACAGGAATAAATCCTAGTGTGGGCTACGTTTTTTAAAAAAGAAAAAGAATATGTAATAATGATATGCTATAGGGTTCCCCCACAAGATGGAGCGATGACCTGGTGAAGGTCGCAGGTAGAGCTGGATGCGTACAGCACAAAGCCGGTCGTTGTGGCGATCTTTGGGGAGGCCTTTGTCCTGCTGTGGACGTCTTTCGGCTGATGATGATGATGATAGGGTTCTGGATGGAGAAGTCTCCACAAGCAGCACCCGTTCATGAGTATGACTACTTAAGCAGCCATCACTTCCCTCGACCATATAAGAGGGAAGGAAATATATGACTTAGCTTAACAATCACAACATTAAGTGGGAAGGCCTTTGGACAAGCAGTGCATGTCTTTCGGCTGGTTGTGATGATGTTTACATACTTCAAAAGATGATGTAATCAATTTTTCAGGAACAAAAGTGTAGTAGTAAAATCAACGACTGTCGCGTTGGTCAAGCCACTAGGGCTTACAGTGCGGTTGGCATTGAAGTGATCCTGGGTTCGAATCCTAGGTCGGACAGTGCCTTTTATCTATCGAAAAAATTTTGGTCTCGATCTGTAGCCTGGAATTGCAACCATTTTTTTTTTAAACGTACCCCCACTTTATGATTTATTCCTGTGTTGTGGGTGCGTTTAAAAACATGAAAAATTCACATACACAAAGACCCAGACTAAAACAAATAATTGTGGGTTACACAAAGGTTTGTCCCGTGAGGGAATCAAACCCGCGACTATTGGATGCAGTGAGCGTAACGCCTTAAGCTCTTAACCACTGAGCCAATCGTCTGTCAAAAAATGGCAGTATTATATTGGGGCCTGATAAACCGTGATGGTATTGTTAAATAGAATCACTTTCCACATCTAGCAAAGTACTATCATTTTATCTCATATGACAGATGGACGCAGACTACGATCCAAAAAAAGCCAGAGAGAACCTTCTAGAAGAACTAAAAAGATCCCAAGGGAAGAAACGCAGGAATCGCAAGAAGAAATCCAAATTAGCCGAGCTGTTGTCCACGGAGAAACCCAAGTTTGTTCCCACTGTGGCCGAGAAGACGTATAAGGAGTATATGGAGGAGTATTACAAGATGGACTGTGAGGATGTGATCGGCGGAGACTTGCCGACCAGATTCAAGTACCGGGAAGTTGTGCCAAACGACTATGGACTTACTGTTGAAGAGGTAAGCAGACTACTTAGCTGGTCTTTGTACTTAGCAGACTAAACACTCCACACATTCCCACGTATGTAACTTCTAAGCCAGGATGCTCAATGGTCTCCTTAGATGACACGAAGGTTTGAACCTAGGGGAGTCCCGGGAGCACTTTGTTTTGGAACCGGCAACAAAACTAATTAGAAAAAAATATAAACAAATTAAAAAGACTTCTTTAAAAACTAGCTTTTATACACAACGCAGATATCTTGTTTTATTGAGAAGTTCCTCAGATCAGATCCTGGACACCATTACGGTCTAAAGTACTCGTCAAGACAAATCCAACGAGCCCAAACACGGCGGGGTTATATTGAGTAGTTGGCTGGTTCCTATGGTCACCTTCCGACTCCATCATCAGACCAGCTCTACGGCACCATATTATTGTATTGTCATCGAACTTACATACGTATGCCAAATTTCAGCTCAATCGGATACCCGTAAGTGCTTGAAAATTGGATCACACGATTTGAACCGGAAAGACAGACAGACAGACATTTTTTTTCATTTGACAGACCTTTGACCTTGAACATGTTATTTTTTACGGTATTAGGCGCCGTTAACACCGCAGTGTTTACGGCGCTCAAACTTGGTAACCAACGGAGTCTAAACAGTCCAAACTTAAGGTTTGCCATCGAGCAATGGAGCGTAGCTTCTTCAGTATGAAACATACCAATCTGGTGTGGAACACGCCGTCCCATGACTCGCATTGTAGACGTCGGAGTTAAAACCGCGACATTAAAATGGAATTGGGCGGGCCATCTGAACCGAATGGACACAAATAGGTGCGCCAAACTATGTACCGAATGGGGCCCACAATAAGGTCATCGTCGTCGAGGCTGGCCCAGAAAACGGAGGTGCGATTGCCTCGACGCATATCGAACAGAATGGTCGTTATTGACAGGGGATAGAGATCGCTGAAGGAAAAAAAACTTTACTTACTTTTACAGGTACATAATCCTACAACAGCACAAGTACAAAAACCACGTCATTCATATTCCAGATACTCCTAGCCGATGACAGAGAGCTGACGCAGTGGGTGCCCCTCAAGAAGATCCTGAAGCATCGGCCCGACAACGTGGAGAAGGGAGAAGCCAAGACGTACGCGCAGAAGGCCGCAGACCTCCGCCTCAAGAAGAAAGTACTGCCGAGCCTGTTCAAGGATCTACCAGAGTGAGTAGTATTTTATGACCCGCAATTGTATATGTAACGAGTATGGAGAATAAGTAAAAGCCTTAAATCATTAATCTTAATAATATAGGTTATAGTAAAAAAAAGTAAAGAAAGAACCATTTATTTCTGAATGAGCCAAAAAAATAACAATTACAAACGTTAATATTTTTTAATTTTAAAATTACATTTAAAACATCTGCTCCAAGATCGGAATGCGAGCTCCATTCAAAAGATACGGAAAAAAACTTAGCGTGCACGTCTTTTATCTTTGGTGGTTTTATTCGATAAAGAATCTTTAGGGCTATGAACCGGTGAGACTGTGCTTTTTTATTTTCTCGTGAGGGACCTGGCGTGACGATATTACGACCGTGTACGAAGTCAAGCAGATAGGCAAAATGAAGTAGATATCAAGAACTTTCAAATTAAATCACTATCTTTAAACCAAACATATCATTTCACATTTCCAGAGAGCCGGAAATTGTCGTACCAATAGAAGAAGCCACGACGAAGAAAAAAAAGAAGAAGAAAAAGAACAAAAATAAAGAATCAAATGAAGTCCAAGCAACAGATACAGAACATAATGACGAAACAATCCCTGACACCACCGAGACGCCTGTAGACGTTGGTAACTCAGCAGAAGAAGAAATAACTCAAGAAGATTCACAGATGCCGAATGGAGAAGTTAGAAAGAAAAAGAAGAAGAAAAAGCAAAGCAACAATTTCATTGTAGAAAGTGTACAAAGCACAGAATCTAGCCATGAAAATGTACAGAAAGATGCAGAATCTGAAGCAAACAAAAGTGTAGATCAGAACTTAGAAATAAATCCAGAGAATGGAGTAGCAAATAAAGTCAAGAGAAAAAAGAAACATAAGATTGACAATCAAAATCCTAACAGTAATGTTAATCTAGAAAAAGCTTCAAACAATTTGAAACGTAAAGCTAATTTAGACATTGAACAACCAACTAAAAAGAAGAAAAAAGTTAACAATGATTTGCGCACTACGAATAAAAATAAGAAAAACAAAAATATGAAGTTTAAACAAAAAGATAAGTTCAAAAAGAAAGGTGACAAAGAATATAATCCATTCAGTTCATTGTCGGATGAAAGACTAAAGGCTTACGGATTGAACCCTAAGAAGTACAAGAAATTCATGAAATATAAGAAATTTTAACATTATTACAATTTATGTAAATAAATATTTTATTACTAAATATTTTATTGTTTCACTCTGGAGTTGCACTAAATTTACATTATACCATGCCGCGAAAAGAGTTTGATGGTGAGAGGGAAGTGACAAAATGAGTTTTCTATCCTCGCTTCCCGCTCGGGTGGACAAAATATAAACAAGGTATTTGTTTCCAGTAAACGCTTCTACTTTCTCTACTTACCCCGCATGAAACCTAGTGTGATGATATGACCACCTTTTTATAACACTATACCAAAACATCTAAGCATCATCAAAGTTATAATTTTCTACAAAACAATTCACCCATTGGTCTATAAAGGCGCATGCGCGTAGCAATCATCAGGTCCAAAAAATTCAATATGCATAATGTTGAATTCTCATTATGTTGAATTCCCAAAATGATGAGTTCCAAAATATCGAATTCGTATTTGTTACGTTGACGGTCTTTACTGTTTTTTTGGATTTCCAACAACAAATACACAGTTAAAAATAAAAAGATGTATATAACAAGCTAAGTGTATTGTCACTTACAGGAAATCACGGGAAAAAACGGGAATTACTACCACTACCAAGCTAAAACTATAATAAATAAATAATAAATAAATAAATAAAACTAAGGACCACTCGCAACATAATACTCAACTGTAAGCAATACCGGATAGGGCTTGTCTTTGCACTTTAAGCCTTATAGACTAAAATAAAAATTAAACAAGATCTTTGTTAACTAAACTAAGAATAGTACCATAAGTACTAAAAATAAATAACCTCCTCAATAAGAAAATAAAATAAATAGTATAAAAATCTAGTCTTAAGTATAATCCTTTTTAACTTGTTGGTTGCAAATATATCTAAGACATTCTGATCGCAAAATGACACATCGCAAATTGAATACATTCAAATTCAAATTGATTTATTTGCGAATACAGGTGTACAGAGATTTTATGTTATGAGAGTTTTCCTGCCGTAATTCACCTTTTGGCATGCAAATTACAGGTGTGTTTTATTTCTTACATTTTATACATTTCTTTATAAAATATGTAACATTTATTTCATTATTCATTTAAGATAGATATAATAGATCATAAGTCTTAAGAATAAATAACATTATTAACCGATATCATTAATTATAATGGGTATCCACGATTTAATGTCTCTAATATTGAATTATGAAATGCCAATTTAAATCAAGTATCATTTAAGTTCAGTGTCATTAAAATAATCATCTAGTGTATAATATGCCTTAGCGGTCAGTAGGTTCTTAACTTCCCTTCTAAAAATATTTGTATCCTGTGTGTCAATAATATACCTTACTTCACATACTTGACGATGGACTGAATTTTCTTAGTGCGAGAGACAGGACGAGAAAACAACATTTTCCTACACGATCTTGGATTGAATCTTGGAACGTTAAATAGAACTTTTCTGAGCAAATTAGGACAGTTAAACAAGCCAGTGCATAATTTATTTAGAAAAACTAGATTTAAATATTTTCTACGTTTCTCCAGTGAGTGTAATCCAAAATGGGAGAGACGTTCTTGATAGGATTTGAATTTATTTGCTACTCCTTGACTATAAGACACATGCCACAGCCAACGCTTGTGTAGACATTCAGTTCTTGCGACATGCACTTTGTAATTAGGAGACCAAACAACACTACAATACTCAAGATGGCTCCTAACCAGTGCATTAAAAATAACTATTTTGTTTGATACATTTTTGAATTTTTTACATTCTCGAATTACGAAACCTAACAATTTTGAAGCCTTAAGTACGATATTATCAATGTGTTTGTCAAACTTAATTTACTATTAAAATAAACACCAAGATCGCGGATAAATGTTACTTTCTCTAGTATGTCACCATTAATACTATCATTTGTAGGTACCTAATGTAATCTTCTTTTTAGTGAATTTAATGTGTTTACATTTTTTGACATTCAATGACATGCCATTTTTACAACACCAATCGTAAAGCCTATTTAAGTCATTCTGCAGTAACTGAGAGTAATTTATTGATGAAATTCTGATAGAAGCTTTAAGATTATCAGCAAAGAGATAAATATTGTAGTGTACAAAGAGAATATAATCACTAGAGTGTAGAAAGCATTGAGAAATATCGTTTATGAAGATGTTAAACAGGTAATGTCCAAGATGGGATCCTTGTCGAATAACTGATGTTGCAGTTGCAGCAGATTTTGCAGCAGTGCAAATTAGAAGCATAACCATTTAATACCACTCTAAGTCGTCTATCAGAGATTATTTGATGGTTAACTGTATTAAAAGCCTTACTAAAGTCAGTGTAGACAGTATCCACTTGTGTTCAAGCATCAACAGCTTCTATAACAGTCTCGACGTAGTCTACAAGATTAGTCGCGGTTGATCTATGCTTCAAAAAACCATGCTGGTTGTAGTCAATTATCTGCAAGATATGCCAAGTAAATATTTTACTAACGAACGATTCAAATAGTTTGGCCATTACTGATAGAATAGCTATCGGTCTGTCATTTGAAACCAATGATTTGTCTCCATTTTTATACACTGGGACTATTTTAGTCTCTTTCCAGGCAGATGGAAAATTACCTGATAAAAGAGATTTATTAAAGATTATAGACAACGAAGATGATAATCTATCAGCTTGTCTATTCAGAAACACTGGCGGTATATTATCAGGACCTGCGCCCTTAGTCAAATCTAGGTTTAGCAGTGCTTTTTTAATTTGAAGACTATCAATGCGTAACATCTGTAGAGTATTGCTACTCACGCAATCGAACGCACTTCACTTGGAAGACCAAAGTCTATTAAAGGGATACTAGATACAGAGTTGACATGGACTGAAGAGAATTGCGATGCGAAAAGATTAGCTATAACTTCAGCATTATCGGAACAACAACTACCATCGGACATAACTGCAGGATAGCAATTGTCCCTCCTCTTTTCATTTTAATATAACTCCAGAAAAATTTGGGATTATGCTTAATATTAACTTCAATCTTTTCCTTAGTAAAGTCAACTGCAATTTGTCTATAGGGTTTTATAATTTTTTACTATAATCCTTCAATTATTCTTTTCCTTTAACCTCTTTAATATTGACCTAGAAAACCACGTAGGATATTTATTGTTTCTGCGTCTAGTTTTAGGTACATAGTTTTCAATTAAGGTATATATAATTTTATAAAATGAGGTTAGCATATCGTCAACAGAAAGCTGAGAACATAGGGCACTATTTCAATCAACAGATTCCAGTTCAGCAGCTATAGCATTGTAGTCAGCCTTAAAGTAATTGAACCTTTCCAAACTATTATACTTGAGAAAGTGAACAGTATCATTAATAGAGAGGTGTAATTCTATCGGCGGATGGTAAGTATAAATTTTTGATAAAATTTCAGACGCAGGAGAAACGAGGATACTGTATGGTAAGTTCGATAGAAAGAGGTCGAGAATTGTACGATTGGCATTCGATATATTATTAAGTTGTTTGAGCGCGTTAGTAGCAATAAAATCAATGTACAGCCGTTCATTATTACAGGAGGTATAGGTAGGGTAGTCAATTAACGAGCCACTGTTGTTAAGCCATTGTATTGAACTTAAATTAAAGTCGCCCATGAACAGACAATAATTTTCGTTTTCTAGTACTCTATTAGCATTGTTTATAAAGTGTTCTAATACATTACATTTCAAAGGAGAAGGCAAGTACACTGCACAAATACAAAAATTAACACAGAAATTACCTATACATAAATTAATCTTAACAAAAAGTCTATATCATATTCGTATATACCTCACATTCACTATCATATTTGTATATACGTTTGGATTTTAATTTATTAGAAACGGCTACTAGAACACCGTCACTCTCCCTTTTGTTATTAAATGCCGTGGAAGAACGATCTCGTCTATACAGAGTATAACGGTTGTTTATGATTTCTGAGTCGAAAACACTATCGTTCAGCCATGTCTCAGTGAACACAATAGTATCATAGTCTTCTTCTTCTTCAAATAGGTTCCATTACTGGAGGTTGGCCGTCAGCTCTACGTATGTGCTTCTTTCTTGAGCCATATGGAACAACTGCTCAACGCTGGCAATTCCGGTCCACTCCCTAATGTTTTGCAGCCATGATTTTTTCCGCCTTCAAACGCGTCTTTTGCCCCTTAATTTTGCCTATCATAATCAATTGAAGCAGGTGATATCTATCGTGGCGCAGCACGTGTCCGAGATATCCAATTTTTCGCTTTTTGATGGTTAGCTTCAATATTTGGGTCATACCAATACGCTGGAGCACTATCATTGCTGACCTTCCGTGTCCAGCTTATACGGAGCATGCGTCGGTAGCACCACATTTCAAATGCTTCAAGGCGCTTCTTGGTATCTTCCTTAAGAGTCCAGGCTTCACAGCCGTACATGAGTATAGGCCAAATATAGCATAAGAGAATGCGACTTCTGAGCCTAAGGTTAATTTGCCGACAACACAGAATTTTCCTCATTTTGTTAAATGATGCTCGAGCAATTTCTATCCGGGTCTTTATCTCTTGATCAGAGTCCGATACTTCATTCACCCAAGCACCGAGATATTTGTAATGACGGACTCGCTTAAGATCTTTAGTTCCTACCGATATCTTTGGTTGTAATGCGGGACTGCAGGATACTACCATATATTTGGTTTTCAAAATGTCAATGGACAGACCGGCTTTTTTGCTACTCTCATGGACTCTGTCTACAAGCCTCTGCAAGTCTCTCTCAGATGAGGCGATGAGAACAGTGTCGTCAGCATAGCGCAGGTTGTTAATGGCCGTCCATTAACCCTTACCCCCGCATCAACTCCATCGAGAGCCTCAGACATAATAGCCTCGGAATAAATATTAAAAAGTAGGGGGGACAAAATACAGCCTTGACGAACACCACGGCATATATTAACCTCCTCTGTGTGTTCGTTCTCCACTTTCACAGTAGCCTTTTGGTTCTTATACAAATTGTTTATTATTGTGATGTCCTTGCCATCCAAACCAATATTCATCAGGTGCTTTATTAGCAATTCGTGTTTGACGCAGTCAAATGCTTTTTCGTAGTCGATCAAATCATATCATAGTCACTAATAGCTAAATTAACATAAATATCATTAAGTTTAGACTTTATTCCTCTGACATTTTGGTAATAAATCTTTAAATAACTGAATTTAAGTTAGTTAATTCCAACACTACTTATATTATCAACAAAAAACGATGTACTAAGACTAGTCAACTTTGCAAAAAGAGTCCAGATCCCTTATATATTTAAAGTCTGAGTCGCCTGATTTCCGCATAAATATCTTGCCATTACGAAGTCACACGTACTTGTAATTCTTCTCCTTTGCTTTTTGTCTAGCTGCTGCATGCAGAGCTTTATTAAATGGGGACAAGTGCTCCGTAACATAGATGCTATGCTTGGTCCCAGCTGTTTCAAGCAATTTGCTGTGTCATTAGGGTTATTCTTGTTGTATTTAATGACCGCTGCGAGGAACGTATCCCTGATCCACGGGCTGCAGAACTGGACGACAATAGATCTAGGACGTGGATTAGAAGAATTAATTTTAGCAATACGTGTGACATTATGTAATTGAGATTCGGCTATTTGGCAAGAAATAACCTTTCCTAGGTTCTAGGTATTTACTAGGTTTTCTCCTTTGAACTCAGGGACACATTGGACTTCAACATTAGAAGATCGGGATTGCTGCTCCATTATGTTGATTTTCATATTTACTCTTTTAGAGAAAATTTTAGCTCTTCGTTTTCTTTTTTGAGAGAATCAGCCAAGTGCAATTTGCATAAATTGCACTTGGCTGATTCTCATCCGACTCAGGACATCCCTTATTAAATCGTCATATTGCTGACTCAAAAAACCGATAGAAGCTTTCACCTCCCCAATATCCTCTTTGATTGATTTTAGCTCTGTATTAACGAGACTCGCCAAGGTTAAGTTAAGACGTTTTATAAGATCACCAATTGCATTTTGAACAATCTGTTGGACTTCCGAAGAGGTAACTGGCACGTTATCTATATTTCCCCCATAGGTAGATGAGGCAGGCGTAACTTTCTTCCTTGTTATCGAACTATCACCACATGTTGACATTAGCACTCTAGATCGTATCGGGGTGTTAACAGCATTATTGGTTTACATGCTGGGCACACCCATTGTGTTGCATCAATATAGCTTGAAGAATGATTTGTTATAGTTTGCACACAGGATTCATGGTAGATTAATCGGCATAGGGAACATGTTATTGTAAATTCACCAGCTGCCATCGGTTGTTTACTGCGAGCGCAATCTGTGCATTCCAACATATTGAATATATGTACAACAAAATACGTAGGCACGTAATAATTTTTAAACTATATTGTTGTAAAATCCACCCACAAGTTACCATTCGAACAATATTAAAATATCGAATAAGTTAGCTGCGACTAGTCACGATACTTGATAAAAACGTTTTGTTGGATTACTGTTTTCTTTGCTGGTTAGATGAAGATAGTTACAGGTTTAAGATCCAAAATTCACTGTTCTTGATGTAAATTCACTAGTTTGCATGGTCCAACACAACTTAGATTTATCAGTCTGAACACAAACCAAGTATCTCTATTTAATAACTGCTTTATAATAATAATAATAATAAATTCTTTATTTACGGACAACATTGATCCAAAGTGTTAGTATACAGACGACTTATGCCTAGTGTTAGTAAAAGGAGAAAAACAAATAACTAAAATAACAAATAACGGTCCTAATTGATCGTCCTCCACACCATCTGCTTAAGGATACGAGAAGACACACTCTCCGCCACCATCTCCAGAATGCTGTTACGGCTGCCCCGCACCCTGCGCAGCAGTGATGCAGTTTTCTTACGCATGATGGCTGCAAAGCCATCAGTGTCCGCTCTCGCAAACATCTCTGAGGCACTGCAAAAGCGGGGCAGCCCCAACAATATCCTGAAAATGTTATTATACTGCGTGCGCAGGTTACTCAACGACCTTTTGGTGTACTGGACCCACAAGCTTCCCGTGTACATACCCTGGCAGTAGGCTTTAAAAAGGGTGATTTTGACCTGATCGGTACAGCGGGAGAACCTGCGGGCCAGCATGTTACCTCGGATCGCCAAAGCCCTGCGCTCCCTCTCAATGTCATCATCGTCCTTAAGGTCGTCAGTGAGGAAATGCCCCAAATACTTAAATTTATGGACTCTGTTTATGTTCACGCCATTTAGGGTAATGTCAGGTGTTGTTTCTGGGCATTTACCGGCGGCCTTAAAGACCTCGCTCTTTCTACAGTTATATATTAATCCATGTGAGGCCGCATAAGACTCACATACCTTCAACATTTCTCGAATACCTGCCGCTGTTGGGCTCAGCAGCACCATGTCATCCGCATAGCTCATGTTATTGACAGGCACGCCGTGTACATGGCATCCGACACGCATACTGCTGAGCTCAACAATCAGGTCATTAACGTATAAGTTGAAGAGCTTAGGAGACGTCAGCCCCCCCTGCCTTACACCGCACTCCAACTTATACGACTCCGAAAGTGCATTCGACCACTTTACGTAATTAGTCTGGTTCGAATACCAATATTTAATAATATTGAGGATCGGTGCCGGTAGACGCCCGTCCCTGAGCTTCTTCCAGAGTACATCGTACGATACAAGGTCGAAGGCCCTGGACAGATCAAGGAAGCAGGCGTACACAGGCGTCCTCCTGTCAATGTAGTATTGGACAGTATGCTTGAGGCCTAAGATAGCACTTTCAGTTGACAGTTCCGGCTGAAAACCGAACTGTGCATCGTGCAAGCTGAGATGTTTTGACAAATAACCATCAAGCAAACTGTCCAATATCTTGGCAGTTGTCGTCGCAAGGGAGATCGGTCGGTAATTTCCCGTGTCCGAGATATCCCCTGTTCTATTCTTCACAATGGGTACCACTACAGTTTTCATTAATTCCGTTGGAAGGTATGAATGACTGACGCACATCGTGAAAAGCAGGGACAGGAGTCTCGGGAGGTGAACTCCCGCAAATTTAAAATGCTCGATACTGAGCCCGTCATGTCCAGGAGATTTGCCACGACTCATGTAATTTATAGCTTCCTTAACATGTTAACACATATAAACTTTTTTATTAGTGCGGACCGAATGTTAACAATGTTACGCTAATGGCAGTCACCCGAGTCTTGTAGTAGACCCTAATGCTTTTATCATGCGACCATTACCTTTTTTATTACTACGCCGTTGCCAGTTTCCTGTTTAATGTTTTCTCTATACCTCCTACAGGTTATTACGAGTTTAATTGATTGTACTATAATATTTTGCCTCATGTTCAATAACCGGCGGAAATAATAAAATCGTGGTCAATGTAGCAGGACATTATAATAGACTAGATGATCTTACCCCATGAACTATACTACTACTACTTAAAATATGGGTGGATACATTTTAACGAAGTTCCTTTTCAAAATACCAGGATATCCAATACAAGTGTTCCGCTACCCACATGGCGGTAGATAGTAAGCGGGCGGTCGCACGGACGCTTTTTCAACGCGCAGTGTTGCAGCGGTGTACAGCGCTTTAAAAAAACAGTATTGCTAAAGTCTATCAAGTATCTGTCAAGTGTCACATCCCTCTACAAGATGCAGGAATATACAAGGTTGATTGTGAATGTGGTCTCTCTTACATATAACAAACAAAAAGACCAGTAATAACTCGGATTAAAGAACACATAGCTGACCTAAAACACCGTCGCTCAAAGAAGTCTGCAGTCTGTGAACATGTCCTTGACCGCACCCGCCATAACATCAGATTTGATAGACCACAAATCCTCATGAAAGAACACCGATTCCTACCAAGGATCGTTCGCGAGGCTATTGAAATTAAAAAACATCCTAATTTCAATAGAGAAGATGGCTGGGTGCTTCCATCGACTTGGGATCCGGTAATTAATATAATCAAATTCAAAACCAAGCATAACACTGCAAGACCTTAAGGCACCGTGAGCTCATTCTGCGTAGATCGGACCAACAAAAATAATTAAGAAGTTTGAGGGTACCCCGGAACAACTATGCCTTTTGGACGTCTAACACCTCAGTCCTTCCCGGGACCATGGGTGCTGCAAAGCACTCGAAACGTCAGGAACTTAAAAATCAAAAATAAACCGCGATGAAATCCGAAAAAATAGTTTTATTTCATAACCAATTATGTTTAAAAGAAATTCACTGATAATGTACTAAATCCATGAAATAGCTGCAAATACTTAAAACTACAATATACCTATTTTATAACTATAATTTATTTGAACAACACAACAGGCTGTCAAATAGGAATAGCGTCATTTATAAATGTCGTCTATACGCTATCTTTTGACGGGTTTGTGTACACGTTGTATATTGCGTTGTTGTGTTGTTACATTACTGGATACATAACAGTCATGACTCCCTGTCGCACATTGGGCATATCTTTAGCCGGGCTTATTGAGTTTGAAGTAAGTCCTTTTTCAACTGCGTCCGACGTTTGCGTTTCAGGTAACAGCGCATCGGCTGTCCCCGCACCGTCGACCGGTCCGTCTGTTGATTTCTCGTTGTTTGTCGGAAAAACAAGCGAAGGCCGTCGATCGGACGGCCGATCGTCTAATTGCCTGTACTGGTTTATTAACAATTACACTAGGTGTCCGATATAACAACTCTGCATTTTCAGTTAACACTCTTTGCTTCAATTGGTCAACGTGTCGGTGTGCCTCAGTTCCATTGGTAGATTTAACTGTATAATCCGTATTACCCAATCTCTGTACAATCGTACCTGGCAACCACTTATCTGAGCTACGGAAGTCTCTAAACCAAACTGTATCCCCGGGATTAAAATTCTTACATAAGCCACCAACTGCGGCCATCACCCGCGCTTGGTGCGTGCCTACACGTCCTTTCTGGTCTGGTTTTAAACAATCTAAACACATGCGCAAGCTGCGACCTAACAACATCTTAGCCGGACTCTCTCCAGTTGTGTAATGTTGTGTATTTATGTAAGTTAGTAAGAACCGACACAGGGCAGAATGCACATCCGTTTTAGATTTTATAGCCTTTTTAATAGTGCGTTTACATATCTTCACCGCGTTTTCCGCCGCTCCGTTCGAGGCCGGATGGTATGGGGCGGAGAAAACGTGTTCAATACAATTGTTATTTAAAAATTGTTTAAACTCTTGAACTGAAAAAGTCGCTGACTACTTGTTTCGGCAAACCGAACTTTGACCACAGCTCACGTAGCTCTTCTATTACTGCCCGTGCTGTGGTGCTATTCATTTTAATAGCCTCGATCCATTTGGAGTGGGCATCAATTAGAATAAGGTAAGCGAGACTAGCTATGGGGCCTAAGAAATCTAGGTGCAGCCTAGTCCAGGGGCGGTCGGGCCAGGGCCAGGGGCACGGCGCTTGCCCAGGCGGCGCCTCCGCTACCGCGGCGCACACGGCGCACACGCGGCACGCCGCCTCCACTGCCTCGTCCACTCCCGGCCACCAAACGTAACTCCGTGCTAATGACTTTATTTTTACTACACCTATGTGGCTATCATGGAGCTCCTGAATTACTTTATTTCTACATGAATTAGGGACGACTACGCGATGTCCCCACATAATGCACCCTAACTCTGTGTACAGCTCCCTTCTGCGATGGAAATACGGTTTTAATTCTCTGATTTCCACTTCATCTGGCCAACCGTCGTTAATATATCTACTTACTCGGCTCAATATGGGGTCCGAGGCAGTTTCTTTCTTTATTACATTATAATCTAACAAAAGAGATTCTACTGCAAAATGTAAGTAAGTTTGTTCAGGAGAACTATTGTCTTCATTTCGGACGCATTCTTTATGCTTGCTTATTAACCTAGACAAAACATCAGCTGTGCTTTTGTTCGTACGGATATATTCTATATCGAAGTCATAGGCCGATAGTTTAATCGCCCATCTTTGTAAACGACTGGCCGTCGTATTCGGAATACCCGTTTGAGGCCCAAAAATACTGACTAAGGGCTTATGATCAGTACGCAGCCTAAACTTTCTACCGAGTAAATATTGGTGAAATTTGTCTATCGCGAATATGATAGCTAGGGCTTCCTTATGAATTTGACTGTAATGTAGCTCGGCCGGGGTGAGCGCGCGCGACGCGTACGCCACCGGGCGCTCGGAGCCGTTGGGCGCGCGCTGTGCCAGCACGGCACCGAGCCCGCGTGCACTCGCGTCGCACGTTACTGTAATTTCTAACGACATATCAAAGTGAGTCAGGACTTCGGTACTACATAATAACTTTATGATCTGTTGGAAAACAGTCAGATGCCTTTTTGTCCATTTCCAGTGTTTACCTTTTTTCAACAGCTCGTATAATGGGGCTATGTGGGTACTTAAATTTTTAATAAATTTATTGTAAAAGTGTATCATGCCTAAAAATGATTTTAATTCAGAGACGACAGTCGGGTGCATGGACAAATTCGGTTTTAACTTTTCAGGGTTAGCTCGAACCGTTTTTATCTATTATGAACCCAAAATATTTTACGTGTTCTACCAAGAACTCACATTTATCTTTCTTTATTTTTAAACCATTTTTTTCTAAAATATCAATTACTTGTTCTACACATTATAAATGTGATTCTAAGGACTTACTTTTTACTAAAATATCATCGTAAAATACCCTTACGTCAGGATCGTTTTTAAAGAGATTAGCCATAAACTTTTGAAAAATTCCCGGACTAGACGATAAGCCGTATACCAAGCGATTGTATTTAAATAGCCCCCGGTGTGTATTGCTAATTGTATACTTTCTGGAGTGTTCATTTAGGACTAATTGATTATACGCTTGCGACAAATCCAATTTGGTAAAATAATTATTACCATAATCAGACTAATTTACATTGCACATACTCCGATCGCGACCGTCGGACTAAATCACATTTCGAGTACACTTACACACATAACTGGTACACAATCGACTCGGACGCTTAACAATGGCATCTTATACACGAAACGGCGCACAGCGCGTATCATACTCGCTCCCAATCTTACGTTTAAATGCGGAACTTAGCAATTAATGTTACGTTCGAGGTTGAGATCAAATGTGGGAGGCCCGCTCGACTTCACTTGGCTTCGGCGAGCGCCTCCTCGAGGCAGCACAGTGAATCCTTTACCGCTTGGTACACGATATTCTTAATTTGTAGCTTGTCCTCCTTGGTGGAGTGCTGACGGGACAGCCGTCTGAACTGCTGCGCGAGTTCGAAACACCGCGACACGTCCTCGGGCGAAACGAAATCTTCCGCGACTTTGATGCAGTCCAGTAGATTTCTGATTTGGTGCGGCGCTCCGGCCGGAATGAAGACAGCGTCACCGGGGCACTGCAGTATCGCGTAGCCCTCAATTCCGTATTCGCGGTACAGGCGGTCGCGTAACGCGGCGTCGAGATACCAAGCTTGGTCATGAACGGGATCGTGCTGCGGGCGCGGCCTCGCCCCGCGTTCACTCTGCTCGGACTAGGATTTTATCCGCATCTTTAGCAGCGTAGATATGCCACAGCGCTGCGGGCGGCTTCACCCGCGCTCTCCGTCTCGACAGGACGTCCACTCCGGCTTCTTCGGCGACACGTGCCGCATCTGTCGCCCTTTCCGGTGCGTTGACGGGAGCACTCGCATGTACCATGACGTTGACGGCATCGCTGACGTCGAGGTGAAGGATCTTGGTACGCCCGCTCCTCCGTACGCCGTGTACATTTTTGGACCTAAGTGGGAAGGGAAGTGTATTCCCGCAATGGTAAATTCTCATCCTCGTCGCCACTGATAAATAAAAGACGTGTATCGTATCTAGCCGTGTATTAGACGGCATTGACAATCAGCTGAGCGCTCCGCGCCACCAAAGTACCCTCTAATATTAATTCTAATATATTACAAATAATATAGATGATCTTCTCCTAAATTTTAGTAATTATAGATTCGATGTGGATCTGATAGTTTTAACTGAATGCAGACTAAACCCTAATAAGCCCGTCCCCGAAATCAACAATTATATGTCATTTTCTACAACTAAACTTGCAATAAATGCGATAGTGTGGTTGTATACATAAAAAGCCAGCATAAAGCGAGTGTTAAGGAAATCAATTTAGTTCACGCATCCTGCCTACAGATTAATATATTTGACCTGACAATCCTAGGCATATATCGCTCCCCCTCTAATACTAATGCCTAAAATTTTATTAACTCTTTGAACCTTTATTTAGAAACAAATAATACCCTAAACAATATAATAATTACTCGTGATATAAATATAAACATAATATATAAAGAAAACGTCCACATATATGAACGCTCAAACAGGAATAATTACTTGAATATGCTATTAATATATGGCTTACACATAGGCCATAAGCTACCTACACGACAAAATGCCTGTTTAGACCATTATATGTTTTAATTTAATCAAAATTTTACGGCTTCCATTATAATTTTAAATACTACTATAACAGATCATAATATGACTATTCTTATACTCTCTCAATCTAAAAATATATCTAATAGTCACAAAATAGACAAATATAGACTTCAATAATGCTTTAAATAGTTTGCAAAACCAGACTACTGATTTGTTTATGCTCTATCATCCTAATTTAATTGCTAAACGTCTAATAGATACTATTAAACAATGTTTATTAAATAATACCATAACATCAATAATTCCTTGTAGGAATCGGACTATAAAACCTTGGATAACTTTAGGTATCCTACGCTGTATACAGAATAGGAATAATATGCAAAAAAGACTTAGAGTCAACCTGAAAATGAGATATTAAAAATTACCTTTAAAAGATATAGAAACTACAGTAGTTTCTATATCTTTTAAAGGTAATTTTTAATACCTTACACCCACTTTTTTACAACCTTATTAAAAATCTAAAACGCAAATATGACAGAGACCAACTTAATAAATGTAACAAAAACCCAAAAGCACTATGGAAAACGATAAATGGCATAATCCATTGGAAAACTAAAAAAAAACACCGAACTTAGAATTATTGGCTATAAGAAATACACCAAATGACGCAGTAAACTATGTAAACAATTATTTTGCAACCGTTGGAAAGATAATAGCTGAGAGTATAAGCGGATAGGTGACTTCTTTAACTCCGCTGAACGATAACGTTGAAGTTTCAAATATGCAACTATATTCCTCTGTTCTCCTAGAAACGGATCCTGCAGAGTCCTATACAATACTGATAAACATTAAATCCAATAGCGCTCCTGGATGTGATGGCATATCAACTAAATTTTTAAAATCCACTGCTGAAGTAATAGTCCCAATCATCACCTATCTGGCCAATTTATGCTTTAGTCAAGGAGTTTTCCCAACAGCCTTAAAAAAAGCTGTTAACACGCCTGTGTATAGGAGTGGAAACAGAGACGACGTGTGCAATTACAGACCAATTTCAGTCTTAACATCTTTTTCAAAATTTTTAGAAAAGCTCATGAATATGAGACTAAAAAATTATTTAGACAAGTTCAAAATTCTTCTTTTTTTTTTATTCTTTCCAAATCACAGTACGGCTTTAGAGAAGGACTGTCAACTGAAGATGCTGTTTATGCTCTTACGACTCTTATTAGAAGTTATCTTATCACGCGTAAGAAACCGGTTATACTCGTAGGGTGGAACAGGTATGTGAGTGATGCGCACAGAGAAGCCCGGCAAAAGTTTAAGTTATGGGTTTGGTATGGTAGGCCGCGGGAAGATGTATTTGGAATAACATGCAGACGAGTCGCAGGATTAGGACTAGTGACTTGGTAGGCATAGCTGAGATGTTTAAAGAGCACTTTACTGTAACATCGCCTCTGAGACCATCACAGCATGCATGTAGTGTTGGTTGTAGTGGCCAGGAGGTTAGTGCCCGATTTACGGCAAAAGAAGTAAGAGAGGTCATTAAATCTATGTCGAAGGGTAAGTCTCCGGGCCACAACGACTTGAGCATTGAGCACCTTAAATATGCAGGTACTCATCTGCACCAAGTGCTGGCGTTGTTCTACTCTTTATGTGTGGGACACTCGTACTTACCTACGCAGATGCTCAAGACTGTGGTTGTTCCGGTCGTGAAGAATAGGACTGGCGATATTAGTGACAGGAGCAATTATAGACCCATCTCCCTGGCCACTATTATCTCGAAAGTACTTGACGGTTTGCTTAACACTCAGCTTGAAAAACACATACATATACACGACAACCAATTTGGTTTTAAGTCAGGTCTCTCCACAGAAATGGCGATATTGTGTTTAAAGCAAACTGTCAAATACTATACCGAAAGGAGTACGCCTATTTTTGCTTGCTTCCTCAACTTATTGAAGGCATTTGACCTGGTTTGTTATGACATCTTGTGGCAAAATTTACAACAAACATCTATGCCAGCGGATTTAATACGTCTTTTTAAATATTGGTACATGAATCAGGTCAACGTTGTTCGGTGGGCGGGGGCCTATTCGACCTCATATAGGTTGGAGTGCGGAGTGAGGCAAGGGGGGCTAACCTCACCTAAACTTTTAAACCTCTATGTGAATGCGCTGATTGAGAGGCTGAGCAGTACGCATGTCGGTTGTCATATTGGAGGAGCATGCCTTAATAATATTAGTTATGCTGATGACATGGTGCTCCTAAGCGCCTCAGTGAGTGGATTATCGAAGCTGCTTGGCATTTGCGAAAAGTACGCTGACGATCACGGCTTGTTGTACAACGTGAGAAAAAGCGAGTGTATGGTCTTTCAGGCCCGAGGCAGATGTCTGAGTAATATACGGACCATCAAATAAAAGGATGTTCCCTAAATAGAGTCGACAAATTTAAATACCTAGGTCATGTGTTAACCTCAGACTTGAAAGACGATGTTGACATAGAAAGGGAACGTAGGGCGTTGTCTGTTCGTGCGAATATGATAGCCCGCAGATTCGCTCGCTGTTCGAGAGGGGTCAAAATAACCTTATTCAGGGCATTTTGCACTTCTTTCTACGCAAGTAGTCTGTGGGTCGCTTATTTGCGGGGACATTACAGCGCGTTACGTGTCCAATATACCCACTCCACCCGAGCTGGAGTCCCGCAGGGCTCAGCTCTCTCGCCCCTCCTGTTTAGCCTTTACACGAACGACATTCCTCGTTCGAGTAAGGTGCATCTAGCCCTATTCGCGGATGATACCGCTCTCTACGTCTCGCATAGGAATAAGGGTTTCATTACCAGAAACCTTCAGGCAACCGCCAATTCCCTAGGGAATTGGTTCAGGAAGTGGCGTATTGAGGTGAACCCGGACAAGAGCGCTGCGGTGTTCTTGTCCAGAGGTGCCACCCCGCGCCACTCCCGGCGCCGCCCTAGAAGTAATCTCGGTCAAGTGACCATGTTCGACCGACCCATTCCCTGGGTCAAAGAGGTCAAATATCTAGGGGTCACTCTAAACAGTACCATGTCCTTCGGCCCGCACATCAAGCGGGTCCGTCACCGAGCATCCTTTGTGCTCGGTCGCCTCCATTCGTTAATCTGCAAGCGGAGTAAAATGTCCCTTAGAAATAAGGTGACTCTTTACAAAACTTGCGTTCGAGCCATCATGACTTGCGTGTGTTGTCTTCGGGCATTCGGCCCCCTCTCCCATCGATAAACTCCAAGTGGCTCAAAACCGCTTCCTCCGTAAAGCCGTAGGAGCCCCCTGGTTCGTACGGAATGTCGATCTCCACTCCGATCTAGGTTTCGAACCTATTCTCGCCTATATTAAAAAGGCGACAACACGACACTTCGCGAACGCATCTACCCATGCGAATCCGTTAATCGTAGCCGCCGCCGACTACGATTCCCCCCTAGACATGTTCTCTCCGATCCCCCCGATGCTTTGTCATCCATTCTTTCCGCTCAGAATACGGGCGACGACGACGTAGTCGTAGATCCCCTCCCATAGCCGGCGGTTGACCGGTGCACTTAGTAGTGCACCCCGTCCCCCCACAGCGACTGTCTCAACCGAGGGCGCCCTCGAGTATGTCGCCCCTTGCCCTTCTGGCTCGAGCGTAGTGGTTGCACGCTCGCCCTTAAGTCCGGTGAAGCTGTAAAGGCCTCGCGGCTAACAGCGTACTTCACTCACACACACACACACAAGCATTCATCTTGACATCTGAAATAAATAAATAATAATAATTATTATTAACCATGTAGATAAAGGCAAAAAATGTATAACTGTGTTTTTAGATTTGAAAAAAGCCTTTGATACTGTGTCTGTGTCCATACTTGTACGCAGGCTTGAAAACATATGAGTTAGAGGTGAGCCTTTGAACCTTTTTAAAGACTACCTCCAAAATCGTCAACAAAGTGTAAAAATTGGTGCTTATACTAGTGAAGAGTATGATGTATCTTTTGGAGTCCCGCAAGGTAGGTTTTGGGCCCCACGTTATTTTTAATCTATATTAATAACCTCTGTAATATGCGACTTGATGACGAATACATATTCTCATATGCTGATGACACCGCTTTAATATTCACTGGTGAATCGTGGGAATCAGTTCGACACTCGGCAGAAAAAGGGCTTGCCAGAGTTACCAGCTGGTTAAAAGCAAATCCCCTCACACTAAATATCATTAAAAGCAATTACATATGTTTTATGTTTTTCTATCTATAATCGCACTCAACCAAAAAGTAATTTCCAAATTAAACTTCACACTTGCGATAACATTGTAAATAGTACCTGTTCATGCAATAGTCTCACTAAAGTGACAGTGGTCAAATACTTGGGAATTATGTGTGTGTGTGTGTGTGTGTGTGTGTGTGTGTGTGTGTGTGTGTGTGTGTGTGTGTGTGTGTGTGTGTGTGTGTGTGTGTGTGTGTGTGTGTGTGTGTGTGTGTGTGTGTGTGGTGTGTGTGTGTGTGTGTGTGAGTTTGTGTAAGTGTGTGTGTGTGTGAGTGTGTGTGTATTAGATAATGATTCTATATCTATAAACAACAAGTTAACTAATAAAAAAATTATTTCATGAAATTCGTCGTCGTGCGTCACTAGAGGGCCTCGCCGAATATTATTTGCCCACATCAAATTTACTTCTTGCCACACCACTGTCATGAGCTTAAGAAAATTATTACAAACCTTTACACACTTCAAACACAAACACACACACAAACACACACACAAACTCACACACACACACTCTCTCTCTCTCTCGCACACACACACGCGCACACACACACTCACAAACACACACACACACACACACACACACCCACTCTCTCTCTCTCTCTCTCACACACACACACACACACACAAACACACACACACACACACACACCCACACACACACACACCCACACACACACACACACATACACACACATTTTAGATTTCTAGTTAATTATTTTACCTTATTTACTTACCTTTTTGATTGTTAATTAATTTATGATCGTTAACATGTTTGTAACACCCTATAGTAATAAACAATAATTGATAATCTTTTTGATTTATGATTCAACATTTTGGTATACAACTTTTCTGAAATTCAACATAATGAGTATTCAACATTTTGAGATGCAACATATCGGGAATTTAACATACTGAGAATTCAACATTTTGCAAATTCAACTTTTTGGACTTGAATGAAGATTTTATCTTTCTATCAAAAAAATCCCAGTATTAGTCCGGAGTCTTGTGCCTGGTATAATAACAATAGGCTCAACCCCTATTACATTGGCACGTACCATCATCGGTAAAAAGTAGGTGTTCATAGTATACCTGTGCTGCCACCCCTGCTTGGAAAAAATAGATATAGGCGTGGTGTATATTTTAATTTATTATACCAATAATTTCACCTATATCTTGAATAGCAAGGTTATCAGTTTTAACAAAAAGAAAATTGAAACCAGCACGTCAGTCTTTATTATTCCGTGGGCAGGACCAAAACCATGCCCAAACAAAATAATCATTTGACCACACTGTAACTATGAAAATTGTTTATTGATTCGTGCTGTTTTAAAAATGGCGCTATATCAAAGTATTTCAAAGTGGCTATAACCCTTATGCGCTATAAAGGTTACAAGTTTGTCTATGGTTAACCAAAATCAAAATTCTTGTCCCTAAGTTATGACTTTTAAATTTTTGGGAAAAAGATACTTAATTCTATTATATTTGATAAGATATAATATTAAATGATTGGGTTGCAATTTATTCAATTAATAAACTATTACAGTATTCATGATTATGGCAAGAATTTAAAAAATAATCGACATAGAAAACTGTTGTCTATTCTCTCTTTTTGACAACTAAATTCTTTTTCGGCGAGCCGTGGTAACGGAACCAGGTGAATAATATTTATTTTCTTTGAAATTTTGTAAAATATGTGTTGAAATACATTCGTGATATCTTCTAAATACGTGCTAAAGTATCTTTTTCGGCAAGTATATTGATATTTTTTAGATGATTTCGGATTTTTAGGACTTAACCTAAAAGTGCCTTTAAGTAGATCTTGACGATTTTACAATAGTTGTCTTGATTGGACACAAAGGCTACAGTAATGCCGCTAGCATTGATTCCCAAGCACACGCACGTCCACCGCGCTCTGGTCGGTTTGGATGCTTCGTGTTTGCAACGGCTTGTGGCAACAAATCAGCATATTTCTGTACCGAAATTTGGCCTTCTAGGAGTGTTGAGGCACAGATCCTTATAACTCTCATGCGGTAGGTTCCGGATAACTAATTTAATTGGACCTTTTTAGTTTTTCCACATGTAACCATAACCTCTAAATGTAATTCAAAACAATGTGATTAATAAAGTATGGCATGTGGATTTGCTATTCTAGACCTTATCTTTATATGTAATTTGTATATTAATATCTTCCATATAGAAATACTATATTGAAATTCGTAAACCTATACTTGCATAGTATCCAGATAGGGTCTTAGGCGGAGAAGTTCCAAACACGTGAAGTCTGCACACTCCCGGCCGAACATATTTAGGTATCCAAAATTATTTTAAGCTAATATACCTAGTAGTTTCTATTACAGTATTACAACTAATATAGGTTTTTTATTTTGACTAGTAGTGGTGCATTCATACTATTTGCACCCTTTCCAGCCAAATATCCAGTGACCAATTTCTGACTCCTCATATCGTCTCCCCAGCTCGCCAAGATGGTGAACAACAGAGTACCGTCGGTATTCTCGAAGACATACGTCACCCCGCGCCGTCCCTTTGAGAAGGCGCGTCTTGACCAGGAGTTGAAGATCATCGGCGAGTATGGGCTGAGGAATAAGCGCGAAGTGTGGAGGGTCAAGTACACACTCGCCCGCATCCGTAAGGCTGCCCGTGAGCTGCTCACCCTGGAGGAGAAGGACCCTAAAAGATTGTTTGAAGGTATTGCATTTGAATTATGTAGCTGATGAGTATGAGAGTGAAGTTTGTAAGGAAAGAACCTGTCAGAATGTACTCTGCTTAGCCTGCAAGAGGGATCTGGCTGGCATGATAGTATAAAGATAAAGTTATGTAGCTTAGAGTATAGCATGTAACTGTGAATGGGAAAAAAAAAAATGCCTTCTAAAATCTTATCGCACATGGGATCTTCGATGATTGATTGATGATGATGAAAGAACGTAAAATCCGGTTGGATGGATCTGAAATTGTTCAGTTAACTTTGACTCTGTAAATATGTTATTGAAACTATGTTTATTGTTGAGAGTTATTAGAACTAAAATTTATTTTATTTTGACTACTATATATACAAACTATTTGACATTAACATTATCTGGTGCAACTCATTAAAGTAATGGGATTTAATCATCTGATAATTTATTATTTGTGAGACTAAAATGCAGTAAATACTTTTCGAAGATATAATTTTTTTTTAATGAATTCTCACTCTTTGATTTACTCCCGTGTCGTGGGTGCGTTAAAAAATAATTGTGCGTCATACAAAGATTTGTGAAATCGACCTCGCGACTATTAAGACACAGTGGGCGGCTTAAGCTCTTAACCACTGCGCTAAATCGTCCGTCAAAATTAAATTATTTTTATTCCGACCAAAGTGTATGATAGCACTGAACTATCTATTTAGAAGGCAAATAATGGCATAAAAGGAAGGGGACTTTCACTCTAATTCTTCAAAAATAATTGTACCATTGCTTACTTATTACTAGTTGACTTGACACTAATTGGAAAAATATCACAAAATATATCCCTGAAATATGTTTTGATTAAGCTCTTGCTACTGTTGTCATTTCCTTTGAGGGCAATGCTTTTGACTTTCTCTAGTAATATTACTACAACAAATATTGAAATGATGAAAAATATATGGCAACCTCTTATCAGATAATTTCTGTTGACTTACTATACTCTGACAACCATATCCTCAATCACCAAACTACACAATCTTACACAAAATCATTAACATCCTCTTTCCCATCACCAGGCAATGCCCTTCTCCGTCGTTTGGTGAGGATTGGTGTGTTGGACGAGAAGCAGATGAAGCTCGATTACGTGCTGGGTTTGAAGATCGAGGACTTCTTGGAGCGCCGCCTGCAGACACAGGTGTTCAAGGCTGGTCTCGCCAAGTCCATCCATCATGCCCGTATCCTGATCAGGCAGAGGCACATCCGGTAATTATGAGATTCATTACATTTCCTATTTATAATAATACATTTTTGTGTATCTTAAACTATTTGTATCATAGAAATTGAGATTTAAAACTTAGAAGGCTATGTTTTATGATATGGAGGTGGTGGACCATAGAATTTTCTTAAAAAAGCTTATATGGATAATCTGTATAGGAGGTTTCCTCCAATAGATAAACCCATGAGAAAGTGTAAGAATATGTTCTTCTACATCTACAAATATTTTGTACAAATTTGCTGAAGTATGATGATATTTTGTATATTGTAACATCTGTATATCAACTTCCAACTGCTCAATCCTGTTCATCAACTTCACAAAATGTCTGCTGGTTGCCATACATCTATTCTTAATGCAGCTGGCAGCTAGTATTAATGGATATAACTAAAAAGCATAATATTTTGCATGTTAGCATTATAATAATATAGATATTTGAATGTAAATATTGCATATAACATTCAAATCAATATGCAGGTAATATGCTCGCAGCGGCAGGACACAGCTGCTGGAAATGATCTGTATTGTCATAAAGACCACTTGAATCCCAACTCTGTTGGGTTCAATGTCTTGAAATTTTAAGCTATTTTGAGCTGTACACACAGGTAAGGTAAAAAAAACAATACATAGGTCTTAGTTCTAATTATAAATGAATAAATCTTTGGGATGTGTACTGCTTAAAATATTCTGAGTAAATTCAGTCTTAGAATACATGGTCACATTTTGGCAACTTTTGTCCATAAGATTACAATAATGCCTATTTAGCATGTTGGATTTTTACCTTCATTATACAGGCCTCCTCTCGGTTTGAGAGGAGGCCTGTGCCCAATGGTGGGTCAGTTTCTTAACAGGGCTAATATTATTATACACTCATAACCATGCAGGACTAAAACACCAACTTAAGGTCTGATATTTTTAATTTTACCGAAAAAAGTAATTGAGTACCTGTTGCTACCAAAAATTTCCAACCTGAATCCCCATAATGAAAGTGTATTTTTCCATATCTATAACTATGCGCAACTTGTCTTCAGCGTCCGCAAGCAAGTGGTGAACATCCCCTCGTTCATCGTCCGCCTGGACTCCGGCAAGCACATCGACTTCTCGCTGAAGTCGCCCTTCGGCGGCGGCCGGCCCGGCCGCGTCAAGAGGAAGAACCTGCGCAAGGGCCAGGGCGGCGGCGCCACCAACGACGAGGAGGAAGATTAGACTGTACAATAAACGTGATTTTCGTTTACTTTGGTCGTTTTATTTATTAGTTCCAACTGGAGTTAGGTCTTGAACGACTAAAACAACACAAATATATAGTTTAAAGAGGAGTCTAGAATGGCTAGCCTACATTATTTTAATAGTAGTTTGCAGTCGCGGGTAGTCTGGAGGGGCAGGCAGACAATATCGTGATCCTATATACAAAAAGTTATTTCTTTATACAATCTTTCGATGCTATATTGTGAGTAGGAGTGTTCGCAACGGCTGTATATTAAAAATGCGTTATGACGATACGCTACTTTTAAAACGCCTATTATTTTTTACGCTATTAATAATAGTTATTTCTTCGCTTCGTTGAATGACGCCTTTTGATTATTGTCGCAAAACACGCCGCGCCGCCGCCGTGAATGAAATATAATATATATTTATTAAATTAATTATTTACACGTAACTAAAACTAACTTTTTGAACAGGACGATTAATACGTCGTGCGTCCTGTTGCTGCTGTGGCTGGTATGCGTCGTGAAGGAGAATTCAATGAAAGCCGAAATAGTCTTGAAACAGTGCTCCACCCACCAGTTGTGACCCTCTTCGCGCAGAGTTTCTTCCTATGTCCAGTCGCTCGAACGTGTCTGGCGTGTGTGTGTGTGTGTGTGTGAATGATCTACGCTGTTGGCCTCGAGGCCTCTACAGCTTCACCGGATTTTAAAGGCGAGCGTGCAACCACTACGCTCCAGCCAGCCAGAAGGGCAAGAGGCGACATACTCGAGGGCGCCTCGGAGAGGCGCCCTCGGTTGGGACAGTCGCTGTAGGGGGACCGGTGCACTACTAAGCGCACCGGTCGACCGCCGGCTATGGGAGGGGATCTACTACTGCGTCTGCGTCTACGGCGTCGCTCGTATTCTGAGCGGAAAGAAGGGATGACAAAGCATCGGGGGGGTCGGTGAGAACATGTCTCGGCCGGCGGTAGCGGCAGGGGTCGCGAGGGAGGTCGTAGTCGGCGGTGGCTACGATTAACGGATTCGCATGGGAAGATGCGTTCGCGAAGTGACGTGTTGACGCCTTTTTAATAAAGGCGCGAATAGGTTCGAGACCTAGATCGGAGTGGAGGTCGACGTTCCGTACGAACCAGGGGGCTCCTACGGCTTTACGGAGGAAGCGGTTTTGAACCGCTTGAAGTCTGTCGATGTGAGAGGGGGCCGAATGCCCGAACACAGCACACGCATAAGTCATGATGGGACGAACGCAAGTTTTGTAAAGCGTCACCTTATTTCTAAGGGACATTTTACTCCGCTTGCAGATTAACGAATGGAGACGACCGAGCACGAAGGATGCTCGGTGACGGACCCGCTTGATGTGCGGGCCGAAGGTCATGGTACTGTTCAGGGTGACCCCTAAATATTTGACCTCTTTGACCCAGGGAATGGGTCGGTCGAACATGGTCACTTGACCTCGGTTCCTTCCGGGGCGGCGCAGAGAGTGGCGCGAAGGTGCACCTCTGGCGAAGAGCACCGCCGCGCTCTTGTCCGGGTTCACCTCGATTCGCCACTTCCTGAACCAATCCCCTAGGGTATTGGCGGCGGTCTGGAGTTTCCTCGTGATGCGGGCCTTGTTCCTATTGGAATAATAAAGAGCGGTATCATCCGCGAATAAAGCTAGTTTAACATCACTCGAACGAGGAATGTCGTTCGTGTAGAGGCTAAACAGGAACGGAGAGAGCACTGAGCCCTGTGGGACTCCAGCACTGATGGAGTGGGAAGCGGAGCGCGTCATTTCGACGCGATAACGAAAGGCGCGATTCGACAAGAAGTCTCGTAAGATGAGCACGAGTCTGTCCGGCACACCCAATCGGTAGAGCTTGTAGATCAAGCCGTTGTGCCAGACTTTGTCGAATGCCTTCGCGACATCCAGGAAGAGGGCGCCCGTGTAGACGGGTCTTCCGGGCCCATTGAGACCGGAGAGAATGTGCTCCGTGATGCGGTGCACCTGATGGACACAAGAGTGTTTGGCTCGAAAGCCGAACTGCTCGTCGATAAGGATACCCCTGGACGTTATGAAGTCCTTGAGCCTCGCCAGAAGGAGGCGCTCGTATATCTTGGCCAGGGAGTTGAGGAGACTGATAGGGCGGTAGCTCGCGGGGAGATTGCGAGGTTTGCCGGGCTTGGGGATGCCAATGACGTCCGCCTCCTTCCACTTAGCGGGGAAGGTGCAGTTCGTCATGGCGGCGTTCAAGATGGCCACCAAGAGGCAGATGAGTTGGGCGGGCAGGCATTTCAGAACGCGATTCGAAATGCCGTCAGGGCCGGGGGCTTTTTTAGATTTAAGACCCATTATCAGATCTTCGACCTCCGTTTGCGTGATAGGAGGCAAGGAATCGACGGGGGGGAGGGATGCCCTGCGCTCGACTTCCCTGTCTACCGCGTCGACGTGGGACTGGTCGACGGACTGAGAGCTGGGGGCGCACTGGCTCTCGAGGGAGTCGGCGAGAAGCTCGGCCTTTTCGTCGTCGTCGAAGGCTGGGGGCGCTGCGCCTGAAGGGCGGGACAGCGGGGGCATGTCAGTCGTGGAGTCGGATTTGAGGCTACGCGCCAGCTGCCAGTAGGCCAGATGCGACGGCGCGATTCCCTCTAGGAGGACACCCCACCGTTCCTCCCGGACCTCCGCGACACGACGCTTTACCTCTCGTTGTAAAGCGCGCATCCGGGCCCGATTGGCTTCGGTGGGGTAGGAGTCGTACGCTCGGATGGAAGCATTCTTGGAACGAATGAGATCCCTAACATCGTCCGGCAGTCGAAAGCGGTTGAGGTAGAAATCTTCCGCTTCGACTTGCTTGGACGATCGACTGACCGCCGATCGGATGTGTTCGGTGAAGGCATCTACGGCCTGATCGGTGTCCTGAGGGGACGGGATGGAGTCCGAGCTGAGAGGCAGGGGGGGAGGGTCGGCATCCGCCAAGGCCGTGCTTAGCGCATGCCAATCCACCACCGTCTTTTTGGGTCGCTGAGGGGCGGAAGGGGGGGAACCGAGTCTCATGACTACAGGTCGATGGTCAGAGTCGAGTTCCTGGACTACTTCCAAGGAGTGCAGCCGTAGGGTGACACCCTTCAGAAGCGCCATGTCCAGGACGTCGGGTCGGTGATTGGGATTGTTAGGATAGTGGGTAGGGTGCATGGGTGCGATGACGTCAAAGTCGAGAACGTCGACCAGGGCGTCAAGGCTCCTACCGTTAGGGGAAGTGGTGAGACCGTTCCAGGCCACGTGTTTGCTGTTGAAGTCGCCCGCCAGAATGACGGCGCTTCCCAGATTGAGGAGTGCTTCAAAGTCACTCCTGAGAACGGATTTAGAGGGGGAAAGGTAAACGGAGGCGATCACGATGGGCTGGTGCCCCGTGAGATAGACGCGACAGACCGAGGCTTCGATGTTGGTGAGCGCGGGGGGATCGAGAGGGATGCAGTGCAGGGACCTCCTGTAATAAATGAGAGTACCGCCTCCGCGGGAGCCGATTCTGTCATTGCGCACGAGGTTGTAGTTTGCGATCCTAGGATCGCGTTGTGCGGGCTTCAGGAAGGTTTCCTGCACGAGGAGGATATCAAGTTGGTGATCTCGGAGGAAATCAGCAACTTGATCTCGCTGGGAGCGAAGGCCATCGGCGTTAAAGAACGCCAGGGATAGGTTGTGGGGCTTATGGCGGGGAGGTCGCAGATCCATTATCGGGTGCGGGGGGGTTGGGTTCTGAGGGACGTCAGGACGTCATAGACGTCCCTGTATTCCGCGGCCAGGAGAACCTGGTCCGCCAAGTTGGTGGCGGCGCGGAGACGAAGGGCGAGTTCGCGGACTCTGGGAAACAGAGCGGGGCTTATGACCGCCGAGACACTCATTATGAGGTCGACGTCCTGACTGACGTTAGTGGGCGGAGGGGGACAAGCCGCCACCGGCGGGATCGCCGGCGCGCGCTTCGGGGGGCAGGCGGGGCCCACTGACGCAGGGTGGGAGGCCGCGGTGTAGGGCAGCGGCTTCACCCATGCGTTGGCGCCGAGGGACGGCCTGAGCGGCGGGGGAGGGGGGGCCAGCTTCAGCGTCGCGGGAGCGCGGGGAGCCGCGGTCGCTGGCGCAGAAGGCACCGGACGAGGGTGCGCTGAGGGCGCGGGGGGGTGTTGCGCTGAGGGCGCAGAGGGGGGGGCAACCGCGCGGGGGCGGCGGCGGCCGCCGCGCCTCGCCCGGCCGCGCTTCCCCTTCGGGGCCTTGGGGCAACCGCGATAGTTCGCGGTGTGCCCCTTGGTGCCGCAGAGGACGCAGCTGGGGGGCTCGGCCGCCGTCTCCTTCGAGCGGGCGCACTGGGACGTCGCGTGGTCCCCGATGCACTTAACGCATCGAGGGCGCGCGTGACAGTTACGGGCAGAGTGCCCGTACAGCTGGCAGTTGTGGCACTGCCCGGGCGTGCCACGTTTATGGGGGGCCTCCACGGAGAGGCCAGAGATATGGCACACGGCCTTCAGGTCGAAGACCCTACGGCCGGACTCGGTGCGGTCGAGGACGACCAGCACCATGTCGTACGCCTCCTTGGAGCGCCCATTCACCATTCTGTGCACCTGGCGCACAGGAAGGTCCTGGGACTGGAGGTCGGCCTTGATGACGGCGGTGTCCAGCTCTCTCGGGACACCGCGGATTACCACCCTGAGCTCCCTTTCCTCCTCCAGGGTGTATGTGTGGTATGCGATCTTATTAGATCGCAGGAACGCGGATAGCCGTCGGTGGTCGTCCGAAGACGCCACCTTGACGGCTATGCCTTGCGCGGTGGAACGCGCGTGCGTGTAATTTATTTGGCGATTATAGATCGCCTTGGAGATGCGCTCCCAGGCGCTCTTGTCCTGAATGACAAGCGGCGGGGGAGTGATGTTCGGACGTGCGGGGCGCGCGAGGGGGGAGGCCCTCGCGGCCGCGTTGGGAGACGGAGACGGCCGGGGGCCGGAGGGGCCGGGAGAAACAGAGTCGTTTCCGGCCCTCTGGATTTTGGGCGGCGGCGAGTCGCGCGGTTTGCGCGCCCGCTTCCCATTCGCGATGGGAACGAAGTCGTCCTCCGACGAGAGCGACGGGGACGGGGACCGGGCGGGGGCGGCGCGTCTCGCGGACGCGCGCTCGACCTCCATATCCGAGTCCGAGAGAGGCTCGGACCCGCATGGCGAGACGGGGCGGTCGGCGGGGGTCTGGGGCTGCGCCCCTACATCAGTTCGCGGCGCGGCGAACGGAGTCACGGGGCGCGCAGAAGGCGCGGGGTGCGCGGGGCCGGGGGCCGACGCGCGCGCGGGCGACGCGTCGGGCGAGGCGGGCGAGTACGTCGCCTTGAATTCCCGGACTATGTCCGGGCAGCGTAGGACGATGTACTTCGCGAGCTCCCGGACGAACTCCGGAGGGAAGTCTTCCGCCATTTCCATAGGGGAAGTGGCAGGTCGAGTGAACTAAAAAAAAAAAAAAAACAAGAACAAGGGGCCCTAAGACCCGGGCGTGAACGTTGCCCTGATCCCCCCACCGGGTAGCGGCGGGGGGGTGGCACTTCCGGGGAGACGCGGTGTGCCCCTTCGCCTTAGGGGCGAACGGGCGGCACCAAACCCTATCTGCTCCGGGGCGAAGAGAACCGCCGCACGGAGAATAGGATAGAATAGATATAAGAGAATAGATAATCGAATTAAAAAACTCACCCTAGAGAAGAAACCGCGGGAGGGCCGGCCGCGCCGTTAGCCGACGCGGCTGCCTAGCAACCCACGTGCTTGGTCACGCCGGGCTATACGCGAACCGTACCTGCACGGGACGCAAAAGCACACGCACAGCGAGTGCAAACACGTAGACACACAAGCACAACACACGCAAGCACAGCCGCGACGAACCACGTAGGTCGCGGAAAACGACCGTTACTAAAAGCGCGGGAAGGCCGACCGCCGTCAGAACGGCGAGTCTACCTAGCGGCTCGCCTTGTTGCTACGCGCGAGCCAGACGCGGAGAAGCAACGTCGCAGCCCGTATATGCGTACGTATACACGTATACGAGCTAACCTGATTACCACTCCACGCAAGCGCAGGCGTTTCCAACAAAGCAATTCGAAATCGATAATTACGTAACACGAAAATAGCGAGCGGGCGGGCAGCGCAGTGACACAACCGAACGCGCGAGAGGCACTGCCAGGACTACGTGTCTGGCGCGGTTTTTCGCGCTCTTAAGTACTATTTGTTGTGTCACAACTAGTGGGCTTTGTACCGAGTTTATTAATCCAATAAACCAATCATAATAAATTATTCCTGTCCCTTTCCGGGGTTACACTCTTCTTACTATTCCTATCCCTTTCAGGGTTACACTCTTCTATTATTCCTATCCCTTTCAGGGTTACACTCTTCTATTATTCCTATCCCTTTCAGGGTTACACTCTTCTATCTTTATACTAATACTTATGCGCTAGGATTCTATGACATTATCTTTCTAACTTAACTACATAATGTACTACAGTAACTTAATCTATTATATACAAATTATACAGACGTCGTTCTGTACATTTCTCCCGCCGTGAACTGTCGGCTTCACTGACGGTTCATAAGTCTTCGTGGAGGGACGACGTCGGCAACACTATCAATTTCTTCGCTGGCCTCCGAAGAACTCCTCCCTTGGTGCGGACGTCCACCGCACGCACAATTCCATCTTCTCCAGGGAAGGTCCTTATTATCCTCCCAAGAGGCCACATGTTCCTGGGGAGTACGTTGTCAACAATGAGGACGATGTCCTCCTCCTTCAGGGCGGCGCCGCGTCCATGGGGCTCCCGCCGGTACTGAAGTCCAGGTAAGTACTCCCTTATCCATCGTTCCCAGAACATGTCCGCGAGTCTCTGTGCCGCTCTCCAATGGGTGCGGCCGATGAGGTCAGTGTCAGTGAAGGTCCCCGGTGTCGGGTTGCGCGCTGGGCCGTAGAGCAGAAAGTGGTTCGGTGTCAGCGCCTCTGGGTCCTCAGGGTCGACGGGTACATGAGTGAGCGGTCGGTTGTTTAATGTAAACTCGACCTCCGCCAGCAGTGTGGTGAGAACCTCTTCTGTCGGGTGCCTCTCCGTCAGGATCGCGTATAGGGCCGTCTTCACACTGCGCACCAGTCTTTCCCATGCGCCACCCATGAACGGGGCGCCGGGGGGAATAAAGCGCCAGCTGATGGTTTTTCTCGTGGCCTCTTCTCGGGTGGCGTTGTCCCGCGCCTCCCGTAGCTCTCTGTCGGCGCCGCGGAGATTGGTCCCGTTGTCCGACCATATTTCAGTCGGGCAGCCGCGGCGGGCGATGAACCGTCGTAGGGCCATCACAGCTGACTCGGTGCTGAGTGATGCGGCGACTTCCAGGTGTACGGCGCGTGAAGTCAGGCAGGTGAAGAGGGCTACGTAGCGTTTCTGTGTGCCCCGACCCACTGTCACAGTCAGAGGTCCGAAATAGTCGATGCCGGTGTACGTGAAGGCCCTCTGATGGTGAGCCAGTCTGCAGGGCGGCAAGTTCCCGGTGCTCGGCTCTGGAGGCGCGTCTCTTCTTCGGCGACAGCTGTAGCACTTGTGTATGACCATCCGGGCTACTGTACGTAATCGAGTTATCCAGTACCTTGCTCGACACTCGTTGATGGTCGCCTCTACTCCGGCGTGGTGCAGCTGTCGGTGTACGTGCTCGATGTACAGGCGGGTGACGCGATGATCTCCGTCCAGCACTGCGGGGCACCGTAGCTCGTCGCTGATGTCCGGCGTCGCACTTATTCGCGACTTGATCCTTATCACTCCACTGATAATCTGCGCTGATAAGGGGCGGAGGCGACCCTTCGATAGCCTATCACTATTACTCAGTTCGCTATAATACGAGTCGTGTTGTACTACACGCACTAACAACGCCTCCGCTCTTATCAATAGTTCTGCACTGAGCGGTAAACACTTAACACTGTCCTTATCACTAAACTTAATTCTACACTTATCGCTACACTTATTCCTATTCTTAACACTATTCCACTGTGGGTCCTTTTCGCGATTCCTAGCCTGTCTCTTATAGTTCACTGATTGTCTATTCACACTGCACAGGTCGATGAACTGCAGCACGCGCGCCGTCGCTCGTAGCAGGCGCTCCCACGTAGAGAAACGCGCTGGATCCGGAACAGCTGATCGCGGTGAGACGGGCCGTTGCTCGGTGATGTTGTGTGTCCGCTCCTCGCCCGTCGCTGCGTCGAGTGTTGGTCGCTCCGCCGGCCATGTTGATGGGTGCTCGCGCAGGAACTCGGGCCCAAGGAACCATCGGTGATGAGAGCCGATGTCCCTGGGTACTTCGCGCGTCGCGTCGTCGGCCACGTTTAGCTTCGTGGGCACCCACCTCCAATCATTTATGGCGCTGTTCTCTTCTATCGCGGCGATGCGATGTGCGACGAACGGGCGGTAGGATCGCGCGCCCGTCTTCAGCCACGTCATGACGGTACGGCTGTCCGTCCAGTAGGTCACTGCGCTTGGCTTCTTATCATGTTCGGCGATGATAGTCGCGCCCAGGCGACTACCCAGTACGGCGGCTTGCAGTTCGAGTCTCGGGATCGATGTGAGCTTGAGCGGTGCCACCTTCGCCTTCGCCGCCACGAGGGTTATATGTACCTCGCCATCGCTCGTGGTGGCTCTCCAGTACGCCGCTGTCGCGTAGGCTGACTCGCTCGCGTCCACGAACACGTGCAACTCGAGCGTCTCGGCGTGCGTGTACCCGTGGTAGCATCGTGGTATCTTCAGGTCCCGCAGACTCCGCAGGTGTTGGGTCCACTCGACCCACTGTTGTGCTAGGTCATCGTCGATGTTGTCGTCCCATCCTGTGCCGCGCCGCCATATCTCCTGCAGTATCTGCTTGGCCCGTATGGTGATGGGCGAAGCGATTCCGAGCGGGTCAAACAGAGACATCAGTATGCGGAGTGTCTCCCGCTTCGTCGGCGTCGGTTTGTCGAGTATGCCCGGGGGGAGGCGCGCCAGGTCAAGGTTGAACCCGATGTCGTCGGTGTCCGGCCTCCACTCTAACCCAAGCACTCGTTCTGTCTTCCTTTCTTCATTAATTCCGATCGCCCGCTGTGTCGCGCCCGGTTCGAGAGTCTGTAGTACCGCCGTGGAGTTGGACGACCACTGTCTCAGCTCATAGTGCGCCGCCCGATGTATCTCGTCGATCTGTTTTGAGATGTTGATGGCGCTGTCTTCATCGTCGAAGCTGTGTAACAAGTCGTCGACATAGTGATTGCGAACGATGGCGCGGCTCGCTTCTGGATGGGTGTCCTTATACTTCTCTGCGTTGTGATTCTTCACGTAGATTGCGATGGACGGTGAACATGTGGCCCCGAAGATGAGTGACGTCATCCTGTACTCTTCGGGCGGGTGTTCATCGCGCCGATCGCCGCGCCACAAGTACCGCAGCGCGTCTCTGTCTTCTGTCTTGATTTTTATCTGCATGAACATCTCCTTGATGTCGGCAGACACGGCTATTCTGTGCTGTCGGAACCTCATGAGGACGCCGGGGAGTGACTGCAGCAAGTCGGGACCCGTCAATAAATGGTCATTGAGTGACACTCCTTTCGTCTTAGCGGCGGCGTCGTGGACTATTCGCACTTTGTTCGGTTTCAATGCGTTCAGTACTGCAAAGTGCGGGAGGTACCACGTTCGATTCTCAGTTCTATTTTTCGGTGCGGGTTCGGCGTATCCCTTCTGGATAAGTGCGTCCATCTGTTCTGTGTACTTCGCTTTCAGAGTCGAATCGCGGTCAATCTTCTTTTCTATGTTGTGTAAACGCTTCAGTGTATTTTCATAATTCTCGGGCATCTTAATAGTGTCGGTTTTCCACAGTAGAGGGGCTTCATATCTCCCGTCGCTGTCGATACGGACTTCTTTGTCGAGCTTGTCAAGCGCGCGTTGATCTGGGCTGTTCTTCGGGTTTCTGGGCTCGACGAAGAGTGACTCGAGTGCGAAGTAGTGTCTCAGCTGATCGTCCATGTCTTCGCTTTCGCTCTTGTCCGCGATGAAGTTGACTTTGTGCGCATCTTGTACAGTGAGCCGTGAGCGCGCGCCGTGTAATACCCAGCCGAGAGGAGTCCGGGAGGCAACGGGTTGGTGTCGTTGTCCCCGGCGTACCTCCGACGTCACTAGCAGGTGCCAATTGTCTTGGCCGATGAGTATCTGGGGTTTCGCTCTTCTGTAGGTGATATCGGTTTCTATGTCCCGCAGATGCTTGCAATCGGCGATGTCTTGCACGGTGACGGCTTGTGGTGACAACTTCATATTTTCAATGGTGCGCGCTTGAATCCGATGTGCGCGCTGGGACGTACCTCTCAACGTCAGCTGGACCCGACGGGAGTTCGATGACCGAACGTTACAATCGCCGATCGCCTCGATGTGCAGTGACTCGCGGGGGCCGCGCGCGCCTGTCTGGTTGGCGAGCTCGGCGTCTATGAGCGTCACCGTTGACCCGTCGTCGAGGAGGGCGTAAGTGTCTACTCCTCCCGCCGGTCCGGAAATGTGTACCGGCACTATCTTGAGATACGATGCGAAGCCTCTTGTCCACGTTGACGCGACTGTCTGCTTCTCCGCGTTGTCGTCTTCGGCGACCCTTTCGCTTTTGACGTGGTGAAGCAGTCTGTGGTGCGAGTATTTGCACCCGTCGGTGTCGCAAGTGTGCTTCTTGCAGTGATGACTCTTGGTTCTGAAGCGTAGACACGCGAAGCATAGTCTTCGTGCCTTCGCGATATCCCATCTGTCGTTGACCGTCGACTCAATGAATTTCTTGCACTTGGTTACCTCGTGCTCTGTGTCGTGACACGCCGCGCATTTTTCTTTCCTCGGGCTCGATACAGCGGTGCTATAAGTCTTGTTCGTCTGTCTTCTGTTTGCTGTATGTTCCCGTTCGGGTGTCACGTGTTCGGGAGGTGCGTAGCGCCCGCACCTGTCGGCCTCCCTACTGAGGAAATCAGAGAGCCTCAGTAGGTCGGGTTCTTCTGTCTGTTCTTCCGCTGCGTAGTCGAACCATCTATACTTGAGCGCCGGTGTGAACTTGTCGATGGTCATTTTGACAGCCTCCGGGTTGTACAGGTACGCCACGCGGTTGAGTGCGCGTAGCGTCGCGACGATGTTCATCACCCGCGTGGCGAACACGCAGATGTCTCTCGGGTTGTCGCTGAGTCGGGGCAGCGCGCGCAGGCGTTCTAGTTCGCCCAGCGCGATGCAATCTGGTCGGCCGAAGCGTGCTTCGAGCGCCCGGAGTATGTCAGCTGTCTTGGCGTTGTATATGAGTAAGTTCTCGACGGCTTCTTTAGCTTTACCTTTTAGCGCTCTTCGTAGTCTCGCGACGTTCTCTGTGTCCGTGAAGCTCGGCGCAGATTCTTCATAAGCAGCTTTGAAGGTGAGCCACTCTTGGTGTGACCCACTGAAGTACGGCAATTCAGTAGCGAAGCGGTGGTGCGGGGCGCTCCCGGACCGGGCGGCGAGGGTGATTGCGGACGCCAGCTCACGCAAGTCGATTTGCTGTGGCGGCGTCGCGACTGTCGTTTCTTCATTCTTCGACACGGCGATGGGTGGTGGCTGGATCGGTGCAGGGGGCAACGGCGTTGTCGCCCGCGGCGCTGCATCGATGGTGCGCCCCACGTCTATGTCGTGTGGCCTGTCGGCGATGGCCAGGACGTGAGGTCGCGAGTCGTTCAGCCAGCTCCCGACTCTTTTCTCTGTTTCTTGTTCGTCTGATATGCACGTGTCGGCGTCACTCTCGCTTTCTTCATCTTCGGCTTCGATTCGTGATATTTTCGCGGCTGCTAATTGGACTTGCAATTCTAGTAGCTCCTCCTTGGCGCGGGCGAGCTTCAATCTTCGCGTCTTCGTTGAGAGCGTCCTCTTTGTTCCAGTCCTCTTGGATACTGGCTTCTTTGTTTTCTCCGTCGCGGAAGTGTCTTCCGTGGCGGTTGTTTCCGTCATGACAGTAGATTCTGTCGTGGCGGTCGACTCTGACGTGGCGGTCGACTCTGTCGCTGTAGTCGACCCCGACGATTCGGCGACTGGGGCCGATGCTGCTGGTCTACTAGTGGTGGAGCGTGTGACTGGCATGTTTCTTTCTTCTATTTTCTTCCTTTTCCAGCTTGATTCTTCTATATTCTCTTGCGTCTTCTATATTCTCTTGACGACGATAATCCGGCTTCCGAAGGACCAAATGAACAGGACGATTAATACGTCGTGCGTCCTGTTGCTGCTGTGGCTGGTATGCGTCGTGAAGGAGAATTCAATGAAAGCCGAAATAGTCTTGAAACAGTGCTCCACCCACCAGTTGTGACCCTCTTCGCGCAGAGTTTCTTCCTAAATCTTCCTATGTCCAGTCGCTCGAACGTGTCTGGCGCGGTTTTTCGCGCTCTTAAGTACTATTTGTTGTGTCACAACTAGTGGGCTTTGTACCGAGTTTATTAATCCAATAAACCAATCATAATAAATTATTCCTGTCCCTTTCCGGGGTTACACTCTTCTTACTATTCCTATCCCTTTCAGGGTTACACTCTTCTATTATTCCTATCCCTTTCAGGGTTACACTCTTCTATCTTTATACTAATACTTATGCGCTAGGATTCTATGACATTATCTTTCTAACTTAACTACATAATGTACTACAGTAACTTAATCTATTATATACAAATTATACAGACGTCGTTCTGTACACTTTTATTGACAGTTATTACAATAAACAAACCAACGATTTATTTGCAAACAATTTGACACGCGACGCCGCAAACCCACGATAAATGCATAAGTACGTACGTCATCCAAGATCACGCCAGTGATCCGCACTGATTTTATTAAAAAAATAATCTAACGTAGTAACCAACAAGTTATAAATAACGTATAATACGAACAAATATATTAGCGCGGATCATAATAAATAACCTAATAATATATTACTTTCATTACTGGACACTCATTTAAAAATAGATCATATGTAGTTGTCTTAGAGCATAATATAACACGTGACTTTTGACAAAAATATTATACGTCTAAGTGAAATTGACCTTAAGTCCAGTCAGTCTGTGTCGCGTGGCAGGCTGGTAGGCGGTTTTGGTCGGACAATATGTAATATAAATAACGCTTGCCTGAGGTAATAAATAATAGGTGATTTGATTATTTATTAATAATAGATTATTTTTTCAGTTATGTAATATAACGATTACTCCTAATTGTGAGTAGTCTTAAATGGAGACTAGTCTTGCGAATTAAACGATTGCACTTCGATGAATGTTTTCTTCGACCAAAATACCTACGTGTATCGTTATCATAACGCCAGATCCCTTGCGGGATAGACTAAAGACTTCTGCAGCGGAAATATTAGCAAGATGCATATTTGGAATTACTACCTTTTATTTGATAGTGTCATTTTTCTAATTAATATGTATTCTTACTATCTCGCAGACGTTACTGTATAATGTAACCTATGTCATTACCACAATATTCCATGGTCATTACCATAAGCCGAATTTAACAACTCGTGTTAAGCACTTGAGGTGAAATCCATTGAAGCCCTTAGGTTACAGAGGGTGCCAAGGGACATCTTTGGGGTAGTCGTGTGAAAGTTCTCTAACGCCTGACAAAATAAATATAGCATTCAGATCGGCGTTGATTCGCTAGAAAACAAATACGTTTCTAGTTTTTAATCGACTTCAAAAAGGAGGAGGTTCTATGTATTTTTTATTTATTAAGGATCACCAACAGTTATTACATTCAATTTACATCTAAGGTTTTTTAACTAAATGCACAACCACTTAAGGGTGACCTCAGCATGCAATATAATAGTGGCTAATTAATAAGTATATCTTAAGCTTCTCAAATTAAATTTAACTAAATTTATAAACGGACAACGCATAAACACTTAACATAAAAGTACAGAAAAAAAACAACAATGTGAGGAAGGTTAAAGCTGGATCCTAGAGGATCTGCAGTATAGTGACTAAGATGATTAGGTGAGATCTTTGAAGATACACCAGGGAACTGCTTAACGATAAACAATACGAATGCGTAGATTGAGATATGGGTATTAGGTCAATCCTATAGGTACACTACCATAGAACTAAGAAAAATGTTAACCGACTTCAAAAAAGGAGGAGGTTCATAATTCGTCTCTATTTTTTTGTAATTTCTTTGCTTATAAACTGATTTTGATGATTCTTTTTGCATTAGAATCGGCATAGCTCCGTGATAGTCGAATTTAAATTTTATTGGTATTGAATAATGGGCTTTGAAGATACACCAGGGGTTTCCTATACAGCATGAATGTGAAAATTCTGTTATTATGAGTAAACAATCTTGTAGGTACCTCACTGTATAAATAAGTAGGATAATATAAAGGAAGTATATAAATAATAATAATTAATTCACTCATCACTAAAAATTGTAAAATAAAAAACTAGAAAAAAGGAAAACCGACTTCAAAAACCAAAAAATAAATATTTGAAGTCTGTGCCAAGTAACCGACTGCACCAACCAGCACCAACTTCAAATATTTATATTTTGCTTTTTGAAGTCGGTTTTCCTTTTAGAGCTATAAATAGTATGCGAAATGTATTTGCTCCAGCGGAGAGCGACGTGTGGCTATTCCATTTTTAGGGTTTCGTACCTAAAACGAAACTCAATCACTTCGTCGTCCGTCTGTCTGACGGTTATTACCTTTTCTTCTCAGGGACGGCTAGAGGTATTAAGTTGAAATTTATATCAAATACGAAGGTCTACGGTCCCCTACTAGTGTAAAAAAATTATGGTTGTAAGTAAATCCAAACAAAAGATATGGCCATTTAAATTTACTCATTAGAAATTATATGGCACTTCCCGTTGACGTAGAATCTTGGAATTTGGCAAGAAGCAAGGTTTTAAAGTACAAGTAAAGGAAAAAGTCCAATATTTGTCAATTTATATAATATAAAATAATTATTTTCCCTCAAATCCGATGAAAAATTAAAATAGCGCTGTCTCGTGACTACTACACACTAGTTTTGTAAAAATGAGCGCTTAAGCCGAGCGTTTAGCGCAGAGTCGACGCTCACGAGCGTTAATAGACGTAGAAAACGCGAGCGTTTTAAGCGCCGACCCGAGCGTTTTTACAACACTACTACACACACTAACTATGCTTTGTCTATGTGCTATCAGTGACATTTTGTGGAATTATTTTGATTTGTGGTGAATAAATATTTATTCACACATACAGAGATAGCGCCACAGATTTCTTGCTGGATTTACCTTGACGAGTTCTATACACTCTGATGATATTTAGGATCTGATAATGGAACCGGAGGGTGGCCAAAGGACTACCCAACTACTAGACTTAACCCCGCTGTGTTTGGGCTAATTGGATTTGTCTTGAAGAGTTCTCTAGACCCGACGAAACTACAATTTGGCGCTGAAACTGGCCGAAACTGAACCCGGTACGAAACCCTCAGAGCGCGAGTCCTACTTGCACTTGTACAGTTATTTTTACTAGTGGTCGCCTATTGGTCAAAATTAAGAAAAAGACTAAGTAGAGTAGAGTTAAACTATGAGTAAATTTAATTTAGTTACAATTACTAACGCAAGCTGGAAATTAATTACATATAATAATAGTAAAATAATAAAAGAAAATAAAACTAAAGTAGTAATTAATACTTGTGAGCCTTGCGTGCCTGGTTATGTGTGTGTGTGTGTGCGCGTGTGTGTGTACACGAGTGTGTGTATTAGAGTATATGCGTGTGTGTGTGTGTGAATGATGTACGCTGTTGGCCGCGAGGCCTTTACAGCTTCACCGGACTAAAAGGCGAGCGTGCAACCACTACGCTCTAGCCAGCCAGAAGGGCAAGAGGCGACATACTCGAGGGCGCCTCGAAGAGGCGCCCTCGGTTGGGACAGTCGCTGTAGGGGGACGGGTGCACTACTAAGTGCACCGGTCAACCGCCGGCTATGGGAGGGGATTTACTACTACGTCGTCGTCGTCGCCCGTATTCTGAGCGGAAAGAAGGGATGACAAAGCATCGGGGGGGTCGGTGAGAACATGTCGCGGCCGGCGGTGGCGGCAGGGGTCGGGGGGGAGATCGTAGTCGGCGGTGGCTACGATTAACGGATTCGCATGGGTAGATGCGTTCGCGAAGTGACGTGTTGACGCCTTTTTAATAAAGGCGCGAATAGGTTCGAGACCTAGATCGGAGTGGAGGTCGACGTTCCGTACGAACCAGGGGGCTCCTACGGCTTTACGGAGGAAGCGGTTTTGAACCACTTGGAGTTTATCGATGTGAGAGGGGGCCGAATGCCCGAACACAACACACGTATAAGTCATGATGGGTCGAACGCAAGTTTTGTAAAGTGTCACCTTATTTCTAAGGGACATTTTACTCCGCTTGCAGATTAACGAATGGAGACGATCGAGCACAAATGATGCTCGGTGACGGACCCGCTTGACATGGTACTGTTTAGGGTGACCCCTAGATATTTGACCTCTTTGACCCAGGGAATGGGTCGGTCGAACATGGTCACTTGGCCGAGATTACTTCTAGGGCGGCGCAGGGAGTGGCGCGGGGTGGCACCTCTGGAGAAGAACACCGCAGCGCTCTTGTCCGAGTTCACCTCAATACGCCACTTCCTGAACCAATTCCCTAGGGAATTGGCGGATACCTGAAGGTGTCTGGTAATGAAACCCTTATTCCTATGCGAGACGTAGAGAGCGGTATCATCCGCGAATAGGGCTAGATGCGCCTTACTCGAACGAGGAATGTCGTTCGTGTAAAGGCTAAACAGGAGCGGAGAGAGAACTGAGCCCTGTGGGACTCCAGCACTGATGGAGTGGGAAGTGGAGCGCGTCATTTCGACGCGATAACGGAAGGTGCGATTCGACAAGAAGTCTCGTAAGATGAGCACGAGTCTGTCCGGCACACCCAATTGGTAGAGCTTGTAGACCAAGCCGTTGTGTCAGACTTTGTCGAATGCCTTCGCGACATCTAGGAAGAGGGCGCCCGTGTAGATGGGTTTGGGTCTATTGAGACCGGAGAGGATGTGCTCCGTGATGCGGTGCACTTGGTGGACGCAAGAGTGTTTGGCTCGAAAGCCAAACTGCTCGTCGATAAGGATACCCCTGGACGTTACGAAGTCTTTGAGCCTCGCCAGAAGTAGGCGCTCGTATATCTTGGCCAGGGAGTTGAGGAGACTGATAGGGCGGTAGCTCGCGGGGAGATTGCGAGGTTTGCCGGGCTTGGGAATGCCTATGTCGTCCGCCTCCTTCCACTTAGCGGGGAAGGTGCAGTTCGCCATGGCGGCGTTCAATATGGTCACTAAGAGGCAGATGAGTTGGGCGGGCAAGTATTTCAGAACGCGATTCGAAATGCCGTCAGAGCCGGGGGCTTTTTTAGTTTTGAGATACATAATTAGATCTTCGACCTCCGTTTTGGGTGATAGGAGGTAAGAAATCGACGGGGGGGAGGGATGCCCTGCGCTCGACTTCCCTGTCGACCGCGTCGACGTGGGACTGGTCGACGGATTGAGAGCTGGGGGCGCACTGGCTCTCGAGGGAGTCGGCGAGAAGCTCGGCCTTTTCGTCGTCGTCGAAGGCTGGGGGTGCGCCTGAAGGGCGGGACAGCGGGGGCATGTCAGTCGTGGAGTCGGATTTGAGGCTACGCGCCAGCTGCCAGTAGGCCAGATGCGACGGCGCGATGCCCTCTAGGAGGACACCCCACCGTTCCTCCCGGACCTCCGCGACACGACGCTTTACCTCTCGTTGTAGAGCGCGCTTCCGGGCCCGATTGGCTTCGGTGGGGTAGGAGTCGTACGCTCGGATAGAAGCATTCTTTGAACGAATGAGATCCCTAACATCGTCCGGCAGTCGAAAGCGGTTGAGGTAGAGATCTTCCGCCTCGACTTGCTTGGACGATCGACTGACAGCCGATCGGATGTGCTCGGTGAAGGCATCTACGGCCTGATCGGTGTCCTGAGGGGACGGGATGGAGTCCGAGCTGAGAGGCAGGGGGGGAGGGTCGGCATCCGCCAAGGCCGTGCTTAGCGCATGCCAATCCACCACCGTCTTTTTGGGTCGCTGAGGGGCGGAAGGGGGGGAACCGAGTCTCATGACTACAGGTCGATGGTCAGAGTCGAGTTCCTGGACTACTTCCAAGGAGTGCAGCCGTAGGGTGACACCCTTCAGAAGCGCCATGTCCAGGACGTCGGGTCGATGGTTGGGATTGTTAGGATAGTGGGTAGGGTGCATAGGTGCGATGACGTTAAAGTCGAGAACGTCGACCAGGGCGTCAAGGCTCCTACCGTTAGGGGAAGTGGTGAGACCGTTCCAGGCCACGTGCTTGCTGTTGAAGTCGCCCGCCAGAATGACGGCGCTTCCCAGATTGAGGAGTGCTTCAAAGTCACTCCTGAGAACGGATTTAGTGGGGGAAAGGTATACGGAGGCGATCACGATGGGCTGGTGCCCCGTGAGAGAGACGCGACAGACCGAGGCTTCGATGTTGGTGAGCGCGGGGGGATCGAGAGGGATGCAGTGAAGGGACCTCCTGTAGTAAATGAGAGTACCGCCTCCGCGGGAGCCGATTCTGTCATTGCGCACGAGTTTATAGTTTGCGATCCTAGGATCGCGTTGTGCGGGCTTCAGCAAGGATTATCAAGTTGGTGATCTCGGAGGAAATCAGCAACCTGATCTCGCTGGGAGCGAAGGCCATCGGCGTTAAAGAACGCCAGGGATAGGTTGTGGGGCTTATGGCGGGGAGATCGTAGATCCATTATTGGGTGCGGGGGGGTTGGGTTCTGAGGGACGCCAGGACGTCATATACGTCCCTGTATTCCGCGGCCAGGAGAACCTGGTCCGCCAAGTTGGTGGCGGCGCGGAGTCGAAGGGCGAGTTCGCGGACTCTGGGGAAAACTGCGGGGCTTATCACCGCCGAGACGCTCATAATGAGGTCGACGTCCTGACTGACGTTAGTGGGCGGAGGGGGACAAGCCGCCACCGGCTGGATCGCCGGCGCGCGCTTCGGGGGGCGGGCAGGGCCCACTGACGCAGGGTGGGAGGCCGCGGTGTAGGGCAGCGGCTTCACCCACGCGTTGGCGCCGAGGGACGGCCTGAGCGGCGGGGGAGGGGGGGGTCAGCTTCAGTGGCGCGGGAGCGCGGGGAGCCGTGGTCGCGGGCGCAGAAGGCACCGGACGAGGGTGCGCTGAGGGAGCGGGGGGGTGTTGCGCTGAGGGCGCAGAGGGGGGGCAACCGCGCGGGGGCGGCGGCGGCCGCCGCGCCTCGCCCGGCCGCGCTTCCCCTTCGGGGCCTTGGGGCAACCGCGATAGTTCGCGGTGTGCCCCTTGGTGCCGCAGAGGACGCAGCTGGGGGGCTCGGCCGCCGTCTCCTTCGAGCGGGCGCACTGGGACGTCGCGTGGTCCCCGATGCACTTAACGCATCGAGGGCGCGCGTGACAGTTACGGGCAGAGTGCCCGTACAGCTGGCAGTTGTGGCACTGCCCGGGCGTGCCACGTTTGTGGGGGGCCTCCACGGAGAGGCCAGAAATGTGGCACACGGCCTTCAGGTCGAAGACCCTACGGCCGGACTCGGTGCGGTCGAGGACGACCAGCACCATGTCGTACGCCTCCTTGGAGCGCCCATTGACCATTCTGTGCACCTGGCGCACAGGTAGGTCCTGGGACTGGAGGTCGGCCTTGATGACGGCGGTGTCCAGCTCCCTAGGGACACCGCGGATTACCACCCTGAGCTCCCTTTCCTCCTCCAGGGTGTAGGTGTGGTATGCGATCTTGTTCGATCGCAGGAAAGCGGATAGCCGTCGGTGGTCGTCCGAAGACGCCACCTTGACGGCTATGCCTTGCGCGGTGGAACGCGCGTGCGTATAGTTGATTTGGCGATTGTAAATCGCCTTGGATATGCGCTCCCAGGCGCTCTTGTCCTGAATGACAAGCGGCGGGGGAGTGATGTTCGGACGTGCGGGGCGCGCGAGCGGGGAGGCCCTCGCGGCCGCGTTGGGAGACGGAGACGGCCGGGGGCCGGGGGGCCGGGAGAAACGGAAACGTTTCCGGCCCTTTGAATTTTGGGCGGCGGCGAGTCGCGCGGTTTGCGCGCCCGCTTCCCATTTGCGATGGGAACGAATTCGTCCTCCGACGAGAGCGACGGGGACGGGGAACGGGCGGGGGCGGCGCGTCGCGCGGACGCGCGCTCGACCTCCATATCCGAGTCCGAGAGAGGCTCGGACCCGCATGGCGAGACGGGGCGGTCGGCGGGGGTCTGGGGCGGCGCCACTAAATCAGTTCGCGGCGCGGCGAAAGAGTATATGCGTGAGCGAGCAATTATATGAGTGAACAGTTAAACGTCAGTTACTGAGTTGGATTCTATAGTCATGTCTATGCGCTTGATTCGACTGTGGCACAACTTTCAAATAAGTTTCTCGGTGTCGTCGTATCCCATATTTAACAACATACTCTTCACAATAGATTTGCACGAGTACAAAAAACAGTGTGTAATGTTTATTATCTTGTAAATATTGTTATAGGTGTTAACCAGAGCACAGATAGGAGCACGTCTGGCCATGAGGGAGTTAACCTCAGGAAGCGGAATTCTGAATACTCGTCTTGAAATAATTAAGTTATAATCATCCCTGTTTTTTAAACTTTTGTATATTTTTAAGGTAGCGGATAGAATGAAAAGCTGGCAAACTCTTAGCGCTTGAAACTCATGATACAAAAGGTCAGTTGGGTATCGGAAGGGTTTCTTTGATGTGACTTTAATGAGTGCTCTCTTTGCTCTTTCGAGTTCAAGAAGATAAGTCTTGCCTGCGCTCCCCCATACACTTATGCAATACTGTATAAGCGACTGAGCGAAGGTAACGTAGACAAGTTTTAGAGTGTCAGGGGGTACGCTGTCCCGGAGTTTGCGCATGATGTGTATGATTTTCCTGACTCTACCAGATATTGCAGAGATATGTTTTATGTATACTAAATGTTCGTCAATAAGTATGCCTAGGTATTTGATGCAAGGAGTGCGTTGCAAACAGGAACATTGAGAACATGGGGAGTTTACAGGGCTGTTATGACAAGTATGAAATTTTAGTGACAAGGTTGGAGGAGGAGCGGAGACGGATGTCTTAGAAAAAGCCATGTATTTAGTTTTGGTTAGATTTAGAGTTAGCAAGTTGTGGTCTAATGCTTTAGTGAATCGGCTGATACCTTCTTCTGCGAGATAGTGTACTTGTTCCCAGATTTTATTCTTAAACAGAACTACAGTGTCATCTGCGTATGATATTTAAACAGGACGAATAGTACGTCGTGCGCCCTGTTGCTGCTGTGGCCAGTATGCGTCATGAAGGAAGATTCAAATAAAGCCGAATACTCTTAAAACAGTGCTCCACCCACCAGTTGTGACCCTCTTCGCGCAGAGTTTCTTCCTATATTCTTCAATGCCCAGTCGCTCGAACGTATGTGGCGCGATGTTTCGCGCTCCTAAATACTATTTTGTTGGGTCACAACTAGTGGGCTTTGCATCGAGCTTTATGATGAAATAAACCAATAACAATTCAATTGCTTATCCCTTTCTAGGGTAAATCTCTTCTAATTATTCCTATCCCTTTCCAGGGTTACACTCTTCTAATTATTCCTATCCCTTTTCAGGGTTACACTGTTCTAACTGTATACTAGTGTTTATTTGCTACAATTCTTTTACATTATCTTATTTCTAACTTAAACTATTACATAATGTACTATTGTAACTTAATCTATAACAATACTCGTATCTATTTATATACATCATGCAGACGTCGTCCTGTACAATATTACTACAGCATCCTTAAAGTGAAGATTTAAAATGTCGTTGATGTAGATCGTAAATAAAGAGGGACCGAGTATACTATCCTGAGGAACGCCAAATTTAATTGGTAGTTGGCTGCTGGAATAACTGCCCAATTTAATTTAATATTCGCGATTAGTCAAGTTACTCTTAAACCAGTCTAAACAATTTCCTCTGATATCTATAGCTTCTTATTTCTTTAGGAGCAGACCAACTGAAACAGTGTCAAAAGCTTTTGCAAGGTCGAGGAAAATGGCTATGCAGTTTTCACGGTTCTCAATGTACGATGATATTTGATTAAATAATACAGTAACAGCATCTTACGTAGATCTACCCTTTCGAAAGCCAAATTGTCTATCAGAAATAATATTATTTTTATTCAAGTTAGAAACCAGGCGGTTATTTACGATTTTTACTAACATTTTAGACAGGACATTAAGTAGTGCTATAGGTAAATGGGAGATATTGCTGCAATTTTCCAATAGTCTGGAAATATACCCTTCTCAAGACTCAAATTAAAAATATGGGTAAGTGGAGTGAGTAGGCAATCTAAAGCTTTTTTGATTAATATGACAGGTATTGAGTCAGGACCGGAAGCACTATTTGTTTTCAATTTAGACGTGATTATAGTGATTTCATCAGGATTAGTGGGGTGAAGGAACATGGAGTGGGAAAGGGTAGAGTTAGTCGTAGGTTTGTAACAGGAGATTAGTTGTTTTTCAGTTATCGATAGCTTGCTTAAAATATCATCTGAGAGACGCCTTCCGAAACAAAACAGAACAGAAACAAAATAACTGTTGCAAGAATTAAGAGAATTTATTTCATCATGTTTGGATTGTAATAGAGGGGATGGGTCATTAATTTTGTCTGATGTTTCGGTAATTGACTTTATGGCTTTCCAGAGATTTCTAGTATTATCTTTGTTATCATTAATTAATTTTCTGTTGTATTCTATTCGACCTAGTTTTTCATTGTTTGCTGGTTATGGTTGACATTCAGTAAAACTATAGACAAATTATATTAAAGACAAACAATATTAATCTATTCTCAATTTGACCACAGCCTTTACAATAAACAAAAGAGTATATATGCGTGTGTGTGTCATATACATGTAGTGTGTGTAATGTTTTTTTTATTGATTTAATGTATTATTATGCATAATTTAAAAAAAATATTAGCATTCTGCACTCGCTTCTCTAGTATATAAACTATAAGTGTGGGGCATTTTCTACTCCTCCGTCCGCGCAATTTTCGTAAAAAGGGGTAAAAAGTTTTTGCTTCACGTATTAATATAATGATAATAGCCCCACGATAGCATTTCCTGGGTCCTTATGGTGATAAGAGAGTGAACGATGCAGGTAAGCTCATTGTAGATGTTTGTTTGGAAAGAGGTCTCCTTGTGTCTAACACGATATTCCAGCACAAGGACATACATATGTATACGTGGAGAAGGAATGAACAAAAAAGCATGATAGATCTGATCCTGGTTGATAACCGTCTCCGAAGCAAACTACAAGATACGCGTGCGTATAGAGGCCCCACTCTGGAATCAGACCACTATCTCGTAGTTGCGCGGTTTAGTGGTCTGTCCAGGAAGTGGAGGCACTGGCGAGAGCGTATCCCCTTCGGAGACCTTAAAAGATTAAAGGTTGAAAAGTTGCAAGATGAGAGCGTGAGGAGAATGTATGAAGACAGAGTCCGGGACAAGCTTTTAACAGCAGGCTCTTCGGACTCAGATGTAGATGAATGCTGGAATAGTCTGAAAGAGAGTTTGGTGGAATCCGCGAAAGAAGTATGTGGTTGCTCAAAGAAGCATATTACAGCAAAAGGTGATGCATGGTGGGATGCGGAGTTGCAAAGCTCCGTAGAAAGTGACAAGAAGAAAGCGCGGCAGGACTATGTATCTACTTTGAACCTGAATGCCAGTATGACAGAGATGAGGAAAGAAATATACCGGCAATGCAAGAATGCCACTAAAACTTTAGTGAAAGAAAAGCGTGAAAGAGCCAGTATGAATGAGGAGGAGAGGCTGGCGAAGAACTTCGTGAACAACACCATACTCTTTTGGAGCAAGGTGAGAAAGGCTCGAGGTGATTCGTCAGGCTCCAGAATGGAAAGGATAAAATCTAAAGATGGTTACATTCTTGCAGACACACAAGCTGTGCTAAACCGGTGGAGTGAATATTTTGGAGAAATGTATGGAGATGACCCGGATGCTGATGCCGCAGACGTGCCCAAAGGCGAGATTGCGGCACCAGAATCAACGGAGGACATCACTATGGAAGAAGTTGAATGGGCGATAGGAAGTATGAAAAACGGTAAAGCTGCGGGAGTGGACATGATATCTGCCGAGATGATCAAATATGGTGGAACTTGCGTCCGGGACGCTTTCCGGACCCTTGTAAACCTTTGCTGGAGGACCGGTAGAGTCCCTACAGATTGGCGCCGCGCAGTCATAGTACCCTTGTATAAAGGCAAGGGTTCACAATATGACTGCGCCAATTACAGAGCCATCAGTTTGATCAGCTTGGCAGCCAAGGTGTACGGTAAAATTATTGAACGGAGAATGCGCGTGAAGTCCGATGGAATGTTGTGCGAGGCACAAGGGGGTTTCAGGTCTGGAAGAGGATGTTCGGATCAAGTCTTCTCACTCCGCAACATCGTAGAGAAGCATCTGGCAGTGGGGCGGAAGGTTTTCTGCGGTTTTGTAGATCTGGAGAAGGCATTTGACAGAGTTGTGCGAAAGAGACTTTGGGACATTTTGCCAGAGTATGGTATAGATGGCACTCTGTTGCGAGCCGTCCAGTCCACTTATGTGGACTGCAAGGCATGCGTAGTTCTGGCTGTGCCTCGCGCGCGTTCGGTCGTGTCACTGCGCTGCTCGCCCGCTCGCTATTTTCGTGTTACGTAGTATTCGATTTCGACTTGCTTTGTTGGAAACGCCTGCGCTTGCGTGGAGTGGTGATCTGGTTGGCTCATATACGTGTATACGTACGCATATACGGGCTTGCGACGTTACTCCTCCGCGTCTGGCTCGCGCGTAGCAACAAGGCGAGCCGTTAGGTAGACTCGCCGTTCTGACGGCGGTCGGCCTTCCCGCGTTTTTAGTAACGGTCGTTTTCCGTGACCTACGTGGTTTGTCGCGGCTGTGCTTACGTGTGTTGTGCTTGCGTGTTTACGTGTTTGCATTCGCTGTGCGTATGCTTTTGCGTCCCGTGTAGGTACGGTTCGCGTATCGCCCGGCGTGACCAATCACGTGGGTTGCTAGGCAGCCGCGTCGGCTAACGGCGCGGCCGGCCCTCCCGCGGTCTTTGTTTTCTCAACGGTGAGTTTCATAACTGTTTTCGATATTAGTGTTCTCCGTGCGGCGGTTCTCCTCGCCCCGGAGCAGCTAGGGTTTGGTGCCGCCCGTTCGCCCTTAAGGCGAAGGGGCACACCGCGTCTCCCCGGTAGTGCCACCCCCCCCGCCGCTGCCCGGTGGGGGGATCAGGGCATCGTTCACGCCCGGGTCTTAGGGCCCTTTTTTTTTTTTTTTTTTTACTTCACTCGCCTTGCCATTTCCCCTCTGGAAATGGCGGAAGTCTTCCCTCCGGAGTTCGTCCGGGACCTCACTAGCTACATCCTTCTTCATTGCCCGGACATAGTCCGGGAATTCAGGGCGACGTACTCGCCCGCCTCGCCCGACGCGTCATCCGCGCGCGCGTCGGCCCCCGGCCCCGCGCACCCCGCGCCTTCTGCGCGCCCCGCGACTCCGTTCGCCGCGCCGCGAACTGATGTAGGGGCGCAGCCCCAGACCCCCGCCGACCGCCCCGTCTCACCATGCGGGTCCGAGCCTCTCTCGGACTCGGATATGGAGGTCGAGCGCGCGTCCGTGCGACGCGCCGCCCCCGCCCGGTCCCCGTCCCCGTCGCTCTCGTCGGAGGACGACTTCGTTCCCATCGCGAATGGGAAGCGGGCGCGCAAACCGCGCGACTCGCCGCCACCCAAAATCCAGAAGGCCGGAAACGTTTCCGTTTCTCCCGGCCCCTCCGGCCCCCGGCCGTCTCCGTCTCCCGACGCGGCCGCGAGGGCCTCCCCCCTCGCGCGCCCCGCACGTCCGAACATCACTCCCCCGCCGCTTGTCATTCAGGACAAGAGCGCCTGGGAGCGCATCTCCAAGGCGATATATAATCGCCAGATAAACTACACGCATGCGCGTTCCACCGCGCAAGGCATAGCCGTCAAGGTGGCGTCTTCGGACGACCACCGACGGCTATCCGCGTTCCTGCGATCCAACAAGATCGCTTATCACACATATACCCTGGAGGAGGAAAGGGAGCTCAGGGTGGTAATCCGCGGTGTCCCGAGGGAGCTGGACACCGCCGTCATCAAGGCCGACCTCCAGTCCCAGGACCTTCCTGTGCGCCAGGTGCACAGAATGGTCAATGGGCGCTCCAAGGAGGCGTACGACATGGTGCTGGTCGTCCTCGACCGCACCGAGTCCGGCCGTAGGGTCTTCGACCTGAAGGCCGTGTGCCATATATCTGGCCTCTCCGTGGAGGCCCCCCACAAACGTGGCACGCCCGGGCAGTGCCACAATTGCCAACTGTACGGGCACTCTGCCCGAAACTGTCACGCGCGCCCTCGATGCGTTAAGTGCATCGGGGACCACGCGACGTCCCAGTGCGCCCGCTCGAAGGAGACGGCGGCCGAGCCCCCCAGCTGCGTCCTCTGCGGCACCAAGGGGCACACCGCGAACTATCGCGGTCGCCCCAAGGCCCCGAAGGGGAAGCGCGGCTGGGCGAGGCGCGGCGGCCGCCGCCGCCCCCGCGCGGTTGCCCCCCCCTCTGCGCCCTCAGCGCAACACCCCCCCGTGCCCTCAGCGCACCCTCGTCCGGTGCCTTCTGCGCCAGCGACCACGGCTCCCCGCGCTCCCGCGCCTCTGAAGCTGACCCCCCCTCCCCCGCCGCTCAGGCCGTCCCTCGGCGCCAACGCGTGGGTGAAGCCGCTGCCTTACACCGCGGCCTCCCACCCTGCGTCAGTGGGCCCCGCCCGCCCCCCGAAGCGCGCGCCGGCGATCCAGCCGGTGGCGGCTTGTCCCCCTCCGCCCTCTAACGTCAGTCAGGACGTCGACCTGATAATGAGCGTCTCGGCGGTTATAAGCCCCGCACTGTTCCCCAGAGTCCGCGAACTCGCCCTTCGTCTCCGCGCCGCCACCAACTTGGCGGACCAGGTTCTCCTGGCCGCGGAATACAGGGACGTCTATGACGTCCTGGCGTCCCTCAAAACCCAACCCCCCCGCACCCAATAATGGATCTACGATCTCCCCGCCAAAAGCCCCACAACCTATCCCTGGCGTTCTTTAACGCCGATGGCCTTCGCTCCCAGCGAGATCAGGTTGCTGATTTCCTCCGAGATCACCAACTTGATATCCTCCTCGTGCAGGAAACCTTCCTGAAGCCCGCACAACGCGATCCTAGGATCGCAAACTATAACCTCGTGCGCAATGACAGAATCGGCTCCCGCGGAGGCGGTACTCTCATTTACTACAGGAGGTCCCTGCACTGCATCCCTCTCGATCCCCCCGCGCTCACCAACATCGAAGCCTCGGTCTGTCGCGTCTCTCTCACGGGGCACCAGCCCATCGTGATCGCCTCCGTTTACCTTTCCCCCACTAAATCCGTTCTCAGGAGTGACTTTGAAGCACTCCTCAATCTGGGAAGCGCCGTCATTCTGGCGGGCGACTTCAACAGCAAGCACGTGGCCTGGAACAGTCTCACCACTTCCCCTAACGGTAGGAGCCTTGACGCCCTGGTCGACGTTCTCGACTTTGACGTCATCGCACCTATGCACCCTACCCACTATCCTAACAATCCCAATCACCGACCCGACGTCCTGGACATGGCGCTTCTGAAGGGTGTCACCCTACGGCTGCACTCCTTGGAAGTAGTCCAGGAACTAGACTCTGACCATCGACCTGTAGTCATGAGACTCGGTTCCCCCCCTTCCGCCCCTCAGCGACCCAAAAAGACGGTGGTGGATTGGCATGCGCTAAGCACGGCCTTGGCGGATGCCGACCCTCCCCCCCTGCCTCTCAGCTCGGACTCCATCCCGTCCCCTCAGGACACCGATCAGGCCGTAGATGCCTTCACCGAGCACATCCGATCGGCTGTCAGTCGATCGTCCAAGCAAGTCGAGGCGGAAGATCTCTACCTCAACCGCTTTCGACTGCCGGACGATGTTAGGGATCTCATTCGTTCCAAGAATGCTTCTATCCGAGCGTACGACTCCTACCCCACCGAAGCCAATCGGGCCCGGATGCGCGCTTTACAACGAGAGGTAAAGCGTCGTGTCGCGGAGGTCCGGGAGGAACGGTGGGGTGACTTCCTAGAGGGCATCGCGCCATCGCATCTGGCCTACTGGCAGCTGGCGCGTAGCCTCAAGTCCGACTCCACGACTGACATGCCCCCGCTGTCCCGCCCTTCAGGCGCACCCCCAGCCTTCGACGACGACGAAAAGGCCGAGCTTCTCGCCGACTCCCTCGAGAGCCAGTGCGCCCCCAGCTCTCAGTCCGTCGACCAGTCCCACGTCGACGCGGTCGACAGGGAAGTCGAGCGCAGGGCATCCCTCCCCCCCGTCGATTCCTTACCTCCTATCACCCAAACGGAGGTCGAAGATCTAATTATGGGTCTCAAAACTAAAAAAGCCCCCGGCTCTGACGGCATTTCGAATCGCGTTCTGAAATGCCTGCCCGCCCAACTCATCTGCCTCTTAGTGGCCATATTGAACGCCGCCATGGCGAACTGCACCTTCCCCGCTAAGTGGAAGGAGGCGGACGTCATAGGCATTCCCAAGCCCGGCAAACCTCGCAATCTCCCCGCGAGCTACCGCCCTATCAGTCTCCTCAACTCCCTGGCCAAGATATACGAGCGCCTACTTCTGGCGAGGCTCAAAGACTTCGTAACGTCCAGGGGTATCCTTATCGACGAGCAGTTTGGCTTTCGAGCCAAACACTCTTGCGTCCACCAAGTGCACCGCATCACGGAGCACATCCTCTCCGGTCTCAATAGACCCAAACCAATCTACACGGGCGCCCTCTTCCTAGATGTCGCGAAGGCATTCGACAAAGTCTGGCACAACGGCTTGATCTACAAGCTCTACCAATTGGGTGTGCCGGACAGACTCGTGCTCATCTTACGAGACTTCTTGTCGAATCGCGCCTTCCGTTATCGCGTCGAAATGACGCGCTCCACTTCCCACTCCATCAGTGCTGGAGTCCCACAGGGCTCAGTTCTCTCTCCGCTCCTGTTTAGCCTTTACACGAACGACATTCCTCGTTCGAGTAAGGCGCATCTAGCCCTATTCGCGGATGATACCGCTCTCTACGTCTCGCATAGGAATAAGGGTTTCATTACCAGACACCTTCAGGCATCCGCCAATTCCCTAGGGAATTGGTTCAGGAAGTGGCGTATTGGGGTGAACCCGGACAAGAGCGCTGCGGTGTTCTTCTCCAGGGGTGCCACCCCGCGCCACTCCCTGCGCCGCCCTAGAAGTAATCTCGGCCAAGTGACCATGTTCGACCGACCCATTCCCTGGGTCAAAGAGGTCAAATATCTAGGGGTCACCCTAAACAGTACCATGTCCTTCGGCCCGCACATCAAGCGGGTCCGTCACCGAGCATCATTTGTGCTCGGTCGTCTCCATTCGTTAATCTGCAAGCGGAGTAAAATGTCCCTTAGAAATAAGGTGACCTTTACAAAACTTGCGTTCGACCCATCATGACTTATGCGTGTGTTGTGTTCGGGCATTCGGCCCCCTCTCACATCGATAAACTCCAAGTGGTTCAAAACCGCTTCCTCCGTAAAGCCGTAGGAGCCCCCTGGTTCGTACGGAACGTCGACCTCCACTCCGATCTAGGTCTCGAACCTATTCGCGCCTTTATTAAAAAGGCGTCAACACGTCACTTCGCGAACGCATCTACCCATGCGAATCCGTTAATCGTAGCCACCGCCGACTACGATCTCCCCCCCGACCCCTGCCGCCACCGCCGGCCGCGACATGTTCTCACCGACCCCCCCGATGCTTTGTCATCCCTTCTTTCCGCTCAGAATACGGGCGACGACGACGACGTAGTAGTAAATCCCCTCCCATAGCCGGCGGTTGACCGGTGCACTTAGTAGTGCACCCGTCCCCCTACAGCGACTGTCCCAACCGAGGGCGCCTCTTCGAGGCGCCCTCGAGTATGTCGCCTCTTGCCCTTCTGGCTGGCTAGAGCGTAGTGGTTGCACGCTCGCCTTTTAGTCCGGTGAAGCTGTAAAGGCCTCGCGGCCAACAGCGTACATCATTCACACACACGGCATGCGTACGGGTGGGTGGTAACAGGTCACCCTGGTTTGACGTTAAAATCGGCGTCAAGCAGGGTTGCGTGTTGTCCGCTAGACTGTTTATAATATATCTGGACAAAAGTCTTCAAAGACTGAAAGCGATGAATGCAGGTGTACAAATGGGTGACTTAGTGGTAAACCATCTACTTTATGCAGATGACGCGGTTTTAATAGTGCCAACAGCCACTGATCTGCAAACACTAGTCACAGTTATGAAAGACGACTGCATGATCAATGGCTTACACTTGAATGTGAAGAAAACCAAGATTATGGTATTTGAAAGGGAAGAAACCAGAACGAATGTAAGGATTGTGGTTGGTAACGATGTGCTGGAGCAAGTGAATGAGTTTGTATATCTTGGATGCGCCTTCAGTAAGGATGGGAAATACACCGCTGACATAGAGAGAAGAGTGAGTGCAGGGAACAGAGTGAATGGTGCGATGGGAAAGCTACTCGGGAGCCGGCACTTAAGCCATAAGGCGCAGCTGGCCATACATAACGGAGTTCTTGTCCCAACGCTGTTATATGGTAGCGAGAGCTGGGTATGTAAGAAGTAGAATGAAAGTAGGATAAATGCGCTAGAAATGCGAGCTCTGCGGAAGATGTGCGGAGTGAAGCTGACCGACCGCATTAGCAACAGCATAGTAAGACAGCGAGTAGGTATGAAAGATAGTATCGGTGTAAAGATGAGAAAGGGCATGCTCCGTTGGTTCGGGCATATAGAAAGAATGCCAGGGGAAAGAATGACAAAACAGATATACAATGTGAAATTGGAAGGATGCAGGTACCGGGGAAGACCTAGACTATCTTACCACGACCAAATAAACCGAGTCTTATCTGATGGAAAAGTCAAGAGTCTCCGTAACCGGCGAGCGTGTATGAGACGCACTATGAGAGTCGAGGAAGCCAGAGAGGTATGTAAGAAAAGAACCTGTTGGAACTCTGTACTCTCTGCCTACCCCGCAAGGGATCTGGCGTGAGGTTATAGATAGATAGATAGATAGCATTTATTTCGGTATCGTGGTTGCGGTTACAAACATGAATTTTACAAAAACCCAGAGACCTAAACAAATATTTGTGAGTCGCATAAGGCTGTCCCGTTCGAGGAACGAACCCACGACTACTCCAGTCCAGTGGGCGGAGCGGAAGCTCTAAATCACTGGACCGAGCCGGTTCGTATAGCTAAATGATTACTCTCTGTATTGTTAGTGGGAAAATTCTCTGGCAATTCTTAAAGAAATGAAAAAGTTTTACATGTCGTACATTTTTATTAACTTTATAGTTATATAACATTTTTAAATAACAATAATTTAATGTAAGTATATTAATTTTACTTTGTTCCAAGTGCTTACATAACAGATACTAGTATAATTGAATATACTCACAATGCCCTAAAATATAACTTTCATTGAGTCATTTGTTGGTAAATACAAATATGGTAAATTATTAACATTAAAATCAATAAGTGTCAGTTTCACCTTCAAGGAAAGTCCTGTTACTTTTCGATTAGCGTTACTCGGCAATTAAAACTGGCTTGTTTAACCGTCGGATAGGGCTACTTGGAAATGGTGAAATTCGTACACAGACCTACTTGCAACTTTAATTGTCGATTAGATTACTACATACTTTACTCAAGGATGATAAAACAGGCCCTAAGTCTAATTTTATACTTTTGTAATATATTACATATTATTGAAATCTAGCTTACTCAGTGGTTTTTATTAAAGTTGTTATTTAAAGTCACCACCAACTATGCATAATACAAAATATCACGATTTGTTGTATGGCTACTGATACTCCATATACTGATAATTTAAAGGAAACCTACCCTGCAAGGCATCTGGCATAGTGATATAGGTAAATAAAGATTATATTTAAACAGGTTTCTGTACATAATAACGTTCGCCACTGTAGTATACATGTAATCAGAGATGGGCAAAAATGAATCGTGAAAAAATGAAGTTCTCGACGTTTCGAGTGCTTCACAGCGCCCATGGTCATGGGAGGGACTGAGGCGTTTGACGTCCGAAAGTCATTCTTATTCTGGAGTACTTTAATTGCAGGGGAATTAATTTAATTGCAATTAAAATTTCATTTGATTTTCAAAAAATAGTTGAAACACTGCATGTAATCAAGCCAAAGTATACACATATTATTCAAATAGACCACCACGGTTCAATTCCAACCGTGCATTCACTCTTAAGCTTAAAATAAATAATATTTCTAGTAATCCAAGTCAATTATATCTTTTTATAACCGATTCTCTTGGCTGTCTAATTCAGTTTCCTTGATCTTGTCAGCAACTTGGTCAACTTTTTCCCGCTCATCGATCTGCTGGAGGCACAGCTCCAGGATGCGCTCCAGACACTTGGCGGTCTCTTCCGAGGAATATATATCCATGGTAGGCACGTGCACGAACAAGGTACGTGTGTTGTCGACACTGAGCGACGTGTAATATATGTACTCGCAAAGATATCTGAGAAAAAAATATTTTGCGGTAAGCATTTTGAAATTCAAGTCGTAGATAGGGAAAGGGCGCGGGGAGGCCGTCAGGATAAGAAACCTCGAGGGAGAGCCCTCGCAGATCTGCAACCTTCAAAATACAATACATTACTACAAAATGGCAATGAGCGGGCCACATAGCGCGAAGATCGCAGTAAGTCGTTTGATGCACGCAGCATAGGACCGGTTGCGCTGCACAGCGATTAGGGAGGCTTATGTTCAGTAGTGGACGAGTATAATATAATTTTTTTTAACGTAGCTACACTCTAGCAATTTCTCCTGTGTCGTGGGTATGTTTACAAACATGAAATTCAGATACACAAATACCCAGACCGAAACAAATATTTGTAGGTCATACAAAAATTTGTCCCATGCGGGGATCGTATATGAGACTACTCGATGCGGTGGGCGGGACGGCTTACGCTCTTAACCACTGGACCAAGTCGTCAATTGTAAGGTTACAATGTTCAAATCTTGCCCTAGATGCTCATGACCTTAGCTAGGATGCTGTAGGTGTGTGATGACCTGGTAAAGGTCACGGGTAATAGCTACACTACAAAATCTCTTACAATAGCTCTCATAAAAAACTGACGATTTAGCGCAGTAGTTAAGAGCTAAAGCCGCTCCGCTCACCGTGTCTAATAGTCGCGGGTTCGATACCCGCACGGGACAAATCTATGTGTGACCCACAATTATTTGTTTCGGTCTGGGTATTTGTGTATGTGAATTTTCATGTTCGTAAACGCACCCACGACAGGAATAAATCCTAGTGTGGGGCTACGTTTTTAGATAAGAGCTCAGAGTTGCTCCGCGAAGTATGAAAAGAGCTATGCTCAGCGTGGAATGAGAAATCGGACGGCTGTTGGGTCACAATAATTCTAGAGTGGTCACCACGTATTGGCAAGCGCAGCGTGTGGCGTCCGCCTACCTGATAGACCAACGCTCTTGTGAGGATCGCAGGAAGTTGTTGGACGCAGTAGGCATCGGACCGGCTGCACTGGAAAACGATTGGGGAGGCCTATGATCCGCACTGGACAAGTATAGGCTGAGATGATGATAACAGTACAAAATTTGGGAGCTGGGGTATGTCCAGCAGTGGATGAATTTCAGCTGATAACGATTTACAAAGTACATAGTCTGAATTCGTGACCTAAGACAAGTAAGTGTTAATGGTTATCCCAAAGGTTCTTTTTTCGCCAAAATTACTTATCCAGCTAATATTATAAACGCGAAAGATGTGAGGATGGATGTATGGATGCTTGTTACTTCACGCAAAAACTACTGAACAGATTTTGATGAAACCACAGCCATAGTCATAGCTGAAACGTCAGAATAGGCTAATATTTATAAAGATACTTGCTGTTGCCCGCGGCTGCGCACGAGGCTATTTTGTAATTTGACATAGAAATAGTAGTGTTTTATCTCCATGAGGGATAAATTTTCAAAAATGCTGAAATATGTAGTCCTTTATTTCTTACCAAAAGTCTATTTATGAATTTTCATATAACTTGAATAATGACGGGTTCCCCATACAAACATTCATCCCCTATTTCACACCCTATAGTGTTTTTTTAAATAAAAGTAGCCTATGCCCTTCTCCTGGCTAAAATGTATCTATGCCAAATTTGGTCAAAATCTGTTTGGTGGCTTAGGCGTAAAAATATTACAGACAGACAGAGTTACTTTCGAATTTATATTATTAGTACTGATTACAAAAGGTAAGAGCTTGTTGTACATAAAACATTGTTACATATACATACATGCCCTAACTAAGGTTGCTGAGGTGTACTGCGCGGCGAACACATCTTTCATTTAATACAGGGCAAGTTTATTGCCATGTTTTAAAACTGTTTGATGGGTGTTAATAAAGAGCATTAATCACCATGGGTCTTAAATAAATAGGTTTTACTCACTTAGTCATCCTTTATCTTTTCCTTATTAAATTAATACTCAAAGCAGTAAAAACTGCACAATATGTACTCCTTAAGAATAAAATAAGTTAACGACCACAAAACAATGGGTTGCCTGCATTGATAAGATAATGCTAGATTTATTTATCTCAGAACTTGACAACTGAAGTAGATATAATAGATCATGTTGCTACATACCTTTGTCAATAAGGTGGTGAGACAAAGGATAAATATTATCTTACTAGTTTCTGCCCACAACTTTATCCGCATTGCGTTTAGACAAAATCCTAATATTTTTCTGAGATAAAACGCATCCTATGTGTTAATCCAGGTAATAAACTATCTGTGTGCCAAATTTTATCCAAATCCGTTCAGCTCTTTTTGCGTCACTGAATAACAAACATCCAAACATACAATCTTTCACATTTATAATATTAGTAGGAAGTAGGATTGAAAGATTTTTATTCATCTATATATCATCACATCAGATCCTTTGTGGGGTAGGCAAGAAGGATTGAAAAATCTTACAAATGCAGAACAGGATGTGCTGATAGGCAAAACAATCTAGTAAATAAAGTATATGTACAGATCAGCAAATACTGCTGGGGAAAAGCCTTTTCTCAAGGAGAGAGAGATAAGGTCACATTCCATGATAAAGACCCATTGCAGGTTGGTGGTCTTTTGACTACCTACTGTTGGAACTTATCAAGTCTATAAGGCATCCAACTGAACAACTAGCACATTTTTTAAATTAAAAGAGAGAATTTACCTGCCAGCGTCTTTCGATACTTCTGTCCGAATCCTCTCATCCGGTGTGTTCTCGCCATTAAACTCTTTGCTTATTCTTACCACATCTAGCTTAGCTTGTATTCTTATAGCTCCCTCGGCTGTGCACATGCTGTTGGGAGGTAGCTTGTCGAAGTAGTCCATTTTCATATAGCCTTTTCTGTGAGCTTGCGTCTCAAGATCGATGCATTTAGCTTTGCCTGATACTCCCACATGTATCGTTAACTAGGAGGAATACATAAAATATAATGTAAATGTTAGGTTTTTATAAAATTTATGATATATTTTAAACACTCATTGCTCCCTTGTTGTTCTAGTGTGCGTATTGATCACGAGATCCCGGTTTCGAATTGGATGTGGAACAAAATATAATTTTTCAATATTCAAGTTTCCAGGATCAGTTTGGGGCCTGGCATTGTGCCTGGTATAATGGCAATTGGGTCTCCCCCTGTTACATGTACTGTGTTCATCCACTTTTCGCCGGAAAATGACCTATGGTATGACGATGTTCATTTTAATCAATATAAAAAAATTATATTAGCGCTACCATAGTACAGCTCAATGGAAACATATAAAATAAATACCATCATATGTTGAAGACCATCGTGAGTATACCCATATTTCGGTGAATATGGTAGGTCCCAGTTCCTATCCAAGGGACGTCGCTTTCAACTTATGATAATAGAGATTAAAAAAGCCAAAAACATTGTTGATACTGGGAATAACTTACTTTAGGGGTATGCGTCTCCCACAGCGCCGGAACGAACTCGTCGACATTCTCGTAAGTAACCGGAATTTCAAGCTGCACCAGCTCAATATTGTGTTTCTTCTCGATATCATCTTTATTCATCAACTTCACGGCTTCCCAGCTCGCGTTTACTGAATGCTCTAAATAAGGCCCGAAGCCTGTTACCAGAACTATAGGCTTGAATAAATAATCGAGATCGTTGCTCATCTTGCATGAATATTTTATTCTTTGCGAGGTTTATATTTGTTTTTTTTGAAGCCGTATATCCTCTTTCAAATCTGTTTGACAACTGCAAATGACAGGCAGGTGCTTATCACAAACAAGTCAGATGATTTTGGTGGTTCAATATTGGTAGTCATGTCAATGATATCACGGTTGCTGGCTGTTATTCAATGTTCCCTTTATAATCGAACCATACTCTACAAATTTTGATTTTGTATTATTTTATCGCAATTCAGTAACGATAATGATCTGTTATAATTATGCTAAGAATTCCTTCTACACTTCCAATAAAGATTAAAAAATAATCATAAAATTTTAAGTAAATCCAATATTTTTTAAATAGTTTACAAGTAGGGAAACTCTAGATTATCTTACCATGACCAAATAGACCGAGTCGTATCTGAAGGACAAGTCAAGAGTCTCCATAACTGAAAAGCGTGTATGAGACGAACTATGAGAGTAGAGGAAGCCAGAGAGGTATGTAACGAAAGAACCTGTTGGAACTCTGTACCCTCTACCTACCCTGCAAGGGATGTGGCGTGATGATATAGATAGTTTTTCATTATTTTTTAATTTATTTTAATTAAAAAATTAACAAAAAGAAATCCTTAAATCAAGGTGAACATTTCAGAGTTGGCAATCCAGCATAAAAATCGATGGTGGTAGCCTTGAGGTTGCGTTCCAGGTTCAGAACGACGTTGTTGTACAATCCTTTCATGCAGGGTTTTGTCTGTGGTAGATATTTTTGTGATATCTGCGACTAATTAGTTCATTCACAAATCATTTCCATTCGGATAATAAAATAGTTCATCACTCATCAAATGTCGGTCGTGTAATGTCTTGAGTAGGTATTGTTTCATGGCGCGTTTAAATTTATAAAATGGATGCGTGACGATAATAAATTAATTAGTTTAACTGAAATTTATTTATAGTTTCATATGAGATAATATAACTCAATTGTAGAATAGAGCCACGACCATCTGGAGGTGTTTACCTTGTTTATAGGTTATGTTCGTGCTTGATACATATTTTGCCAATAAAACAAATTTAAAATGACCGAGGGTGACTCCAGTGAAAATTGTCGGGTGGTGGCGATCCCACAGCTTTTCGCGAAGAGAAGAGTGGAATGTGCGGGAGGCGCGTTTCTTAGATATTACAATATAAAGTGCCATGGGGGTGACGCTCTCTTTGAGACATCGCAAGACCACGAGAAGGCGGAAGAGGTGGTGTTTGACGATGATGTGGAGTACTTGAGGAGTTTAGACCCTAAGGACTGGAAGATGCAAGACCACTACGCGGTCCTAGGTATGAAAAACTTGCGAAACAAAGCGACCGATGATGACATAAAGCGCGCATACCGCCAAAAAGTGTTGAAACACCACCCTGACAAGCGTAAAGCCCAAGGTGAGGAGGTGAGAAGCGACGACGACTATTTCACATGCATCACTAAAGCCTATGAGATCCTCGGGACTCCGGTTAAGCGAAGATCTTATGATTCAATAGACCCCACAATCGATGACTCTCTGCCTTCACAAACTGATATTAAAAAGGACTTTTACAAAGCATTTACGAAATGCTTTGAGTCAAATGCTCGATGGTCAGAGAAGAGGAATGTACCTTTATTAGGTGATGAGAACAGTTCCCGGGAGCAAGTTGAGAGGTTCTATGCATTTTGGTATGAATTTGAATCTTGGCGCGAGTTCTCTTATTTAGATGAAGAGGAGAAAGAGAGAGGGGCTGATAGGGAGGAGAGGAGATGGATAGAGAAGCAGAACAAAGCTGCCAGAGCCAAGTTGAAGAAGGAGGAGATGGCCAGGGTACGCAGTCTGGTGGACTTGGCTTATGCTAATGATCCCAGAATCCAGCGTTTTAAGCAGGAAGACAAAGACAAGAAGTTGGCAGCTAAGCGTGCCAGACAGGTAGCTAACACTATTTATGTATGAACTAATAATAGATCAAATTTTACTTAAGTGTTGGATTAAACAGATATGGGATCAAAATTGATATTAGACAGACTTCATTTCTTAGGCTAGGCTAAATATTGCATTTATGTAGACCTTGAGAACAATCTAATCATACTATCTAAAAGCGCAGACATCAAGAAAGTGCATTTGCAGATCCACAACCTTTAAAATATAATACCTTCTTACAAAATAAGTTTTAAGGGATGAAAAATTTAAATTTTGCACTAGACACTGGTGATGTTGTCTGGAGTGCTGTTTGACATCACCCTTATATAATTAAGGGGAATAATAGTATTATAAAGAAAAATAACAATATTGTAAAGGTTAAATAATTTCATTTAAAAAAAAAAAGGACATTGTCACACCTATATTCCCCAGAGGGGGTGGCAGAGGTGTACTGAGTACACCCACGTTTCGCCGACGATGTTAGGTCCCATGTAATAGGGGGCGAGCCTATTGCCATATACCGGGCACAATTCCAGACTCCGACTCCGGACTCATACTGGGAATTTTTCCTTATAAAAACTACATTTGTCCGACCTAGGATTTGAACCCAGGACCTCTTGATCACAAAGCGATGCGCTTTGCCACCAGACCAACGAGGCAGGCAAATAATTTTATTTGTTTTTTAAAATCTATCTATCTATATCATCAAGCCAGTTCCTTTGTGGGGTAGGCAGAGAGTACAGAGTTTCAATGGATTCTTTCCATACATACCTCTCTGGCTTCCTCCACTCTCATAGTTCCTCTCATACATGCTCGGCGGTTACGGAGACTCTTGACTTGCCCTTCAGATAAGACATGGTATATTTGGTCTAGTTTTATTATATGTATTGATTAGTTAAAATCGATACATATAATAGAACTGTAATGAAGCCAAATCTGAATATTGAATAATTTTTGAAAATTTTAATTGATGTAAGTTTCATTATGATATGGAGGCTGAAACTATTTTTTTGGAATTATTGTCTGTTATCTTTTTGTGTTTCTATCACACAAGACTACCGAACGGCTTTCAATGAAATTTGGTATGGTAATAACTTATACCCTAACTTAAAATAATAAATACTTTTTATCCTGGAAACAAGATTATTGACGGACGACTTAGCGCAGTGCTTAAGAGCTTAAGCCGCTCCGCCCGCTGATTCTAATAGTCGCGGGTTCGATTCCCGCACGGGACAAATCTTTGTGTGATCCACAATTATTTGTTCCGGTCTGGGTATTTGTGTAAGTGAATTTTCATGTTTATAAATGCACCCACAACACAGGAATAAATCCTAGACTGGGGCTACGTTTTTACAAAAAAAAAAAAGAAAAAAAAAGAGCCAATCCAGGATAATCAGGGGATAAACAAGAAAACTTAATTATTTTTATTAATGTCTCAAGCTGCAATGTTATGTTAAAATGTATGATTTTGCCTGCACATAACAAGCACAATCCATGAACTGATATTGGATTCAGGTTCATCTCCTCACGACAAACTCTTTGGTGGATAAAAAACACCCATCTGAAATTGTGCATACAAGTTTGATTTAAATACCCAAACATGATTTCGTGCATGATGCATTCAGGATTGTCTCTGCTGGAGAGAACTCTTTAACGACGAATGGCCCAGACACGAAACTTTGTATATTCATTTGTATAAGATATCTAAACATGATTTTGATCATGAACATGAATATGCTGAAAAAACTTTCTTACATACTTAGCTCGCAATGTACCATTAAATATTATTACGCCATATTACGTTTTTTGGTAAGGTAGGTGGAAAAGTTTATCAATAAATAGATAAATTGGTAGACCTTCTCAAAAAGAAAGTAGCCAGGAATATATATATATTTTTTTTTATGAGACGTCATTATCGTTGAATAATATCGCGCTTTAGAGATCCTATCCAACCTACCTATGTCAAATTACCAAATAAAGGCTTGTAAGAAAAGAATCTGTTAGCATTCCGTACTCTCCGCCTACACTGCGAAAAATTTGGCCTTATGATGTAAATAGATGGATAGATTATCATATCTTTCTTTTGATGTGCTGTGAAATCTGACTTCACAGTATGTTTAAATCTCTTCCAGTAATTCTCTATCAATAATTACTTACAACAAATATAAAGATATGTTTATTATTAACTCCAGGATGCCGTCCAAGCAAAGAAGGCAGAAGAAGAGCGTCTCATCAAAGAAGCACAGCTTGCGAAACAAAAGGCCGAAGAGGCAGAGAAAGCCCGCCTCGAGGCCGCCCGTGCCGAACGCGAGCAGCAGAAGAAGAACCTACGAAAAGAACGCAAAGCTCTCCGAGACCTCTGCAAAGCAAAGAATTACTTCGCCCTAAGTGATGACGAAACAGTTTCACACATGGCGGCTGTAGAAAAAGTGTGCGAAATGATGAAAGTCATTGAACTACAAGACTTCATGAAAGAGCTAGAATCTAAAGGCCGAGACGCCTTCATAAAAACCGTTACAGAAACAGAAGAGAAACTAGAAGCAGAGAGAAAGGCGCTTTTCGAAACTAAGAAAGTAGAAGAACAGAAAGCGAAAAAGGATACAGCCGTCAAAGCACCTGTGGAATGGACACCTGAACTGACGCAACTTCTAATTAAAGCCGTCAACCTCTTTCCGGCCGGCACTAACCAGAGATGGGAAGTAGTGGCCAACTTCCTTAATCAACATGGCACTTTCACAGATGAGAGAAGATTTGTAGCTAAAGATGTTTTGAACAAAGCTAAAGATTTACAAAGTTCAGATTTCTCGAAAAGCAGCCTCAAGAAAGCTGCGAACGAAGAAGCTTTCGATCAATTTGAGAAAGAGAAGAAAAAGCCACAGAATGTTATTGACGACAGTGGAATATCTAAATATGATAAGCCTACGAAATTGGTGAATGGTACCGCAACACCCAAAAGTGATGAAACAAAGCCTGAGGACAGATCTTGGACGAAAACTGAGCAAGAGCTTCTTGAGCAAGCGATCAAAACGTTCCCAGTAAGTACTCCGGAGCGATGGGAGAAAATTGCTGATTGTATACCGAACCGTACCAAAAAAGACTGTATGAAGAGATACAAAGAGCTAGTGGAATTAGTAAAAGCGAAGAAACAAGCAGCCAATCTCGCAAAATAGCATTAAATGCGCTCTAGCCCTATATCAAATTGTTTACCTACTCTCTGCCACCAATCAAATCACCATATAGTTAAAATGTATGAATTATAAGTATCCATTGGTAGTGTTACTTGTGGGCACGAAACCTTTACAGTCGGCAACGTAAATCACTTATCATTCTTAGTTTTATAATCAGTAATACCCATTATTTTGCAAATGTTGATGCACATTGTCAAAATCAAGTTATTAGCAGCATATTAAGATATATTTAGATCAACAAAAGTAATGAATTTGATGCATTAAAAAATGATTTGAAAAACTGAGGATGTTAAGTGACTTATGTTGCTGACGGCAGCATAGACTAAGAAAACACAATACCTTATTTCTTTCTATACCTAGCTACTGTTTGTGTATACCTGTACTGTGTTTCATTACTAATGGTTTTATTTTATTTGTATATTTGGTAACTTAATTGGTAGAAGAAATTGTATAAAGACATTTGTGAAATTATGACTTATTTTTTTATGGACTGCAACACTTTATACACATAAAATACTCATTAAATTGCTTTAGGTTTGGCACTCGAATGGCATGCTACAAACGGTTTTTCTTTCATTTAGGTTTTCTTATCTTCAAGTTATTTTACATAAATCGGAAATAAATTTTCGTTTTCGGTTTTAGTTCACAGTTTGAGTTCAACATTTTGTAGTGTTGTCATTCATAATTCAACAACTAGGTGCTTTATCAAGTAGAAAAGCCAAAAAAACTTTTAAAAAAAAAGCAAAAAATAAATATTTGAAGTCGGTGCTAAGTAACCGACTGCGCCCACCAGCACCGACTTCAAATATTAAATTTTTGCTTTTTTTAGTCGGTTTTCCTTTTTTTAAAAAGTTTTTTATTTTACAATTTTAAGTGATTAGTGAATTTATTATTATTATTTATATACCTCTTTGTATTATCCTACTTATTTATACAGTGAGGTACCTACAAGATTAATATAAAACTCATAATAACTAAATTTTCACATGCTGTTTGCCGTATAGGAAACCCTTGGTGTATCTTCAAAACTCATTGTCCAATACCAATAAAACTTATATTCGACCATAACGGAACTATGCTAAACCTAATGCAAAAAGAATCATCAAAATCAGTTTATGAGCAAAGAAATTACAAATAAAAAATACATATGAATTATGAACCTCCTCCTTTTTTTAAGTTGGTTAACATTCTGCTTAGTTCTACAGCAGGGTACCTATAGGATTAACTCAATACCCATAATATCTCAATCTACGCATTCGTATTGTTTGTCGTTAAGGAGTTCCCTGGTGTATCTTCAAAGTTCAAGGTCCAATACTGATGAAATTGAAATGAGACCACCTTGAAACTATATTGAATCCAGCGGAAAAAGAATCATCCAAATCGGTTAATAAGCAAATAAGTTATAAAAAAACAGACGAATTATGAACCCCTCCTTTTTTGAAGTCGGTTAACATTGTGCTTAGTTCTATAGTAGGGTACCTATAGGATTGACGTAACACCCATATTTTCTCAATTTGCACATTCCTATTGTTTGCCGTTAAGGAGTTCCCTGGTGTATCTTCAAAGTACAAGGTCCAATAACAATGAAATTAAAATGGGACCACCTCGGAGCTATACTGAACCCAATGCAAAAAGAATCATCAAAATTGGTCCACAACTGACGGAAATATCGGTGAACATACATGCATGCATACAACCGAATATAGAACCTCCTTTTTGAAGTCGATTAAATAAGACATCAGTGCAAAAGCACGCATATTATTATTAAGTCATTACATAGGAAGCGGTGGTACTTATACCATACATGCATTGTGTGTCCATTGCACTTTCATAAATTGCCAGGGAGCGTCTAGTTTTTGAAAATCACTTTGTTTGCGTTGATTTTAGCAACCTTACATTTTTTCATAATAAAAAGTATCCTACGTGTTAATGCAGGTAATAAAATATCTGTGTGCCAAATTTCATGTACATTTGTTGAGACGTTTTTGCGTGAGTGAGTAACAAACATCCAAACTTCTACCAATACAAACTTTCACATTTATAATATATTGGTACTCTGCGAACAATGCTAAAGATCAACAACGCTAAATGTATTTGCTCTAATTGCGTTCTTTTCGGTTGCGTGCCCACAATGTCACGACCATCCAGTGAATGTGCATCTAATTTTCAAATACAATTCAATATGTTTATGTCCCTATAACAGTCGCAATCCCCCTTGGGGATCACGCCTAGATACAAAGCACAAAACTACAGTTACTTGTAGTTACATCAATATTAGCAATTTACATCATCAATCACTTTTATTTGCACATTATTTTTTTTACACGCCAACAGTATCATATTATATCGATACACTAATGTTTATCATAACGATGACTACGATACACTAAACGTCTTTAGTCGCAGTCGTGGTCGGGTGAAGTTGGATCCAACTCTGACTCCGACTTGACCGCCTTGTAATGGCGTCTCAAGGCTGTCAGCTCGGAGCCGTGGTCACAAAGTGTGATCATGCCTTTAACGTGCGAGCGCAGGGTTGAGATCAAACCAAATTGCCCAGTTTGACTGTATGTGAAGTTGCATAACAATAGCATTTATAATCTTAACAACTACTTAGTAGTTTACTATATTACCGGCACTGAGAGTTTTCTTTATATACTTACCAATGATCATTGATCTAACATTTTTAATTGGTGCCAATGATGAATGCTTATGATGTTAAGATCTACAGTTAGAAGTTAACAGTAGAAAACAGCTTAATGCCATACTTCAAAATCTTTAGTGCAACTTCGTAAATGAGAATTTGTGTTGTCTGGTTCGAAAAGTACATGACAAACGGCACTTAAATGGCAATCTGTCAATAAATATACTTTTATCGGTACCTTTTTAAATCCCCGCTTAAGTGACGCTCATCTTGAGTTTAAAAAATCAGAAACCAGTTGTATGTAATTATTAGATGAAAATATATGTTCAAGAAGTATGGATCTTTTAATTTACAAAGACGCGACCCACGATTGCTTATAGTGCACCCCATGTTTTGGTAGTCTGTGATACACATGTGTAACGATAGAACTAACTCACTAGCAGAACATTTCACATCGACCTTGCCGGCGAGTTCGAAGAATCCCTCTCCCGCCGCACGGTGCAGAGGACCACAGCGAGACGCTTAGTTTATAGCCCTCCCTCATAGCGACAGCCCAACGCGAGGTCGTTCATCCTTGAAGTGCCCTTGAGCTTGCCCTCTTGTCTTTTCGGCTAAAGGGTAGATGTTGCGCGCTCGCCCGCTTGCCCGCTGAAGCTGTAAAGGCCCCTCCGCCAGTAACGTAGATCATTTACACATACAAAATCATTTGCACTATAGCGATTAGGAGAAAGGTTAAACCGCGAGCTTGTGGATTGAAAGATCTATACAGAGCGACTTAACTTTATAACGGGAGTGATCCATTCAACATCTCATCTCCAAAGACACTGTATCATACATCTTGTGTCATATTTTTATATATTTATTTTTGTTTAACGTGAATATAGTCAATTTGAAATTTTCTTGTGTATTTATTAAATAACCAGAGCCCAGAGTTGGAACGATGACCTGGAAAGGTCGCGGGGATGCACAGGTAATCGTTAAGTTCGTGATCGTTAAGGGGAGAATTATGGCCTGCAATGGACATCGTTTAGCATACGGTAATGATTAATTAAATATCTACATACTTTAACGATTCATACCTTTGAAAGCGTGGTTAGACATATTCAGGAGAGACGATATACTAAATTTAATAAATCGCCACACACCTAATGTCCTACGGCCGGGCAAAGGAGTTTTCTCCCAAACTGAGGTGAAATAGGTCAAACTACATAATGAGGAATCAAGCTGATTGTTGAAAACAGGTTTGTGTCTATTTCTCTCATAGGAGTAAGACCTTCATCACCAGAAAACTTCACGCCGCCGCCAATACCCTAGGACAGTGGCCGGCAAACCGCGGCTCGCGAGCCGCATGCGGCTCTGACTCCTCGGCTGCGACTCTTCCACGAAATGTTTAGTGCAGGCACGAAATATAACTTATTCTCATGTCTTGTAAGAGACGAGTAATAATATTTGAAACGCAAGCCTATAAAAAAGGATCACATTTATAGAAAGCTGCAATAGCCCGGATAGGCGCTCGCAAACATCTTAACACCGTCACGCCTATATTCCCCAAGCGGGGGTGGCAATGGTGTACTGAGTACACCGACGTTTCGCCGGCGATGTTAGGTCCCATGTAATAGGGGGCGAGCCTATTGCCATATACCGGGCACAATTCCAGACTCCGGACTCATACTGCGAATTTTTCGTTAGAAAAACTACATTTGTCAGACGTAGGATTTGAACCCAGGACCTCGTGATCACAAAGCGATGTGCTTTGCCACCAGACCAACGAGGCAGTCGCAAACATGTGTTTTATTTCAGTTCTGGCTGTGCCTTGCGCGCGTTCGGTCGTGTCGCTGCGCTGCCCGCCCGCTCGCTATTTTCGTAGTTACGTACGTATTCGATTTCGACTTGCTCTGTTGGAAACGCCTGCGCTTGCGTGGAGTGGTGATCTGGTTGGCTCATATACGTGTATACGTACACATATACGGGCTTGCGACGTTACTTCTCCGCGTCTGGCTCGCGCGTAGCAACAAGGCGAGCCGTTAGGTAGACGCGCCGTTCTGACGGCGGTCGGCCTTACCGCGTTTTTAGTAACGGTCGTTTTCCGTGACCTACGTGGTTTGTCGCGGCTGTGCTTACGTGTTTTGTGCTTGCGTGTTTACGTAACTGCATTCGCTGTGCGTATGCTTTTGCGTCTCGTGTAGGTACGGTTCGCGTATCGCCCGGTGTGACCAATCACGTGGGTTGCTAGGCAGCCGCGTCGGCTAACGGCGCGGCCGGCCCTCCCGCGGTTTTTTTTTTTTTTTTTTTTTTTTTCTCAACGGTTATTTTCATAACGGTTTTCAATATTAGTGTTTATTGTAAATCCACGTCTTTTGTCCGTTCGTGGTAAGTCCGGTGGACGCCTAGCGGCGTCGTAAGCCCGGCTTGAGCGGGACCCGAGCGCTCGCCTCCCTCCTTCAGAGGGCGGCCAACTCGGAAGGGCTTGAGCTCTGGCCTTGGGGGCTGCCCTAGTCAGGGCTCTTGATTTCGCCAGGACCCTACCTTAACCCATCCCGCTATCCTATTCTCCGTGCGGCGGTTCTCTTCGCCCCGGAGCAGTTAGGGTTTGGTGCCGCCCGTTCGCCCCTAAGTGCCACCCCCCCGCCGCCACCCGGTGGGGGGATCAGGGCATCGTTCACGCCCGGGTCTTAGGGTCCTTTTTTTTAGTTCACTCGCCCTGCCATTTCCCCTCTGGAAATGGCCGAAGACTTCTCTCCCGACTTTGTCCGGGACCTTACAAAATACATCGTCCTGCATTGCCCGGACATAGTCCGGGAATTCAGGGCGACGTACTCGCCCGCCTCGCCCGACGCGTCGCCCGCGCGCGCGTCGGCCCCCGGCCCCGCGCACCCCGCGCCTTCTGCGCGCCCCGCGACTCCGTTCGCCGCGCCGCGAACTGATTTAGTCGCGCCGCCCCAGACCCCCGCCGACCGCCCCGTCTCGCCATGCGGGTCCGAGCCTCTCTCGGACTCGGATATGGAGGTCGAGCGCGCGTCCGCGCGACGCGCCACCCCCGCCCGGTCCCCGTCCCCGTCGCTCTCGTCGGAGGACGACTTCGTTCCCATAGCGAATGGGAAGCGCGCGCGCAAATCGCGCGACTCGCCGCCTCCCAAGATTCAAAAGGCCGGAAACGTTTCCGTTTCTCCCGGCCCCTCCGGCCCCCGGCCGTCTCCGTCTCCCGACGCGGCCGCGAGGGCCTCCCCCCTCGCGCGCCCCGCACGTCCGAACATCACTCCCCCGCCGCTTGTCATTCAGGACAAGAGCGCCTGGGAGCGCATCTCCAAGGCGATTTATAATCGCCAAATAAACTACACGCACGCGCGTTCCACCGCGCAAGGAATAGCCGTCAAGGTGGCGTCTTCGGACGACCACCGACGGCTATCCGCTTTCCTGCGATCTAACAAGATCGCATATCATACCTACACCCTGGAGGAGGAAAGGGAGCTCAGGGTGGTAATCCGCGGTGTCCCTAGGGAGCTGGACACCGCCGTCATCAAGGCCGACCTCCAGTCCCAGGACCTTCCTGTGCGCCAGGTGCACAGAATGGTCAATGGGCGCTCCAAGGAGGCGTATGACATGGTGCTGGTCGTCCTCGACCGCACCGAGTCCGGCCGTAGGGTCTTCGACCTGAAGGCCGTGTGCCATATATCTGGCCTCTCCGTGGAGGCCCCCCACAAACGTGGCACGCCCGGGCAGTGCCACAATTGTCAGCTATACGGGCACTCTGCCCGAAACTGTCACGCGCGCCCTCGATGCGTTAAGTGCATCGGGGACCACGCGACGTCCCAGTGCGCCCGCTCGAAGGAGACGGCGGCCGAGCCCCCCAGCTGCATCCTCTGCGGCACCAACGGGCACACCGCGAACTATCGCGGTTGCCCCCCCCCCCCACTGCGCCCTCAGCGCACCTTCGTCCGGTGCCTTCTGCGCCAGCGACCACGGCTCCCCGCGCTCCCGCGCCTCTGAAGCTGACCCCCCCTCCCCCGCCGCTCAGGCCGTCCCTCGGCGCCAACGCGTGGGTGAAGCCGCTGCCCTACACCGCGGCCTCCCACCCTGCGTCAGTGGGCCCTGCCTGCCCCCCGAAGCGCGCGCCGGCGATCCAGCCGGTGGCGGCTTGTTCCCCTCCGCCCACTAACGTCAGTCAGGACGTCGACCTCATCATGAGCGTCTCGGCGGTGATAAGCCCCGCACTTTTCCCCAGAGTCCGCGAACTCGCACTTCGACTCCGCGCCACCACCAACTTGGCGGACCAGGTTCTCCTGGCCGCGGAAAACAGGGACGTATATGACGTCCTGGCGTCCCTCAGAACCCAACCCCCCCGCACCCAATAATGGATCTACGATCTCCCCGCCATAAGCCCCACAACCTATCCCTGGCGTTCTTTAACGCCAATGGCCTTCGCTCCCAGCGAGATCAGGTTGCTGATTTCCTCCGAGATCACCAACTTGATATCCTCCTCGTGCAGGAAACCTTCCTGAAGCCCGCACAACGCGATCCTAGGATTGCAAACTATAACCTCGTGCGCAATGACAGAATCGGCTCCCGCGGAGGCGGTACTCTCATTTACTACAGGAGGTCCCTTCACTGCATCCCTCTCGATCCCCCCGCGCTCACCAACATCGTAGCCTCGGTCTGTCGCGTCTCTCTCACGGGGCACCAGCCCATCGTGATCGCCTCCGTGTACCTTTCCCCCACTAAATCCGTTCTCAGGAGTGACTTTGAAGCACTCCTCAATCTGGGAAGCGCCGTCATTCTGGCGGGCGACTTCAACAGCAAGCACGTGGCCTGGAACGGTCTCACCACTTCCCCTAACGGTAGGAGCCTTGACGCCCTGGTCGACGTTCTCGACTTTGACGTCATCGCACCTATGCACCCTACCCACTATCCTAACAATCCCAACCACCGACCCGACGTCCTGGACATGGCGCTTCTGAAGGGTGTCACCCTACGGCTGCACTCCTTGGAAGTAGTCCAGGAACTCGACTCTGACCATCGACCTGTAGTCATGAGACTCGGTTCCCCCCCTTCCGCCCCTCAGCGACCCAAAAAGACGGTGGTGGATTGGCATGCGCTAAGCACGGCCTTGGCGGATGCCGACCCTCCCCCCCTGCCTCTCAGCTCGGACTCCACCCCGTCCCCTCAGGACACCGATCAGGCCGTAGATGCCTTCACCGAGCACATCCGATCGGCTGTCAGTCGATCGTCCAAGCAAGTCGAGGCGGAAGATCTCTACCTCAACCGCTTTCGACTGCCGGACGATGTTAGGGATCTCATTCGTTCAAAGAATGCTTCTATCCGAGCGTACGACTCCTACCCCACCGAAGCCAATCGGGCCCGGATGCGCGCTTTACAACGAGAGGTAAAGCGTCGTGTCGCGGAGGTCCGGGAGGAACGGTGGGGTGTCCTCCTAGAGGGCATCGCGCCGTCGCATCTGGCCTACTGGCAGCTGGCGCGTAGCCTCAAATCCGACTCTACGACTGACATGCCCCCGCTGTCCCGCCCTTCAGGCGCAGCACCCCCAGCCTTCGACGACGACGGAAAGGCCGAGCTTCTCGCCGACTCCCTCGAGAGCCAGTGCGCCCCCAGCTCTCAGTCCGTCGACCAGTCCCACGTCGACGCGGTCGACAGGGAAGTCGAGCGCAGGGCATCCCTCCCCCCCGTCGATTCCTTGCCTCCTATCACGCAAACGGAGGTCGAAGATCTGATTATGGGTCTTAAAACTAAAAAAGCCCCCGGCCCTGACGGCATTTCGAATCGCGTTCTGAAATGCCTGCCCGCCCAACTCATCTGCCTCTTGGTGGCCATTTTGAACGCCGCCATGACGAACTGCACCTTCCCCGCTAAGTGGAAGGAGGCGGACGTCATAGGCATTCCCAAGCCCGGCAAACCTCGTAATCTCCCCGCGAGCTACCGCCCTATCAGTCTCCTCAACTCCCTGGCCAAGATATACGAGCGCCTCCTTCTGGCGAGGCTCAAAGACTTCGTAACGTCCAGGGGTATCCTTATCGACGACCAGTTCGGCTTTCGAGCCAAACACTCTTGCGTCCACCAAGTGCACCGCATCACGGAGCACATCCTCTCCGGTCTCAATAGACCCAAACCCATCTACACGGGCGCCCTCTTCCTAGATGTCGCGAAGGCATTCGACAAAGTCTGGCACAACGGCTTGATCTACAAGCTCTACCAATTGGGTGTGCCGGACAGACTCGTGCTCATCTTACGAGACTTCTTGTCGAATCGCGCCTTCCGTTATCGCGTCGAAATGACGCGCTCCACTTCCCACTCCATCAGTGCTGGAGTCCCACAGGGCTCAGTTCTCTCTCCGCTCCTGTTTAGCCTTTACACGAACGACATTCCTCGTTCGAGTAAGGCGCATCTAGCCCTATTCGCGGATGATACCGCTCTCTACGTCTCGCATAGGAATAAGGGTTTCATTACCAGACACTTTCAGGCATCCGCTAATTCCCTAGGGAATTGGTTCAGGAAGTGGCGTATTGAGGTGAACCCGGACAAGAGCGCTGCGGTGTTCTTCTCCAGAGGTGTCACCCCGCGCCACTCCCTGCGCCGCCCTAGAAGTAATCTCGGCCAAGTGACCATGTTCGACCGACCCATTCCCTGGGTCAAAGAGGTCAAATATCTAGGGGTCACCCTAAACAGTACCATGTCCTTCGGCCCGCACATCAAGCGGGTCCGTCACCGAGCATCATTTGTGCTCGGTCGTCTCCATTCGTTAATCTGCAAGCGCAGTAAAATGTCCCTTAGAAATAAGGTGACACTTTACAAAACTTGCGTTCGACCCATCATGACTTATGCGTGTGTTGTGTTCGGGCATTCGGCCCCCTCTCACATCGATAAACTCCAAGTGGTTCAAAACCGCTTCCTCCGTAAAGCCGTAGGAGCCCCCTGGTTCGTACGGAACGTCGACCTCCACTCCGATCTAGGTCTCGAACCTATTCGCGCCTTTATTAAAAAGGCGTCAACACGTCACTTCGTGAACGCATCTACCCATGCGAATCCGTTAATCGTAGCCACCGCCGACTACGATCTCCCCCCCGACCCCTGCCGCCACCGCCGGCCGCGACATGTTCTCACCGACCCCCCCGATGCTTTGTCATCCCTTCTTTCCGCTCAGAATACGGGCGACGATGACGTAGACGTAGTAGTAGATCCCCTCCCATAGCCGGCGGTTGACCGGTGCGCTTAGTAGTGCACCCGTCCCCCTACAGCGACTGTCCCAACCGAGGGCGCCTCTTCGAGGCGCCCTCGAGTATTTCGCCTCTTGCCCTTCTGGCTGGCTGGAGCGTAGTGGTTGCACGCTCGCCTTTAAAATCCGGTGAAGCTGTAAAGGCCTCGAGGCCAACAGCGTAGGTCATTCACACACACACACACACACACATGTGTTTTATTTATTGTTTCCGCCTAATAGGGAATATGCGTGTTATTCAAATAAGGGTCAAATATTTTTTTTACAAACTATATCGCATTAGAATAATGTCTATACCAATATTTTTTTTTTAATAACAACATTACTTTTTTATTAAGAAAATAATTATTAAAAGTACAAAAAATGAGTGGGAAATTCAAAGTAGCTGAAACGCCACGCTATTAGTCAGATCGAATATGACGTCAAAGTCTACAATACAAATGTCAACAAGTGCATATTTGTTGGATGTTTGCTATTAAGTTAGTTTTATTGTTATTTTTTGTTGTCGATTTTCACAAAGATAAAATTTAAAGTTTAAATTATTTAAGTTAATTCTTACGTTAAAGTGATCTTCACAGCAATATAAACAAGTTGATGGAAATACCATGTCTCTTTTTTTGATGTTACACCACTTTCTTCTTATGTCCGCACCTATCGGGTGCATTTCTTATAGTATTTTTATACCTAGACACAACACAGTGTTGTTCCATTGTATAATAGTCGCAAAATACAAAATAAAAATAAATTACAGAATAAAATACTTCTACAGCTGTTCACTAATTGATTCTTATTATAGACTTCACGCCAAGCGATCTGCAAGCAGAGTAAAATATCCCTCAGAAATAAGGTGACACTTTACAAAACTTGTGTATGACCCATCATGACGTACGCGTGTGAGGTGTTCGGGCTGGCCGCCCGCTCTCATATCGATAGACTCTAAACGGTTCAATCCCGTTTCCTCCGCAAAGCCGTATATTAGAAAGGCGACAACTCGAGTTGTCGCGTTTTTGCGCGAACGCGCGATTTCGCGAACGCGTTCAATCATAGTAATCCGCTAATCGTAGCCGCCGCCGACTACAAACCTAACAGCTGCTACAGCCGTCCGCGGCATGTTCTTACTGACCCTCCCGATGCCCTTACATTCCTTCTTTTGGATACAGATACCGCACACAGGCTTAGACACTGACCTCGCCGGCCAAGTCGTAGAATCCATTGCCCGCCGGCCAGTGCAGAGCACCACGACGAGACACCTAGTATACGCCCTCCCCATAGCAACTGCCCAAGCCGAGGCCGTTCTTCCTTGAGGCGCCCTTGAGCTAGTTGCCCCCTTGCCCCTCTGGCTCGAGCGTAGTGGTTGCACGCTCGCCCTCTCGTCCGGTGAAGCTGTAAAGGCCCCACGGCCAACAGCGTAGATCACTCACACAAACAGATTTGTGGCCACCTACTGTTGGGAGTATTGGAACCTATCATGTGGCCCATAACTTCCAACTTACCTTACCGATTAGAAAATTTTGTGATAACCGACTTGCCGACAAAGACTTAAGGAGCCTTCCGAACACGAAAGCACGATTGCGCTCGAGTGGTCATCTATTTTAGACTAATAGAGCCGAGCGATGATCAAAAGCTTAGTGATTGCCACAAATACCGCAGTACTTCGAGCGAATCAAATTAATATAGAAGTTTTACATTATTTATTTACATCACGATAGATACTCGGCACCGACAAAAGTCTGCCATTATAAAGAAAAAGATAATATTTAAAACTCAAATTCGTTCTAGGGTAAGTGCTCCAGTGAATGAACACACCCCAGAGAATGGACAAAACCCCTATATTCCTATATTATAGTAAAATTAATCTCTTAGTTCAATGCTTAATTTCAAAATTATGAGCAAAAAAATTGGAGAGAGAGAGAGAAATGGAATTAACGACTCTGGTAAGGCACGACATCTCTGACTTAACTTTTTAGCCATAATTAATGTTTTGTGATACAATTTTTATTGAATGTTGTAAAGGACAGTTGTATAATACGTGTCAAATCGATTTGGTTGCAGTTTAGTTTTGTTGCGAACTTTTGGGAGTCCCACGATTGGAACAAGAATTTGCTCAAAATCCAGTCAATAGACGGTAGTTTATTTACTGGAGTATTGACCAAATTCTTATTTTTAGTTATTGATGTTATTAATTCTTGTGTTACAAAATGTATGTTTTAGGATGAGGTTTAAAAATCGATTTAGAATCTTTTGACCAGTATTGGGATAGGTATGTTCATTTATTGGTTCATAAAACCCAGTTAATTAACTAGGCATTTTTATTGAGATCCTTCATTAGTCTAAGTATGCATTCAATGTTTTCTATATGAACACAACATTTTTAAACTAAATGTTAGTTGTTTAAGCCTAAGTTTAAATATTCCTTTCATCATTTCCATTTATTTGTTATTACCTTTTTACATGGCATGAATTCAAGCAAGTAACAATATCAAAGGTTTCGATATACCCATCAAGCACTACCAAACAGCACTTGACGCTATTGTTGATGGAGAGTGAGACTATTAAAACAAAACAATGTCCTTCTGGATTCTCCCATATCTATCCTACATAATAAAATATCTAATGACAATGACAAACCGGTCTTCAAACAACACAAAGGGCTGAACTGGCTCTGTATTACCAAAAAGAAGTTCGTTGCAAGATATAAGCTTTCAATTTTGTTTTCCATCTAGTTCTGTCTACTTGAGGCACGTCATTCGAGACACTTTCTGCCACAACGGCCGTCAGTTAAGTCAACGAGTAACTATACTACATACCACTCACTGCCACTTAAGTTTAGCAATTTTGAAAACTATGTGGTGCATTTGATTTTCCTGTCGATCTCTTTATTTCTCATTTAATCCCTCAGGGAAACTCCAAGCGTTGCTCTTCTATTAGCATCTGGGGGATTTTAAGCCTTCTTATGAGACTCATCGTAAGTGACCGAAGAGTCTCAATGCCATCATAAAACACTGATTAGAGTTGTCTGGGAACACTGCCGTCGGATAAAATGTGACGTAACTTAGTTGTACAATTATTGCAAAGCTAGGTCTACCCTATTGGACTATTTATCTTTGGTATGCCCAACCTACAAAATAATGCATACAACGTGGATGTTAGACATGATCTTCATATCCATTAATTCTTTTCCATGTTCATTTTAGACCAATTTGTTGAGAAGGAACTTTACTGAGGTTATCGAGCATAGTACCGTGGTCTTCCAGGGCCTCAGCCATAACCACAATAGCATTGGCAAACCGAAGCTGAGAGATGTACTAGTTTTTTCAAAATAATGCCGTGTTCTCTCCAATACAGTAGCTTCTAGACATCTTCCGTTGCAGTGTAGAAGTTTCAAATATATTATATCTGCCTGTCACAAACCTTGCTTTAATCAAGGGTTTCGAGCTCTGATCTTGAAGACGGACTAACATAAGATACTTAAGATTATAGATGAAAATTCCTAATATTACAAATGATTAAAAAAAAATCTTTATATTAATAATATCAGGAACTGATGACTCTGATTTTAATCCTGCTTACTGCATTTTATGTAACCTACCAATTATAATGTATTAATATAATATTTTTTTATTTAGACTAGGCGTATGAATGTTTATAATGATTACATTTTCTTAAAAACACTAATTTCTAATGATAATTACTGGGTTAGGGCTCTGATGGCTATCATTACACGTGAGATACTTTCAACTATTATAAACTTTATTTCTTCGAAAATAACTTTTGTTTCTGTTTTATATTTACCGCAGGTTTATAATGTTTTTGTGTAGTTAGATTGTAATGACGGACGATTTAGAGCAGTGGTTAAGAGTTAAGTCGCTCCGCCCACTGTGTCTAATAGTCGCGGGTTCGATTCCCGCACGGGACAAATCTTTGTGTGATCCACAATTATTTGTTCCGGTCTGGGTATTTGTGATTGTGAATGTTCATGTTTGTAAACGCACCCACGATACAGGAATTAATCCTAATGTGGGGCAAAGTTTAAAAAAAAAATGTTTATTTATTTTATTATTACCAATATCTATATATAAATATATAAAATTTTCAGAATATTAAAAATATTCAAGGTTATGTTTATTTACTGGTTTAATCATGCTCATTTACTGGGGTTTTAGGGGTCATTTAAAGTTGGTTAATTTCTTAAGGTTTCATTCACTGGAGCACTTACCCTATATTAGTGTTGCGGAACCATCGATAGTTTGACTATCGATAGCTGACCTCGAAAATCAGTCATAATATCGATTGTACTATCGATTGTATTTACATGTTATTAATTCTTGTGTTACAAAATGTATGTTTTAGGATGAGGTTTAAAAATCGATTTAGAATCTTTTGACCAGTATTGGGATAGGTATGTTCATTTATTGGTTCATAAAACCCAGTTAATTAACTAGGCATTTTTATTGAGATCCTTCATTAGTCTAAGTATGCATTCAATGTTTTCTATATGAACACAACATTTTTAAACTAAATGTTAGTTGTTTAAGCCTAAGTTTAAATATTCCTTTCATCATTTCCATTTATTTGTTATTACCTTTTTACATGGCATGAATTCAAGCAAGTAACAATATCAAAGGTTTCGATATACCCATCAAGCACTACCAAACAGCACTTGACGCTATTGTTGATGGAGAGTGAGACTATTAAAACAAAACAATGTCCTTCTGGATTCTCCCATATCTATCCTACATAATAAAATATCTAATGACAATGACAAACCGGTCTTCAAACAACACAAAGGGCTGAACTGGCTCTGTATTACCAAAAAGAAGTTCGTTGCAAGATATAAGCTTTCAATTTTGTTTTCCATCTAGTTCTGTCTACTTGAGGCACGTCATTCGAGACACTTTCTGCCACAACGGCCGTCAGTTAAGTCAACGAGTAACTATACTACATACCACTCACTGCCACTTAAGTTTAGCAATTTTGAAAACTATGTGGTGCATTTGATTTTCCTGTCGATCTCTTTATTTCTCATTTAATCCCTCAGGGAAACTCCAAGCGTTGCTCTTCTATTAGCATCTGGGGGATTTTAAGCCTTCTTATGAGACTCATCGTAAGTGACCGAAGAGTCTCAATGCCATCATAAAACACTGATTAGAGTTGTCTGGGAACACTGCCGTCGGATAAAATGTGACGTAACTTAGTTGTACAATTATTGCAAAGCTAGGTCTACCCTATTGGACTATTTATCTTTGGTATGCCCAACCTACAAAATAATGCATACAACGTGGATGTTAGACATGATCTTCATATCCATTAATTCTTTTCCATGTTCATTTTAGACCAATTTGTTGAGAAGGAACTTTACTGAGGTTATCGAGCATAGTACCGTGGTCTTCCAGGGCCTCAGCCATAACCACAATAGCATTGGCAAACCGAAGCTGAGAGATGTACTAGTTTTTTCAAAATAATGCCGTGTTCTCTCCAATACAGTAGCTTCTAGACATCTTCCGTTGCAGTGTAGAAGTTTCAAATATATTATATCTGCCTGTCACAAACCTTGCTTTAATCAAGGGTTTCGAGCTCTGATCTTGAAGACGGACTAACATAAGATACTTAAGATTATAGATGAAAATTCCTAATATTACAAATGATTAAAAAAAAATCTTTATATTAATAATATCAGGAACTGATGACTCTGATTTTAATCCTGCTTACTGCATTTTATGTAACCTACCAATTATAATGTATTAATATAATATTTTTTTATTTAGACTAGGCGTATGAATGTTTATAATGATTACATTTTCTTAAAAACACTAATTTCTAATGATAATTACTGGGTTAGGGCTCTGATGGCTATCATTACACGTGAGATACTTTCAACTATTACAAACTTTATTTCTTCGAAAATAACTTTTGTTTCTGTTTTATATTTACCGCAGGTTTATAATGTTTTTGTGTAGTTAGATTGTAATGACGGACGATTTAGAGCAGTGGTTAAGAGTTAAGTCGCTCCGCCCACTGTGTCTAATAGTCGCGGGTTCGATTCCCGCACGGGACAAATCTTTGTGTGATCCACAATTATTTGTTCCGGTCTGGGTATTTGTGATTGTGAATGTTCATGTTTGTAAACGCACCCACGATACAGGAATTAATCCTAATGTGGGGCAAAGTTTAAAAAAAAAATGTTTATTTATTTTATTATTACCAATATCTATATATAAATATATAAAATTTTCAGAATATTAAAAATATTCAAGGTTATGTTTATTTACTGGTTTAATCATGCTCATTTACTGGGGTTTTAGGGGTCATTTAAAGTTGGTTAATTTCTTAAGGTTTCATTCACTGGAGCACTTACCCTATATTAGTGTTGCGGAACCATCGATAGTTTGACTATCGATAGCTGACCTCGAAAATCAGTCATAATATCGATTGTACTATCGATTGTATTTACACGTGGCAATTAAATCGATTCTATCGATTATATCGCTTGCACAAATTGATAATAAAAAATTGATTAAAAAAATACTATTGGTAAAGACGATATTATCGATACTAATTTGTCGGATATTATGTCTGTCGATAGTTTTGCGTCAACAATGTTGTATAGTACATGTATTCGTATTACTATCGATAGTATTGTAGATAATACTATCGATACTAGCGATAGTATCACCGTTTGTCAATAGTATTGCTCATTTTGTACCATCAGTACTATCGATAATATTGTTTTAATTGCCACGTGTTGATGTAATCGATAGAACAATTGATTTTATGAATAGTTTTCGAGGTCACGATACTATCGATAGACTATTATTATCGCCGCAACACTACCCTATATTATTGTTACGAAGATCGGAGGTTGATTAATGAAACAAATAATCAAAAAATCACTGCTTGTTGTGCATAATGTAAGAAATTAGGGCTTCATTTCATTCAGAGTGGGCCATGTGAAAATTATCCAACGGGAACCCATTGTTCACATTATGGCGATTCCATCGGTGGACCTGCGGCGTTCCACCCTGCTCGGTAACGTGGGAACTACTTAACACACTCCTCTGAGGATGTTATCAAAAATAATAGTTATTGAATCATAGCCTAGTAAATAAAATACTCACCTTGTAATCGTAATAATCGGGATTCAAAGCCCGGCTTGAACTTCTCGATTATTCGAAACTTCACTTTTATCATATCGTTCGAATCCTAAGTCAGACAGAATGTGGCTTTTCCATAGAAACATCCACAACAGCAGTCCGAAATGTAGAATGATGTCCATTGCAATGGCAATAGCTTACGGCAATCAGCTCGCCCCATATTAGGTACATTGAGATTTTACATCGTTAGGTAACACAGTACACCTCTGCCACCCTCGGTTGGGAAATGAATGCATCACGGTGTTCATATTATTTACGCAATTTACCCTCGATGACGGTGAATTTAAAATCATTTCTTTGCTTGAATATGAGTTACCTACAATTTGAAGTGTTATAGGTTATAGGCTACTTTAGAGCTATATTATGAAGGACAACATCTTAAAATCGAGTGAGAAAAGCACGTAAAATATACGAGGTGTACACGTACTGTGTGCACCTCGCCTACCCTTTTTGAGAAAAGGAACATGAAAGGTATTATTAAATAATATTCATTTATTTTCTACGTGATAATTTAAATTTTCTATGAGAGTGGAAGAAGCCAGAGAGGTTTCCAAGGAAAGAACTTGTTGGTGCTTTCTGCCTACCCCGTGATGATAGATAATTTAAACACTATAATATGATAATTTTAATGATAAACCATGACATGATAGGAGGCTGTAGGGTTGGAATCTTTTGGAGCTCTGCTTTCTGATAAAGATATATTAATATACCTACATACTATGTACATAAGTACAATATTATACGAGTTCTATGTAGCACATACATACCTACTTACTACGCAAAGAAAATTGTTCTTCCACGGGTACCATATTATACAGTAGGTATGCAGTTATGTTTCGCTAAAAATGCTGCGATGTGTTGTGAAATTGGTACAGTTTGGATTCTATGTCACGCTCACTGAACATACAACAACAACAAAACTAATTTTGCATAAAAAATGACTATTTATAGAAGCTGTCTGCTACTGGCAGGTGTGATATATAATGCTCTTTGAGGTATGATAGTAGTAGGCTGCTATTGTATAAAAAATATATTCCGACCTAAGAATATTATACGTATCGTATACCTTACACACGTGTGCTTATACGCACGGAATAAAAAAATAACAACAGTTCTGTGCTTATACGCATTATATTCTCCCGGAATGACATTGCGAAGTCCTGGTTACTTTCTTGACAATTCATAAATTCGCTGATAGCATCGATCAATATATAATAAAAACTATTAACATATTATTATAGTCTGTAGAGTGTAGTAAGAATAGAATAGAAACTTTTTATTAAAGTAATTTAGACTTAAATATAGGTTAGTAGACTTAAGACTAATGTTAGTATTACCTATTCTTAATTACTATTATGGCTCTATCCCAGGTGAGATGTACCGATGGCTGTGGGTACGTGTTTTTAGTGGGCACCACGGGCTCGGTTAGTCTGACATGGGTGATCGTTTATGGCATTTCTATTTTAGAGCGTCTTCGTGATTCAGAAGGTGAAGCCGTTGGCAGTGGTCACCACTTCACGTGGTAGTCGTTAAGTTGGAAGGTGCTTGATGAGTTCCAACAGCAGGTAGCCACAAACCTGCCTTCAATTATTTTGCACTGGGTCCGCGTGGTGAAGTTAGCCCCTTGCACTCTCTCTACGGCCAGCAGAGGGACTGTCTCTCTGTGTAGTCTTAAACATCATTATGTTTACCTTAATAAATATTACAGAGTAAACGTTCAAAGACCAGCCTCCACAAGTAGCTTACGAGTATGACTAATAACTAATATAGCAGCCTTTACTTCCCTTAGCAATAAATGACCTACTACTAAAAACTTTCAACACATAACCACCGCAAGCTTCTGCTTGACGGTTTGCTGTTTCAGTAATGACTAATCCAAGGACCTAGAAAATGTGTATAAATCATAAAAATTCATAACAGCGCATTACACGTCATACATAAAAAATCCAACGACGGTCAAAACCCTCGTCCGCCGTCATTACTGGAATGACTAGTTTGCTCTGCATTTCCGAAGCTCGGCCGTATAGCGGCACTCAAGGTCGTTGGACAGGTGGTCTTGTGTTACTCCTATAATATATATGCGCAGCACGATCGACCCCGGTGGCATTCTTGATGAACCTACCTATTGTGTTGTAGTTATTAAAATTACTAGAAATATAACTGATATTTTTAATCGGATTTTGAACGTTCCTCGCTCGTGTGTAGTGGTTGCATGCTCGACTTTTGTTTGGTGAAGCTATAAAGGCCCCGCGGCCAAAAGCGTAGATCACTCACACACACAAAAAAATGTTCCTATCTTTTTTATCATTAAAAGATTCCGTATCTCCCGTTCCGTACCCACGTAGTTGTTGTCCGTCTGTCTGTATGACGGTTAAGACGCTTATTCTCAGGAATAAGTAAAGCGTAGATGAATTACTTGTAAAGCTATCAAGTTAAAAATGTCAAAGAAGCAGATTTTCACGCCTTAGCATCCGGTTGTCAACAGCGTCACTTACCGGATCCAGCTATAACTAAAAAACATCCAGGTGACGCCATTAGTACAAAAATAAAAAATAACAAAATCGGTTATTTATAAAGATAGGATCTGCGTCTTTGCTACGTTCAATTCGTGTTTGTAAACGTAACCAAGACAAAAATAATTTGATACGTGCGACAACTTTCAAAAAGAAATCAGACCCAAAATGAATGACCGATATCACACTATCAAATGTGTAAATCAATTATAATACGCATTTGCCTTTATGTAAGTACCTACATAAAATTCAACCATTAAAACAATATCTTATTGTTTTAAATGACCTTCCATGAGACATGCTCTGACAAAAGAAGTTTTTTCGATATAAACCACGTTGTGTACCTATGTAATGCATTGTTCTTAGTAGAATTACTGAGAAAACCTAACGAATATAGTTGATTGAACTTATGTATAGATCACAGGGATAGAAATGGTTGGTTAGAGTAAATACTACCTATATCAAGAATTACCGTCACGCGTAAATTGTGTTTACTTACACCAACATTTCGTTAACAATGTAAGGCCCTAGGAGTCTATAGTCATTATATCGGACACAAACTTCATTCAGCTATATATTGAGATAAATATGAGGCGACTGTATATAATTACCGTCGCATTTGTCCTTGGTGCGAGTCCTAGCTTAAACAGTGTGGTTTTAACAGATTTTCAGTAGCTTTTCGAAATTTGTAAATTGTGCCGGGTATGATAAGAATAGGCTCACTTGTCTTTTCTCGCTGTCTGTGCTAGCACTGCTTGCACGCAACACGATTTGCCCGCCTCCCATAATTTAGTTAATGTGGCCACATTCTGGGCCGCATACATATAACTTTAGCATTTTGGCCGTCAAAACGCTAAGAAGAATAGCATATACTAAATAAATAAATAATATACAAGGTACGTAGCTATGACGCAACAACATAATGACAGCTATCTTCGCCATGAGAAATTCAGTTGACAGTCTTTATAACCGCTGACTGCGAACAAGTCTGCACTTTCCCCATTACAATGAGATTTATTTATTTAAGGGCCTATCGCGATCGTCCATTTATCAGGAGAGTGACAGTGATGCAATTACTTTACAAAAGAATAATAAGGGACGGAAATATTGAGCGCGCGCTCGGAAATAACGACGTATGTGCAATACTAAATTTTATCATAAAAAGTAATCTACAAAAAAACTGCTTTACAAGATCTTTGCTACAAATATATGCTATGTTTTTAGGTAATAAGAATCGTTTAATCGTGTATTCTTTTTACCAGATTCTAAAATATACAGTCAAAAATCATATTTAGAAATAATCAGGTCCGTATTACAGAACGACATCAGTTGTGAATCTAGTTTTAAAACTAACGTTTTAGTATAAAAATTAGTTTTTAAAACTAGATTCAAGACTGATATTCGTTCAGTAATACGGGCATAAGTCTCTAATCAATTCACTTCTTAATGTGCCGACACGTTTTTTCCCGGTAGCCCCTTAACACGTATGTAAGTTGTAATTCTATCCGGTAATGGCGTTTCCAAGACACTAATATTACATTCAACAAACTCTCATTGAATTTATCGTCAAAAGAATATTCACTGGCATAACTACATTCCCAAGCTTTTTGTCTGCCTTACGGTTCGAACCCAAGACCTCATAATCGTTACGAGCCTTTTAACCACTCAATACTAGGAATTATCCTGTGTCGTGGGTGCGTTTACAAACTTGAAATATACATACACAAACACCCAGACCGAAACAAATATTTGTGGGTCACACTATGATTTGTTCCGTGCAGGAATTGAACCTGATGACTACGCCACCCAGTGGGCGGTGGCTAAAGCTCTTAACTACTGCTCCAAGCCGTCCGTTAACTAATAACTAATGCAAGCCACTTCATCTTCGGTTTTCCCAGGATGATATAACTTGACCTCTATAGAACCTAGTTTAGTTCGTTATTACGTACCCCATTCACATTCGACCCCATTAGCTTCTTTCGGAACGGGGTCTTGGCACTTACTCAGCGGAGACGTAATAAAACTGCACATGTTAAGTCGACAGTACCCTGGATATAATTTAAGACTAGATAGGTAAGAGTATGAATCACGGATGCCTGTCCTGTGACGTCTTATTCTAGCTTTCAGCTACACTAATAGATGATCTTGGTCCTTAACTAAGCAACGTTTTTATTTTAAGTGCTTATTTAATTAATCAAAATCAAAAGGATTTTTTTTTTATGTAGACCAAGAAGTACTTCTGAATAGTCAAGGAAGAAAAAGTTAGTGACTATTTAAGACTCTACCACCCGTTCGGAATGTCATATGGGAGAACAATGCAGAACGAGTTAAGTAGATGGAACGAAGTATAGATTAAACGTAAATGTACTTACACTCATGGTATCAATCAATGTCTACACAGTCTTCTCATTTATAAAATAAAGACTTTATAAAGGTATATAATAAAAATCAAAATAAAATAATGTTATCATAATAATCATAAAAAATACTACTATCTATAATATATATAAAGAGTGCGAACAAAACTCTTGGCTATAAAGCTCCAGTGTGAGCCGAACGAGCCACAGTTCAACAGAACTACAGGTTTAATCAGTCAAAGGATAGCGGACGGAATTAATTTTAGGGAATTGAACAGTAATGGCATAAAAGCTTAACTTATAGAAGCTGAAGACCAATCAAGATATCACACTTAATTACAATATAGGTAAATATAACCCAGAAAAGTATATAAAAAAAAGGTGGCATAAATATACAGAACTTAACTTAATAACTCGTTAAATCCCAGTTGTCGCAACCGGCTTTGTTACCATTGGTACTGGGAAAAAATCCTAACTGTTGCCAGTGGTGACAAATCTTCTAGACCACAGCGCCAGGGATCGTAGACCTCTGGTGTTCAGCTGACGAAGCGGCCCTGATGGAGGTGTGTTGTTTGTCTCCAAACGGAATCCCGGAGGTCCTTTTTCCTGCCAAAGGTGGGTACCGCAGGCGCGGAAGACAGGGGGAGTGTGGGACTTTTTAACCTTAGTATATTAAAAGGCCTATATATATATATATATATTTATTTTGTTACACAGAGCACTAGGAAACTTAAAGATTTTTTTCCGTGAAACAATTAAAATCTGAAAAAAGGCATTGTATTCTGGAAAATGTATGCAAAATCAAACCGTAGCAGGTGGATCAGTCGAGACAAGAGCTGTCAGCCACTTGGAGCGATAATATTGTAGAAACGGCTGATGGTGATAGGTATGCAAGAATCTAGAACAGAGTTGCACGCAAATCTATATCTCTGCTTGCACGGAGCCAGAAAGAATGGTGTAGTAGAGAAGTACTTGTCTCTTGTGGTGTGGTGTGTGCATGCTGGCCGCGGCCCCTTTACAGCTTCACCGGATAAGAGGGCGAGCGTGCAACCACTACGCTCGAGCCAGAAGGGCACGGAGGCAACTAGCTTAAGGGCTTTAAGGAGGAACGACCTTGGCTTGGGCAGTCGCTATTGGGGGGGGGGGGCGTATGCTAGGTGTCTCGCCGTGGTGCTCCGCACCGGCCGGCGGGTCAGTGTCAGATCCTATATGCGGTATCTGTATCCGAAAGAAGGCAAGTAAGGGCATCGGGAGGGTCGGTTGGACGCGTTCGCGAAATACCGGGTTGTCGCCTTATAATAAAGGCGTGAATAGGTTCGAGACCGAGATCGGAATGGTTGTCTCGTAGCAACACATCTATCTTCAGCCGAAAAAGGTCCCCTGCAGGACAAAATATCGCCACTACGATCGGCTTTGTATTGTAAGCATCTAAATTTTATCTGTAACCTTCACCAGGGCATGAGACCATCTTGCAACGACACATACCACATAAAAATATAGACCTGGAACGTGGACGATAGGTAAATTAATTATGTGGCGGAATTACAAAAAAACACTACAATAGATCATTCTTGCGTATCATTCTGAGTTTTCAGGGATTTCGTTTACATATTTTTTGTCCGCTACCGAAAATAGATTATTGTACAATTTTAGCTTAAAATTGCTAAATAGGTACCTTTGGTCCGAGTTAGTAACCCCCGACAAGATGGACCGATTTCTGGTGAAGGGCGCGGGAAAAAATCTAGTTGCATGCAGTACAATAATGCTGGTCGTTTCGTAGCGGTCTTTGGGAAAAGTTTGTGTCTTGCAATGGACGTGTTTTGGCTAATGATAATGATGACTTTTGGTTGATAAAACTTTTACAAAATATAACTTGCAGTCCGTGCTTGTGTGATCATATACACACCACATTATATGTACACACATACGGTACCTTATATCAAAACATAAAAGGTAGATATTGTACATCCCTGCTTTCACCCTCGTACTCCCTCGGTAAACTGTTAACGAGGTAGGTTTATTAGAGTCAATTATTTAGAATCATAGGACGTGTGTCATTTAGGTTCCATCTAAATACATTACAATTCGCACCACTGACAGCCGTTGGGGCGGAAAGGTTCTCGAATGGCGACCACATGCCACAGGCAGGGCAGCCCGGGCGGGCTGCCCACAAGTTACATCGATGACCCGCTGAAGGTCGCGGTAAATAACAGCGTCATCGTAGAGATCGTTAAAGTTTAATTTATACTTAAGCCCATCTACTTAACTCGTTCTGCATTGTTCTCCCATACCCCATGAACGCAATGTATACAAAAATAATTGTAAAACTCTCATTTTTAAAAGAGTAACCGTGGAGTTTCATGCCCTTCTTCCCAACAGGAATGACATTCCGAACGGGTGGTACATTCTTAAGTAATCATTAACTTTCTCTTTTTTTGATTATGATTGTTATGCAAGGCCTTTGTGTGTGGCAGACTTATGATTTACGAAAATAACATTACATTATTTTATAATCAAAATTACTACTACAAACGAAGGTTTTATCGCATTTAACAAAACATGTGGGCTGCTTGGTAGGTACGTAATTCCGGACATACTGACATTGAAATAAAAACCACTTCCCGTATCAAATCAAGGACGTTTTTATTCGGATAATATTAATCGTAAACTAAAACCACACATTGTTGATCGTACGGAAATAGATTTATGATAATTGTGAAAATCGTCGTCCATTGCAGTATTCCTAATGATATGATAGTACACAGAAAAACACGCAATGGTGTAGAAATTTTTAAAACATTTACATGTCAATATAATATTGGATTGTATATGTTTTGAGTTACATTACTGTTTATTCGCGGTTTTAAATAGTAACACACAGATTGTCTCTCACCGGGATTCATAAAAGGAGGCCTTTGCCCAACAATCGGACAGAATAGGCTACTTTATAAACATTTAAAATCATATTGATCTAAATACAAAAACACAACAGTAAAGCAACATTCCGGTTTTGAACACTTGAATGTAACGTTGCGTTGCAAAATCATGTGTCCGGTGAATACTGTCCCTAAGGAACTTTCAATCTCGAGCCAAAATTCTCTATACTTATTGAAAGGATAGTTTTGCCCTTTTTCCTCTCCTTGCCCCTTGTGTGATGAGTCACAATAAACGACCGAGCGAACATGAGGCGTGTTATCGACGGACAAGTGAGCGATTACATTTAGCCTTAACTACCACACAGATTTAATGTCCATTTTACGATTGCTTACCAAACGACGAGGCCACGGTTCAAACACAATCGACAGTTAAGCAATCCCATGGAGTATCTAGTTAACTTAACAAAATTTGATTACGGTATTCGTTATGAAAACAAACAATTTTAGATTAGTTCAAGAGTTACTAGGTAACGTCAGTGTTAAAAAATATGAAAATGAATAAATGCTTTGGGGCCACGATTCATTATGGGTGTTCTGATTTTTGGGTGTTTTTTTTTACTTCAATACTGACGAGAATGCTACTTAAAGGTCATATTGTTTAATTCTTTCGACACGTTTATGTTGTAATTAATTAACTATCGGGCAAAAAGCGAATAAAAACCGAGAATAAACAGTAATTATATACTATTAATAGTTTAATGATCTATATACGAAATGACTAATAAATGTAAAATTAAAATTAACAATATAAAAAGTATATAAATATTCGAGTTTGGTTCGGTTCCATAAGGCACGTCAAGGGCCGTACATTGCGTTAAAGCTTATTATATTAAGTACGTAATGCTTAAAAGTAACTTAATTATAAACGTTATATAAATTTAAATGACATGATGAACACTACACTCGTAAAGACAGGCGCCATACACTAGCACATTAGTCAGATAGAGTGGCCTAACCAATAATTAAGAACAAACGAATTTGGACCTATAATATATTACTTGTAGATTCTTTTACAAAGCCTACGTTGTGTCTAAAGACTACTCTGCTTCTTATGGCCACATAGTGTGATAATAAATAATGCGTGTTCCATAAATTTAGGTGTAAAATCTACACACGCTAGAATATGATCATTTTTTACTATGCAACCAATTCAAATTGTCGCCCATGTCGTAATGGGGTTCTGTAGTAACGTTACAAGCTCTCATAACGCTATTAATGCTTCCTGGGAGCTTACAGGTTATCACGGAAAAGTTTCACCCCTACTGGGGGTGTTGGAGATAAGCGAATTGTAGACGGATAGAATACGAATATTTGCGATAAGAAGTAGGTAGATAATATTTAATTTTCTCAGTTCGTAGTCAAGTGATTTTTCTACCATTCTGATTGGGTCCTATAGTAACTTCTATTCGTGGGTATTTTTTTCACACCTTTACCTTGCATACCATGTGTTGCGGTCAAATCAAACACAATCGTAACTTTTACATTGAAAATGTGTTTCATAATGCTATCTTATCGCCTATAATATTAGAAAATATTAATAGAATTTTACCTATAATTTGTTTCAATATAAAATTTACAGAATTGCTGAGCTTTAGAAATACTGATAGATTGTATCCTTAAAAGTATACTTATTTTCATGACAGCTGTATGAAAATCAGTCTCAAAATACATATATTAATAGGAAATTATCAAAGGCAGAAGGATTTTTTGTTGCTGTCTGAAGGAATAATTACTATAGAATAGATTATTACTATTTTAACGTTATAGACGATATATATCTAAGGTTATAGACTGACTCGTTGGTCTAGTGGCAAAGCGCATCGCTTGGTGATCACGGGTCCTGGCTTCAAATCCTAGGTTGGACAAATGAAGTTGTTCTAACGAAAACTTCCCAGTATGAGTCCGGAGGCTGGAATTGTGCCCGATATATAGCAATAGACTCGCCCCCTATTACATGGGACTTAACATCGTCCGCGAAAAGTGGGTGTACTCAGTACACCTCTACCACCCACTCTTGGGGAAGGTGCTAAGGTTATAGATAACTATAAAACACCCCAATTTCATCGAAGACATTGTAGGGAGTGTTATCATCCATGTCATAATACGCTGCGGACTGCCTGTATCTTAATGCTCCCAATGACAATTTCTATTGACGAAGTACCTTGGTTCACTAGCAAGGCGATAAGTTTTGTTTTAATTGATGTCGCTTGAATTACGATGAGATTATAAGGCGAGCCGGAGAAAGTGAAAATTAATTATGTTTCTGTTGTGAAATTATCGGTATTTTTCTTACAAGAACATACTTATAATATTTTATGTGAGTTACAATTAAAAAATTATTTAAATATATATAACAAAAGAAATTTCGTGCTGTGAGAAATCTAAACTGATATATGGTTACGATCAGAATTCAATGCAAAGAAATCATCCAAACAACACACATTATGGGAAATTTTCGTATAGAGGTCTGTTTTAGTGATTTCTTATATTTTTATTAGCGACTAGCTATTAAAGACTGATTTCCCATCGCTATGTTACCCCTTTAGGGATGATTTTTTAATAAATTTTCTTTGTTATCACCCATGTTATAGTACAAGGTGTATCGTAATTAACGCAAGACCTCAGACACCCCGATTAGATAATTGCTTCGCAAATTCAATACGAAAACCAAATTTCCAAATTTAAAGCTTTTAAGCACTTTTATACCCCAATTAACAATGAAACTTGTTCGTGATTGTGTGCATATTGATAAAAACGTTCTAGAAATGCATTTGAAATCTCCATATTGCTTTAAATCAATGATAATTTTTAAATACAAGTTAGACAGATAGCATTTTATACAAATTTAAATAAAAAAATATAAGCTACATTAAAAATAGTTGGAATCAATTCAGTTACCTATTTAGAACAAACTACTTTCAGGTCTTGCGTTTATTATGTTACACTTTGTATAAGGATAAAAAAATAAATAAACGTAAAAAAAAATAAGTCACACCTATATTCTCCGAGCGGGGGTGGCAGAGGCGTACTGAGTACACCCACTTTTCGCCGACGATGTTAGGTCCCATGGAATAGGGGGCGAGCCTATCGCCATATACCGGGCACAATTCCAGACTCCGGACTTATACTGGGAATTTTTCGTTAGAAAAACTACAATTGTCCGCCTAGGACTTGAACCCGGGACCTCGTGATCACAAAGCGATGCGCTTCGCCACTAGACCAATAAGGCAGTTACATAGGGAATTCCTGGATGAAACTTATGCTTATAGAACGACCGGTATGCATAGCCCGTCGTTGTTGATTTTATTAAGACATAAATTGATAAGTATCTAAACGTTTATAATGGTTAACATAACGACGCATTAAACACAATTAGCGCCAATCATAATTAAAACCTCACTGTAGTCTTCAATTGTGACATAATAGGAAGGATTATGGGTTAATTAAGTTAAGCTCTAATTGGACTTAATGAGGCGTTGCATCAGCCACTAAGTGAGTATAAAATATTACAGAAAAAAAATCAAAAATGCACCAAGGGTGGCACCAAATTTAATCAGTCTTAAATTGCCTGCAATTAAATACAAATTAAATAAACAAGATTCAAACGAGATGAGATTTCTAGATGAGCATTGCTTAAGTTCACTTGTCAAAGTTTTGTGTTTATAAAGTATGGACGAAAAAATTATGGATGCCACTGTGCTACTTAAGCAAATGGAAAACTCGTTGTGAATGTGGTTTATTTAAAAACTATTGAATAGATTTATATTTCCCACACCAGCTGCAGTAACATAGACAAAAAATAATAGTAATTATAAAAATACAGGGAGACCATAATATAATGTTAATTAGAAATATCTTCTAGTTTTCTTTTCTACTCCCATTGTATTATTGTCTAAATTTAATAATATTATATTTTTTTTAAATACATATTTAGAGAGTCATACAGACTTTTGTAGTGTTAGGATCAGAAGCAATTTAGGCGGAAAATTGCTAGAACAAATTGATTGATAAAATATCAATGAGAGTTCGAGCCCTAGATGAGTTACTTGTCACGATGGAGCATTGCGCGCGCGGGACGGCATAACATTTATTTAACCATAAGGTAAACAAAGTTGCAGTGCGCACACGCACGCGCACGCTCACATTGACAGCTTTTAAAATAATTAAAAAATACCATAGCCCTAATTTTTGTAATACTACACCAATATGGACAAACATCTGAAATAAACTTTTATTTTATTTATAATCCGTAACTGCCATTTTGTTAGCAATGGTGCATCTCGACAAGTCTTATCCTAAGGTTCGAACATACTTGAACAGTTCTTTGCAACCAGTAGAAAAGAATTAAAACACTTTTTCAACTGGTAGCTAATCGCAGTTGCCATGACCGCTGAAAGGCTAAGCATGGACTATGCTAAACCTAATAATAGTGTAATAAGAAAATGGAATGTTTACATATTATAACTTACGTCTAAGTAAAGGCACAAACTAACCTTAGAATAAAATGGCTCATTGGTACTCGCAGGTACTTCTGCATTTAGGAACCTGTAATAATGTTTAAATTTCTAGTCACATGACTTGCTTATCATATTGAACTATGATGGTTGAGAAAGTTAAAAGTACTTTGTAAAATTTCGTAGTAATCTGTAGTGATAGTAAGTGCCCATTGATTAAGTACAAATCTTATCTGTTCCTAAGTGTAAACAAACTACTTTAGAAATTAAGATTACAGATCTTTATTACTCTTAATAGGTAATTAGTCACATGCTTCACAAATCTAAACGATATTACAGGTTGTAGAAAAATAATAAATTATTCTTAATTCTAAGAAAAAAATAATTCAAAGATGCTTATTTATAAATTCTGTAAGCAATTCCACAGTATAGAAACATACAAAAAAACTCAAAAGATGATTGGTATTTGTTGCATCCAAAAATGACTATGAGATGAGTCACTTGTTTGATGCAAGAACTGGTTTCAGGCATCCCAATAAATATGTACATACCTTGGATAAATGTTTGCTCTTCACAAATTCGTAAATCATCTGAGATGCATTGGAAAGAGACTCAATTATTGAGTATATGGTTTCTGGATGTATCAAATATTGTTAATCTACATCTGTAAATGGGACTTAGGTAGAAAGAGAAATATACAAGACATTTCCAGACACACATGTATAGTTCTTTAGCTAATAATATCATATGAGCGAAAAATTTATATGCTCCCTGTTCTATATTATGTGATAATGTGGTTTACAGTAGTATAGATATAACTATATGGTATTGTTAACTAAACAACTATTTTGTTTGTCTTGTTGCCTTACAACGTCATTAACAAGACAAAGACAAATAGAGATAGATGCATCCATGTAAATACACCAATTTACTACTACAGAGCAAATGTTTTTAATTGGATTCTTATTTGATGACTTACCAGAGTGATGATACTATTAAAGGCACATTTTGGAGGAGGATATATCTAGTTAGTAGTGCTTAGATGTAGTTAATCCTTTATGTACCTTAAACTACGAACACTAGAAATGGGCAAACCAATCAACATGTCCTGAAAATCAGCTTCTGTAAACCACAAAAAGTAACCAACAACTTTGTTTACTCACTGAATCTTGCATCCCTTTCGTTTCTTATTCATATCAGCTTGTTTACTCTTCTTCTTCGCCAAGCCTTCGGCAGTTATGTCAGATATAACTGACAGTCTCTTCGTAGTGTCATTTCTGTCATTGCCTTGACGCGGAGGACTTATGTCAGGTGGGTATGTTGAGCTGTATAAGTTATTATTCTCACTGTAACTGTGAGGAATGTTCATGTGTGGAGGACTTGTTGCTAATGTGTTGTCTGCAGGGTAATGTGATGCGGGCCTTATTGACACTGGATCTGGAAAACGAGGCTTCTTCCCTGTAGTTGGAGGTGGAGGTGGATGTCTATGCGGTGTCTGATTATTCAATGTCTGTTTATCATCAAATGATCTTGAATGAGTGTGAGATACATTTAAATTGTTACTTGAAGTACCAGCTTCAGTTTGTTGTGCATAATACTGGTTTGAAACCTCCAAAGATTGCAATGCACTGGCTTTTGACTGGATAGATTCTTTCTCAAACGGTTCAACATAATTTAAATCTGAGTCAACTGATTTACAAAGTCTGAGACGGTTTTCACGTATCATATCTCTAGGATTGCTGTATGCATCACATAAAGTAGCTTGTGGTGGTGAATTAATCTCATTTTCTTGTTGCTGCTGTTGTTGTGCCAACAATCGCTGTTGTTTCTTTAACAATGCTTTCTGTCTCGCTTTCTCTTTAGCTCTCTGCAATTTCTTGTACTCTCTCTCTTGCAGCAACCTTGCCAGTTCACTGTCCTGTGCTTCAACTGCACATCTCATGTCAGCAAGTAAAGAATCCTGGCTATTATCCTCGTGGCTCAGTTCCCTGGCCAGTTTTGCATCTTTTTCCTCCTGTTCCAGTCTTCGCCTCATTTCTTCGAGTTCAGATGGAGACAAGCCCAGTTCTTGAGGGTCTAGGTCATCGTGTGGGGTAGGGAGGGGAGCGGGTGGCGCGGCGCGGGACGAGCACGGCTGCGGCAATATGTCGCTATTGTGTTGTCGCCGCTGTCTGCGTAGATTAATTTCGGCCATCTCCCGCGCTATTTCCGAATCGATCTCTGCTTGCCGGCGCTTAGATAGCTCCAACAGACGTACCTCGTGCTCTATGTCCCTCTGCTCGTTCAACGCGACTGGGAAATCTTCCCGGATCTGCTGGTTTCGGAATCTATTCTCGCATAAATGCGAAGATATTTCGCGGTCCTGCAGGCGGTGGGCGAGCTGGCCGTCCGCGCGAACGAGCCACTGCTCGCGCAGGTCCGTCACATGTCCAAACTTCGGCATAGTGTCGCTCGCCTGGAACCCCGACATCACCAGAGCGCGACGCTAGAAAGTGCACTCGGAACTTTCCAAGATATATCAACAAATAAACACGGAATCACGTTGATGTAACGTAATATGAGTTTATTGAGGGATATCACGACACTGACATGATGACGGCAACAGTCCCCGAGAGATGGTAATCCATAACTACACAGATTCTTACGAACCTTTCACATACACTTTCTTCGAGTTCCGTGAGAATCTCCGATGAAATGATCAAGTTTCCCCTGTGAACTTTATGTGAACAATGAGAGCAGTGTTTGATAATCTACATAATTAATTGCGTCGGTCGCTCTTCTTTCATCCCTACTCCACAACAAATAAATTATTCGAATCAAGTAAAAATATACGTCAATGACGGCCCCGCATGACAGCATTGACAGAAATGAAAATTAAAATGACAGGTGCAACATTCCGTACGGGACGTACCTCTTTCAAGTATAAGGCGCCATAGAGAATATGCTTTGTAGCCAATCGATAATTTGAGCAATAATTGAACATGTTGAGCATTTTGCGGATCTAGCCACTGCTAGGTAAAGGAAGAACATCAAGAATACTGTTTTTTTTTTTGTTAATTTTTATATTTTTAAGTTGTGTTATATTTTGAATGTCTTAAACTGATATTTTCTTGCAGGGATACTTAGGATTTATGATTGTGAATTTATGCTATGCTCTATCGTCTCATTCCCACCAAACTAAACTAACCAACTACAATCAGAGATGGGCAAAATGTAATCAGATTAATGATTACAATTGCATTTTGTAATATTCAATCATGATTCAAGATTTGTGAAGTGTACTCGTAATCGTTGAAGATTACAAAATGTAATTGTAAACGTTATTCATTAATACACCATCACGCCTATATTACTCAAGCGGGGGTGGTTAATCATTTATCTGATTACATTTTGCCCATCTCTGACTACAATAGTTGTGCAGACTGATTCGCCCATTAGTTCCCACCGGGCAAGGGGTCTGGCGTGATGATAGAGAATTTATAATGACAGGTTCTTAACATTAAATTAACCACTCCTGTGGTCGCACCATACAATGGCTGCTTGATAATTCGCATTATAGCAAGTAAAATACAATTTGATTACGTTAAAGGTAAGATTGATTTAGTACCTAATACTCACTTTGGCTTGGTCATAGACACAAAATAATATTCAAAAATATACAATATTTTTAATTTGCAATATTTATAAAACAAGTTTACATAGGCATCAAAATAATTTAATAAAAAAATCTTCGGGCGTGGCGCTACGTTCCAGCAAGCGCTCGTCTTCTCATGGAAGTCCGTGGACACGTAAACTTTATCTCGTCACATAGACAGCCGCGATCTAATTTCGACAAACATTTTTTTCTTAAGTAAAAGCTCTAAATATTAATAATTATGACTTTTGTAATTCCGTCAACTCGCCTATTCGTCTTGAGAATTCGCCGAGTCCTTTTTTATTGGCTGTTGTGTAAAATAGTTCTTCCGAGACGCGAATTAGCCAACTCGAGAGTCGGGGGTATCTGGAACAGAAGCCATGGGTTCATAAAGTTACTACATTTGGAAATCTGTTCTCAATTTTATAGGGAAATCGATAGCAAGTAAGCCAACCTAAGTTCATCCACGGGCACAAGTACGTGTAAGGTGCTGACTGTTGACGCGAAGATAATGTCGCCAAGGGTCGGCCAGCTGCCGCCGAACCAGCTGCGCCCCGCCAACATTTTCTCCAAATCGGTGTACGCACTTTCAATGTCGCAGACTTGTTGCGGCATCACAAAATTACAGTTTTCATACAAGATCGGATACTGAAAAATATTACTAGATATTGGTTATTATGCATTAAATATATGAAGAAGTATCTGATTTGAAAACATTATAATAAGGTACTTATAATAAAACAGCATGTATTATCCCAGTGCGGGTGAATCCTTTCTCGTATAAATCGAAGTAAATGAGATTACATTATACTCCACCAAGCGGCCTCAGTGCTGACTGGAGTTTTTAAAATAACTATTGTACTTTAACATCACTTAAGCACAAATAATGATAGACATGTGTCAAATTTTTCAAATTCATTGGAAGGATTGCGTCATTGTTAATTTCAAAACGTGAAATCTACAAAAGATCCAAAGTATAATTAAGATATTGCAGATATAAATTCTATCGACTGTAATGAAGAAGCATTTCAGTGGTATTAAAACCCATAAGATAATTTGTCAAAACCATTAATATATCAATGTATCAAAATAGTAAGTAAACATTACTAACAGCAGCGGCACGGTATCTTGGATACAGAATGCCGCTATTGAAGTGCAAGTATTGATCGGTGAGCGCTCGACCTCCAGGGTCCTGCGGCAGGAGACGGCGCGAGTCGCAGTAGCGAGACGCCAAGTACGTGCAGATCGCGTGACTGCAGCAAATGCCATTATAATTATAATGTTTACTCTTCATAAATCTCGCAAGACGCCAGAAAATAAATAAACCACGTAGAAGTAGTCTTTTTTGTCATAATCTTTTTCATTTAACTACGTCCACATTAGTTTTGCAAACTAATTTACACAAAAACATAATTTACTGAAATCGTATTATCGCCAGGCAGCAACATACGTTTTTAAACATTTCCTAGGTAATTTTCAAATCAGTACCTAAAACCTTTATTTTGCAAGCGTTAGTGAACACTAGAATATAATATGTATAATAGACTTCCACTCATATGTATTAGCTAATATAGTATTTAGACCAAGAAAAACAATGGCGTTAAAGCAAAAATAAAATATTTGGAAGCGATTTGAAGAACAGAATGTTCAGCTACTTAAGTGTGTGTGTGTGTGTGAATGATCTACGCTGTTGGCCGCGGGGTCCCTTCAGGTCCAAAAAGTTGAATTTGCAAAATGTTGAATTTTCATTATGTTGAATTTTAAAAATGTTGAATTCCAAAATGTTGAATTCCTGGAATGTTGGGGTTCTCATAATGTTGAATTCCCGAAATTTTGAATTCTCATTATGTTGAATTTTTCAAATGTTGAATCTCACGGGTCGGTTCCCTTATTTTCCGTGTGGTTCTAACTTAGAAAATATCAACTCATATTATCCCGTGGGTGCCCTAGAAGGCGAAATGGAGAATATATAAACCAGAAAACGAGCAGCGCCGTAATGATGAGAATAGATATAACTTTTAAAAATAAAGGAAAACCAACTTCAAAGCAAAAAATAAATATTTGAAGTCAGTCCCAGTTAGTGCAGTCGGTTTCTGTGCCCCAACCTCAAATATTTATTTTTTGCTTTTCGAAGTCAGCTTTCAATACCGATGTCAACAAAATGGGTCCACCTCGAAGCTATATTCAAGCAAAAAGAATTATCAAAGTCAGGTCATAAATAAAAAAGTTATAAAAAAAGCAGACGAATTGTAAACCTCATTTTTTTTTTTTTTTTTAATTCTTATTATTCTGGCTTGTTCTATGGTAGGGTACCTATACGATTACCACAATATTTATAATAACTCCATCTACAGATTCTAGTTACTTGTCGTTAAACTCCTTAACGACAAGTAACAACGACTTTCGTTTAACTTCAAAGTCCAAGTTCCAATACCGATGATTAACATGGTTTATTGGATAAAATTAAATTATTATTAAATAAACCCAATGTAAAAAGAAACATCGAAATCGGTCCACAATCGACGGAAATATCGGCGCACATACATAAAAAAGCATACATACAGACGAACACAGGACAAGAATTCAGTTATAAAGCATTAGGATCTACTTCAAGAACGTCAACGTAACGAATATGAATTCAACATTTTGGGATTCAACATATTGGGAATTCAACATTTTGATATTAAACATTTTGATAAGTTTTAACATTGTGAGAATCGTTTGTTCAACATAATGAGAAGTCAACGTTTTTGGACTCAACATTTTTGGAATTCAACATTTTGAGATTCAACATATTGGGAATTCAACATAATGAAAATTCAACATTTTGCAAATTCAACTTTTTGGACCTGAAGGGCGGGGTCTTTACAGCTTCCCCGGTCATGAGGGCGAGCGTGCAACCACTACGCTCGAGCCAGAAGGGCAAGGACAGTGGCTATGTGGAAGGCCATATACTGGCACCTCTTGGAAAGAACACCGCACCGCTCTTGTCCGGGTTCACCTCAATACGTCACTTCCTGAACGAGCCTGCCTGAATGCCTTTTCACAAAGCTGATCAAGCCTCAATAAGTTCTTATCTCTCAGGGGTAGATTGGCATGAACTCTTAGGATAAAACAAAAATATTGATACTATGGTAGACGTATTTTATTTACACATCAATGAGGCAATCGAAAGATTTGTCTCCCTCAGTAAAACAACGAAACCCTCAGTAAAAAACGAAAGGAAATATCCCCCGTGGTACACACATAATCTTATAAATCGATTTAAAGAGTGAAATAATATGTTGCATAGGTTAAGAAATATAATAACCCAATGGATAAAATATATCGCTAACCATCCTAAGCAAGCGTTGTGATAAATTGAATAAAGAATGCTACAGATCATATCTTACTAGTACGGAATCAAAAATTTCTTATAACCCTAAGTACTTTTGGTCATACATAAAACAAAGGCGAGGGAATGATAATGCTTACGCAGCAACAATTTACAGACGGTAAGACAACTTATTCGAATGGACCAGCTATTTGTGATCTCTTTGCTTCCTACTTTGCTTCCGTGTGTCTGCCAACTAACCAGCCTCAAGAGTCAAACACGCAATTATTATTTAATAGTGACATAACAAATGATAATCTTCCAGATATATTTCATCATCATCATCATCTCAGCCTATACTTGTCCACTGCTGAACATAGGCCTCCCCAATCGCTTTCCAGCGTAACCGGTCCGATGCCACCTGCATCCAACGACTTCCTGCGATTTTCACAAGATCGTCGGTCCATCTGGCAGGCGGTCGTCCCACGCTGCGCTTGCCAATACGTGGTCTCCACTCTAGAATCTTAGATATATTTATTCCACTAAATTCTATTAAAAGAAATATGCAGAGCTTAGACGTAAATAAGGGCATGAGGCCTGATGGCGTACCTCCCTTATTTGTATCAAAATTTGCATCGCACTTAGCCGTTCCATTGTACATTATATTTAATAAATCCCTTAAGTCAGGATACTTTCCTACAAAGTGGAAAACAGCAAAAGTCGTTCCAATCTTTAAATCGCAAGACAAAACTCAAGTCACTAACTATAGACCCATTTCCATCCTAAGTACATTTGGTAAGATATTTGAAGCATTAGTCTGCCCATATATTCAACGATTCATTCAACCATATATCACAGAAACGCAACATGGCTTCATGCATGGATGATCAACCACAACGAATTTGGTTTGCTTTACGGAGGCCCTATCGGAAGCCTTAGATACAAACAAACAAGTTGACATAATTTACACAGACTTTAGCAAAGCTTTCGATAGAGTATCTCAACCTATACTGTTGCAGAAATTACAGGCTTACGGATTCTCAAATGCTATGCTCGCGTGGTTGAAATCATATCTAAATGGCCGTGAGTTTTATGTAGTAGTGAAGGGATATAAATCTGAGAGTCGACCCATCACGTCAGGTGTCCCACAGGGCTCCCACCTGTGCCCAATACTCTTTAGCATTTTTATTAACGACGTACCGACCGTGTTTAAATATTCGTGTCCCCTACTTTTTGCTGACGATCTCAAACTTAGTAGAATAGTTGATTCAATCGAAGACGCCCACTGCCTTCAATTGGACCTGGATTCACTTCAAGAATGGTGCAATAACAATCACATGCTTGTTAATCCTAAGAAATGTAAACACTTGAAGTGTACCAGAAAAAATAATGTTATTTCCTCGTCATATCGAATAGGATCACACACCATACAAGAGGTTAAAAATGTCAATGATCTCGGGGTCATCTTTGACAGCAAGCTGACTTTCATTCCTCACACAGAAAACATAATTAAAAAGTCTTCTAAACTACTAGGTTTTGTTATTCGTAATACTAAGGACTTCAAAAATGCCAGCACGAAAATATTATTGTATACGACACTCGTTAGGAGTGTACTCGAATACGCCACCATCGCGTGGCGACCGCACTTCGCTACGCATTCTCTGAGAATAGAGCGTATACAAAAACGGTTTCTTTATCACCTCTCATTTAACTTTGGTATAGCTAAAAGAATAACATCTTACACCAAAAGGTTACAACACTTTAAATTGATCGCGCTCTCCACACGCAGAGAATATTTGGATTTGGTGTTCTTATATAAGCTTCTGCGGAACAAAATAAATTCCGCGCAATTACTACAAAAAATCAACTTTCGTGTGCCTGGGAGGTACCCAAGAGGATTAATTACGCCATTAGTTCCACCATTGCGTCGTACAGTGCTGGGATTCAACTCGCCAATTCCTAGAATGTGTAGGTTGTACAACAGAGTCAGTTCCTCAAGCGATGTACACCATGACTCAATTGACAGATTTCGAAAGTGTATCAATACTGCGTTGGTCAGTCGAGAAGGCACACACTGATTGTAGACACCCACACTATAATATTATGTACACTGTCATCAAACCTAACCTAATATTTGTATAGGCTGTTACAAATTATGCATGCTGTGTTCACCTTAATCGGTTACATTCCTAGTATAAGTACCTAAACACACTGTATTGCAAATTTATGTAAATGTATTGTTGTGTAACCAATGGTGAGCCTTAAATATATAAATAAATAGGGGTAGATGCACTTTACTCCCCCCTGTGCCCCTTCGAAATCTATTCCTGAGACCAGGCATGTAATACCCGTGCAAGAAACTAGTAATTCGATAGTGAGTTATAGAACATTAGTTTTCTCAGACCAAATTGGAGCAGGCTTTGGTGCACTTCTACACAATGAACTTAATCAGATTGCAACCAACTTCTGTTATAATAATTTGCCCTATAAGTTATTGATAGATAGAATTTTACTGACAAAAATAGATAGTACCACTACAGTTGTTTTGTTGTGTGGTAACAGTCTAGGCATCCAAAAAAAGGACATTGTGGATGGTATTAACACCTTATTAAAATTAAACCTAGGAAAATTAATGTTGTGTGCCTTTCCTTACTCTGACTACCTGTCAGAAAAACAAAATAAACTTATTCACTACTTGAATAATTATATGTATATGATATCATGTCAACATGATAATGTTTTGTTTTTTGACACTAATAAGTTTGTTAGTGGATTTAAACTGACACAGGAAGGTATGTTTCTTCCCAAGAAATGCAAAATAACAATGGCTACTTTGATAGCATATAATATTAACTCCGTTATAAGTAATATAACGAAAACTAGGGTAAGAGACGAGCCAGTATTATATAGTTATTCTAATAATACTGTGATAAACTGTTTAAACGACCGAGGCTGACAACAGAGGTACATACTAGTATCTCTAGCAAATCACATATTTTAAATAAGGAGGAAGAAAGGCCTGGTACTTTGAAACTTTTCCATCAGAATATACAAGGATTTTCTTCAAAATCATTAGAGATAGAGTTATTTTTGGAAAAAACTAAATATGATGTTGTTTGTATTTGTGAACATTGGTTTAAATCGTATGAATTATTAATAAATTATAACAATTATTCCGTCTTAAGTTACTATACTCGTAAATCCAAGCTTCATGGAGGTACATTAATTTTGGTTAAAAAAAATATCAAGTCGAGAGAACGTAGGGATATAGTTGAGCTTTCAGTTGAACAGTGTGTTGAAATTTCTTGTGTTGAGCTGGATAAGCATATTATTGTGTGTGTATACAGACCCCCAAACAGTCAAAATTTTACTACATTTGAATCTGTAATGGAAGATGTGCTGAATAAAACTTTCATGAGTAACAAGTCTGTTGTAGTTTGTGGTGACTTCAACATAAATATTTTAGAAAAAACATCGTATAGTGACAGACTCTTACGTTTATTCAATTCTTTTAAGTTAATTAATGTTTTCCTCGAACCGACTCGAATAACATTAACTTCTGCTACATGCATTGACAATATTTTTTGTAATTGCGATTATATAGATCAAGCAGTAGTTAGTTATCTACAATCTGATCACACTGGGCAAACAGTCACTTTCACTAATATTACACCATTGAGAAGTGTTAAAGTTAAATCTAGAAATATAACACCTGCAACATTGCATACATTTAATACAGTTTTGAGTAATAAATTAGATATTTACACGAGTAACGCAAACGAACCTCATAAACTGTATGCTGATCTTTTTTCAATTATACAGGTACAATTTACTAGTAGCTTTCCCATTAAAATGAAAAATATCAAACCCAAGTTCACCTTCTGTGATTGGGCCACCGCTGGAATTCGTAGAAGTAGGGAAAAGCTATATGAATTATATGACCTAAAATCCCAAACGAATAGTGAAAGTTTTGCAAGGTATGTTGCAAATTATTCTAAAACGTTTAAAAGAGTATGTAAGGCAGCAAAAGCGCTACATATAAGTAAAATAATTAAATCTGCAGATGACAAAGTTAAGGCCACCTGGAAAATTGTTAATAGTGAAACTGGGAGGTCTAAGCACCGCAGTGTGGACTTTACTCTAGAGACTGCGCGTGGGCTCATTCAGGCAGATAGTGACGTAGCTCAAGAATTCGAATTTTTTTTCACTAATATTCCGGTAGAGACAACAAAGTCCTTAAATTGCTCTTCTTCCCTTGCAATTTCTTTAGTTAAAAGCAACATTACTCTTTGTCCGGTGGAGTTCGGGTTTGAGTACACTAATCCCCGGTCTGTTATCAAAGTATTTAATGATTTAAAATTAAAAGTAACTGAAGACTTATGGGGAATGTCTGTAAAAGTGTGTAAATCCATTATACATACAATCGCGCCACACTTAGCTGTTATTTTTAATATGTGCGTAGATCAAGGAGTCTTCCCGAATTTAATGAAATTTAGTAAGGTAATACCGTAAGGTAATAGGCGTTGTAATCCAGAAAATTTTATCATTAGTGTTCAACACTTACCTATCAAATAATACTAGTTCTTTGTCCTTTAAAATTGGTAACGTCTGGAGTGGGTTCATCTACGAAAAAGATAGAGTTGTAATTTGAGAGAACTGTTTTTTTTCATACGTAAACTATAGAACTTCTCAAATAACTGCAATAAGAGATCAGGCTTCACAGATGCCTGCGACCGTTATTTAACTTACAACCAAAATTTCAGGTGATCTGTGTTCTCCTTTATCTAGGTTGACGTCAACTTCAGAGAGGCTGAGTTTCAGGCAGTCCAGGGTCATCATAACAGCCCTGCAAGCGGGGCTGCGATCCACTTTCCATAGAGTACAATGCCTGATTAAAAATAAAGATTATCCATCCGTTAGAGTGGCTACCAACAAATAATTAACATTTTGGCAGGCACCAGAGTTCCTATTCTAAAGTTTTTATATATAAATGATAAAAATTGAAGACAAATACTACTAGACTGAAACGCTATAGATACAGTAGCTTTTCCGGTCAAGTCCTATATTATTATTTTGTATCACAAAATATATTGAATTTGGCTATCGAAAAAGCCCAATTTGTCAAAAATACTTATCCATATTCATACTAATGTGATACTTACTAATATTATAAATTCGAAAGTAACTCCGTCTGTCTGTTATTACCGCTGAACAGATTTTGATCAAATTTGGTAAGTAAATTGATTTTAACAAGGGAAGGACATAGGTTACCTTTTGTCTCAAAAAATATTTAAGGGTGTAAAATACACGCCTAAAAATAACGAGAAGTAGTTACGGATACATCTAGTTATAGATAATTTGATATAATGGAACATTATTCATAGATAACCTCACTTTGTTATAACACGAGATAAACCTAGGACGAAATAAACCTAAGACCTAGAAAATGGTTCTTTTTTGGCACTGCAATGCTTTTATAATAATGCCTGTAAGCCTTGGTGGATTTGAAAACTGTGATATATTAGCATATTATTTTATATTTACTTTATTCCTGTTTCGGTCGCTTTACTTCCCACAGAACCCATATTGTTATAAAATAATTTAATTACAACTGTAATTTAGAATAATTCATAAAACGGAAAATATTTTTTACACAAGACAAAAATGACGCGTATGACACATTTTATTACATTTTTCTAATAATGACAGAAGTTTTATGCAAGTACATGAGAGCCTAATAGCACTAAAAAGAATGACTATCAATCAAATTCTAAAATATTTCTAGTCTATTGCGTATATCAAAAGTGATAATATCGGCGTCGACCACGATATTTGCTACGTGTTTGCGACTGTTCGCGACACAGAAGTCAGGTTTGCGTCGATAACTATAAATTTAAGAATCATCGGAATCGATAAGTGGAAAACTATTATGTATTATGTACTTCATAATTAATTTTAGGCCCGCGATATTGTTTAGTCAGCATCATTTCTATGATCATACGCGATGAACTAATGACAAAAACTGATTTAGGTGCAGGTAGTTTAAAATTGTTTTCACGTTTCATGCTCTGTGTGTGGTGCGCTATAATTTCGTAAAATGGTATTCCGTATGCCAATACACAATATCATTTCACGAAGTTATCGTAAAGCACCGCGTTACATGTTTAATTGGTCATAGTTAATAAGGAGGGCAGGATATTCCCAACTCTTTTAATGTGCATTAAAAACTTATCCTACAAGCATGTTAATCCTACTAGTATTTTAAATGTGATAGTTTGTATGCTTAGATGTAACTCAATCACGAATGGACCAAACGGATTTAGCGCAGTGATTAAGAGCTTGAGCCGCTCCGCCCACTGTGTTTAATAGTCGCGGGTTCGATTCCCGCACGGGACAAATCTTTGTGTGATCCACAATTATTTGTTCCGGTCTGGGTATTTGTGTATGTGAAATTTCATGTTTGTAAACGCACCCACTACGTTTTTTTAAAAAAAAGAAAGAGCAAAGAAAAAGATGAAATTTGGCACACATATAGTTTATTACCTGGAGTAACGCATAGGATGCATTTTATCCCGTCAAAATGTTAGGTTCAGTAAACGCGCAGAACATAAACTAGTTATTAACAACATAAACTATAATAAGTAGGAAATGTTGTTTTCTCCGTAATTAGTAGGTACATTAATCATTTAGGTATAATAATTCTTTTAAGATACTGGACAAACGATTTCTTAATCTGTCGTGCTTTATAACGTGTCATCTTTACAATATGATTATTTATTATTTTATTATTATTTATTAAATTGAGAACAACGAGCATTTTGTCTTAACGTGCCTAATTTCAAATCGTATGCCAATAAACTGGTGGAAGTTTCCACCTACCCAGATAAAAATGTATACTGCATTATTCAATAGGTAACAGGAATCCTGAGTATAAAGTTGAGCCGTGTTCATTTACAAGAGTCAGTTGTTTTGTGTTATTTTAGCGCACAGTTGTTACAGTGTTCCCTGGGTTGTCTAACTGGTAAGTTTATTTATAAGTTATGAAACGACTTTATGAAAGTGCAAGCAGTTTTGCGTACGTATTGTTACTTGTGGTAGTTTAATAAAATGTTTCGTCAAGTGGGCGCTTATCATAATCAATTTGGGTAAAGCTTCATAAATTTAGAAAAGGGCCGATCATTTTTTTTTTTATTCTGATAAAAATATAAACAGTAGTGTCGGTACAGTAGCACCGAAGTTATGTTACAGAGTACAAGTTGATTAGCGTCATTCCTGCTTTTTATCTTAATACCTACATGCTGTCTACCTTCTGTGGCTGATAATGACGATGTATTCAGTTCGAATCATAGGTCTAACAAAGTGTTATTGGGAGTTTCTTTAATAAAAAACTTCTTAATCGCAGTCCAGAGTTTAGAAACGTGCCCGGTATAATGGCAATAGGTGCACCCCTTTTTACATTGGGATCTAACATCGTCAACAAAACGTACATAGTACACATTTGTCACGCCTATTTGAAGATAGTAGCCCAAATGAGAAACACCATTACGACTTTTTATCAACGTCGTAGAAGGCAACTAAATCATAAAAAAAATATTGATTCTCGATTAAACTGCCTCTTACGGCAATAAGCCTAAAAATAAAGTAAAGTTACTAAAACTTTGTAGCTATTTCATTACTTGATAGATTTTTACCCACTTATCACTTAGGAATATAATGAATGTGAAGACCCCCGTGCTCTACGGAGACGAAGCTTCCCCACCAGTGAGGTTTGTCATGATGACAGCATCTTTCCTGAACATCGATTTAGATTTCCATAGAATTGATCTGTTCAAAGGGGAACACAAATCTGAAGTTTTTAAAAAGGTAAGACCGGTTAAGTCAAATAAGTATCAAAAATACAGTCATACAAGGATCTTGTGGCCCGCGGCCAAAATCGGAACTAACGCTGTCATCAAGTGAAATGTTAGTTTATGACAGTCGCAGAGTTGTAATTAGTAACCGTGCGGTCCCCCCTACTGAAATATTTTCTTGGAAGTACGACAATTTTACTATATAATAACCCTAATTTCACACCCCCCCTCTCCCCTCAATGTCATGCACGGGCGAAAATATTCTTGTCGCAATCTACTTTAAATCATATAAGAAATGATTTATTGATTTTCATTTGAGATGCAAAAGGCATAATGCTTTATTAATTCATTAGTTCAGTAATTTCACATACAGGAATAACCTACCTAACACAAATATTGGTCGGTCGCGCAAACATTTGCCTTATGGATAATCAAACCCGCGACGTTTCGATTCACTGAGCCGAGCGGCTTACGCTTCGCTTTTTAGATCAAGCCATCGTTAAATAATTAAATAGTTCACTAATTTTCAGATAAACCCTCTTCAAAAAGTTCCAGTGCTATTTGACAGCGATTTTATACGCGATAGTCATGCGATAGCATTGTATCTTTGTCGGAAACATAATGACAAGGAATTATACCCTCAAGATTTAACACTGAAATCGAAAATCGATGAAATATTATACTTCAACTCGGGTATCTTATTTCCAATTGATAGTTTCATATTGGTAAGCACCTGTATGATAAATTTCAGTTTATTATATTTAAAGTTATCCTAGACATAAAATAACACGTTATTCATATTATTCCAGTCTGAATACTTTGCTGGTAAGTGGCCAGCAAACGAAATACAATTTAAGAATTGGTATTCGGCTTTAGATCACTTGGAGTATAAGCTAACTGAACATAAGTGGCTTTCAGATGACAAGGTACGTGTAAATAAAACGAGAAAATAAATATTATTTATTGCCTACTGCACTGCCTCGTAGGTCTAGTGGCGAATAGTGTGCTTTGCGATCACGAGGTCCTGAGTTCAAATCCTAAGTCAGACGAATCTAGATTTTCTATCGAAAAATTCCCAGCATCAGTCAGAAGTCTGCAATTGTGGCCGGTATATGGCAATAGGCTCGCCCTGTATTACATGGGACCTAACATCGTTAGGGAATATAGGCGTGACGGTGGTTTTTTTTAATATTATACTTGTTGTTGAAAAATAAATTAACCTTTGGTTACAGATGCGGCTATGTGATCTTTGCTGTGTAGCAACTGTTAGCTCTCTTGGTATATTGTTACCGCCGTTAGAAAGACATATTAGAGTCAAAGAATGGATGAAGACTTTTAAATCTTTACCATGTTATGAAATAAATTACCGAGGTCTAAAGCGCTTGCAACATTTTGTGGATAAAACAAAAATTGTAATCTAGGCAGTAATTATAAAGCTGTGACTATATCTAATAAAATAATAAATAAACCTAAGATATTTTTGTGTGAATGTACTCTTTTCCTTCATCCATTGTATTTTCCATAAACTAAAGAATATGATCTGCTATAGACTATAGATTTCATTTTCCACTTCTGACCAATGTGTCAAAAAGTGTTTAGTCTATGACCGCTTATTGATTGGTCGACGAGGAGATGTAAAAAATGGCTGCCTTGCCTTCTCCTACTCAGGTAGAATTATTTGAGATTTAGCTGGTTGTTACGGTCTAAATTACATAATTTTGTGGTTTAGCGTAAAATACATTATTGTGTCTCTTATTATGTGAAGTGAAATTACGACTAAGATCGTGTCGATGTTAATTTATTGGACGTTAAAGTTTAGTGTACCGTGAATAGATTATACTTCTGCTTAAAAATATTAAATTCCAGTAATCTTACTGCGGGTTTTCTTTAATAGTGCATTTAAAACTGTAGTGCTTACTTTGTATTTGGTGATTTGTGTAAATTTATCGGCATATTTCTATCGGTTTTACTGCGAACGTTCTTGATGTCGTGAATTGTATTGAAATGTCACACCCATAGATGTTCAAAATACGTTCTTAAAACAAGGTTTACGCAAGTTTTACGGTCTGAAAAATGTGGCTTGACCGGTTGCAGGTGGCAGGGACCCACAGCGCTATATACGAAGCTTATTATCACCAGGTAAGCGCTAACTTTCGTTACTTGAGTTCATTTGCACAATTAACTCAATTACTTTAATTAATATCAGTTATAGGCCGCTAGCATATATTTGCTAATGCCCACTTACGTCATTCGCCTATTATTTTCTATTAAAAAGCAGCCAATAACATGAAGTTCTAGGCCAATGTCTAATGGGACTAATAAATATCAAGTACTAAAAAATAACCCTTATGTCTTTACTTTAAAGTACCTATTTGCATTATAGTATGGTGCTGTGGCAATCAATATTTTGTTTCTTACTATAGTGTAACAAAAAATTACAAGCTTCTAATCAATTGTACAGATGCCTTGATCATAATTTTATGTCTGTTTTTTAGTTAAAATCATCTCTATCCATTTGTCTGTCTATATCATCACTCTAGATCCCATGTAGGCACCTAGAGAGTACAGAGTTTACTCACTTTATAGACCTCTCTTGCCTACTCCACTTTCACATTTCATCAACATCATAAGTTTTTATAACCCACTGCAAGCCATAAAACTCCCCTCCCCTTTTTGTGATTCTCTGTAGTCTACAGGACCAATCTATTTGTCTCCAACTCTCAATATATCATCAACCTATCAAGCACCATCCTCAAAACTACAATCAAATTTAAGACCATATCAATAAAATGAATAGTATAAAAACATATGATCTATGAAGAATACTGGTAACTTATTTAAATTTATTGGAGTGCAGCAAGAGGTTTATTTTACACTCGAAAAATGGACTGTCTCGTTGGTCTAGTGGCAAAGACCATCGCTTTAAAATCACGAGGTCCTGGGTTCAAATCCTAGGTCGGAAAAGTGTAGTTTTTCTAGCGAAAACTTCCCAGTACCAGTCTGGAGTCTGGTATTGTGCCCCGTATATGGCAATAGGCTCGCCCCATATTACATGGGACCTAACATCGTCGGCGAAACGTGGGTGTACTCAGTACACCTCTGCCATCCCCGCTTGGGGAATATAGGCGTGACAGTGAAAAATAGATATAAATGTAATTTATGTCTGCATGAGACAAGATAGTGTTGCATAACATAAATTTTCATGAGTCAAAGACAGGTCAGTCAGGATAGTTTGTCAAAATCATAATAAATGGGTGCCAGTGGCCTACCTCTCCTCAGAAAATATCAGTGTAAATAAAATATATTGTGTCTTATATGAAGGGTAAGTCAACAGTCTGTAACTATTAAGTGTGTATATGACAAACTATAAGAGGGGTGAAGCCTGTTGAAACCTGGACTATTTGCCTATCCGCAGGGGATCTGTCATGATGTTATTGATTGATAGATAATATACATTGTGTTATGTTTAAAGAAGAAAGAGTTGAAGTGAAAGAGAGTTAGAAGAAGAAAAAATGTATAGATAGAGATACCTAAAACTAGGGGATCTGTAAGTCACTATAGTCTTATTTACCAGACATGGGTACGGTGACATTTCATCAAATTCCATTTTACACATTTTTTATTGTGGAATATTTAAAATAGGGAATCTAGAAAATAAACAAAAATGTAAAATAAACCAAAAAATCTATTTTAATTTGCATTTAAAACATATACTTTTATAAATTTGCATAATTACTTAAAAAAACTTAAAACGTTATATAACTCTATTCAAATTATGTAAATTGGAATGGTTTGCATTTTAGGGACTGACAAACTGAAATCGTTATAATCAATCAATTCTTTTTAAAATCGTACGAAATCGATTACTGATTTCTTTATGAATATTATTATATGTATCCCATTAAATTACATGGTGTGCTCAAAGTCACGAAATTAATAAAAAATGTGTGGATGTGCCATCTTGACACATTGAAATAGACATTTTCATAGATTTTTTAAATATTAATACATGTGCACGAAGAATTAAGGGATTTCACAGATGATTTTTCTGACAGAATCCTTTGATTCGAAAATAAATAAAATTGAAATTTTGTATTTCCTTATTCTTTTTGTTCCTTAATTATTGTTATTAAAATCAATTCATTCTCCATCACAAATTATCTCGATATGATATTGAATTGATTTTATTTCATTCAATTTTATCATTACCACATTTCTAGAAACATCAAATCCCAAACGTCACTTACTCTACCCATGTCTCCTGAAAAAACTATAATTATGATTACGACATGTTCTGTATAGAGATTGGTTTATTGATTTAATTTATGTCGATATACTCTTTAAGGAAGTGATAGCCTAGTGATTAGGCTGTTGGACTGCAAAGTCAGAGGTCTCGGTTTCAAACCCATGCACGCACCTACATCTTTTCGAAAGCATGTACATAAAAAAATAATATCAGCCTATACTGCCCACTGCTGGGCAAAGGCCTTCTCTCACAAATCGAGGAGAGAGATTGGGTCATACTCCCCCACGCGGACCCAGTGCGGATTGGTGGAGGCAGGTTTGTGGCCACCTGCTGTTGGAACTTATCAAGCCACCTTTAAGGCTTCCAACTCGGCTTAACGACTACCACATTAAGTGGTAACCGGGACCAACGGCTTAACGTGCCTTCCGAAGCACGGAGACGCTCGAATATTAAATGCCACAAACGGTCACCCATCTCAGGCCGACCGAGTCGAACGCTGCTTAACCTTGGTGATCGGTAAGAACACCGCGGTCGCACAGCATGTGCATATTAAAATTTAATTATCACTTGCTTCAATGGTAAAAGAAAACATAGTGAGAAAACCTGCATGCCTAAGAGTTTCTCGCAGGCGTGCGAAGTTCGCCAACCTGCACTGGGCCAGCGTGGTGGACTATGGCCGAAAAACCCTCTCAGTTTGAGAGGAGGCCCGTGCCCAACGGTGGGACAGTTTCTTAACAGGGCTAATATTGTATTATTATATTATACTCTTTATAAATTGAAGTTACTACCTACCAGGTGTCTTCTATGTATGTGTGTAATATTATTTTAAGAAATTACTAATGGAATTTCATTCAGTTTTCACTGATAGATATACTGATTTAAAAGGACAGTTTAGGTACATAATTTATGAACATTTTGTAAAAATTTGATGAACTATGATGACATTTTTCATTGAGATTAGTGAGATATGAGAAGCAAGGGCAAAAAATATAAAGAACTCTGATTGTTTACAAAAAGACATTATTAAAGTGCTCAAGTGAAATATGAAATATACATCCCCAGTTCATAGAGGAAGATTAAAGGACTGGAGCTCAGTGTATGAATAAATTAATTATATACTGTATAATTTATCTCTTTGAATAAAATATCAAGATAAATATTTAACAGCCTCAGTGAGCATTAACAATTTTTAGGCATTGTAGAAGTGAATGGTTTTTACACAATAGAAAAATTCTAAATGTCTATGATATATGAAAATTGATTGATTGATAGTAAATGATCAGAGTATTGTGGCAATGATTATTTGTTTAAAAATATCACATCTACATTAATTATCCATGTATTCTAAAACCATTACTGTCAGGGTATAGAACACAAATTATAACAGAGGGCATTTCTTGATTCCTTCGTATCCTCCCATAAAAATAAATTAATCAGGCCAATACTGTCCTTCTGCTGGGCTTTCTCTCACAAATTGAGGTGAGAGTAAATAGGTCATAAGCTCATATGCACAGACTCCAACTCGACACTCCTCCAGCAAAGCTGAAAATGCCCCTTTACTAACAGTCACTCCCACACCCAAAAAGCCCCTACGTGGATCCAGTGCAGACTGATCGCACCAGGTTTGTGGCCATCTGCTGTTGAAAATTGTCAACACTTACCACTTATCTTTTTGACAACTACATTAAATGGTGATTGGCAGAAGCATGAGCTTCCGAAGCATGGAAACTTGGAAAAAGAAATGCAAATAGTCAAATGCTTATTAACTATAGAGATAGTTCAGTACACTAAAGTCTTGCATTACTAAAAATTTAGAGATTTCCATAGTTTATTAAACCTCTTCTATCAAATAAGACTGGAATTGTGCCCCATATATGGCAATAGGACCTAACATCGTCGGTGAAAAGTGGGTATACACGATACACATCTGCCTAAGCATGGAAAGAGAGCTATATATTTTGTATATCCACATCTTTTTCTTACACCTCAGTAAGATTATAATAGATTTGTTAAGGAGATCGTGGTATGCGCCCAGGTCACACTATACCTACATCTTTCAACTTTTGCCCTTTAAATAACTTGACCCTATAATAACCTTTTCTATCATAATTGCAGGTGGACACCAATGGCGCGGGAGCTATCCAGGCTCTGGACGCGGCAAGGTTCCTTAAGAAGTCTCGCCTCAGTGATGTGGTGCTTAGCAAGATATGGGACCTCTCTGACCCCACCGGCAAGGGGTACCTTGATAAGGTGAGAATACTACTTGCATTTGTCTTAATATGAGCAAATACAATACCCATCTATTTCATAATAGTAATATTTACTGATTGATTGCATGAAGTTTTGTAAGAGTTGTTTTCTAAAAGTATATTTGAAAATTCATCTCCTAAGGGCGTTAAAAATTACAGATAGGAAATCCCATCGGGCACACAGCTGGTGTACCATTATGATCTTTGACAACGGCTAGGGCTAGTGTTCTGAGAATAGGCCGGTTGTGCGAGAAGGTTGGATTAGACAAGATACAAGCCCAAATCTAGAAGGGACCAAACTATTGTGTGATTTTCAGATATTGTTTCGTGCGTGTCGATCGTGGTCTGTTGTCCACGGCGCGAGAATCAATTCTAGATAGGCGGTATTTATCGTAAAACACAATCGCACAAATGGTTTCAGTATAATCTCTTAACCATCAATATCTTAAAAACGAGCTACATTGTTTTCAAGTCCAAAAATAAGAAAATCGCGGACTACACCCCTGTAAAAATAAATAATTAGAAAATTAACAGGACTGACTGCGAAAAATATCTCGGCCTTACCCTTGATAGATCTTACATAGAAACCACATATTGATAAAGTTAAATCGAAGCTATCTTCTAGACGTATCGCTAAATGTCTTCCACGTAAAGTACGTTACTATGTTATGTTTACAACTCTCTCGTTAAATCTCATATCTATTATCTGGTCGAAATTTGGGGTACAGCTGCAAAAATTAACCTAAATTTAATACAAAGAGCACAAAACAAACTAATACCATTGGGTGTTCGTGGGTATATAATTATTGCTTTAAAATTGTATATTACCGAAAACTAAATGGATGCAAGATGTAATGGTTGTGGAACTATCATTTATGATATTTCTTTCATGGAATGTGCACAAGAGACCTGTAAGAAATTATACCACCTGAAATGCCTGGCGATGACGGTGGAGAAGTTCGAGGCTCTCACCCAGGAATATAAGTGCCAGTGGAAATGTCCGGAATGCGTAAGCACCGTTCCGAAGAAAGACAACTCTGATACACCAGTACGAGGTAACACAGTCACGAATAGAAACTTTACACCGAACAACTATGTAAATATGGAACGCGGTAGTCGTCAGAAAACACATACACTGACGATTAATGAAGAAGAAAATCTTATATTGAAAGAAATGAAGGAATTTCGTCTGGAAATGAGAGCTCGGTATGATAAACATTCAAAGGAAAATACATTACTACAAAATAGATTTATGAGGACAGAATTTGAATTACAAGAATTAAGGAAGGAATTGAAGGTAGTTCAAGAAAAAGCTAATAAAGTTGATTTATTGGAAATGCAAATTAAGACTTTACTAGATAAAATTGATCTAATGGAAATGCATCGGAGCAAGGAAATTCCCGTAAAAGAAAATAGAGAGAAACATCAAGAATACCTAGAACCAGTTTTATCATTTGCGGCCGCAGTTAAGCATACACAAAATCAAATGCAGGTAGTTAACAATAACAAACCAAAGCCACGTATGGCTACGAAATCAGCGGAAACAATGGCGAATTTAAAAATGGATCAGCCAACAATAAGCCACAATAATAGTGAAAACTCTGTTATTGAAATTAGAAATGGAAAAGAGGTAAATGTAAATAAATGCCTCGAACATAAGACAAAGGATGACAAGTGGACTTTGGTTAGCAGACAGAGAAGTAGATATCTCAACAATGAAGTAAAAAGGGGTGGTAACACAAGTGCACTTGAAATAAAAGGAACAGAACGTAAGAAATATTTGCACGTCTGGCGCCTGCAGAAACAAACATCCGAGAAAAATTTGGAGACACATGTCAAGAATATATGTGGCCAAGAAGTAGAAGTAATGGTAGAAAGGATAAAACATAAAACCGAAAGAGATTATGCATCTTTTATAATAGGGATTCCAGAAGGGAAATACGAAACATTAACTGATCCAAAAAACTGGGCTGTAAATATAGAATTTTGTGAATGGGTTTGGTTTCGTCGATCAACCAAAAAAACAAGTACGTCAAACTAAGCCCATAGAAATATACTACCAGAATGTGAGAGGTCTTCGTACTAAACTAGAAGAATTTTATACTAGTATATCTGTTTCGAATGCAGACCTGTTTGTTATTACTGAAACTGGGTGTAATAAATCCATTCAAGATGCCGAAATAATACCACCTGGATATACAATATTACGATGTGATCGAGCGGATGGGCGGAAGCAAGGTGGGGCGTGTCTTGTGGCCACACCGCGATTTGAACTTCGACGATTGCACAGTGACGACATAAACATTGATAACCATATGTTTGAAATTGTTAGTGCTACCGTCTATTCACGAGAAAAATTATTATTTTTAATTTGCGGTGTATATATCCCACCTAATTGTTGCGAGAATGAATATATGTTATTATTTAGAATTATAGAAAAATATTGTTATAGTTATCGCGATGTACTAGTAATCGGAGACTTTAATTTATATTCATGTTCTGTGGGTGTTGCTCATTATTATGAATACTTTTTAACATTTTGTGGATTCACTCAGTGTAACAGTGTAGGTAATTTGTAACGAGCGGCAGTTAGATCTGGTGTTAAGTACGTCTGACGGAGGTAAGGGTGTTTGGGTTCGCGCGGCAGAGATGCCCTTGGTGCCAGTAGACGCCTATCATCCGCCGCTCGAGGTCACGGTGAGCCGGCGCTGTCGCGAACTGCCTACACCGGACAACTATTTGGATTCGGATAAAAACAAAGGCACTTTTGCGGGTTGGAATTTTAGGAAAGCAAATTTTATGTTATTGCATGAATCTTTAGCGGTGGCAGATTGGACACCAATGTATGAATTAGGATTAGAGTCGAGTCTTAATTATTTTTATCTCACTATTAATTCTATTATTAATGACTGTGTTCCAAAGAAAAAGCGTAGTAGTGTAAGCTCAAGGTACACTTACCCTGAGTGGTACACTTATGAAATAATACGCGACATTAAGGCGAAAAGTCATCTTCACAGGAAATACAAACTGTCAGGCTCTGCTGTTGATTACGAAACGTTTGCTCAGTGTAGGACAAGACTTAAGAAAATGATAGCATCAGCAGAGAACCAGTACCGGCACCGCATACAAAATCAACTCCTAAAGGACACAAAGTCCTTTTGTGTCCTTTAGGAGTAATGTAAGATCAAAAAGAGATAGTAAGAATTCACAAAAAAATTTAAAAAACGGTGAGGTCTTGTCTCCCGCACAGTGTGCTCAAGAGTTTGCTAGCTTTTTTCACTCAGTCTATAATATTGAGCGGGCACAGTTGTGTGTGGACAAAGCAATAGCGGAATCAGGCGGCGAGAATGGAGCGGCGCGCATAACCCTTGACAGATTGCGGTTAATAGACGTGCAAAGGGCACTTCAACAACTTAAGCCCAAGCAATCGGCGGGACCGGACAGTATCCCACCTTTCATCTTTAAGGACTGCCAATTGATTATGGCTGAACCGCTGCTCCACATATACAACTTAAGTCTAGAGACGGCTGTGTTCCCAGAGAGATGGAAATTAACTAGGGTCGTACCAGTACCCAAGAAAAAATCAGGCGACAAGGTACAGGGATATAGACCGGTAGCAATATTGTCTACACCAGCAAAAGTGTTCGAGGCTGCTATACATAAGAGCATATTCGCACAGGTCAGTGGACAACTCTCGGACGCTCAGCATGGGTTTAGACCAGCAAGAAGCACCACAAGTAACCTGCTTAACTATATGGCCGATGTGGTACCAACTGTTGACAATGGAGGGCAATACGATACTGTATACTTTGATTTTAAAAAAGCATTCGACCTAGTTCAAAATGACATATTGCTCAAAAAGTTAGCAGGGGTCGGTTTCACTCCGCATCTACTACAATTTTTCGCGAGTTATATGAAAGATAGACAACAGTATGTGGAGTACGCAGGACACATGTCGGAACCGTATTACACACGATCTGGTGTAAGTCAGGGTAGCAATCTTGGTCCATTACAATTTATAATAATGGTAAACGATCTGCCAAAAGTTGTAAGAAATGCAAAGGCTTTGCTATTTGCTGACGATCTGAAGCTATCTCTTACTATCAATAGTGAAGACGACTGTCAGAAGCTGCAAAGGGATATAGACAGGGTATCGAGGTGGTGTAACCATAACCTATTGGAGTTTAACATCTCAAAGTGTGTAGCTATCAGTTTCTCCAGATCGCGCTCACCGATTCTTTGGAACTACACTATTGACGGTAAAACAGTGTTGAGAGTTACAGATGTCAGGGATTTAGGAGTAAAGCTTAACACTGAGCTTACGTTTCGCGATCACATTGTTCAAATATGCAAAAAAGCTTTTAGAAACCTAGGATTTTTGCTTCGCATGGTTCGGGGATTTACGGACATGAAAGCTATTGAAGCCTTGTACAACGGGATAGTTAGGAGCCATCTCGAATGTAACGCAGTCATTTGGGCTCCACATGAAACTAAGTATAGTCTTATGTTGGAGAAGGTTCAAAATAAATTTGTTAGGTATATATATATGAGACAGTACGGGGTGTACCCGTTTTACCCACTGATGTATCCGACTCTATTTATTTTGGGTATGGTCGGGTACAATGAATTAAGTGTTAGGAGAGACCTCGCACTTGTCTCATATATTTTTAAAGTTTTAAGGGGTAAAATAGAAAATAGGGAAATATTAGTACGTATAGGAATAAGTGTTCCGAACAGGTTCGTGTGGCGGCGCCGCCGGCCGCCGCTGGTGGTGGTGCCGCGAGCTCGCACTAACTTATTAAAAGAGGCGCCGCTGACGCGCGCGCTCCGCACCATTAATCTTATTGACACCAAGATAGACTTATTCCACTGTGCTTTGAGTGAATTCACAAAGACAGCTAGCATGGTTATATGTTATAAATAAATATTTTTTTTATAGTTGGTAACACTACTGTATTGGAGTATATACTCTGTAAAAGTAGATGTATATGTGGAAATAAATAAATAAAATAAATAAATAAATAATAAAAGTCCTTTCTTCCTTCCAGTACTTAACGCCTACCGATACAGTGTACAGAAGAACTATTGAACGTGACCCAAACATTTGTATAATAGTACTTGTTTAATACGGAAAATATTGACTAAAGACATACACACACAAATTTTTTTTACAAAAAAAACAACAAGGTCAAAAAATGCAAATAGGCACCGAGAACAAATTACGGCAAAAAGTCTATCGTGTCCGAAGGCGCGCAGTTGTATAATAAATTCCACAAAGAAATTAGGAAACCGCAATCTGTACCCAGGTTTAAAAAACTTTTCAAACATCATGTATTAAATAACATTAATAAACAGACAAATAATCATTATAACAAGTAAAAAATTAAACAACAAAAAAGAAAATATATGTGCACATTAAAATTGATCGTAACCACTTCTAGTATTTCGTATTTGCCTATATCTTTGTTCGTATTCCATTTCATCTACGCCTGAGCCTGCCAGTACAAAAAAGTGCAATTTTTGAGGGTATTCTTTTACCTTTTTTAAGGCAAGTATTTTCTTACTACCGTCTGAATGCACGTTTTATTTGTAAAATGTTTTTATTTATGGTACGAATACTGAATTCCAATGTAATTCTTAATGTGAATAAATGTCTATAAACCTAAAACAAAAATTAAACAGTGGTATACCACTGTTTATAGCCCTGGCCTTACCCTACTGGGGCAATTTGGTGCAATTGATGATGCCTTGGTCCAGTAGTTCACAATGTAGGCTGCTCCGCTTACTTTATCGAGTAGACGCGGGTCGAAACCCGCACGGCACAAATTATTCTGTGACCCACAAATGTTTCGGTCTAGGTAAACAAATATCGACGGAGTAGGATTTCATACTTGTAAACGTAACTACTACACAGGAAAAATTCCTAGTGTGGGGTTACGTTTTTTAAAACATTTGGTTAAAGAACTGATTCACAGTCTGTAAAATTATTAGGATACTAATATTCTTAAAGCAATAAATGCTCTAAACTCACACCGTTTTATTATATTATGCTACTCGCCTTAAACATGCTTAAATAAAATGTAACTTCTCGTACACATATTTTCAATACAATATCCCTGGAAACAAACGATTAATTGAAAATCACATTAATTTTCGAAATGCAAGCTCTGCGGAAGATGTGCAAAGTCAAGCTGACCGACCGTATTCGCAACAGCGTGTAGGTATGAAAGATAGTATCAGTATAAAGATGAGATAGGGTCGGTTGGTTCCGGCATATAGAAAGAATGACAAAACAGATATACAATGCGAAAGTGGAGAGATGTAGGTACTGGGGAAGACCTAGACTATCTTACCATAACCAAATAAACCGAGTCTTATCTGAAGGGCAAGTCACGAGTCTTCGTAACCGGCGAGCGTGTATCAGACAAACTATGAGAGTGGAGGTAGCCAGTGGGGTATGTAAGGAAAGAACCTGTTTAGACATTAATTTTTGAAATTCTACACAGTTTCCTCAATAATTCCCTGTATGATAGATGACATTGAAAGGAGTTGTTTGTCTGTGCTCGTTTAAATGTCGTGAATGATACAGACGGTTACGATTTGTTCAACTAAGATGTGTCAATCATAACTGATAAGGAACTCAGTTGTCTTATCTCAATGTTTAGTCCAATCACGGACTCGAGATGTCTGTATCAATTTACAGTTTTATAAAGACATTAATTTTTGAAAGACTGGTGTGCTGAATGATGGTTCATTAGATTGGGCTGTCCTAAGTTGGATTCGCGCATTGCTTCGCATGGTCTGAGATGTTTGGCTCATACATATTAAAGTTCCAAATTCCTGTCATCGTGACAGTCCACTTGGTGTCTCAAGATCTTTATACATTTAACATCTTTTAAGACATGTATAGGAAGTATGAATAGACGTAGTAAAGCAAAATAAATCGTTTACATTTTAGGAATACTTCATTCTTCTATAATATTAAGCTATAGGTCTCTTGTCCGGTGGAGCTGTAAAGGCCCCGCGGCCAACAGCGTAGATCATTCACACACACGCTATAGGTCTTAAAGCATGAAATATTGCACAGGAATTCGTTATGTTACGTAGGTGAGCACTAAGCAAGAACTTTAGGAACTTCATCTCCGAAGGGAGTTAAATCTAGCTATATCGATACCTCGGGGTTCAAAGGGCGTAGAAAACATGGCGACAATGAATTTTTAACTTTATTATAATAATGATAATAACTCATTTTGGCCAAAATGTGCTTTACGCTTTTGTGAACCCCGTATCGATATGGTCACACAAGACTCCTTTCAGGTTAAACGGAGAATACTTACTACCGGTTACTTCTTTCCCTACAAACCGCTCATGTCTCCTCCACTCTCATATTTTTTCTCATTCCAGCTCGCTAGTTATGGAACTCTTCACTTGTTCGGTAAATAAGGCGGCTTATTTGATCTTCTTCAGCCGAAAGACCTCCATTGTGACTCAGGCCTTCAAAGATCGCTACGATTTTTTTGTCTATTTGGTTAAAGGGGGTTAAAAATTACTAACAGAAAATCTCATCGGGCACACGCCTATCTAATTATAAATTAGATGATGGCACAATTGTACGGACGGATATGGACAAAAAACCGTAAACCTTATACTTCTATGAATTGAGTAGACATGTTACGCAACTGCACTGTCTAGACTAGGCTATGACTTTTTTTATACGATGAGCAACGGCGTAAACCTATTTTAAAATATAGGCCGATTAAATAGATAGGGGTAGCAGTTTTTGCTTGTCGCTTCTTTGTTTTGTGGGTTTCCATACCTTTGTCCGTAAAAACGGAACTCTTTAGGATTCTTTGTTGACCGTCATCTGTCTGTCTGATAGTTAAGACCCTTTTTCTCAAGAAATATATATCAAATACTAAGGTCAAATAATTCCCATTTGAAGTTAATTTAATGGATGGTGAAAGATTTGTGCTTAGTTTGATGTGTTTGGTAACGATGAAGGATATTATTACGTGGAATACTCTATAACCAAGAGACTTTCTTGTTTTTAGGGTTGCGCACCTTAATCGGTAAAAACGGAACTTATAAATATACCAACGGTTAAAAATGTGTGTCCGTTTGTCTTTCCGGCGGTTGAGGCCCTTGTTCTTAAGAACGGGTAGAGGTATCGAGTTTAAATTTATATCAAATACTAATGTTTATGGTCCCAAGGTGGGTTGCCACCTTTTATATGAGCAAATAAAGTACATTAATTTTTAAAGTTAGGCAAAAAGAGTACATAGTATCAAAATAAAGTATTATTTCTTTCACTTTACTATTTTGCTTCAATACATATTATTTATTAGTTTTAGCAATTTTCAATTACTTTCATCTCTGCCACACAGCTTCACAGCATCTTTAAAGATATTAGCAATTTGGAAGTGTTTATCGTATTTACTATTTTGTTTTAAGTAAGTGAGGTTAGATATAATAATGAATTTTCTAAAACCTAATTTACCTAAATTACGGATTTGCGAATAGTCCAGTTAAGTCACTCCGCCGTTATACGTAAAATTGCTATTTTTTCTTTTTAATGATGATGATGAACAATGATAATAAATCTCGGAAAAATCAAACTAAGCGAGATAAAGTATTTTCGCATACTTTATAGTTTTCATAAAGTATAAAGTATACTTACCCTAAATGACGAACAATATTTTATAATAAAGTACGGGTAGCAACCCTAGTCCCTAGGCGGTAAAAATTTTAAGCTTCTAAGTCAATGAAATCAGAAGGCAAGCCCTCGTGCATCCTTATTATAAAAAATGTGAAATGCAAAATAAATCGTATTTGAACAAAACTCTATTTCAAATACTATGCAACTTAGCGTTTTTCTCTGAGCTGGCCTATGTAAATGGATTCACAAACGTCAAAGCCTAAAATGACGAAATTATTTATGTAATATTTAATCAAACATTGACACTAGCATTGCGGAGGATGTATTCAATTACAAATTCAGCGATAAACCCTTATCAACGTTGTGCTGTGATGTTGTCTGTACGTTGTTGTCTCCGTGATGGGACAGCGTTGCCTTTATTTTTTTTCTAACCTTTTTAAAATGTTATTCTGTTTTTAATTTATTAAAATTCCTTGAGGGTTTTGCCAGTGATATAATTACTTATGGGGTGAAGATATCCTTGTATTGGTAACTGTTGGTAGTTGCATGTGGAATATCTTTTGAGTTAGGAAGCGGTGTGTTGTAATTTTAAAAGGATTTTGTAGTAATTAGAGGGTAAGTAGCCGTAAATTTTTTTTGTTGTTGTTATTTTCATAGAAAAGTAACATATTACCACCCATAACCTGTAACAGCCCTGTGTTTGTGCATAAAGGTTGATGGGCTGTTTTATGAAGATTACCTGCTGATTATTCGCGTACTGTGTCGAAAAAATAGGGATTCTATTTGGATCCACCAGACAGACAGCTTGCAGGCCAAGTTGACTCGCTACTACCCTTAAAGCATTTAAAACTGCTCTAAGCTGCTGTCCGATCGGTTTATACTTCTGTCCTTACTTATCTATTTATATTATCACGTCAGATCCCATGCAGGGCAGGCCGGGAGTACAGAGTTCCGGTAGGTTCTTTCCTTACAGGCTTCTCTGACTTACCAACCTAACCTTCCCTAAAGACTTGACCAATGTAAATCAGGTGTATAATTCATATAATTGAACCGGCTGCTATGACTATTTGTAAATGTTTCATATAATTACATTTGGTATGTTAAGTACAACATGGAATAATATTGACGCGCAGGGGTTCTCAACTTCGCATCGGCTTAGGGTTTTTGTGTGTGTGTGTGAATGATCTACGTTGTTGGCTGAAGGACCTTTATAGCTTCACCGGGCAAGAGGGTGAGCGTGCAACTACGCTCCAGCCGGAAGGGCAAGGGAGACATCTAGCTCAAGAGTGCTTCAAAGAGGAACAGCCTCGGCTTGGGTTATCGCTACGGGGGAGGGCGTGTGCTAGGTGACTCGCAGTGGAGCACTGCACCGGCAGAAATGGATTCTTTTACTTCGCCGAGCAGGTCGGTGTCTGATTCTTTGTGCGGTATCTGTATCCGAAAGAAGATAAGCTGCGGGTGGCGATAGTGGCTGATAGGAGCAGTCGTCTTATGTCGTGGTTTGTACTTGTAATGTTTAACCGTGTCTCGGTTGTTGCAGGCGGGGTTGTTCGTGGCGCTGAAGCTGGTCGCGTTGGCGCAGGCCGGCAAGGACATCAGCATGAGCAACATACACGCAGAGGCACCGCCGCCCAAAGTCGTGAGTACACACTCTCGCTCTCTAACATAAAATCAGTCAATTTGTAACTAGCTGTACCCGCAACTCTGTCCGCATGATTCTTAGGCATGTGCAGTGTGTGCAGATAGACGACGTCACTGAAACATAGCAATTTGTCATTCTTCATTTCTTACCAAACTCCTAATTGAGAATTTTTATATCCCACACTTTAGAAATGATGGGTTCCCCATACATCTTTCATCGCCTATTTTAAAATCTGTTCGCGGTCTAGGCAATACGTTCGCTCCCTATTACATTATGATCTGACATCTTCAGCACATCTGTCACTATCTTTTATTAGGAAATATAGGCATGACGGTGTGTTAGTGTTAAAAAAATCGTAGTTTTTTCCAAATGAACCACATCAGACAGTTGCTATTTATTTCGGTTACATAACACAAGCCTGTAAAAGTTGGTGCCTTGCCAATAGTTGATGGGACATTTATTATATTAACGACTAGATTTTGCCCTCGGTTTTGCTCGCCTGAATCTAGCGCACTGAAATCTATAATTTGACTTAAAACCTGGATCAAATCCAGACAGTATTGACCTCTCACTAGTACACACCCACATACTACGGAGTACACTGTGGCAGGGGTCAGGCCACAAGTGCTGCAGAACCGATGACCTTTGGGGCAGACTAGTTCTTGAGTGGAGAACGCGTGTCGGCAAACGGAGTACAGGGCGCCCTGCAGCTAGGTGGGGCGGGCAGTGGGCAGGGATTGGAAGACGAGAGCTGAAGATCGAACTAAGTAGCGAGCCATGGGAGAGGCCTATTTTCAGCAGTGGACTGACACGGGCTGATGATGATGATGATGTTGACTATCTCGTTGGTCTAGTGGAGCATACTTTAAGTGCGATCACGAGCTGCCGTGTTCAACTCCTAGGTCAGACAAACTGAGGATTTTCTATCGAAAATATCTCAGTCGTAGTCCTAAACCTGGACCTGACGTCGTCGGTGAAAAGTAAGTGTATACATCCCCGCTTAGAGAATATAGGATTATTATGTATATTGTTAAAAAAGCTCATATCACATAACTTAAACGCACCCAAATTCAGTATATTAGTTAACAAGGCCATCTATGACTGTAAATGCAAATCTGGTAAAAAAATGTCATTTCGAAATGGGAAATCCAGTAAGATTGTCGATGTGTGCGTTTCGTTTTAGACACTTACGAGGTTTTCACTCCTCGCTGACGATATATAACTTAGGTTACACAATACGCGAACCTACGTGGGTTACAGGATAGGTTGCTGGCGCTGCCAGATGGCACATTGGCTAGCAAAGTGGTTTGCTGACGTTACCGATTTAAACGAAGGTTAGCTAAGGACTCGTTTCACTTGACTGGGGCGCTGGGCTCTATAGGCGCTCGGCGCAGCGCTCCAGCGGGAAGGGATGGCGGGCAAAGTCATTAGGCCTTAGTTTTTACAGCAGTGCAACATGTGCGAACAAGAAAGTATTCCAGACCTTTGTTGTGTTTGCTACACATGTTTTGTTATACACTACAATGTTTTGCTACACTTTTTATATCCACCATGTGCGTGGTTCGTCAGGGCGAGCTGCCGAAGGTCCCAGCCGCCCCCGTGGCTCGGGCCGGGTCCGCGTCGCCGGCGCCCGCGCTGGCGCCGCTGAGCGACTGGAGCATGAAGCCGGCCGAGCGCGACAAGTACAGCCAGCTGTTCGACTCGCTGCAGCCCAGCAACGGACTCATCGCCGGGAACAAGGTACTCTATCACCCTGTAATGTTCTACTGAGTTAGATTAGGTCATACTCCAAAACGTGTAGTCAGTGTGATGTGGTGAAGGCAGGTCAAGTAGTCAATCGAGTTATGCATAGGTGATACTCCTCTTCTCGGCGCATAATGTCACGTTCGTATGAAGTCACATTCTCTAAATGTTACAATATTTTTTTACACTCGCATAATGTCACATTAGCAAAATGTCCCAGTCGTACAATGTCATATTAGCAAAATTTCACATTCGCACATTGTCACATTCACAAAACGACGCGATCGCAAAATGTCACGTTCGTAGGATTCACAAAATGACTACTTTCTCTAAATATCCTACAGATTTTATAGATCCTACAGGTGAATCTATGTATGTTAGTTACGTTTTTGTCTCCTTTATCCACCCAAATTTTCTTTTTCATTTATATAAAATGGATATTTTAAAAATCTAACGGAAGTGACATTTTGCGATCGTGTCGTTTTGCGAATGTGACATAATGCGAAAGTGTTGTTTTGCGACATGGTGACATATTGCGAACGTGACATTATACGCCGAGAGGATACTGAGGAGTATCCTCTCGGGATGGATTGATTAAGAAAGTTTTTTGTGTCTGCCTGCTGTTAGGACTTTTACACTGCTAGGTAAGGGCTTTCGTTCACATAACACTGCAAGACCTCAAGACACCGTGAGCTCATTCTGCATAGATCGGAACAACAAAAATAATTAAGATGTTCGAGGGTACCCCGGAACAACTATGCCCTTTAGACTTCTAACATCTCAGTCCCTCATGTGGCCAAAGGTGATGCAAAGCACTCGAAACGTCAGGAAAATCCGAAATATGGTTTTATGTCTTGTGTAATATTCGCGTAAATCTTAGAACCTTAATGTTATGCTGATGTATAAGCTAAGATTAATGTAAAGAGTCATCAATATAATGTTATGCTGATGTATAAGCTACGATTAATATAAAGAGTCATCAATATCTTTTTAGTAGGTTTTCCGTGGAAAAGTAACACACATTACATTAATTCACACAAATTTTTGCGTTTATAATATTAGTAGGAAGAAACATAATGCGCTCAAAAGATGAAAATGCTAATTTTTTGCAATATGTTTCAGGTCAAAGTTTTGCTGATGGAGTCGAAGCTGCCCATCGAAACGCTCGGCAAGATCTGGGACCTCGCCGATCAGGACAAAGATGGAATGCTCGACAAGCATGAGTTCATGGTGGTAAGTATGCTTGTGAACATGATAAGAAATACCTAGATTACTGATTGTGCCGATATGTAGAGGTTATATTAAATTTTTTGCATGCCGAAAAAGTACGCGAAATTTTTCAAGTATAAGATTCGATGAGCATATATCATGTGAATAAATTCTACTATTACCTGGATGCGCATCCACAACACAAATTCAGTCGTCGTTATGGTAATTTTTTGAGGAGATCTATCTTCGGAAGTGGGAGCCTTTTGGGTGCAGATACACTGCCCGACAAGTGGGCTGAATGAGCAAGCGCAAGTTGGACCTTGGATGCTATGATTATGATTTTGGTTCCTCAAGATGTGTTTATAAATGAAGACAGGCACTAGAGAGGGGTACTTCCGTTTTTGAAATATTGGAACCCTATGCCGTTTTGAAGGCCATTAAGATTTTATAGTGGGTCCAACATATCTTACTCTTTTCTATATGGGGCTGTGTATTTTATAAAACAGTTTTTTTAATGGAGCCTTTCATTAGGAATTAGTCTTGTGTCGTGGAGGCGTTTATAGACATTAAATTTGCATACATAAAACACCCAGAGCGAAACATGTGGCTTAAGCTAACGAAAAAGTTTTGCTAATAAAAACTAAAAACAATGGTTTAAATGCATAATACGGCGGCCATCAAGTCCTGTATGTAGCAGGACTTATGGCTGCCTTAGAAAATGCGGACTCAATGTGGCTGCATTTTGGGCTGCTCCCATATAACTATAGCATGTTTGCCGTCGCTACGGAACGCTAAGGAGAAGAACGCACAATATGGTATGTTGTGTTCGGCAGGCCATGCACCTAGTGTACAAGGCGCTGGAGAAGCACGCGGTGCCCACGACCTTGCCGCCGGAGCTGCGCGCGCGGCCCGCGCGTCCCCCTTCCCGCCCCCCGTCGCGGCCACCCTCGCGCCCCCCGTCCCCCGGCCCGCGCGCGCCCCCACCACGCCCGCAGCCTCCGCCGGCTCACCCAGCGCACCACAACTCCAACGCCGTACTACTGGAGGGCTTGCTCGACTTGTCCAGCGTGAGTACAACTTTTTGTCTTTTTTTGCAGCAATATGCTGAAACCAAACAACTTATGCTGTAACTGTTTTATGCACCTACGTCATTGCTGTTTCCTGTAGTATATTGGTCAAATAAATTATGTTTTTTCTTTTCTTCTTTTTGTGTATAGTTATTTTATATGCTTTTTTTGATAGTGTAAATGGATTTACTTTAGTCAGTGTCGAGTTACTTAAATTGATGTAACTGTTTTTAAATAATATTCATTTCCCTGGTGTAAATTATTATAATGATAATTAAAGTGATTTAAAATATACTCCAAATAAAAAATTGGTGAATATTTTGTAGACCAATAATTACAAGCGACGTAGTGAGGAAAATTGAAAAGTCACGTTTTATCACTATAATCTACCAAAGCAACAATTAATAAGTATAAGCTCACATGCTTATACTTTTTTAATTTATAATTACATTTTGTATTTAACAAAGACAACAATTAGTGACTGTCATTTTCAAAATGATCATATGAAACATTTTTCGGTCTTCTCTCTTACAGCCACCAACACAAACCGCCCCTCCGCTGCCCCCCTCCGCGCCCCTACTGCCGGCTGCGCCCTCCCCCGTGCCCCTAGTCCCGGGAGCCCCTGCGTCAGGCTGGGTGGTGAGCGCAGTGGAAAAGGCCCACTTCGACGCGCAGTTTGCGGCCGCCGACACGGACCGCGACGGGTTCGTGTCCGGCCCGGAGATCAAGCACATGTTCTTGGAGAGTGGACTCTCGCAGCACACCCTAGCTCATATATGGTGAGTGTCGTACGTTTCTGTCAAAAAATATTTATTTTAGTTTTTTTCCATGTTGTGGCTTAAAAAATTCTATTATTTTATATATTTTTGAGCCTGCAATATTTAAATGGGGATGTACCAAAAAAATATCTAAATAAGTTAATCTATACATATAATAAAACTGTAAGGAAGTCGTGTCTGTACATGGAATATTTTTAGGAAATAACAATCCAGGGATATCATTCTATCGATGTAGAAGCCAATTCTACTATTATTGGCTTTCGTGTCTGCTTGTCTGTTTGTCCTGTGTAAATTGGATTTACTCGAAAAGTCTTAAGTAGATTAGTTATTTATTTCCAAAATTAATTTATCTATTACTCTTATGTTGTTTTTAAATACACGGAATGTTATAAATAATTAACGTCGGTTGCTTTAGTTGCTAGCTCTACAGTAGTCATCTTAAGCTGACAATATTTATTTTGGCACGCAACTATAAGCGTTAATGATATTAGCATAGTTAACATGTCTAAACAGTTAAATATTTTAGTTCTAGCTATCCGAAATTAGTAGTGATAGCCTAGACCGTTTGCCTGCAAAGACAGAGGTCTCGGGTTTAAAATCCAGGCACGCACCTTTGTCTTTTCGAAGGCATGTGCGTATTAAAACTTAACTATCACTTGCCTTAACGGTGAAGGAAAACATCGTGAGGAAACCGGCATGCCTGAAAGTTTCTCGAAAGTGTGTAAAGTTCGCCAACCCGCACTGGGCCAGCCAGGTGAACTATGGCCTAAACCCTCTCAGTTTGAGAGGAGGCCCGTGCCCAACGGTGGGACGGTTTCTTAACAGGGCCAATATTATCACGCGCACTCTCAGAGGATACTATCCGCTGAACACTTTCGAGAAGCCGCGTAGAACCTACGTAGCGGGATTCTCATTCGCACGACTAGTACTAAATTATTTAATTTTTTTACTAGAGAAAACTTACCCCTAATACAGTGAGTAAGTACAGAACAGTAAATAGGATAAGGCTATTTAATAGATTCCACTAATAGAATCACAATAACGCAGTAATGCATGTAAATGATAATAGTTATAATTGCAATCTTTAAAGGTACGTACTCAGGACGCAGAAATGATTGCACAGTCTTTTTCAATTTAGTGATACTAGTAGTAAATGGATCAATATCTACTATATGAGACAGCGTTAAAACATCTGCTCGATCTGATTATGTATGTATTTTGCCTGTGGGTACACTGCACCATAGGAACACAGGAATGACATTCGGAAGTGGTAGTAGGGTTTTTGTTACTATTCTGACGATTCATAAATACTGTTATAGTTTACATGAATAAAAAATATTCGGATTCTGAACATGTAGTAAATTCAGCTTCCTAAGTGGAATTCATAATGTGCGATATTAAATTTTAGTCAATAAACCTTTAGTTGGCCGCCTCGTTGACTGACTTTTGATTGACTGCCTCGTTGGTGTAGTGGCAAAGCGCATCGCTGTGTGATCACGAGGTCCTGGGTTCAAATCCGAATGTATAGCAACCCTATTTAGAGTTGTCCGTGTTAACCAGGGCGCTGTGCGATATGGAGGGCGTGGGCAAGCTGTCCCGGGATCAGTTCGCGCTGGCCATGTGGCTCGTGAAGAGAGCTGTCCGGGGCGAAGCTCCGCCGGCCGCGCTGGCTCCCAACATGGTCCCGCCCAGCCTCAACCACCAGCAGGACATTGCACAGGTATGTTAGACTTAAAGCATAGAAGCTTACCAGATTTTCTTTAGCACTATTCGTATTTTATTATAGCTTTAGCGCCTTCAGTAAGTATCGGAAATACATCGCGGACATAGAGAGAAGAGTGAATGCAGGGAATATAGTATATTAAGTGATGAGAAAGCTACTTGGAAGCCGGTACTTAAGCCAAAAGGCGCTGTTGGCCATGCATAACTGAGTGCTTGCCGACGCTGTTATAAGAAGGAGAATGAAAGCAGGAGAATTGCGCTCGAAATGCGAGCTCCGCGGAAGATGTGCGGAGTCAAGCTAACCGACCGTATTCACAACAGCGTAGTAAGAAAGCGAACAAGTATGAAAGATAGTATTGGTGAAAGATGAGAAAGGGTATTCTCCATTGGTTCGGGCTTATAAAAGGAATGTCAGAAGAAACAATGACAAAACAGATATACAATGCGAAAGTGGAAGGATGTAGGTACCGGGGAATACCTAGACTCTTACCATGACCAAATAGACAGTCTTATCTGAAAGACAAGTCAAGAGTCTCCGTAACCGGCGAGCGTGTATGAGACGAACTATGAGAGTGGAGGAAGCCAGAGAGGTATGTAAGGAAAGAGCCTGTTGGAACTCTGTACTCTCTGCCTACCCCGTAAGGGATCTGGCGTGATGATATAGATAGAGAGATAGATAGACTCAAATCTTATATTTTGTATTAACTTAATGTTACTTAAACTGCCTCGTTGGTCTAGTGGCAAAGCGCGGCGCTTTGTGATTGCGAGGCCCTGGGTTCAAATCCTAGGTCGGACAAATGTATTTTTTCTAGCGAAATATTTCCAGTACGAGTCCGGAGTCTGGAATTGTGCCTAGAATATGGCAATAGACTCGCCCCCTATTATATGGGACCTAACATCATCGACGAAAAGTAGGTGTACTCAGTACACCTTCGTCACCCCTGCTTGGGGAATATAGGCGTGACGGTGTTTATTTTTTTACTTTATTGATTACTTAAATTAGGGTTCCTTACATTTTTATGACAACCAATTTTATTATTATGTTCATGTATTAAGGTCTTATCACTTCAATGTCAAATTGTGCATCGTCAAAAGTGTCACATTACGCGAGGTTTTTTCAGTTACCACTACAAAACAAATGATGTTGAAAACAGTACTTTATTGACAATAGTGCCACAATTCACGTTCGCCTGTACCCTCTGTAACGCGCAACGCGCTCTGCAACATGCAACGCAACGCCGGCAAGCGCTACCATCAGCGCTAAGGTCACGTGATGGTTCCGGTGCAAATGTGCGCCTCCCCACACCGCCAGCTTTATCGTACCGGCCAGAGCGTCTAACTGCCAACAACTGGAATTATATACGGAGTCATATCCTCAGTGGCGATCCAGAGTGAACGCAGGAGGCAATGGCATCCCACGTCAGGTACCCTTACATTCCTCAAGTGAGTCTGGCAGAGGTATTCTGTGTATAACATCGTATATATATTATAACAAGATACACAGTTCCGTTCAAAAGTTTCACGAAAAAACGTCCCCAAATTGATATGAGTAGTTTGTGATATAAACATAAATTAGGGCATATTGTACCTTACTCGTGTCACTTAAAGTTGTATTTGCATTGCAATAAACACCAAGCAATAAAATTTTACGACCTAAGCTCCCCGGTAGGTCACGAAGTGAGTAGTCCGCACCCAAGAGAGAAAGAGACAGTTGCGGACTGCATACAATGTTAAAATTGAACTAAATAATTGAAAAATGCATCAATTTAATGCGAATTATTTTACACAACACAGTATAGAATAAATCTGAAGTGATAATTACTTAAAATAAAACATTGCTTTTTTTGCATAATTATTACAGTTTTTAATTGCCCAGTTCGGCATGTTTGCCTCGCGGTAAACAAGCGACTAAAAGCGTAACACTGCTTTGATCGATGGCGTACAACCACATATCATCCACGTTCGAATCTTTTGTCGAACCATGTGTTTTCCTTAGAATATATCCGAAGCCACATCCAGTCGTAATTTCACGTCGCGCGGTGAAAGCATAAATTTAACAAACGCCCGCTCACTCCGCACTACCCACCCGCGTAATGTTGGCAGCCCGGAAAGATAACCACTTTTTGGGGTAAATGTTGATGTCATTAGAGTAGATGATAATAAAATAGTTGTTGCGGTAACGTGTATTTTTATGCATATTAAACTCAAGAAATAGATATTCTTGAACTGTTAAGGTTTTTTATACTTGAAGGTTGTTATACGTTAAGGTTTGTAGTAATTTAATGTAGGGAAAATATATTTTTATCATCTTAACTGAATATTAACACCGTGATGTAGTAGTAGTTGACTATATAAATAAAATAAAAAAGCCTTTATTTCTACTAGTAATTATTTACATCTATCATTAATCTATCTTATATATCTATACATAGTGTTTGTTTTTTTTTTTATTACTTTATTCTAGTAGTCGCCTCGGCGGCTTAGTCCTCCCCTAACTCTCTCCACTTCGCTCTCTCTCGTGCCGTGGTCATCCAGCCGGGTCCACATTTCCGTACAAAAATGTCTCTCCAGCTCATTCTCGGTCTGCCTTGCTTTCTCTGGCCTGTCAAGACGAAAAGAGTGACAGAATGGATCCCATTCTGTCACTCTTTTCGTCCATCTGTCGTTGTCCAGTCTACAAACATGTCCGACCCAATTCCACTTTTTCATTCTTTTTTTTTTTCTTATGTATGTTATCTTTGTTCTTAGCCTGATATTTAGATTACTTATTTTGTCTGAAAGTTTCATCCCTAACATGCTTCTTTCCATTTTTCTTTGAAAAATAGCAAGCCATTCCTCATCTCCCTTTCTCAACGCTCATGTTAGGCGAGGCAGGATTGTCGTTTCATAAAATCATTTCATCATTTGATAAAATTTCACACCATATTTTAGTCGCGAAATTGGCAAGTATCGGTATACACGGCGATCTCCTTAGATGGCTTGAATCTTATCTGAGAGATAGAAATCAAGCGGTAACAATCAAAGGCTACACTTCCAATTTTCTACCTGTAACTTCCGGCGTCCCACAAGGATCGCATCTTGGTCCTTTGTTATTTAATATTTTCATAAACGATGTGGCTCAAGTGTTTAAGTATTCTAATATTTTATTATATGCTGATGATAAGAAAATTTTTAGAAAAATTAATTCATCTAATGACTGCACTTCATTACAAAATGACTTGAATAGTCTATGTGAATACTGCATTGATAATGGTTTGAACGTGAATATTGATAAATGTTGTGTAATTAGTTTTTATAGAAAAGCAAACCCGATTATATTCGATTATAATATGTTTGGACATAGTTTGAAGAGGGTATCTGAGGTCCGTGATCTGGGAGTGCTTTTAGATAATGAACTTAATTTCAGGAGTCATATTGATCTCATTACCAACAAAGCCTATAAAATGTTAGGTTTTGTTTTAAGACAAGGTAAAGAATTCAAAAAATTCCATACTTACTTAATACTCTATAATGCCTTTGTACGTTCACACCTTGAGTACGCATCAATCGTTTGGAATCCTAACTATACAGTTCATAAACAGTCTATTGAACGTATACAAAACAAATTTCTAAAAAAATTACAATTTAGACAAATCAACACCCCTAACTTTAATTTTCAAGTAATGCATGTAACATCATTAGAAAATCGTCGTACACAGAGAGATATAATATTTATATACAAATTACTTCATAATTTGACCGATTCTCCTTATTTGCTCAGCAAAATAGGTCTGCGTTGTCGAAGGCCGACTTCCCGCTGTAAAGAGGTTTTACATGTTCCATTTGCCAGGACCGTCCATAAAAAGAATAAATTTATAATACGCAGTGCCAGCTGCTACAACAGCAAATTTAATGATATCGATATCTTTCATTTGTCACTTTCTAGGTTTAAGAAAGAACTTAGAATAAGGCTACAAATTTGTTAAAAATCATTTTTATAAGTTTTATTTTCAATTTTTCAATTCTACCGGCCGTACATAGTTGTTTATTTTCATTATTGGAAACTTTATTGGTGAATGTGTTATAATTTATGTGTACCTTTTTAACTTCTGCATTTTTTGTACTGTGTGTTTCCTTTACCTTAATAAATAAATAAATAAAATAAATAAACTCTTTTCTTTATATTGGTCTTGACTTCTTTGTTCTTCATCACTTCCTTAAGACCCCAGTACCTTTTCCAAGATATTGCTATTCGTCTTTGTATGTCCCTTTTGGTGCAGCATTCAAACGACACCAATTGTCCTAAATATTCATAGTCTTTTACGTATTCTATACTGACACCGTCAACTTTAATCTCATGAGTCTGTCCATTTGTTACTATTTTTGTTTTTGATGTGTTCAGTAACAGTCCCACTTTTTTACTTTCTTTCGCTAGTTCGTCAACCATAGTCTCTAGGTTCTGCGCATTTTCGGCGAACACCACAATGTCGTCTGCAAATCGAAGGTGGCTCAAGTATTCTCCATTAATTTTTACTCCTCTGCTGTTCCAATTAAGTTTTCTGAAAACGGATTCCAGTACGGCTGAAAAACACTTAGGTGATAATGGGTCCCCTTGCCTGACCCCTCTTTTAACCGGGAATTCTATACCGTCCCTTTCTAGTCGCACTTTAGCCATACATTTGGAGTAAACGTTCTGAATGACATTAATATATTTGTTATGGATACCTTGTTGTGATGATGCTGCCCATATCGCCTCGTGGCTCAATAAGTCGAAAGCTTTTGAATAGTCTATAAAGCACATGTACAATGTAATTCCGAATTCACTAGTCTTTTCTATCATTTGCGTCACTACTTATATATGATACATGGTTGAAATTTTTTTCCGGAATCCGGCTTGTTCGCGTGATTGGCTTTCATCAAACTTATTTGCAATTCCATTCTAAAATACTTTGTATAAGTTAGTCATAAGGCTTATTGGTCTGTAGTTTCCAATTTCGGTACGGTTTCCCTTTTTATGTAACAGTGTTATTGTAGATTTCGACCATTGGTCTGGCGTTGTTTCTTTATCCATAATATTATTAAACATTATCTGTAAAGGTTCCTGTTATATATCACATAAAAACTTCAAGACTTCGTTTGTGATATTGTTACTTCCTGGAGTCTTACAATATTTTTGGGTCTTAATGGCGTACTCTATCTCACTCTTCAAAATGCTCTGTGGTGCGGTTAATGGAGTCGTAGTACTTTAAAAAATCATGTTTACTGTGGTCGTTGTTGGTCTTGGTTGCGTAGAGTTCTTTGTTGAAGGATGTCGCTTCATTATTTATATCCGGGCGTCTTATCAATGTCTTTCTCTGTTTGTTTTTAAGATTTGTTATCCATTCTTTTTTGTTAACTAGTGCCTTATACGCTACTCGTAGGCCTCCTGTTTTATATATAACATTTTCTAGTGTGCTTTGTCTTTTTGTTTTCTTGTTCTGTGATATGTTTCTGTTTATTTCTTTACTAATCTTTTTTATTTCTAATTGTTTTTGTTTGGTTCTTTTTTCTTTGTATAATACCTTTCCCTTTTCCAAAAGTTCTTTTGTTTTTTCATTAATGTAGTGTATCTTTTGCGTGTTTGTTATTGGTACTTGTTTTAAGAACAATTTTATGTCATTCTCCAGCCTGTCATACTGACTTTGTACATCGACTGTTGATCTCATAGATTCCTTGAACTTATTCTTCCAAGATTCGATACTATCTTTTGATATTCTTACAAACTCCCTGATATATGTAAATGATTTAGTATACTTTCGTTTTTGCTTGGTTTCAATCAGTAACTTGCATCGGATCATTCTATGGTCCGTATTGAAATTTAAGCTATGTATTACATCGAAGCTTCGAACCAGAGCAGGTTTATTTGTGAGTATGTAATCGATCTCGTTAAAGTTTCTCCCATTTGGATGTCGCCAAGTCCACTTTTGCTGATTTTTACATTTGAACATGCTGTTTACAATTTTGTAATTTTTTTCCAAGACACACTCTACTAGTCTTTGTCCATGCTTGCTCCTTTTCCCGTGAGTGTATTTTCTAAATACTCTTTCTTCGCCTCTATGTATTTCTCCTACCCTTGCGTTAAAGTCACCAATTCATATTATGTTCTTACTATGTGCAGAGTCTAGTGCGTATTCTACTGATTGGTAGAATACCTCGATATCTTCCTCTGTGTATGATTCTGTAGGTGCATATACTTGAACCAAAGACCATGTAGAGTGCTCTGACATTTGGATTTCTAAAGTAGCTACTCTATCTGAGAGAGCTTTGAAGCTTATTATAATTTTTTAAAGTGCTTTTTAACTAAAAATCCAACTATGTTTCTTCCATTTACCGCTGAAGTGTGATAAAAAATATAATCAGGGTATTCTTCGATTCTCTCTTTTTCCCTTCTAGTTTCACTCAAACCCATAATATCCTAACCACTCCGATCTAGGTCTCGAACCTATTCGCGCCTTTATTAAAAAGGCGTCAACACGTCACTTCGCGAACGCATCTTCCCATGCGAATCCGTTAATCGTAGCCACCGCCGACTACGACCTCCCTCGCGACCCCTGCCGCTACCGCCGGCCGAGACATGTTCTCACCGACCCCCCCGATGCTTTGTCATCCCTTCTTTCCGCTCAGAATACGAGCGACGCCGTAGACGCAGACGCAGTAGTAGATCCCCTCCCATAGCCGGCGGTCGACCGGTGCGCTTAGTAGTGCACCGGTCCCCCTACAGCGACTGTCCCAACCGAGGGCGCCTCTCCGAGGCGCCCTCGAGTATGTCGCCTCTTGCCCTTCTGGCTGGCTGGAGCGTAGTGGTTGCACGCTCGCCTTTAAAATCCGGTGAAGCTGTAGAGGCCTCGAGGCCAACAGCGTAGATCATTCACACACACACACACACACCCATAATATCCCATTTGAGAGATTTCATTGCATGGGTTAGCTATATTATTCTGCTATCCGACAAAAGAGTTTTCACATTGTAACACGTCACATACAGATAGAGAAATTGGTTATTTTTATTTCTGATTTTAGGATTTATTTTATTTAGATATTTTAGTTTTTTTGTACCTCATAAATATCATTACTTGTCGTAGTAGAAGAAATGGGTTTCATTTGTGATGGGGGCAGGTAGTTTGTTATATTTTGTGGTTTATTTTTCTTTGACGCTTGTGTATTTCGTATTTCCTTGTGCTTTGACGCTTGTGTATTTCGTATTTCCTTGTGTTGTGTTGACTATATAAGTACCATTTAATACCAGAACTTATAAAGTCCTCAGCAAATAAAATTAGGGAAAAATGAAATTGTTTTACTAGCAACACTAACAAAATGGACGCGTCTTTTACTATGACAATTACAGATGGAAGAATTAATTCGATATTTAAATAATACGGCACCGGAATGCGCTAGTTACGTATGAAATGGTATCCTATCATGTTTCTTTTTGAGCTCAACAGCATTTTGACAGGTGGAAACGACACAAGACGACTTAATTCAATTTAATTTGACCCGCGCAGAGCACGTGAGTTCGCACGACGGTCCCACAGTGATTACTCGCGTGAACATGTGGCTACTTGCTTTGCAGGTGGTAAATATTGCTTCAATATAGTGCGCGCCCGCGGCTACTAGATTATTTTTATTAAAAAAAAAACCCTCACGCCTATATTCCCCAGAGGGGGTGGCAGAGGTGTACTGAGTACACCCACGTTTCGCCGACGATGTTAGGTCCCATGTAATAGGGGGCGAGCGTATTGCCATATACCGGGCACAATTTCAGACTCCGGACTCATAATGGGAATTTTTCGTTAGAAATACTACATTTGTCCGACCTAGGATTTGAACCCAGGACCTCGTGATCACAAAGCGATGCGCTTTGCCACCAGACCAACGAGGCAGTTTTATTTTAAGGTGTTTTTATATTGAAAAATTCGTAGTAACATTGAGGACTGTGCCCGTAATAAATGCAAATCAATTACATTGGGACCGAACTTCGGTGAAACTATACGTTTCACCGAAGTTCGGTCCCAATGTAGTACGGCTGCGACCACCGGTTGGGGAATTTAAGTGTATGATGTTTTCTGTTTCTTTTTAAAAAAACTTAGCTATTCATTAAGACTTATGCCTATGCCATGGGTGCATTAACAAACATAAAAATGTACATATACAAATACCCAGACCGACGCAAATAATTGTGGGTCACACAAAGATTTATCTTGTGCGGGAATCGAACCCGCATATATTCGACCCAGTGTTCTTAAGCTCCTAATCACTGTCACGCCAAATCGTCCGTCTTTATATTGACATTATTTAAACTATAAAAGTAGGGGAGCGAGAGTGAACCTCTTAGAACTGTCTGACTTAGAACTAAACTCTGTCTATCTCGCAAGAGATGATATAGATGGGCGCAGAGATAATAATAATAATAATATGATGTCACCCAGGATGTGGTGGCCTTTCTGGTTCGTCGGACTTGATAAAGATAAGCAGGGGTATCTTTCAGGGCGACAGTTTGAGTCCGTTGTGGTTCTGCTTAGCTTTGAATCCATTAAGTGTTATACTTAAGGATTCAAAGCTAGGTTACCATTTGCGGAGGGAGAGTGAGCCTATATCTCATCTACTGTACATGGATGACTTCAAGTTGTACGCTTCGAAGAAAACAGATCTGATGGAGTTGCTCAAAATAACCGGCAATTTTAGCAACGACATCGGAATGGAGTTTGGAGTAGACAAGTGTGCGGTCATCCATGTACAAAGAGGGAGAGTTGAAGATTCTTTTAATCTACAGCTCTCTGAAGATATATCCCTCAGGTCTCTCTCTGAAATGGATTCCTACAAGTATCTTGGTATGTCACAAGCCTTAAGTATAGCGGAACAGGATATGAAACAATCATTGAAGGATCGGTTCTTTGCCCGCCTGATAAAAGTGTTAAAAAGCCTTCTATCAGGTGGAAATAAGGTCCGAGCTTTCAATGGTTGGGTCATGCCTGTTCTTACATACTCTTTTGGCATACTAAGGTGGACTCAGTCTGAACTGGATGCCCTGGATAGAAAGGTCCGTCGATTGCTGACAGCGTATCGTATGCATCACCCGCGGTCGTCTGGTATGAGGTTGTACATCCCGCGGAAGTGCGGTGGTCGTGGGTTTTTAAACGCTAAGACACTACACAACCGCGAGGTGTGCAATCTCAGACAGTACTTTTTGAGTGTATCCGTGGTGATGTATCGAGATGTTGCCGCAATCGATAGAGGCCTAACTCCGCTTTCCTTGGCAAACGGGAACTGGCGAAGGCCCCAGGTATTAAGTACTTCGGACCGCACAGCCATATGGAAGGGCAAGGAGCTACACGGACGGTTCTATCGGACTCTTACAGGGCCTGATGTGGACCAGCTCGCTTCCGTGACCTGGCTACGCTTCAGCAACCTTTTTGGGGAAACTGAAGGCTTTGTCTTTGCAATTATGGACGAAGTTATCATGACGAACAACTACCGGAAGCACATCCTAAAGGACGGCACGGTTGACATTTGTCGGGCATGCCACCGTCCCGGTAAGTCTATTAGACACGTAGTTTCCGGTTGTTCTCGTCTTGCTAACGGAGAGTACTTGCACAGACACAACCAAGTGGCTAGGATTATCCATCAGCAACTTGCTCTTAAATATGGCCTTGTGGACTCTGAAGTACCGTACTACCAGTACCAGCCTCTTCCAGTTTTCGAAAGTGGTCATATCACGCTCTACTGGGATCGATCTGTTATCACGGATAGGACTATTGTAGCCAATAAACCTGATATCGTGATAATAGATCGATCGATGCGTCGTGTAATGCTAGTTGATGTCACCATTCCGCATGATGAGAACCTTGTGAAGGCCGAAAAAGAAAAATTATCAAAATATTTGGACCTGGCCCATGAGGTTACCGCCATGTGGAATGTTGATTCAACTATCATAATTCCGATGGTCGTTTCAGTCAACGGCCTTATAGCGAAGAGCTTCGATGAACACCTTCTCGCTAGGCAGTTGGGTGAAGGGCCTGATACAGAAGGCAGTAATGTTGGACACGGCACGCATTGTGAGGAGGTTCCTCTCTTTGGAGCCCTGACCGCCGGTAGCATGGGTCGTAGACCTTGCTGTCGGTGGAGCACATTTTTTTTTATACAATATATATAAGAATATTTGTATTTTATATTTTTATATATATTTTATAAGAAATTATACTGAATAAATATATACATAATAATAATACTTTATTTCACCAAAAATAGTGTACAATGAAACAACAGATTACATACAAGTAATAGTAATAGATCAAATGACATTATATTTTTGTTTTAAACTGTTTGATTGAACTCAGGTGCCCAAATTAAGAATTAACTTGTGTTATGGACACCAGTGCTCGCTTCTTAGAAAGTTGAGCTAGAACTATGACATCACAGCAGAGTTTATTAGAATGTATAATGTGTTCTCGAAAAAGTGCACGGTGTGGACAAATACTTACGAGCAAGTATTATAAATAAAGTTTTATTTTATAGCTTCAGTTGGAATAATTAAAATTTGAGCATATTCTCTGTTTCAATATAATTTTTAGTTAGAAGAAACTTAATTACACTTATTTTACATTGATGCCTGTTCATAGGATAAATATTACACATTTTGTTCATTTGGTTATATATAATATTTCCAATGACATTAAAGTGTCGTTTGGCCATAGTCGTTCTAAAAGCTGTTGATGGACAAATATTATATGCTCGTCGCTTTTTTAAGGCGTTGCTGTCAAACTTAAGAGAAGAGTGCTTCCTTAGGATCGTATGGAGAATAAATAACTGTCTCACAGTAAGGACCTGACAATTGGTGTACAGCTTACAAGTTGGGTATCGGAAAGGTCTAGAGGTCATGACCTTCAACACCGCTCGTTGAGCGCGCTCCAATATCAAGAACATGGTTTTAGATGCACCCCCCCACACAGAGATGCAGTATGATAAGATGGCTTGACAAAGTGCATAGTACACAGTTTTTAGTGTCTCGATATCTGCAGAGTACCGCAGTTTTTTAAAGATAAAGATAAGTTTCCTTGTGCGAGACGTTAGCGATTCTAATTGTGGTTTCCAGTTTAAAAGACTATCGACTTGTACACCAAGATATTTGGTTTGGTAAGACCTCTTCACCGATCTGCAACTACAACCAGTGTATGGAGGAGAGATTGAGCATGAGTGCGCTTTAAGTATAAAAGAGTCCAGTTTCGGTTGCAACGCTTGCTTTAGGGCAAAGGTCAGGTAGGTGGTCTTATTTAAATTCAGAGTGAGAAGGTTGTGGGAAAGCCAGCTCATAACTTGGCCAAGGGCATACTCAGCGTGGGAAAATGCATCGATCCAGTCCTTTCCATGAATGAGTAACGCTGTATCATCAGCATACGTAAAAATGGAACAGTTTGGAACACAGAGTTGACAAAGTGAGTTAATATAAATGAGAAAAAGTGTAGGGCCTAAAATAGAGCCTTGTGGAACACCATAAGTGAGAGTCACAGTATTACTGATGTGTGAACCTATTTTGACACATTGGGTTCTGTTTGAGAGATAGTCTTTAAAAATATCAAGTCCTTTGCCTCGAATTCCAAGTCCTTCCATTTTCGACAAAAGGTGGGGAATAGAGACGGTGTCAAAGGCCTTAGTAAGGTCTAGAAAAATTCCAAGGCATTTTTTTCTAGAGTCTAATTTTTCAACAATGCTTTCAACCAACGCCGCAACCGCATCTTCCGTAGATTTCTTGCTTCGGAACCCAAACTGATTAGGTGCTAGGATATTATGTGTTTCTAAATATTTCATTAAACGAGTATTTAAAAGTTTTTCCAAAATTTTCGAGATGGCAGGTAATACAGAAATTGGCCTATAGTTGTTTACGCTACCTCTATCTCCACCCTTGAAAACGGGATAAACAATAGCCTTCTTAAACATATTAGGGAAGGTGCCCGTGGCAATTGAGATATTGCAAATATGAGTAATCAATAGAATCAGTTTAGGTGCACATGCCTTAATGATCTGAGGAGACACACCATCCCAGCCAACCGCAGAGTTTGTACGTAGACCAGAAATTAATTCCCTGATTTCGACCTCGTCCGTGGGAAGTAGAGCAAAAGAGTTTACAAATGATTCTGATTGAGAAAATTGAGGATTAGGTATAGTTGTGGGAGGGATCCTTTCAGCTAGGTCTCTACCAATATTAGAGAAAAAGTTATTAATCTGGTTAAGCGCGGATATTGTATTCACTGAAAGATTAATTAGTTCTACAGGGGGTGTAGCAATACGATGCAAGTCAGTTATGCTTTTAATTACTCTCCATGTAGCTTTTACATTATGTTTGGCTTTCATGAATTCGGTTTTTTCATAAGCGCGTTTTAATCTTTTAAGTAATTTATTGCAGAAATTCCTATAACGAACATAAGTAATCTTAAGCAAGTAGTTATTAGGTTCCTTTTTAAAAGCACGGCACATAGAATCTCTATTTCGGATACACCTAAGCAATCCGGGTGTAATCCACGGTTTAAGGAGCCTACATTTTGATGATGTTTTAACAGTTTTTGAATGTTTTTTTATAATTTGGTCAATTGTGGAAACCAAATAACTAGTGGCCCAGTTCGCGTCGTTGGATTTCAAAACATCGGTGAAATCTGTATTAGAAATTTCTTTATAGACAGCAGGGTAATCAGTAACTGAGCGTGAATAGTTGGCGTGGACGCGCATAGGTATAGTTTCGACACATACGAGGACTGGTGCATGGTCTGTTATGTAAGTGTCCACTACAATAGTCGTTGATTTTGCATCTGATTTTAGAAAAACGTGATCTAAGCAGTTATTTAGACGGGTGGGAAGAGTGTGAGTTGGAAGAAATCCATGCGATGCAGTTAGATTAAGGTATTCATTCGCCTTCGGGTTCAATTCCAAGGAAGCAATATTAATGTTCATGTCACCTACTATAATAACATGTTTCTGATTTGAGTTAGAGGTAAGCACATTATCTAGACTTTTGATGAAATTATCATGATTAAGAAAAGATGGGGACCGATACAGTGCAATTATGACTAAATTACTAAAGTTGAGTTTGCAAACTAAGCAGTTACCATCCAAGAAATCAGGTTCCCTTACTTGATGAGTTAAGTAAGACCGGATGTATATAATAACCCCGTCGTTCTGGTTATTATTACTCAATGTGTGATATGATGAATACCCCTCTAGAACAGGAATTATCGGAGTTTTGTTAATCCAGAATTCTGATAGACAAATGACGTCTGCAGTCACATGAATACTGACAAGAAAAGCTCTAAGTTTCTCAAAATTGTGGTTGACACTACGAATATTTAAGTGAAGTATCTTTTAATCCTGCATACTCTTTGTTACAAAGTTAATACATTCTTCTGGCTTACAAGATCGAGAAAGTTGAGTACCAAACTCATCAAGTTCATTAGAAATGTAATTTAATGTGAGCGATGGTCAAAATGTAATCAGATTAATGATTAACCGTCCCCACATGGGGAATATAAGCGTGATAATGTATTAATGATTAACGATTACAATTACATTTTGTACTTTTCAACGTTTACGATTACACTTTTAATCTTGAATCGTGATTGAATATTATGTAATCAGATTAATGATTAACCACCCCCACTTAAGGAATATAAGCGTGATAATGTATTAATGATTAACGATTACAATTACATTTTGTACTTTTCAACGTTTACGATTACACTTTTAATCTTGAATCGTGATTGAATATTATGTAATCAGATTAATGATTACCACCCCCACTTAAGGAATATAAGCGTGATAATGTATTAATGATTAACGATTACAATTACATTTTGTACTTTTCAACGTTTACGATTACACTTTTAATCTTGAATCGTGATTGAATATTATGTAATCAGATTAATGATTAACCACCCCCACTTAAGGAATATAAGCGTGATAATGTATTAATGATTAACGATTACAATTACATTTTGTACTTTTCAACGTTTACGATTACACTTTTAATCTTGAATCGTGATTGAATATTATGTAATCAGATTAATGATTAACCACCCCCACTTAAGGAATATAAGCGTGATAATGTATTAATGATTAACGATTACAATTACATTTTGTACTTTTCAACGTTTACGATTACACTTTTAATCTTGAATCGTTATTGAATATTATGTAATCAGATTAATGATTAACCACCCCCACTTAAGGAATATAAGCGTGATAATGTATTAATAATTAACGATTACAATTACATTTTGTAATCTTCAACGTTTACGATTACACTTTTAATCTTGAATCGATATTGAATATTATGTAATCAGATTAATGATTAACCACCCCCACTTAAGGAATATAAGCGTGATAAGAATCGTGATTGAATATTACAAAATGCAATTGTAATTATTAATCTGATTTCATTTTGCCCATCTCTGGTTGGGCGTGACGATATAAAACTGTAATTACCTGTACAAATTAGCGTCTTCGTAGAGAATATCAGTGAACACGAGGTGGTCGCGTACGTTGATGTGGACTCGGCCGCCACTGCCCTTGTCCAGGCCGCGCGGAGACACGCGCTTCTTACCTACCCGCCATGCTACGAGCACGTCGCGTAATGTCGTACTGAAATATGTATAAAAATAACAGTCAAAAGTCAAATAGACTTTACTGGAGATCTTGTAACTATCTTACCATGACCAAATAGACCAAGTCTTGTCTGAAGGTCAAGTCAAGAGTCTCCGTAACCGGCGAGCTTGTATGAGACGATCTATGAGAGTGGAGAAAGTCAGAGAGGTATGTAAGGAAAGAACCTGTTGGAACTCTGTACTCTCTGCCCACCCCTCAAGGGATCTGGCGTGATGATCTAAATACTCGCAGATAGATTGTAACTATCATCATCATCATTAGTTGAAAGACGTCGATTGTCTAAAATCGAAGTATATTTTCTGCAGTTCAGTTACATATCATTTGATTCTAATGACTCCTACATACATGCCGACCGTCACCGCCCCGATTTTGGACATGCGAGTTTGGATGTCTGATGTTTACGTATGTATTATGATGAATTGGAACGCCGAACGGGAGAATTATTCTAATAACCAATTAAAATATTTGTTTATTATTAAAGCTTACTTGAATAATGCAGTAAAAACGTTATGTTTGTAGAATAGTTTTCCTTGTAAACCGTCAACTTTTTAATTCACAGTTGATCGAGGTCGTTGAATTTTTTAAAAGATACACACCCCGTCACGCCTATATTCCCCAAGCGGGGGTGGCAGGGGTGTACTGAGTACACCCACTTTACGCCGACGATATACCGGCCACAATTCCAGACTCCGGATTCATACTGGGAAGTTTTCGTTAGAAAAACTTCATTTGTCCGACCTAGGATTTGAACCCAGGACCTCGTGATCACCAAGCGATGCGCTTTGCCACCAGACCAACGAGGCAGTCAAAGATAGACATTCCTGTATTTGGATCGCATAGTGAATGTCAAGCCGCGATTGTTTGCGGCAGTGCCGACGGCATAGTGTGTAATATATATTTACCCCGGGCATCGAATCACAAAAGGTTGGCCATATTCCGCGAATATTGTGTCTCTAGCTGGTAATGGCGGTTGTTTCGGCAGGCGCTGGGAGAGCGAGTACACCCCGGCTGTGTTGTTTGCTCGCTCTAATACCTCCCCCGTGTCTGAGCGCAGCTCGAAAATAGTTTCTTCACATTTCACCTGAAATTACTATAATGACAAATTGTCTTCTAACCTTATAAGCTATAAATATAATAAGATTTAGATACATAACTCTCTGCCTACCCAGCAAGGGATCTGGCGTGATGATATAGATAGATAATACATAAGATTGCATTGGAGACATAATGATATTTTAAATTGGGATTCATCTTATTTTCTTTTACTTTTGAAATGAAAAGTTCTTCAGGCGCGTTGGGCATTTTTTGAGATTAAAAAAAAACAAGCTCGCGACTCTGTTACCGTTACCGACGACCCCTTTGTATATAAAAAAAAATCAAAAACTGTTTCCTGACGATTCGAAGTACACTCGTAGTTGTTCAAGTTTTCACTTCTGTCGGCATTCCCCGAGTGCTGCGCTAGTATTTATTGTTGCGTCGTGGGTGCGTTTACAAACATGAAAATTCACACAAATACCCAGACCGGAACAAATAATTATGGATCGCACAAAGATTTGTCCCGTGCGGGACTCCAACCCGCGACTATTAGACGCAGTGGATAGAGCGACTAAAGCTCTTAGGCCTCGGACACGAAGTCAGCGGGAGCGGGGCGGTGGCGGCGGCGGCGCGGGGAGCGGCGCGTTTCAATGCATACATTTATATGGCACTGGTCTGGTATAATATATATGTACGTAAAAATACCTTGCACATAGCGATCATAATTTCGCTGCGGCGACGCAACACGGCGGGGATATGTCGAATGGCTCGCGGCAGATGAAGCGACCGACACGGAATACCGGAGGGGAAGGCTGCAAGCAATAAACCTATGATATATGTGGATAAACTTGCTTCATAAAAATTACATTCCCGTCATTCGCTTTTCCTTCTCCTGTTTCTTTTCTAATTAAATTTGGTCCGGGTTCTAAAACACAGCGCTTCTGGGACATGCCAAGGTACATTGGTGTCATCTATGTAGACCATTATGGATCCTGGCTTAGAATGGTGAGAATGTGTGGCGGGCTTAGTTCCATAAACAAAAAATAAACTTGCTTCTTAATACCCGGTTTACTCACTGCCGACTCTCGCGTGAAGTGAGGTAAGCTTAGTCGTATAAACGCCTCGCTTACCCTCTACTTCCCTTCTTACACTATCACTACCCATCGCTTTCACCATTGGCGTTTTTTTAACGGGCGTCATCGTCTGACAGGGCTTGCCCAATCAGTGTTGCCGGTTTTGAAATCTTTTTGAAATTTTGAGAACAAAATATTTTTGGAAACATTTCATGATAAGTGCAGTGATAGCCTAGTGGTTAGACCGTTGGACTGCAAAGTCAGAGGTCTCGGGTTCACCCCTAGGCACGTACCCCTGTCTTTTCGAAAGCATGGGCGTATTAAAAATTAACTATCACTTGCTTTAACGGTGAAGGAAAACATCGTGAGGAAACTTGCATGCCTAAGAGTTTCTCGAAGGTGTGTGAAGTTCGCCAATCTGCACTTGGCCAGCGCGGTGAACTATGGCCTACACCCTCTCAGTTTGAGAAGAGGCCCGTGCCCAACGGTGGGACAGTTTCTTAACAGGGCTAATATTATTATATTCATGATAAGACAAAAATATTTTTGGAGAAAAACTTAATGAATCATGAATCTAAACAAATATATAAAATACTAAAAATATGAGTATGACACATCAGAAAAACGCACGGTAAATTATAAATTTTGGCTTAGAGATATTTTTATGAAAATAACATCATTTGGGGAAATGAAACATCTAAATCAACTTCGATTCATTCGTAAGAAATGAATTACCGTCTCTACTCTGCGATCTAATTTGCCGCTAATAGCGTATCATATGAACAATATTGAGGTTTATATTAGTTCGTGATATGAAGAATGAAATACGCTAAAACTGGTCGAACTTGTGGGTAACGGTGCGGCTGTCGGGGTTGTCCTGCGTTCTATTATTGTGGGTTTTCTACTGAAATATTTTCAGTAATAACAATGATTCAGTATAGTAATGATTGAAATCGTATTGACTTAATTCATACACCTATTTACAGTAAAATTCCTGCTTTCCTACATCGATCTCTGGCCCGATTGGAAACATAAAGCATTTATATCTTTACGTCAGATCTCTTGCGTGGTAGGCAGATAATACAGAGTTCGAACAGGTTCTTTCCTCTGGTCACATAGATTTTTTCTTTATTTTTTTGTAAAATAATGTCACGATATCTCAAGCAATTAGTTTCAATTCGTTGGTAATCACATGCTTTAGCTTACGGCATATCTATTTACCTACAATACGATGGGTATTCAGCGCACAATGAGCGTGGCTAATGGTGCTTCAAATCGATTACACCCTGTATGCGCCTGCGACCATTCGCCCACGCTTATCGCTACGACTTAGTGTGTCAAGTAGTTAGTGACAAACACGTACATACCTACCTTAAATGCATTGTGAACAATAAAGTTGGAAAGTAATCGGAGAAATGGTGAGAAATATTATTTTTCTAATTGTTTCATTGTGCTAAAGTTAAAAATTAAAAATCATTTACTTGTATAAGTAAAAAAATCACTTGACGTTTTTATAGGTTTCTTTTTTGTGATTTTATTATTGTAGTGTAAAAAATACTTTAAATATTCCAAACCCGCGATATTAAAGTTATTACTAAGCGTAACATATCTGTGTATATGGTTATTTCAGTTAACGCTCTAATTTGTAAACTACAAGGCTTATTTTTTCTGTTCTTGCTTTTTAGCTGTCGATATTTCATTGGACCAGCTACGTATACAAAATACCGATCAACAATTTTCCCTATTCCGATTCTTACTACATTTTCTGTACTTTACGAGGAGAGTTTAAAAAATTCTAGCAGTCCTATAAAAGGCTGAGACATGTTAAACAATTTTACAATAAAAATTCTCGCGGTGGTCACCGACGAGACGCTCTAGGATCTACAAATAGAACGCACCGGTGCCCCTCTCTTGTACCTCATTCGATTCGATGTGTGAAAGCGTTTGAAACAATAATGACTTGCCCACACCTTCGCGGTGCTTATAGTAGTTTGGAGCCACGTATGGAGAGCATCGTATGGACCACACCCTAAATTGCGATTGCTGGAAAAAGTAAGGGCTATCTTTTAAGCACGGGGCTGCAGGGCTTGGGTTCATTCATTACTACCTTTGACTACCTGTTTAAGGATACGGGCATGAAATTATGAGTACAGGGATCCTTGTTTGAGTGTTAAGAAAATTAAATGGTAACCTTCAAATAATGACATTGTTGCTTTATCCAGAACGCTCTTTCCATCTAACGCGGTTTCTGAATTGACTGTCATCTGCAAAGCCGAACAATTGTATAATTTGGATGTGGTATCTCAGAATATGTATAACATGGTGAGTGAGTTACATACACCTATGTTCTTCTCATTGTGTCTTATCTGCACATAGCGCAAATAAGTTTAAGTTCTCGTATTGAGCTTTAACACTTGACGGCTCGTATCGGCGGTTGCCATCCATCCGCGTCATTGGGAGCCAGCAGTAGTACCGTAGTAGTAGGCCGTAACAGTCTCTGGATTTTGATGTTATAAATGTCGATAATTGGCTGAAAGACGTGCATTATGTAATATACATTGACCTTCTCTTAAGCTCGTTGTGTACAGCACAAAGCTGACCATCATGGCGATTTTAGGAGACCGAGACAACAGCAAAAACCAAATAGACCGTTATCTGAAGGGCAAGTCAAGAGTCTCCGTAACAGAGTAGAAGAAGCCAGAGTAGTCTGTAAGTCAAGAATCCCTTGAAACTCTTGTACTCACTGCCTACCTCGTAAGGGATCTGGCGTGATGATATAGATAGAGGAAAAAAGGGCCTTGTCTTAGCATGCGTTTTATTTCTATTCTCTTGTCGCAATTGATGGCGCATTGTTCTGATCACGTGACGTTTTGTTGCAAAATGCCATCCCCATATATTTCTTCGTTTCCTGTGAGTGTTAACGATTGTAGAAAGTCCATTTGGCTACAGGCACTGGTCTGATGATATAGATGATACAAACTAACAGAAGACGGGCGCAGCTTGACGTAGCACGGTCCATAACGGCGTCGTCTGCCGACCCTCTCGCATACGCTGCACTCGCTCCAACGTGACCAGGAGCTGAACAACTGCAGGGTTTTATTTAACGTGGTGATTGGAAGCGAGTAAGGACCTCTAGATGACTGTGGTTTAACCTGTTGGCAGAAAATGCTTTTATTGACCGCTTGGTCTAGTGACCTAAGTGTAGTCTATCACCTTAATTGGGGTAGATGTGGATTCCAACCCCTTACGAGGGTTATCTTTATGCCCCACCAAGGTGGTCACTGCAGGGGCTTTTTAGTGTTGTGAAAGTCGTATCTACATCGTGTAACATAAGTGAAAAGACTAGGTATGTTTTCCAAAAAGTTTAATATTGATGTATGAAACAGGACCCGTATTACCTTTGGTTGATAAAGAAATTATAGTGTGGTGGAAGTTAATTAAATCTATTTGATGGATATAAAATAAGCGGTGCACTAAGACTGAATAAACTAAGACTATATGATAGATGATAGTATGAGCACGCGCGACCGACTGTTTGGAAAGTGATTTGCGGACGCTTTAAAAATGATTATATCGCCAAGCGTAGCTTAAATTGTCGACGCTACAAAATGTATATGACTGCTCTGTGTTTGGCCATACCCAAGCCAAAGTGGCCTATGTTTGGCCTAAGTTTTCTTAAAATTGTAAGGCTACTAACAACAGTATAAGTCTCCTGGTTATCTACAACTTCGAGTACGACGAGCCCCCCAAAGCTGTCTCCTATCTGGCACCGGTACACTCCGGAGTCCTCCACTGTTACATGGTATATAGTCAAGCTTCCATCATCTTCCCACACTGTTCTGTCCTTTTCTTCCATAGCAATAAACGTCAGGTTTTTGATTAACTGGAATCAAAACAGTTTCGTCGGGGTTAATTCTAAGTTTTATTGTTTTGCGATCTGTGTGTATTGACTTGGTGAGCGGTGTGCGTTTTCATGAATATTATGTCACTTGTGCACTTGTGGGTCGTGGCGATCTTTGGGCGAGGCTTTTGTCCTACAGAAGACGTCTTTCGGACTTTCGGAAGACGTCTTTTGGTTGATGATTATGATGGTAGAGTTGATCTATATCTTAGATTTTACAAGTTTGTCAAAATGCTTGTGGCTGGCATGAATAACCGCAACAGATTATTCTGGCAAATTGCGCAGTCATTGCGTTTCTTTTTCACGAGATTTTTCTCGAGAAGAGAAGTAGCAGCACACCTTTCTCTTTTTAGTATAAACTATTTACAGGTGTAAAAAAGCGTTATCGCACTTGTTACAATATTATTAGTTATTCGGAATATGTATGTAATATGGATAAGCGAGAGGATGACGTCAAAAGGTGATTAGTCGCTTCCAAGGACAAGTTACTTTACTGCATTACCTTCCTTTACGCACTTAAGTTTACTTACTGCATTAGTTTTCTTTGTTATTTAGTTTCTTTGTATTAGTTCGCTTTACTTAATTTATAAACATTTTATCATCTTATGAAATTCCACTGTTTAAATTATGATTATTTTTTTATTGTAAGTTACTGAGTGTTTAAGTGATTTACAGCACTCACGGGAAGGCCTGTAGGCTTAGCATTAATAAATAATAAGTAGCTTTATTTTACGAGTATAGAGCTTCACAATTTTTATTACAAATACCACATACCTCACCTAATGGTAAGGTATGTATGTGGTACTACAACCAATTTAATCACATGTGCAAATTAGTTGCGAACATTTGTCGTCGTTACGTTTTTAAAATACTGGGGAAAAAGATCAGTAAAGGAAATTCAAAAGTCTCCGTATCAGACGAGCGTGTATAACATGAACTAAGAGAGCGGAAAAAACCAGAGAGGTCTATAAGTATAAAAACGGTTGGAACTCTGTACTCCCTACGTACCCTGCGAGTAGATAATCAGTAAAGTATAGTCATAGTTAACATATGTAAACAGATGTAAAACTTATTACTAGCAGTCTGAATTAAAAGCACACATACGCGCGCTCTATGCGACTTCTTGGCAGGTCTCAGAGGATACTGCCCGACGAATATTTCCGAGAAGCCGCGTACAGCGCGTCCGCGCGTGTCAGTGATTTTGATTCGGACCGCTAATACTAAGATGCTTAACTTTTTCCATATTTTAACAATGATAGCCCAATGATAGCCTACTGGTTAGACCGTTGGACTGCAAAGTCGGAGGTCTCAGGTTTTAATCCACCTCTGTATTTTCGAAAGCATGTACGTATTAAAAATTAACTATCACTTTCTTTAACGGCGAAGGAAAACATCGTGAGGAAACCTGCATGCCTAAGAGTTTCTTAATAGGGCTAATATTATTATATATTTATCTGTAATGTGGTTCGGATACTTACTTTAGCATAAGTCCAAATTAGTGCAGCACGTTCGTCGGGCGCCACACAGAGGTTACATTTTAGTCTTGCCACGGCTTCTACATACACCATGAGTATTGAGGATGGTAGATGATGCGATGTGGTCAGTCTGCTCTCGGGATGCGCCAGGCAATCATAGTAGTCACGCCATTGTTTTGCTATGAGACCTAGTTTCTGTTTGTCGCCACCTTGAAAGGTGTAAAGTAAGAAAGAACAGCTAAAATATGAGGAATATTTGTTTTTATTTGAAAGTGTTGATTTTGGCAAGTACCAATTATTTTTATTGAATGGTATGGGGTATAATTTGAAAGGGCTGCTTTTAAGAAGCTCAAAACTTTTGTCTTGAATAGAACGGTTCATACGATTTTCTGGGGTCTTTCAAAGACTTCTCACACTTTCCAATGTAGAAATTACAGTAAGCAAATTTCCATTTTTAAAAATATATATTACCTGGATTTAAATTATAAGAATGTTTACGCGTTATCTATATTCATCACTATGCCAAATTCCACGCTTCTACTTCCTTTCGTTTCCGAGGAATAACGACTGTTTTTGGCAGACAGACAAGCAAACAAAACCGAACTCTTTAGATACGGAACTCTCAATATGCGAGCTCTACTCGAACTTGCTTAAATAATTTATCTTTTACTGTGAGGAAGGCCGTTATCTTGCCCAGTAAAGACGTAGTTTATTATTTAATTGTGAGTTTAAATACCGTGCTGGTTTAAGTTAGTACTCAAACAACTTACGTGGGTAGTCAAGATTGTCTCCAGTGCCAAAATTCCACACTTCTATTTCTTTATCTGTTGCTTCTCCATACAAATCTATACTCCTAAGCTTCAGTTCCTCAGTTCTTCGATACACGTCGTATTTTTGATCACTACTAGCCAGTAATAGAAATGGTAAAATAAGTGCAAAAATTAATTGTGAATATGCCATTTTGAAGACTAAAAAATGACATAAATATTCCTTATTTTGTTTTATATTTGAATTTTATTCTAGAATACAGTACATGTTATTATATTTTTATAAATTCAGCATATATAAGATCGTTTTAAGTATTAACAACAAAACTCCATAAACTTACCTGATATGACCATGTGGCCACACCGGATAAATATCAAAATTTTGCATAGCATACTATATAATTACATACTTATCAACAACATAATCGATATCAAAAAGTGTACCTATGTGGTTCTGACAGCAATCTACATCTAATTTAACAGAATTGAGCCCTTGCATTTTCTTGAAGAGAATGATCATTACCATCAATTGAAAGACGTCTATTTCCCAATATCCCTATTTCGTGTAGAGACCTTTTTAAAGTTCGCCAAGATGACCGGCTCCTGCTGTACACCTTCAGCTTTGTTTAATATAGTGATTTAAAACGTTTTTATTATCTTGTTACAGATAACAGAGCCGGCCCTGAACCTGGGTCCGCAGCCCACGCCGGAGATGGAGGCGATAGCCCGCGAGGTAGACGCCCTCGCTCGCGAGCGCCTAGCGCTGGAGGCCGAGCTTGCCGCCAAGCAGCGGGAGCTCGGCGTCAAGTCCGGGGAGGCGGACAGCTTGCAGGTACACACGCCGCATGGGGCGGGGATGGGGGGTGGTGCATGCTAAAGGGGGCTTTTGGTCAACACTACATATACTGTGGGTAAAGATTTAAAAAAAAAATAAACGTAGTCCCACACTAGATCTAAAAAAACCATTGAACTCGCGGCACTTACCGTTACCAAATGTCGGTATATAAAAAAAAATAAAAAAATATTTTCTGACGATTCAAAAGTGCACTCGTAATTTTTCAAGTTTTCACTTCTGTCGGCACTCCCGGAGTGCTGCTCTAGTATTTATTCTTGTGTCGTGGGTGCGTTTACAAACATGAAAATTCACATATACAAATACCCAGACCGAAACAAATAATTGTGGGTCACACAAAGATTTGTCCCGTGCGAGAATCGAACCCGCGACTATTAGACACAGTGGGCGGGGAGCGGCTTAAACTCTTAACCACTGCGCTAAATCGCCCGTCGAAAGAAGCTGCTTGGCTGCGAGGTATACTTATAGCATGGGATGGAGATGGTTGTGCAAGCTAAGAGGCTTACGTCATTGATATATTTGAACTAGATGATGATGCTGGTTGGCTGCGAGTTCTGCATCAAATTTGGAAAGGCGGTCAGCTTGCGGGTACATATATCGCATGGGGACTCACGCCTATATTCCTCAAGCGGGGATGGCAGAGGTGTACTGTGTACGCCCACTTTTCGTCGACGATGTAAGGTCCCTTAGGGGGCAGGGAGCCTATTGCCAGATATAGGGCAAAATTCCAGACTCTGGATTGATTGAATGGAAGAACTACATTGGTCCGACCAAGGATTTAAACCCTGGACCTCGGGATCTCAAAGCTCATCATTCGCCACTAGACCTACGAGGCAGTCCAGGCAGCCGAGAGAGAGGAATAAAATTAATGAATCAGAATCAGAATATTTTTTATTCATGTAAACCATAACAGCATTTATGAATCGTCAGAAAAGTAACAAAGACTCTACCACCACTTCGGTATGTCATTCCTGTGGAGAAGAAGGGCAAGGAATTCCATAGTTACTCAGTTACAGTTACAGTTAAATAGTATTTTTACATTTTCTTTTTCCATCTACATTTTGTTGTGGGATATGGGAGAACTATGTAGGCTGGTCTATCAGATGGGTCTAGGTTAAATTATACAAATTATACTATTCATGTGAATGGCTACATGGTTTCCTCATTTACAGAGAAAGAAATGAGAGAAAAAAGAAACATTTTACTAAATTAATAGAAGCAAGAGACGGAATATTAAATAATAATAGCTGAACAAGTTGTCCATATTCAATCAAGTGGAGCTGGAACAGCCCCTATGTCGAAAATATATTCAACAAATAAATGCTATCGCGCAAAAGATCACCATTTTTTTAATGTATGCAATAAGTTGTAGTATTTCGTTTGTTTATTTAACAGAGCGAGCTGGACACACTCACGGCGACGTTGAAACAGTTAGAAAACCAAAAAGGAGAAGCACAAAAGAGGTTAAATGATCTCAAAACACAGGTAATCTGTTTATTTAACGAAAACGTCTAATTATTATAAGATAAGAATTTTGACGAATATTGGAGTGTAGTGAATCACGGACATCAGAAGCCCCATTAATCCAGTAAGTCGTTTTCTCAGGAGACGCACAAAACTTTTTTCGGAAAAAAATTTCCCTCATTAGACTACTGTACTTTTGGACAATGGTGACTTCTAGTATCAAAAATAAGACGCGTTATTTTTCCATTGATAATGCACTGTTTTATGGTGCTGTTTCGACCAGGACATGAAGAGGCAGAATGCCTGTTGTGTCAAAAATATTACTTAAGGCCACCTGCACCAACCCGAGTTAGCATTATCCATTGATTAACTCGAGGTTATAACGTTAAGTTGAAGGCAAGTTAGTCAATAGGTATAGCTAACGCTGGTACGTGCAAGTGAGCTTACGGTGTTTCTAAAATACCTTATTGGTTATTGGTGCCTGTCAATCTCACCGATTGTGTTTGTTCTCCGAACAGGTAGAAAAGCTCCGCTCGCAGGTGTCTGCGCAGGAGTCAGCTGCAGCTGAAACAGAGGCCGAGGTAGTGGCGCGGCGCGCAGCTGCGCACACGCTCAAGGAGAAGGAACGAGCGCTGCAGCAGGAGGTGGCTGATGCAGAGGCCGAGGCAGAGGCCATCACCGCGCAGTTGCGGAAGACTGTGCTCGCAGTCAGCCAGGTAATGGGGAACAACTCAACCTGCACCATAACGTAACACCCTCAAGGAGAAAGAACGAGCGCTGCAGCAGGAGGTGGCTGATGCAGAGGCCGAGGCAGAGGCCATCACCGCGCAGTTGCGGAAGACTGTGCTCGCAGTCAGCCAGGTAATGGGGAACAACTCCACCTGCACCATAACGTAACACCCTCAAGGAGAAAGAACGAGCGCTGCAGCAGGAGGTGGCTGATGCAGAGGCCGAGGCAGTGGCAACCTGTTGGAACTCTACTCTCTCCCTATCCTGCAAGGGATATGGCGTGATGGTATACAAGTTGTATCATAATAAACGCAAGACCCGAAAGTAGTTTGTTCTTACTCGATAATTGAATTGTTTCCAACAAGTTTTAAAGTATCTTGGATTTGTTAAAAATATGCTGGTGCTTCCTTTAGTGCGCTATAATAAACGAAATTTATTTTTGATTCAAAGCAATAAGGCCGTTTCAAGTGCATTTCTAAAACGTATTTTTCAATACGCTTACATACACGTTCAAGTTTAATTGATAGTTGCGGTATGAAAGTCCTTAAAAAAGTAGTAAAAAAAACTAATTTGAAAATTAGATTTTTGTATTGAATTTGTTAAGCAATTATCTAATCAGGGTGTCTGAGGTCTTGCGTTATTTACGATACACCTTGTAGATATAACCCAATTTAAAATGGGATAACGGACTTTCTGTCATTTAAAAGTATTAATGACACTCCTTGATTTGGAAGTATTATGATTTGTTTGGAAAAATCCTACGGCAATCCGATCGAATTGACGGACGGCTCGCTCCAGTGGTTAAGAGTTTAAGCCGCTTCGCCCGCTGGATCGGGTAGTCGCGGGTTCGATCCTCGCACGGAACAAATATTTGTTTCGATCGGGGTGTTCGTGTATGTGAAACTCATGTTTGTAAACGCACCCGCTACGTATTAAACAAAATATTAGGGGTATAGCATCCAAGATGGAGTTTAAATAACTAAGGTTGGTAATTCCAGGCGAATATTAAGATATCACATTTGGAGGAGCAACACCGCATCATGAGCGAGGCGTGCGACGCGCTGGGCGCGGGCGGGCCGGGCGCGCACGCGCACGCGCACGCGCCCTTGCAGCCGCAGTACAGTGCGCACCACCTCGACACCATAGTGCGCGGCGCCACGCCCAGCGACGCACTGGTCAGTTACTATAATACATCATTATTTCTTTAAAGCTAAAACAACGGTGAATTCGATTTACATAACATTTTTAATAAATCTACTGCTTATTTGCTATAAGAAGTATATATGATATTGAGAAAAGAATGTCGTAAACACATTGTATTGAGTAAAATTTAATTTAATGACTTTAAATATCAGTATAAGTAATTGTAGATAACGGCTGAGCGAATGTGTATATACATATTATTTTCTGGATGAGGAGAATATATACGGAAAGAAAGCTAACGATGTGCGCTATAAATTGTATTGATGACTTTTTTGTATGTATTAAAAAAAAAAACTTCTGTAGCTTAGACCCCTTTGTCCTTATTACTGTTAGTAAAGACCTCATTGTCATTTCCACGCGCATACGTTCATTTCATTCAACCAATTGTCGTATTTCCTAATCACCCTCTCGTGAACTTATAGTGTGACACTCGTTCCCTAAAGGGACAACTCGTGAGCACCTTCTACTCGACCTTCGACTCCTAGGTGCTTACTAGTTGATATATCAACATTTACATAATATTCATAAATCAGGAGGACGAATCTTTCGGCCAGAGCAACGGGTACGCGGAGGGTGCGTTCGCGGCGGACCCTTTCAAGAGCGCCGCATTCCCTGCGCCCGCGCACGACCCCTTCGCGCCCGCGGCCACGCATTCCGCACAGCCCCTGCAGGTACTGTGCTCTAATGATTGTATAACTCGGTTACATTCAGCGTGGGCTGAATGTAAACCAAGCGTAATGTATCCGTGTGCGTAGTTGCAAGATTCTATGATTCTATGCATCATCAAGAGACCACTATTATTTTTTTTGTAGCGAAAGTTGGGTATAGTAAGTATTCACTCTAGCTTACTAGGTGTTTGTCGCAATGTGAAACGTTTTGAGTGCAAATTTTATTTCAAAAATATGCCATCAAGTACCATGAGTTGTGAGCTACTGTTTATGTAACTCTAGAAAGATAGGGTTATTATCTATGAAATCTTTTTATTTACTTTTCTGTAAATGAGGGAACCATGTAGCTATTCTCGTGTGTACCTACTATAATTTGATTTATTTAACTTAGTCCAACAGTTCCTCCCATATCCCAAAATGGTTATGGTAAAATTGCATTTTTTTTATTTTAAAACAGTAACTTGCAGTTTTTTGCCCTTCTCCACAGGTGAACAAATTTCGGAAATGCTGGTAGATACTTCACTTTTCTGATGATTTATGAATGCTATAATGTTATACATAAATAAAAAATATTCCGAATGTGTTAGGAACAATAGTGGTAGGATGTGGTCTATTGTAATTGCTTGCTTCTTTTGGGTTATTACAGTGATAGTATGTATAAAAAAGATTAATTGATCCTTTGCATGCAGCGTAGTCTACACTCTGTTTTGAAATCAAAATCAAAAGGTTTTTATTCATGTAGATCAAGAAGTACTTATGAAGAGTCAAGAAAGAAAAGTTAATGATTACTTAAAACTCTACCACCTGTTCGGAATGTCATTTCTGTGGAGAAGAAGGGCATAAACTCCACGGATACTATTTTAAAAATGAGAGTTTTACAATAGGGAGTATGCGTGTATTTTTTTATATTTTTATACGATAGGTTACATCAATATATAATTGCAAAAAAAATTAAGCGTCAAAAACAAAATGTAAGGGCAAAAAAAAAAATTGAAGATAGCAAACAGATAACTTTAAACGCCCGCCATTTTGGCGCGCTTGGCGTGACGTCAAAGTCTATAATAACAATCAATTAGTGAACAGCTGTAGAATTGCTTTATTCTGTAATTTATTTTTATTTTGTATTTTGCGACTATTATACAATGGAACAACACTGTGTTGTGCCTAGGTATAAAAATACAATAAGAAATGCACCCGATAGGTGCGGACATAAGGAGAAAGTGGTATAAAATCAGAAAAAGAGACATGTTATCTCCATCAACTGGTTTCTATTTATTTATTTTTATTTTTATAAAAACGTAGCCCCACACTGGGATTAATTCCTGTATCGTGGGTGCGTTTACAAACATGAAAATTCACAAACACAAATACCCAGACCGGAACAGATAATTGTGGATTACACAAAGATTTGTCCCGTGCGGGAATCGAACCCGCGACTATTAGACACAGTGGGCGGAGCGACTTAAGCTCTTAACCACTGCGCTAAATCGTCCGTCTATTGCTGTGAAGATCACTTTAACGTAAGAATTAACTTAAATAATTTAAACTAAAATTTTGTCTTTGTGTAAATCGACAACAAAAAATAACAATGAAACTAACTCAATAGCAACAAATATGCACTTGTTGACATTTGTATTGTAGACTTTGACGTCATATTCGATCTGACCAACAGCGTGGCGTTCCCGCTACTTTGAATTTCCCTCTCATTTCTTGTATTTTCAATAATTATTTTTTTAATAAAAAAGGTAATGTTATTAATAAATATTGGTATAGATATTATTCTAATGCGATAAATTTTGTAAAAAATATATTTGACCCTTAGTTGAATTACACGCATATTTCCTATTTTTTTTTTGTATACATTGCGTTCATGGAACGAGTTAAGTAGATGGGCTTAAGTATTGATTTAACGTAAATGTACGAGTATGTTAGATTTAAGTATTTATATTAATATCTATCTATATCATCACGCCAGCTCCCTCGCGGGGAAGGCAGAGATTACAGAGTTCGAACAGGTTATTTCCTTACAGACATCTTGTGGCTAATAACTCTCTGGCTATAATAATATATGTGACCTAATATCGTCTGCGAAAAGTGGGTGAACACAGTACTCCTCTGCCACCGCCGCTTGAAAAATATAAGCGCGATGCTGTTTTTATTTGTATTAATATGTTGGGTATAATATTGACCAGGACGATTTCGGCTCGGACCCGTTCGCATCGAATGCGGACCCGTTCGCCAGCGATGCGTTTGAACCCGCCGACAACACCGCCAAGTCTAGTAACGATGTAAGTCATTAAATATACGTTTGTTCGATATTTTGTTGTCTCATAGTTGTTGTAAGTGCTATTTTTGATGGATATTGTAATTGTTAGAGACAATTTTGAGTTCGTATTGCGTACGGGAGATATTTGTTTGTTACAATACATATTTGGGTATTTGTCCATACAAAAATTTGCTTCGTTGGTCTAGTGGCGATTAATATGCTTTGCGATCACGAGGCCCTGGGTTGAAATCTTACGTCGGACAAATGTAGTTTTTTTATAGAAAAAGTTCTGGTATGTGTCCGGAGTCTTTCCCGGTATATACTTGAAGCATTGCTTTGTGTTTTTCTTATATTTGCAAAAACTCCTGACATTTAGTTTTCTTTTCCGCCAAATTATTTTTTTTTCAGAAAGTATCCTCAACGTAATTTTTATACTAGTTTTCCCACGGATTTACTGATACATTCAATTTTTATTTTATTTTATATATTTCTTTAGATTATCCTGATGTTTTTTTCCAAAATTATTTCCGTCCATAATTGCAAAAAGATATCTAAACCGGTCACACCGAGCGGGCGGGGCCCGTCAGTCCGACTCTCGCTCAAAAAGTCGCCATCGAAGGCAGCGCCGAGCGGCGATAGTGCGGGAAGGGTAGGAGAGCGTAAGTGGCGTATTTACACGACTAAACCGCCCTCACCATATGCGGAAGTGGGCAGTGCGTATATCGGGTGTTAACTGTGGTGGTCGCGTGCGGTGCAGGGTGCGTGGGAGGCGGATCCGTTCGCGGTGCTGCACGCGCCGCCGCGGCCGCCGCCGGGCGCCGCGGGCGCCGCTGCTGCGGGCGCGGCGTCGCCGGCGCTGCCGCCCAAGAGCCACAAGATGCCGCCGCCGCGCCCCGCGCCGCCGCGACCCAACCCGCCGCACAAGGTACCGCCGTGCACTGCGCTACACGCTACACCTCGCACTCTACACTATTATACTGCAGTATACACTGAACTGTATTACATTATACACTACACTGTACTACATTATACATTGTGCTCTACGATATTATACACCGCGTTATACTTCATTACGCACTACGCCGTACCACATTGTACACTGCGCTGAAAAACCCTATTGATTCTCTATACTCTCTGCCTACCTCGCAACTAATGTGACATGATGGTATATATAAATAATTACACTACGCTATTATACTGCTTTACACACTACATCGGTTACACTTCCTACTAAGAGAATTCAAAAAGTACTATACTACATTACACTAGGCTTATACTACACATTGTTTGAGAAATTTTCGACCATAGCGCAACAGTAAATATGAACTATATCAGTAACTCGATTTGAAAATATGAAATTGAGCGATACTTAATACCTGCGCTGCTCATTTTCATTCCCACTCTCTACTTTGACTACTGAACATGGACTAAAAAAATAATTTTAATTCGTTATTACAATGCTACCACAAATTATACTACATTATACACTACACTATACACTGCCAAACCCGCCTCTTGCCTAAGTGTGACAAAAAAACAGCATTTCAATACCATCACTATGATTTTTTTTGACTTTTTTTATCCACTTTTTTTATTGAATTTTTCCACCCCTTTTTTTTTGCAATTTACACATATTATACACGATTATTTAAAAATTATCAGTATGCTCTTAGCTTAAAACTATTAACAAATTTAAATTATTAATTTTAAATTTGTCAATACAAAATTATTGAAAAAGAAGCTTAGAGAATACCAATATGCATTAAAGTCCACATCAAAATAGTTTTTCTGTTTTGAAATCGATAATTAAATCAATGAAAACATGGTTTAACAACATTTTCTAAATTTATTAACTGTATAAGTTTGACGTGGACTTAGTTTAAATTATTTACAAAAATATATAAAAATAGTATATATAAATAATGTGTGAACTTGTGTGATTTACTATTTTCAAATATTCTATTATCAACACAGATTTATACATTCTATTCTAAAATAAAATTAGCTAAAGATATACAATTTGGATCATTATTTTACTAAATGTTATGGTTGTATATCTTTTAACGCGTTTTTAGAAAACTATTGAATCGATTTTGATACTGAATCAAAAATATATTTTTAGCTAAATATAAATTTTGACAGTTTGTTTCATATTTAAGCTAACGATTTATTTTCAGATTGTGTTACTTTTTATGATTATTTCAAGTGTTTTATTTTACCCCTATGACCCGATTGTTATTGAGATTTAGCCGCATGCGGTGGTCGCCGGTTCGCAGACGTTGAGCTAAATTGAGTTTATTTTTTTATTTGTATGCTGCAGAGAAAGTAAAATGTACGTAAAGTCGTAGTCTTGCGCGCTTGTGGGGAATGGCATTTTATTGTTAAATAGCTTGTAGTGTACAGTCTGCAACGTAAGTCGTTTAACATTCTCGAATTTTCAAATGAGTAATAACTTTTATTCCACAAACTATGGTGAACTTTTAAAAAATAAAACGTAGCTACCCTCTATGTGCTATTCCTAAGTTCTGGGTGTGTTTACAAAAATGAAATTCATATACACAAATACTTACACTAAAACAAATATTTGTGGGATACACAAAGATTTATCCTATGCGGAGATCGAACCCGCGACTACTGGATCAAGCCGTCCATTTAATTAAACAGTGTCATGGCAAAAATTATTAGCAATATTTTGAAATTTGACCGGAGGTCTGTAAGGAAAGAATCTGTTGGAACTCTGTACTCTCTGCCTACCCTGAACTGGCATGACGATAAAGATAGATAGATAGATATTTTAAAAATATTTATATCAACATAAATAATGGATTTGATCTGGAACAAAAGTGTGCATCTGATTTGAAAATATGGGAATGATAATCTTCCTCGAGTTTGAATTTAATGATATTTTTTACTGCACTCTAAATTTAGCTCTAAATTGATGTTATTTTAATAATAGCTTTTTTTTAATATTACTAATGAATATAAGAAAATGAGCCGCCATAAATATGGAAAATGGTTTTACTTTCTCTGTGTCGCATTGAATGCCATTCTCGTTACAGTTGCATAGAGGTACTACAATAGTGTTCAGAATACTTTCGATTTTTGACACGTATGGCTTTAAAGAAAACTCTACTAATGCCTTGAAAATGGAATTGGAATGGGTCTGGGTCAGACTTACATTCGGGACTCACTTTTGTAGGAAGACCTATGTTCTGAACTCGCGTTTGTATTATCTCTGTGTAGTAGCCACGTGTCACGCCCACTTTTTCGGTTGGTTTTGTATCGCTTTGCTATGCACGCTTTTTATGTTATCATACACTCTGTAAAGGACAAGAACGCGAAACTTGGAAGGAACAACCTTTTTAGAAGTATTGTTGTAATATTACTATGATTTGAAGAAGAGGTGGAGCTACAGATTGCGTATATCCATGTCTTTTCATCACGATATACTAAGGCCCGCATTATAGGGCGTACATCAGTCGTTTTAAAAACTGATTTTGTTACTAAAACGCTAGTTTTAAAACTAGATCCACGACTGATTTTCGTTCTGGGCCTAAAATTGCTGTATAATACTGAAGCACGTTTATTATGACGTCTCTTAATGAAAATGAAATAACCAGCAGTTAACATACATATTTCTGGAATAGAACACAACATTTTGTATAATACAGCTTATTATTTTTGTTTGCGGTGAGTGATACCGTAATATAACCTGTTTAGCGGACCTGTCCTTTATACCTATTATTGTACGTAGATTAAAGCTTTATTAAAACAAGAAGGAGCAAAAACGATAATTTCACCAAATCATCGTAACGCGCCGCGGTACGTTTTTAATTGGTCATAGCAAAAAAGGGCATTGGAGAGATTTCCGTGCAAATTGCGTGTGAGAGTTTGCTTACCGCACGTGAGGCTGCTCGAGAAACTCTTTGTCTAAACCAAGCTTTGTTTGATTTTATATATTGCATGTTATATTTTAAAGTCTAGTAGTATGCTATATTAATCCTTTTTGTCAACGCGCAAGGGAAATGCTAAATCATGGTATTGCATATTATTTCGTTTGATAACGTCACAGTAATTAGAAAACTGGAAATAATATTCTGTTATACCTGAAAGTAAGTGTTTAAACGAAACACGACCTTATTGTATTCTAAAGTAAGTCGTGATTTAATTTTGTGGACTGCACGTAAAAGGCGGCTAATGTACTGTTATGTTAGTTATTTTACTCTTTATTAGGAGTATGAGTAATACGTTATCGTTTTAAATATCATCATATCGATCAAATGTAGGTAGATCGCCGCACGACAAATGCCACCACCAAAAGGCAGGCAAAAGTGGGCGGTACTAATAAATTAACAAGCTTCCGCGTTTTTGCAAATACAACTTTAAGTCATACGCGTAAAGTTCAATGTGCCCTAATTTGTTTTTATATCATAACTATAACTACTCATGTGGATTTGAGGACGTTTTTAGTGTAACTTTAGAACGGAACTAAATCTTGTTATGATAGCATATATGGACTTATGGCCGTGCTAATATCAATGTACATATATAATGCGTTGATTCTTGGATTAGATTCAACCCCCTCGAGTAGAAATCTGCAGAGAAATTGCCATGAAACTAGTTAGCGCGGTAATGTAAATCGCGGCAGTGAGCAGGGAATTCGACATAATAATGAGTTGAGTTGTTATATAAACTTTATATGTCCGCACAGTTTATTTAAATGTCTCCACCACCCTACAGTATTTTTCATGTAAGTTAGGTACTGTGACAGTTGTAAGTGTCAAAGAAAATTATACTTTATACAATGGCAATAAGAGGCGTGACCCGTTTCTATACTAATGGCTTAATGCCTTAACACCATTAAATTAAATATTAATTGCGTTTGGCACTTGGAACTGTCACTACCCTTTTTTAACCTATATTGTCCCACTGCTGGGCCAAGGTCTCCCCCATAACCTTTCAGACCGGTCTGTTTTCAGCCATCTTCGGCCAATCCTTTCGAAATGCATCCAAGTCGTTACACCAACGCTTCCTGGGCCTGCCCCGACGTCGATGCCCACCTGCAAGCATCCATTGCGTAACGACTTTAGCCCATCTCTGAGGTTGCATTCGACAAACATGCCCCGCCCACTCCCATCTTATGTGAAAAATATTGTAGATACCACCACGAGGAGGGCTGAATGTAAATTCGGTAGTGGAGGAAAATAATAATATCAGCCTATACTGCCCACTGCTAGACAAAGGCCTTCTCTCACAAATCGAGATGAGAGAGAGAAGGTCATACTCCACCACGCGGAGGCAGGTTTGTGGCCACCTGCTGTTGGAACTTATCAAGTCGCCTTTAAGGCTTCCCACTCGGCTTAACGACTACTACATTAAGTGGTAGCCAGGACCAACGGCTTAACTTGCCTTCCGAAGTACAGAGACGTTCGAATTTGAAAATGCCACAAACGGTCACCCATCTCGGGCCAACCGAGTCGAACGCTGCTTAACTTGTAGTCGCACAGCGCTACGAGCGCCTATAAAGCTGAGGAAAATATATCTAGGTATTCATCAGTACATGTAGTATTTCCCATTAGTTAACCATCATTTATGCTTGTTTGTTGTCATCGTTTAGCTTCATTTTCATAATAAGTTTCTCGAATGTCGAATGATTGGGGACGTTTTAGGGCTGAGACAAGTTGCAAGCTTTTCCCCCTATTCTCTTTCCGTTTTGCTCCGACCTGTGTCTTTATCTTGTTAAATGTAATTTTCTTAAATTCTTTTCTGTAATGCGACAAGGATATTTTGGCCCATGGATGACATATTGACAGCGTTGGTGTGAAATTAGGGTTAACATTTAGTAAACTTTTACTACTTTCGAGGAGTTATTTTAACAGGTGGATCCGCACGGTTACTAATTAAATAAAGAACACCGTCACGCCTATATTTCCCAAGCGGGGGTGGCAGAGGTGTACTGAGTACATCCACGTTGCGCCGACGATTTTAGGTCCCATGTAATAGGAAAATAAAGAACTTGGGTAAATTTCATAGCTTACGGCAACGACTGTTGTGAAGTGACATTTCACTTGATGAAAGCGTTAGTTTCGATTTTGGCTGCGGGTCAAAAGATCCTTGTCAGAGGAAAGAGTCAACTTGTCTACAAGGGCAGTTGTAGTGTATATGTTCACACTGCATGAGAATTATTTTGGTCAGCACGAATCGATGTTCGAAAAACGTTTCTCGTGTTAACGAGGCTTTAGTTAAATCACATTGCACGTCTAGTAACCACACCCGCTCCTTTTTAATATTATTTTCATTTGTATATTTTATTTGTGTTATCATTTCTTTTATGTAATCTCTATAACTATATCTGTACATAACTTTAATTGTATTGGGTATACTACGTGACTGCTGAACTAAGAATTATTATTATTATCAAGTTTATTGGAGTGTCAAGTTTAAGTCTAATTTTGATCGCAAAATTGTGTTTTCTGCCAGGTGTTACAATATTGCGTGATGAATGCAATATGTAAGCACTATAGTACCTTGTCATAGCCACTTGATGTTTAGAAACTCGTACGGTATTAAATACAGATGTTACTATGACAGAGTACTAAAATGCGTATGTATATTTTGGACAGACCCTTTTGGGTTTAAAGGTTAAAAAAAAAATTAAAACGGGCGATGGCACTTATCAATACAAACAATTTTACTATGGTGAGATTTAATGGAAATGAAAAATAAATCAGCACTTTCATACATTTTGGTGAAATCCTTAAAATTTTGATTTTGTGAAATTGCTTATTCTTTTTATTTCCGTGAGTGACGTCATAGTAATAGTTGATAGAATAGATAATTACTATTGCCTATTGCACACCCGTCCCTTGCACTCTGTATGTGGTGTAAAATGATCATATTCGGAAAACTTTTGCCCTTAATTTTTTTTTTGTCAAATAATAATCTTCAGTCTAATAATAATTCGTCCTGTTGATATAATGGTCTAACCTCAAATGTCACGCAGTGTACTCGGTATCCATCTGTCATCTAACACGGTGTCCACTAACATGCTAACCACTGGCTGTGTGCTTGTCCCCACATTGCAGCGCTAAGCGGACGCGGCGGCGGCGGGGCTGACACGTGCGTACTCTCTCTCTCTCTCCCACACCCCCAGCTAGCCACACCCTCCCACTCACACGCTTTGTGTTGCGTCCAGACCGAACGCGCAGCCACCATGGACTTCGCCGACGATCCGTTCAAGGACTACAGATACGAGGATCCCTTCAATATAGAAGACCCCTTCGCTGACGTCACTGACGCCAAAAAGACCGACCCGTTCGGTCGGCCGACGTCCGTCGCCGGCTTCGAAACGGACGATTTCTTCTCCGCTTCGTCGACCGTCAACGGAAGCTTCACGCTACCCGAGAAACGCAGCGGTCGTGTCTCCGCGCCGCCGGTCGCCTACGACCCCTTCACGAACCGTTCGGAATTCAAACCGACCAGTAAAACGAACAACAACGACGCCTGGGCCGCGTGGCCCAATGACAACTGGGCGGCAGACGACGCGTGGGCCAAACCGACCAATCAGAAAGCCGACGCGTGGTCGGCCGGCGAGAGTACGAAGAAGAACATCAACACGACGAGTAGCGATTGGAAGACCGACAACTGGGCCAACAAATCGGACAACTGGGCGGCGGACTGGGGCTCCGCGGACCATAATAAGAACTTAAACGAAACGTGGCCGTCCAATACGTTGCCCTCCAAAAAAGAGAAGTCCCCCAGGCCGGTTAAGTACGCTAAATCTATCGTCCACACGATAGGTGGCATCGGACGGACGAAACAAAAAGATAAAAAGGCTAAAGGGTCCGGTCTAGAGGCTCGTAGTGCTGAGGTCTTGCCTTCCGAGGAGCAGCAGTGGGCGTGGGCGGCCGCGGAGTCCAAACGCCTCGAGGCCGAAGCGGAGGCGAGGCGGAGGCAAGAGGACGCCGAGCTTCAGCTAGCATTAGCGATATCGAGACAAGAGAAGTGAGAATAAGGTTCAAACTTCTTTGGAATTTGAAGTCTCGTGTACAAGTCTCGGAGCCCGAAGTCGAGTTTGCATTTTCGTTATTCGTCCAGAAGTCGTCTTTATGTCAGAGACAATCACCGACGCGTCGTTTAATATGTTATTATATCCCTATTATGATATTTAAATTATTTTAAGTTACAAATACAAGATGTTAGCGTCGGGAGTTTTAGACTATATGCTAAGTGCTAACTTTATGCTCGTATTGTTAAATTTATGTCGGAATTCCATTAAATAAATGATCATTATTATAACTGGCGTATATTTCCTACAATATGATCAGTAAATCTGATTGTCTGGTATTTAATGTTCGCGGACATCCTAGCAGTATTTGAAGTAAAACAGTTTGAAAACACGGACTCAGTCGCCGGAGTCAAAGAAGCCTTTCTTTCGTCATTGTTGTAGACAATGACGAAAGAAAGGCTTGTTTGATCTTACGTTAAGTCGTAGATAGAGATTACTAAATAGACTCCCTCTTAACCGCGACTGCTCAAGTCGGAAGTACCATCTCTCAGGGCGTTCTCGAGGTCTTCTTATTATCTAAGACGGACGATTTGGCGCATCGGTTAAGAGCTTAAGCCGCTCCGCCCTCTGGGTCGAATAGTCGCGGGTACGATTCCCGCACAGGACAAATCTTTGTGTGATCCACAATTATTTGTGCAGGACTGGGTATTTTTGTATGTGAATTTTCATGTTCACGACACAGTAATAAATCCTAGTGTGGGGCTACGTATTTTTTTTAAATCTATGTTGATGAAGTGCGTTTGAATGTCTCATAAAAGCTATAATATCTTAGTTTTCGGTATTAGGAGGATTTTAAATTTATTAATGCAGCGTTCTATGGGCATTTCTTGTAACCAACAACGATGCCTGTGGATTATCTTTCAGGAATACAGTTTGTATTTAACATAAATTGTGCTTAAGCAAACATACATTAAGACCAGATTCCCTGAAATACCAACTGTATTATTAAAATTCCGGACATCGGACAATGAAAATAAGCTTTTAACTTCGAACAAATATTATAGTCTGAAGCAAACTTATTACAGAATACAGAATACATACATATTATGTGATAGTCTTCCGGATCATATACGATTGGAAATATGCGCTTGACTTATAAATTGGCAGCAATAATGCGAGTGTTGTCATTTCATTGTTTTGTTTTGTAAATAAATCGATATTTCTATATGTTAATATAAATAATATTCTAGTTGTTTCCGCATTCCAAGTCGTGGCATTGCCTACTCGATAACAGTAGCACAACTCGATATCGACTTGTGGTCGTACGGAGTTGTCAACTACTCTGTGGTCGTCGTCTGATATTAAAAAATATAAGAGAGTGCATATCTGCATCTCATTATAAATTAGATAAAATTAAAATAATTGTTATGGTTGATTTATGTTAGTTTCGTTCGATTTTTATTTAAAGGCGGGATTAAGGTTTCATGTTCACTAAGGAAAGTCGAGTTAAGTTTAAAAAAAGGCTTGTAATATTTCGCAAAACTAACACATTGGTGCATCATTCTGAAATTTTACAAGTTAATTTTTAAACTCTGCGGAGGTTAATCTTAAACTTACGGCTTCTAAACTCAGGCACTGTCTTCGAAAACCTTATTTATTTATTTTGCTATCCATGCTATAGTATTCAGAATATCAAACAAATAAATCCCCACCATGATTTCAATATAAGTCTATTCTAGACTAAACAAATCAACCACAATGCAAAATACAGGCTGTTAATTTGTATTTATCAAAATCTGTGGTACAGATTAGGAGGTGAAAAGGACACGCAAACATACAATTACTTTCACATTTATATTATAAGTATGTATAAAATAATTTCAGTTTCTCGTTCTTTTTTGTTTTATGGGTTTGATTTCAGTCCGAGCTACTCCTGAAATTTCGCAATAATACAAATCAACAGTCTGTATAAACTATTTCACTAGTCAATTTGAATATTGCATTAATTAGGGCTCGAACGATCAAACCGTGGTGTCTGGGCGTGTACATAACCGCGGTCGCTGGCGAACCTGTCATTTCCTACCTACATTTACCGGCCATTGCAAGTTCCCCGCTCATGGAAGTGATAAATGTCAGTAGTTCCTATGTTTACCACTCATGTGACGTCATCGGACAAAATAAGTGCTCACTTCTCAGTGGCATACATATAAAATGGGATTCTACGTTTTCGCAAATTTTCCCAGGTGATGTTTGACTATAAAGTCTAACAACGTGTATGGTATTTATGTGGCTAAATATAGAGTCTTGACATATTTGTTCTAAAGAACAATTTGAGAAATAAAAATATCGTGTTCAATGGAACAAATAAGAAAAAAGTCACATTTTGTCCGATGACGTTATGTTACATAGAACTAATGGTTTCTACTGCTGCCGCATATGTTGACCACCAGTTTATCATATCCAATAGACTAGAGCTACTTAAAAACATATTGTACAGAATACGCTGTATTAAACTACATCAATGTATTTATTTTTCCATTAATTATGTACAAATATTGTAGTTTTTAATTTTTTATAATAAAATGTGTTTTAGAAAATGTCCGGTGATTTATCGAAATAACCGGTTAATCGCGACTCCGATGTATAATTAAATAAAATTTATATGTAAAACTGTATGATAACTGCATTCGAGGCCTAAGCTTCTACAATATGATGAATAGTCTGTTAGTTTTTAATTCTATAGCTCCGTACTGTGTTATATCGATAATGTGCTGTATATTTCACTTACGAGACAATATTGATATTACCCGCGTATGTACATACATAAATAATGAACAAAGGATGTAACGTGAAATAATTTATTTGAGGGTTACTTGCCCAGGGTTGGGTTACTTTGAAAAAACCCTGCTTCTTTGTATTTTAAACTGGCTATCTATCTATCTCATCATACTAGATCCCTTGCGAGGTAGGATTCCTTGATCTTGTCTTATACTTACGATCATTTAAACTATAGTAGGTTATTTTTCTTCGACATTTATTTTGAAGCCTTCTACACCTTCTCAACTAGCCTCAAGTTGTTATACAAAAGTTTAATGCTATTAAGGGCCAATTGTTTATTTATTCGTTGATAATTTAATCGCTGTAATTGTACTTAAAATTGAATTAAACTACGAAGGACTATTGAGATAGTCTTATGTATACTTACCGTTATCTGCCGCACAATACATCTATCAAGGTTATCAACGATCAACAGAGGCTATTTAAAAGTCAAGGAGACTTTGATAATGTTCTTTTGTAATGTTTCAACTAGGAATGCTACAGATAAGTAATCGTCATATATTACGATACACGTTATTGTAAAAATCATTATGATACATTACAAAAATCGCTGTTATCTACTAAGGCCAAAGTAACACCTCAAATGCACGTTAATAATTAGGTAACGTTGAAAAAAATATATATACTCGGCACTGTAAATGCATGAGTTAATATATCCATGGTAAAGTAAAGATTTCGTCTCGTAATTCTGCGCAAGAAAGAGACAGTTGGAAGTCGTCTCTTTCACGCAACATTATATAATAATCATGTTAATTAAATGTCGTATCAAATTGTGTCGCAGTGACTTAAACTTTATTGTAAAGTCGAAACTCTTTTAGTTTCTTTGAATTGAAAATATGTGGAATTAATTTAATTTTTTTAACGAAATTTATTAATTTATTCTTTGAAATATATGTATGCTTCAAGAAGTATTGTATATTTCGATAAAATATACGACTGCATCTGGTTATTTTTTCTGGTAATAACTTTCATATTTTTCTAAAGCTCTTGATTTATCCTTGTCTATTATTCCAATAAAACTATTCAAATATGAAAGTCTTTGAAAAGTTTTTAAAATCATGAAACAAAATAATTATGGCGCATGGCTATAAGATTCAAACAATAATATCCACTTATTAGTTTACATGTTCTCAATTCTCGGTTATGATAATTACATATGAATTCTTTATATATTTTTTAAACGCCTAAATTATGTCGAAATCGCTATCTATGGCGCTCGCACTCACATTGGATAACAAGAAAAAAAAAACAGTTCAAACAGAAAATGATTCGATTAAAGTTGAGATTCTAATAACCACAAAACTTCTTTAACCGTTGCCAAACAATGGCTGTTTGGTGATAAAACAACAATGTCATAATATGATAGAGGTCGTTATTAGAAGTTTTTGTAAATTCATATATACATAAACCGTTCATAATAAATGCTTCTCTTCTTGGTCCTAAATATTTTCCTTCAGAAAGCAAGCGACCCGCTTGCTTTCTGAAGTGCTGAGACAATTTTTGGTCCTTCGAGCCGGATCTGAACTACGACGTACGAATGGTTGTTTCACCACCAAACAAGCCAGCTGTTATCGTCGTATACTACTAGAATCAGAAAACAGTAAATTTTGTTATTAGAATAGGGAATATGCGTGTGTTTTTTTATATTTTTATACGATAAATTACATCAATATTTATATATTTAAGCTGCAAAAAAAATTTAAGCGTCAAAAACAAAATGTGAAAGGCAGAAAAATATTATTGAACATAGCAAACAGATAAGAGCACTTTAAACGGCCGCCATTTTGGCGCGCTTGGCGTGGCATCAAAGTCTATAATAAAAATCAATTAGTGAACAGCTGTAGAAGTATTTTATTCTGTAATTTAAGCGCATCGCTTTGCGAGCACGAGGTCCTGGGTTCAAATCCTAGGTCGGAGAAATGTAGTTTTTCTAACGAAAAATTCCCAGTATGAGTCCGGAGTCTGGAATTGTGCCCGGTATATGGCAATAGGCTCGCCCCCTATTACATGGGACCTAACATCGTCGGCGAAACGTGGGTATACTCAGTACACCTCTGCCACCCCCTCTGGGGAATATAGGCGTGACGGTGTAATTTATTTTTATTTTGTATTTTGCGACTATTATACAATGGAACAACACTGTGGTGTGCCTAGGTGTAAAAATACATTAAGAAATGCACCCGATACGTGCAGACATAAGGAAAACGTGGTGTAAAATCAGAAAAGGAGACATGGTATCTCCATCAGCTTGTGTATATTGCTGTGAAGATCACTTTAACGTAAGAATTAACTTAAATAATTTAAACTAAAATTTTGTCTTTGTGTAAATCGACAACAAAAAATAACAATAAAACTAACTCAATAGCAAACATCCAACAAATATGCACTTGTGGACTTTGACGTCACATTCGATCTCGTTCCAGCTACTTTGAATTTCCCTCTCATTTTTTGCACTTTCAATAATTATTTTCTTAATAAAAAAGTAATGTTATTAAAAAAATATTGGTATAGACATTATTCTAATGCGATAAAGTTTGTAAAAAAATATTTGACCCTTATTGTAATTCAAACACGCATATTCCCTATTGGCCCCCTGTTGTAACTACACCATACTAAAATAAAAAATTAATTGCCGCGTTGTATGTAACGTTCAGGGTTCACTTATGATTTGTATATATTATTTAATACTACATAATTATTAACAATAATATAATATTTTTGTAACATTGGCATATACAAATAAAATACAATTTACTAAATTTTTAGCAAGAAATTTATGTCTGTCTCTTGAAATTCCGAATTATTTTTTTTGTTTTATTTTTAAGTCAACGTTACAAGAGTATTTCTTTTTGTATAAATTATAATAAGTTGTATGTAAAAATTCCATTGAATGTCTGTTAAAGTACAACTTGCTTGTGCGTGTGCTCATTTGTTTATAAGTTAACTAAATATAATAATTATTATGTTTCATTACTTTAGCGGTACGTACGTGGTCGGGTAAACGCTCGCGGCTTTGTCTATCGAAATCATAAAATAATATATACTTGGAAACTAAAATGTGGAAAATAACAAATGCCGACATATAAAAAACTGGTTTAAAAATAATTTTTATATTATGTCATTTCATGTCTTTCACTACCAAAAGTGAATTGTTTGAGTTTTTTCTTTTGTTTGTTTAAACACAAAAGTACTTATTTCGGGAGGCTGTAGATGTCATTTTGGCGTGTTTCGTCTTCTGTAGTGCCTTCTCAAAAGCTACATGGATCATGTAGTTCTATTATCTGATATGAACAAAGAATACTCGTGCCGATAATCAATGAATATTAATAGGTGGGGTCCTCTACTTATAAAAAAATAATGCCAATTAGAAAAAAAAGTTCTAAAAAAATTTCAGTCATGTAATGTTGTCAATCCAGAATTATTCTACCAAAATGGTAGAATAATTCTGGATTGTTATTTAGTTATTTAGTCCGAGCTTGTGTTTCAATGCATAAGCGGTGGTAGTATTGTGAGAGCACTAGCTTGAGAGCGCACAGGCCCAACGCGCCGCCTCCGATATAATAAATATTCTAGTACACAACGCTTGCCGAGACATTTATGAAAAAAAAAACGTAAAAAAAATGAAGCTATTCCGCGTACGAACACTTATGACTTCTGCATTGTCTATAATTTTATTGTAAAATGTCTCCGCAAGTAGTCAATAGTCTATAGGATATAAATTAATTATATAATTGTAAACTAAACGTGTAACTATTACTAAAATACCAATATGTTTATGGGTATTATCCTAAAAGTTGTTATCTCTTTCTTAGGCGCTGTTGTTTGTGGCTCGGCGGGTCGCGCGACGACTCTAGACTTTGATTGTATAGATTCATATTTAAAGTATAGACATTTAATTCAATAACACTACATATAGTATAAAATTATTAATAGTTTTCGCTTACTATTGCGTTGTTGGTTATGAAGATATATATTTTTTTCATAGGTAATTATTTCCTAAAATATATTTTAATATGTTCACGTTATCGGTCTGAATACGCGCGATCCGATCGAGCCTTGTCTGTTATCGAGTATACATTATGATGTATGTATGTACCTTCAGTGATAGCCGAATAAATAAAAGTAACCTTTTAATCTCATCGTTGACTGTATATGTGTATTTAAAGCTAAAAATTAAATGAATGAAGTAAATTTGAATAAAACAGGTAAATGTAAGCTTAAGTTGGTAGTGACGGTGCGCGGGACTTAAATATTTAAGAAATAACATCCAGATTTCCTTGGCAATTCATGAAATATCGACGGCTAAATTTGCTATATTTGCCTGTAGATAATCCTAATAAGAAACCAACTACTTGGACCTCCATATATTTCCTAATAGTAAGTCCAGCGTTAGCTTAGCTTCGTTACGGTCTGCTTATTGCTCCAAAGTGTAACCAGTCAGTATTATTCGGGACCGCGCGCCATAGCTTCTTAGTTAAGCGCAACATATAATCGTCATGATATAGGTTAGGGTTTAAAGATCAGGGCCCCAGTTACATTAACCAAACTGTTAAAACTGAATTTTATACGCCAGCAATCAACTGCTTTTATCTGTTTCGTATATTATTAGAATGCGAAGAAATTGACCAGGGGTGGGTAAAGATCGGTTTTTGGCAGAATTTTGTTTTAGAATGGAGGCCCAGGAATTTTTGGCGTGCGAGAAGGTTGGAGACGATTAGTTGGAGTTAGAATAGGATAGAGCGAGAGGTGTATTGTTGAGGTAGAACCCTGGAGTGTATCACAGTTAGGTATAAAACTATCACGGCGAACGCCATCGTCTACAGATATTCCCGTCGCTGTTGTAGCTAATGTAATTATAAATGTACACGTAAAGTTATATTGCGAATCGACGTTTGCTGTCGTACGTTATTAGCAACTTCTTTATTTACAGCTTTTGTATATGCAACGAAATATGTAAGTACTAACCAGTGTTTTCAATTACTTACTTTTTTCTTTCAAACTGTTTCTGTGAAACAGACATTCCTATCATTTTCAGGACCGTTAAGCGAAATTATGCTGTACTGTACATAGTATTTTTATGTGAAAACTTATATCATTTCAGTGGCTAATGTATTATTATTGAACACAGGCTATTAATAGTCTCCTGTTATATGTTTAAAAATCATTTATTATCTTTAAGAACATTGTTTCAAATACTTATCATAAATAAATACATATGTTTCGGTATTAACTTCGTTCGTGCACGACTGCTCCACACTAATTAAGTACTTAGTAACAATTATAGGTACGTAAACAAATCAATAATCAATGTTAAATGTGCTGTAGTTCTTTAGTTATTTACAAAGTAGAAATTTAAAGGAATGTACTTTATTAGTGTGGTGGCGAAAATCGCTTGGAATTACTAAGCTAGTACAATATCTCATATCACGATTCGTTTGCTCGGGAGGTATATAAAAGATTGTTCTAAGGTACAATAACTATGTTATAATAATCAAATTCTTGTGATTTAGCGTCGTACGTAGATATTTATACTTATCTGTACTAAGGAGGCCTTTCATTGGCGTATAAAAGTGATCACCTCCCACTTTCTTCTCATGGCCTCACTCTAAGCGTATTTCGCTAATGTTAAATGAGTATAACGGTAAATTATGATAATAAAGTGATCACTTAGAATAGTGACCAATGCTTGTTTTGGATTTTCACTAAAGCGTATAAGGTGTTAGTTTGTTCGTTCATCAAGCTTTGTCGTTAAAACTAACGTAACAACATTGTTGATACTAAGCATCTCTGTTAAACGTAGTATTCCTTATATGGAAAGGTGTCAGCCACCAAAAGCTTTCCCACGGGCCCGCTGAGAGTCCAGTTTTGGTGTTATAGATTTAGATTCTGGCTTATAGGAGTTATAGCAGGAATGTAACGGGTTCAGTTAGTAACAGATGGAATCATATTATTGACATATTGACGAGCACGTTGACAAATCAGTGTCAGCGGGATAGTGCTGGTTAAAATAATGTCGTCGGTTGTTATGGTTAGGGGACCATTGTGGTTAAAGAGCAGAAAGAATTTACAATTTCATTTATATCATATGTCAAGAGCTAGGCGGCTGGCATCTTATCTTAATAATATAACGTTAGCAGCGGGCCTCTAATCATAAAATCTTTGATAATGCTATTATATCGGGTGGAACCACATATCACCTGAAATTTAGATACCTACTTACGCGCCTTCGGTTTAGTTCGCGCTATCTTTAAGCTGACGACTGTATTTTTTACTGAAAACTTTGTTTTATACTCAAACTGTTTAATGTTCAACAATAAGCTTATAACATACAAATATTTAATAATTATTTACATTGCACTTCGTTCTAGTAAAAAGCAAGTATATAGAAAAATACATAGGTTACATAATATTGATTATTATAAAATTAAATGTTCATATATAAAATGAAAGTTGTGTACGTTTGTATTGATATAGCGTGTACGACCAAATAATTTATTAGTGTACAGTACTCCGAGGTTGCGATGTTGATTGTGAAGTAGACGGTAGATGCACTACACATAACACGACCTAAATGCTATCTTTTTGTAAATTATATTATTTGATGGCTGTGTTTTTGTTGCGACATTTAAATTCTGTTCTGTCGCGTTATGGAAGCTTTTGTATTTACGCACTGGTCACACTGACCTTAATTCTTTTTTTGAATTCTAACGTTTAAAATATTTGTACTTTCGCGCCATATCAAGATTATATAGCGCGCAATATAGATTGTGTAAAAAAGTGGTTTAGTTTAATGATTTATAAATATATTTGTTCATTGATTTTATGTGAATAGATAGTCCAGGCATGTATGAGAGGCAGTTGGTTCGATGCCAGGTCGTGCATTCGTCATTACCCGCTGATATGTATTCACTGTAATGAAACTATGATATTATATTAATATGAAAACAAACAATACCTGAGATAATAAAAAAGGAAAATATTATACATTCTGTTGTTTTATTTAATTTTTAATTAAGGTGATTAGTATTGTGAGTGCTTGATCGTGTTTGATCTCGACATTTTAATTCTACCACTGTGATTCTACTAACAAAATGACAACCCAAATCACAGTCACTGGCATAAATTTATTACCCTAGATCATGGATATATTACAACGGATTGAGTACTGTCAAAATATTGCTAAAGAAAATTAAACTTTTTCAGACACGACATTGAATTTTGTATTATTTTAACAACTCTAGAAACCATCAGTGAGAGCAATAACCTGGGCGTAATATCGTAATGAGTTCGAGCCTGGTGTCACGCTCGCGCCCATTACGATGCTGTACGGTGACCATAAGGTACAACTAATACGGACTATACCTATTTATGACATGGTTTAAATACGCTGTAAATAATTTATTACCGAGTTCAAAACGAACAAGGTTCTTAATTCGTCTGTACATACTGGATGGATTTAGATGAGACAGTAATGGCAGCTATCTCAACCATTGTAGATACAGAAAAACGGCCCTAGGAGACTATCCTTAATATTTTCGATATTTGGAGCTGAATTTACATATTCTGAAAAAATGTAGAAGAAAATGGGCAATTTAATCAAACACTTTGACTACTACTCATTTAAGATGTAGCATACGCGTAGAAAGAAAGAATTGCGGCAATAAACAGTGCCCGAGAATTATACGTTAATTATATGTCAACAAGTTCATAATCGTACCAATGGTTGGTTAGCCTACTTAGAAAGAGACGTTTCTCCACAGGAATGACATTGCGAAGTGGTGGTAGAGTTTTTGTTACTATTTTGACGAATCTTAAATACTGTAATGGTTTACATGAATAAAAAAATATTCTGATTCTGATTTTGAAGGCTCTAAGTGAGTATCCTTGTTTTCACGTTTTTTTCGCAGTGATCAATCCATTTAGGGTAATATATCCATGGTCACTGGAAAAACAAATATTAGCCGCTAAATTTGGGTGGGGCCTACGTCAAAATGACAAACCATAATATTTTGAATAAAATGAAGGACGCACCATGTACGAAAAAAGGTTTTTAAATTGGTTACCTAAATCATACCCAGTGTCCACAACAAGTGTACAGCTAAACTGGGTGTAAATCTCTATGTTGGGAACGCATATATAAGCGCTAATATCAATGACGTTATAAATATGTACATGCCATAAATACGAAAATGTGCCCATAATGAATCTGTATTAGTATCGGGCCGTTTAAATGGCGGTCGGTCATACAAATTCATGAACAGCAGCTAAAAAGCTGTATGGTTAAAATAGAGAACCGGCTGCAAATTTATTACTAAAAGAGACAATTCCATGGCCATATATATTACGTCCTTGACTAATATCTATCGATAATATCGTGATTCGGACCGCAGCCTAAGATTTTTTATGAAATTTTAACGAATTGGGGTGTAAAGCCAATTACCACTTATTGGAGAGACATAGAAAGGAGAGTCTAACAACCAGCTGCTCAATTACGACTGTCAATATAAGCATGGGTAAGTATAAGTACGGATTGAGTAATAAAATTAGCTCTGTTAAGAAACTGTCCCACTGTTGGCCTCCTCTCAAACTGAGAGGGTTTTGGCCATAGTCCACCACGCTGGCTCAGTGCAAGTTGGCGAACTTCACACACCTTCGATAAACTCTCAGGCATGCAGGTTTCCTCATGATATTTATCCTTCACCGTTAAGCAAGTGATAGTTATGTTTAATACGCACATCTTTCGAAACGACAGAGGTGCGTGCGTGGGTTTGAACTCGAGACCTCGGGCTTTGCAGTCCAACGGTCTAACCACTAGGCTATCACTACTCTTATGATGATGCTCTTATGGATTGTGTAGGGGCCTGAAATATTTGTATAAACCCCACACCTTAGAGGGCCGCGAAAATTCTCGTTGTTTCATGTACCATACGACGAAATAAAGAAATACCTACTTCTTGGTTCTGTGTACCAAACTACGCTATCGGACTACGCAGCCCCGAGGAAATTTTTCAAGGCACAACATTGTCATTTTTATTTATTTTGTCACAACCGGAAAAGTCAAGGGATAAATGAACACACTATCTATATCATCACAGATCGCTTGCGGCTTAAGCAAACATGGTCGCGATTTAAAAATAAATAGGATAATGTAAGGGGTATTAAACCCATTGTATAAATTAATATATGCAGATTAATTTGATACGCAAAAACACCTGTTTTGAGTATACTTGACGCACTGTAGGTACAGTAACTTGATTTATGAACCTCTCATCTAATAATAATTATGGTCGCTATACAAGATGAGGTGATCAACACCAAAACTTATAAAATATAAATCCTCAGAGACCCAAATATTACCCCAAACAGACAAATCTAGAAAATGACACCGCCAATCCAAAAAACATCCACATATTACAAGTGCCTGTCCAACATTAACTCAGACAGATTCCACTCACCGTCATAATCAAGTAGCGTATATAATTCACCAGAAACTTGCCATTAAAAATAAGTTAGTACTTGATAAGCCGTCCCCTTATTACAAATAAATACCAAAATCTGTTCTGTGAAATACTAGCCACAAACTATATTTCGAAAGAGCCATACTCACAGAATAAACCATACAATAGATCTGACGTAACCTTAATAGATAAAATAAACAAACTCGTTTACCTAATTGAAATAGCAGTACCTAATACACATAATTTATTTAAAACTATTTCTGAAAGAATACATAAATATACAGAATTAAAGGAAGAACTAAATAGAATATGGAACATGAATAGAACGACTATATTACCACTAGTACTTTCTAGCACAGGAGTTATACCAAAACATCTTTTCCATAGTTTAAATACCATCGACCTTCCTACAAGCACGTACATTACTATGCAAAAAGCTGCAATTCTTAACACTTGCCGAATTGTACGGAAATTTCTTCAGAACGACATCCAACCAATACTAGAAAATGAAGTTCACTTGGCTTAGGCACGTGAACTTCATAAAGTACCGAGGTAAAAACTCGAGAATATCTAAGCATATAAAAAAATCAAATAATAATCATAATTATCCCCATAATTATCCAATCGCATGTAATCACTTTGATGATCGTCAATAAATCGCAATATTTTCTATTAAAATTCCGCTGTTTTGTCTTGTATAATTTAAAAATACCTTTTTAAAAACAAGCTCACAAACACAACGAAGATATCTTGCTCAGTTAAGGAGCGCATACACGGCGGGGCTATGGGTGTAGATTTTTTTTCTTTTTTTTTTTTTTTTTTTCTTTTTTTTAAAAAACGTAGCCCCACACTAGGATTTATTCCTGTGTCGTGGGTGCGTTTACAAACATGAAAATTCACATACACAAATACCCAGACCGGAACAAATAACTGTGGATCACACAAAGATTTGTCCCGTGCGGGAATCGAACCCGCGACTATTAGACGCAGTGGGCGGAGCGGCTTAAGCTCTTAACCACTGCGCTAAATCGTCCGTCAAGATGGGTGGTTTCATTGGCTACCTACCTTCATCATCAGACCCAGAACACGATTTTATTTGTAAAATACTTATCAATACCATTCTAACAAGCCTAAACACGAAAGAGTTACGTTGTATAGTTCACATGTTTATATGCCCACCTTCCGAATCCATCATCAATCCAGCTCCATGGTACCATATTATTTCATTGTCACCGAACTTACACACCTATGCCAAATTTCGGTTCAATTGGATACCCGTAAGTGCTTGAAAAATGGATAACAAGATTTCAACCGGAAAGATAGACAGACAGACAGATATACGAACATTGCAAGTTAAATAAAAGCTTGTAAAAATGAACGGAGTATTGAACAGGAGTAGAAGAGATAGTCAATCTATTCTATTATTACATCAGGAGCCTGCGAATTGAGGTCCATCAATTTTATAATGCGCGCGATCTCCTCTTTAAAAGTATATGTTGTAAACGCGACTAAAACAATTATTCAACATTAATATAATTTATAAGACGGATCCGTATTTCCTAAAATAAATAAATTCGCTTTCGTTTATGTTCTGAATCGCGCATAAATCCAGGAAGTATTGTTCGTATAGAATAAAATGTAATATAATTAAAGCAGTGATAGCCTAGTGGTTAGACCGTTGGACTGCAAAGTCAAAGGTCTCAGGTTCAAACCCAGGCATGCACCTCTGTCTTTTCGAAAGCATGTGCGTATTAAAAATTAATTATCACTTGCTTTAACGGTGAAGGAAAACATCGTGAGGAAACCTGCATGCCTAAGAGTTTCTCGAAGGTGTGTGAAGTTCGCCAACCCGCACTAGGCCAGCGTGGTGGACTATGGCCTAAACCCTCTCAGTTTGAGAGGAGGCCCGTGCCCAACAGTGGGACAGTTTCTTAACAGGGCTAATATTATTATTATTATTTATATTATTATAATTAAATCAACTTATTTTCAGTATCCTACGTAGTACGAGTATGTTGCTGGGCCTTGGTTATCACGGTGCCTCTGGCCATCCTGTACCGTTTAGCTATTAAATTCTTGTTGTGATTTTCAGAGTACGCACTCAGTTTCTCCCTGTTCTACTCCCTCGTGTTATTAATAGCACGCTCCATTATCAGCTTAAAAAACTGATACACCTCCACCATTTTGTCCCATTCTAATTTCAGCTAGTCTATTTTTGCCGGCTTTTCCACGGCGGATGAAACGTAGGGCCAGTCCATAGACATAAATCTGTCAAAAGTGCTGTATCTTTGAGCGATAAATCTTCGAGTACATGTCTCTTCATTTTTCTCGCAATAGGAGTTGTAAAAGCAGGGTTTGCAGCCGTAAAACTAAGAGCACGAGAATTATGTTTCTCCGGAATGTAATTGCCTCCTTCAAATTGATGTTAAATTTTAAGAAGTTTAGTATAGGCGAATATTTCCCTAGCGAAATATTTTGGCGCTTGCGCACGTAGTTTTTCACCAACCGCGGCGTTTTTCACGAAAAAACAGAATATAGAATTGTTGTCTTTTAATTTCACACATGTGGAAGTGTAAGTGACTCCGTTGGTCGATATTACGTCAATTTTAATTCGTAATCATATAAGTTTTGTTTTATTGCGATTTTGGGGCGTTGTAATGTACTGAAATGTAAGGTAGACGAGACGGCACACAGCGTAGCCCCGCTCGGCGCGACGGCAAACGTCACAACCCAACATATCTGAGCGCATCCATCGCGCTACCGTCACGCCCCGTCGCCAATTTTTTTTCTTATTTTATAAATACTTAGACCCACACTAGGATTGAAACATGAAAATTCTCATACACAAATACCCAGACCGAAACAAATAATTGTGCGTCACACAAAGATTTGTCCCGTCCGGGAATCGAACCCGCGACTATTCGACGCAGTGGGCGAGGCGGCTTAAGCTCTTAACGACAGCGCCAAATCGTCCGTCAATAAATTTGACTAAAAGGTTCCTACGTATAAGGAGAGTCAATGGAGGAGAGTTCCCACGGAGATACTATGGTTACTAACTGTTTCTTTGTAAAAACAACTTCGAGATCTTCGGCGAATTTGTTCGGCGTGGGTGTGTGTGTGTGAATGATGTATGCTGTTGGCCGCGAGGCCTTTACAGCTTCACCGGACTAAAAGGCGAGCGTGCAACCACTACGCTCTAGCCAGCCAGAAGGGCAAGAGGCGACATACTCGAGGGCGCCTCGAAGAGGCGCCCTCGGTTGGGACAGTCGCTGTAGGGGGACGGGTGCACTACTAAGTGCACGGGTCAACCGCCGGCTATGGGAGGGGATCTACTACTACGTCGTCGTCGTCGCCCGTATTCTGAGCGGAAAGAAGGGATGACAAAGCATCGGGGGGGTCGGTGAGAACATGTCGCGGCCGGCGGTGGCGGCAGGGGTCGGGGGGGAGATCGTAGTCGGCGGTGGCTACGATTAACGGATTCGCATGGGTAGATGCGTTCGCGAAGTGACGTGTTGACGCCTTTTTAATAAAGGCGCGAATAGGTTCGAGACCTAGATCGGAGTGGAGGTCGACGTTCCGTACGAACCAGGGGGCTCCTACGGCTTTACGGAGGAAGCGGTTTTGAACCACTTGGAGTTTATCGATGTGAGAGGGGGCCGAATGCCCGAACACAACACACGCATAAGTCATGATGGGTCGAACGCAAGTTTTGTAAAGTGTCACCTTATTTCTAAGGGACATTTTACTGCGCTTGCAGATTAACGAATGGAGACGACCGAGCACAAATGATGCTCGGTGACGGACCCGCTTGATGTGCGGGCCGAAGGACATGGTACTGTTTAGGGTGACCCCTAGATATTTGACCTCTTTGACCCAGGGAATGGGTCGGTCGAACATGGTCACTTGGCCGAGATTACTTCTAGGGCGGCGCAGGGAGTGGCGCGGGGTGGCACCTCTGGAGAAGAACACCGCAGCGCTCTTGTCCGGGTTCACCTCAATACGCCACTTCCTGAACCAATTCCCTAGGGAATTGGCGGATACCTGAGGGTGTCTGGTAATGAAACCCTTATTCCTATGCGAGACGTAGAGAGCGGTATCATCCGCGAATAGGGCTAGATGTGCCTTACTCGAACGAGGAATGTCGTTCGTGTAAAGGCTAAACAGAAGCGGAGAGAGAACTGAGCCCTGTGGGACTCCAGCACTGATGGAGTGGGAAGTGGAGCGCGTCATTTCGACGCGATAACGGAAGGTGCGATTCGACAAGAAGTCTCGTAAGATGAGCACGAGTCTGTCCGGCACACCCAATTGGTAGAGCTTGTAGACCAAGCCGTTGTGCCAGACTTTGTCGAATGCCTTCGCGACATCTAGGAAGAGGGCGCCCGTGTAGATGGGTTTGGGTCTATTGAGAGCGGAGAGGATGTGCTCCGTGATGCGGTGCACTTGGTGGACGCAAGAGTGTTTGGCTCGAAAGCCAAACTGCTCGTCGATAAGGATACCCCTGGACGTTACGAAGTCTTTGAGCCTCGCCAGAAGTAGGCGCTCGTATATCTTGGCCAGGGAGTTGAGGAGACTGATAGGGCGGTAGCTCGCGGGGAGATTGCGAGGTTTGCCGGGCTTGGGAATGCCTATGACGTCCGCCTCCTTCCACTTAGCGGGGAAGGTGCAGTTCGCCATGGCGGCGTTCAATATGGCCACTAAGAGGCAGATGAGTTTGGCGGGCAGGCATTTCAGAACGCGATTCGAAATGCCGTCAGAGCCGGGGGCTTTTTTAGCTTTGAGACCCATAATTGGATCTTCGACCTCCGTTTGGGTGATAGGAGGTAAAGAATCGACGGGGGCGAGGGATGCCCTGCGCTCGACTTCCCTGTCGACCGCGTCGACGTGGGACTGGTCGACGGACTGAGAGCTGGGGGCGCACTGGCTCTCGAGGGAGTCGGCGAGAAGCTCGGCCTTTTCGTCGTCGTCGAAGGCTGGGGGTGCGCCTGAAGGGCGGTACAGCGGGGGCATGTCAGTCGTGGAGTCGGATTTGAGGCTACGCGCTAGCTGCCAGTAGGCCAGATGCGACGGCGCGATGCCCTCTAGGAGGACACCCCACCGTTCCTCCCGGACCTCCGCGACACGACGCTTTACCTCTCGTTGTAGAGCGCGCATCCGAGCCCGATTGGCTTCGGTGGGGTAGGAGTCGTACGCTCGGATAGAAGCATTCTTTGAACGAATGAGATCCCTAACATCGTCCGGCAGTCGAAAGCGGTTGAGGTAGAGATCTTCCGCCTCGACTTGCTTGGACGATCGACTGACAGCCGATCGGATGTGCTCGGTGAAGGCATCTACGGCCTGATCGGTGTCCTGAGGGGACGGGATGGAGTCCGAGCTGAGAGGCAGGGGGGGAGGGTCGGCATCCGCCAAGGCCGTGCTTAGCGCATGCCAATCCACCACCGTCTTTTTGGGTCGCTGAGGGGCGGAAGGGGGGGAACCGAGTCTCATGACTACAGGTCGATGGTCAGAGTCGAGTTCCTGGACTACTTCCAAGGAGTGCAGCCCTAGGGTGACACCCTTCAGAAGCGCCATGTCCAGGACGTCGGGTCGGTGGTTGGGATTGTTAGGATAGTGGGTAGGGTGCATAGGTGCGATGACGTCAAAGTCGAGAACGTCGACCAGGGCGTCAAGGCTCCTACCGTTAGGGGAAGTGGTGAGACCGTTCCAGGCCACGTGCTTGCTGTTGAAGTCGCCCGCCAGAATGACGGCGCTTCCCAGATTGAGGAGTGCTTCAAAGTCACTCCTGAGAACGGATTTAGTGGGGGAAAGGTATACGGAGGCGATCACGATGGGCTGGTGCCCCGTGAGAGAGACGCGACAGACCGAGGCTTCGATGTTGGTGAGCGCGGGGGGATCGAGAGGGATGCAGTGAAGGGACCTCCTGTAGTAAATGAGAGTACCGCCTCCGCGGGAGCCGATTCTGTCATTGCGCGCGAGGTTATAGTTTGCGATCCTAGGATCGCGTTGTGCGGGCTTCAGGAAGGTTTCCTGCAAGAGGAGGATATCAAGTTGGTGATCTCGGAGGAAATCAGCAACCTGATCTCGCTGGGAGCGAAGGCCATCGGCGTTAAAGAACGCCAGGGATAGGTTGTGGGGCTTATGGCGGGGAGATCGTAGATCCATTATTGGGTGCGGGGGGGTTGGGTTCTGAGGGACGCCAGGACGTCATATACGTCCCTGTATTCCGCGGCCAGGAGAACCTGGTCCGCCAAGTTGGTGGCGGCGCGGAGTCGAAGGGCGAGTTCGCGGACTCTGGGGAAAAGTGCGGGGCTTATCACCGCCGAGACGCTCATAATGAGGTCGACGTCCTGACTGACGTTAGTGGGCGGAGGGGGACAAGCCGCCACCGGCTGGATCGCCGGCGCGCGCTTCGGGGGGCGGGCAGGGCCCACTGACGCAGGGTGGGAGGCCGCGGTGTAGGGCAGCGGCTTCACCCACGCGTTGGCGCCGAGGGACGGCCTGAGCGGCGGGGGAGGGGGGGTCAGCTTCAGTGGCGCGGGAGCGCGGGGAGCCGTGGTCGCTGGCGCAGAAGGCACCGGACGAGGGTGCGCTGAGAGCGCGGGGGGGTGTTGCGCTGAGGGCGCAGAGGGGGGGGCAACCGCGCGGGGGCGGCGGCGGCCGCCGCGCCTCGCCCGGCCGCGCTTCCCCTTCGGGGCCTTGGGACAACCGCGATAGTTCGCGGTGTGCCCCTTGGTGCCGCAGAGGACGCAGCTGGGGGGCTCGGCCGCCGTCTCCTTCGAGCGGGCGCACTGGGACGTCGCGTGGTCCCCGATGCACTTAACGCATCGAGGGCGCGCGTGACAGTTACAGGCAGAGTGCCCGTACAGCTGGCAGTTGTGGCACTGCCCGGGCATGCCACGTTTGTGGGGGGCCTCCACGGAGAGGCCAGAAATGTGGCACACGGCCTTCAGGTCGAAGACCCTACGGCCGGACTCGGTGCGGTCGAGTACGACCAGCACCATGTCGTACGCCTCCTTGGAGCGCCCATTGACCATTCTGTGCACCTGGCACACAGGAAGGTCCTGGGACTGGAGGTCGGCCTTGATGACGGCGGTGTCCAGCTCCCTAGGGACACCGCGGATTACCACCCTGAGCTCCCTTTCCTCCTCCAGGGTGTAGGTGTGGTATGCGATCTTGTTCGATCGCAGGAAAGCGGATAGCCGTCGGTGGTCGTCCGAAGACGCCACCTTGACGGCTATGCCTTGCGCGGTGGAACGCGCGTGCGTATAGTTGATTTGGCGATTGTAAATCGCCTTGGATATGCGCTCCCAGGCGCTCTTGTCCTGAATGACAAGCGGCGGGGGAGTGATGTTCGGACGTGCGGGGCGCGCGAGGGGGGAGGCCCTCGCGGCCGCGTTGGGAGACGGAGACGGCCGGGGGCCGGAGGGGCCGGGAGAAATGGAAACGTTTCCGGCCCTTTGAATTTTGGGCGGCGGCGAGTCGCGCGGTTTGCGCGCCCGCTTCCCATTTGCGATGGGAACGAAGTCGTCCTCCGACGAGAGCGACGGGGATGGGGACCGGGCGGAGGCGGCGCGTCGCGCGGACGCGCGCTCGACCTCCATATCCGAGTCCGAGAGAGGCTCGGACCCGCATGGCGAGACGGGGCGGTCGGCGGGGGTCTGGGGCGGCGCCACTAAATCAGTTCGCGGCGCGGCGAACGGAGTCGCGGGGCACGCAGAAGGCGCGGGGTGCGCGGGGGCGGGGGCCGACGCGCGCGCGGGCGACGCGTCGGGAGAGGCGGGCGAGTACGTCGCCCTGAATTCCCGGACTATGTCCGGGCAATGCAGGACGATATACTTGGTAAGGTCCCGGACGAACTCCGGAGGGAAGTCTTCGGCCATTTCCAGAGGGGAAATGGCAGGGCGAGTGGACTAAAATAGGGCCCTAAGACCCGGGCGTGAACGATGCCCTGATCCCCCCACCGGGTAGCGGCGGGGGGGGGGTGGCACTACCGGGGAGAGGCGGTGTGCCCCTTCGCCTTAGGGGCGAACGGGCGGCACCAAACCCTAGCTGCTCCGGGGCGAAGAGAACCGCCGCACGGAGAATAGGATAGTGGGATGGGTTAAGGTAGGGTCCTGGTGCAATCAAGAGCCCTGACTAGGGAAGCCCCCAAGGCCAGAGCTCAAGCCCTTCCGAGATGGCCGCCCTCTGAAGGAGGGAGGCGAGCGCTCGGGTCCCGCTCAAGCCCGGCTTACGACACCGCTAGGCGTCCACCGGACTTACCACGAACGGACGTGGATTTACAATACGACACTATTATATAATCGAATTAAAAACCGTTGAGAAAAAAAAAAGAAAAAGAAAAAAAATATAGAATAATATTATCCCAGTTAAGAAACTGTTCCACCGTTTGGGCACGGGCCTCCTCTCAGACTAAAAGGTTTAGGCCCACTAGGATTTATTCCTGTGTCGTGGGTGCGTTTACAAACATGAAAATTCACACACAAATACCCAGACCGGAACAAATAATTGTGGATCACACAAAGATTTGTCCCGTGCGGGAATCGAACCCGCGACTATTAAACACAGTAGGTGGAGCGACCTAAGCTCTTAACCACTGCGCTAAATCGTCCGTCGATATTTATTAATATTAATGTTAAGACTGTTTTCGATACGGTTTAAATTTCTTTATTTCTCAAAGATCACTTACGAAGAGAAATAAATTATAACACTAAAATATAAGTTTATAGATGCGTGTAGTAGACGGTATTCTTGTAAATATTCCCAGCAATGCAGGTACTTCATAATAACTTTATCTTGTCTTCGAACTATGAGAGTGGAGGAAGCCAGAGAGGTATGTAAGGAAAGATCCTGTTGGAACTCTGTACTCTCTGCCTACCCCGCGAGGGAGCTGGCGTGATGATATAGATAGATAGATAGATTGTCTTCGGTAATTACGGGTTATGTAGTAATTTTGTCGAGCGGATACAAGGGATGGTTTACATCACGCTAGGTTCATTTTATGATATTATTAAGTTATTTATTTTGTAGTGCTTTTGAGAATGTGTTGTTTTAATAGTTTTTTGTAGATTGCTATTGATTTGGCATCTTTTATGTGTTTAGGTAATGAGTTGTAAATCTGTGCTCCTTGGTACAAGATACACTTTTTTCCATTATTGGTTCTGGGTTTATATAGTTGAATGTTATGTGCCCGTCTTGGGTTGCGTGTGTGTACATTTTTTGTTAATTTTATTTGTGTGTGTATATTTTTATTTAAGATTTTTCTTATTAAAATGGATATATTATATTGATAGGTTTGTGTTATATTAAATAATTTTGTCTCATTATAAATTTTTTAAGTTGGTGTTAAGTAGTTGTAATAGAAGAGGACTTTTATTAAATTATTTTGTGTTCTTTGCAAGGTGTCGAGGTGTGTTTTTGCAGCTGATCCCCATACCTCTATCATGTAGTCAATGTGAGGTTTTATTAAAGAGTTGTAGATAGTATAGCGTACCTTCAGTGGAAGACATCTTATTATATTTCGAAGGTCACCCGTAAGACTGCTTATACCCTTTGTAAAGGTTAGGTATTTTGTAGGTTTCATCACGTTAAACTTTTTCAATCCCAATTTTGTTTTTCATTGTACACAAAATACTGCCCTTAAGTTTATACTTAGTTGAGTTTGGGCCGAGTTTAGTATTCAAACAATATAGCCCCGTCGAGTATGGTACGCTCCTTGTATTTGTCTCGATTAGTAGGTAACTCTCTGTACTCTCTGCCTACCCCGCAAGGGATCTGTCGTGATGATATAGATAGTAGGTAAATATCTGCTGTAGCCCTACTAATTATTATTCTTCCGAGGCCCCAATTGAGTTATTAAGCCCTTTTACTTTTTAAAAATAGCGCGCAACTGGGGGTTAGCGGGGATGTTTGTGATTTCTCAATTTAGTGTTATTTCAGTGCACATGAAGGCATATTTTTGAAATAAAACTTAGCAATCGAATGTGTTACCCTACTCAAAGTGAGCTGGGGTGTATGCACCTTAACGTGTGCTACGAAAAATATTTGAGGTGTCTTTTCTAGTACATAATAGTAGACAACAACTCAATGGTAGCCCCTTGTCTTAAGTGGTGTCCGGGAATGTCTCTTATTTACTTTTCGGTTGGATAAAATAAAAGCTTTTTTAGGTTTATTTACTGTAAACCATTGTAAATCATCTTTTTTTCCTTTTTAAACATGTTTATTTTTATTACAAAAAATCCTATATTTTTTATAGAGTTGCGCTTATTTAAGGATGCCCCACTTGAAGTCGTTAACGAGTCCGTTCAGTCTCTCTATGTACAAAGGGCTGGTCTTCTTCACTGAGAAAGAGGAGATATCTATGTCCTCGTTCACTTGTGGCGCGTTCTTCGTGTCCACGGTTATGATTGCAAGCGTGTTCGCTGCTATGTTGAGTCCAAATGGTAGTTTCTGAAAAGAAGATGTAAGAGAGGTATGTAAGGAAAGATCCGTTGGAACTCTGTACTCTTTGTTTGCCCGTACGGGATCTGGCATGATGATATGGATAGTTAGATAAAATATATTTTTAAGTGGAAAATGATGAAACAAGGATGAAGTGAAATAAACCAATTTACGGATTTTATCGCGGTTTATTTTTGATTTTTAGTTCCCGACTTTTCAAGTGCTTTGCAGCACCCATGGTCACGGGAGGGACTGAGGTGTTAGACGTCCAAAAGGCATAGTTGTTCCGGGGTCCCCTTAAACTTCTTAATTATTTTTGTTGGTCCGATCTACGCAGAATGAGCTCACGGTGTCTTGAGGTCTTGCAGTGTTATCTTGCATCTCTTGCTTGCTTTTATCTCTTGCAATCAAATCCAAAACCAAGCATAACACTCACACGACTAAACATAAACTAAAGAAATCAATAACAAACGTCTATCGACATGAAGAATGTATTAAAATGAAAATAAAGCAGATATGAAAAGCAGTAATTGTGTGAGACCCAAAATTAGTCCCTGCCACAGCTGTATTTTGCTACAACGCTGATCTTCCGGCAGCGCCATCTGATCTTCCGGTATCGCCATATGAGAACACCAGCTATACTTTTGTAGGTATAGCGCGACTAGGAAGTTTTGGCCCGTAGATGACATTGAATGGGGGGTTTGAAATAAGGGTTATCATTCAGTAAAATTTTCCTACTTCCAGGGAAATTTTTCAAAAGGCGGGTATTTTTATATATCGCCCTCGGGGACTGATTAAAAACGAATAAACCCACCGCAGTCGCATCAGCGTGCATCAGTGGCGTGCGCTGTCATTTAACTACCTGTTAGTCAGGTACTAATACTACATGTATGCTGTAAGTATATAGGTACAAAGCGCACTATTGGGACCCGTGGCTGGGACATTTTTCTTGTCTTGTTTACTCTCACTTCTTTTAGGTCGCAGTCGAAGTCCGCCCTAGAGTAGACCTCGTCAGGGTCAAGACCGAGCCTGGTCATGGCCAAGCTGAGCTGTGTGTAGTAGTGCTCCACCAGCTGGTGGTAGTGTGCCGCGCGAAACTGCTCGTCCGACGCGGTGACGATGAAGTATACTAGGTCTAGCGCTGGACTTCCACCCTGTAGCGTCTGCAGATCCGTTATTTTGACCTCAATTTTGCCATCCTGGAAGAGCAAAGACAGCGAATAGTTTAGGCGCATGTGAAATACCATTCATTTTTTTGAGGCATGCGAGTAATGGAACTGAAAGGTTCTCGAGTGACGACCACGTACGTGACGTGGAGTGGACAGGCACCCTACCAGATGGACCTGGTGAAGTTAGCGAGTTAAAGCTCGTCGCGTACAATACAACACCAGCTGCAGTGCCAATCTTTGGGGAGGGTCTATGCAGTAAACATCTTTCGCTGGAGAAGATGCGTGTATTGTCTAGCCGCTTCTTCGCAGCCGTTCCTAAGGCTGATTTCTTCAGAAGCAAAAGCATGTATCGATATCTGATTCAGATTGTGTTTGTTTGGCAAAGAATTAAATATTAGTTAGTTAGAGTCACTGATACTTTTAGGAGACGGACCCTCGATTATGACTAGTAACACTGTCCAACCAAGTTCGAAACCAGGTTCTCTAGAATAAAATAAATACAGAAGGTTGCTGGGTCTGTAGTCGCCGTGGGTTATCACGGTGCCTCTGCCCAAACTGAAGCACTCTACCATTACATTCTTATTGGGAATCTCGGCGTACGTTCTCAGTTTCTCCCTATCGTGTATCCCTCCTCCTTCGTGTTGCTGACTGCTCTCACCATCATCAGATTAAAAAACTGTTCCACCCAACCATTTTGTCCCATTCGAATTTCAGCCATTCTATTGTCTCTAGGAACTCTTCAGGGTGATGTTTCTGGTAAGCAAACGACACCGCGTGCATTTTCGCCAGTTCTTCCACGGCGGATGAAGCGTAGACCAGTCCACAGACTTGAATCTGTCGTACGTGCTGTAACCTTGAGCGATCAAATCCTCGAGCACAATTGTCTCCTCATAGTCCTTGGGATTGCAGCCGTAAAACTTGCACCACGACAATTTATGTTTCTCCGTAATGTTGTTGTCTTCTTCCAATTGATGGTAAATTTTAAGAAGTTTATTATAAGCGAATATCTCTCTATCGAAATATTTCGGCGCTTGCGCACGCAGCTTTTCGCCGATCGCAGCGATTTTTGCAAAAAGATTTAATTTAATGTTTTTATCTTTTATTATAACGGTATACAATTTGGACGTGTAACTGGCTCCGTTGGTCCATAGTTCGTCAATATTTAAGTCGTAGTCACGAAAGTTTTGTTCTTTTGCTATTTTCGAGAGTAAAGTTTGGAAATGTGCGACGTCCGACATTGTTCGCGAAGTGAATTATACTCGTACGGTGAAATCCATGCGCGGTTAATGATGACAAACTTGTGGAACAGGCAACGTAGAAATAGTAACACTTGGACAAATAATAATTTTTATTGGTATTAAATCTGGTATTACATTCATAGTTTCTGAGGTCGGCAATAAACAAACAATGGTTGCCACTCTGATTTTATTCTACACTTAATTATCCAAAGAATATTGTTCCATTACTCCACAAAACCCTTCATTAATTTGGCTACTACTTACTATTAAAAAATATCACAGAGTTCTTAGATTTATGCGAATATTACACATGAAATAAAACTATTTTACGGAAACGTCGTGAACAAAAACATCAAAAATAAATCGCGATAAAATCGGAAAAATAGTATTATTTCACAAAAATAAAATAATACTCAATTCATAACAATTATAAAGAAGTCGCTTTAATGACTAGAAACAATTCGTAACAAGGCGGGTTGTACGTATGGACAAGTTTCGTTGGCGATAAGTGACTAAAAAGTGGGATAAATGTGTTATCGGCATTGCGCGGGCGCAACCGACTTGTTTGCCGCGCATGTGTGGAACAACGACATATAATAATATTATGTCAACAACATACTCGTATACTTACAATGATATCTATTTCTAAACGCTTATATTTCGGTACATAGCAAGCTGCTTCGTTGGTCCAGTGACGTATAACACGCACGGCGATCACGAGGTCATGGGTTCTTGGAGAATCCTGGTTCGGACAAATTCTCACTCAGGTGTGGACCTAAAAGCGTCGGCTAAAAGTGGGTGTACAGAGTACACCTCTGCCACCCCCGCTTAGGGAATAAGAGTTTAATCCGCTCCGCCCACTGGATCGAGTAGTCTCGGGTTCGATCGCACGGGACCAATCTTTGTGTGACCCACAAACATATGATTCAATCTAGGTGTTTGTGTATATGAACTTCATGTTTGTGTATATGAACTTCATGTTTGTAAACGCAGCGACGACACAGGTATAATTCCTAGGGTGGGGTTATGATTTTTTAAATGAAAAGATAGAAATTTAAACAGCAAGATTATATTTTATTCATCATTAATTTGACGGACGATTTGGCGCAGTGGTTAAGAGCTCAAGGCGTTCCGCACGGGATAAATTTTTGTGTGAGTACTTGTGTATGTGAATTTTCATGTTTGTAAACGCACCCACGACACAGGATTAAATCACAGTGTGGGACGACGTTTTTTTAAAAATAATAAAAAGAAGTAAGTAGTTACATAATCCTTTATTTCAAAATAATGACACAGTAATTTTTTTTTTAAGATTATTGTGAAATAGTTATATTCTTATGATATAATTAGAATAGAATATCAATTGTGTCACTTTCTAGAACATGGCATTTTATTTAATTACAATCAAATTGCATTAAAATTATTATATACGTAAGTATATAATACTTACAAAAACCATTTCCTAATTTCTCCGTACCTTCCTTTAAGGATATGACAGTATTGATATATGGCCCCTAAGCTGCCTCATACAATTTATATTTAATTTGTTCTGATTACTTATTTAACTAAGCCCGTGATACTTGCACAATACATTGTAACTAAATTTTAAAACAATTTGAAAATTAACTAAATAGAAGTGTCAAAGTTATTAAAAACACATTAATTATAACACAAAAAATATATGTAGTGTTTTAGGGCACGTACATAAATGATTAAAACCTTAAAAAATATTTCAATACTTTAATGATCATTCTTATTTTTATTACAACAAAAGAATATAATTTAAGAATTTGTTCATTAAAATAGGTTCACTTGGACAAATAATAAACATTATTATAATCACAGTTTTTTTTTAATTACGAGGAGGGATCAAAAATTAGTGAGAACGACATACTCCTTGGTAAAAAAAAAATACTGGCAGGCATAGCTCAGATACATATTTGTAATATTAATAAAAAAAAGTCTTCGATTCTCTTTTGTTTTTCTCTGAATGTAGTCATTTGTTTGATTCGTGTCGGAACGCGTTCTCGAAAATGGAGAAAAACGAAGTGCGAGCCGTTATTGAATACCTCTGTTTAAAAAAGTTCACGACGCAAGAGATTCATTGCGATTTAGAGGCAACAGTGTGCGCCGCCATATTCCACTGTCGCAAGGTGGGCTTCTCAATTTCGAGTAGGGAGAACGAGCACGGAAGAAGAACATCGTTGCGGCCGTCCATCGACGTCAGTCACCCAAGAAAATGTTGCGAAAGTCGAGAAAATTGTATTGAGCAATCGAAGAGTTACCATCCGATACTTAAATCAAGAAACGGACATTTCATATAGAAGTATTCAATCCATATTGAAACAATCTTTGAATATGAGAAAAGTCTCCGCAAGATGGGTGCCGAGAATGTTAACCGACAGTCAGAAACAAAATCGACTTGACATTTCGAAGATATTGTTGGACAAGTTTCAAGAAGATTCTGAAAACTTTTTGTCTCGTTTCGTAACAATGGACGAAACATGGGTCCATCATTTTGATCCCGAGACAAAACAGTAATCTTCGCAATGGAAACAGCCATCATCACCGACCCCGAAAAAGTTTCGTGTCGTGGCATCGGCTGGCAAGGTTATGGCCTCAATATTTTAGGACTCAGAAGGAATATTGTTGATTGATTACCAGGAGCGTGGAACCACTATTATAGGCCAATATTATGCAGCTTTAATTCCCAAGTTGAGGAATGCCATCAAAGAGAAAAGGAGAGGGAAACTTCGAAGGGGCGTGCTCTTTCATCACGACAACGCACCCGCGCACAGGTCGGCAGTTGCGATGGCTGCCATTCAGCAAGCTGGCTTCGAATTGGTTGACCACCCCCCTTATTCATCAGATCTGGCGGCTAGCGATTTTTAACTGTTCCCCAAATTGAAAAAATACTTAAGGGGAAACAGGTACGAAGACGATAACGAGGTGATGGATGCCGTGGAGAGCTTTTTGCAGGACCAAGACAAAACTTTTTTTGTGAAAGGGATTATAGCCTTGGAAAAGCGCTGGACTCGGTTTGTAGAGAGACTCGGAAACTATGTAGAAAAATAAATTATTAAGTTATCAATAGTTATTATATTCTATCTCATTCTCACTACTTTTTGATCCCTCCTGGTATTACAGCTTTGCTAATGACAATTTCATACTCAATTCCATATTATTAGAACTTGAAGAATGATATACAGTCATACAAGGATATTTTGGCCCGCGGCCAAAATCGGAACTAACGCTGTCATCAAGTGAAATGTCACTTCGTGATAGGAGCAGAGTTGCCGGTTGCTATGGAATTTACCCAAGTTCTTTTTTTAATTAGTAACCGTGCGGAACCACCTGTTGAAATATTTCCCTGGAAATAGGAAAGAACAATGGCGAGATCCTACCTGAATATTTTATGAAGTGTCTAACAATACGACATGTGCAAATATTAGTAATATAATTCGGTCGGTTTTTACACAAAATTAATTTTGTATGTAAATCGGCACGATAATATTTTTCAAATTAAAAGTAATTCATATTACTAAATTAAATTTCATCCATTTTATTTGAGTAACCATAATTGCCATTTGAAAAAATAAATGTCAATAGTAGAAACTAATAAACATTTGTAAATAAACGTTTAGTTAAAGACTATTAATTTATAAAAACTCTCGTGATGTTTTACTTTCAAATAGTTGAAATAATTATTAAATAGTTAATGGAATTGATTGAAAAGAAATGTAGTGGCAATACTTCGTAATAAAGACATTTGTGTTGACAATTTATTGACAATTTCAACTTACCAAAATATTTTATTGGTATTCGAGGATTCTGTCATTGATAAGGGTTGCTAACGGTTGTTTTTTTGACGTGTGCCAAATTCAATTTAATTTTTTTCCATTTTAACTTGTGGCTTTAAATTTTTGATATTGTGTTTCTCAAGGATTGGACGAGGTATTTGTCGAATCTCTCTATTTTAACCTCTCTATCCCTTAGGGGAATGATGGGGGCGGAGGTTCTTCTCCGGACGTAACTACTAGTACTAGACCCTCTTTAAAGCGCTCAGCTGGTCCTGAGGTTTCCAATGAAGGGAAAAAAATCTAGATCTCCAGCAGAATCTATCCAGTCGGTCTACAATAAACCAGGCTTCGAGAACGGCTCTATCCAGCGGTACAATGATTGGGACAAGGGTCCATTCGTGGTTTATGTCTCTCGCTCGGAGAGTGATCCCTCCTCTGGTTCTCCCATAAAATTATTAAAACTTGCCCAATTCCTGCACAAGAATAAAGTATCTGGTATTTTGGAGGGCGGCATCAAATCGGTTGGCATAAATAAAATATCGATTGAATTTAGTTGTGCTGAATCTGCCAACAAATTTGTATCCAGTGATGTTTATGAGGGGTTCTCAGCCTACATACCAAAATTTTTAATATCCCGTATGGGCGTGATTCGGGACGTCCCGACTGAATGGTCATTAGAAGATCTGGTGGCTGGGATTGTGATGCCTGCTAATTGTGGCAAGGTACTTAAAGCGAGGCGCCTTAACATAAAATCAAAGAAAGGTGACACAGTACAATGGATTCCATCAAGCACAGTGATGTTGACGTTCACTGGACAGACCCTCCCTGAGAGGGTTTATTGCTATAACACATCTTTACCTGTTTCCGTCTATCATTTGCCTACCATCATTTGCTATAACTGTTGCAGATTTGGCCACACTAAAACCCAATGTAGATCTCAACCACGTTGTTTTCGGTGTGCTCAGCCGCATCCAGGTGACAGCTGTTCCGTGTCGGATGCAGATGTCACCTGTTTGCTTTGCCGGGGTGGTAGCCACAAGGCTACGGATTCTAAATGTCCAGAGCATTCCAGGCAAAAATCTATTAAAATTGTAATGTCCCAGGAAAACGTCAGTTACAGGGAAGCATCAGCTAGATTCCCTTCTATTCGTAGAGTATCCTATTCGGATGCTGTCGCCAACCACAGCCAGTCAAGTTCGCTCCAAAGCTCGCAATGTTTATCCCCTTCTTCGTTGCCAGACTCTCCTTCCTTACCACTTACTAGCTCTTATAGAAAGACTGTTTTCCTCTCCCCAAAACCTCGACCGCAGCCTGGTAAGTCGTATGACTTAGCGGCTCACCAATCTATTACTAGGTCACCTAAATCTGCCCAGCCCAATGGCTGCGCGTTTCGTGAAAATGTTGTCCTCTCTCCTTCTTCTCCATCTGATATAGTCGAATTATTGGCGTGTAGCTTAATTAAGTTCCTGTCCAATTCTTCGGATGATCTACCGAACAATGTTGTGATATTAGTTAAACAGCTCCTTCAATCGTTGATTGACAAAAATGGCTCGATCAATCCTGCAATGGGAAACTGTAGGAGTATCCGGCAAAAAAACATGAGATTTTATATTTAATAAATCGCTTAAATGCTGTGGTTTTTGCTATCTCGGAGACTTGGCTCAGACCGGGCTCTCGCTTTAGAGTGTCTGGCTTCTCTTGCCTGCGGGATGACAGAAATGACGGCAGGGCGGGATGTGCTTTACTAGTAAGTCGTACAATTATATATTCTCAAATTTTTATTCCTATCCATGATCCTGGCTTACATATTGCAGCTGTTAAGGCCTTAGGCTTTTCTTTTATTTCCGTGTACATTCCTCACCCTAATCAATCTATTCTCAGAGAGTTTAGCTCAATCTTAGGTTCTATTGCTGGTTCTGTAATAGTACTTGGTGATTTTAATTGTCGCCATTCTTTGTGTGGATACTAACGACCCTTGTTCTTCCTTATTATTAGATATATTGGATGATATAAATCTGTGTGTACTGAATGACGGTTCTCCTACTCGTAGAGTTTCACCTTCCCAGAATGCAAGCGCTCCTGACCTGTCATTAGTCTCCCCTTCTCTAGTTTCTATCTTATCTTGGTCTGTTCTGTCTTGTACTCATGGTAGTGATCACTTCCCCATTTTAATTAGGTTTTCCAATTCTACTCCTACTTTACCCGCTGCGAATTCTCTTCTGAAATACCGATTATCTCAAGCAGCCTGGGACAGATACTCTTTGGTTTTGGATCAGGAAATTAAAGCTATTCCTCCTGGCAACTCGGATTTTATTTGGCAGTATGACCAATTTATGTTATGTGTTCTTCGCGCCGCCGATCAGACTATTCCTGTTAAAAACTCTGTTAGGAATCAGGTTTCCTCTCCTCCCTGGTGGGATGCGGATTGCTCTCAAAGTGTTCGTCTGCGTAAAGAAGCAAAGCGAAGGTTTGCTGCTGATTTAAGTGTTGGAAATTATTAAAACTTGAAGCATACTTCTGCTCGAACGAAAAGGCTTCTTGCGGGGAAAAAACGTTCAGGTTGGCATCAATTTTGCGATTCTCTGTCTCCTCGATCTCCTCCTTCTCTTATATGGAAGAAGATAAAGATGTATCGCCGTTCATATGTTGATTCTAACGCTTCCTCTAATGATCCCAGCCCTTGGCTGGAGAGCTTTATGAACAAGTTAGCCCCTCCATTTGTTCCTTTCTTTGATTGCTTTCCATCCTTCGACTCCTCTTCCACCGCCTCTTCTAACGATCCCATGAATGATCTGTTTTCTTTTGCTGAACTTCATTGTGCCCTCGATCATCTACGGGATTCTACCCCTGGCATCGATGGTATTCCTTACTCATTTATCTCAAAGTCTTCCCGTGCAAGCCAGCTTTTCCTCCTAAGTATATTTAATTCTATTCTTGATTCCGCTCGGATTCCGGATGCGTGGAAATCCCAGATTGTTATTCCAATTTTGAAACCTGGAAAAGATCCAAAGGTGGCGTCTTCTTATAGGCCAATTGCTTTATCCTCGGTTTTAGCTAAAATTATGGAAACTCTTATAAAAAACCGTCTGGAATGGATTTTGGAGAATAAGGGTTTATTACCCAGAAGCCAGTTTGGCTTTAAAAGGGGTTTTGGTACTCTAGACAGTCTTAGTATCCTCGTCTCTGAAATACGGTTAGCTTTCTCTGACAATAATAATGTGGTTGGTGTTTTCTTGGAGGTGTCTTCCGCATATGATAATGTTCTTCTTCCTGTTCTCGGAGAAAAATTGTTTCGGCTAAGTATCCCAGTGAGGTTGTTGTTTAAATGTCATTTGCTACCTCCTTATGATGCGCTTTATTTTAGTTCGTCATCAAAATAGTCTCCTCCCCTCTCGACTGGTTTGGAGAGGTCTTCCTCAGGGTTCGGTTTTAAGTCCTCTTCTGTAAAATATTTACACTTCTGATTTGGATTTATGTGTCAATTCCTTTTGTTGTATTTTACAATATGCTGATGATATTGCTCTTTATGTTAAATCACCCTCTATTGTGGATGCTTCTTCTCGGCTGAATTCTGCTTTACGTTATCTCGACCTTTGGTTAACGGATCATGGGTTGAGTCTTTCGGTGGAAAAGTGTAGTGCTGTGGTCTTCTCTCGCAAGCGCAATATCCCTTCTCTAGATTTGTCCGTAAATGGTGAGCCAATTGTAGTACAGGACCGGGTAAAATTTTTAGGTATGATCTTAGACTCCAAGTTATCTGGTTTACACCATTTAAACCATGTGATTAAAAAATGTGAAGCTAGTGTTAATGTCATGAGGGCGCTTTCTGGTGTTCGTTGGGGCTCTCATCCTATGATTCGAAGGATTCTGTATAATGCTATTATCCGTATACTGCCGATTATGGCTGCTTTCTCTTTGAACCTTGTAATAAACTTGCTCTAGCGAAATTGGACAAAATCCAGTCAATATGCCTGCGTATCATTACTGGAGCTATGAAGTGCTCTCCTATAAATGCTCTTCAGGTTGAGTGTGTTGAACCTCCGTTATGTTTGCGAAGGCAATATTTGTCTGATAGGTTTTTTTATAATCTTATTCAGACTAAATGTCATCCTCTTTTATCTGTTTTTAATCTTTAGAGGCCTGAGAGGCCATGGTTTCTTCAAGTTATTGGACTCATAAATATTCTCCTCGACTTGTAAACAGCTTCAATAAGTTTAAAAATTTATCTTCTTCTGTTTTTCAACTGAATAAACATCCCTTGTTTGAGGTAGATTTTGCTTCTCTAGTCTTTAAGCCAGAAGTTATTGTAAATTTTGCCCTGAGGCTAACAAATGCTTTACCAATATAATTTTTTCGGAGTGGTCCGACTGGCTTACAATTTTCACAGATGCTTCTAAGCTTTCAGAGGTTGATAGCGTTGGAGCAGCCGTCTGGATTCTAAAGTTCAAAATCATCTTAAGCTTTAAGTGTCCTTCAGCCTGCTCGGTTTTCACTGGAGAAGCATTAGCTATTCTTGAGGCAATTCTTTATGCAGAGTCGCACAAGTTAAACAGAACCATCATTTTTTCTGATAGTTTAAGCTGCCTTCAGGACATGTCCAAAGTCCCGTTTCGTTCCCGGGATAACTTTATCATTACCCTCAAAATCAAAGAAGCTTTACTGAGGTGTAACCGTAACAATATTCTCGTTTGTTTAGCATGGATCCCTGGGCACGCAGGCATTCCGGGTAACGAAACAGTGGATGCATATGCTAAAGCTGCATCTCATACTGGATGTGTCACCTATTTTAACTGTTTTTCTCGAGATCTCCGGTCTCTTGTCAAGCCCTCGCTTTTCAAATCTTGGCTCAATTTGTGGCAAAAATCTTAAGCCATCTAGGGAAAATATTATGGCAGTATTCAGCCTACTATCCCAACAAGACCATGGTTTTTTAAACATAACGTTAATAAGTTAGCAACTTCTGTGATTATTAGACTACGATTAGGCTTTGTTTGCACCCCGGTATTTTTGGAGAAGATTCGAGTGAGGGATCATTCTCTTTGCGAGTGTGGACTGGCGGAGGGCTCCTTAGAGCACCTGTTCTTTTTTTGCTCTCGACTTAGAACCCATTTATATGATCTGTTACCAGCCAATATACCTCGTCCGGTAAACATCCCATATATGCTGTCTTTGGCGCATTCACCGTTAATTAATACTTTGTACAAGTTTATCAGTGTAAATCATATTAGGTTATAGCTTATATTTGTTTTCATATTATGCTTCATAAGCGTTTCTTTCATCCTCTTTTTTACTTTTACTTTGACTTATTTTGACTTTGCCGCAATTTATTAAAAAAAAACAGTTTTTCATACCTACTTTACCAAGTTTTCTTTATTAAGTTTCGTTAAGTTTACCGCTCATACATACTTAAACTGATTGTTCGTCACTTTTTTTTTTAAACTTGGCAAACTTGACATTGGCAAAATCATCGGTTAACGATGGAGCCATAGATACTCAATTGGATTGGATTATGGTATTCTGTTTCTTCCTGGTTTGATTCGTTTTTAGTTTTAAACCTTGCAGCCATCTTGAAGGTACTCGATTTTATCGTACAAAACTGATAATTTCTTTCTCTAAACGGACTCCGATCGTACCTCAAGAAATTGTGTAGGTACGTTTCGCTCGGAGGCGGAAAGGTGTGACAGACCTACACGCATTATGTGCGTGCAAATGTTATATTGAATGTTGGAGTCAATAACGCTCAGCGATATAAGTCTTGGATCAAAGCACGAGAACACGCTCTACAACTAGACTCTTAGCTATTGTATGTGATGAAGAATACATATACATAAAATTATAATTCGCGTCGCGAAATGATACGACATATCAATAGAAATAATAAATAATATTGCATTGTCTACGTAAGTATTCCCCACTTGACGTAGTCGTTAACGACTCCGTTGAGCCTCTCGGTGTACAAATCGCTGGTCTTCGCCACGGAGAAGGCGGAGATGTCGAGGTCTTCATTGACTTTGGGTGCGTTCTCTGCTTCTACGGTCACCACGGGCAGCGCGATAACTGCTATGCTTAGGCCGAAAGGTAGTTTCTGAAAAGAAGACCTTGTTGTAATTTTTAAAGTTATACATATAAGTAGACTCGATGAAAGAAGACTCCCACAGAAGCCCTTTGATTACTACAAATGGTGCCTTTGAAAAGTGAAGTATTCTAAATCGATAAAACTGATAGAAGAAATGTATGAGATTGGATGGTATATCATAAGTGGGCCAAGGTCGTGTTAAGTTGCGAGCTGCAATCGCTGCTTACCCCTATAGGAAACATGATGTTTGATGAAAAAAGTGTTGGTTCCTGTAAAATATGTCAGTTAAAGTGTATGAGGATGGTAGGTATTGGCCAGTATGTTGCCACGTTGTTTATATGTAATGATAGTTTTTGAAAGTATGATGAAAGAGAATCATCATCATCATCATCATTTCAGCCTATACTTGTCCACTGCTGAACATAGGCCTCCCCAATCGCTTTCCAGCGTAACCGGTCCGATGCCACCTGCATCCAACGATTTCCTGCGATTTTCACAAGATCGTCGGTCCATCTGGCAGGCGGTCGTCCTACGCTGCGCTTGCCAATACGTGGTCTCCACTCTAGAATCTTTCTGCCCCAACGCCCGTCCGATCTTCGCGCTATGTGGCCAGCCCATTGCCACTTCAGCATGCTAATCCTGAGGGCTATGTCGGTGACCTTGGTTCTTCTACGAATCTCCTCATTCCTGATTCGATCACGTAGAGAAACGCCGAGCATAGCTCTTTCCATAGCTCGCTGAGCAACCTTGAGCTTTTTTATGAGACCTATTGTAAGAGACCACGTCTCTGATCCATATGTCATCACTGGTAACACACATTGACTAAACACTTTAGTCTTTAGGCACTGAGGTATTTTGGATGAGAAGATGTTGCGCAGTTTCCCGAACGCTGCCCAGCCGAGTTGGATTCGTCGATTGACCTCTCTCTCAAAGTTGGACCTACCCAACCGGACTGCCTGTCCCAGGTAAATGTATTCGTCGACAACTTCAAGAGTAGAGTTCCCAACGGTGAGTGCGGTGGGTACGACATGGACGTTAGACATTATTTTTGTTTTGTCCATATTCATTTTAAGACCCACTTGTTGGGATACTCTATTGAGGTCACCGAGCATTCGTCCTAGATCTTCCAGCGACTCCGCCATGACCACAATGTCGTCGGCAAATCGAAGGTGAGTGATGTATTCGCCATTGATGTTGATGCCGAGTCCTTGCCATTCCAAGAGCTTGAAGGCGTCCTCTAAGGTGGCCGTAAACAGTTTCGGAGAAATGACGTCTCCCTGTCTTACTCCTCTTTTTATGGGGATCACCTTCGTGCACTGCCCCTGTACTCGGACTGACATGGTGGCGTTATTATACAAGCACTTCAACACTTCGATGTACCTATAGTCAATGCGGCATCGCTGGAGAGATCTAAGAACCGCCCAAGTCTCGATCGAATCAAAGGCTTTCTCATAGTCCACAAACGCCAAGCATAGTGGCCGATTATACTCCTCAGTCTTCTGTATAACCTGCCGCAGCGTATGTATGTGGTCTATGGTACTAAAACCTTTCCGGAAACCGGCTTGTTCGGGAGGCTGGAAGTCATCAAGCCTTCGTTCGAGACGATTCGTAATGACTCTCGAAAACAACTTATAAACATGGCTCAGCAGTGTGATGGGCCTATAGTTCTTCAATAAGGTGTTATCACCTTTCTTGAAAAACAGCACCACCACACCCCTGTTCCATGCTTCCGGCGTTTTCCCTTCAAGCAAGACGGACTTAAATAGCCTCTGAAGGACTTTAAGTACCGGCGATCCGCCCGCCTTCAGAAGTTCTGCAGTAATTCCGTCTTCACCCGGCGCTTTGTTGTTTTTTAGTTGTTTGAGAGCCATCCTAATCTCGCACAGGCTGATGTCCGGGATATCTTCAGTGCAGTGTCGGGTTAGCTTGGCTCTTGGGTCTTTTACCAAGTCAACAACAGGTTTAGCTACTGAGGTATATAACTGTCCATAGAACCTCTCTATCTCCCTGAGCACCTCTGACCTATTTGACGTTACGTTTCCGTCCTCCGTCTTCAGCTTCGTCAACTGGCTCTGCCCAATAGACGCGTCTCTTGCGAACACTTTAGAGCCCTTGTTCTGCTCTATGGTCTCCTCAATACGCCTTGCATTGAAGGACCGTAAGTCGTGTCGCAAGGACTTCAATATCTGTCCATTAAGCTGCCTATAGGACTTAGCATCATCGGAGGTTTGGAGCGTCATGGAACGTCGCTCAGCCATGAGGTTTCGGGTGTAGTCAGATAGTTTTTGAGGCCTATTTTTACGGTGGGTCTTAAAATACTTGGACCCGACCGTATGAACAGTCTCTACCAGCCTGTTGTTGATTTCGTCCACTGATGCGCTGCTGTCTAGCAATTCGAAGCGGTTTGACAATTCGAGTTGAAAGTTCTCGGGGTTTTGGATATATGCATGAGTAGGTCGGAGCGTAGACTTCATCAGACGCGATCTTTCCATTTTGACATTAATATTTAATGTGCCTCTGACCATTCAGTGATCACTGCCGGTTTTTACCCTATGAATCACGGAGACATCATTAAATATTTGTCGCTTGGTGCTCATGATGAAGTCTATCTCATTTTTTGTGGAACCATCAGGGCTCATCCAGGTCCATTTCCTATGAGGCGGCTTCTGGAAGAAAGAGTTCATCATAAAGAGTCCCTCTTTCTCCAGAAATTCGGCCAGCCTCTGACCCCTGGGGTTGCGCTGCCCATATCCAAATTGCCCCACTCTCAACTCATCATCGCCCCGTTTGCCCAGCCGCGCATTGAAGTCACCCATAACCACTGTAAAGTGTGTTTTGGAAGTATGTATGGCTCTACTAATGTCCTCATACATAACTTCGACGTCATCATCTGAGTATGCCGAGGTCGGTGCGTAGACCTGTATGACCTTCAGCGAATATCTTTTGGATATTCTGAGTATCAGGTACGCTACCCTGCTCGACACACTAGTGATGGACACAACGTTGTTTATGAGTGACTTGTGGACGATAAATCCGACACCACCTTGGGACTGCTGTTCGCCCTCCCGGTAGTAAAACAAGTTGCCGGATTTTAAGGTTATCGTGTCCTCGCCCTCTCTTCGGACCTCCGATAAACCAACAATACTCCACCGCAACTTGTTTAACTCTTCTTCCAGCTCAACTAGCTTCTCATCTGTCCTCAATGTGCGTGCGTTGTATGTCACCAGGGCCAATTTTCGGTTTTGGTGGTAGCCGAATCTCTGCCGGAGATTCTTAGCACCCCTTGTCCTGTCGTTACCATGGCTGCTACCGTGGCCAGGACGAACAGGACCGCCGGGGACTAGGGGCCTGGTTTTCCTACTTTCTTCCATAATTGGGGGTGTTTGCCATACTCGCCACGCTTGGCAGGCGGGTTGGCGAGCGCAGTTATTGGTCGTCGAAGTGTTAAAGGAACGCTGCTGCCCATTCCCTAGTTTTCCCTTAGTCGCCTTGTACGACACCCGATGGGATGAGATGGGTTGGTCCTATTCTAAGCCGGGAACCACGCGGCAAGAGAATGAAAGTAGGATAAATGCGGTAGAAATGCGAGCTCTGCGGAAGATGAGCGGAGTGAAGCTGCGTACCCCGCGAGGGAGCTGGCGTGATGATAGATAGAAGTCACATATTCAAAAAATTACGCCAATCTGCAAATAAAGACACACTAAAAATGATCTATTTTGTGCTATGTCAATCTCTCCTAACATACAGCATTGTAGCGTGGGGAGGGGCATCAAAAACTGCCTTTCTCGAGCTCGAAAGAGCACAAAGAGCAGTCCTAAAGGTTGACCTCGAAACCGTTTAGGTACCCAACTACGGATCTCTACCATGAGTACCAAGATCTCATTGTAAGGCGACTTTATTTACTCCGAACAGTATTAAAAAAACATAAATCACTAATCTTTAGGCCGCAATTGATTAAAAGTAAACGCAGAAAACATCCAGTGTGTGATATGGTAAAGCACAGAACGACATCCGCGAGCCGCCAGTACTACGTCTTACATGCCCGACTATACAACAAAGTCCACAAAACTTTGGATATTTACTCATTAAATTATAGGGAAGTAAAATGCAAGGTTACAAAATGGCTGAAAAGTCTAAACTATAGTCATACCGAAATGCTGCTTAACAGTATGCTTTAAACACATATGATTATGTAAAGAATTGCACTCCTATATTAAGCTACAAAACAAACACACATCACACAGCACCAAACATAAAAAACTTAGACAAGTTAAAGAAGGATTCCTTACCGTAACTTTAATTAGTGTTATGTAACCTGTGAAGGAACACTGACTCCCAAAACACAGGTTGTTACCTAGTTTGGAAGACAGAGGTTACCAAAATGTATGCCATTATTTACCAGTCTTTTTTTTTTTTTTCTTTTTTATAATTTAATGCCTAATTTATAATTCTGTATTTAGCCACTACGAATCTTTGTATTGTGATCCCTTATTACTGGTGCTAAATAAATTATTATTATAATTAAAATATCGTTTGTATATATACCCGGAAGTGATCATTTGATAGCTGCAACCTTCTCAGACATGTTGGACAGACTATGTTTTACATAATAACTACCTAGTCTTATAAATGGACTATTGTAGCATCCATACACGCGGTGGACGTAATTTGACAAATCATTGTATGTCACTATTCTTCACTAATACACAGCGATGTACAAATACGGATGAGTCGAATGAGATTTGGTGAAGGTCCATACCTTATTAGGGTCTTAAGCGGTTTTTGGGTATTAACAAAATTTATGGTTTTTGAAAGGGAAGAAACCAGAACGAATGTAAGGATTGTGGTTGGTAACGATGTGCTGGAACAAGTGAATGAGTTTGTATATCTTGGATGCGCCTTCAGTAAGGATGGGAAATACACCGCTGACATAGAGAGAAGAGTGAGTGCTGGGAACAGAGTGAATGGTGCGATGGGAAAGCTACTTGGGAGCCGGCACTTAAGCCATAAGGCGCAGCTGGCCATACATAACGGAGTTCTTGTCCCAAAGCTGTTATATGGTAGCGAGAGCTGGGTATGTAAGAAGGAGAATGAAAGTAGGATAAATGCGGTAGAAATGCGGAGTGAAGCTGACCGACCGCATTAGCAACAGCGTAGTAAGAAAGCGAGTAGGTATGAAAGATAGTATCGGTGTAAAGATGAGAAGCGCATGCTCCGTTGGTTCGGGCATATAGAAAGAATGCCAGAGGAAAGAATGACAAAACAGATATACAATGTGAAAGTGGAAGGATGCAGGTACCGGGGAAGACCTAGACTATCTTACCACGACCAAATAAACCGAGTCTTATCTGAAGGAAAAGTCAAGAGTCTCCGTAACCGGCGAGTGTGTATGAGACGAACTATGAGAGTCGAGGAAGCCAGAGAGGTATGTAAGGAAAGAACCTGTTGGAACTCTGTACTCTCTGCCTACCCCGTAAGGGATCTGGCGTGAGGTTATAGATAGATAGAACAAAAGGCTAATTTCGATTAGTAGAAGTGAGATTTACTGTCATTCTAATAATTTTTGGATGATAATTTGAGAATCACTTATGCGTAGCGTATATTGAGTGTAAGGTATATGTGCGGAAAACCTGTAACAGGTACTTATCAATACGAACAATTTTGGCTGTGACATTTACTGGAGAAAAACAATAGTTTCATAAATTTTGGTGGAATACATGTGGTGTGGGTGTTTTAGTATCGGTAAGTGTCGTTGTCGTAATAGTTTATAGTATTGATGGGAATTACCAAGTATTTATAGACACCTGCACACCTGTCGCTGAAACCGTATTCCTATACGGTTTCAGCGTACGTATTCCTATACGGTTTCAGCGACAGGTGTGCAGGTGTCTATAAATACTTGGTAATTCCCATCAATACTATAATCATCCCACCCTGTTTAAGGGACTGACCAGACACTCCTGTGTCTGGTCAGTCTCTTAAATCTATTACAGATGGAAAAGGACAGTTTGTTGGTTTTCATTATATAAGTAAATAAATAGACAATCCTTTATAAGCCGGTATGCGAGAAAAATACCCAACCAGGAAAACCAACAGTTAATGATCGAGTAAAGAGTCAAGCGCAGGATGTAGGTACAATAACAATAATGTCCGCATGCCCAATTAATTGTTTATGAAGTAAAACAGAAGTCATTGTGGCCTAAGAGGCACTTCTTGTTGAGTATTATGCAAAGTTATCTTATCACTAGGACACGTCCACTTTATATCTCTGTGGAGAAGTTATAAAGTCGAGTAGGTACTCAGTTCTCTTGTGAGAGAATACTAGATAAGATTGGAACTACTAATTAAGTTTCTAGATGTAGAAATACTTTCTCGTTGATCTGGTAGCGTATAATCCCACTCAGATATCGCATACAATGTTAGATCCTAATGTAATACAGAACGAGTCTTTTGCATAATTCCCGACTCTGGTCTGTGATTTAGGATTTGAATTGATGACTATGATGATTGATAATTTACATCATCAATCTCATATGTCGTATAAAATAAAGTCATTATTCTCATCATCTTATTGTAACCCGAACATTGTACCCACACAATGATATGATTAAAAAAATAGAAAAAAAGAAGTAAGAGAATTAAATAAAGAAAACAAGCCCGCTGAGTTTCCCGGATCTTTTTAGTGGAGGTCCATAAATAATTTTAATCTAAAAAAGGTATTTTTAAGCCCAAGATTTATAACAAAAACAAAACAAAGATAGGTATGTTGCTTAGTTGAGAAGTTCCTATGACTTCCTTTCGGTTTCATCATCACTGCTTTTAGGTCTAAAGTACTCATCAAAACAAACGCGGCGGACATTGTATAGTTTACATATTCGTATATAATACGTATGCCGAATTTCAGCTTAATCGGATACCCGCAAGTGCTTGAAAAAAGGATCACAGGATTTGAACCGAAAAGACAAACAGACAGACATATGAACATTGCAAACTAAATAAAAGCTTGTAAAAATGTAAATTTTGCGTAATTGCCCCGTAGGGTTTATACAAATTAAATTGTTTAAGTTTGTCAATCCACGACCTTGTGATCCCCAACCACCTGTAGATCAATGAAGCAGTCGAGGCGAGTTGTGGTGTAATAAAATATTCAACTTTGGCCAAATAAAAAAGTTATCTCCATATAAATTTCAGAAATTCACAGCACAATTAAGTATAGGGTAGGTACCTCTTTTAGTTCCTGGTTGAAGTCCTCCTTAGAGTAGACCTCGTCAGGGTCGAGGCCGAGCCTGGTCATCGCCAGGTTGAGCTGTGTATAGTAGTGCTCCACTAGCTGGTGGTAGTGCGCCGCGCGGAACTGCTCGTCCGACCCGGTGAAGATGAAGTACAGAAGGTCCACTACGGGACTCCCACCTTGTAGGGTCTGGAGGTCTACTATTTTGATTTCGATTTTACCATCCTGAAACAAACCAAAAAATAAGCCATACCCACGAAGTACTGCATTCGCTGCTTCATGGCTATATCACAGACGAGAGTAGCAAATGTATTGTATCTATTCTCTTGTCGCCGTCGACAGCACATTGTTTTGATCACGTGACTGTTACTTGTAAAATGTTATTCCTGTGTTCGTTTTCTAGTAGCGTTAATTTTTTTTTTTTTTTTTATTTTGCTTCAGGGTTTCAACAGCATAAGAATATTAAAAAATTACATGAGAATAATTACTTAAAATAAAGCCTTTACAGCTAACCACAATAGATTTCCAGCATAATTTAATTGTACGAAGAAACATTAAAGAAAGATGAGGTAACATTAATAGTTAGGTGAAGGTCGGATTATTATGTCTATAATATAGAAAAATTGAGAACATTAATCTTAAAAATTGAGAGCATTATGAATACAAATACGAATGTTGGAAAACATTAATTACATAGCCATACACAACAGCGCACTACAATTACACATCCAGTAGTGCGATAAATGTATAAAAAGCAATAAAATTAGGTGGCGGTGGAGCTGATTTGTTGTAGGAGGTTGTTTAATTTTTGTTTAAAACAGTTTTTTGAGCCAATAAAAAGGTCAATATTATTAAATTTATTATTGTAGAAGCGAACAATACGTGTGAGAACAGCATTACTCCCAAATTGGTCGTATGTGAGGGGACGTCGAATAAAGGCGCATACGATGACCTGGTGTGGAAAATGATATTTGGCCCAGTAATTCACAACAGTCTATATTGCCACGTACAATGTCAAACAACAGTCCTAAATCTAATAGCTCTCTTCTGTGTTCTAGTGTAAGAATGTTATATTTTTTCAGTTTTTAACGTAAGACAAGGACGCATTTTTCAATTTGTTATTTAAATAGGAAAGAATTTCTTTTGTATTCGCTCAATACGGTTAATGTGTACTGCATAATAGGGGGTCCATATGGAGCTGGCATATTCCAGAATGCATCTAACATAAGCAAAATAAATTACTTTGAGGCTAGTTAGATCGTTGAAGCATATACAGGTGCGCATGATAAAACTGAGATTACGATAAGATCGACTGACAATGCTATCAATATGAGAGGACATGCTCATTTTTGAATCAAATAAAACACCTAGATCACGTACGACATTAACTCTTTGGATTATGACTCCATTGAAGTCATAGGAAAAATATATGGGATTTTTTTTTTCGAGTTAAGCTTATGCATTGACATTTGTCGATATTTACAGTTATGTTGTTTGAATTGTAGAAAGCTAATAAATTGTTTAGGTCTTGTTGCAATAACATACAGTCGTCTTTAGAGCGTATACGCATAAAAATTTTCTTATCATCAGCGTAGATCAAATGTTTAGCGTTACGGATGTGGTTACCAACATCGAAGATATAGGCGCTGTATAATAAAGGGGCCAAATGAGCGCCTTGGGGAACTCCGGAGGGTATACTAATAAAGTCAGATTTGAAACCAACTAGTGTGACTGATTGAGAGCGGTTAGAAAGGTATGACTTTACCCATCTTAAGAGATCCCCATGAATTCCTAGAGCCTGAAGTTTGTGAAGAAGGACATTGTGGTCTATACGATCAAATGCTTTCTCAAAATCTGTGTAGACCACATCAACCTGCCCACCATTTTCTATATACAAAATTCGAGAAATAAGCTAACTTGGACATTGTAGTTTTAAAAAAAAAAAACGTAGCCCCACACTAGGATTTATTCCTGTGTCGTGGGTGCGTTTACAAACATGAAAATTCACAAATAGACACAGTGGGCGGAGCAGCTCAAGCTCTTAACCACAGCGCTAAATCGTCCGTCTAGATCGTCCCTTAATGAAACCGTTTTGTTCGTGGGGTATGTGTTTAGTAATAAAGGGATAGATTCTGCTAAATATAAGTTTTTCAAATAATTTTGCAAACGAATTAAGTATGGAAATAGGACGATAGTTTTCGATCTTAGACCTGGACCCTTTTTTATGAATAGGTATCACTTGCCTTTTTCCATAATATAGGGAAGATGCAGTCTTTTAACGAACGGCGAAATAATATAGTTACAGGAAGTGATAAACTATCAGCGCAAGAGGACAAGAAAATAGGCGGAACACCATCACAGCCAGCACCTTTAGATTTATCAAGAGTCCGAAGTAAATGTAACACTTCGTCCTGAGTTACAGTTATGCATGGCAAGGCTTCGTTTGCTGAGAACAACGGTCCAATGACTTGTTGGTTACTTGTTGAGTTAGGTGTACTAAATACACTTTCAAAGAATTTATTAAACGCTGTACAGATAGCTTGTCCATCATTAAAGTTTTCGTTACCTAAAGTGAAACTTCTGGGATATGTGGCTTTTTTAGATTTAACGTACTTCCAAAAGTATTTGGGGGAGAAGCGTACAAGGTTTTCAGCACTACGTGTAAATATATCAAAACATTCCTTTTGTACTCGACGATGCCTAAATCTAAGAACGCGGAAGGTATTATAGTCCCTCGGGTTTTTGTGTTGTAACCATTTTTTATGTAATTTTTCCTTTTCGCGTATAATTTTAATTAAAGCGTAGCTATACCAGGTAGGAAATATATTTCTATTTCGAGTCCTTATGGGAACGTGAAGTGCAAAGCATACATTGAGATGATAATAGAAAATGTTAAGTGCTTCATCTATTGTATGTGTGTTTAAGATAGTATTCCAGTCAATTGAGATAAAGTAAGAGTTTATAATGTCATAATTACAGGATTTAAAATCATAGTATGGTTTAACGCATTCTTTAATAGGTTTTATATTGAGATCCAGTATGTCAATCGTAAATGGAGGGTGGAATGTATCTATTTTCGATAAAGCGGTGGCAGGATTACTAACAAGAGGCAGGTTGCTAAAACATAAATCAAGAGTGTTGTTGCAGGAGTTCTTTATAATGTTATATTGTTTTAGTCCGAGATATGTCAAGTTATCCACAAGTGACAAGGCTGAGGATTGAGTTTCGGTTCGACCTTTATGAATTAATGTATATCCACTAAAAGTCCATGAAAGGCAGGGAAGATTAAAATCTCCGACTAAAAGATGGTTCTCGGAATGATTATTTTCTATAAGTCGTGAGATACTGTGGGAAACATTGTCAATGTGCGTGGATAGTTCGTTATCTTCCGGAGAAATGTACAATAATAATATGTGCAGGTCAACTGAAGCGCCTAGTGGCCGTGCAGGAATTTTAATACAAAGCGATTCAACTGACTGGCATGACCACTTGTCACACATAGTTGCACCAAATTCGCGGCGAGCATAAATCAAGACGCCACCACCGGTTTGTTTATCACACGCCCCTAAATCCCGATCACAGCGAAACAAGTCGTATCTATTGTCGCATATCTCTGAATCTAAAATATCACTCTGTAACCACGTTTCAGTCAGGAGTATAAAGTCGTAATTGTTTACAAGAATGTTGTTATATATATAAAGACACTTCGTACGAATTCCACGAACATTTTGGTATTTCAACAACACAAACTTCTAATTTACGATTATTTTTTTCATGTTGTGTCATAGGTAACCATTTTATATCCAAATACAAACTTGTACACTGTACTCACTGTCTACCCTGCAAGGAATCCGGCGTGATGATATAGATAGACAGTCTACTATACCTGAAAAGGAATCAGTCATTAACGATTTGTGTATGTGGTGTTTACCTATGTTGTGGAATTCGCAGAAATTTAATGATTTAAAAAGCCCACTTGGCACAATTTAAATTAATAACCTTAAAAAGCCCACTTGGCACAATTTAAATTAATAACCTTAAAAAGCCCGCTTGGCTACAGGCACAGAAAGCCCAGCCTTGTGGCATGCTGTTTCTATTATCTTGTCGCCGTCGATAGCGCCACTATACTGTGACACTGTGACAGTGCCTTGTTTTGACCACGTGGCATTTGCTGTAAAATATCATTATCCTTGTTTTTCATTTTCTATTAGTGTTGATGTCTGTGAGATCTAACTAAAAGTATAGAGAGAGCGTTAACAAGATTATATAATTGCACTGCTTAAACTTATGTCATATCAGTGATAAGATAGGGAAAAATCTATTGTAATTAGTTACACTCTTGTCCATTTTATTTTGACATTAATTGTTCCTTGATCACAAATAAAAAGTCACCGAGAACCAGAGCAGGATTAAGAACGTGTTGAGAACACAGTTACTGTAGTATTTTTCACATAGAATGGGTAGTAACAGTTCTAATTGCCAAACGAAATTAATGTTTAATTTAATGGTGTTAAAGCATAAAACCATAAGTATACAAACGGGTCATGCCTCTTATTGCCATTGTATAAAGTATAATTTGGTTTGGCAATTAGAACTTTCACTACCCATCCTATGTGAAAAATACTATAGGCAAACAAATACGAATCGATAAATTTGCGTGGGGTCTACGTCAAAAATTACAAGCCATAATATTTTATTGAATAAAAAGGAAATGTAGGAACAAAGATTTTTAATTTGGCCATCTAAATTGTACCAAGTGTCCACAAAACGTGTACAGCTCAAACTGGGTTTAAGATCTGTCTGTATTAGTATATCAGGCACAGAGGGCCTAGCCATGTGGCAAGCGTTTTGTTTCTATTCTTTTCTATTAGCGTTAACGACTGTACGATGAGTGGACTTTCCACTTGGCCACAACGAATAGACTTACAAATTACCGTGATACGTTTTCACAACGCCATCTGTTCATAAAATCTTTAGTATGGTAAACAATCCATAATGAAAAAAAAGATAGTTTTAGTGGTTTTTACTGAAGAAGTAATTTAAATTTCATTGGCAAAAGGTTACAATGGCTGTTACGAAAGTTACAGGCTACGAGTCAGCACAATATATGCGTAATACAAAATTTGCAGGTCAGGATTTTATATATTTAGGCTATTGAGAGTGTGTTCATTTAAATTGGCCTGTGTAATCACGAAATCTTCAGCCTTGGTCACGACTGATAACATGTAAGTACTTTAAAACATTGACAATTTAACGTCGTTTCTGGGCACCAAGTGTGCTATTACAATTTTAAAAAAATTGTCATTATTTGACTTCATAATCGTTGGCTTTGACAGTTTTGATAATCTTTTAATTTAATGGTGTCCTTATATCGCTTATTGTGCGCTTTCCATAGGCGTACCACTTAAAACATTTTTCGGTATTTGTTAATAAGACCATAACGAATTTAGTTGATCACCGACTTCAGGCTTAATTGTAACTGAATGAATGTTATAGCATGTCATAATTACAAATCACGTTAAAATAGCAGACTTGGGGTCCTGGACCTGCGTTATTCAATGCACAAATTTTGACATTTATTTGCTCGTGACCATAGTTTTGCATAGAAATCAACGCTTGTGGTTATGCAAGCATGGATTACTATGTGTTAACGACTGCAGAAAATCAACATGGCTACATGCCCAGGTCGGTTTTATCGAAATATCTCATTAGCAGTCGGAAGTCTGGAATTGTGTCCGGTATAATGGCAATAGACTTACCCCTTGTTATACCGGGACCTAACCTCGTTGGTGATATGATGGTGTGCTCAGTACACCTCTACCATCCTCGCTCGTAAAATATAGCATAAATATAACACGCGTGTTTCTTTAAAGTGTACGATTTAAGGTACATACATGCGTCATAAGTAGTCATAAAAATAATATTATTGCATCTTCATTATGACAAGGAGTTTTATCGTGATAACGTTTAAAAATAGGTTTGCTTGTTTGCCTAATCACTATATTTATTATTATTGTAGTTTGTGTGATATTATGCAAGTATTTAACATAATGTATTTATTATAACAATATTTAATGTTTTTTTTAAGATTTGGTATAAACCTTTGGTTTGGTTTGGGCCTATTACAGGGGACCTATCATCGTCGGCGAAACGTGGGTGTACTCAGTACACCTCTGCCACAGGGGAATATAGGCGTGACGGTGGTATAACATTGACATGACAATGAAAAGTATTATCTAAATGCATTATAAAAGTAAATACAGTGGAATGCTTTGTTTCATTTTCTATGTAATATTCATGGTATGGTTACTCATATTTAGAAATAAGCGAACGTACCTTTACGTACTCAAGACGCATTTATGTAATCCAGCCATTAGTATAATTTACGAGCAAAAAATTGGTAAATCTAAAGATAACACTAAAAAGTATAAAATAATAAAGGGTTCTGCCTCTGAGGGTTCCGTACAGGTTTCGGTTTCGGCCAATTTCGGCGTAAAATTGTAGTTTCGGTTTCGGCAGAAAACCAGTCGAAACTAGGGCCGAAACCGAAACTACCTTCGTGCTTTCGGGTGGCCTTCAGCTTTATAGGCCAGTGTCGGAATGACTGAAGTACGGTCTAGGCATGTCGATTTCTTTTAATAAAATCTATCTATCTATCTATCTATAACCTCACGCCAGATCCCTTGCGGGGTAGGCAGAGAGTACAGAGTTCCAACAGGTTCTTTCCTTACATACCTCTCTGGCTTCCTCGACTCTCATAGTTCGTCTCATACACGCTCGCCGATTACGGAGACTCTTGACTTTTCCTGCAGATAAGACTCGGTTTATTTGGTCGTGGTAAGATAGTCTACGTCTTCCCCGGTACCTGCATTCTTTCACTTGCACATTGTATATCTGTTTTGTCATTCTTTCCTGTGGCATTCTTTCTATATGCCGGAACCAACGGAGCATGCGCTTTCTCATCTTTACACCGATACTATCTTTCATACCTACTCGCTTTCTTACTACGCTGTTGCTAATGCGGTCGGTCAGCTTCACTCCGCAGATCTTCCGCAGAGCTCGCATTTCTACCGCATTTATCCTACTTTAATTCTCCTTCTTACATACCCAGCTCTCGCTACCATATAACAGCTTTGGGACAAGAACTCCGTTATGTATGGCCAGCTGCGCCTTATGGTTTAAGTGCCGGCTCCCATGTAGCTTTCCCATCGCACCATTCACTCTGTTCCCTGCACTCACTCTTCTCTCTATGTCAGCGGTGTATTTCCCATCCTTACTGAAGGCGCATTCAAGATATACAAACTCATTCACTTTTTCCAGCACATCGTTACCAACCACAATCCTTACATTCGTTCTGGTTTCTTCCCTTTCAAAAACCATAATCTTGGTTTTCTTTACATTCAAGTGTAAGCCATTGATAATGCAGTCGTCTTTCATAACTGTGACTAGTGTTTGCAGATCAGTGGCTGTTGGCGCTATTCAAACCGCGTCATCTGCATAAAGTAGATGGTTTATCACTAAGTCACCCATTTGTACACCTTCATTCATCGCTTTCAGTCTTTGAAGACTTTTATCCAGATATACTATAAACAGTCTAGCGGACAACACGCAACCCTGCTTGACGCCGATTTTAACGTCAAACCAGGGTGACCTGTTCCCACCCACCCGTACGCATGCCTTGCAGTCCACATAAGTGGACTGGACGGCTCGCAACAGAGTGCCATCTATACCATACTCTGGCAAAATGTCCCAAAGTCTCTTTCGCACAACTCTGTCAAATGCCTTCTCCAGATCTACAAAACCGCAGAAAACCTTCCGCCCCACTGCCAGATGCTTCTCTACGATGTTGCGGAGGGAGAAGACTTGATTCGAACATCCTCTTCCAGACTTGAAACCCCCTTGTGCCTCGCACAACATTCCATCGGACTTCAAGCGCATTCTCCGTTCAAGAATTTTACCGTACACCTTGGCTGCCAAGCTGATCAAACTGATGGCTCTGTAATTGGCGCAGTCATATTGTGAACCCTTGCCTTTATACAAGGGTACTATGACTGCGCGGCGCCAATCTGTAGGGACTCTACCGGTCCTCCAGCAAAGGTTTGCAAGGGCCCGGAAAGCGTTCCGGACGCAAGTTCCACCATATTTGATCATCTTGGCAGATATCATGTCTACTCCCGCAGCTTTACCGTTTTTCATACTTCCTATCGCCCATTCTTCCATAGTGATGTTCTCCGTTGATTCTGGTGCCGCAATCTCGCCTTTGGGCACGTCTGCGGCATCAGCATCCGGGTCATCTCCATACATTTCTCCAAAATATTCACTCCACCGGTTTAGCACAGCTTGTGTGTCTGCAAGAATGTCACCATCTTTAGATTTTATCCTTTCCATTCTGGAGCCTGACGAATCACCTCGAGCCTTTCTCACCTTGCTCCAAAAGAGTTTGGTGTTGTTCTCGAAGTTCTTCGCCAGCCTCTCCTCCTCAATCATACTGGCTCTTTCACGCTTTTCTTTCACTAAAGTTTTAGTGGCATTCTTGCGTTGCCGGTATATTTCTTTCTTCATCTCTGTCATACTGGCATTCAGGTTCAAAGAAGATACATAATCCTGCCACGCTTTCTTCTTACTTTCTACGGAGCTTTGCAACTCCGCATCCCACCATGCATCATGGTGCACCTTTTGCTGTACTATGCTTCTTTGAGCAATCACATACTTCTTTCGCGGATTCCACCAAACTCTCTTTCAGGCTATTCCAGCATTCATCTACATTTGAGTCCGAAGAGCCTGCTGTCAAAAGCTTGTCCCGGACTCTGTCTTCATACATTCTCCTCACGCTCTCATCTTGCAACTTTTCAACCTTTATTCTTTCAAGGTCTCCGAAGGGGATACGCTCTCGCCAGTGCCTCCACTTCCTGAACAGACCACTAAATCGCGGAACTACGAGATAGCGGTCTGAATCCAGAGTGGGGCCTCTATACGCACGCGTATCTTGTAGTTTGCTTCGGAGACGGTTATCAACCAGGATCAGATCTATCATGCTTTTTTGTTCATTCCTTCTCCACGTATAAATATGTATGTCCTTGTGCTGGAATATCGTATTAGACACAAGGAGGCCCCTTTCCAAACAAACATCTACAATGAGCTTACCTGCATCGTTCACTCTCTTATCACCATAAGGACCCAGAGCAGCGTCGCAAGTTTGCCGCCTGGTTCCTACCCATCCGTTCAGATCGCCACACAAAATCACCTTTTCGTTAGCCTCAGCCAAATCCAGAACTTCCCTGACATTATCCCAAAACTTCTCAAGGTCCTGGGGTGTCGACGAGCTTACGGGAGCATATGCTGCGACCAAAAATACTCTAGTGACACCCAGTTTTAAACGGACCCAGAGAAGTCTCGCATCGCACAGGCCATAATCTCTCACTCCAGAGGCCAGGCGACGGGACAGCAAGATACCCACCCCCATGCTGGCACGACTGCTTTGCGGTACCCCAGACCACAGAGCCATCGCTCCATCAGGAAGATCACAGGTTTCACTGCCCCTCCGCTTAGTCTCTGTTACACACAGAGCATCCAGGCGTGTCTCTTTCATCACATCAATCACCTCATGCATCTTATCTTCCATACCACCTCTTACATTCCAAGTGCCTATTCGGCACTCTGCACCCCACGACTCGCCTGTTCGGGCCCGGCGTGATGGGTGGCGGCCCCCATCGCTGCTTCCACCTATATTCGTGCCGACGGGGGCGGGCCGGTACGCGTCGCCTCGGGGGGACGCCCTAGCCCGCACTGCGGTACGTCTTCGGTCCAAGATTGCAGCCATAATGACTGGCAGGGGTCGCGACGAGCACGCTCTTGGACAGACCCCCTAATAAATAATAACAATAAAATCTATCTATCTATCTATCTATCTATAACCTCACGCCAGATCCCTTGCGGGGTAGGCAGAGGGTACAGAGTTCCAACAGGTTCTTTCCTTACATACCTCTCTGGCTTCCTCGACTCTCATAGTTTGTCTCATACACGCTCGCCGGTTACGGAGACTCTTGACTTTTCCATCAGATAAGACTCGGTTTATTTGGTCGTGGTAAGATAGTCTAGGTCTTCCCCGGTACCTGCATCCTTCCACTTTCACATTGTATATCTGTTTTGTCATTCTTTCCTCTGGCATTCTTTCTATATGCCCGAACCAACGGAGCATGCCCTTTCTCATCTTTATAACATATTACAATAAAATCTATCTTTAAATTAATTTTAATTGATTGACCTGGATTTTTTGAGCCGTTTGGATTTGTCTTGATTAGTATTATAGTTTTCGCATTCCGGGATCTGATAATATACCTGTATGGTGGCCCTAGAAATTTTTCAACTAAACAAGATAGCCCCATCATGTTAGGGCTTGTTGGATTTATTTTGATAGGTCCTATAGATACAGTTGTATCCCATACGAATGTGTTGAACGAGTGTGTGTTGTTGGATCCCATACGAATTCGCCAAATATACAACGTAACTCTATTATATTTATTGGGCTCGTTTGATTTATCTGGACAAGTACCATATACCTCGGTGGCGAGCAGGGTCTGAGCCAGAAGGAGACCAAAGTAACTCCTCAGCTTAGTAAAATATCTCCGTTGTATTTTTGCAATAAAAGCTTTTTTTATTTTAATTATTTATCATTGGCAAATCAGTGGTAAATCAGTCTGATTCAATTGATTTTTGAATCAGAAGTATTTTAAATCGATTTAAAACACCGATTATTCGTGCGATGTTCATTTTATAGTGTGCAGTCAATATTATAGATATTATTGATTTCTGAATACAAAAAACGGCTTCTTTGAACATAAACACAGCTATTTGAAACTAGCAAAATAATTACATTAAAAGTTTATTCAGATTAATTGTGAACATCCTTTTTTTAACGTTCGTTAATATTTTGCTTAGTTCTATAGTAAGGTGGTTCTCTAATATGATGGTCAAATAACTCAATCTACATATTCATATTATTTGTCGCTAAGGAGTTTCCTAAGGTATTTTCAAATTCCAAGATCCAATACCAATGAAATTAAAATGGAACCTGGAGCTAGACTATGCCCGACGTAAAAAGAATCATCAAAATGTTTCATAAACAAAAAGTTACCTATGCCTCGTCAGTCTATTGGCGAATAATGCGCGTAGCGATCCCAAGGTCCTGAGTTCGAATCTCAGGTCGGACCAAATGTAATTTCTAAGTAAAGTCATTGTGGAATATGGCATTGTGCAGTGCACTATACCAGATTCCAGATTGGTACGGCAAATTTTTCTATCGAAAAATTACATTTGGTTTGACCTGGTATTCGAACTGCACCTAATTAAGTCGATATAATTAGGATCGCCCCCTATTACATGAGACCTATCCGTCCTTGGGGAATATAGGCGAGACGATATTTATTTTTATATATATTTTAAATTTAAATGAACAACGTAGATATTAAATTATTTCCGTATAAATAATTCACATACACCGTGACGGGAGCGCCAGAGATGTACTGAGAGCGCACACCAACTTATTGCTGAAAATGTTAGGTGCCAATGTAATAGGGGCGAGCCTATTGCCATTATACAGGGACGGACAATTTCAAACGGACTGATACTGGAAACTTTTCTATAGAAAAACTACATTTTGTCCGCCTAAAATTTGTACGAGATCACACTACATGCATAATACGATACCTACTAGACCAAAGAGGGAGTCTATAAAAAATAACTTTATAAAAGCCCTCTTACTTTATAAAATTTTACCTGTAATTAAATAAACTGCATTAATTTTCATTCTAAGTATATAAACATAAAAGAAGAAATCGACAATCTTATTAAATTAACGTCCGACACTCGAGACTCGAAAAATATTTATTCACCACAAATCAAAATAGTTCTACAAAATATCACTAGACAGCGCTATTTCAAGTTTTCATCGGCATTGAGGGAATATAAATATTTGTTATATGATATAATTATAAATTAACAATGTTCGTATTTTTATCTTTACTCTTTCTCTTTGTCTCTCTATATATCACCACGCTAGATCTCTTGCGGGGTAGACAAAGAACCATAGTTCCACAAAATGTCACTAGACGGCGCTATCTAAATTTTTCATCGGATTTGAGTGAAAATAATTGTTTTCGATGATGTAGTTATAAATTAACAATTTTCGGATTTTTTCCTCTACATGTACTTTAAAACCTTGCTTATTGCCAAATTCCATAGTACGAGGTCAACGGGAAGTGGCCTATAATTTCGGATGAGTGACTTTAAATGGCAATGTCTTGTTTGGGTTTACTTAGAACCTTCGTTTTTTTGCATCAATAGAGGACCGAAGACCTTCGTATTTGACATAAATTCCGCCGTTCCTGAGAAAAAGGGTGATAACCGTCGGACAGACAGACAGACAACGAAGTGATCCCATAAGGGTTTCGTTTTATCGATTGATGTACGTTTGTTAGCTATTAAGTATTTAAACAATTTTATTCTTTTTAGTTGACCTTTGATTTTTATTTTTTAATGTAAATATTTTTTATTTGATTTTAGTTATATATAATATATTATTTGTTTCCATTTTTCAGGGATACTTTTGAAGTTTCAAGTCTCTAGGTCATCGCGAAAACATCGACTTCAAAATTAGTAATGAACAGACAAGGAGATTAGTCCCGTGCGGGAACGAACCCGCGACTATTCGACACAGTAAGCGGAGCGGCTTAAGCTCTTAACCACTGCGCTAATTCGTCCGTCACTTTCGGCTGAAGATGATGAGAATTAAATAAAAGCGTATCAGTCATGTTACGTACAAATTACTAATGATATATTTCTAGATTTCCTAAAGATTTAAACCATTATGAATATAAATTTTATGATTATTTTACTACTAGCTCCTTTGTCGGAAAGAAATAATTGTTAACTACACTTATTCCGTTGTTTATCATCTTTTTTACCTAGACGTATTTCAATGGTTATAGGTTCAATCTATATCGGAGTTCAAACTGCACAGCCAAAAAATCTCTAGTTACACATTTGAAGGTTGCCTAGAAGAGATTGTTTTTAGCGATCAGGCTTCCTTTTGTGTTACTTAATCAACTTTGATGTTATTTTGATGTCTTCGTTATATACCTCAATAACCAGAAGAATACTTTTATAAGATCGCAGACTATGAAAGATTTAGACATGCCTATCTAACCAAACCTACTTTTATTACATATAAACTAGCGACTCACATTACGTTTCCTGTGCATCAAGTTGCTAGGTCTGTAGTCGCCGTGACCCAGCACTGCTGCTCTGGTTGGCTTGTAGTACTCCGAGAATAAGTTTGATTCACAAGAGTCACTAAAAGCTCTCAATTTCTCTCTATTTTCTTTCCTTATGATACTCACAGCCCTGTCCATCATAGTCTTGAAAAGCTCGGCTAAGCCCATTTTATCCCAATCGAATTTTAAATCATTCATTAGTTCCTGAAACTCTTCAGGGTGCCGTTTTTCGTAGGCAAATGAAAGTGCGTGCATCTTAGCCAGTTCTTCCATAGCCGAAGACGCGTAAGGCCAGTCGACCGACTTAAATCTATCGTATGCGCAGTATCCTTGCACAACCAGATTCTCAAGCACTATTGTCTCCTCATACTCCTTGGGGTTGCAGCCGTAAAATTTGGGTAACAATAATCTATGCTCCATAGGAACTTTGCTGTCTTCTTGCAGTTGATAGTAAACATTAACTAGTTTCGTGTACACAAATCTTTCCGTATCATAAAATTTCGGCGCCTGCGACCGCATCTTCTCCCCTGTAGCGGCGACTTTCGCGAACAAATTTAATTTCTTATTTTTATCTTTTATTTTCGCTGCATATATTTGAGATGTATAATTAGCACCACCACTGGATATTTCGTCGATTTTTATATCGTAATTGTGGAAGTTCTGTTCGTCCGCGATTTTCGATAGCAAATTTTTGAAGTGCGGCGCGATCGACATGTTTGGTTTTGATAACGACACCGCGAAGATTTATTACGATTACGCAATTGAATAAATGTATTATGGCACGAGTGCTGTTAGGTCTGAGGTCCTTTTTATACTGAGCTTCTTGACGTAGAAGTTTGTCGTGAACTTAGCCGAGTTTGTAGGTAAACTAATCCGTGATGCATTGGGGATTAACTACCTGGTATTATTTATTGGTTTATATATGTTTATTTGTATGAGTGTCCTGTTAAGGGCCTATCGCCATAAAAACGTGTTATTTTCTCCATGCACTTCAAGAAGTATAAGCACTAGAGACTTAATATTTAGAAATATGATTTTTGACTATGTATTCAGTAACATTTATTAAGTTTTAAAAAAAATATACACGATTAAAACGACTACTTTTTTGGTAAAATAGATAGATAGATAACACTTTATTGTTCCACCAAAGATACACAATATGGAAATACAATTTATAAATTACTAAGATAGTGTAACAATGGGCGGCCTTATCACTAATAGTGATCTTTCCCAGGCAATCTTTGGATGGAGAAAATTTAAAGGAATCGCAAGATTAGGGGTGTACTAAAAAAACAAATTAACATAAATCACAAATAAATCTATCATACACTACTTAAACATATATAAATGGTGTAAATAATAACAATAATACTGGAAATGGATGTACAGCATACAATGACAAGCAAATAGAAACTAAATAACTCAAGTTATTCAGTCATGCAAAATTGTTTAACCCGATTCCTGAAAACATGAATGGACGGAGCACGTCTTATAGAGGCAGGTAATGAGTTCCACAAACGGACGGCTTTAACGGTAAAAGAATTATCATAAAAGGTGCTCGAGTGTGGAGGCATTACGATAGTTAAGTTTTCGGACGACCTTAAGGAATATGAGTTGGATTCGTGAAGGAAAGCGAACCGTACCTTAAGATAATGTGGAGAAGACGGATTGAACAATATATTGTATAAAAGGCAGAGGATATGCGTATTCCGGCGAAGAGGTATAGGGAGCCACTTGAGCTTAGTACGAAACTGCGTAAACCAAATATAAATCTTATACAGAAGTTTTGGAGACGCTCAAGTTTATTTAGCTGATCTTCTGTGGGGTCTAGATAGCAGATGTCAGCGTAGTCGAGGATAGGAAGTAACAGGGACTGTGCTAGAGCAATTTTAGTAGTAATCGGCGCGACTCACAAAACCTGTATTATGCACGGATGGACCTGTCTTAGAGTCTGAGCACCTATTAAAACTATTAAAGCATCTATTAAAACCAAGAAATTATCATTAGGTACATTTATCAACAATTAGCGCGTTGGATGAGGTGGAGTTACGATATTATGCAGGGCAATGAAGACCACTGACTTATACTGGTCTAAGTTAAACTTTGGTGAAAAAGTGCTCACATGATGCCTTCTTAAGTGTTGAAACACTAGTGTTAAATAGATCAATATCGACTTCTCGCAGCGCAGCGTTAAACTTCTTACACGTCCGTATTACATAAGAATTTTAGCGGTAAGAACTTTTAGCCGTAGGTACATTTAAAAGTTTTGGATTGCTAAGAAATGAGGTTGGCGCACGCAGCCTAATCTTGGCTAGGAGCTCGGGACAATCCACCGACCCATTGAACTGTTTGAAAAGAAAGGATAAGTCTGCTATTCTCCTACGCTCATACAGGGGTAGGATATGGAATTTTTTGCAACGAATAAAATAATTATCGAATTTTTGTTTAGATCGGAATTGGAGGTATCTTAGAAACTTTTTTTGTATATTTTCTATTCTATTAATGTAAACTTTATAATTAGGGTTCCAAACCTGCGAGGCATACTCTAAGTGGCTGCGGACAAAAGCGCAAAATAGAATTTTGAATGTCTTTATATTTCTAAATTCAGCAGATAGTCTTAAGACAAAACCGAGTGCTTTAGAAGCTTTATCTACAATGTTATTTATATGATCATCAAAAAGAAGCTTTGAGTCGAATGTTATTCCCAAATCCCTAGTAGCTGAAACTCGCGACACGGCAGTGTCTATAAGGGTATAATTATGTACGTGTGTATGGGATTATGCTTGCATAACATTTCGAAACATTTAAATCCAATTTATTAGTAATACAATATTCCTGAAATCTATTAAGGTCATCTTGTAAATGAAAAGCATCTTCTTGATTTTTAATCGTACCTAAAATTTTCATGTCGTCAGCTATATATATAAGTATTTTAGAATATTTAAAGCATCTGGCGATGTCATTTATAAATATGTTAAAGAGCAATGGCCCCAAAAGGGAGCCTTGCGGCACACCGGAAGGTATATTCATCGTTCTCGATGAGTAACCATTAAGAACGACAGTTTGGCAACGGTTTTCGATGTAGGAGGAAAACCATCTATAAAGGTTACCCCTTATACCAACTAACAGAAGCTTTTGTAGCAGTATGAGATGGTCAATTCTATCAAATGCCTTACTATAATCGGTATATATAACATCGACTTGATGACGACAAGTCATAACCTCTGTCAAAAAGTCGCTACAAAGTAACAGATTTGACGTTGTTGACCTACCTTTCAAGAAGCCATGTTGGTGTTCAATAAAACTATGTTTTAGTGAATTAGATAACTGATTAGAAACTATTTTCTCTAATAGCTTAGCAAACAGATACAGTTTGGATATGGGTCTATAGTTTTCAACAAGATGTTTGGACCCTTTTTTATGAACTGGAGTAATAAATGCTCTCTTCCATATTATGGGGACAATGCCGTTTTGAAGAGATCTTCTGAATAGAATAGACAAAGGGGTCGTAAGACTCTTAGCACATTTTCCGATAAGAATAGGAGGGATATTGTCAGGCCCTGCAGATTTATTTCTATCGATCGTTCTTAGGAGTTCAAAAACCATATCACCACAAACTTGTATAGACCCAATATCAGATACCGTAGCACACTGCTGTTAAATGGAATGGAAAAATAAAAATGGAAGAAAAAAATTGGAATGGAAAAAATCACCAAAGAGGTTACATATTTCCTCCCCATCGCTGGATGAGCGTTGCCCATAATTCAGTACAGAGGGATATGTATTATTATGGTTTTTGGCTTTGACATAAGACCAAAATGCCTTGGGATTTTTGATATATTTTGTTCAATTCGCAATATGTATTGATTAAACATGTCAGTTTCTAAAATTTTAGCTCGATCCCTTAATAAGACAAACGAGTGATAGTCTGCGAGGTTGCCATATTTCTTATATTTTGTATGGTATTTAAATTTTTCTTTAAGCATTTTGATTAAAGGCCTTTTATACCAGGGAGGATTTTTACTTTAAGGGATAAACGTCCTTGTTGGTATAAAGGTATTACGTAATGTATTAAGAGTATCATAGAAAAAAGTTGTGGCGTCTTCCAGCGATCGAGTGTGAAGTTCGTGTTGCCAGTTAATTTTATCCAACTCATTAGATACCGCACTAAAATCTCCCATATAGTATAGGAACTTCGTACGGGGCTTTAGAGGCAAAGTATGGATTTGAACATACTCAGCTGAAAAGTTCAGAGCTTTGTGATGAGGATCTTCAGGAACTAGAGGGTTGGAGCAGTGCGTAACTGTAATTTCACCATTCGATAGTACCAAGTCTATAATCCTGTTATTATTATTGGTGTATGAATTATATTGTAGTAAACAACATGAACCTTTTTTTTTTTTTTTTTTTTTTTTTGGTGGGGAAATCCTCATGGATACCCGTTCGCAGCGAGGACGCGAACGGGTTATGTTGGACTCCTTGCTCCAGCGACGGTCGGTGTAAACGGCCAGCCGTCGCTGGAGCAAGTCCTACCAACTAAAACCCCACCGTGTTCTCCCGGCAACCTTCCAAAGGTACCTGCCAAAGCATCCATGCCCCGACAGGATCTGCACTAAGCGGAAGGTCAGCGCCCCATGTTTTCGGTTCACCCATTCCGCGAGGATTGGGCAAACCGCCCGTATGGTCAAGTGGCCTGCCGTTGGCTCGACCAGCCGTTCCCGCCACTTCCTTAAGGCGCCTTCCTGCGCCTGTCGCCGCCATGCTGCCTGCTCGTCTGGCATGGGACTGTCGGAGCTCCGCTCTACGACGATAGACGGTGGCTAACACCTCTGCTTCCAAGTCCCAGGGTGGGGTTCCCGCAAGTACGCACGCCGCCTCGCACGAAATTGTGCGGTATCCGCGTATTACCCTGACCGCCATGACCCGCTGCGGACGTCGCAGCAGGGCCTTGTTCTGGGCGGTCAGGGAGTCCACCCACACCGGCGCGCCGTACAGGGCCATCGACCGCACCACCCCAGTATAGAGGCGGCGACAGCTTGCGCTCGGGCCGCGCTGATTTGGTAGGAGCCGACTGAGAGCTCCTGTCGCCTTGAGCAGTTTTGGGGCCAGCGCCTTAAAATGGGGCCCAAAGTTCCATCGCGAGTCGAGGACGAGGCCAAGATATTTCATCTGGGCCCCAACCGCGACTGCGAATCCGTTTATGACCAGGGCAGTGCCAGGCGGCGGCCGCCTTCGTGGCCCGTGAAAGCAGATAGCCTGGGTCTTCTCGAGGGCCACCTTCAGGCCCAAACGCTGGACACGACCGACCACTTCCGCTACTCCTCCCGTCGCAAGCCGAACAGCTTCCTCCACACTAGCCCCCTGAGCCGTGACAAGTGTGTCGTCTGCGTAGCATATCAGGCGCAGACCCCTCTCCAAGGAGCCGCGCAGAACCCAATCGAAACCGATGTTCCACAGGAGTGGACCTAGCACCGACCCCTGTGGAACACCGCACTTCATGGGACGGCTTAAGAGCCGCCCGTCGCTCGTCACGCAGACGACACACCTTGCCATTAGGTAGTCGCCGATGATATGGCGCAGGTACCCCGGTATCCTATGAAACCGCAGGGCCTCCGCAATGCACTCGAATGGCAGGGTGTTGAAAGCATTGGCGATGTCTAACGACACCGCCAACATCACCCCGCGTCTCGCCACACTTTCCTCGGAGAGGGCCTTCACACAAAGCACTGCATCGACCGTGGATCGGCCCCCTCGAAATCCGAATTGGCTGCTGTTGAGGTCCGGCCCCACTGTGCGGAGGTGTTGGATGACGCGGCCAGCGAGCACGCGCTCAAAGACCTTTCCCGCCTCGTCCAGCAAGACTATGGGTCTGTACGCCGACGGCGACCCTGCAGGTCGTCCTTCCTTTTGCAGGAGGACGAGCTTTCCCCTCTTCCATGGCGTGGGAAACTTCCCCGCCCTAAGGCAGGAATTGAGCAGGGCCAAATATCTGTCCCCCAAAGAGTCGAGGGCCAAGGCTAAAACTCGACCGGGCACACCGTCCGGGCCTGGCGCTGTATTCTTGGCCCGCATTTTGCAGACCGCGGCAGCAATCTCCTCCGACGTTATCTCCTGCACTCCGTTGTCGGTATCAGACCCCCTCTCTGACAGTGATGCCATTTCCGGCGGCACATGTGCGGTTCGGTCCGGAAATAGAACTGAAACTACTTCCTGCAGGAGGGCAGGTTGCAGGGTATCGGTTAGGGGGGGCGCCTGGCCACGCAGCTTGTTGCGCGCAGCCCGATACGGACGCCCCCAGGGGTCTCTGTCCAGGGTCGCCAAAAATTCCTCCCGCGCTTCCGCCTTGGATCTGAGAATAGCCAGCTGCAGGTCCTCCTTCTTTTGCCGGTATACGGCATACAACCGTTCACCTTCGGCTTCGTCCCGCACGCGCCGTCTGCGTTGCCGTGTGTACACGCGGCGCGCCGCTATGCAAGTCCTGCGCAGTTCCTCAATTTCCACCGACCACCAGTAGACCGCCCTCTTCGGAGGGTGGGACCTGGCTCTCGGCATGGCGGAGTCACAAATAGCGGTCAGGGCTGCAGAAAACCACGCGGTCTCGTCCTCGACATTATTCGACGGCGCCTCACTTTGTGCTGCCCACGCCTGGACAAAAGCTGCCTCCACTGCTATATCCAGGTCCAGCCGTGTTAAAGCCCACCTCGGGAAATTTGCCACCGCACTCCCCGGAGCACGACACCTGCCATTCCCTCCGAGGGGGGAGACATCAAACCGTATATATCGGTGATCGGATAGAGTCTCAACCCCCTCCATCACCTGCCACCTCTGGACTCGTGCTGCGACAGCGGGGGAAGCAAACGACACGTCCACTATGGATCCGCCACGCTGTCGCACGCAGGTGTGGGTGGACCCCCGGTTTAGGATTTCCAGGCCCACGTTGATCGCCCACTCCTCGAGGGTTTGTCCTCGGACATCAGTGGTGGGACTACCCCACGCCGTAGACTTGGCGTTTAGATCTCCCAGGACGAATACCGGTAGCGGTGCTATGCGTTGCACCGCCGCCCCAACCTCGTCCAGGAAGATCTCGAACTCGGCCAAAGTCTTGTTGGGGGAGAAATAGACGCCTATTACGGCCGTTTCTCCCCACTTTACCACCACAAATCCCGACCTCTCTCCACCACAGACAGCGCGGTCACTCCCACAATCACGACAGAGCCCAGTGAGTCCCCAGCCCAGATGGGCCGGTTTGGCACAAAATAGGGCTCTGCGGCTACGGCGATATCCGTCAACCACTGCCGCATGGACTGCAGGAAGAGATCCTGAGCCACGCCGCAGTGGTTGAGGTTAGCTTGAAGGACTTTGTGTATGCGACTACTGTCCATTGGTGAGTCCTTCTGTCTCCATGCTTTCGGGCCTGGCACCAACGGCGGCCTCTTTCCTGACTCCTTTAACAGGGGGCGCTGCACATGCCACGCTCCCCACTCTGTGCGCGGCCGGCCTCCCGGCAGCCTCACATACCGAACAGTGCGGCGACGCCGAACATGCACTGGCCATGTGGCCGCACTTGCCGCAGCGATAACATTGTTTGCTGCGGTCCGCATCGGTGGGGCACATGGCACTCACATGCCCCGTCCGAAGGCACCGATAGCACCTGGTCGGCTTCAGTCCAAGGAGCCGGACGCCAACTGTAACCCAGCCTATCGCCATGGTACTCTTCTGGGCCGCCTTTTTGGCCGCAGCAATCGGGCAACGCACCCAGGTTGCTCCGAGGCCTGACGGACCTGGACGTATCGATCCCACCTTTACGTCGGCCGGCGAGCATCCCCCTTCTCGTGCTACTGCTGCGGCAATCTCCTCATCTGTGGTGGCGTCGTCAAGATCCATCAAGCGGAGCTCGGCACACTTGATGGGTCTGGAGATGCGGACGTCGTCGGGGCTGAGCACTTCCCGCAGCTTGCAGGCAAGCGCATCGGCCCTATCACCGCTTTCCGCCCCCGGAATTTGGAAAATCCGAGCGCCGGTCGCTGCTCCTCTCAGGCGAAGGCCAGGAATGTCCACGACGGGCATTTTTGCTTTGGCCTCTGCCAGCACCGACGCGTAAGTAACCCCCCTTGTTTCAGCGGCCGGCAGCAGTGTCAGAACGACAGCTGTCGACCGGGGGGGGGGGCGCATCCTTGGCAGACCCGACGCTGGGGCTTGACCTTTGGAAGCCACCTTATTCTTCCGCGCCTTTCGACGCTTCTTCCTGGGAGCAACCTCGGTCCATCCTTCCTCTCTTACCCCTTCCTCTCTCCTTCCGGCATGGATGACCGCGTTACTTTTCCCTTTCTTATTTTTCTTCTGCTGCTGCTTTTTTCTCTCACCGACCTTCGCCCCAGGTTTGGCTGAGGCCTTGGCGGCAGTAGGCTCGACCACTGGGGCCACAATTTGCGGTTTCTCTGGCGCCATTATCTTTTCGGATACGTGACCGTCCTTGGTGGTCGCCGGGGCCACTGAGCCTGCCACCTTTTCGGCATATGACTGCGCCCTGGTCACCCTCTTAGCATCTGCAGCCAGAGGTGGGCGCAGTCTCTTCTCGGGCAGGAGCCGCTCCTCTACTGCCGCGAATCGGGCATCCAGAATCGTGCCCACTGTTCTTAGGACCGTGGACACGATCTCCTCCGTGGCCTGGACCGGAGCAGGCTTTTGTTGGCTTGCTGAGGCCTTCAGATCCGCGACGTCTTTGCGGAGCTCTGCTACCTCTTTTCTTAGACGGGCGTTCTCAGCCTGCAGTAAAGCCGACTCCTGCGCTACCGTGCGGCTTCTCAGCAGCTTGCCTGCTTTGGCCACTCGCTTGGCCGCGTCTTTGAGGCCGCGCACGAAAGTCCCCTTTAGGTTCCCCGACTTCGAGGCGATCCTAACTATTGTGTCGGCTTCGTCTTGCAGCTGCTGACACAGCACCCCTGTAGGCATGCCCTGCAAGGCCTCTTCCTCCATAACAAGTTTGTCGAGCTGCACCGCAGCGTGACCCCGGAGCTGCTCCCGCTGGGGTGCAGCTAGACTCATTTTCTCGACGTACTTTGCCACCTCCGTTCTAGTGGAGCACATCGAGACGCTCGACACATCTGTCTCACCTCCATCACTCCTCTCACTCCGTGAGGCCTTAAGAAACCGGCCCTTGGGGTTGCGGGACTGCGAACTCGTAGAGCCCTGACATCTGCGTCCCCTCTGTGCAGGTAGGAGCTTTGCCGCTGCTGCCTCCGGCTCGTCTTCGCTCGAGGATTCTGACTTGGAACCATTTGTTCTCCTCCTTTTGCAACCGGGCATCTTGAAGAATTTGGATGCCCGTGATTTCGTTTCCGCCTTTTCAGGGACAGATTCGGGGAGGGCAGAACCCCCCGTCTCCTCACCATTAGCACTAGGACCAGTATTGGCCTTTGCATCTAGCACGTCCACAGCACCCACTGCTGCCGGACCATCTACGTCTCTCTCCCTGTCATCATCAAAAAAGGTTTTTTTTATTTTAGTAGCTTCCATTTAGTTCCCACGAGAACCTAGGTAACTAATCGTCCATCGGGGTAGGGACCCGGTTACCCCGATAACCCTGATACGCCTGGGGGGCGGGAGGTACCCCAGGGTTGGTCGCTAGTGGCTGATCACCTGCCAGCCGCTCAGTCGCATGACCAAGCATCCCGACACCACGTACCGCTGCGCCGGGAGTTCGGGATTTTTTATAGAGGTTTACTCCTCACGATCCAGCCGGCTAAGGCCAGACCCCCGTTCCACCGTAGAGCCAGGCTCATCGTTGGCGGGCTACGGGTTCGCCGTCGGTGGCCCAGCACAGGACCGTGTCTGGTGGCGGGATGAGCACACACCAGACCCAACGTCTAGGAGGGGAGAGGGATGGGATTAGGAAGGACTTTAGGGACGGGACTAGAGGGGGAAGGGTTATGGTTAGGGCTTCACGCCCACTTCAGTATTCGTTGCCAACAGGGTACTTTAGTACCCGGACAACACAACACCACGACACTGAGAGACGTCGATAAACACCAATGACTCGCGCCCCGCACTCTCTTCAAACGGAGAATACGAGGAGCGAGCGACTCGACCGACCTTCAAGAATACGAATGAACGGCTCTCGGTCACTCCTCAAGCGAGGAGCGAGGGGAACTACAAACGACCCAGAAGGTATGCGCCACTTGCTACACCCGCCTCTCTCCAAAACGGATATTGACGGAGGCAGCCAGGCGCAGCCTCCTTCTCCGGACAGAACCGGGCCCCACCCCCCCGCGTCAGGTTATTCGCCATCGCCAACAAGAACCCCCGAAGGGGAAGTTATTGACGATGCCCAGGGTGCACCGGCAACGAACCCATTGGCTTGCCCGGCCAGACCGAAGACATGCCAAGGAAAGACAATGGGACGCGCACTCGTGGAGGTTACTCGACCTAGCACCCCAAACTACATGAACCTAGGGTATCAATTAGGCTAGTGTGAGCGGAACCAATTACATTCGTTGGGTAGAGGAAATAACCATCCTCCCCCAAGCACCAAATTATACGCGGCAGATTGAAATCACCAACTATAATAAACTCATCAGCGGGATGTTCTAAAACTATATTTGATAGGTTATGTGAAAAATTTTCCAACTGGGTTGCAATCGAGTTGCCAACATTTTGGTCACATATATAGACAACACAGATGTGAATCCTATACGTTATTTTTGTTTTTTTCCGATCCATGGATAATGTAACCCACAGATCCTCAGCAGATGAATACCAGTCGGTGTGCGTGTTAGATACAAGAACACGGCGTCCCGCAATAAGAACTCCACCGCCAAGCAACTGGCTCCTTTCAAGATAATTTCTATCACGCCTCCAAACGATATAACGCTCGTCGAACAACTCACTGTCATTAATACTGCCCAAAAGCCACGTTTCCATCAAACATATTACATCATACGAATTAATCTGCAAATTTTTAAAGAATTCCGATGTTTTCGTCCGCAGTCCACGTACATTTTGATAATAAAAGTTAAGATGCATCATTTTATCAAAGGAACCTAATTAGCGTATATATAAGAACAATGTTTAAAGGTAGCACATCATCAATTAGAAAGAAATAAAAGGGTAAAACATTTAACAAAAGGATAATGAGTAATGCCACGCAAATTCCGATCCCAACCACATGTAAATAAGTTGCAATTCCGTAACACCTAATATTATTAGGGTCATAAATACCGAGCATCAAGAGAACAATAGGCAGGCACGCGCCAATTGTATAAAAAATAAATGTACCTGTGTTTCTCAAAATTTGTAAGACTGATCGACGATAACATAATACGAAGAGGGAATGATTTAACGTTTTTAATGCATCATTTGTTCAGGTCTTGTTCCGTCTTGATGTGGTGTATAGGTGAGGTTACATTTTTTCTTATGAGTATTTTGCATCCCTTTACCCATACATATGCAAAATCCCGCTCTTTAGCGAGCGACTTTGTTTTATTAAGCAATATTTTGTTCTCAAGTGTTAGGTGATCATTAACAAATACTCGGGTATCACCCACAAGACCTAATTCCGTTGCTGAAAACACTCTATGTTTTTTTGCTGCGGCAACAAAGTAGTCCTTTAAGTAACGGTTATGAACCGAGCAGATAATATTCTTGTTGCGTGTGTCGTTGCGCATCAGGACTCTTGCAATGTAATAAATTTGTTCTCGTGGTATTTTGCAGTTGATAATTTCACCAATCTTGCTCATTATCAAGAATAAATTTTCTGATTTGGATACAGGTATTCCTTTGATCTCAATGTTGCTCATTCGGGATCTTTGCTCACTATCACGATATTGGCTTTCTAGTTTTTCGCAACGTTCCTGTAAAGCGGAAAATTTCTCCCTTGTGTGTTTAAATCCTTCAATCTCCTTTTTAAATTAAGCCCTACAGAGTCATTTTTACTTTTCTTAATGTAATAAATCTATTTCTTTTCGGATTATATTGTGATTATATTTAGTTTTCAGTTCTTGTCCTTTTGAGTACTTTACAGCACCCAAGCTCACAGGCAGGACTGATTGCCATAGGTGTTTTACGTACATTATGCAATAGTTATTTCGGGATTCTTTCCAAAATATTTTGTTTTTCAAGTGTTAGTAGTGTAATATTTGTATATCGAAGAAGTTAATAGATAGATAGATAACTCTTTATTGTGCATTGATGCACAATAAAGAGTGTTAAAGTGAAACATGTTAAGATAAACCAAAAAAAAGAAAACTATATCACAATGGGCGGCCTTATCGCTAAATGGTAATCTCTTCCAGGCAACTTTGGGATGGAGAAATTGATTTGGTCGTAGCATAGACGGGGGTGCACTAGTCAAAAAACAAATCGTAAAATAAAAATACAGTAAATAAGACTAAAATAAAATATACAAACGCAAACACATACAACAAAATACGATATAATAGAGATGTACAATACAAAATGACAACATACACATAATTACTTATTTAGATATGACAGTAGGATGCAGTGAATAGAGTAGATTTTTTGAAGCTCTCCAGCGACGACGCACGCCGTATACTGACAGGTAGAGTATTCCACAGTCGTACCGCCTGAACAGCAAAAGACATCATAAAAACTACTACTATGAAGGGGCATCCTTAGGCTAAGGTGACATTGGATGCCAGTGATTTTTAGGTACTCAAAACGTTCTTTAAGATAAGAAGGAGAGGAAGGGTTAAACAATATAGTGAAAAGAAGAGATAGAATATGCACGTTCCGGCGAAATCGAATGGGCAGCCACTTGAGTCGTGTACGGAATAAGGAGACATGGTCATATTTGCGTAAGCCAAATATGAAGCTAACAAATGATGTGGCCATTTAAAGGCAGTCATCAGAAATTATTCGACACTTCCCGTTGACCTAGAACCATGGAGTTTCGTAAGAAGCAAGGTTGTAAAGCAAAAGCAAAGAAAAAAGTCCAATAATTCTTAATATATAACTATAACATATAAAAAATAATTATTGTCCCTCAAATCCGATGAAAAATTAAGAAAGCGCTGTCTAGGGACATTTTGTGGAACTATGCTTCTTTGTCTTTCCCGCAAGGATCTGGCGTGACGATATACAAAGAGTTAGAGAGAGAATTTATATTACATCTTATAAAAAAATTTTATTGCGTTTAATTTCAAAAAGAACTCTTTAAATTAAAATTATTATTTATAAAACATTTTTATGATTCTTTTTGCTTTGGGCTTAGTGTGTAGCATAGGGGTACTAGGGTGCAGCTCCAGGCTCCATTTTAATTTCATTGATATAAGATCTTGGGATTTGAAAATACACCAGGGAACTCCTTAACGACAAACAATACGAATGTGTAGATTGAGTTATGAGTTTATAACCATCCTATACCTTACTATAGAACTAAACAAAATATTAACGGACGCCAAAAAAGGAGGTTCTCAATTAATCTGTATACATATTTTTTATGTATGTTTGACTATAACTTCTTCGTTTATAATGCGATTTTAATGTTAATAAATAATTAAAAACTTTTATTGTTACAATAAGTCGGAGATATTTTACTAAGCTGAGGAGATGCTTTGGTCTCTCTCGTCGTCTTTCGGTTCAAACCCTGCTCGATACCTAGGTACCATATACAAGTAACATAATACTTGTCTAGATAAATAAAACGAGCTCAAATGCGATAGAGTTACGTTATATATTAGGCAAATTCCTATGGGCACTTTCTGTCTCCACCATAAGGCTCTGGTAACTGTAGTCTATAAAACGTATCAAAACAAATCCAACTACCTAAACAGGATGGGGTTATCTTGTTAATTGAAATTTATTAGGGCCACCTAAAATTATAGTACTAATCATGACAAATCCAACAGGCTCAAACACGAAAATAGATTTCTGTGCAATCGATTAGAATTAATTCAAATATAGATTTTATTAAAATAAATCGACATGCCTAGACCATAGTTTAGTCGTTTCGACACTCGCCTATAGCGCCCAAAGGCCACCGGAAGCTCACGAACGTAGTTTTGGTTTCGGTCCTAGTTTCGGCTGGATTTCTGCCGGAACCGAAACTACAATTTTGTGCTGAAGCTGACCGAAACCAAACCCGGAACGGAACCCTCAGAGCGAGAATCCTACTAGCACTTGTCCAGCTATTTTTTGAAGTATTGCCATAATTTTGAATTATTTTATAGATATTATTTATGTATTAAGTCAAGTTAGTGAAGTCTTGTACTACAAAAATATCAGCAGATTAAGGTTACCACTTGGAAAATTTCTACAGATTAGTAATTTCGTGTTATCTTTAGTGTTACAAAATGATAATAGATTATCAGTGTGAATTAATACCCAAACAGAATCACACTGTTTAGATATCAGCAATATCAACATTGCGCGTCCGTATTTGCGAAGGTGAACGAAGGTTACCAAGAAAGTTATAACTTAATTCATGTATTATACAAGTCGTCTAACACAAAGTTTCTTTCACTGTTATAGTACACTAGCCTATACTGCCCCACTAGTGGGCAAAGTCTTCTCATAAATTGAGGTGAGAATAGGTCATAGGTTGATGGAAAGTCGCTTCACGTAAGTGACAATTATAAGAAAAAGTATCATATTTTTAAAAACATGTACGAACCGGGTGTTGAACCTTAAAACTATATTTAATTACTTACATCAGAACTCATGTACCTCAGATTACTGACTCTATAGTCCCCGTGCAGAATGGCAGTTCTCTTTGACAATCCAAAGTATTTCACTAGCATTTCCAATTTCCCTTGAACCAGGAACCTTTTCAGACTATCTCTGTACTTTTCCCGCGTACCTTTAACCGCAGTAGAAACAACATGGTCCCAGTTTTTCCTCATCTGATTATCTTCTACCCTCTCTTTCTCTATTTCCTTTAAAAGCTTTTTAAAATCTTCAGGGTAAAACTTCTCGTACGCAATTGACCGAGCGTGCATTTTCGCCAACTCATCAACCGCTTATTCAGAAAATTTTCAGTCTATAGACTATATTCTACTAAATGGGGTGATTCACAATAACAATCGCCTCTTCGTTTTTAGTAGGGTAACTATCGTAATCTTGAGCGAAATTTATATTATGCTCCTCAAAAATTTAAGTTTATTTCCTATGTTTTCATAAATGTTAGCTAATTTAGAGTACGCTAAACGTTCTGTCGTAAATCGTAAATTTTGGCCGTAACTGGAAGGGTTTTCTGTTCACTAAGAATGGAAATTTTGGAGAACAAATTGAGGTTAGGTTTGTTTACCTCGCTGAGTGAGGGAGGTACAATTTGCGCCCCCGGTTGAAACACGTTCCACTTTCACATCGTATTTTACATATTTCTGTGTGTTTGCGATTTTTTCGATTAAATTGAGCAATATTTTGTCAATGGCTGCCATGATTGCCTGCGATAATTAATGATACTAGTGTGGAGCGAGCGAAATGATATAAAGTATGAAGATAGTGTAATAAATACGGGCATTGCAAGTGCTAAGGCTAGCACGAATAGATTGAGTTTAGCGTAACACTATCAAGGTGATATGCCATTCTTTATCGCCCGGTTCTAAAATAAGTGCGATCGTCCGTTTATGGAAATAATAAATATCTTTTTAAAAAAGGTTAACTGACTTCAAGAAGCAATAAATAAATATTTGAAGTCGGTGGCGATTGGTGCAGTTAGTTACTTGGCGCTGACTTCAAATATTTATTTATTGTTCCCTGAAATCGGTTATTTTTTATATTTTTTTTATTCTTTATGGTACACATATATTAAGACAACAAAAGAATAGGAATGTTTATGTACAAAGGCGAGCTCAACTCAAAATTGAGTTATCTCAGTACTTTAGGTACCATACTATACATATGCTATGGACCTAGTTAGTGTCCAGGATCCTTCGCTTGCCTTGCTCGCACTTGATAAATTTAAAGTTGTAGGAACTTATTTAAGGATGCCCTACTTGACGTAGTCATTAACGAGTCCGTTCTGTCTCTCTATGTACAAAGGCCTGGTCTTCTCCACGGAGAACGAGGAGATGCCGATATCATCGTACACTTGTAGCGCGTTCTCTGTGTCCACGGTTATGGTTGGAAGCGTGTGCGCTGCTATGTTGAAACCGAAAGGTAGTTTAGTAAAGAATATTTTTGAGTGGAAAATGATGAAGTACCTTTTTGAATGTGTTAACAGGTACAACATGTTATGAGAATACTGGCATTATTTGGTATGTCCACACTCGAGTGCCTTCGTCTACATCTCACACCTTCAACTTTCAGTTCACTTTGTGTATAATGTACCTATGCATTAGTTGAATGAGGCATGCATCGATTCGTTCCTTTTCGTTTTATTATTATAATCTACACATATGATATACGTAATTATCCCCCTCCCATCACATGTAATCACTTTGATGATAGTCTATAAATTGCAATGTTTTCTCTTTATATCCCGCTGTTTTGTTTTAATTTAAAAATATCTTTTCAAAAACAAGCTTTTATATCACAAACACAACGAAGATATCTTGCGTAGTTAAGGACTTTCTATGGCTTCCTTCCGGCTCTATCATCAGACCTTGGACACCATTTGGGCCTAAAGTGCTCGACAAGACAAATTCAACGAACCCAAACACGGCAGGGATATATTGAGTAGTTGAGTGGTTCTATTGGCTACCTTTCGGCTTCATCATCAGACCCTAAACACTATCTCGTTGTATAGTACGTATCAATACTATTCTAGCAAGCCTACACTCGAAGAGATTACGTTGTATAGTTCACATGTTTCTATGGCCACCTTTCGAATCCATCATCAGACTAGCTTCATGGTACTATATTATTGCATTGTCACCAAACTTACATACCTATGCTAAATTTCAGTTCAATCGGATAAACGTAAATACTTGAAAAATGGATCACAAGATGTGAACCGGAAAGAAGGACATACATACGAACATTGCAAGTCGTAAAAGCTTGTAAAAATGAACGGAGTATCGCACACAAGTCCACCGCAGTCGGATCAGCGTGTGTTATTTGGGATCTAACTTGTTTTGGCATAATACGTTACTGCATTACACGAAGCCGTCAGTGTTAGTTGTAAGATGGAGTAAAAAGCGTATGAGTGTGGACTTATCTATTACCTATTAAGCAGATAAGTCTAGATACATAATGTCTTGTTTCCGTCACATCTTTTAGGTCGTAGTCGAAGTCGACCTCGAGTAGACCTCGCCAGGCCTCAGCCTGGTCATGGCCAGGCTGAGCTGCGTGTAGTAGTGCTCCGCTCGCAACGGCTCGTCAGATCCGGTGACGATGAAGTACGAGTATATTAGTGTTATGTTTAAAGGCAAGTTAATGAAACACGACATCTCAACGCAGATTATTTTGTTTATTTAAATATACCCCCAGTATATACACAACACTTTTCCCTCTTAAATTTGACAACGTGTAAATTGAATTTAATACTAGGACTAATCTTAAATTATTAAACACAAAGTAAACTTATTAAATAATCTATCTAATATAAGGTGATCAAAAAGACAAAACATAAATAACTAATGACGTTATTACATATATTTAATTTTTTCCTCACTACGTTTAGCAGCTTTCCTGCGAGCACGACCACTAGTGGCGTAAGAGTCTTTATCTTGTGGCGTGCGAGGTGGTGGCGTGGGCTTCGGAGTTAGCGACGGTGACCGCTGTGCGCTGTCCTTACCTTCCCCTACACTATCAAAAAACTCTTCCTTATCGTCAGAGAGGGCCCTAGTAACCAAACCTTCTTACTCTCCTCCGTCTAGATCTTCTTTACTATTATTTAACGGGGTTACGTTTATTGCCTTGCTTAGAGAATTACGTGATTTACAATATACGTAATATACGTAAATACAAACTCATTTGATCAATATGTCTCTTATGAATCTGCCCCTTACTCGTTTTAACTGTATAAGAAACGGGCCCTGTACGCTTTCCTACCACTCCCTCAGTCCATTTACGACCGGATGTAGTATAGTCGCGTAGCACCCGCAGCGGGCGCGCGTAGTAGTGCTCGCGCCGCAGCTGGTCGCTGCGCACGCGCTCGCTGGCGTCGGGCCGCAGCAGGTCCAAACGCCCGCGCAGCCGTCGGCCTAGCAGTGCGACCGCCGGTTCCCGACCGGTTGCACTTTGTTCCGTATTCCTTTACGTGAACAAAAATCTACTCAACGCCGTGTCAAAGGCTTCCCTTTCTAATTGTGCCTTTTTAAGTACACGTTTTACTGAACGCACCGCATTCTCCGCAGCCCCGTTGCTCGAAGGGCGATACGGCGGTATTAAAGTGTGTTTGATACCGTTCCGTTCCAAATATTAAGCGAACTCAAATGATGAAAATGGCGGTCCGTTGTCGCTAACTAGACGTTTGGGCAACCCAAAACGAGCGAATAAGCGTCTCAAATAGTCGATCACTACAACCGCGGACGTCGTACTGACTCTTTCTACCTCAATCCATTTAGAGTGAGCGTCTATAATAACGAGATAATAAGCATTATTAAAAGGGCCGAGAAAATCGAGATGCAGACGCGACCACGGCTCGGGCGGCCAGGGCCACGAGTGCAGCGGCGCGGCGGCGGGCGCGGGCCGGAGCTGCCGGCACGCCGCGCACTCCCGCGCCGTCCCGCGCCGTCACCACACGTAATTACGTGCGATCTGCTTCATTTTAACGACGCCCGGGTGCCCGTCGTGAATTTCATTTAAGACCAAAACGTGCAATGATTTCGGTACAACTATGCGATAACCCCATAGCAGACAGCCTAAATCTATATGCATGCTATCCCTTCGATTGTAGTAAATGTTTTCTATTTCACCTCTCCGATTGTTCGTTGGCCATCCGTACATTACATAACCATATATTTTGCTCAATAACGCGTCCTTTGCCGTTTCAGTTTTTATATATTTAAAACTGATCGGAAAATTCTGTTGGGCGTAATTGAGATAGCTACATTCTCTGTCATTACCTTTTAGTTGGTCGTCCGCCAACTGTAAAGGAAGACGGGAAAGAGCATCTGCAAAACAATTTTTAGACGACGTTACGAATTCGATGTCAAAATCGTAAGCGGCCAACTTAACAGCATAACGCTGTAGTCGACTGGCAGCAGTCACCGGTATACCTTTATTTTTCCCAAAATGTAACTTAAGTGCCGGTGATCGCTGCGCAAAATGAAATGTCTTCCGTATACAAATTAGTGGTGTTTAGTTACTCCAAATACAATAGCCAATGCTTCTTTATCTAATTGGGAGTAATGGACTTCAGCTGAGTTGAGCGTCCTCGAGGCGCAGCAGACTGGCCTCTGCCATTAGGCATCAGGGTACCGCTATGTCAACACCGCGCCCACGCCGTACGCGCTACTGTCTACAGACAATATTAATGGAAGACTTGGGTCGTAATGTGCTAGAACAGGAGCACTGCTTAACACGCTTTTAATTTTGTTGAAGGCCTTATTACATTCTTCTGTCCATTCCCATCTAACATTTTTTTTAACATACTATAAAGTGACTTTAATATATCACTCATATTAATACAAAATTTTGAATAAAAATTCACGAGTCCCGTGAAACTTTTAAGCTGTGTAACATTTGATGGTTTAGGCGCTGCTATAATGGCACTAACTTTTTTGTCATCAGTATGTAGGCCAAACTTATCGATTTTATAACCCAAATACGTAACACTCTTTTTGAAAAAACGACATTTAGAAAAATTTATTCTTAATCCATTTTGTTTAAGCCTATGTAGCACCGCCTTAACATTACGTAAATGTGTAGCTCTGTCTTTTCCTGTAATACATATGTCGTCCGCGAACACCGCGGTTGACGGCAATCCACTCAATGTCTCCTCCATTATCTTTTGGAAGTTCTCCGGTATGCATTTGATACCAAATGGTACTCTCTTATAAACAAACGTTCCCACGTGAGTCGTGATTGCCGTCATCGGCTGGCAGTCCTCGTGTAAAATTCACTGCTGGAAGGCGTTAGATAAATCACAAACAAGTCCTCGATGCGTGGCAGCGGATAATGGTAATCTTTTAATAAAGGATTGATAGTTACTTTATAGTCACCACACAATCTAATATTGCCGTTGGTTTTAACTACCTATGGTACCCCTGTGGTACCCACAGGGGTACCATAGTCTGAGCGTTCCACTTTGTAAATTACTCCCTCCCGCTGCAACCTATCGAGTTCCTGTTCCACGGGATGACGTAGGGCTAAAGGTAAAGATCGCGCTTTAATAAACAACACACTTCGGGTTATCTTTTAAATGAAGTTGAAATTTAGTTTTAAATGTTCCTAAGACTTCAGCAAACACTTCTGGAACTCGTTTAGTAATGATGACGCCATCGACTCATTATCTGATAGATTATAGCATTATACAACCCCCAACTTTAAAAGTTTAATCCAAGTACGACCCATCCGTGGTGGTCCACCGTTTTTAATAATGTATAGGTGCAGCTTGGCGTAATGTTTCCCACATACTACATTAACTACAATGTATCCAATCGTTTTGATGACGTAACCCGTATATGATTTTAAAATTAACGTTTCATTTTCTATGGGAATGTTCGAGAAAAACCTATCGTAATAATTTTTAGAAAAGACAGAAATTTGATAGAGTCGTGCGAAAGAGACTTCGGGACATTTTGCCAGAGTATGGTATAAACGGCACCCTGTTGCGAGCCGTCCAGTCCACCTACGTGGACAGCAAGGCATGCGTACGGGTGGGTGGTAACATGTCACCTTGGTTTGACGTTAAAATCGGCGTCAAGCAGGGTTGCGTGTTGTCCGCTAGACTGTTTATAGTGTATCTGGATAAAAGTTTTCAAAGACTGAATGCGATGATTGAAGGGGTAAAAATGGGTGATCTAGTGATAAACCACCTATTGTATGCAGATGACGCGGTTTTGATAGCGCCAACAGCCACTGATCTGCAAACACTAGTCACAGTTATGAGAGACGACTGCATGAACAATGGCTTACATTTGAATGTGAAGAAAACCAAAATTATGGTTTTTGAACGGGACGAAACCAGAACGAATGCAAGGATTGTGGTTGGTAACGATGTGCTGGAGCAAGTGAATGAGTTTGTATGTCTTGGATGCGCCTTTAGTAAGGATGGGAAATACACCGCTGATATAGAGAGAAGAGTGAATGCAGGTAATAGAGTGAATGGTGCGATGGGAAGGCTACTTGGGAGCCGGCACTTAAGCCAAAAGGCGCAGTTGGCCATGCATAACAGAGTGCTTGTCCCAACGCTGTTATATGGCAGTGAGAGTTGGGTATGTAAGAAGGAGAACGAAAGCAGGATAAATGCGGTCGAAATGCGATCTCTCCGGAAGATGTGCGGAGTCACGCTGACCGACCGTATTCGCAACAGCGTAGTATGAAAGCGAGTAGGTATGAAAGATAGTATCGGTGTAAAGATGAGAAAGGGTATGCTCCGTTGGTTCGGGCATATAGAAAGAATGCCAGAAGAAAGAATGACAAAACATATATACAATGCGAAAGTGGAAGGATGTAGGTGCCGGGGACTTACCATGACCAAATTGACCGTGTCTTAGCTGAAGGGCAAGTCAAGAGTCTCCGTAACCGGCGAGTGTGTATGAGACGAACTATGAGAGTGGAGGAAGCCAGAGAGGTATGTAAGGAAAGAACCTGTTGGAACTCTGTACTCTCTGCCTACCCCGCGAGGGAGCTGGCGTGATGATATAGATAGATAGATAGACAGAAATTTTACTTTCCTCAAATCTATATTTAACATTTTCTACCCTTAACTTAATATAATACGGCCCATCGCCGTCACTTTTTATCGCTAAACTGTAAAAATTACAATTATCATCATACTTGTCGTTATAATCATGTTCAGTGTCCGTGTCAGAGTTATTTAAAAAGAACTGACCTTTGTATCCTTTCTTCTTCTTCAGCCGAAAGACGTCCACTGCAGGACAAAGGCCTGCCCTAAAGACCGCCACAACGACCGGCTTTGTGCTGTACGCAACCAACTTCTACTCGCGACCTTCACCAGGTCATCGGCCCATCTTGTAGGGGGCCTACCCACTCCACGTCTTCCGGTACGTGGTCGCCATTCGAGAACCTTTCTGCCCCAACGGCCGTCAGTTCTACGAGCGATGTGCCCCGCCCACTGCCACTTAAGTTTAGCAATTCTGAGTGCTATGTCAGTGACTTTCGTCCTCCTGCGGATCTCCTCGTTTCTGATTCGATCCCGCAGGGTAACTCCGAGCATATCTATCTATCTCTCTATCTATAACCTCACGCCAGATCCCTTGCGGGGTAGGCAGAGAGTACAGAGTTCCAACAGGTTCTTTCCTTACATACCTCTCTGGCTTCCTCGACTCTCATAGTTCGTCTCATACACGCTCGCCGGTTACGGAGACTCTTGACTTTTCCATCTGACAAGACTCGGTTTATTTGGTCGTGGTAAGTTAGTCTAGGTCTTCCCCGGTACCTGCATCCTTCCACTTTCACATTGTATATCTGTTTTGTCATTCTTTCCTCTGGCATTCTTTCTATATGCCCGAACCAACGGAGCATGCCCTTTCTCATCTTTACACCGATACTATCTTTCATACCTACTCGCTGTCTTACTATGCTGTTGCTAATGCGGTCGGTCAGCTTGACTCCGCACATCTTCCGCAGAGCTCGCATTTCTACCGCATTTATCCTACTTTCATTTTCCTTCTTACATACCCAGCTCTCGCTACCATATAACAGCGTTGGGACAAGAACTCCGTTATGTATGGCCAGCTGCGCCTTATGGCTTAAGTGCCGGCTCCCGAGTAGCTTTCCCATCGCACCATTCACTCTGTTCCCTGCACTCACTCTTCTCTCTATGTCAGCGGTGTATTTCCCATCCTTACTGAAGGCGCATCCAAGATATACAAACTCATTCACTTGCTCCAGCACATCGTTACCAACCACAATCCTTACATTCGTTCTGGTTTCTTCCCTTTCAAAAACCATAATCTTGGTTTTCTTCACATTCAAGTGTATGCCATTGATCATGCAGTCGTTTTTCATAACTGTGACTAGTGTTTGCAGATCAGTGGCTGTTGGCGCTATTAAAACCGCGTCATCTGCATAAAGTAGATGGTTTACCACTAAGTCACCCATTTGTACACCTTCATTCATCGCTTTCAGTCTTTGAAGACTTTTGTCCAGATATATTATAAACAGTCTAGCGGACAACACGCAACCCTGCTTGACGCCGATTTTAACGTCAAACCAGGGTGACCTGTTACCACCCACCCGTACGCATGCCTTGCAGTCCACATAAGTGGACTGGACGGCTCGCAACAGAGTGCCATCTATACCATACTCTGGCAAAATGTCCCAAAGTCTCTTCCGCACAACTCTGTCAAATGCCTTCTCCAGATCTACAAAACCGCAGAAAACCTTCCGGCTCACTGCCAGATGCTTCTCTACGATGTTGCGGAGTGAGAAGACTTGATCCGAACATCCTCTTCCAGACCTGAAACCCCCTTGTGCCTCGCACAACATTCCATCGGACTTCACGCGCATTCTCCGTTCAATAATTTTACCGTACACCTTGGCTGCCAAGCTGATCAAACTGATGGCTCTGTAATTGGCGCAGTCATATTGTGAACCCTTGCCTTTATACAAGGGTACTATGACTGCGCGGCGCCAATCTGTAGGGACTCTACCGGTCCTCCAGCAAAGGTTTGCAAGGGCCCGGAAAGCGTCCCGGACGCAAGTTCCACCATATTTGATCATCTCGGCAGATATCATGTCTACTCCCGCAGCTTTACCGTTTTTCATACTTCCTATCGCCCATTCAACTTCTTCCATAGTGATGTCCTCCGTTGATTCTGGTGCCGCAATCTCGCCTTTGGGCACGTCTGCGGCATCAGCATCCGGGTCATCTCCATACATTTCTCCAAAATATTCACTCCACCGGTTTAGCACAGCTTGTGTGTCTGCAAGAATGTCACCATCTTTAGATTTTATCCTTTCCATTCTGGAGCCTGGCGAATAACCTCGAGCCTTTCTCACCTTGCTCCAAAAGAGTTTGGTGTTGTTCTCGAAGTTCTTCGCCAGCCTCTCCTCCTCAATCATACTGGCTCTTTCACGCTTTTCTTTCACTAAAGTTTTAGTGGCATTCTTGCATTGCCGGTATATTTCTTTCCTCATTTCTGTCATACTGGCATTTAGGTTCAAAGAAGATACATAGTCCTGCCACGCTTTCTTCTTACTTTCTACGGAGCTTTGCAACTCCGCATCCCACCATGCATCACCTTTTGCTGTAATATGCTTCTTTGAGCAACCACATACTTCTTTCGCGGATTCCACCAAACTCTCTTTCAGGCTATTCCAGCATTCATCTACATTTGAGTCCGAAGAGCCTGCTGTCAAAAGCTTGTCCCGGACTCTGTCTTCATACATTCTCCTCACGCTCTCATCTTGCAACTTTTCAACCTTTAATCTTTCAAGGTCTCCGAAGGGGATACGCTCTCGCCAGTGCCTCCACTTCCTGAACAGACCACTAAACCGCGCAACTACGAGGTAGTGGTCTGATTCCAGAGTGGGGCCTCTATACGCACGCGTATCTTGTAGTTTGCTTCGGAGACGGTTATCAACCAGGATCAGATCTATCATGCTTTTTTGTTCATTCCTTCTCCACGTATACATATGTATGTCCTTATGCTGGAATATCGTATTAGACACAAGGAGACCCCTTTCCAAACAAACATCTACAATGAGCTTACCTGCATCGTTCACTCTCTTATCACCATAAGGACCCAGAGCAGCGTCGCAAGTTTGCCGCCTGGTTCCTACCCATCCGTTCAGATCGCCACACAGAATCACCTTTTCGTTAGCCTCAGCCAAATCCAGAACTTCCCTGACATTATCCCAAAACTTCTCAAGGTCCTGGGGTGTCGACGAGCTTACGGGAGCATACGCTGCGACCAAAAATACTCTAGTGACACCCAGTTTTAAACGGACCCAGAGAAGTCTCGCATCGCACAGGCCATAATCTCTCACTCCAGAGGCCAGGCGACGGGACAGCAAGATACCTACCCCCATGCTGGCACGACTGCTCTGCGGTACCCCAGACCACAGAGCCATCGTTCCATCAGGAAGATCACAGGTTTCACTGCCCCTCCGCTTAGTCTCTGTTACACACAGAGCATCCAGGCGTCTCTCTTTCATTACATCAATCACCTCATGCATCTTATCTTCCATACCACCTCTTACATTCCAAGTGCCTATTCGGCACTCTGCACCCCACGACTCGCCAGTTCGGGCCCGGCGTGATGGGTGGCGGCCCCCATCGCCGCTTTCACCTATATCCGTACCGACGGGGGCGGGCCGGTACGCGTCGCCTCGGGGGGACGCCCTAGCCCGCACTGCGGTACGTCTTCGGTCCAAGATTGTAGCCATAATGACTGGCAGGGGTCGCGACGAGCACGCTCTTGGACAGACCCCCTAGCACGCTCTTGGACAGACCCCCTGCGGATCTCCTCGTTTCTGATTCGATCCCGCAGGGTAACTCCGAGCATAGCTCTCTCCATCGCCCTTTGGGTGACCTTGAGCCTTATTATGAGGCCCATCGTAAGCGACCATGTCTCAGTGCCGTAAGTCATCACTGGCAACACACACTGGTCAAAGACTTTTGTCTTGAGACACTGTGGAATTTTGGACGAGAAGATGTTACGTAGCTTCCCGAACGCCGCCCAACCGAGCTGGATTCGACGATTGACCTCTTTCTCGAACTTGGACCTACCTAATTAGATTCTTTGTCCCAGGTATATATAATCGTCAACAACTTCGAGCGTAGCCTTTATAGAAGTTGGTACTACATGGACGTTAGACATGATCTTCGTCTTGTCCATGTTCATTTTAAGACCTACTTGTTGAGAGACTCTACTGAGGTCGTCGAGCATGGTACTGAGGTCTTCCAGGGTATCAGCCATGAGCACGATATCATTGGCAAATCGAAGGCGAGAGATGTACTCGCCGTTGATGTTGATACCTAGTCCTCTCCAGTCCAGAAGCTTGAAGACATCTTCCAGCACGGCGGAGAACAGTTTCGGGGATATAACGTCTCCCTGTCTCACACTGAATAGGTTTCGAGCTCTGGTCCTGAAGGCGGACTGACATAGTAGCGTTTTCGTAAAACTCTTCAGCACCTCGATATACCGGTAGTCAACTTGGCACCGCTGGAGAGACTGTAGTACAGCCCAAGTCTCGATCGAATCGAAGGCCTTCTAATAATCCACAAAAGCTAAGCATAGTGGCAGGTTATACTCTTCAGTCTTCTGTATGACCTGTCGCAGCGTATGAATGTGGTCTATGGTGCTGAAGCCTTTTCGGAAACCGGCTTGTTCGGGAGGCTGGAAGTCATCTAGTCTGCGCGCGAGACGATTCGTGATGACTCTCGAAAACAGTTTATAGACGTGACTCAGAAGTGAGATGAGTCTATAATTCTTCAAGAGGGTTTTATCACCTTTTTTGAAGAAGAGAACCACCACACTTCTGCGTCATGACTGTGGCGTTTTGCCCTCGAGGATGACGGTGTTGAATAGTTTCTGGAGAGCCCTCAATATCGGCTATGTATCCTTTCGCGCTCACATATTTGTTACACACTGCCTTCAAATGGCCTCTTTCACCACACGAATCACAGTTGTATTGCTTGAACCGATACCTGCCTTCCGGATGGCCGAATTTACCACACCGAGAGCACGTGCGCTGCGCGCGGCCCTTGCCCGCGCCCGCTGGGCTACCGCGGGCGCCGCCGCCGCGCGAACCGCCTGGGCCCGCGCCTCCGATCTGATGCAAGCCGTCGTCACCCTCGCGGTGCGCTGCGCCGGTCCGCGCGCCGGCCGGCCCGCCCGAAGCACACGCCGTAGCCGCATGTCGCTCCGCCGCCTCCAGTGCCAGCGCTAGTTCTACCGCGCGTTTGTAATCGATATCTCGTTCTGCGAATATCCTCGATCTCATGTGCTTATCGTTATGCCCCGAAACAAATTGGTCTCGTAAGCACACTTCTAAGCAAGCGCCGAAATTACATGTTTTTGCTAAATGATTTAGCGCTTGTAGGTATTCGCGAATATTTTCACCTTGCCATTGCACTCGCTGGCGAAAAATATGCCTCTCAGCTATTTCTGATCTATCCGGTTCGAGATGCTCCTTCACTAATGCGACTAATTGATCGTATGATTTTGATTCTGGTGTATCTGGTGCACACAAATCACAGATCAATTCATAGCACTCCGCGCCAACAACCGTTACCAAGGTGGCCACTTTTAACGTGTCATTTATATTGTACAAAGCGATGAATTGAGTCACTCGGCGAACAAAAGCATCCCAGTTTTGATTTGTGAAAATATACGGTTCTACGTGTCCGATAGGCATTCTTTTACTATTTATGTACACGCGTGAATAATGTAATTAATCCTCGCGCCAGTGTTATGTTTAAGGGCACGTCAATGAAACACGACAGCTCAACGCAGACTGTTTATTTAAATATACCCCCAGTATATACACAACAATTAGATCCATCACATCCCACCATGTCGGGTCTGGAGGGCTGTTATTTTGAACTCAATTTTGCCATCCTAGAAGAGATAGTCAATAGAATCAGGCGTATGCGAATTGATATCGATCAATTTTAAATTGTGCGTGATCTCCTCTTTAAGAGTGTATGTTGCAAAAAACGTGTAAACAAATTATTCAACATTAATTTTATTTATTGGACGGATCTGTATTTCGTAAAATAAATAAATTCCGTTGCATTTATGTTTTGAATCGCGCATAAATTTATGAAGTATTGCTCGTATAGAATGAAATGTATAAATAAATCAACTTACTTCAAGTATTCTACGCAGTATGTCGCTGTATTCACTGTCGGTTACCATGGTGCCTCTGGCTACCATATACCGTTTAGCTATTACATTTTTGTTGTGATTTTCAGAGTACGCCCTCAGTTTTTCCCTGTTCTCTTACCTCGTGTTACTGACAGCTCTCTCCATCATCAGCTTAAAAAACTAATTCACCTCCACCATTCTGTCCCAGTAGAATTTTAGCCAGTCTATTGTTTTCTGAAACTCTTCAGGGTTATGTTTCTGGTAAGCAAAACACAGTGCGAGCATTTTTGCCAGTTCTTCCACGGCGGATGAAGCATAGGGCCAGTCCACAGATTTAAACCTGTCGAAAGTGCTCGCGTCGCTCAAAGATGTCTGCGAACATGTCCTTGACCGCACCCGCCAAAACATCAGATTTGATAGACCACAAATCCTCGTCAAAGAACACCGATTCCTACCAAGGATGGTTCGCTAGGCTATTGAAATTAAAAAACATCCTAATTTTAATAGAGAAGATGGCTGGGTGCTTCCATCGACTTAGGATCCGGTAAATAATATAATAAAATCCAAAACCAAGCTTAACACTGCAAGACCTCAAGACACCGTGAGCTCATTCTGCGTAGATCGGACCAACAAAAATAATTAAGTAGTTTGAGGGTACCCCGGAACAACTATGCCTTTTGGACGTCTAACACCTCAGTCCTTCCCGTGACCATGGGTGATGCAAAGCACTCGGGAACTAAAAATCAAAAATAAACCGCAATCCGTAAAATATTTTTATTGCAATGATAAAATTTGTAGTAAAACTAAAAAATATGTGTAACGGAGGTAGGTGTATTGCAGCGTGTTATTACAAGCTTTTATTTAACTTGCTATGTAGTATGTCTGTCTGTCTTTCCGGTTCAACTTTTTTTATCCTTTTTTCATCTTTTTATCTGATTGAGCTGAAATTTGGCATACGTGTGTAAAGTCAGTGACAATGCACTAATATGGTATCATGGAGTTGGTCTGATGATGGAGTCGGAAGGTGGCCATAGTTTATGCTTGTTAGATTGGCACTATACAACCAGATAGTGTGCAGGGTTTGATGAACTGTATTAAGCCGAAAGGTGGCTAATTGAACCACCCAACTACGCAATATAACGCCGCCGTGTTTAAGCTCGTTGGATTTGTCTTGAAGAGTACTTATACCCGGATGGTGTTCAAGGTCTGATGATGGAGCCAGAAGGAAGCCATAGGAACTCCTCAAGTAAGCAAGATAGTTAAGATTTTTTAAAAAGGTCTTTTTAATTAAAAGTTTTCAGTTTGTAATTGTGTGAATTTGTCTTCACCGGTACCCGTACTGAGGTAACCTAAGGTCACTTCCTTAATTTTAGTACTTCCATTAGTAGTTACTTAAATATTCCTTGGTAATTTAATACTGGCACAGTCAAAGTTATTTCTGAATAGAAGAAATTTGTTTTAATTTTTAAAGTTCCTACGTATAAGGAGAGTCAATGGAAGAGAGCTCCCTTGGAGACACTACGGTTACTAACTGTACTCGTATCTTTGAAATAATAACTTCGAGATAGAGGTCTGGAGGTGATAGAGGAGAAGAATGCAATTGGGTGGGTTGCGCGGTATTTAAGAAATTACGTCGAGTATTTTCGTCGTCTACTATTTTAGAGGTTCTCTAAAGGATCCGGAACAAGGTAATACCACAAAGAGCTAAAGTTATCGTACATATCCCACAGGATTAGTGTATTCAGCTATTTTGTTATATTAGTGACTATTAACCTTGAATTTTTCAAACTAGTAGGTAGCTGTTCTTTACTAGATTTTTGCCAATACATCTCTGTATGTATATGTACTTATTTATGTTAGTTGATAAATTTTCTCACAACTGGTATTCCATTTTTTTATTTTTCTGTATTCTTGACAATAGTCAAGGACAACATTGAACAGATTGCAAACTTTGTCACGATTTAAAAATAAAATAACTAAGAACTTATTTATGCAAGCTCAAAATGTATGATCATAGGCTATTAATGCACTTATATAAGTAATTAAAATATGGAGACATAGTTTGTTATTGAATAATAGAATAAATCAAAAGTCTGAGTATAAAAACATTTATAAGACACTATTAAAATATTTAAATTATAAATACTCTCCTATTTCTTTAGAATAATCTGTAGAAATATAGGAAACATCAAAAACTTCTAAATCCTTCCTCGGTCGAAGTTTCTAATGTTGCCCAGGTGTGTCAATTTTCTTTTTATTCGAAAACCCTCTAGACCAATTCCTCTAACAATGCTTTCCGATTTACCTAAAACAAAACAACCAAACTTTGATTTAAATAAATAAAATAAAAAAACACGATCGCGCCTATATTCCCCAAGCAATGGTGGCAGAGGTGTACTGTGTACGTCCACGTTTCGCCGACCTATATTAGGTTGGTTGGGGGCGAGCCTATTGCCATATACCGGGTTCAATTCCAGACTCTTGACTGAGACTGGGAATTTTTCGATAGAAAAAGTACATTTGTCCAGCCTAGGATTTGAACCCACTTCGTGATCGCAAAGCGCAGTATTCGCGACTAGACCAACGAGGCAGTCTAATATTTAATTTAATATTAAAATAAAAGTATAAATTCGTTATGTATCAAGATTAATCAATGCGATCTATATTAGGCGCCATTGTAATTTAAAATTATATAACCTCAAACGATTTAATACATTTCCTCAAAATATGTTAGAATGTAATGTACAACTTTTCGTAGCCAGATATATTACACAAATTAGTTATAACATAGAAACACACTCCACCAATCTGCACTGGGTCCGCGTGGTGGAGTATGATCTAATCTCTCTCACCTCGATTTGTGAGAGAAGGCCTTTGCCCAGCAGTGGGCAGTATAGGCTGATATTATATAGAAACACATTAACATACCTAATAAATCCGCTATTCTTTCGTAAACGTCTTTTGTAGAACTTCTAGGTCAGGCGAAACTTTGCTGGCTTAGAACTTCGCCAAACATCGCAAGACATTATATTTCTTGACGAGCTCCACCACATATAGTATTGCTCATTTTAAATGCGATATTTCACAAATTTGCTTAATATGGGAAGTTACACGAATAATTTAAAGAAAACGGGACCTCGGAGCGAAATGTTTACAATTTTATTGAAGTTTTTAGTATTTCCAGGTGGTGGAGGTAAGTTAGTTCAGGTTTAATTAATTTCTACTCTTTTTGGTCGCACCGTGAAATATTTATATAAAATATCCTTCAATGCTATCCTGAAGTTCAAACTTACCTTAGTTACGTTTGGGTACAATTTGATATTTAATCAGTACAGAGTATTTACTATAGCCCTACTGGATATAATTCTTCTGTGCCTACCCCCTTCCCCCATTGGGTTATAAATTACTATGTTGTTACGACCGCCTGACGGCGGGTACAAATATAAACACAATTATAAAAATACAATTGTTTAATAATATAATATAAAATATAATATTAGCCCTGTTAAGAAACTGTCCCACTGCTGGGCACGGGCCTCCTCTCCAACTGAGAGGGTTTAGGCCATAGTCCACCACGCTGGCCCAGTGCGGGTTGGCGAACTTCACACACCTTCGAGTAACTCTTAGGCATGCAGGCTTCCTCACGATGTTTTCCTTCACCGTTAAAGCAAGTGATAATTAATTTTAAATACGCACATGCTTTCGAAAAGACAGAGGTGCGTGCCTGGGTTTGAACCCGAGACCTCTGACTTTGCAGTCCAACGGTCTAACCACTAGACTATCACTACTTACAATTGTTTATTGGAAAAAAAATATTTAAATAAATGAAAACAAATAAAAATTGCAAAAAGAAGAAAACAAAAAATTAAAATAAGTAAATAATTTTTCTACACCCGGGGTGTGAATTCGCGGCACAGGGAAGCCTTCTGGTCACACAATAAAAACCCTATGGACGCTGGGGACTTAACTTCGGCTGTTCGATCCCGTGACGCGTGGGGGTCTTCGGTGATAAGCTTCCACCGGCTAGGTGGGGAACTTGGAGGTGCCCTATGGAAGGCCCTCGGCCGCCGAGGTCAGCTGGAGTCGACGTGGCAGAAGTGTGGCCTGCTGTCTCCCAAACCGTACTTTTGCAACCCGTACGGTGGACCCCCAGTTTCCTGGAACGCGTCGAAATGACCTTGTAGCGCGAAAGATCCGACCCCCAGGCACTAGGTGAGACCAGGAGTGGGCGTCGGCATCTTTCGCGAAGCAATTAAAAATTACACGAAATGGAGTGGCGATATTTATGTCCGGTTGAAATATAATACAAAGAAAAAAACAAATATTTAAATAAAACATTATTACCCAACCCAGAATTAAACCCCAACTGTTTATATTTTGGACGATCACGAGTCCACTACGCTATGAGGTACAAAAGGTTTTAATTTTTACACAATACGGTAGTTCTATAAAAACATCGAGCGAAACAATGACTATTAATATTTATTTCGTCGGGTATATCGAGAAAACCCTCTTATCGTGACATCACCTAATCTAGCAAATAAATTTGTGTTATATTATACAATTTTGCGGTGGAAATTTTTAATAGATTAACAAAAACCAAAAGCTCATTATTTTTATGTATGTATAGAAATTTAATATTTACGGAATTTTAACAACATAAATTTTAGAATAATAGATACTCACAAGCCACCGATGTTAATAACACACGCGTGGAATTAATGGGAATTAATTATCGCGGCCATATCTCTCCTGGTTTCTTGTGGAGGCTGGACCGATTTGGACGAAATTAATATGATAATAGAAATTAAGAAAAATACCGCGGTGAAACCTATTTAAAACTTATTGGAATGATTAAATAGATAAGGTTATATTTTACAAATTTTAAGATACTCGCTGTCACATTTCGTTACGTTGTTAACCCACTATTAAGAAATATATATAGCCATAGAAAATTTTTGACATTATTAAAAGGTAAAAGAAATCACTTGTTGAATAGTAATCGAATTAATCCAGTCACGAAAAATTAGTTAACAGCAACCAGAACTATTGGAATTAATTATATTAAACTTACCAAGGGGGTTGAAAAATGTTGCTAATCTAAAACTTTTTATTTTTTATTTTAATAAAGCACTGGTACTATCACTATTAATTAGGAATAGTTGTCGTGCGAACTCTGGCGTCGTAAAAGCCTTTGTTCCTGCGTGAATTTGTTTTTACATACTGTATCAGGACGGCCTACTTCCTGCCTGAGGCAACAGTGCGCACTCCCCAGATCTCTAGATCCTTCGTCTGAGACGAGGACAGAGATATGGAAAGAACGGCTCAACCGGAGCAAGGCCCTAAACTATTGTCTGTTTTTTATAAAATTTATTTTATATTTTTAAAACTTTGTTACGACGTAACAATGTACTATTTGCGCACAACTTGATGTCGGTGGGGGTTAGCGGAGATGTTTGTGTTTTTTTCAGTTTAGTGTTATTTCAGTGCACATGAAGGCATATTTTTGAAATAAAACTAAGCACTCGAACGTGTCAAGTTGAGGCAGCACCTTTCCCAAAGTGAGCTGGAGTGTATGCACTCTAACGTGTGCTACAAAAAATATTTGAGATGTTTTTCTAGTATCTGGGATCTAATGACACTTTTTACTTATCAGCTGAATAAAATAAAGTTTGTTACTACGTTTATTTCTTGTAAACCATTGTAAACCATTTCTAATACCTACTAATAAATCTCATCTTTTTATAGTTGTGCTTATTTGAGGATGCCCCACTTGACGTAGTCGTTAACGAGTCCGTTCAGTCTCTCTATGTACAAAGGGCTGGTCTTCTCCACGGAGAACGAAAACATATCCAATTCCTCGGTTACTTGTGGCGCGTTCTCCGTGTCCACGGTTATGGTTGGAAGCGTGTACGATGCTATGTTCAACCCAAACGGTAGTTTCTGAAAAGAAGATATTTTTACTGACTGCCTCGTTGGTCTAGTGGCAAAGCGCATCGCTTTGTGGTCCTGGGTTCAAATCCTAGGTCGGACAAATGTAGTTTTTCTAACGAAAACTTCCGAGTATGAGTCCGGAGTCTGGAATTGTGCCAGGTATATGGCAATAGGCTCGCCCCCTATTACATGGGACCTAACCTCGTCAGCGCAAAGTGGGTGTACACAGTACACCTCGGCCACCCTTGCTTAGGCAATACAGGCGTGTCGATGGGTAAGATATATTTAAAGAGGACTGACCAACTCTTGTAATTAAGAGCGTTCAAAATGTAGTCTTAATCTAATCTCAGTGTCATAAATTTCACAAATGGTATTCTTGTAAAATATCGACATCGACCGAATCGAGATTGGACCAAAAGTTGAACAAAATGTAAACGGTATTCCGATAAAATTTTGAACTGACATAAACAACAAGTATACAAAACAAATTGAAGGTTATAGTTAGATATTTTGTCAGCTGTGATTATCATGTGATCAACAAATAATCAACAATAAATTTTAAATTAAACTTAACAGTATATCGAAATTAGACTGAGATGATACTGAAATCGGCTTGATACTTTAGTGGAGCAGAATACCAAATGTCAATTCCTAATTAAATCTCAATTCAGTCAAGATTCAGTGTCAAACAAATATGAGAATTGGCCTTTTGTACTCTTAATGATGATAAGGATATATATATATATAGCTTAGAATAAAAATAATCCAGAAGCCGCGTCTAGTCGTAATTGCACGCCGCGCGATGAAGCCAAAAATTCAACAAACGAATGTTGGCAATCCGGAAAGATTACCACTTTTTGGGGCAAATGTTGATGACATTAGAGTAGATAATAATAAAATCATTGTTACGGTAACGTGAACTTCAATGCATATTAAACTTAAAAAAATATATATACTTGAACTATTTAGATTTGTAGTAATTTATTGTAGGGAAAATATATTTTCTTCATCTTAACTTTAGTTAAGACCATGATTTAGTGGTTAACTATATTAATACCATTTAATACTAGAACTTATAAAGTCCTCAGAAAACAAAAGTAGGGAAAAATAAAATTGTTATACTAACACTAACATAATGAACGCGTCTTTTACTATGAAAATTACAGACGAAAGAATGAATTCGATATTTAAATAATACGGCACCTGAATGCGCTAGTTAGGTATGAAATATGATCTCACACAAAGCGGCATAACGCATCATCCCAAAATGAATGGGGTGGTGTTGCACGTAAATCCGCCGCAGTCGCATCAGCGTGCATTAGTGGTGTGAGCTGTCATTTAAGTAGCTGGATTATATAGTACTAAGTGTATACTTTTTGACACATGCATGTATGCATGTGTCAAAAAGATGGAGCACGAAGCGCTCTAGTTAGATCCGTGAGTGGGACATATTCAATTACCTATCAATTGTTGTATCCTTGTTTACCCTCACCTCTTTTAGGTCGTATTCGAAGTCCTCCCTGGAGTAGACCTCGTCAGGGTCGAGGCCGAGTCTGGTCATGGCCAGGCTGAGCTGTGTGTAGTAATGCTCCACCAGCTGATGGTAGTGCGCCGCGCGGAACTGCTCGTCCGACCCGGTGACGATGAAGTATATTAGGTCTAGCACTGGACTTCCACCCTGTAGCGTCTGCAGATCCGTTATTTTGACCTTAATTTTGCCATCCTGGAAAAGCGGAGATAGCGAACAGAATGAGGCCCATGCGAAATGACGTTGATTTATTTTCTGCATGCGAGTAATGGAACAGAAAGGTTCTCGAGTGACGACCACGTACCGGAAGAAGTGGAGTGGATAGGTACACTACAAGGACTGATGGCCTGGTGAATTTCACAAGAAGAAACTGGTTGCGTGAAACACAAAGCCGACTCTCATGGCAACCTTTGGGAGGGGTCTATATTCGGCAGCAGACGTCTTTTGGGCTCAAAATGATGCACCCAACCGCTCAATTGCTTTGTTTCTGAGGTTGCTTTTTCATAGGCGATACACATATTGAATTCCATTGTCGATTCTATTTGTTCTCCGTAGGATTGCATATTAGGTAATAAGGGTCGCTGATTCTTTGGCAGACAGACTCTCGACTATGGCCAGTACTGCTTTGTCCGATCAAATCCATTTGACGGACGGATTGGTCGAGTGGTTACGAGCTGAAGTCGCTCTGCCCACTGGATCGAGTAGTCGCGGGTTTGATTTCCCCACGGGACAAATCTTTGTGTGACCCACAAATGTTTGTATTGGTCTGGATGTTTGTGTGTAAATTCCATGTTAGTAAACGCACCAACGAGACAGTAATAATTCCCAGTGTGAGGCTATGTTAAAAAAAAATACAAAAAAGTTCGAAGTTCATCAGGATTAATAAATCTATAACTTACATCAAGTAGCCTATGTAGGAAGTTGCTGGGTCTGTAGTCACCGTGGGTTATCACGGTGCCTCTGCTCAACTTAAAGCACTCTACCATTATATTTTTGTTTTGAATCGCAGCGTACGCCCTCAGTTTCTCCCTGTTCTCCTGCCTAGTGTTGCTAACTGCTCTCTCCATCATCAGCTTATAAAAGTGTTCCGCCTCAATCATTTTATCGTATTCGAATTTCAGCCATTCTATGGTCTCCTGGAACTCTTCAGGGTTATGTTTCTGGTAAGCAAATGACAGTGCGTGCATTTTCGCCAGTTCTTCCACGACAGATGAAGCGTAAGGCCAGTCCACAGACTTAAATCTGTCGTAAGGGCTGTATCCTTGAGCGAACAAATCCTCGAGCACAATTGTCTCCTCATATTCCTTGGGATTGCAGCCATAAAACTTGCAGCACGACCATTTATGGTTCTCCGGAATGTTATTGTCTTCTTCCAATTGATGGTAAATTTTAAGAAGTTTATTATAAGCGAATATCTCTCTATCGAAACATTTCGGCGCTTGCGCACGCAGCTGTTCGCCGACCGCAGCGATTTTCGCGAAAAGATTTAATTTACAATTTTTGTCTTTTATTATAACGGAATACAATTTGGACGTGTAACTGGCTCCGTTGGTCGATATTTCGTTAATTTTGAAGTCACAGTCATTAAAGTTTTGTTCTTTTGCTATTTTCGCGAGTAAAGTTTGGAAATGTGCGACATCTGACATTGTTAGCGAAGTGAAATATACTTGTACGGTGAAATCAGTTTCTGAGCTCGGCACAAAATTCTTCATTAAATTGGCAACTACATTTATTATTAAAAATATCACAATTCAATAAAATTATAAAGAAGTCGCAATTATGTCTCGAAAATCCGTAACAAGGCGGATAATATTTTGTACGAATGGACAAGTTTCGTTGGCGATAGGTGTTTATAAACTGAGATAAACGTCTATCGGCAGTGGGCGGGCGCAACTGGCGCGTTTGACGCGCATGCGTACAACAACGACGTAATATGATGTCATCAACAACATACTTATTATGTGTGGAGCCAATATGAAAATAACCAACACCAACATCCTGGAATGCGGCCATAACATATTTTCACGAAGCGAATCGCTGACGGCGCGGCACATGTTAGGATCGCGAATGGCGCAGCAACTGGATGGTGGGGATCATTCACTTGGATTCTAGCATCGGTCCAGTCAACACTTAGTTAGAAATTTCTATATTCTTTAAGTAAATTAAAAATCAATTTTCGGTTTTTCTTTGAGTCCTTCGACAGCATCCGACGTAATTGGCGCAGTTGGTAGGATACTTGAGGGCCGGTTCGTGCGTCAAGCATGCGAAATAAGTGCGAGTCCCCCGGGTGGCTTTCAAGCACCTCGAACGAGTATCCAGGATTGTCGAGCCGCCATCGAAAATCCAGACCTCGATAACGCTTGAGAAAGTCTGAAATGAACAAGTAAGTGCACGAGAATTTTCTGGTGTAGCTTTCTCTTATTTTTTAGTCCTTTAATTATCCCATCCTAGGAATTCAGGGACCACGAAGGCTGTTTCGAATAGACAGTCCGGACAGGAAGTTTGTGTGTGTGAATGATTTACGCTGTTGGCCGCGGGGCCTTCACAGCTTCATCGGACAAGAGGGCGAGCGTGCAACCACTACGCTCAAGCCAGAAGGGCAAGGGGACAACTAGCTAGGAAGGGCATATACTAAGTGTCTCGCCGTGGTGCTCTGCACCGGCCGGCGGGTAAGGGATTCTTCGACCTTGGTCGGTGGCGGCTACGATTAGCGGATTTCTATGAGTTTTATTCGCGAAATATTGGGTTGTCGCCTTTTTAATAAAGACGCGAATAAGTTCGAGACCGAGACCGGAATGTAGACCAGACGGGAAGATTTAATTGATATTAATAGGTAGGATTTAGATTTTTTAAATGATAGTGATAGGCAAAGTTCTAACAGAATGTCGCACAACGTAGATACTTTTTTCAAGTCGCTCCGACTTATACCGGTCTTCGATGGAAGCTCTCATATTTTAACCCGGTTTATTAAAACTTGTGATAAGCTAGTAGCAACGTATGTACGTGAGGGCACTAAACACGAACTCAATAATTTGTTACTTGCTAAGCGGAAACCTGGACAATTACATGACAGGCCCCGCTGCATGTATTATAAATTCTAATGAAATCCCTGAGAATTTGAATGGCATTAGGATCATACTTATTAATAATTTCGCTGACCGTAGGGATGAGACCGCACTCTGTAATGACCTTTCCTTGCAAAAGTTTTACGATAAATAGACCCCCTTCAGTACCATAATAACGTATATCACTTTCAACGAATCAGTGAATACAACTATTAAGGCTAAAAGTAACCTTTATTAAAAACTAACCATGCAAGCTTTTGTACAGGGACTTAAAGAACGCCTAGGCTCGCGTATACGGTGCATGAGGCCTGACACAATTGAAACGGCTCTAGAGTACGTCCAAGAAGAACTGAACGTCATGTATATGCAGAATGAAGTGATGGGTTGCCGAAAACTAATACACACAGCTTACCACACTTTCTATCCACCCCATTACCTACTCCGTATATCCGCATACTCCGTTCCCTGCATCACGTAGTTCTAACGCTAACGTTCTAACGTTACCTGCTAAGTTCGCACCTATGCAACCACGCGTAATGTCTTTACAACCGCCCCAGTTTAGATACTGTCCGCCAAATAACCAGCAACATGTGCCGTCGCGTACGCAGCAGATATTTAGTGCACCGCCTCCGAATTATACTCCACGCAGTAATGTTTTTAGAATTAACCCTTGACCCCAGAACACCGGCCCAAAACCCATGAGACCCCTACCACCAACTCAATCCGAATTGGATTACCGAGATTATAACGTCTATGAACCTTCGTACTGTGCTGCCTATTATAATGACTTTACCGACTAGTCAAACTATTACTATTTCGACAAGGAATACATTAATCGGTCGAAATGCGATCTCTGCGGAAGATGTGCGGAGTCACGCTGACCGACCGTATTCGCAACAGCGCAGTAAGAAAGCGAGTAGGTATGAAAGATAGTATCGGTGTAAAGATGAGAAAGGGTATGCTCCGTTGGTTCGGGCATATAGAAAGGATGCCAGAAGAAAGAATGACAAAACAGATATACAATGCGAAAGTGGAAGGATGTAGGTGCCGGGGAAGACCTAGACTATCTTACCATGACCAAATAGACCGTGTCTTAGCTGAAGGGCAAGTCAAGAGTCTCCGTAACCGGCGAGTGTGTATGAGACGAACTATGAGAGTGGAGGAAGCCAGAGAGGTATGTAAGGAAAGAACCTGTTGGAACTCTGTACTCTCTGCCTACCTCGCGAGGGAGCTGGCGTGATGATATAGATAGATAGAATACATTAATCCCCAACAGCCACATGTGACTGAAGTAACTAATGACTGTAAGAATAAAGTATCCGACCAGCCACAGACCTCAACTAGCACTCAGGACTTCAAAAAAATCGAAATAGAATTAAATCTTCAAACCCAGAGGCAACTGCCATAAATTCGAATTAATGATCCTGAACTAGATCCGTTAATAGATACGGACGCTTATCAGTCATTTATAAGCCCGGAAGCCGATAATATTTTAGTCATTTACCATTAAATATTGATCCCATTGAAGTAACTAACGTACCCGCCACTAGCAGACATAATTATTCTATTAACATACCATGATTTACTGAATTTAATGACTCAGAGGAAGAACAACTCTTGGTATATACATTTCATGACAAATTTGATGGCCTTATAGAGTTTGATCTGAACAAAATGGCATGCAAAACTAGACTTAAAAGATTAAACTCTAATTATAAAATGCGCGATTAATCCTATAAAATGTATAACTATCGTAGTATAAACCTATAAGAAGATGTTATCCCAGTTAACAATTCAAAATTAATAGGGTCACCAATTAGTGCACAAGATGGTCAAGTGTTAGTAGAAAAGCAAATCGTCTGTGATTGTCATATTTTGAATGCTTAACATCATCATCATCATCATCAGCCGAAAGACGTCTACTGCAGGACAAAGGCACCCCCAAAGATCGCCACAACGACCGGCTTTGTGATATACGCATCCAGCTTTTACTTGCAACCTTCACCAGGTCATCGCTCCACCTTGTGGGGGGCGTGCCCACTCCACGTCTTCCGGTACGAGGTCGCCACTTGAGAACCTTTCTGCCCCACCAGCCGTCAGTTCTACGAGCGATGTGCCCCGCCCACTGCCACTTAAGTTTGACAATTCTGAGAGCTATATCGGTGACTTTGGTTCTCCTGCGGATCTCGTCATTTCTGATTCGATCTCACAGAGAAATTCCGAACATAGCTCTTTCCATTGCCCTTTGGGCGACCTTGAGCCTTCTTATGATGTCCATCGTGAGTGACCATGTCTCGGTGCCGTAAGTCATCACTGGCAACACACACTGGTCAAAGACTTTTGTCTTGAGACACTGCGGTATTTGGGCCGAGAAGATATTACGTAGCTTCCCGAACGCTGCCCAGCCGAGTTGGATTCGACGATTGACTTCTTTATCGAAGTTGGACCTACCTAATTGGACTGTTTGTCCCAGGTATACATAATGGTCTACAACTTCGAGTGTAGAGTCTCCAACTTTAACAGGAGTGGGTACGACATGGGTGTTTGACATGATTTTCGTCTTATCCATGTTCATTTTAAGACCCACTTGTTGAGAGACTCTGCTGAGGTCATCGAGCATAGTGCCGAGGTCATCCAGGGTCTCAGCTATGACCACGATATCGTCGGCAAATCGAAGGTGGGAGATGTACTTGCCGTTGATATTGAACACATGTTTTCTCCAGTACAGAAGCTTAAAAACGTCTTCCAGAGCGGCGCAAACAGTTTTGGGGAGATAACGTCTCCCTGTCTCACGCCTTGCTGCAGTTGGATGGCGTTTAAGTTCTGGCCGTAGAGACGAACTGATATCGTGGCGTTTTCATACAAACTCTTCAACACTTCGATATAACGGTGGTCTACTTGGCACCGCTGGAGAGACTAGCACAGCCCATGTCTCAATCGAATCAAAGGCTTTTTCATAGTCCACAAACGCTAAACATAGTGGCCGGTTATACTCCTCTGTCTTCTGTATAACCTGCCGCAGCGTATGTATGTGGTCTATGGTGCTAAAGCTTTTTCGGAAACCAGCTTGTTCGGGAGGCTGGAAGTCATCGAGTCTGCGTGTGAGACGATTCGTAATGACTCTCGAAAACAGCTTATACACATGACTCAGAAGTGATATGGGTCTATAGTTCTTCAATTGGGTTTTGTCGCCCTTTTTGAAGAACAGAACCACCACACATCTGTGCCATGACTTTGGCGTTTTGCCCTCGACTATGACGGAATTAAAAAGCTTCTGGAGAGCCTTTAGTATCGGCTTCCCACCAGCCTTGAGAAGCTCAGTTGTCATAACGTCATCGCCTGGCGCCCTATTGTTTTTGAGCTGTTTGAGAGCTATACTAATCTCGTACAGACTGATGTCCGGGATATCTTCTATCTTAACATCAGTAGTTAATAATCGTGGTATAGTCAAAGTTCATAAAATGATCAAGCCAGTCCTAACATATGGTAGCGAAACGTGGGCCGTAACGCAGTGTCAAGTCCATGCGATTCAAGTCGCTGAAATGAAGATGCTTCGGTGGATGTGCGGGGTGACGAGACTTGATAAAATTCGAAACGAGTACGTTCGCGGGAGTCTCGGTGTTCGCGACATCGCTGATAAGCTATAAGAAAGTAGACTCTGTTGGTATGGCCACATAAAGAGAAGGTCTCCCGATTATGTGGGTAATATTACGGCCAATCTAAACCTATCAGGGCCCAGACCCAGAGGACGGCTAAAAACAAGATGGGCAGATGTGGTCAATAAAGACCTCCGCAATGCCCCGAACACGACACGTCCGACAGAGCGAAGTTGAGGAAGAAAATTAAGAAGGCAGACCCCACCATCAGATGGGAATAATAATTGCCAAGGAGAGAGGGAGAGAGAGAGAGAGAGATAGTCAAAGTTCATAATCCTACACCCAATGATGTAATTCTATCATTAGACCAACTAGAGCCAGCAACGGTGTTTAATATTGAGTGTACGCGCACAGTAAAACGATCGCCGCGAGTCAAAGAAGTTATCTCTCAAATACGCACAGACCATCTAAACGAGGAAGAGAGAGTTCATTAAGTATCATTATGTTGTTCATATGCCGATGTATTTTACATCGAGGGAGAACCATTAACAAATAAGCTAAAACACTGCATAAAAACTACAGACGAAATCCCGGTATACACCAAAAGCAACGTTACCCATTCATTCATTCAAGTGAGTGAAAAAAATTTCGATAATGTTAATTTAGGGAATCATTGGACCATCTGATCCAACATGGAGTTCGCCTATTTGGGTAGTTCCAAAAAGAGTCGATGCCTTAGGGAAGCAAAAGTGGTCTAGTTGTAAATTTTCGTAAATTAAACGAAAAAACAATTGATAAAAGGTACCCCATACCGATTATTTCTGACGTACTGACAAAATAAGGAAGTGCCAGTACTTCACGACCTTGGACTTGGCATCTGGATTTTACCAGGTTGATGAGCCCCAATGACATCCAAGACAGCTTTCAACATTCAAACAGGAGCCATTGTGCTTCATTAGATATTAATTCCGACACAAATAGTATCGATTCAACTATGACAAGTTTACGTAGCGCACCGATAGATAATACTCTGTGTAATGAAGGGTTAAAGTCGCAGATAAATCAACTGTCAAGCGACCTTCAGGCAGCAAATAATGAGATAATAAACTTAAATGAGAAGAATAAAAAATAAAGCTTGAGTTAGAGCAATGTCAAAAGGTAATAGAGGTATACAAAAGAAAAATAGATTGTAGTGAGAAGACAAACGGTATAACTAATTCTAATAGAAAAAAGGACATGAATACTACTAATTATAACAAAAGATGTTCCGAACTTCTTGTAATACAAGTAAATAATAACATACGGTACGAAATTATGTCAACCTGCGAAAACAACTTTGACAATAAATCAAACATCACATAACGATCACCATGACAAACCTAATCAACAAAACTTAAATGTTTGTAACAAAGTCGAACAAAACAAAAGAAAGTTATGTATATTCAGTAATAGTAAACACAATGGAATTTTGAATATTGTAGAGGATACTTTTGCGGAAAACTTCGATTACTGTGTTAACAATATGCCTAACTGCGGTCTGAGATATATTTTGTCTAACATACAAAACAGATTACGGAACTTTAATAAGAATGACTACAGCATAATAATGATAGGAGAAGAAGATTTTTAAAAGAAAATCGTCAAACAATAAGGCATACAAATATCGAGTTCTTAGATTTACGCGAATATTACACATGAAATAAACAGGGACTGTCCCTCCTGTGACCATGGGTGCTGCAAAGCACTCGAAACGTCGGAAATTTAAAAATCAAAAATAAACCGCGATAAAGTCCGAAAAATAGGTTTATTTCATACAAATATCATCATATGCACTCATACTGATAGACTAAGAGCCCTAATACATAATTACAAAATTGAACTGCTTTCTAACCTAAAATACCTTTATATATATTGACGGACGATTTAGCGCAGTGGTTAAGAGCTTAAGCCGCTCCGCCCACTGTGTCTAATAGTCGCGGGTTCGATTCCCGCACGGGACAAATCTTTGTGTGATCCACAATTATTTGTTCCGGTCTGGGTATTTGTGTATGTGAATTTTTATGTTTGTAAACGCACCCACGATACAGTAATAAATACTAGTGTGGGGCTACGTTTTAAAAAAGAAAAGAAATAATAATAATAATAATATATATATATAAATGAAAATCATAACTATGCATATTTATTTGATTTAATTCTAGAACTGCCACTTGACATGTTTTATCATAAGACTGGAAAACTCAATAGACATGGTATAAAAATATATTTCAGAATATAAGGAAGCGTCTTACACTTGACATAGTAAATTACCCTATTGGAGGTGAAAAATTGACCATAAATGAGACGAAATATGATCACTTGTCAAATGTGTCTCTGAAAAACTTGTCAAACTTAAACTTTTTTCGTCTATAATCAGATCCGGATACTTCATCAAAATCTAGCTGGACTTATTAATAAAAGCGATCATCTAACAGTATCTCTAGAAGTACTCGAAACTGTCAAAAATCTATCGATGTTACATGCATAACGGAAAACTTTATGAAAAAAACAGATGAAGAACTTCTAAATGTACCTAATTTTCGCCCAGCAAATTGCTTCTCGAGAGATAGCTGAAAAGGTGGCGCCTGCATTATAATAAGAATATTATTTGTATTTGTATATAGAGTGCAAAATTCCTGCTTAGACACATTTTATAGAAATTTAAATAAAATCCTACATCGAATTAATGCAAGTAAAAGAGTAATTCTTTGTGGTGATTTTAATATTGATGCTAACAAGACAAACCGTCTAATGACATCGTCGGTGCAATGTAGGTTGTAAAAGCACACCTATCGGTGCTGAAATGTCTTTATCTTTATCTTTTATCGAATCGGGAGTGAGAAGTTTGAGTGGAAGTTCGCCTTAAAGACTGGAGACAAAACAAGACTATCATTTATGAGGTTTTAAAGGATGCTGATAACTAATATGGCGTTAATATCTGAATCCAAGATGGCGGACGTGACTTTTGAAGTAAAATCAATATGGGTGTTAGTTTTGGGGTTTCAGGGAATGTTGATTACGAATATGGCGTTAATTTCTGGGTCCAAGATGGCGGACGCGATTTTGAAAAGCCAAGGCGCGTGTCACTTTTGGGGTTTTAGAGGATGCTGGTTACGAATATGGCGTAAATTTCTGAATTAAAGATGGTGGACGTGACTTTTGAAGTCAAATCAATGTGCTTGTAAATTTTAGGGTTTTAGGGGATGCTGATTACGAATATGATGACAATTTCTAGATCTAAGATGGCGGACGCAATTTTTAAAGTAAGATAAATATGGTATTTGTTTTTGGTGTTTTAGGGTTAGCAGATAACGAATATAGCGTTAATTTTGAAATCCAAGATGGCGGACGCAACTTTTAAGACAAAATCAATATGGGTGTGTCACTTTTAGGGATTTAGGGGATGGCGATTACGAATAAAACGTTAATTTTTACATCCAAGATGGCGGACGTGACTTTTCATGTAAAATTAATATGCGTATCACTTTTAAGGTTTTCAGGGATGCTAATAACGAACAAAACGTTAATTTTGAAATCCAAGATGGCGGACGCGGCTTTTGCTGTAAAATCAATATGGGTGTCACTTTTAGGGTTTTTAGGAATGCTGATTACGAATAAAACGTTAATTTTTATATCCAAGATGGCGGACGCGACTTTTCATGTAAAATTAATATGCGTATCACTTTTAAGGTTTTCAGGGATGCTGATAACGAACAAAACATTATTTTTGAAGTCCTAGATGGCGGACGCGAATATTGATGTAAAATCTATATGGGTGTCACTTTTAGGGTTTTTAGGAATGCTGATTACGAATAAAACGGTAATTTTTACATCCAAGATGGCGGACGTGACTTTTCATGTAAAATTAATATGCGTATCACTTCTAAGGTTTTCAGGGATGCTAATAACGAACAAAACGATAATTTTGAAATCCAAGATGGCGGACGCGGCTTTTGCTGTAAAATCAATATGGGTGTCACTTTTAGGGTTTTTAGGAATGCTGATTACGAATAAAACGTTAATTTTTATATCTAAGATGGCGGTTGCAACTCTTTAGAATTAAAATCAATATGGGTGTCACTTTTGAGGTTCTAAGGGATGTTGATTACGAATATAAAGTTAGTTTATCATGCCCTAAACCCCAAAAGTGACACCCCTATTGATTTTACCCTAAAAGTTGCGTCCACCTTATTGGATCTAGAAATTAACGCTATATTCATAATCAGCATTCACTAAAACTCTAAAATTGACACCCATATTGATTTTACCTCAAAAGTCGCGTCCGCCATCTTGGATTCAGAATTAACGCCATATTAGTTATCAGCATTCTTTAAAACCTCATAAATGATAGTCTTGTTTTGTCTCCAGTCTTTAAGGCGAACTTTCACTCAAACTTCTTACTCCCGATTCGATAAAAGATAAAGATAAAGACATTTCAGCACCGATAGGTGTGCTTTTAACACCTACATTGCACCGACGATGTCATTAGATGGTTGATTGTTAATCGTAAACGTACATAATTTTTTTACAATTGATTGCAAAACATTGCAATTACGATTGATCAATTGTTAATTGCCTAAACAATTGATTTTTGCCCGACACTGATAGATAGGTAATAATTGCACGACACTGTGCACGTGCGAAAGAGATAGGAATATTTGTCCCTAAAATTGAAGACGATCGCCTTGCCGTCGAGAATGTCGTGGCCGCGTCTTAGTTTAACTGGTTAATTTCGATATTAAGAACTAAAAAAATATGTTCTTTGTAATGGCCGGTAATCGAAATTCATTCCGTTCAATTTGAAAAGGTTTGTTCATTAACTGGTTAATTAAAGAACATAATTTTAAACCGGTTCCGACCCCTGTTTTTTAAATCATTACTATCAAATATAGATAAAAGAAACGCAGTCTGTGCTATTTATATGGACATGGCCATAGCTTTTGACTGCGTTGACCATGGGATATTGTTAAATAAATTATATATGTATGGCATCCGCGGTAATATACTAAATCTTATAAAATCATATTTAAGTAATCGAAAACAATACACAGAAATATCATGCCCATGAAAAAAATAAGTATCCAAACGCAAATTAATAAATACGGAGTGCCACAGGGTAGCATATTAGGATCTTTATTCTTTTTATTATACATAAATGATCTGCCGACACATATCAATTACCCTTCAATTTTTTGCTCACGATAGTACATTTGTAGTAGAATGTAACAATAAAAAAATATGAATCCTAAATAAATACGACATTAAGTACTATAATTGAATGGTTAACTAATAAAATAATTTGAAAGTAAATCTTTAAAAGACGACAATTATAAACTTTACTCAAAGAATTAATGATAGGGCCATTAATGTTAATATTAAGGGTGAATCCGTAGATAACAAACACTAGTCACAGTCATGAAAGACGACTGCATGAACAATAGCTTACATTTGAATGTAAAAAAAACAAGATTATGGTTTTTGAACGGGAAGAAACCAGAACGAATGCAAGGATTGTGGTTGGTAACGATGTACTGGAGCAAGTGAATGAGTTTGTATATTTTGGATGTGCATTCAGTAAGGGTAGGAAATACATCGCTGACATTGAGAGAAGAGTGAGTGCAGGGAACAAAGTGAATGGTGCGATGGGAAAGCTACTAGGGAGCCGGCACCTAAGCCAAAAGGCGCAGCAGGCCATACATAACAGAGTACTTGTCCCAACGCTGTTATGTGGCAGCGAGAGCTGGGTATGTAAGAAGGAGAATGAAAGTAGGATAAATGCGGTGGAAATGCGAACTTTGCGGAAAATGTGCGGAATGAAGCTGACTGACCGTATTCGCAACAGCGAGTCGGTATGAAATATAGTATTGGTGTAAAGATGAGAACAAGTATGCTCATTTGGTTCGGGCATATAGAAAGAATGTCAGAAGAAAGAACAGATCACAATGCAAAAGTGGAAGAATGTAGGTACCGGGGAAGACCTAGACTATCTTAGTATGACCAAATAGACCGAGCCTTATCAGAAGGACAAGTTAAGAGTCGCCGTAACCGGCGAGCGTGTATGAGAAGAACTATGAGAGTGGAAGAAGCCAGCCACGTATGTAAGGAAAGAAGCTGTTAGAACTCTTTTCTCTCTGCCTACCCTGCAAGAGATCTGGCGTGATGGTAAAGAATCCATAGATACCGTAAGTGTTACAAAATTTTAGGAATTTACATATATAACAACTTGACATGGAAATCGCATTTAGATAAGGCTTGTAAAAACTTAAACAGTTCCGCATATGCATTATACAAGTTAACTAAAATGGTAAACCGTGAAACAGTTCTAGCTGCATACCATGGGTTCGTTGTATCTACCCTAAGATACGGTATACTTTTTTGGGGAAATGCACCATATACAGACAATGCATTTGAAGCACAAAAATGCATTCGTGCTATATGTAATTTAGAGTCGACAACAAGTTGCGAATCTTAATTTAAAAATACTAACTCTACCTTCTCTTTATATTTACGAGGCATGTATCTTTGTCAAAAGTAACATGGATTTATACAAACCTGCGTTTAAAGTCATTACCGGAAACTACGCGATAAAAATATCCTGCAATTAGAAGTGACTGCCTCGTTGGTCTGGTGGCAAAGCGCATCGCTTTGTGATCACGAGGTCCTGGGTTCAAATCCTAGGTCGGACAAATGTAGTTTTTCTAACGAAAAATTCCCAGTATGAGTCCGGAGTGTGGAATTGTGCCCGGTCTATGGCAATAGGCTCGCCCCTTATTACATGGGACCTAACATCGTCGGCGAAACGTGGGTGTACTCAGTACACCTTTGCCACCCCCTCTGGGGAATATAGGCGTGACGGTGTGCAATTAGAAGTGACATACGGAAAGACTGCATTAATGAACAAGAGTTTTCTTTGCATGCCGCAAATTATATATAATAAACTACCTAACGATTTCAAAGAAACGAATATTTCACTGTTTAAAAGAAAATAACATGTTTTTTTAATAGATAAATGTTATAATCCGATTAATCACTATCTTTCTGAAATAATTAATATTGTATAGCAATATTTTGTTTTTTATCAATTATGATATTGATCTATTATTGTTATTTTTTTTTATTACCTATTGTTCGATATTAATATTTTTTATTCTACTTCCTTAAAATTAATTAACTAATAATGTGGCATAATAAAATGTTTATAAAAATTTGTACGCCAAAGAGCAAAACATAGTGCACTGCTAATTATATCATTGTAAGATCTCACCTGTAACCTATGTTACATAAATAAATTTTGAGGTCGCCTATGGGACCTAAAAATTCTCCGTCCACGTTTCAACGTGTGAATGACAATGTTCTTAGAGGACTCCAGAATGGCATATGTCTAGTCTACTACTACTCTACTAGATGACATAATTGTATTCAGCACATCCCTCCAGGAATACATGTTTTGAGAGTTCTGTAAAATCCACATCATCAGACCTTGGCTCATGCCCCGAACGATAACGAAAACATTGAAAGATTTCACTCTACACTATTATAACACCTACGCATCTTAAAGCTACAACATCGAGATGAGCTAGCTAGTTGTTAATTTAATGCCATATGTTCTGATAGGCTATGATAGCTCGGTAAGTAGTTTAACAAAATGTAGATCATATAACTTTACACTAGGACCCCCGTGAGATGAATGCGGCCCCAGAACCACAGATGCCTGTTAAGATCAACTTCATTGATCTTGCAAATCTACACGACCTTCAAGACAAGCAAGTGCAGCAATCTTCAATCTCCAATGCAAGTGGACTTACCGACAATGTATCATACGACATTACCATTCTACTTGTCGTTATTAGTACTTATCACCATAGTACTGTGTCACCGCTATCGGCGCTACAATCTAAGTAAAGTTCAAACAATCTAATGAAGCAGCATCTCTCAATACAACGGATAAACCTCACTATACAGTAGTAACTCGAGGACGGACAGAGACACGGCAATATTTTCGTTCAATGTTCTAAAATTGTTGCTGTACTACGGCGATCATTCATGTGTCGAGCCCATATGAAACCAACCAACACCAACATCCTGGACGTCAGCCATAACATATCTTCACACGGCAAATCGCTGACGGCGCGGCATGTGTAAGGGTCGCTGACGGCGCAGCAGCTGGAGGCCTTCGGTGGCCTACGCGACGGCGTGCGTCATACACTTAGATTCCAGCATCGGTCCAGTCAACACTTAGTAATAAAGTATAATTTCTCTATTATTTAATTTAAGTTAATTATAAATCAATTTACGGTATTTCTTTGAGTTCTCCGATAACGTACGACATAATTTACTCGTATACCTACATTAATATCTATTTCTTAACGGACAAAAAACTGCCGGTACAAAACACTGCCTTGTTGGTCTAGTGGCGTATACGCATGGAGATCACGAGGTCATGGGTGCCTGGGGAATCCTGGATCGAACGAAGTGTAATTTTCTATCGAAAACTTCCCAGTCGGGCAGTAGGATCTAACAATGTCGGCGAAAAGTGGGTTTACACAGTTCACCTCTGAGACCCCCGTTTGAGGAATATATGTAGGCGTGAACAATCTTTGTGTGATCCACAAATATATGTTTCAATCCAGGCGTTTGTGTATGTAAACTTCGTGTGTGTAAACGCAGGGACGACACAGGTATAATTCCTAGTTTGGGGCTACGTTTTTTTTTTATAAAAAAAAGTAATTTAAACAGCTAGATTATATTTTATTCATCAGTAATTTAACGGACGATTTGACGCTTATAGCTGAAGCCGCTCCGCCCACAGGGTTGAATAGTCGCGGGTTCGATTCCCGCACGGGACAAATATTTGTGTGATCCACAATTATTTGTTCCGGCCTGGGTATTTGTGTATGTGAATTTTCATGTTTGTTAATGCACCCATGTCACAGGAATAAATCCTAGTGTGGGGCTACGTTAAAAAAAAAGAAATGTTATCTACGGGCCAAAATATACTTGTCGCACTATATTTCTTCGCATGTAGGTTAGTCGGATTTTATATATTTTACGGTAAACATTTCTCATTAAAATATGTTCACTAAATAGATTTATGTATGCCCTAAAACCCACAAAAACCTGATTTTCATACGAGTTTTGCACTAGCATCACAGAAGGATAACAATTATGGCCTTTTCGCATTGACCCAGAAACTAATTGTATAAATCTAAATTAATTACTTAAATAAGCTTAATCTATTTATAAATTTAATATTGACGACGTACATACGCTGGAGTTAGCTAGTTTTTTTTATAAAGGCTCTATTTGCACACTTGAACTCAAACTCTAAAATGTCAATGCAACCTGTCAAAATCTGTCAATTTTTTAATGAAATTTAGTTTTCAATAATATTCGGCATTACTCTTTAATTATTTTTCTCTTCTTCGTCAAAATATATTTATTTTATTTTATTCGTCGTCACTATTAAAATTATGTCGTTGATATATATGTCGCGTCGCGACATACATATCAACGACATACACGACATATCAATTGAAATAAGACATAATATTGCATTTTCTACGTAATAATTCCCTACTTGACGTAGTCGGTAACGACCCCGTTGAGTCTCTCGGTGTACAAGTCGCTGGTCTTCTCCACGGAGAAGGCGGAGATGTCGGGGTCTTCGTTGACTTTGGGTGCATTCTCTGATTCTACGGTCACCACGGGCAGCACAAAAAGTGCTATGCTTAGGCTGAAAGGAAGTTTCTGAAAAGTAGACTTTTAAAGTGATACGTATAAGCAGCCTCGATGAAAGAAGACTACCAAGGAAGCCCTTCGATTACTAAAAATGATGCCTTTGAAAAACGAAGCATTCTAAATCGATAGAACTGACCGAAGAAATATGAATAAAGAAGAATAAGACTAATTTTATTGTTGAAAAAGACTTAGCAACTAAGTGACATTATCTAAGAGCCCCAAACTAGACGAAAAGTCTGTATCTTGGGACCCCGTGGAGTTAAACTATGAGTAAACTTAATTTAGTCAGAATTACTAACGCGAGCTGGAAATTAATGACATATTATAATAGTAAAATAATAAAAGAAAATAAAACTAAAGTAGTAATTAATACTTGTGAGCCTTGCGTGCCTGGTTCTGTGTGTGTGTGTGTGTGTGTGTACGTGTGTGTATGTGTGTGTGTGTGTGTGTGTGTGTGTGTGTGTGTGTGTGTGTGTGCGCGTGTGCGTGTGGGTGTGTGTGTGCATGTGTGTATGTGTCTGTGTACACGAGTGTGTGTATTACAATATATGCGTGAGCGAGCAATTATATGAGTGAACAGTTAAACGTCAGTTACTGAGTTGGATTCTATGGTCATGTCTATGCGGTTGATTCGACTGTGGCCCAACTTTCAAATAAGTTACTCAGTGTCGTTGTATCCCATATTTAACAACATACTCTTTACAATAGATTTGCACGAGTACAAAGAACAGTGTGTAATGTTTATTATCTTGTAAATATTATTATAGTTGTTAACCAGAGCATAGATAAGAGCACGTCTGGCCATGAGGGAGTTAACCTTAGGAAGCGGAATTCTGAATACTCGTCTTGAAATAATTAAGTTATAATCATCCCTGTAAATTTATGAGATTAGATGGTATTTCATAAGTGATCCAAAGTCGTGTTAAGTTGCGAGCTGCAATCGCTGTTTACCCCTATGGGAAACATGATGTTTGATGAAACACAAGTCTTGGTTCCAGTAAAATATGTTAGTTAAAATTTATGTAGGTGGTAGGTGTTGGCCAGTATGTTGACACGTGGTTTATATGTGATGATATTTTAGTTATATTTTTATAAAATAACACCAAGATAAGACAAAAAACATTGAACATAATGATATAACGATTAATGTTTTTTTTAACATGACCTGATCAATCGCACAAAATTCAGGGCGTTTCTAAATTTTCCGATATTATTCTAGGTATTACACACTATTCGATATCATGGACAATAACGTCTTATGAAACACACAAATATACGCCTCTTTTTTCAAAAAGTTTCATTTAGTAAGGCTCAATCCAGAGATATCACCTAGAAATATCATTAGCGCAGATTAAAAGATATCTGCGTATAACAATTTAAAAGATACCCAGTGCTGAGCAAATGCCTTTTCTGACAAATCGAATGAGAGAGCATAGGTCATACTCCACCACGCAGACCGCAGACGCAGTGCCTTTGGTCGAAATATTTATTTCAAATTCAAATTGATTTATTTGCGAATACAGGTGTACAGAGATTTTATGTTATGAGAGTGTTCTAGCCGTATTCCACCTTTTGGCATGCAAATTACAGGTGTGTTTTATTTCTTACATTTTATACATTTCTTTATAAAATATGTAACATTTATTTCATTATTCATTTAAGATAGATATAATAGATCATAAGTCTTAAGAATAAATAACATTATTAACCGATATCATTAATTATAATGGGTATCCACGATTTAATGTCTCTTATATTGAATTATGAAATGTCAATTTCAATCAAGTATCATTTAAGATCAGTGTCATTAAAATAATCATCTAGTGTATAATATGCCTTAGCGGTCAGTAGGTTCTTAACTTCCCTTCTAAAAATATTTGTATCCTGTGTGTCAATAATATACCTAGGTAGTTTGTTAAAAATTCTCGGGGCCATACAAAATATACTTTTGTTGTACATCGCTGTTTTGTGTGCGGGCACACCAATCTTATGTCTATTACGAGTACTGTTGTAGCTAGTGAAAAGATGACTGTTAGTTTTAACAAAGTTAACCATCTCATATATATACAGACACGTAAAGGATAAAATTTTCAATTGTATAAAATGTGGCTTACATGTGTCAGTTTGTTGCAATTTGCATACGGCCCTTAAACATCGTTTTTGAGCCTTAAATACCCTTTCCCTGTCAGTTGAGTTTCCCCATAAAATATAATACCGTATCTTATTATTGATGTTACATATGCATGATATGCAGTTAATACGGCATCCTTGTTAACAATTTTTGACATCATATTGAGTGCATATGAAAAACTACTTAATTTACCACAGAGACCACAGTACTATATGAGATTTCCAAGTCAATTTACAATCTATCTGGAGTCCCAAAAATTTAGTATTATCTATAAAATTTATTTTCTTGTTCATGTATTTTATGTCAATTATTGGTGTATTAAATGTACTATTTTTAAATGTCATTAAGTTCGTCTTCTCAATATTAATTAACAAGTTATTGGAGGTCAACCATTTAATTAATATAATCAAATCATTATTTATATCAGCTTCCATATCATTTACAATATTTTTACTAGAAAATATGACTGTGCTGTCATCTGCAAATAAAACTATGGGGCGATCTACCGCCTTTGGCAAGTCGTTAATGTTGATAATAAATAATAATGGTCCTAAAACGCTCCCCTGCGGCACTCCACGCTCAACTATCCTAACATCTGATTTATAGAAAATCTCCGTCTTAGAGCCAGGACAAATTCTAGATAGTTGGGTTATTTGCTGTCGGCCGCTTAGATAAGACTTTATTAAACTTAAAACGTTTCCTCTTATCCCATAAGTATCCAGCTTCTCAATTAGTATATTATGGTCCACAAAGTCAAATGCCTTGGTTAAATCCATAAACAGTGCACACACTGGTATTCTATTATCTATATTATTCATGACTTTTTGATTTTTGTACAAATTTCATCATTTCCTGTACTTGCTGTATTTTTAAGACTATTTATGATTCTGTACATATCTAGAGGGGTTGCAGGGTTTAGAAACATTGAATTTGGTTTATTCCATGAAAGTGATTTTCTATAGTCTTTAGAGGTTCATCTTTTTAATTGTATTTCATCGACATAAAAATTATTAAACGTTTGTGCTATTTCTCGAGGATCTTCTATTACTGTATCATCGACTTTAATGCATTTGATTCTATCTTTGACTTTTTTTTATTTTACAGTCGCTAACAATACTCCATGTAGCCTTAACCTTATTGGTAGCGGTTTTAATAGAGTAGTCATTTTGTGCTTTACGTGTCAGTTCAATAATCTTTTTTAGTCTACTTCTGTATAACTTAAATATGTTCCTATTGTTTTCATTTCAATGTTTACGATAATGTCTCAATAGCTCTCTTTTTCTTTTCGAACATGTTTTAATACCTTTTGTGATCCACCTTGGTTTTATACATCTATTGATCTTGATTTTGACTGTCGGGAAGCATAAGACATAGAATAATTTAAATGACTCCATAAAGTTTTCAAAAGCCGTATTTGGGTCAAGCGATTCATAAACATCATAAAAACTTAAGTTGTCTAAACATTCTTTGAACTTTGTTATATTGTCTGTACTATAGTCGCGTCTAATTATGAACCTGTGTGATAATGTGTAGTATTCTTTCACTGGACAGCTTAATATTTGTGCTGTGTGGGCTCGGGCTTTATACCCGGTATATTGCAAATAAAATTGTCAATGCAGGTGCCGCTGACTAAGCGGGTTGGCCGATTTATTACTAATTTGAGATTGAAAGACCTTAATAACTCTTCAAAATCGGTACTTAATTTATTCTTTTTAAGTATGTCAATATTGAAGTCCCCACAAATTACAACTTTCTTCTTTTTCAGACAAAATATACGCAATAGACCACAAAATTTGATAAAGAATGTGTTTAATGCATCAATGTTCATTTTGGGTAGTCTGTATATACATAAAACTGCAACATCTTGCTCAGCTAATTTTACAGCACTACACTTTATTATATTCGGTACACAAAACTCTTTAATGTCATCAATACTTTGGTATTCATGATTGTGACACACTAAGATACATGAACCACCGCTTCTTTTATTCCTACAGAAGGAAGATGCTAATGAAAAGTTAGGTATTTGAAGTAAATTTGAATCACACTGTAGCATATTGTGTTCAGTAATACATAATACGTCTATTGATTGTCCCTTTTCCGATAATTCAATTAGATTAGTTGATATTTCACCTAATTTTCCTAGCAGCCCATTTATATTTTGATGAAGTACGTTTATACAGTTATAAGCGAAAAGTATGCTGATGTTCAGAAGTATCTACCATAGCACAATTGCTAGTTTCTTTGTTCATCTCGTCGAAGTAGCAAAGGTCAATTTTTATGTTTGTCATAACATTATGATATATACAGCGCATTCCATTCTTATTAAGTTTTCCGGTTTTATAGGAAAACATTTCTAGCGACAGATCTCGATTGCTATGAAAAAGGTAAGCGTAATTATTATTTTGTAGGTCTAGATTCATCAGGTTGTTGAACATTTCAACTTTATAGTTATGTATTGGTGCTCCAGCTATGTATGTAGGATGATAGATAATTTTGTTGGTATTGGTAATATTTTTTAGACATTCTTTTATAGTTTTACTATTTCTATAAAGTTTCTTTCCTCTTTGATGTCATTTTCTCCTATCAAAATCAGGCAGGGTGAAATCTTTTAACTTTTTCTCTATATTACATAGGAGCTCTTTCGTCGTACCATTGGATATAATATATCGGCAATAGTCAAAGTGATTAGCACAAACGTCTTCAATTATAGATAGGCTTCCTCTTTCATTATCATTACTTAAAATACATCATTTATTCTTCTGCTTTATATTCGTTATGTCTATATTTTTATTAATTAAGTCACTACTAGGAGGTAATATTTTTTACGGTTGTATTTTTGGCGGTGTCTGCGCTCTGTCTGTTTGTGTTTCCTTATTATGCATATTTTTCGGGGTATTCCTTAGATAATTCATAGGATTGTTTTTTGGTGTCCTTTGTGCGTTAGGGAGTCTATACGTAATTGGTTTATGTAATTCTATCTTATTTGTTAGGTCATTATTTTTTAGTTTAAGATTTTGGTTATCGAGAGAAAGTGACTCTATTTCGTTGTGCGCACTACTCAGTTGAGATTCAAGTTCATTAATTTTTTTACTGAGTTTCTCTATAGTGGATTTTGTGATGCAGTAGTCCTCTTGTGTCTGCCCTTTATTTTCAGTAGATATTTTACTTGTATGTTTTATCTCCTTGCGTCTCAATATATCTATTAACTCTATTTCTTTGTTTGCAATATCTAATTCCTTTTGCCGCGTGGTTCCCGGCTTAGAATAGGACCAACCCATCTCATCCCATCGGGTGTCGTACAAGGCGACTAAGGGAAAACTAGGGAATGGGCAGCAGCGTTCCCTTAGCACTTCGACGACCAATAACTGCGCTCGCCAACACGCCTGCCAAGCGTGGCGAGTATGGCAAACACCCCCAATTATGGAAGAATGTAAGAAAACCAGGCCCCTAGTCCCCGGCGGTCCTGTTCGTCCTGGCCACGGTAGCAGCCATGGTAACGACAGGACAAGGGGTGCTAAGAATCTCTGGCAGAGATTCGGCTACCACCAACACCGAAAATTGGCCCTGGTGACATACAACGCACGCACGTTAAGGACAGATGAGAAGCTTGTTGAGCTGGAAGAAGAGATAAACAAGTTGCGGTGGAATATTGTTGGTTTATCGGAGGTCCGAAGAAAGGGCGAGGACACGATAACCTTAAAATCCGGCAACTTGTTTTACTACCGGGAGGGCGAACAGCAGTCCCAAGGTGGTGTCGGATTTATCGTCCACAAGTCACTCATAGACAACGTTGTGTCCATCACTAGTGTGTCGAGCAGGGTAGCGTACCTGATACTCAGAATATCCAAAAGATATTCGCTGAAGGTCATACAGGTCTACGCATCGACCTCGGCATACTCAGATGATGAGGTCGAAGTAATGTATGAGGACATTAGTAGAGCCATACATACTTCCAAAGCACACTTTACAGTGGTTATGGGTGACTTCAATGCGCGGCTGGGCAAACGGGGCGATGATGAATTGAGAGTGGGGCAATTTGGATATGGGCAACGCAACCCCAGGGGTCAGAGGCTGGCCGAATATCTGGAGAAGGAGGGACTCTTTATGATGAACTCTTTCTTCCGGAAGCCGCCTCATAGGAAATGGACCTGGATGAGCCCTGATGGTTCCACAAAAAATGAGATAGACTTCATCATGAGCACCAAGCGACAAATATTTAATGATGTCTCCGTGATTCACAGGGTAAAAACCGGCAGTGATCACCGAATGGTCAGAGGCACATTAAATATTAATGTCAAAATGGAAAGATCGCGTCTGATGAAGTCTACGCTCCGACCTTCTAATGCACATATCCAAAACCCCGAGAACTTTCAACTCGAATTGTCAAACCGCTTCGAATTGCTAGACAGCAGCGCATCAGTGGACGAAATCAACAATAGGTTGGTAGAGACTGTCCATACGGTCGGGTCCAAGCATTTTAAGCCCCACCGTAAAAATAGGCCTCAAAAGCTATCTGACTACACCCGAAACCTTATGGCTGAGCGACGTACCATGACACTCCAAACCTCCGATGATGCTAAGTCCTATAGGCAGCTCAATGGACAGATATTGAAGTCCTTGCGACACGATTTACGGAGAGCAGAACAAGGGCTCCAAAGTGTTTGCAAGAGACGCGTCTATTGGGCAAAGCCAGTTGACGAAGCTGAAGACGGAGGACGGAAACGTAACGTCGAATAGGTCAGAGGTGCTCAGGGAGATAGAGAGGTTCTATGGGCAGTTGTATACCTCAGTAGCTGAACCTGTTGTTGACTTGGTAAAAGACCCAAGAGCCAAGCTAACCCGACACTACACTGAAGATATCCCGGACATCAGCCTGTACGAGATTGGGATGGCTCTCAAACACCTTAAAAACAACAAAGCGCCGGGTGAAGACGGAATTACCGCAGAGCTTCTGAAAGCGGGCGGATCGCCGGTACTTAAAGTCCTTCAGAGGCTGTTTAATTCCGTCTTGCTCGAAGGAAAAACGCCGGAAGCGTGGAACAGGGGTGTGGTGGTACTCTTTTTCAAGAAAGGTGATAACACTTTACTGAAGAATTATAGGCCCATCACACTGCTGAGCCATGTTTATAAGTTGTTTTCGAGAGTCATCACGAATCGTCTCGAACGCAGGCTTGATGACTTCCAGCCTCCCGAACAAGCCGGTTTCCGGAAAGGCTTTAGTACCATAGACCACATACATACGCTGCGGCAGATTATACAGAAGACCGAGGAGTATAATCGGCCACTATGCTTGGCGTTTGTGGACTATGAGAAAGCCTTCGATTCGATCGAGACTTGGGCGGTTCTTAGATCTCTCCAGCGATGCCGCATTGACTATCGGTACATTGAGGTGTTGAGGTGCTTGTATAATAACGCCACCATGTCAGTCCGAGTACAGGGGCAGTGCACGAAAGCGATCCCCATAAAAAGAGGAGTAAGGCAGGGAGACGTCATTTCTCCGAAACTGTTTACGGCCACCTTAGAGGACGCCTTCAAGCTCTTGGAATGGCAAGGACTTGGCATCAACATCAATGGCGAATACATCACTCACCTTCGATTTGCCGACGACATTGTGGTCGTGGCGGAGTCGCTGGAAGATCTAGGACGAATGCTCGGTGACCTCAACAGAGTATCTCAACAAGTGGGTCTTAAAATGAACATGGACAAAACGAAAATAATGTCTAAAGTCCATGTCGTACCCACCGCACTCACCGTTGGGAACTCTACTCTTGAAGTTGTCGACGAATACATTTACCTGGGACAGGTAGTCCGGTTAGGTAGGTCCAACTTTGAGAGAGAGGTCAATCGACGAATCCAACTCGGCTGGGCAGCGTTCGGGAAACTGCGCAACATCTTCTCATCCAAAATACCTCAGTGCCTTAAGACTAAAGTTTTTAGTCAATGTGTGTTACCAGTGATGATATATGGATCAGAGACGTGGTCTCTTACAATAGGTCTCATAAAAAAGCTCAGAGTTGCTCAGCGAGCTATGGAGAGAGCTATGCTCGGCGTTTCTCTACGCGATCGAATCAGGAATGAGGAGATTCGTAGAAGAACCAAGGTCACCGACATAGCCGTTAAGATTAGCAAGCTGAAGTGGCAATGGGCGGGCCACATAGCGCGTAGATCGGACGGGCGTTGGGGCAGAAAGATTCTAGAGTGGAGACCACGTATTGGCAAGCGCAGCGTGGGACGACCGCCTGCCAGATGGACCGACGATCTTGTGAAAATCGCAGGAAGTCGTTGGATGCAGGTGGCATCGGACCGGTTACGCTGGAAAGCGATTGGGGAGGCCTATGTTCAGCAGTGGACTAGTATAGGCTGAGATGATGATGAATTCCTTTTGTAACTTTTTAATATTTTTATGGCTATTCTCTAAATCTATTTCGTTGATAGACATGTCTGACAGGCTTTGCATTGTTGTATCAAAGAGGGTCGTGTTTACCAGATTGAGACTATTACTGTTAAAGATTTTATATTGCGCATCATTTTCTAATTCGTTCGTTCCATATTGGTTTATTAGCAACTTAATGTCAGTTGCTACGAAATAATTTTATTCATTTACAAAGTGCGTAGTGTCGACTGTCGTCGACGATACAGCGTGTGTCGTCGAATGAAAAAACGTCCATACGATTAAATAACTACAGACGAACTGTATAATTAAAATATCGTTTGTATACATCCAGAAGTGATCATTTGACTGCTGTAACCTTGTCTGCCATGTTGTAATACATAATTACATAATAACTACCTAGTCTTATAAATAGACTATTGTGGCATTCATACACGCGGCGCGACGTAATTTGACAAATCATTCTGTGTCACTATTTTTCCCTATTACACAGCGATGTACGAATACGATGAGTCGAATGAGATTTGTCAGAATCCAAGAACCTTAGTAGGGTCATAAATTAAGCGATTTTTGGGTATTATCAATGAGCTAAATCCGTTTTGTAGTAGTGTATGAGATTGACATGAGTTACTACCATTCTAATAATTTTTTGAATGATAATTTGAGAATCACTTATGCGTAGCGTGAGTATAAGGTATATGTGCGGAAAACCTGTAACAGGTACTTATCAATACGAACAATTTTAGCTGTGACATTTACTGGACAAAAAAAATAGTTTCATTCATTTTGGTGGAATATATAGATGTGGCGTAGGCTTTTTATTTCCAGTGACCACTTACAATAACGACACCGTTATTGTAAGAGTTTATAGTATTGATAGGAATTACCTAGTATTAATAGGTTTCATTCCCTTATATCGATCGAAAAGACTAAAAAGTTTGTCGGTGTTTGTTAGAAAAATACCCAACCAGGAAAACCAACCGCTAATGATCGAGTAAAGAGTCAAGCGCAGGATGTAGGTACAATAACAATAATGTCCGCATGCCCAATTAATTGTTTATGAAGTAAAACAGAAGACCGTGTGGCCTAAGAGGTACTTCTTGTTGGGTTTTTTTTTTAAACTTAGGGTGGGAACCCTAGGATTTGTTTCTATGTCGTGGGTGCGTTTACAAACATGAAAATTCACAAACCAATACCCAGACCGGAACAAATAATTGTGGATCACACAAAGATTTGTCCCGTGCGGGAATCGAACCCGCGACTATTCGACACAGTGGGCGGAGCAGCTCAAGCTTTTAACCACTGCGCTAAATTGTCCGTAGTCGTTTTATGCAAAGTTATCTTATCACTAGGACACGCCCACTTTATATCTCTGTGGAGAAGTTATAAAGTCGAGTAGGTACTCAGTTCTCTTGTGAAATAATACTAGATAAGATTGGAACTAACTAATTAAATTTGAAGACTTAGAAATACTTCCTCGTTGATCTGGTAGCGTATACTGCTACTCAGTCTTTTGCATAATTCCCGACTCTGGTCTGCGCCTGAGATTTTTTTCGATAGAAAAAGCACACTATTCCATCTAAGATTTGAATTGATGACGATGATGATTGATGATTTACATCATTAGTCTCATATGTCGTATAAAATAACGTCATTATTCATCATCTTATTATAACTCGAACAATGTACCCACACAATAATATGATTAAAAAAATAGAAAAAAAGAAGTAAGAGAATTAAATAAAGAAAACAAGCCCGCTGAGTTTCCTGGATCTTTTCAGTGGAGGTCCATAAATAATTTTAATCTAAAAAAGATCGTTTTATCCCTAGATTTATAACAAAAACAAAACGAAGATAGGTATGTTGCATAGTTGAGAAGTTCCTATGGCTTCCTTCCGGCTCCATCATCAGACCTTATACAGCTTTCGTGTCTAAAGTACTCGTCAAATCAAATTCAACGAGTCTAAGCACGGCGGGATTATATTGAGTAGTTGGGTGGTTCCATTGGTCACCCTTCGGCTTCATCATCAGACCCTGAACACTATCTGGCTGTATAGTATATATTAAGGCCAATCTAACAAGCTCAAATAGGAGGGGTTTAAGTTGTATAGCTTATATGTTCGTATATAATACGTATGTCGAATTTCAGCTCAATCGCATACCCGCAAGTGCTTGAAAGAAGGATCACAGGATTTGAACCGGAAAGACAGACAGACATATGAACATTGCAAACTAAATAAAAGCTTGTAATAATGTAAATTTTGCGTAATTACCCAGTAGGGTTTATACAAATTAAATTGTTTAAGTTTGTCAATCCACGACCTTGTGATCCCCACCCACCTCTAGATCAATGAAGCAGCCGAGGCGAGTTGTGGTGTAATAAAATATTCAAATTTGGCCAATTAAAAAAGTTATTGCCCTAGAAATTTCAGAAATTCACAGCACAGTTAACTATAGGGTAGGTACCTCTTTTAGCTCCTGGTTGAAGTCCTCCTTAGAGTAGACCTTGTCAGTGTCGAGGCCGAGCCTGGTAGTCACCAGGCTGAGCTGTGTATAGTAGTGCTCCACTAGCTCGTGGTAGTGCGCCGCGCGGAACTGCTCGTCCGACCCGGTGAAGATGAAGTACAGAAGGTCCATTACGGGACTCCCAACTTGTAGGGTCTGGAGGTCCACTATTTTGATTTCGATATTACCATCTTTAAACAAACCAAAAAACTAAGATATACCCACGAAATACTGAATTCGCTGCTTCGTGGCTATACCACAGACGAGAGGGCCTAGCCAAGTGGCAAATGTATTGTATCTATTCTCTTGCCGCAGTCGACAGCACAATGTTTTGATCATGTGACTTTTCCTTGTAAAATGTCATTCCTGTGTTCTAGTAGCGTTATTAACCTTAAAAACTCATGCTTGTGGCATGCGTTGTTTTTATTCTCTTACCGCCGTTGATAGCGCCACTATACTGTGACACCGTGACAGTGCCTTGATTTGACCAGGTGACTTTTCCCGTAAAATGTCATTACCGTTCATTTTCTCGTTTTCTACAAGTTTTATATTAGTGTTGACGTATGTGGCAGGTCCATTTGGTCTAAAATTATAGTGGGATTGCTAACAACATTATATTTGCACTGCTTACACTTATGTCATGTCAGTGATAAGAAAGGGACGAATCTATTGTAATCAGTTACACTCTCGTACATTTTGTTTTGATATTAATTGTGTGTTAATGTACGTAGCTTACTACGTACTGGTGAACATCATGAGGAGATATATTCACGTTCAGCTCTACTTGGCTTTCTTTTATTTCGTCGATTGTTTTGTGTAGCTTTTGTAAGGCGTCTCCGATTTCAGTAGAATCGGTACCATTTTGTAAGTCTTCCAGTGTTATGGAGGTATTAGTTATATGAGTCAGAGGATCCATCTTAGGTACATAAATGTTAGAGTTCATTTCCACTTGGTTCGTCAAATACTTTTGTCAAATGCTTGGCTATTGGCCTGTCCAAACACTACTTCTCCCACAGATCCGACTTCCCAGAAGCAGTGGGATCGCCCGATCTGCGAACTTACACGGAAAAACCTTATTGAAACGTCCCTTAGTTCTGCGGATCGCGCTCGTATCCTCGCTGCTTCTGAGTGGGAGTCGGGTCTTTGGCTACAGGCGCACCCTTCTGTCCATCTTGGGACCCTATTAGACCCCACTGCATTTCGTGTTGCATTGTGTCTTCGTTTAGGGGTTCCTTGTCTTGTTCCACACCATTGTCAGTGTGGTAGTAGAGTCAACCAGCTCGGCCACCACGGACTCTCATGCCGCAGAAGTGCCGGACGGATTGCGCGTCATGCCAGTCTCAACGGCGTCATACGCCGTGCCCTTGCCAACGTCAACATGGCGGCCATCCTTGAACCGGCTGGTCTCCATCGAGATGATGGCAAGAGGCCCGATGGTATGACGCTGGTACCCTGGAAGATGGGACGGCCGTTAGTGTGGGACGCTACATGCGTCGACACTCTCGCTCCGTCTCATCTTCCAGCGTCCTCGGTGCGGGCGGGCAACGCTGCACTGAGCGCAGAATCCCTCAAACGCCGCAAATATGATTCCCTTGGCTCGGGATACATATTTGAGGCGTTTGGGGTAGAGACATTGGGTCCGTGGGGGCCGGGAGCCCACCGGATGTTTCGAGAAATTTCGAAACGTTTGGTGGAGTGTACTGGCGACCGGAACGCTGGTATGTATTTTGGTCAGCATATAAGCATTGCTATTCAGCGCGGCAATGCTGCCAGCGTTCTAGGTACACTGCCAACTGACAGTGGCGTGGAACCATTTGGCCCTATGTAAATAGGTATTTTCCTTTTTTACACCCGTTTTTATTAATAATTATTTGCTGTTTTTTTATATAATTGTACATACTGTATATAATATTCTTCTTTGTTTAAATAAATATCTTACTTTCGTAAATGTAAAGTGAGATCATGCCCTTTCAATAAACAGCCTTGCTCTATGTTCATAGTTCCAGCCTTAGTTAAACGCTCGACTGATATTTGATTATTGCAAATAATTTTGACCACATAGTTATCACAGCAGTGATATAAATACTGCGACGGGTTTGTTAGAGGAACCCACTTGTTAGTACATCTCGACCTTTTCACTTTGCACTTTCTAGCAACATAATCCATATCACAAAATTTGTTTTTGTTGTTAAGATGGAAGATTGGCGTTTTTAAGTTGCATATGTATAAGTCAACCATCTTCGTACATTGTTGTAGTTCTCCCGACGATATTGTTAAATATGTATCTTTCTTTAAATTAGTGGCTATGTATTCAGATACAGGCGTCACTTGTATCATATTCTGACCTATTTGTTGAGGTATAGTCAATATTCTGTATAAATTAAATTTGTCTCTACCGATCAATAGGCATGTTAATTCGAAAATAAAGTATCTTTCCGTTATTCTGGATTTTATTTCTATTAATTTATATAGTTTTCTGTAGTCAGAGTTCTCAATGGGTAATGTTACGTCATCAGGTAATTGTGTAGATATGATGCTAAGTTCTTCTTGAATTTGTTTAGGAGTCAATAAATGGATATTGAATTGTCCATTATGTACGTCTGTGATGATATCCAAAATAGTATCTTGGGTTCGTTTCAAGTTATTAAGTAAGTAATGTTCCCAATAATAAATTTGACATCGTGAGCTGCTGTTTCCAGTTGTATTAGGCGCTGATTAATAATTTTATGCTGTCTAGAGATGCTATTTTCTGTTCTTTTCAATAAATAGTATTGCGCTTCGACTATGGAGGTTTGGTTTTTCCATAGATTAATCAAATGTTTTTCATTTAGTCGGACTAATTCTGTCTTTGGTATACTGTTCGGCGAAACGCTCATCCAATACGCCGAAGAGTGAATTAGCAAGATAGCCGACCCCGTTGATAAGGCCCCGACGCTGTCTGGAGTGCTCAATTAAACGTTGCGTCATCAGTAACTGATTGTAGTACGTTAATTCCTCGTATGAGTGATACAATTGCGGGATTATCATATTGCACTGTTCGCCATTTACTGTTTCACATGTTTTATTTATATATTTAGATATTTTTTCGAAGGCTGTCATTCCTTCCCAGTATGGAGCCATATTATAATAGATGATAAGTTTCTAAGAGTCCTTCACTAAATTCATTTTGGATACAGGGTCAAAATATAGTGACTGGTTGTTCATAAATTGCGTAATGTTATAGGCAGCATTCGCATTACATCACAGATTGATAAAAAATATTAATGCAAAGACAATACTGGGGAAATGAACTCGGTTACATTTCCGTGTAGACCTTGTTGTTTTAATATTTACTTGTTGTTTCTTTGCGTTTGATTCTGATTCTTCATTTTGTTTATCACCATTTTCTATAGGTAATCTAGATAGTTTAACGATCGGTCTCTTAACTATGCCATTTTTTGTTTTGAGTGATACCACCCGAACACGGTTATCGTTTCCAGGGTGTAATTCAACCACTCTGCCCATTGCCCATTTGCCTGCAGGAATGTTATCTTCGTGAATTACAACCAAATCTCCAATTTTCATGTTAGCTTTTGGGCGTAACCATTTTTGTCTTGCTGTTAACTGGCTGAGATATTCGTTTTTCCATTTCTTCCATACTTCTTTGAATATGTTGTTCGGTTAATACCACCTAGTTCTAGCGTCTTCCTTTGTTTCAATGACTGTTAACCCGGATCTTCCGGTTAAAAAATGTGCCGGGGACAGGTAATCAAGGTCTTCAATGTTCTCAGTTAGTGAACATAACGGCCGTGAATTTAGGCACGCTTCCAGTCGCGCCAATAATGTTGATAATTCCTCATATGTTAATTTCTGCTCACCTAATACTCTTTTGAGGTGGAATTTTAAACTTCTAACCGCTCTTTGCCACAGGCCACCTGCGCTCGGCCATGATGGCGCGTTGAAATGCCATTCAATGTTTATTTCGGCTGCTGTCTCACCAATACAACTATCACTCAATGTTTCTCGTATTTGTTCCATCTCTTCTTGGAGAATTCGATTTGCTCCGATGAAGTTTGTTCCTTGATCGCTATACAAATGTTGTGGAGCTCCTCGGCGAGCTGACATTCTCCTTAATGCCGCTAAAAAGGACGAGCTGGTTAGGTCAGAAACCAGCTCTAGGTGGACAGCCTTTGTAACCATACATACAAAAACTGCCACGTAGCCTTTAGTGGTTTTAACGCCTCTGCCTTTGTTTGTTTTTATATCGACGAAGCCTGTATAATCGACGCCGGTATGAAAGAAAGTGGGAGCAGGATTGCTTCTGGATGCTGGAAGATCACCCATTAGCTGATGTTCCTTTTGTGAGTCACGCTTGCGACAGATGACACATTTCCTTAGTTGCTTTTTAGTTACACTGTTGCCACTTGTAATCCAATACTGTTGTCTCAAGGTCGCCATGGTAAGACGAGGTCCACCGCGAAACGTCAGCTGATGTGCCTTATCAATTAATAGTTCCACTAATCGACTCTTGTGTGAAATAATTTTAGGGTGCCTGATTTCATCGTTAATGTTTGCATTTCTCAGCCTGCCCCCTACGCGCAAGATACCTTCTTTATCCTAAAGGGATGTAATTTCAGTAATGTACTCTTTCTTAAAATGTTATTGTTTTGTCGCAATGTTTCCATCTCCAATCCAAACTCCTTGTTCTGTTCATGTTTTACTAACGTCATTTTAGCTCTTCTTAGTTCTGTTAATGTTAAATACTCTGGCTCACTTCTCTTGTTTTTTGGAGTCAATGCCCTCAGCACCCATGCTAGAATGTTTGTAATTTTTGTTATAGAGTTATATTTATGTAATAAATTGTCGATGATGTTGTAATTATTTTGTTGTACAACAGCGGCTTGTTTCTTAATCCTAGTTTCTTCCTGTGTTTTATAACTTTGTTGTTTTTCATCGACTTCAGGGTTGTATTGAGGTAACCACGAGGGTCCGTGCCACCATATCAAATGTTCCACCAATTGAGTCGCGTTTATTCCTCGACTGGCGCAGTCAGCAGGATTATCCGCAGACTTTACGTAGCGCCAGCAGTTGTTCGGCATAATGTTTGTAATAGTATGTACTCTATTAGCTACAAAAGGTTTCCATCTGTCTGGCTCACTCTGTAACCAGCTCAACACGACCATAGAATCACTCCATCCGTATATTTCAAACTTGCATTCCATACTTTGATTGATTTTATTAATCAATTTAGACAGTAAATGTGCACCACAGAGTTCTAACCGGGGCAATGTTACAGCTTTCTTGTGTCGTACAAGTTTTGATTTAGCAGCGAGCAATGTTGTTGTATGTTGATTTTTAATGCGAACATAAACTACAGCTGCATAAGCCTCCGTCGATGCATCACAGAAGCCGCAGCTCAATGACGTCATTGTCATGACAAAGTAACCATCTCGGTATTTTGCAGTGTTGTATTTTGTTGATTTCCGCTCTTAACTTGGACCATTCTGTGTTGATGTCATCGGATATTACGTCGTCCCATTGCAAGTTGTTTTTCCACAGTTTTTGGAACAAAAGTTTTAATTTGGTCGATAGAGGTGTTAGCCAGCCTAGCGGGTCGAATAATTTAGATATTTGGGAAAGTAAGATACGTTTTGTAAGTTTATGTGAGTTCTCAGAAAAATCGTAGTTACAAGTAAACTTATCATCTTGAGAGTTCCAGCTCAAACCTAAAGTTTTTGACGTATCTGTGTTGTTGTTAGACTTGAATTCAAATATAGAATCTCCATGATTGTTTCCTTTAGTTATATCTTCCAATAGAGCCTGGCTGTTTGATGACCATTTTCTCAGGTGGAAACCTCCACTTTTCAATAGTTCGATTAGTTCTGCGATCAATTTCTTTCCAGATTCCAAGGAATACGAGCCGTGTAAAACGTCATCTACATAAAAAGATTTATCTAGAACTACTGATGCTGCTGGATATTTGTCTTGATCGTCTGCTGCTAACTGTTTTAAAGTCATTATGGCTAAGAAGGGGGCCGCCTTTGTGCCATACGTAACCGTACATAATTGAAAGGCTTGTAAGGGTTGTTCAGGGGATTCCCGCCAGATTATTTGCTGCAAATGTTGATCTAATTCGTTGACAATTATTTGGCGGTACATCTTTTCTATATCCGCCGTAAATACAAAAGGATATTGTCTCCAGCTCAAAAGAAGTGACTGTAAGTCTTGTTGTAGGTTTGGCCCTTTATGCATCACGTCATTCAAACTATACCCCGTGGAGGTTTTGGCGGATGCATTGAATACTACTCTGTATTTTGTAGTTGTAGATTCTTCTTTCTGCACGCCGTGGTGCGGCAAATAACATTCTAATGTTGTGTTACTATCGATTGTTGTTGGTTTCATGTGACCTAACGTTAGATATTCATGCATAAATTGGTTATATTGTTCTTCCAAATGTTTATCTTTTTTGCAGTTTTCTTTCCAAAATTGTAAATTGAGCGATAGCCCTTTGTTTGGATGTTCCTAATTTATCCTTCAATCCTTCTTTCAGTGGCAACTTCACTTCATAGCGACCGTTTTCGTGTCTAATAGTTGTTTGAGAGTAATGTTGAATGCATTTTTGTTCTTCTAATGACAAGTTTGATGATTCGCTAATCTTCTCTACTTCCCAAAATTTTGTTATTTCGTCCGTGTTATTTATGACCACGTTACAGTGGTACGTTTTCACGAGCCGCCGCATAATAACCAGCCTATGTGTGTTTGTTGAGCCATAGGTTGGTTTGTGTTTTCTCCCCTAATAATTCCAGATAATATAATTTTAGCATAAATGTCGGCCCCGAGTAACAAGTCTACAGGGCGACTAATGTTAAATTCGGGATCTGCCCCGTTAATGTTTTCTAGGCAAGACCATGTTGGTGCAGGAAATGTGTTGTTTCGTAGACTTTTTATCAAGTTAATCATGATAAAGACCTTCGACTCAAATGTAAAATCGCTGTACCTTGACATACATTCGATTTTGATTGTACCTTTGCAGGTGTTTTCTTTACGTCCCTCACCAAAAATAACTCCGTTGCATTTCTGGCGTTTATTACCTAATAACTGAGCAGCTGTTTCGGTTATTAACGATATTTGTGATCCTTGATCTATGAGGGCACGTATGTTATGGTACACACCTTCGGCATCCTTCACCTTGACAATGACCGTTGCCAGTAAGATTGATTGGGTAGATTTCATGCAAGCATCATGTAAAATTCTCTGGTTCTCAGGCATTTCCAAGAAGGTTTTGCAATTGTATATCCCGTTGTTTGTTACAAAGCGGACACGAGAAATCAGACACATGCTTTGATTTCGCCATTGTTTTATTTGCATTTCCAGCTTGGGAATTGTTGTAATTCTTAGTATTAGGGAATGACTTGTATATCTGATTTTTATTGTTAAATGAATGTTGGCGATTTATTACTTTGCATTGCAGGTTTTGGCAAAGAAGTATTATGTTTTTGATTTACAGTTTCCATGGACGTAAATTTCCCTTCCATAAATTCTAGAAACTCTCGAAAAATGGGCAATTCTTTTGAATTTTTCAGGTTTTCCACGTAGTCACCATAAGTTTCAGCATCTAGTTTTTTGTTCAAGATGTGGACAAGCATTGGATCCCAGGTTGATATATCTACTCCTAAGTTTTTTATGGCATTGAGGCATTCTAATGTTGTGTCATGAATATTCTTGATTTGTTGTAATGAAGGTTGATGCATATTAGGAAGGTTTAATAGAGTATTCAAGTGCGCTCAAAAAAAATAAATTTTTGTTGTTATAGCGGTGTTTGAGAATCTCCCAACACACCATATAATTATCAGAACTAATTTGTAAATATTGGATAACATTTTCAGCATCGCCGCGAACTTTACTTTTTTTTTTAAACTGTATTTTCTGTCCGTTTGACAAGGAATTATTGTTGTGTATGGCCTCCGTAAATAAATCCCTAAATGATATCCATTGGTTATAATTCCCGGTAAAAATTGGAATATCAAGTTGTGGGGTAGATTTCTCTCTATGAGCCACTGACCACATTTGTTTATTAATAAACGTTTTTAAATTGTTAAATTGCTTCTCGTACTTGTTAAACATGTTTTGGTACATTTCGTTGTCACCATCTAGTTCGATGTCGATCTCCCAGTGGAGAGAATCAATCGCTGCCCATCTAGCTTGTAAAGATTTTAACGCATCCTCATATTCCCATTTGTCAGTAATAGCATGGATATCAATGCTGGATGTTGTTCGAACAAAAGCTTTCAAATTCGCCTGCTGCTTACGCAACATCTCATATAATTTGCTATTAATACCTTTTGTCGATGTTAGTGGTCGAGGTGTACTTAGTACCCTTTCGGGTACCGACGGATTCGCGTCACTAAAGATTTCTTCTTCCCCTTGCTGTTTAGTCTGTTTCTTACATACTCCTGGTCTCTCTTGTTCCCATTCTTTCGCTGTTGGCTTCTCTAGGCCTACCACGAGCTGCTGGTATTGCGCGTTGATAAGGGCTTTTGTAGACTGGTATGCTTGACTCGTTTTCTCGTAATGTTCCTCCACGAAATAGGCATGATCTTTACTTACTTCTTTGCTAATTCGGGCATGAATTTTCAGATACTCCTTCCAGTATTCCTGAAGAATGTCCATCCGCCTCTTGAAATAATCTATTGTTTTGCGATCTGCCCCATCTTTTTTAATGTTAGTGGCAAGCTCGACGATACTATCATACGTCAAATGTTGGATCTCGATCAGTTCCGCCATGTTTGAAGTCTTTGTTAGTTAGAAATTAAAAAAAGATATTACTTGAATGTTATTGTTGTTCTGGTTGTTACTCCCTGTCTGTTGGCACCAGAAATCCTCGAATGTTTTCCCACTGCAATCCTCAACTTGCACTGAATCACTGTTAGTTGCACTAGTTTGTTTACCTCGCCCGCTTACGAAAATAGGTACGCGACGCGAGGTCCAATCGAAGGACCAAAAAATGTAGCGGCACTAGCGAGGTTGCGGTGGGTCTTGTTAATGATAAAAGTCTGTTTTGTTAATTATTGTTTATTTCACTTCATGTATACAATGTTCCATATAAATGTTAAATAACTAAAAATGTTGACTAATAAAATATGTTTGTTAAGGAATGCACCCGGTCGCCACGAATGTTAGTTGTGCACTGATGTTAATAATTCATGTTGCTTGTGTAAACAAATTGCATAGGTTTGCGATTCGTGTGTTCGGTTGCTGACCGAACAGTGGTATACGGTTTTGCATAGAAATCAATGCTTGTGGCTATGCCAGCATGGATTTCTATGCGTTAACGACTGCAGATAATCAATATAGCTACAGACCCAGGTCGGATAACTTTGCTCAAAGAGCAGTGATAGCCTTGTGCGCGACCGTTGGACTGCAAAGTTAGAGGTCTCGGGTTAAAACCCAGGCACGCACCTCTTTTCGAAAATATTTGCGTGTTAAAAATTAACTATCACTTGCTTTAACGGTGAAGGAAAACATCGTGAGGAAACCTGCATGCCCTTAGAGTTTATCGAAGGTGTGTGAAGTTTGCCGACTCTCGCTGGGTCAGCGTGGTGGCCTATGGCCTAAACCCTCTCCGTTTGAGAGGAGGCCCGTGCCCAACGGTGGGGCAGTTTCTTAACAGGGTAGTATTATTGTTATTATCTCATTGGCAGTCCAAAGTCTGGAATAGTGCCCGTTGTAATGGCAATAGACCCACCCCTTTCACCGGGACCTAACATCGTTGGTGATATGATGGTGTACTCAATACACCTCTGCCATCCTAGCTTGTGAAATATACGTACGATTTAAGATACATGCGTCATAAATAGTTATCAAAATAATATTATTGCATATTCATAATGACATGGAGTTTTATAGTGATAACGATTAAAATATGTTTGCTTGTTTGCCTTATCACTATATTTAATATTATCGTGGTTTGTGTGATATAATGCATACTTATCATAATATCAGATAAAAAAAATTAAGATTTGGTATAACAATGTCATGACAATCAAAAATATTATCTCTCGTTCTGAGGGTTCCGTACCGGATCAAAAAATAAATATTTGAAGTCGGTGCCAAGTAACCGACTGCACCAACCAGCACCGACTTCAAAAATTATTTTTTGCTTTTCGAAGTCGGTTTACCTTTTTTTTTAAAAGATTTTTATATAGTATGCAGTCAATATTTTAGATATTATTGATTTCTATACATTACAATATTATTGACAGCTATTTGAAACTAACAAGTAGCAAAATAAGTTCCTTAAAAAGTGTAGGTTTTAGCCGAAATTGAGACAGACGTATATGTGTACAGATTAATTGTGAACCTCCTTTTTTGGCGTTCGTTAATATTTTGTTTAGTTCTATAGTAAGGTACCAGTAAGGTACCTATAGGATGGTCAAATAACTCAATCGACATATTCGTCTTCTAATATATCTAATATTATTTGTCGTCAAGGAGTTCCCTGATATATCCCAATGGAGCTACACTAAGCCCAACGCAAAAAGAATCATCAAAATGTTTCATAAACAAAAAGTTACCTATGCCTCCTCAGTGTATTGGCGAATAATGCGCGTAGCGATCCCGAGGTCCTAAGTTCGAATCCCGGGTTGGACTAAAATTTAATTTTTAAGAAAAGTCATTCTGGAATTCCAGATTGGTACTGCAAATATTTCTATCGGAAAATTATATTTGGTCTGACCTGGTATTTGAACTGCACCTAATTATATCGATATAATTAGGATCGCCCCTATTACATGAGACCTAAGATTCATCCTTGGGGAGTATAGACGTGACGATGTTAGGTTTAGGTTTAAAGAGTTTGTTCTCATAAAAACTTACAGTTTACTTAAAATGAGATACTGGGTAAATATTTACATAACTATGATGATTCAACATTTTTTTACCTCTGACGCTTTATAATTACAATGTACATATATATTCTTTAAGTTTATTTTTATATGTCTTTATATTATCACACCTCTTTATTTCATTCGGTAGCTTATTGTACAGCTGTACTCCCTCAAACAGTATCGTTTTCTTACCATAATTTGTACGGGAGCTATTGAGCTAAAGGTTATGTTTGCTCCTGAGATTATATGAATATACTTTTTTGTGTAGCTGAATATTGGATTGAATAGAATTTGTTTAATATTTTTAATTAGGATGCAGGTGTTAAATGTATAAAGTTGAGTTAAGTAAAATTGTTTTGTTTTTTTGTATAAAAGTTTTGTTGGAGTGAAATAGTCACAGTGAAAAAGTACTTTAATAATTTTCTCTTGGGTTCTTTGTAATGATTGTAAGTTCGTTGCAGGTGCGAACCCCAAATTTCGATCAAATATTCGAGATCCGGTTTTACAAGAGAATTATGATGATGAGATGATAGGTCGAAATTTCTTTGGAATACAATTTACTATATTACGTAGCGCTCTTAAAGTTGATTCAATCAATCAATACTTTTTGAGTGTATCCGTGGTGATGTATCGAGATGTTGCCGCAATCGATAGAGGCCTAACTCCGCTTTCCTTGGCAAACGGGAACTGGCGAAGGCCCCAGGTATTAAGTACTTCGGACCGCACAGCCATATGGAAGGGCAAGGAGCTACACGGACGGTTCTATCGGGCTCTTACAGGGCCTGATGTGGACCAGCTCGCTTCCGTGACCTGGCTACGCTTCAGCAACCTTTTTGGGGAAACTGAAGGCTTTGTCTTTGCAATTATGGACGAAGTTATCATGACGAACAACTACCGGAAGCACATCCTAAAGGACGGCACGGTTGACATTTGTCGGGCATGCCACCGTCCCGGTGAGTCTATTAGACATGTAGTTTCCGGTTGTTCTCGTCTTGCTAACGGAGAGTACTTGCACAGACACAACCAAGTGGCTAGGATTATCCATCAGCAACTTGCTCTTAAATATGGCCTTGTGGACTCTGAAGTACCGTACTACCAGTACCAGCTTCCAGTTCTCGAAAGTGGTCATATCACGCTCTACTGGGATCGATCTGTTATCACGGATAGGACTATTGTAGCCAATAAACCTGATATCGTGATAATAGATCGATCGATGCGTCGTGTAATGCTAGTTGATGTCACCATTCCGCATGATGAGAACCTTGTAAAGGCCGAAAAAGAAAAATTATCAAAATATTTGGACCTGGCCCATGAGGTTACCACCATGTGGAATGTTGATTCAACTATCATTATTCCGATGGTCGTTTCAGTCAACGGCCTTATAGCGAAGAGCTTCGATAAACACCTTGAGAAGCTCTCGCTAGGCAGTTGGGTGAAGGGCCTGATACAGAAGGCAGTAATGTTGGACACGGCACGCATTGTGAGGAGGTTCCTCTCTTTGGAGCCCTGACCGCCGGTAGCATGGGTCGTAGACCTTGCTGTCGGTGGAGCACATTTTTTTTATACAATATATATAAGAATATTTGTATTTTATATTTTTATATATATTTTATAAGAAATTATACTGAATAAATACATACATAATAATAATAATAAGCCCGCAGGGCAGTTTGTGGCGAGCTGTTGGTGAGTAACGACACCACGGAGCCGAGTGCTTCAGAGAGTCGGTCAGGGCCCCCAACTCGGCGTGTCTTCGGCGGTCGAGTGGAAACCGAAGGGTGCCCGCAGGACTCTCGGCTCTGCCTAGCCTTAATTGGCCGTCCAGAGAGGAGCCGTGAGAGCTATATCGACGCAGGAAGATAATGCGTTCCTACATCGATGTACTCCAGGGGCGGAAGTGTTAAAGGGCATAACGCCGCGAGTAACTTCGGAGAAAGCGCTGCCCACCTCTCTACACCCCTGAGCCGCTCACACCGGTGTTGCCCTCAGTTGTCCTAGGACGACCGTTTGAGGGCCCATCTAGTAAGCGGCGAGTCACCGCCGGCCACGGGTAATTAGGTATAACTAATTATGGCCGGTGTCCGTCCTCTTTGAAATAGTCCAGTTTTTGTCCATCAAGCCTCATTTGCATAGCCCTTGTTTTGTTTCCATAATTTACAATAGTCCTTGCACCTGCCGGGGTCAGTTCGCTGGTTATGTTTCTTCATTTTCAGCAAGTGATCTCAGCAGGTGGCTTACATAACATTAACTTCTCGCAAAGGGCCTCTACGTGTTGGACCCATGTCCCCATGCAAGCCTTTCAAAGGTCCGGGTAAAGCCCGTTCTCACCGATAAAAATGCCACAGCCGCAATCACTACATCACATACAATCCCTAAGTCATCAACAACGTCATCACCACTCAGTAGCCTTTTTCCATCACCTAATTCATCCCCCAACTCACTTAGTCATCACCTTCAATCATCCCAATCATCGTCTACGTCTTCAGTAGTGTCAGTGGATGTTGTCCAGGAGGCACATGCTAGAAACCCTGGACCCACTACTGGCGAAAACCGTGCGAGAAAAAAATGGACTAATGACATGAACATTTTCATATGGCGCACATATCTCATCATCACTAATTTAGAACAAACCACTCGTGCATATTTAGACCAATTATATCAAGAGTTTTCAGAAAAATACCTAGAGATGGCCGCATCTAAACAAAGATTAGGCGATCAACGGAGAGCTATAGTCAATAAGAAATTACTACCCCTTAGCACACTAAATAAAGTTGTCGTCTACAGGGGTAGTACCACATACACTACACACAAGCCTTAATATGCTAAACATTCACTCATTCACCCTTCTACAAAAAGCAGTCATACTCAACACATGCAGATTAGTACGAAAATTTTTATCTATGGAATAGATGTAAAGATTTTTCCACTCCGTAAGCACTTGGCTCCGGCCCGTGCCTATGGATGCACCTCTCGTCAACGGAGAGAGAAAGAGAAATCTTGAACCAAATAATAATAATAATAATGAAGTTGGGTGAAGGGCCTGATACAGAAGGCAGTAATGTTGGACACGGCACGCATTGTGAGGAGGTTCCTCTCTTTGGAGCCCTGACCGCCGGTAGCTTGGGTCGTAGACCTTGCTGTCGGTGGAGCACATTTTTTTATACAATATATATAAGAATATTTGTATTTTATATTTTTATATATATTTTATAAGAAATTATACTGAATAAATATATACATAATAATAATAATAATTTGATATCCATTTGCTGTCATTTCACTTCGATATTCGGTTGTGTGGCTATCACTACTAAGAAAATCCATGTTAAAATCGCCAAAAATGACTGCTTCGACTTACATCTAAGAGGGTTTACCAAAACGTGATATAAAACGTTTGAATGCCAATAAGTAATCATGTGTGGAGAGAAAAGTGACCAATTCTAATGTACGGCTCGAGTGGTAAAACATACGGATAAAAACATATATCCTTTAATTAAACTTAAACCCCGGCCTTTGCGGTTCAGTATGAACAGTGGCCCGGCATAACCTACCCCGTACCGCATGAAAGGATTCGGAGCCAAGATTCGGGCTCCTAGCACCCACCACTTATCACGCATAGTGAAAACAAGAAGGAGTAGTCGCTTATGTTCGTATGTACATAATAGCCGCGTAAAGCGATGTTTACGACACAATAACATAGGATGTTTTTTATCATAACTAAATTTTGAATTGAATAATCTACCACCCACACGAATAATGTTATGTTGATCAAGAAAAATATTTAAACCACATATCTTATTCAACCCTTTATTATTTTTAGTTTTAACTGGCAACTTATGTAACAAATTATGATATTCTATGCAAAAAGATTGTTGCTGGGACAAACAAGTTAATATTTGTAACGAGTGCTTGAGCTCGTCAACTGGTTCTGAATGCTTATAATTTTAATTATGATTTTACCCCTGATAAGTAACTGTCCCACTGTTGGGCACGGGCCTCCTCTCAAACTGAGAGGGTTTAGGCCATAGTCCACCACGCTCGTCCAGCGCGGGTTGGCGAACTTCACACACTTTCGAGAAACTCTTGGGCGTGCAGGTTTCCTCATGATGTTTGCCTTCAGCGTTAAAGCGAGTGATAGTTAATTTTTAATACGCACATGACGGCACCACTTTTAACTATCGATATCAAATTTTAACGTATTAAAGTTAACACCCCTAAACATAAGTCCGCCGGGTTCTCCTTGCCATTAACATGAAGCCAAATCGTGTCACTGGTTAGTTCATGAATTTGTGCGACCCTATTTTGAACAAAGGATTTAGTAAATGTGGTGACATGCACAGCCAGGCTAGAACAATAGTGGAGTCTGTCCAGAAGCAAACTTCGTCAAACGTTAAACGAAGAGAGTTCTTTATTTTAACATATAACTTTGCACCAATAAACACTACACAAAGTTCAAGCTGGGGAATGCTAAGTGTTTTAATAGGCGCCACCTTACTTTTAGAACGAACAAACGAACAAATATATGCACACGCACCGTATGCATTTTGCGATGCGTTGGTGAATATGTGTAGTTCAATACGGTTTGCATTTGTGTGTATGACACAACGTGGAATACATGTCTCAGGTAAACACTGGTTAGTATGAATGAAATCGTGCTAAAGAGATGCGATGTGTTGAGGAACTTCATCATCCCAACCTGATTTACAGAGTCACAATTTTTGTAGTAAAATCTTGGCTGCCAATAAACCTAACGGTTCATATATTTGGGATATAACTGACATAATCAAAGGTTTAGTAATCTGATTTATCTAATTTTGTTGTAAAATAAATTGTATCACTTTTATTTGAGCAGCCTACATTTAACGTTTTGGACTGGTAACATTCGCATATACCTAAATCTTTCGTGGTCTCTGAAGTCACGTCATGATAAAAAGTCCATTTCCGGAGTGTTAAACATCCACCTTGTAAGACTTTAGACGTTTTATTACAAATATCTCATAACGTATGCAAGTCATTATGACCATTCAAAAATCATCTACGTAAAAACATTGTTGATAACGCATGTAATGAGGTCATCCTCGCAATCATTAGTCAGCTGCTTTGAACAAGTCGTACTTAGATACGGCGCGGACGCTGTGCCGTCAGTCACTGTGTTTAAACGATAAATTCTAAGTGGTTCATAATGATGAGTTCTCCATAAAATAAGTTGTAAGTTCCTTTGGTCGGATTGAACTAAAACTTGTCTGTACATTTTTCAGATATCAGCACAGGCAACATACTAATACTGTCTGAAGCGTAATAATACCGAAAAAATGTCATTCTGAAGGGACGTACCGATACCTACGTATTAACTTTCATTTAACGGCTTATTGCTAGTGGTTGTCGCGCTCGCGTCGAAGACTACTCGCAACTTGGTTGTTACACCACTGTCGCGATACACTCCGTGGTGTGGTAAAATGTAATACGGTTTTTCGATATTATTTGTATAATCGGATAATAAAGTCATATGACCCAAACTCTCATATTCACGCATGAAATCACAATATAATTTTTTATAGTGCGGTGATACCTACCTCTCTCCTCATAAATTATGTGTCATCAATTGTGCTAGAATTAAATTTATATTGAATGATAAATAAATAATAATTATTATTATAATTCCCAAAACTTAGGTAGATTATAATCGATATTAGAATAATTGCACTGAACCTGTCTAGTGCTAGACGTATATTTACGTTTATGATATACCGGACCGCATATTATCCATCATAACTTCGTATCCTGTAAGTACGGACCGGTTTTCAATTTGACTTTGTTGTCCCAAAACACATCCGCTCCTAATAACAAATCTATTTCGAACGGGATATGAAACATAGCATCCGCCAGCGGAATATGGTTAGGTATACGAATAAATTCGCTATTAATGTTAGTCGTACGTAAGCATGACGTTATGCTGGGCAATACTAAGCAGTGTAATTGAGTATGGAAATCGAATTTTTTTGAACGCGTATAAAATTTGCATGTGTGGTTGGACTGTGAAACAGATTGTCCGACACCACATACACGTATAGTGGACTGTGTGATGGGTATTTTTAAACGTTTACATAGGTTTTGCGACATAAAATCGTTCTGGTTGCCGTTGCCGAGTAGCGCACGAGCTGTATGATAATTATTATCCGAATCAGCCACCTCGATTAGTGCGGTTGACAACAGAACAGACTGCACAATTGGTTCATTCGCAACACACTGTAAGTTAGTAATATTCGAGTCATCTGTTTTGCTAACGCAATGCAGAACAGCTGACTGCGACAACGTATTATTATTAACTAGTGGTTGCAATGTGGAACCGAGCTTATCGAATTTAAATTAACGCTAATATCAAGGTGTAACAATGTGTAATGTTTCTTTTGAAATAATTTACAAGGACCCAAAACTCAGTCATTTGTGTTATGGTTACTAGTACGTAAGTAATTTTGACACAGAATTTACTCTTGACTACATTCGATCTATCTTGAAATTACCGCATGGTTACAATTAAATTCAAATTCAAATTCATTTATTATTGTGTATCATAGGTTACATAGGTTGGTATAAGTGGAACATTAGTTCTCTATGATCAGCCTATACGGCGTACAATATTGCATATATTTCTGAGTGATCTAAAAAATACCAAAAAAATATATATTGTATTCTGTTTTATACATCAATGTCATCATCAGAAAAATAATATTATTATAAAATGTCAAATAAATTATTAATATACCTATGCAAAAAAATTACAATATTTGATCTTTAATATAGCATAATACAATATAATCAATAAAACAAAAAAAAAAAAGAAAAAGTCAGAGCATAACAAAATAAACAAACGAAACATGCAAAAAGTGTTATAAAATAAATTGAACCATTTCAGAGTCAACTAACTGCATTTATAACATGTCCTTCATATATTCTTCTACGGCGTAATAGCACTTTTCTAGTAGAAAGTCATGGAACTTCTTGAACACTGGCAAATCATTTTCTTTCCGTAATTGTGCGGGTATCTTATTATATATTTTAGGGCCCATGCAAAAAATACTTTTATGTAACAGAGCAGTTTTAGAGGGTAAAATACATATCTTATCTTTATTTCGTTCCCTAATGCAGCGGTCAAACAAATACATATTATTTTTAATAAACAATGCAGTCTCATAGATGTATATGCAAGGCAGTGTTAGTAGCTTTGACTTAGTAAAATATGGCTTACAAGAATCTGTTTGTTTGAGATGATAAATAGCTCTGACACATCTTTTCTGGGCTCTAAATACAAGTTCCACGTTTATGGAGTTGCCCCAGAATATTACGCCATATTTTAAGGTCGACGATACGTATCCGTGGTATGCAGTCAGTATTGTTGAAGTATCTACTATGTTTATAAGGTTGTACAGCGCAAAAGAATATTTATTCAGTTTCTGGCATATGGATTCAATATGTTGTTTCCATGTCATTTTGTTGTCTATTTGCAGACCTAGAAATTTCATACATTCTATTTCTTCAACCTTTTCGTCACAGTAATGTATATTTAATTCACCTAACTTATTTATCCTTTGTCTAAAATTGAGTAATTTGGTCTTGTCAATGTTAATTTTTAAATTATTACCTTTTAGCCATTCTATAATTGATTGAAGTGTATCATTTATTGAACTTTCGTAATTGTTATAATTGTTGTTAACGAAAAGTACAGTGCTGTCGTCCGCGAAAAGAGTCATCGGGTAATTTGTAACCTGAGGTAGATCATTGATGTATACTAGAAACAGCAGAGGTCCCAGGACGCTGCCTTGTGGTACACCATATTCCACGCATCTTAGGTTTGATAGGTATGTTAGTTCAGTTTTAGTTTTGTAACAGATATTTTCTATTTGTGTCATTTGTTGTCTACCGTTTAGGTATGATTTAATTAATTCATGTACATTACCCCTTATGCCGTATGAATATAGCTTATCTAACAGGATTTGATGACTAACATGGTCAAATGCTTTTTTCATGTCCATAAAAAGTGCAAGCGCTGGGCACTTTTTATCCATATTTGTTAAGACCTTAAATATAAAGTTATATACGGCCAAATTAATTGACTTACTTTTTCTGAATCCCATTTGTTCTTTCGCCAACAGCTCGTTTTTTTCTAGATAGTCATATAGATTATTATAGATGACTTTTTCAAAGATCTTAGAAATTATCGGAATAAGTGCTATTGGCCTGTAATTGTTAATGTTTTCTTTACTGCCTTTCTTATGCAATGGTTTTATTACTGATATTTTTAACTTATTGGGGTATTCACTGTTTTGTATAGATAAGTTTATTATGTAACATAAAATAGGTGCAATTATATGACTTACTTTCTTAATGATCGTAGTATCTAATCCATCATAACCAACGCTGCGTGTTGGTTTTAGAGATGAAATAACTTTAAGGATATCTTGATTTGTAGTAGGATACATGAACATAGAGCTGCACCGATATTGTGGAATTTTACATTTACCTGTACAGTATGTCGGTGTGACTTGTTCTATGAATGCATTGTTAAACTGCGTTGCTATCTCTTTAGGGTCATATATTTTTTCACTATTAATTCTTATTTTATTAATATGTTCTTTCGGCATATTGTATTTTTGTCGCTTTATTACCTTCCAGGTTGCTTTTGATTTATTATTAGACATTCTGATTGCATAGTTATTTTGGCTTTTTTGCGTTGATTTTATAATAACTTTAACGTTGTTGGCATATTTTTGAAAACAAAGTTTATTTTCTTGCGTTCGATTCATTCTGTACTTCCATAAAAGATTCCTTTTACGTTTGCTGCAAATTTTAATACCCCGAGATATCCATTTAGGACGGCTAATAGTCGGAATTTTTAATTTTACTATAGGAAAACATAAGTCATAAAATAATTTGAAGATGTCATGAAATTCATTAAAAGCATTATTTGTCTTGTCACAAGCTAATATGTTATTAAAAGTTAATTGTCCGAGAGCCTCGATAAATTTATCTATATTGTCTTTAGAAAAGTCACGTCTATACACATACCAGTAATCAAGATTGTATTTCTTTTTCACTGGGTACTTCATCAACTGAGCAGTATGGTCGGATAAGGCCAGATCCAATATTTCAGCTTTACAGCCACGTATATTATTATATATAATGTTGTCAATACATGTTTTACTTATTAATCTGGTTGGTTTCCTGATGGCTATTTTCATATTATTACTTAGACAAATTTCCTCAAATTGATATGCTTGCTTTGAATTTTTTGTGAGATCGATATTAAAGTCACCACACACAATAAGTTTCTTTTTGTTATTCATGATTAGTATTTCATTTAAGCAATCAAAAAATAATTGCATTAAATGTGATCTATTGTCCGGGGCTCTATAGATATTAATGACTATTATGTTTTACATAATGGAGAAGTACGATTAGGTTTATTAATTTGACTACTCAATTTATTTCTGTTATTATTTGTATTTAAAAAAGTGTGCTGTGTAGATGAATGTCGTTTGTGATCGTATGATGTATTTGTGTAACGCTTTGGTTGTGGTTGTGAGCTGTGAACTCTATTATTAGGTTTAATCATGTCTAACATGGCCGCTCCATTTCTTAAAAATGTAATAAGGTCTTCCAGTTTTAATAAGCAGGAAGCCTTCTGTGAAATCAGGGTACCTTTATAATGTTCCCATTCACGCTCACTACTCCCATCTAACTTAGACACTCAGTGGGCGCATTTAAAGATTTTAGTGCTAGCAAGTTACGCAATACACTATCAATCAATTTTCCAATTTGGGTTGGAGATTGTTAATTAATTAATGACAAAGAAAATAAAGATTTCACATGATTCTGTACTAGTAAACGATTATTATGAAACCTGTTTTCTAGCAAATCCCAAGCATGACCATAGTTAGAAGATGTGAATTCTAACGCACTGATCACTTGCAAAGCCGAGCCGCTAAGAGATGATTTCAAGTAGTGGAATTTCTGTATGACGATCATGAATCATTTGTCATGTAAGAGTTTCTAAATTACAGCGACTGGTAATTTGAACCGTCAAAGGCCGGTAGTTTAATTTCGGGTAGTTTGACAGACACTAACTTATTTAAAGATTTTGAATAAAAATGTTCCACGGGTTTTTGCTCATCCTTGTGCAACATGCACTTAGCCTCAGCCACAACAGCATAATATTGACACTCAAACGCATCTCTGTACTCTAAATGCCCTATTTAATCATTTTCATCCACATATTTTACAATTTCGGACTGAATATTGTTAAATTCTTGAAATATATTAGACGCTGCTAAAGTACGCATTTCTAACTGGGGTTTCCCTACAATATCCAAGTTGGATTATTCCATTTTATTGATTTAATTAGAAAAAGCGTCAACCTCCCTTTAATCGAACCGCGTTGCTTTTTAAGTCATTAAGATTTGATGTAGATGGAACACTCTAGCACTCTTCACTACTCATTTTGGCAGTTTGTAGAAGATAAGAATACTTACGTGAAAAATAACGGCAAAATTTGTATCAAGATGCGTCACCCGCACGCGAACGCCTATGATGGTGGCGACAGAATTGTTCTTCCGGGACGTCAAACGATAACGTCTAGACTGCACGGCACTAGAAAGTCAATACGATATTAATACAAATCGAGTAAATACGGAGGGAAGTAAACGGAAAAGGATGACCTGACTGATGAAGCTGCTGCTTCGTTTCCGCTTAGATCACGGCGTTTTCTTCTGATACGTTACGATTTTGCCTACAAAATGTAGTCTTAACTGGTTACTGAAATAAAAATCCGGCTCGAAGGACCTCTTTGTTCAGGAGGCTATAGGGTTTCTTCAATGAATTTGTATTTATTATTCTGAATTAACGTATTTATTACATGTTTAATTTAGTTAGAAACTTTTTTATATATATTTATAATGCTTGCTGAATTGCTTGGGAGATGGGTCCGGAATGAAGTTGTCGTCTCGCGTTCTAGTTACGAGATGGCGCTGAACATGCCAGAACAAAACGACAGATCATCATCATTTCATCATTTTTTTTAAAAAAGTAGCCCCACACTAGGATTTATTTCTATTGTGTCGTGGGTGCGTCTACAAACATGAAAATTCAAATACACAATTACCCAGACCGGAACAAATAATTGTGGATCACACAAAGATTTGTCCCGTGCGGGGATCGAACCCGCGACTATTAGACACATTGGGCGGAGCGGCTTAAGCTCATATCCACTGCGCTAAATCGTCCGACCGTCCGCTAAATGGCGCTTAACATCAAGTAAGTGAAGTCTTGTACTACAAAAATATCAGCTGATTAAAGTTACCACTTGGAAAATTACTACAGATGAGTAATTTCATGTTATCTATAGTTTTACAAAACGATAATAGATTATCAGTGTGAATTAATCCCCAATTCAGAATCACACTATTTAGATATCAGCAATATCAACATTGCGCGTCCGTATTTGCGAAGGTAAACGAAGGTTACCAAGAAACATAAATCTTAATTCATGTACTATACAAGTTTTCTATCACGAAGTTTCTTTCACTGTACATTAGGCTATACTGTCCCACTTGTGGGCAAAGTCTCCTCATAAACTGAGGTGAGAGAGGTCATACAGTGCAAATTGATGGAAAGTCGCTTCACGTAACTGACAATTTGAAGAAAAAGTATGATATTTTAAAAAAACCTGACGAACCTTAAACCTATATTTAATTACTTACATCAGAACTCCTGTACATCAGATTACTAACTCTATAGTCCCCATGCAGAATGACAGTTCTTGATGATCCAAAGTATTTCACTAGCACTTTTACTTTCCCTTGATCCAGGAACCTTTTCAGATTATCTCTGTTCTTTTCTCGCGTATCTTTAACCGCACTAGCTCTCACTCCCACCACCTCCAACAACATGCTCCCAGTATTTCCTCATCTGATTATCATCTACTCTCTCTTTGTCTATTTCCTTCAAAAACATTTTAAAATCTTCAGGGTAAAACTTCTCGTACGCAATTGATAGAGCGTGCATTTTCGTCAACACATAAACCGCTGTTTTCAGCAAGCATTATAAATATATATAAAAAAAGTTTCTAACTACATTAAACATGTAATAAATACGTTAATTCAGAATAATAAATACAAATTCATTGAAGAAACCCTATAGCCTCCTGAACAAAGAGGTCCTTCGGGCCGGATTTTTATTTCAGTAACCAGTTAAGACTACTTTTTGGAGGCAGAAATGTATCAGAAGAAAACGCCGTGCTCTAAGCGGAAACGAAGCAGCAGCTTCATCAGTCAGGTCATCCTTTTCCGTTTATTTCCCTCCGTAGTTACTCGATTTGTATTAATATCGTATTGATTTTCTAGTGCCGTGCAGTCCAGACGTTATCGTTTGACGTCCCGGAAGAACAATTCTGTCGCCACCATCATAGGCGTTCGCGAAAGGGTGACGCATCTTGATTCAAATTTTGCCGGTATTTTTCACGTAAGTATTCTTAACTTCTACAACGTCGAATAGGTCAGAGGTGCTCAGGGAGATAGAGAGGTTCTATGGGTAGTTGTACACCTCAATAGCTGAACCTGTTGTTGACTTGGTAAAAGACCCAAGAGCCAAGCTAACCCGACACTGCACTGAAAATATCCCGGACATCAGCCTGTACGAGATTAGGATGGCTCTCAAACAACTCAAAAATAACAAAGCGCCAGGCGCAGACGGAATTACCGCAGAGCTTCTGAAAGCGGGCGGAACGCCGGTACTTAAAGTCCTTCAGAGGCTGTTTAATTCCGTCTTGCTCGAAGAGAAAACGCCGGAAGCATGGAACAGGGGTGTGGTGGTACTGTTTTTCAAGAAAGGAGATAATACTTTACTGAAGAATTATAGGCCCATCACACTGTTGAGCCATGTTTATAAGTTGTTTTCGAGAGTCATCACGAATCGTCTCGAACGCAGGCTTGATGACCAGCCTCCCGAACAAGCCGGTTTCCGGAAAGGCTTTAGTACCATAGACCACATACATACGCTGCGGCAGATTATACAGAAGACCGAGGAGTATAATCGGCCACTATGCTTGGCGTTTGTGGACTATGAGAAAGCCTTCGATTCGATCGAGACTGGGGCGGTTTTTAGATCTCTCCAGCGATGCCGCATTGACTATCGGTACATTGAAGTGTTGAAGTGTGCGAAGATAACGCCACCATGTCAGTCCGAGTACAGGGGCAGTGCACGAAGGCGATCCCCATAAAAAGAGGAGTAAGGCAGGGAGACGTCATTTCTCCGAAACTGTTTACGGCCACCTTAGAGGACGCCTTCACACCTTCGATTTTCCGACGACATTGTGGTCGTGGCGGAGTCGCTGGAAGATCTAGGACGAATGCTCGGTGACCTCAACAGAGTATCTCAACAAGTGGGTCTTAAAATGAACATGGACAAAACGAAAATAATGTCTAACGTCCATGTCGTACCCACCGCACTCACCGTTGGGAACTCTACTCTTGAAGTTGTCGACGAATACATTTACCTGGGACAGGTAGTCCGGTTAGGTAGGTCCAACTTTGAGAGAGAGGTCAATCGACGAATCCAACTCGGCTGGGCAGCGTTCGGGAAACTGCGCAACATCTTCTCATCCAAAATACCTCAGTGCCTTAAGACTAAAGTTTTTAGTCAATGTGTGTTACCAGTGATGATATATGGATCAGAGACGTGGTCTCTTACAATAGGTCTCATAAAAAAGCTCAGAGTTGCTCTGCGACCTATGGAGAGAGCTATGCTCGGCGTTTCTCTACGCGATCGAATCAGGAATGAGGAGATTCGTAGAAGAACCAAAGTCACCGACATAGCCGTTAAGATTAGCAAGCCGAAGTGGCAATAGGCGGGCCACATAGCGCGTAGATCGGACGGGTGTTGGGGCAGAAAGATTCTAGAGTGGAGACCACGTATTGGCAAGCGCAGCGTGGGACGACCGCCTGCCAGATGGACCGACGATCTTGTGAAAATCGCAGGAAGTCGTTGGATGCAGGTGGCATCGGACCGGTTACGCTGGAAAGCGATTGGGGAGGCCTATGTTCAGCAGTGGACAAGTATAGGCTGAGATGATGATGATGACAAACTGCCAAAATGAGTAGTAAAGAGTGCTATAGTGTTCCATCTACATCAAATCTTAATGACTTAAAAAGCAACGCGGTTCGATTAAAGGGAGGTTGACGCTTTTTCTAATTATATCAATAAAATGGATAAATCCAACTTGGATATTGTAGGGAAAACCCAGTGAGAAATGCGTATTTTAGCAGCGTTTAATATATTTCAAGAATTTAACAATATTCAGTCCGAAATTGTAAAATATGTGGATGAAAATGAGTTAATAGGGCATTTAGAGTACAGAGATGCGTTTGAGTGTCAATATTATGCTGTTGTGGCTGAGGCTAAGTGCATGTTGCACAAGGATGAGCAAAAACCCGTGGAACATTTTTATTCAAAGTCTTTAAATAAGTTAGTGTCTGTCAAACTACCCGAAATTAAACTACCGGCCTTTGACGGTTCAAATTACCAGTCGCTGTAATTTAGAAACTCTTACATGACAAATGATTCATGATCGTCATACAGAAATTCCACTACTTCAAAGTAATTGTAAACATGCATTAATTCAAGATAGATCGAATGTAGTCAAGAGTAAAAATCTGTGTCAAAATTACTTACGTACTAGTAACCATAACACAAATGACTGTGTTTTACGTTGTCGCAGTCAGCTGTTCTGCATTGCGTTAGCAGAACAGATGACTCGAATATTACTAACTTAGTGTGTTGCGAATGAAACAATTGTGCAGTCTGTTCTGTTGTCAACCGCACTAATCGAAGTGGCTGATTCGGATAATAATCATCATACAGCTCGTGCGCTACTCGACAACGGCAGCCAGAACTATTTTATATCGCAAAGCCTATGTAAACGTTTAAAAATACCCATCACACAGTCCACAATACGTGTATGTGGTGTCGGACAATCGGTTTCACAGTCCAGCCACACATGCAAAGTTTATACGCATTAAAAAATATTCGATTTTCATACTCAATTACACTGCTTAGTGTTTATTGCCCAGCATAATGTCATGTTTACCTACGACTAAGATTAATAGCGAATCTATTCGTATACCTAACCATATTCCGCTGGCGGATGCTATGTTTCATATCCCGTCCGAAATAGATTTGTTAATAGGAGCGGATGTGTTTGGGACTTGTTAAAGGAAAACAAAGTCAAATTGAAAACCGGTCCGTACTTACAGGATACGAAGTTATGATGGATAATATGCGGTCCGGTATATCATAAACGTAAATATACGTCTAGCACTAGACAGGTTCAGTGCAATTATTCTAATATCGATTATAATCTACCTAAGTTTTCACTTTATAAAAAAAAAAGAATAACATTGATGAATTTGTTCATTAAAGTAGCTTCGCTTGGACAAATAATAAACATTTTTACAATCGCATTTTTTTATTATTATTAAATATTTGCACTAAATACTTTTTTGTATGTCCTAAAACCCACAAAAACCTGATTTTCATACGAGATTTTGCACTGATTGCAACACAGAAGGATAACAATGATGTGCTTTTCGCATTGACCCAGAAACTAATTGTATAAACCTGAATTAATTACTTAAATAAGCTTAACCTGTTAATAAATTTATATATTGACGACATACAGCTGGAGTTAGCTAGTTTTTAACCGACTTCAAAAGGAAGAGGTTCTATGTTCGTCTGTATGTATGCTTTTTTTATGTATGTTCAGCGATATTTTTCGGTCAATTGTGGGACAATTTTAATGATTCTTTTTGCATTGGGTTGAGTATAGCTCCAAGGTGGTCCCATTATAATTTCATTAGTATTGGACCTTGGACTTAGAATATGCACTAGGGAACTCTTTAACGACAAACAATAGGATCGTGTAAATTGAGATATCATGGGTATTACGTCAATCCTATAGGTACCCCACTATAGAACTAAGCAATATGTCGACTTCAAAAAATGAGGAGGTTCATAATTCGTCTGTTTTTTTTATAACTCCTTTGCTTATGAAGCGATTTTGATGATTCTTTTTGCATTGGGCTAAATATAGCTCTGAGGTGGTCTTATTTTAATTTTATTGGTATTGGACCCTGGACTTTGAACATACACCAGGAAACTCCTTAACGGCGAACAGCACGAATAGATTCCGTTATAATGGTTATTATATCAATCCTGTAGGTACCTTACTGTACAACTTAGCAAAATAATATAATATCGGTATATAAATATCAGTAAATATTTCACTCGTCACTTAAAATTGTAAAATAAGAATCTTTTTTTAAAAAGGTAATCAATCAATCAATCAGCCTATCGTAGTCCACTGCTGGACATAGGCCTCTCCTAACACGCGCCATTGCACACGGTCCTCCGCCTTCCGCATCCAGTCTGTCCCAGCGACCTTTTTGAGGTCGTCGGTCCATCTAGCTGGGGGCCGTCCTACCTTACGCTTACCAAGTCGCGGTCTCCACTCTAGGACACGCTTGCTCCATCGGCCGTCGGTCCTTCTGCAGATGTGACCAGCCCATTGCCACTTTAGCTTACTGAGTCTGCGAGCTATGTCGGTAACTTTGGTTCTTTGTCGGATTAATAAACCAACTTCAAAAAGCAAAAAAAAAATATTTGAAGTAGGTGCAATGTAACCGACTGCACTAACCGGCACCGACAAACATTTATTTTTTGGCGTTTGAAGTCGGTTTACCATTTTTAAAAGATTTTTCTTATAAAAGGCTAAGTCTATTTGCACACTTAAACTCAAACTCTAAAATGTCAATGCAACCTGTCAAAATCTGTCAATTTTTGTATGAAATTTATGTTTTAATAATATTCGTCATTACTCTTTAATTATTTTTCTCTTTTTCTATCTATCTATCTATCTATAACCTCACGCCAGATCCCTTGCGGGGTAGGCAGAGAGTACAGAGTTCCAACAGGTTCTTTCCTTACATACCTCTCTGGCTTCCTCGACTCTCATAGTTCGTCTCATACACGCTCGCCGGTTACGGAGACTCTTGACTTTTCCATCAGATAAGACTCGGTTTATCTTTTTCTCTTTTTCGTCATAATATATTTAATAATATAATTAATATAATTCGCATCGCGACATACATATCAATGACATAAACGACATATCATTTGAAATAATACATAATATTGCTTTGTCTACGTAAGAATTCCCCACTTGACGTAGTCGTTAACGACTCCGTTGACCCTCTCGGTGTATAAGTCGCTGGTCTTCTCCACGGAGAAGGCGGAGATGTCGAGGTCTTCGTTGACTTTGGGTGCATTCTCTGCTTCTACGGTCACGACGGGCAGCACGAAAAGTGCTATGCTTAGGCCGAAAGGAAGTTTCTGAAAAGAATACTTTGTTATATTTTTTAAAGTTATACGTATAAGCAGCCTCGATGAAAGAAGACCCCCACGGAAGCCCTTCGATTACTAAAAATGATGCCTTTGAGAAACGAAGCATTCTAAATCGATCAAACTGACAGAAGAAATGTATGAGATTAGATGGTATTTCATAAGTGGACCTAAGTCGTGTTAAGTTGCGAGCTGCAATCGCTGCTTACCCCTATGGGAAACATGATGTTTGATGAAATACAAGTCTTGGATCCAGTAAAATACATTAGTTAATATTTATTTAGGTGGTAGGTGTTGACCAGTACATTGACACGTGGTTTATATGTGATGGTTTAGTTATATTTTTATAAGATAACATCAAGATAAGACAAAAAACATTGAACATAATGATTTAACGATTAATGATTTTTTTAACAAGACCTGAGAAATTGCACAAAATTCAGGGCGTTTCTAAATTTTCCGACATTATTCTTACACACTATTCGATATCATGGACAATAATGTCTTATGAAACAGACAAATATACGCCTCTTTTTTCAAAAAGTTTCATTTAGTAAGGCACAATCCAGAGACACAATAATTAAGTGTGATATATCACCTAGAAATATCATTATCGCAGATTAAAAGATATCTGCGTATAACAATTTTAAAGATGCCCAGTGCTGAGCAAATGCCTTTTCTCACAAATCGAATGAGAGAGCAGAGGTCATACTCCACCACGCAGACCCAGTGCCAAGGCACTTAAAATAGTATTTTTTTTTATCAGATTGAGACTATTATTATTAAAGATTTTATATTGCGCATCATTTTCTAATTCATTCGTTCTATATTCGCTTATTAGCAATCCAATGTCAGTTGCTACGAAATAATTTTAATCATTTACAAACGAACATTACAAACTTCGACTGTCGTCGTCGATACATCGTGTGTCGTCGAATGAAAAAGCGTCCATACGATTAAATAACAACAGACGAACTGTATGATTAAAATATCGTTTCTATACACCCGGAAGTGATCATTTGATTGCTGTGACCTTGTCCGCCGTATTACATAAAAATTACCTAGTTCTTTAAATGGACTCTTGTAGCATCAATACACGCTGCGCAACGTAATTTGAAAAATTATTGTGTGTCACTATTTTTTACTATTACATAGCGATGTACGAATACGGATGAGTCGAATGAGTTTGTCAGAATCCATGAACCTGATTAGGGTCTTAAATGGGGATGAGAATTTGAGAATCGCTAGAAGGTATATGTGTGGAAGACCTGTAACAGGTACCTATCAATACGAACAATTTTTGCTGTCACATTTACTGGACAAAAAACAATAGTTTCATACATTGTGGTGGAATATATAGATGTGGCGTAGGCTTTTTATTTCCAGTGAACACTCACTTACAATAACGACACCGTTATTGTAAGAGTTTATAGTATTGATAGGAATTACCTAGTATTAATAGGCTTCAGTCCCTTAAATCGATCGAAAAGGCTAAAAAGTTTGTAGGTGTTTGTTATATAATTAAATACACATATAATCCTTTATAGACCGGTATGTTAGAAAAATACCTAACCAGGAAACCAACCGCTAATAACAATTATGCCCCCATACACAATTAATTGTTTATCAAGTAAAACAGAAGTCATTGTGGCTAAGAGGCACTTCTTGTTGAGTATTCTGAAAGGTTATCTTATCACTAGGAAACGTCCACTTTATATCGCTGTGGAGAAGTAATAGAGCCGAGTAGGTACTCAGTTGTCTAATGAAAGAATACTAGATAACATTGGAACTAACTGATGAAAACAATAGAGACATCCTCTTGATCTAATATTTATGAAATATTTAGCAAAAACAAAATTTAATTAACCTGGTCCATCAAAATATCCAGTGTATGACAAGTAAAGTTTTGGAAATTGAATTATGCATGAATGGTTGCAGCATTGGCTTAAAAGTAACCAGACCATGTTCAATTTCTCAAATTACCAGGTTGCTACCTTTTTCAGCAGAGTAAATATGATACTTGGTGGCTCTTTAATAATCATAAATAATAATATTAAATTTAAAGAACGTAAGGAAATAAAGAGCCTATAGAATTATAGAAGTTGCATGTATTGAGTCTGAGCAGTTCATTGTTGTGTGCGTATACAGACCTCATTCTTCACCTTATGATGATTTCGAGCGATTAATGGAGAACATTTTATATAAAACCTCCGCTTCAAATAAAACAGTAGCTATCTGTTGAGACTTTAATATCAATTTATTAGAAAACAATCTGAACCAGAACAACTGCCTCGTTGGTCTATTGGCAAAGCGCATCGCTTTGTGATCACGAGGTCCTGGGTTCAAATCCTAGGTCGGACAAGTATAGTTTTTCTCAGGATAACTTCCCAGTAAGAGTCCGGAGTATGGAATTGTGCCCGGTATATGGCAATAGGCTCGCCCCCTATTACATGGGCCTAACATCGTCGGCGAAATGTGAGTGTACTCAGTACAACTCTGCCACCCCCGCTTGGAGAATATAGGCGTGACTGTGTAAAGTTACCCTTATGAAATCGTTTAATATGCACAATATTTTCTTGGAACCTACTAGAGTAACTGTTACTAGTGCAACATGTATTGATAATATTTTTACTAATGTTAGACCTAGGTATTATTCTGTAATAAATAAACTAGAATCTGATCATAGCGGCCAGTTGGTTGTTTTCCCTAGAACTAGTAAGTTTCAAAGGAAAAAGGTTAGCTTTGTCCCAATGAATGTAGGCCGCTTAGAGCGGTTTAAATGCAATTTAATTAAAAGAGTACCCAGCACCAAGTTGCCCTGTCAGGATGACCTCAACGATTTATATAACTCACTGTTCCACCGTATCAGTGATGAATTTAATAACATTTTTAACCCCAAACATGTCATACTTGGTGATGGTACAGGCTTTAGTGACTGGGCAACCTGTGATATTTAAAAAAGTAGATTGAGGTTATATGAACTTAATGATGAAAAATCTTATAACCATAAACCAGAATTTATAGAATATGTTAAAAATTATTCTAAAATTTTGAAAGAGCCTGTTCCTGTGCTTAATCTATTTACTTAAGAAATAAAATTAAACAATCCGGTAGTGTAATTAAAATAACTTGGAACGTTATTAATAGTGAAACCAGTAGAAAAACAGTGAGAAATAGAGACTTTAATTTGATAATTGGTGATAAAAATGTGAGGACGGCTCAGGAAGTAGTGACTGAGCTTGAAACTTTTTTGACTAATATTCCTATGTCTGAGTCGCTTCTTAAACAAAGTATATTTGAATGAGGCGCATTATTTGAATTTTCGGATGTCAGTGGGAAAGATATTATTAATACTTTTAATAATCTCAATATTAATAACAAGGCGGACAAATGGGGGCTGTCTGTAAAGACGATTAATTCTGTAATCCATATTATTGCCCCCCACTTGGCATCTGTGTTCAGAATCAGAATCAGAATATTTTTTATTCATGTAAACCATTACAGTATTTATGAATCGTCAAAAAAGTAACAAAGACTCTACCGCCACTTCGGAATGTCATTCCTGTGGAGAAGAAGGGCAAGAAACTCCACGGTTACTCTTTTAAAATAAGAAATTACAAACTTTTTCATCTACATTCTGTTGTGGGGTATGGGAGAACAATGTAGGTTGGTCATCAGGTGAGTCTAAGTTAAAAAAGCGAATAATACTATTTATGAGAATGGCTACATGGTTCCCTCATTTACAAAAAATGTACATATTGTGTTAAATTAATAGAAGGAAGAGAGGTAATGTTAACTAACAACAGTTGAATAGGTTGTTATGACTCAAGTGGAGCTGGAATAGCATCTATCCAAGCATTAAACGGTTGTGTTGCTCGTGGTGCATTTCCTGATCTTATAAAAACTTAGTAGAGTGATTCCTTTGTTCAAATCGGGTAGCACATCAGATCCAAATAACTTACGGCTTATTTCTGTGTTGCCCACGTTAAGTAAAGTATTTGAAAAAAAAATCTTTAATCAGATGATAAGCCACTTTAGTAGTCATAAACTACTTCACAAAAACCACTTTGGCTTCACTAAGAATCGCTCAACTACTGAAGCAGGCGTTGAATTAATGAGGAATATTTTTGAGGCCTGGAAGAACTCGCAGGATGCTTTAGGTAAATTCTGCGACTTGTCTAAGGCTTTTGACTGTGCGCATCATGAAACTCTTCTCAGGAAATTACACCATTACGGAATTAGGAACAGGGCTCTCGACCTCTTGACTTCTTATCTGTCTGATAGAATTCAAAAGGTCGATGTTAATGGAAATCGATCTCCCGGTTCTAATGTGACAATGGCCGTGCCCCAGGATTCCATTGTCGGTCCATTTCTATTCCTCATATACAAGCTGTAACATAATAAACGCAAGACCTGAAAGTAGTTTGTTATAAATCGGTAATTGAATCAACAATTTTTAATGTATTTTACATTTTTTTTGAATTTGCAAAAAATGCTTTTACTCCTTCAATACCCTATAAAAAAATAAATTTATTCTTGATTCATAGCAAGAAGAAGATTCCAAACGTATTTCTCAAAACGCACACAAACACGTACAAGTTTCATAGTTAATTGGGGTATAAAAGTGCTTTAAAAAAGGGTAAAAACCTTGAAAAATTGGTTTTCGTTTTGACTTTATGAAGCAATTCTCTAATCGGGGTGTCTAAGGTCTTGCGTTTATTATGTTACACCTTTTATATAAATGACTTTTTGTCCCCTACTACGTAGGGGATAATCAGGACATTGTGCTGTTCGCGGATGATAGTGTACAAGCTGTATTGTAGACAAACAGAGCGCCTCCTTCGCCAACAAACTGTGTCGTGCAGTTTGGCGAATTTGTATATCATTCTATTCGTAACTATTTATCGAAATTAAAAAAAAAAAATATATATATATCTCTTTTATTCAAAATTAAGAGACAGCTGCTTAATCATGACGATGTGAACAACGCACTGTCTAAGTTAGTTCATTGGTTGAACATTAATAATCTTCTCCTTAATGAGAAGAAAACAAAATGTATTAAATTAACAATGCCTAATGTAAGACAGGTAGCAGCCATTGTACAAATAAATGACGTGGATTTAGACCTTGTAGAGTCAATTGTTTTTCTAGGTATCACTATTAATGCCATATTACAATGGGACACCCGTATTGAACAAATGTCTGATAGGTTAAGCTCAGTGGCATATGCCGTAAAGAAAATTAGATTATTAACTGATATTGAGATAGCTAGACTTATTTATTTGGCTTATTTTCATAGCATATGTAGAGCTGTAGAGCAATTTACAATTTGGCCCCGAGAGCTTCCCTTAAGGAAAAATTTAGAGAAATAAATATTCTAACTGTTACCTCACCTATTTATATATGAAGATTTTCTATATGTTAAAAATAATATCAGTAACTTTGAAAAATATAGCGACATTTATCATGTTAATACACGGCACAAAGATGATCTTATTGAACATTCTACTCGTCTCCACAAAATTAGAAATTCTTTCGTGGGGCAATGAATACGCTTCTACAACAAATTACCCATAGATATTTGAAACATGCCTATCAATAAGTTTAAAAAGGTAATCAAAACTAGACTGGGAAGAAAGGGAATTACAAAATTTCGGATTATCTTCACGATAAAACAGATTGGGTTTGAGCAGCTGCTTAGTCAGCTAAATAAACAACGCTGTATAATACAATTTTGAAAAAAAAAATGGTTATCAGAAAGGCCAAAGAAATTAAGTTAAAAGACTAGCCCGCTGAGTTTCTCGACGGGTCTTCTCAGAGGATGCCGCGATTCGATCCTGTGGTAGATATAATAAATGTAATAATTTTGACGTTCGTAAGTGCTTATGTATTACAGACATGTATTGCAGATGCTTATGTATTGCAGACAATACGTAAGTGTCCCGCAGGGCTTATACAAATTAAATTGTTTGAGTTTGTCAACCCAGGACCTCGTGATCGCCACCCTCCACTAGACAAATGAAGCAGTCGAGGCGAGTTGTGGCGTAGTAAAATTTCATATTTAGCCAATTAAAAAGAATATTGCCATAGAAATGTACCCACTGTTTTTAGAATTTCACAGCACGATTAAGTATGGGGTAGGTACCTCTTTCAGTTCTTGGCTGAAGTCCTCCTTAGAGTAGACTTCGTCAGGGTCGAGGCCGAGCCTGGTCATGGCCAGGCTGAGCTGTGTATAGTAGTGCTCCACCAGCTGGTGGTAGTGCGCCGCGCGGAACTGCTCGTCCGACCCAGTGAAGATGAAGTATAAAAGGTCCACTACGGGACTCCCACCCTGTAGGGTCTGGAGGTCCACTATTTTGATTTCGATTTTACCATCCTGAAACAAACCAAATAACCAGTCAAACCAGAGGGCCTAGCCAAGTGGCAAATATTTTGTATCTATTCTCTTGTCGCTGTCGACAGCGCCTTGCTTTGACCACGTGACTTTGTTTTTGTTATATGTCATTTCCATACATTTTTTTTCGTTTTCTATTAATGGAGACAGGTGGCAGTTTCATTTGGCTCATAGAGATAAGACTAAAAGCAAAGAAGGAGCGTTAACAAGATTGTATAGTATATGCACTGCTTACACTTATGTCATTTCAGTGATAAGAAAGGGGACAAATCTATCGTAATCAGTTACACTCTTGTACATTTTGTTTTGACAATAATTATTACTCGAAAACAAATAAAAAGTCACTAACAAGTCACTAGACAAACAAATATTAACCCATACATTTGCGTGGAGTCAAAATTACAAGCCATCATATTTTGAATAGAAAGTAAGTACGAACCATGTAGGAACAAAGATTATTAATTTAGTTACCTAAATGGTACCAAGGGTCTACAAAAAGTGTACCTACAGCTGAAATGGGTTTATAACTCCCTATATAGTTATAACTATATCTCTATGCTTTTAGTCTTATCTCTATGATTTGGCTACAGGCACAGAGGGCCTAGCCATGTGGCAAGCGTTTTGTTTCTATTATTTTATATTAGCGTTAACGACTGTACGACGAGTGGACTTTTCACTTGGGTACAGGGCTAGATAAACAGAAATGAATAGACTTACAAATTACCGTGATTCGTTTTCACCACGCCATCTATTGATAAAATCTTAAGTATGGTAAACAGTCCATAATTAATAAAATAGATAGCTTTAGTGGTTTTTACTGAATAGTTACAATGGCTGTTACCAAAGTTACAGGCTACGAGTCAGCGTAATCTATGCCTAATCCAGGATTTGCAGGTCAGGATCTTTTATATTTAGGATATTAAGAGTGTGTTCATTTAAATTGGTCTGCGTCATCACGAAATCTCCAGACATGGTCTCGACCAATGATATGTAAGCACTTTAGAACTTAGTCAATTTAACGTCGTTTCTGGGCACCAAGTCTGCTAATGCAATTTTAGTAAAATTGTCGTTCATTGACTTCATAATCGTTGGTTTTGACAGTTTTGATAATCTTTTAATTTAATGGTGTCCTTATGGTTTTCCATAGGCGTACCACTTAAAACATTTTTCGGTATTTGTTAATAGGACCATAAAGAATATATTAGATCACCGACTTTAGGCTTAATTGTAATTGAACGAATGTTATAGCATGTCATAATTACCTAAAATAGTAGACTTGGGGGCCTCGACCTGAGTGAGAACAAGAAAATGTAATGACATTTTCTTGTTCTGGCTCGTGGCTATGGTTTTGCATAAAAATCAAAGCTTGTGGCTATGCCAGCATGGATGGCCCAGGTTAGATAACGTGTGATAGTTTTATCGAAATATCTCATTAGTAGTCGGAAGTCTGGAATTGTGCCCGGCATAATGGCAATAGACTCACCCCTTACACCGGGACCTAAGATTGTTGGTGATACGATGGTGTACTCAAGATACCTCTGCCATCCTCGCTTGTGAAATATAGGCGAGACGTTATTTTTTTGTTTGTTGTAATCATAAATATGATTCGATCTTGAAACTGTACAATTGAAGACACATGCGTCATAAATAGTTATAAAAATAATATAACTATATATAATATAGTCTCCGTAACCGGCGAGCGTGTATGAGACGAACTATGAGAGTAGAGGAAGCCAGAGAGGTATGTAAGGAAAGAGCCTGTTGGAACTCTGTACTCTCTGCCTACCCCGTAAGGGATCTGGCGTGATGATATTTATTGTGATGATATAGATAGAGATAGATAGAAAAATAATATTAATGCATATTCATAATGACATGGAGTTTTATCGTGATAACGATTAAAAATATGTTTGCTGGTTTGCCTTGTCACTATATTTAATGTTATCATGATTTTTGTGATATAATGCGTACTTATCATAATATTTAATGTTTTTTTTTTAAATTTGGTATAAAATTGACATGTCAATCAAAAGTATTATCTGAGTGCATTAAAAAGTTAATACAATGGAATGCTTTGTTTCTTTATCTATGTAATAATCATTTGATGGTATGGTTACTCATATATAGAAATAGGCGAACGTAACGTTACGTACACGGACTCATTTATGTAATTCAGAAATTAGTTTAATTTACGAGAAAAAAATAGGTAAATCTAAACATAAGACTAAAAAGTATAAAATAATAAACTGGATAAGTGCAAGTCCAACTTGACTTGCGCTCTGAGGGTTCCGTACCGGTTTCGGTTTCGGCCAGTTTCGGCGCAAAATTGTAGTTTCGGTTTCGGTAGAAAACCAGCCGAAACTAGGGCCGAAACCAAAAGTACTTCGTAAGCTTCCGGGTTGCTTTCGGGCACTATAGACGAGTGTCGGAATGATTGTAGTAGTCTAGGCATGACGATTTATTTTAATAAAATCTATCATTAAATTAATTTTAATTGATTGCACTGGAATCGATTTTCTTGTTTGACCCTGTTGGATTTGTCTTGATTAGTACGTACAATATTTTAGATATTATTGATTTCTGGACACAAAAAACTGCTTCATTGAACATAAACTATTTGAAACTAGAAACTAGCAAAATATCATTATTATTACTATTTATTACAATAATTTCCTTAAAAGTTTCGGTTGCAGCAAAACTGACAGACATACTTATATGTATACAGATTAATTATGAACCTCCTTTTTTTGGCGTTTTACAGTATGGTACCCATACTGTAAAACGCCAAAAAAAGGAGGTTGATCAAAATTGATGAAAAAAGGTAGGTTGATCAAATAAATCAATCTACATATTCGTATTATTTGTCATCAAGGAGTCCCCTGATGTATTTTCAAACCCCAATCCAAAAATTAAAATGGAGCCTGGAGCTACGCTAAGCCCAACGCAAAAAAAAAAAAATCATCAAAATGTTTCATAAACAAAAGGTTACCTATGCCTCGTCAGTCTATTGGCGAATAATGTGGGTAGGTCCTGAGTTTGAATCCCAGGTCGGAAGAAATGTAATTTCTAAGTACAGTCATTCTGGAATTCCAGATTGGTACTGCAAATATTTCCTTTTTATATTATATATATATATATATATATATATATATATATATAAGAAAACCAGTAATGAAAACCTGTTTAAAAAAAATAACGCATCTATATTTCTCTAGCGGGGGTGGTTGTGGTGTACTGAGTAGGTATTGTACACCCACATTACGCTCACGATGTTACGTCCTAATGTAATGTATGTCGACGAATTAACTGTCGAGGCGACCCTTTGCCTATGTTTTTTAAAAAAACCCAGCCCTTACTAGGATTTATTCCTATCGTAGGGTGCGTACGAAAATTCACATAGACAAATACCCAGACCGAAACAAATAGTTGTGGGTCTCACAAAGATTTGTCCCGTGCGGGATTCGATCCCGCGACTATACGACACAGCGTGCGGCTTAAGACCTTAACCACTGCGCTAAATCGTCCGTCACTACTGTAAACGTATTTCGGCTGAAGATGATGAGAATTAAATAAAAGCGTATGAGTTATTCTTGTTAAGTACAAATTATTTATGATACATTTCTAGATTTCCTAAAGTCTTAAATCATTATGTATATAAATTTCATGGCTATTTTACTACTAGCTACTTTGTCGGAAAGTAATAATTGTTAACTACACTTATTTCGATTTATAGGAGGGTTGTTTATCATCTTTTTTCACCTACACGTATTTCAATGTTTATACGTATCTTTATCGGAGTTCAAACTGTACGCCCAAAAAAATCTCTATAATAGTTACACATTTCAAGGTCGCCTAGAAGAGATTGTCTTTTAGCGATCAGACTTGCTTTTGAGCTACTAAATCAACTTTGACGTCATTTTAATGTCTTCGTTATCAATGCACAATAAAGAGTTATTTACTTCTATAAGAAGAAGAATACTTTGTAGAATAGTAGCCTATAACAATTTAGACATATCTATATAACAAAAGCTACTCATTACATATATACTAGCGACTCACATCACGTTTCCTGTGCATCAAGTTGCTAGGTCTGTAGTCGCCGTGACCCAGTACTGCTGCTTTAGTTGGCTTGTAATACTCCAAGAATAAGTTTGGATCACAAGAGTCAGTATAAGCTCTCAATTTCTCTCTATTTTCTTCCCTTATGAAACTCACAGCCCTGTCCATCACAGTCTTGAAATACCCGGCTAAGTCTCCCATTTTATCCCAATCGAATTTCAAATCATCCACTCGTTCCTGAAACTCATCGGGATGTCGTTTTCCGTAGGCAAATGAAAGTGCGTGCATCTTTGCCAGTTCTTCCATAGCCGAAGACGCGTAAGGCCAGTCGACCGACTTAAACCTGTCGTATGCGCAGTATCCTTGCACAACCAAATCCTCAAGCACTATCGTCTCCTCATACTCCTTGGGGTTGCAGCCGTAAAATTTGGAAAACAATAATCTATGCTCCATAGGAACTTTGCTGTCTTCTTGCAGTTGATAGTAAACATTAACTAGTTTCGTGTACACGAATCTTTCTGTATCGTAAAATTTCGGCGACTGCGAGCGCATCTTCTCCCCTATAGCGGCGACTTTGGCAAACAAATTTAATTCATTATTTTTATCTTTTATTTTCGCTGTGTATAACTGAGATGTATAATTAGCACCACCGCTGGATATTTCGTCGATTTTTATATCGTAGTTGTGGAAGTTCTGTTCGTTTGCGATGTTCGCGAGTAAATTTTTAAAGTGTGGCGCGACCGACATAGTTGGTTTAGATAACGACACTGCGAAGATTTATAGCGATTGTCTAATTGAATAAATTTATAATGGCACGCGTGCTGTTAGGTCTGAGACCCTGCTTATACTGAGATTCTTGACGTACAAGTTTGTCGTGAACTTAGCCGAGTTTGTTGGTAAACTAATCCGTCATGCATTGGGGATTAACCACCTGATATTATTTATTGGTGTATACGTGTTTATTTGTATGAGTGTCCTGTTAAGGGCCTATCGCCATAAAAACGTGTTATTTTCTCCATGCATTTCAAGAAGTATATAGACAAGAAACTTAATATTTAGATATGATTTTTGACTACGTATTCTAGAATCTGGTCAAAAAAATGTACGATGAAACGAAATTTTCTCGATACAAAAAAAAATGAAGTCTAGTCTATTGCTTTACATTTTCTGATTCCTGCCTCATTGGTCTAGTGGCAAAGCACATCGCTTTGTGATCACGAGGTCCTGAGTTCAAATCCTAGGTCGGACAAATGTAGATTTTCTAACGAAAAATACCCAGTATAAGTCCGGAGTCTGGAATTGTGCCCGGTATATGGCAATAGGCTCGCCCCCTATTACATGGGGCCTGACATCGTCGACGAACCGTGGGTGTACTCAGTACACCTCTGCCACCCCCGTTTGGGGAATATAGGCGAGACGGTGTTTTCTGATTCCAACGCGAAAAACTTAAGACTAGTCAATAGAATTTACTTAAAACATAGCGAATAATTATAGCAAAGTTCTTGTTAATTTGTTTTTGCACATACGTCGTTTATTTCCGAGCGCCCGCTCAATATATAGTCGAATAAGTGGCAGTTCAAGGTACGGCAATATCTTTCTTGCTTATAGAGGTTTCTCACTAACCCGAGTTTCTAGCTTATAGAGGTCCAGAAATGGCTAAATAAACGATACAGTAAATATGCGTTGAATAAATGTCGACTCCTCTTAATATTTCCGTGTCCTTCAGAGCACTAAAACTTTATAGTGTCTTTTGATTTGATAATTTTATAATAGGTGGATTCTGGTAGACTCAAACTGAATTTTACTACGCGATTTTCCTCACTCAAACGCATTTACGATTTGAAGTTTTTCACTTATAGATAACACTTGGAGTTTTCTTTCAGACACGAGGTAGGAACGAACCTTTCTTCGCTATTGATATTACTCAACTGCAGTAAGGTAGTAACATTGATAAAAGTAAGGGCCAAATGTGCACATAGACAATGTAAGTACATAAGTACACCAAAATTTTAAAAAACATAAACAGTATGGCTGCTATTTATGACTCATTGTGAAATTCAGAGAAATTTAACAATGTGTCATAAACATAAATAAATAACAAACGCAAGTGTGCGTACATGCTCGACTGTCGCTTATAGAGTTATAGATAAGTCTCAGTTATAGAGGTCCACGCACAAATATCTGAGGGTCCACGACTCTCTCTTATAGAGGCTTCTATTTCTTATACATAGGGGTTTTAGAGGCTAAAAATGCCGGGACCAGGCAATTACTGTCGCTTAAAGGGTTTTCTCGCTTACCCAGTTCTTACTTACTCAGGTTTGGCGTATCCCTTATTATTAATTTGTAAAGTTATTGCATCACTGCCACTCTCCCAGTCAATATAAGTCTGAATTACACAATCCAACACTGACTTAGGGTTATTTACATCTTTAATTATTTATTTTAAACAAAAATATTATGATTTTAGGTGTAACTAAATTATCTATGTAGGTATCAAATTGGTAAATAAGTAAATGACGTGACGTAGATAATATCTATCTATCTATCTATAACCTCACGCCAGATCCCTTGCGGGGTAGGCAGAGAGTACAGAGTTCCAACAGGTTCTTTCCTTACATACCTCTCTGGCTTCCTCGACTCTCATAGTTCGTCTCATACACGCTCGCCGGTTACGGAGACTCTTGACTTTTCCATCAGATAAGACTCGGTTTATTTGGTCGTGGTAAGATAGTCTAGGTCTTCCCCGGTACATGCATCCTTCCACTTTCACATTGTATATCTGTTTTGTCATTCTTTCCTCTGGCATTCTTTCTATATGCCCGAACCAACGGAGCATGCCCTTTCTCATCTTTACACCGATACTATCTTTCATACCTACTCGCTGTCTTACTATGCTGTTGCTAATGCGGTCGATCAGCTTCACTCCGCACATCTTCCGCAGAGCTCGCATTTCTACCGCATTTATCCTACTTTTATTCTCCTTCTTACATACCCAGCTCTCGCTACCATATAACAGCGTTGGGACAAGAACTCCGTTATGTATGGCCAGCTGCGCCTTATGGCTTAAGTGCCGGCTCCCGAGTAGCTTTCCCATCGCACCATTCACTCTGTTCCCTGCACTCACTCTTCTCTCTATGTCAGCGGTGTATTTCCCATCCTTACTGAAGGCGCATCCAAGATATACAAACGTAGATAATAAATAGTAGTTAATGAATAATTAGTATTGATGTGTACCTACAATTAAAATATATTAGTTAAATTTAGCCATTATGATAACAACAAGTATGCTAAAAGTATGTAGCTCTGCGTTGGAAGCCTTAAGCCCTAGAGAGCATTTTTTACATTTTTTTATATTTCAAATCATGAAAGAAATCTATTTAGAGTGCTTTTCAGCACCCATGCTCACTGGAGGACTGGTAATGAGCGGTGTTTCACGTTCCGGGATTCTTTCAAAATATAGTTTTATTCCATTATACTAAAACATTAATTTATCGCCCTGTGTTTTATAGATTAAACATTTTTATTAATTCAGTTGTATTTCATTTTATAAAATAGTTTTCTATAACATATTTTGTAGTCGATAAACTGTGAAACTACTGAACTGATTTTAATCATTCCTTCTCCTTGTGTGTGTGTGTGTGTGAATGATGTACGCTGTTGGCCGCGAGGCCTTTACAGCTTCACCGGACTTAAAGGCGAGCGTGCAACCACTACGCTCTAGCCAGCCAGAAGGGCAAGAGGCGACATACTCGAGGGCGCCTCGAAGAGGTGCCCTCGGTTGGGACAGTCGCTGTAGGGGGACGGGTGCACTACTAAGTGCACCGGTCAACCGCCGGCTATGGGAGGGGATCTACTACTACGTCGTCGTCGTCGCCCGTATTCTGAGCGGAAAGAAGGGATGACAAAGCATCGGGGGGGTCGGTGAGAACATGTCGCGGCCGGCGGTGGCGGCAGGGGTCGGGGGGGAGATCGTAGTCGGCGGTGGCTACGATTAACGGATTCGCATGGGTAGATGCGTTCGCGAAGTGACGTGTTGACGCCTTTTTAATAAAGGCGCGAATAGGTTCGAGACCTAGATCGGAGTGGAGGTCGACGTTCCGTACGAACCAGGGGGCTCCTACGGCTTTACGGAGGAAGCGGTTTTGAACCACTTGGAATTCCTTCTCCATCAATAAGCTACATTATCAAGAAGAAGCAGCATAGACGGATGTACGAAATGCACATTATTTTAGATACTGGTAGGTATGTATTTTTTTAATTATGGCAACCCAGTCACAAATGGCCGATACACACGATAGGCCGCTCTGTGGATACACTGTTATACTATATTTCAAATATATGAAAACCTTATTTATGATTGGATATGCCTCAAACAACCGGTAGGTGGCGCTGTTGTCGCCAGAGTGCGAAGCCGGAGTAATGAATATAGTCTTAATTAGAATTCAATCATTACACAATAATACGTGTTGTAGGATCCGCTGGCCCCTTAATTATAATGTACCGTAAATGTACAGATGTGTTAAATAATAAAATACATCGATGGAGGATCTTTTTCGCGCGTTTCGTATAATGTTTCATGTTAAGTTGGGATGATTCACAATTATATAGATATTGTTTATAGTTACGTAAAATCTAAACTTGGCAAATTTTTACAGATGAGTAATTATATATTATCTATACACCGTCACACCTATATTCCTTAAGCGGGGGTGGCAGTGATGTACTGAGTACACCCACTTTTCACCAACGATGTTAGGTCCCATGTCATAGGGGGCGAGCCTATTGCCATATGCTATATTCCAGACTCCGTACTCATAATGGGAATTTTCCGTAAGAAAAATTACATTTGTCCAACCCAGGACCTCGTGTTCACAAAGCGATGCGCTTTGCCACTAGACCAACGAGGCATATTATCTATAGTGTTATAAAATGCTTACTCTATAAATATCATATATAGAAATGCATAATGAGTAACCAGTGCAAATTAAACCTTAATTCAGAATCACTCTGTTTAGATATCAACATTGCGCGTTCGTATTTGCAAAAGTGAACGGTTACCAAGAAATATAAATCTTAATACATGTACTACGTACATGAAGTTGCTTTCACTGTAATAGTACGTTCGCATATACTGTCCCACTAGTGGGCAAAGACTTCTCATAAATTGAGGTGAGAGAGAATAGGTCATAGAGTGCAAATTCAATGGCAGTCGCGCGCAGACATATTTTTGAAAATATGTCTAAACCTAACCTTGATATTTTTGAAAATCAAATCTGTAAATACATTAGAAGTGTCAAAAATATCCTTCATCGAACACATGTATTTATCTATCTATATCATCACGCCAGCTCCCTCTCGGGGTAGGCAGAGAGTACAGAGTTCCAACAGGTTCTTTCCTTACATACTTCTCTGGCTTCCTCCACTCTCATAGTTCGTCTCATACACACTCGCCGGTTACGGAGACTCTTGACTTGCCCTTCAGCTAAGACACGGTCTATTTGGTCATGGTAAGATAGTCTAGGTCTTCCCCGGTACTACATCCTTCCACCTTCGCATTGTATATCTGTTTTGTCATTCTTTCTTCTGGCATCGAACACATAGTTAGTATTATATGTAATAGTATCTTCTCTTCTTGCAATTTCATACGTTTTGATTTTAATTCTTAGCACTCACACGATAAGTTTATTATCGCTCTTTCGCTAAATACTGTTTATACTGAATGTACATATTATGGTTTGCAATATAGATCTTTACTATAAATTGAATTGTTTAATATCCACCGATTGTTAATTGTGTTGTATATCAATAAAAATTAATAAATAGACAATTATACAAAGTAGGATATTTTTAAAAACATAAGTAAGAACCGGGTGTTTGACCTTAAACCTAATAGAAACACGATAGCTGTAGCCATAGACTAACTTTATTACGAAGTTAAATTACATACATAAAATACATAGACAACTAACATAGAATACTACTGCATTAAGATACTGGCGCTAGTAGTATTAAGAATAGGATTACATTTGATATATTTTAACATCTCCTCTTATCAAAATAATCTAATATCTATGTAATAACAAATGAATATAAACTACACCTAAACAATACTTTGAGCGCCTAACTTTTTAACATAATAGTAATGTTTCAAACTACCTTATCCTTTCGTTAACAAGTCAGCAGGCATTTCAGTAGTTGGCAGATGTACAATCTTTACTAAGTTATTAGTAACAGTTTCCCTAACAAAGTGGTGCCCTACATCTATGTGTTTAGATCTCTTGTGGTATAATGGGTTATCAGATAACTTCTGAGCCCCTTGGTTATCATTGTATATAAAAATAGTGTAATTACAGTTTATAATTTCAGATATTTTTTTTTTAAATATATAGCCTCCTTACAAGCTTCACTTATTGCCATGTACTCGGCCTCGGTACTGGACAATGCTACTGTCGGTTGTTTTCTGCATTCATATAATATTACAGTACCAGACAATTTAAAGCAGAAACCTGTATAAGATCTTCTGTCAATAGTTTTGATTGATGCCTAATCTGAGTCTACAAATCCTTCAAAGTTTTTATTATCATTTGTAAACATTAAACCATAAGACTTAGTTTTATTCAAATATTTTAACACTCTCTTTGCATGTTTCTAGTGAACTGCAGTAAAACAATTGTTAAATTGACTAAAATAGCTGACACTGTAACTGATATCTGGGCGTGTAAGTATGGACAAATACATAAGACTTCCTATCAGTTGCTGATAAGGATATTGTTTCCAAACATTCTCTGACTTATCCAACTTCAAATTACATTCAATAGGAGTATCAACAACATTACAGCTTGACATATTAAACTTATTTAAAATATGTTCTACAAAATGCTCCTGATCTAATGATATACAACCATTTTTATATATTTTTACTCTCATACCTAAGCATTTTTTCACTTGACCTAGACCTTTAGTTTTGAAATTTGAGAATAAAGTATGTTTCAGTTCATCTGTCAATGCCTTGCTACTGGAAAATATGAAAAAAACATCAACAAACACAGTTATTAAAATTTGTTCCTTATTTACCTTTTTACTATATAAACATGGTTCCAATTTAGACTTAATATAGCCCTGGCTTAACAAACAATCATCTACTCTCTTATTCCACTGCCTTGCAGATAGTTTAAGACCATAAATTGCATGTTTTAATTTGAGTACACTGTTACTCTGACATTCTAAATTAGGTGGTACTTGGATATAAACTGTTTCCTCTAGGTAGCCATTTAAAAATGCAGTGTTTACATCAAGATGAGTAATTTCGAAATTTAACTTTACACTTAAAGCAAATAACATTCTCAAAGTTGAGTGTCTTAATACAGGTGAGTACGTTTCTTTATAGTCTACATATTCAAAGCCCTTAGCGACTAAACAAGCACTATATCTCACATTATTATCACTTTGAAATTTTCTTTTGAAAACCCACTTGCATTGAACCACTCTATCTGCTTCCTTGTCAGTAACCACTTTCCAGGCTCGGTTTTCTTCAAAAGCTTTTAACTCTTCTTTCATAGCCTGTCTCCACATCTCACTTTCAGCACCATTCATCGCCTCCTCATAAGTGGTTTCTTTGTCGCAAGTGCCCAACTCGTCTACAACACAGAGGTTTGTAACACCATACCTCGTAAACTGGTTTTCTGACACGCTTGTTGCTTGCTATGGGTACTTCATCTGCGCCGGAATCATTTTCTTCTCCACATAGCGTATGGTAGGAGTCATCTGATGTTGAGCTAGAACTTGATGTGTCACATATGTAAGTAGGGTCATTTTTATCCAATAAAGTATCATTCATTTCAACTGTTTCTTCTTGATCTGATAGTTGATCTTGCTCTTTGTTTCCTTCTTGTACTACAATCTTAGCCATTTCAGTATCTTTTTCTTTCTTTTCCATTATAGTTACATCTCGGCTAGTAGTAACTTTTCTTGTTTCAGGATTGTATAACCTTTTGTATTTTCTGGATAGCCAATCAAAATAGATTTAACAGCTTGCTTATCCCATTTTTGTCTCTTAATCTTGGGCACATGCACCATTACAGGACTACCGTACACTCTTACATGACTGAGATCGGGTTTGTTCCCTGTCCATTTCTCAAATGGTGTCACATCACCTAGATCTGAAGCCGGCAACCTATTTTTTAAGTATTCAGTGCCTCAGCCCAGAAATTCTTATTTAAATCAGCCTCAAAGAGCAAACATTTTGCACGTTCAACCACAGTCCTATTGAACCTCTCGCAAAGACCATTTTGTTCTGGAGTATATGGATTAGTTTTCTGATCGTCAATACCTGATGCCTTCAAGAATGTTTCCATCTGTTGTGAGCAATATTCTCCTCCATTATCTGTTCTAAGACTTTTAACTTTGTTTCCAGTTTGCTTTTCAACCATACTCAGAAATTCTTTAAAAAACAATAACACTTGGTTTTTCTCTTTCAAAAAATAAAAAAATGCCATTCGGCTAGCATCATCCACAAAAAGAAGGAAATACTTTGCTCCCCCAATGGATTTTGTCTCCATAGGATCACATAAATCTGAGTGCACAACTTCTATGAATGTTTCACTTCTGTGGTTTGAAGACGGGAATGGTAAACAAACTTGTTTTGCTTCACAACACACCTCACAGCTGGCTTTTGTTATATCCGCCTTTTCTTTGTAGACTCCCCCTACATCCCCCCCGACCCTGCCGCCACCGCCGGCCGCGACTTGTTCTCACCGACCCCCCCGATGCTTTGTCATCCCTTCTTTCCGCTCAGAATACGGGCGACGACGACGACGTAGTAGTAGATCCTCTCCCATAGCCAGCGGTTGACCGGTGCACTTAGTAGTGCACCCGCCCCTCTACAGCGACTGTCCCAACCTCTAGAGTCTAGAGTATGTCGCCTCTTGCCCTTCTGGCTGGCTAGAGCGTAGTGGTTGCACGCTCGCCTTTAAGTCCGGTGAAGCTGTAAAGGCCTCGCGGCCAACAGCGTACATCATTCACACACACACGCTCCATTTTGCATTTTTTTCAGGTCAATGCTGTTGATATGTGCCGGTCTTCTATGCCATTGCCTTGCATCTGTGTTGTGAACTGCCGTTGCTGCAAGCAACTTCTCTGACTTCACTGTGTTTAATTTGTACACTCCATTATGTAGATTTGCTTTTCCTATTAGCACATTCTGTTGGTTACGAATATAAGAAGCGTTTTTATTTAATGATACTTTGTTTCCGTTTGCAATCAACTGGCTAACTGATAATAGATTAGCTGTGAGGTTAGGAATGCACAAAATGTTTCGCACCGATATGTCAAACTGAGAATCTTTCACACACGTCGTAATCCGTGTGTCACCTGTACACATTACTGGCATTGACATTTTATTTGCAACAACTATCTCTTTTATTTCGTGTACTTCTCGAATTTCAAACAAACTTTCTCGATTCGTCGTCATATGGGTACTCGCGCCACTGTCTATGTACCAATCATCTGTGCAGAATTCTCCATTCAGAAAAGCTACACTAAGGGCACCTGCTTCTTTTATTTTCACAGTGCATTGGTTTTTATAGTGACCAAACTGCTTGCACTTGTTACATTTTATTTGTTTACCACTTGCAGTTTTGACGTTTTGTTCGTATTTGACGTTTGCTTTGACTTGCTTGCAGTGTTGCCATTTCTCGTTGGTTTACTCGACCAAAATGCAGATTCATCTCCACTGCTACCAACATCACTAGTCATATCGAGAAGTTTCGTTTTAATGACGTTAGAGCTTACGGTTAAACCAGAATGTTCTATAGACATTATCATGGGTAAAAACTTTTCTGGTAGACCCACCAAAAGCAATGATCCGATCCATTCTTCATTGATTTCGAATCCTGTACCTTTCAACCGTTGCACAGTTTCCACCTGAGTCACGTAATTTGTCATCGTCTCACAGTTTTCAAGACGAATATTTATCAATGTCCGTAGTAAACTGATTTTTCTGGAGAATCCTTTGTCATCGAATAACTGCTTTAACTTGTTCCATACAGTCGTAATAGTGTTTTCATTTTTTATATGCACATATAACTAAGGATCTACGGTCATCACAAGTTTGGCTTTCGCTTTTCTTTGTTCTGCTTCACTCAAAGCCGACGAAATGTCGTCTATATCGACGCCTTCTAACACCAGAAAATTCTTGACGGCAAATTACCAATCATCATAATTTTCTCTTCCTTTCAATTTAGGCACATTTATTATGTAACTCGAGGTCGACATTTTGAGAAATAACACTTTTAATACTCAGAATTATTTGGAAAATTTGCCTGGGCCCGTAACCTAATAGAAACACGATAGCTTTTGCCATAGACTAACTTTATTACGAAGTTAAATTATATATATAAAATACACAGACAACTAACATAGAATACGACTGCAATAACCTCTATGCTCACTTAGTTACAAATTTGTCCCTACCAAAGTCATAAACCTTATACTCACTAAGTTACAAATTAGTCCCCAAATACTGCTGGTTTAAGAAGTCCATTCTAGTATGAACACGTGATCTTGTAGACATACAGTTTGTTCGGACGATAGATGGCGGAGTTTATATAAATAATAATAATATCAGCCTATACTGCCTCGGCTTTCTCTCCCAAATCGTGGTGAGAGAGATTAGGTCATACTCCACCACGCGGACCCAGTGCGGATTGGTGGAGGCAGGTTTGTGGCCACCTGCTGTTGGAACTTATCAAGCCGCCTTTAAGGCTTCCAACTCGGCTTAACGACTACCACATTAAGTGGTAACCGGGACCAACGGCTTAACGTGGCTTCCGAAGCACGCAGACGCTCGAATATGAAAATGCCACAAACGGTCACCCATCTCAGGCCGACCGAGTCGAACGCTGCTTAACCTTGGTGATCGGTAAGAACACCGCGGTCGCACAGCGCTACGAGCGCCTCCGCGGCGGAGTTTACGTTCTTTATTTTGGTGTATAATACTTGTCATAAATCGTCTGTGAGCGTCGGCCATTCATTTTTCAAAACTCGTTAGGAAAGACGCGCGTCAACAGTTTTTACGAAAAAATACAAAAAATTATTTCGATTAGAAGGTGAGTGAATTATGTAATAACTGTATTATAGAAATATGTATTGGACGTTCAGGTAAGTTATTTTATATAATTTGAATAGAATGTGCAATAAAATATTAGTGTTTTTTTTTCATTTTCATTGTAATGGTAACGGTTTTTTTTGCGTTCAGAGTGTTTTGCCGAGTATATTTTGATGTAAATAAACATTTGTTTGTGATATGAGTGGCATTGTAATCCTAAAATAATATCCTTTTTTATATTTTTGCTTATGTTTTAGTTTGAAAACCACACATTTTTGTAAATATGTGCTTTTATTTGTAAATGCGCGATAGGTACGACCGCCATTTTTTCATACAAAATTGTACTTACTTTGAACATTGTGTTGTTTGATTATTTGTTTGAAATGCATAATACTAAATATTTCAGAGCAATATATCAGTATTCCGCTATATAATATCTTGTTTTATTTCACCTAAACACCATCCCCGTATGAGTATAGGAGACGAAAAAGAAACTAGGTGCAAACTAGATGACTTTCACATTTTACCTCATTTATCTTTTTCTGTTGATTATTTATCTATTTCAATATAAGTTACAATAAGATAAGTATATTTTCTTCAAACTTATTTAATGTTTTTATCTATAAGTTTCAAGATCATAAATTACTTGATAGTACAAAAGGTATCTTGCCATCTTACCATCAGAAAAAGGCCTTTCTTCTCTAAGGCGTTATGGGCGATTATTTTGTTTAAAAGACATAAAACTAGATATGCAGATTTTTTTAGCTACTTATCCTAGATTACAAAAAGCATAACTTGTTATTCCAGAGTAGCGTAATATTTTCTAAAAAAAAATATTTTCGTTAACACCTATTATTTTTTCTCGTATGTATATTTTAGTCTGAAAATGTAATTGTTTAGGGTGATGAATCAAATAAATGTATATACAAATAAGACACAGTAACATCATAGATGAAAATACTTTTTATTTCAAGTCAAAACATTATGTAGTTTTTGAATTATCGTCGTTTTTATAAACCACGGCAAATTTCTGACCACGCGGTTGCGACCTTAATGAGTATAACGTCTTTCGTCGCGGGTGGAGCAGAAGGGTTAAGATACTGGTGCTAGTAGTATTAAGAATAGGATTATATTTGATATATTTTAACAAAACCTATATTGAATTACTTACATCGGAACTCCTGTACATCAGATTGCTGACTCTATAGTCGCCATGCAGAATGGCAGTTCTCTTTGATGATCCAAAGTATTTCACTAGCACTTCCACTTTCCCTTGATCTAGGAACCTTTTCAGACTATCTCTGTTGTTTTCCCGCGTACCTTTAACTGCAGTAGAAACAATATGCTCCCAGTATTTCATCATCTGATTATCATCTACTCTCTCTTTCTCAATTTCTTTCAAAAACTTTTTAAAATCTTCAGAGTAAAACTTCTCGTATGCGAACGACAGAGCGTGCATTTTTGCCAACTCATCAACAGCTCTTTCAGCAAATTTCCAGTCTATCGACTTTAATCTGTTAAATGGGGTAAACCCTGCAGCCGTTAAATTCTCAATAACAATCGCCTCTTCGTATTTAGTAGGGTTACTATCGTAATATTGTGGGAATTTCAGCTTGTGCTCCTCAGAAATTTTAAGTTCGTTTTCTATGTTTTCATAAATGTTAGCTAATTTAGTGTAAGCTAAACGTTCTGTATCGTATATTTTGGCCAAAACTGGAGGTCTTTTCTTTTCACTAAGGCTGGAAATTTTCGTGAACAACTGGAGGTTAGGTTTGTTTACCTCGCTGACTGTCACATAATACAGTTTAGAGGTGTGATTTGCGCCTCCGGTTGAAACAGGTTCCACTTTCACATCGTATTTCACATATTTCTGTGTGTTTGCGATTTTTTCGATTAAATCGAGCAAAATTTTATCAACGTCTGCCATGACTTACGGTAATCAAGGATACTGTCGGATATGTCGAGCGGGCGCTAAAGTATGAAGATTACAAGTGCTAAGGCTAGCACGACTATATTGACTTTAGCCTAACGCTATCAAGGTGTTATGCTATCCTTTTCACACTTCAAATTTATTAAATAAGTATGAACATGACAACTCGTTTTCTTGATAATGTTACGACAATATCAAATGGCATGTACTTAGCCTTCAATGTCACGGGATAAACAAAGGCAAATATTTATAAATAACGTCGAACAACATAAGGTCGCGACATTTATCGCCCGGTTCTAAAATAAATATGATCGACCATTTATGGAAATAAACAGTATAATAAACTGTCCCACCTATATTTTCCAAGCAGTTCGTCAATGATTGGGTCCTGATTTATAGAGGTGAGCCTATTCATTTCCAGATTTCGGACTGCTATTGAGATTTTTTCGGCTGGAAAACCACACTTACCGACTTAAGATTCGAGCACAGGATTTTATAGTCTCTAAGTAAAATAGGAGCTTCTCGGTTTATTGGAACCAGGATTTCCTGTAAAGGGAAGTTTTTGTTCTTTATTCAATGTAATTATTTATTTCAGTTACTCGGTCACGTCCGACACCAAGGGGGTGCAGGCAGGGGTAGCAGAGGTATACTGTGTACACTCACTTTTCGCCGACGAGGTTCGGTCCCATGATAATTGAAATTTTGATCGAAGTACTACATTTTTCCGACTAGGATATGAACCCAGGATCTGAAGATCATAAAAAGCATTATTCGCGACGAGACCAACGAGGCAGTCTGAAATGAATTACTCACGTACCTCACAAACTCTATGAAAATGAAAAATGGAATGAAAAACCTCTCCTTATTTTTCTTCTTAACTGCATTCAGAGCTATCTTCGCCATGTTGTCTAACAAACTCTACATTGCTTTCAAAGTCCGGTCTTGCTTTGTATCCTTCAAACTCTTCGGGGTAGTAAACTAAATGAGCGAACGAAAGAGCATGTAATTTGGCCAGCTCTCTAATAGCTGCCTCCGCGTAATCCTATTTCATGGGCTTAAACCTATAAGAAACATATCCTTTGTTTACCAGATTCTTCAATACTATTTTTCCCACTTCAGAAGCGTGGCAGCCGTAGACCTTCATAAATATCAGTCTATCTTAGATTCTATCATATATCTTCTCTAGTTCAGTATACGCAAATTGTTCTGCCATATAGATTTTTAAAATCCTTATGTTCCGCATCTCCTAACAACTGTACGCGGCAGCCATCAGCAGACTTGATGGCTGCCTTCGTCAATGCAGTCAATGTTTACCGTCGAAAGGCTAAGAAGAAGAATTTCCTTTTCCTGCATCACTCCAACTTTGGTGAATAGATGCAGGTCGGTTTGGATCTTCCTTTGACTGTTACTGTGTAGAGTTTTGATGTGTAGTTAACTCCGCCGCTGGATACTTCGTTGATAATCAATTCGGGGTCGTAAAAGCCTTTTTCCTCGGCTATCCTTGTCAGTAAAACACTAAGTTTATCTGTAATATGTGCCATCTTTCTGTCCTTACTGAGTACTAGTGTCGACTGTGTTTAATACACAGTCAGTCTATTGTATGACTAGATCATGCGATTTTTACATGCACATGCTGTTAGGTTCCACGTTAGCTATAAGTGGAGAATACGTTGATTAGAATTGTAGGTACTTAGCTATAAATAGTCAATACTTAGATATAGAAGTACTTAGCTATAAAAATAAAAGATACTGAGTTCTAATATTACACATGAAATAAAAATATTTTTCAGATTTTATCGCGGTTTATTTTTGATTTTTAAGTTCCCGACGTTTCGAGTGCTATGCAGCACCCATGGTCACGGGAAGGACTGAGGTGCTAGGCGTCTTAAAGGCAAAGTTGTTCCAGGGTACCCTCAAACTTCTTAATTATTTTTGTTGGTTCGATCTATGCAAAATGAGCTCACGGTGTCTTGAGGTCTTGCAGTGTTATGCTTGTTTTTGGATTTGATTATATTAATTACCGGATCGCAAGTCAATGGAAGCACCCAGCCATGTTCTCTATTGAAATTAGTATGTTTTTTAATTTCAATAGCCTCGCGAACCATCCTTGGTAGGAATCGGTGTTCTTTCGCGAGGATTTGTGGTCTATCAAATCTGATGTTATGAGTGCGGTCAAGAACATGTTCACAGACTGCAGACTTCTTTACCAAGCAAAGCGTAACACTGCAAGACCTCAAGACATCGTGAGCTCATTCTGCGTAGATATAACCAACAAAAATAATTTATTAGTTTAAGGGTATCCTGGAACAACTTTGCCTTTTAGACGTCTAACACCTCAGTTCTTCCCGTGACCATGGGTGTTGCATAGCACTCGAAATGTCGGGAACTTAAAAATCAAAAATAACCCCGAGATAAAATCCGAAAAATTGTTTTATTTCAATATAAAAGATAATTTGAAAACCAAGGTTACGTTAAACTTGTCATAATAAAAACGATAAGTGTAATTTGAACGACCTACCCATAGTCACACCAAGTTGTCGCACGGGTGTGACAACGAATAAAATACATTGTTCTGTGTTCATATATGATTTGCCCTAGAACCAACAGCAATGAAAAAATGATTGCATGATTTCAAATCACTTATTAATTATTTTCATGTATTTAATATTACACAGACAAGCGGGAGAACGACATTATTGCAAAAGAAAGTATTAGATTTTGAGGTTATAACTTAGTAGCCAACAATACATCTGTAAATTCGTTATGTTAAAATAAATTAGCAATAATCGAATCGATTAAGGTTGAATGATATCGATTGAATATAACCGATTGATTGAAATCTTCAGCTGCAATTTGATAACAACGTTGACATGCGGTAAAGATATCGGCGACTTCGATTTAAGTACTTACAATACTTTAAACATTTGTTTTGGATTGCAAATTGCCCGTTAGTTACGGAGATTTGCCACTACCAGAATAAAATAGATGAATAACACAACAATCACATTTTTGTTGGTTCTGGGGCAATTTTCGACGATGTCCTTTATCTACCCATAGTCACACCATAATAATTATAAGTAATTTAATTTACACACCGGTGTGGCTATGCGTAATACCCATAGTCACACCGGTGTGACTATACCTAAAATAATATTTTTTAAAAACAAGAATATAGTTAGGACACGGCGGAGACTTGCTTAGTTGGCCAGCTACAGCCTCCTTCCAGCTCCATCATCAGACTCTGACCACCTCTGTAGCCTATAGAATTTGTCAAGGCAAACCTAACTAGGTCAAACACGATGACTCTAGTTTGTTTAGTTGAGAAATTCCTATAGCCAGCTTTATGGTACATTATTAATGCATTATCTTGGTGTCAGGTGATTTTCGTAGGGTGATTTTTTACCAAAATATCTATCTTAACATAATTAAAAAAAAGTAGTTTTGCCTAATATTTTTGTTTATTGTTCTTTTATCGTTATTTTATTAGGTTTACCTTGTATTTTTTTTAATATTTACACCCAGTTTAGCTTATTTTTGTATAAAAAGAACTTTACCGTTTAATTTCATTCTTTCCTAAACAATACATTACTGTTTTTTGCATGCTGTGACACCTTATATTAATATTGTATATTTGTTACACACAAAAATTTTACATTTAGTTTTATTTTTATGCAAGTTATAGTTATAAGTTTCAAATGTAACAATTACTGGTTTTCCTAGTAAATAAATAAATAAATTATCTCCAAATGTTAGCTCAAACGGATGCCAGTAAGTGGTTAAAAAAATTGATCACAAAATTTGCAACGGAAAGACAGACATGACATACGAACATAGCAAGTTAAATAAAATAAAGCTTTTATCTTCTTTACCTATTCTGACAATTGATTCTTATGGATAATGTGACGAAAATTTACGTTTGACGTTAATAACATTATGCATTGTCACCCCGTGGATAGCTCAATGTGACAAGTGATCTTTAGTCACATTAGGTAGTGTGACTATGGGTAAATCCGTTGTCACACTAGTGTAATAACGTGGTGTGACTATGGGTAGGTTGTCGTAATTTGTCGTTTGTGACGGAAAGACAGAATGCTCAATAATATTTTTTTTTAAATAATTTTAAATCTGAAATCCCTTATGCTGCTTGCCTTATGCTTTGGTATACAGCAACTTGACTATATTTGTCTCTTCTTAACAATATTCTCAAAGATATTGGCAGGCTAGACCAGCAGAAAGACGTCCACTGCAGAACAGAAGCCTGCCCCAAAGATTACCTCAACGATCGGCTACCGTGTTTAGGTGTCCATGATCCAAATGTCTATAATAATAATAATAATAATAATAACACTTCTTTACACCCCTCAGCCGCTCACACCGGTGTTGCCCTCAGTTGTCTTAAGACGGGCGCTTGAGGCTAAACTTATAACCTAAGTAACGTGTAAATTCGGCGACATGTTGCGCTGTGCATGAGCGTCTCGCAGTCTCCCACGAAATCTCCTGAAGACGACACGCCTCCCGCTTGACAGTGGGAACTCGCACAACAAACGAATTAAACGCCGTATTGTTTTGCGTGTTCAGTTTCTCGACTCTCGGTGTGTACATGGTCTTCCTACGGGAATACTCCACAATGTCATCGGCTTTGGAGGTGTAATGAAACCGTGACACGTACAGCAGTGTCGTTGGTACTGCTGAACGGAGGAGCATGCCATCATCAACCGGCGCAGTCCCCACATTGGTTTGGTCGAGAAGGCTTATTCTTCATTTCCACCTTCATGAACCTTCCTCATCACTTCGGCCCTTTATTGTGGCCTGAGGCACCTTAGGGGCCTTCTCCGCTGTTCTCTTTCGTGCGCGGGCGGCGTAATCACGACGAGGAGTAATCACGTTTGACGTCACTGGCGGCGGGGCAGCGAAACTACCGGCAGGGCGCGGGGTGCTGCGGGCGGCGGGGTGCGGTGCATCGCGCGGGGCCGTAGCAACAGCAGGCGATGCATCGGCCGACTCAAAACTGCCGACCGATGCATTTTGCGCTCCGCGACGAACGTTGAAAGACCTCGTGCGACCTACTTTCCGAACTAGCGCCACGCAATGACGCAACCTCTTCACGTAGCTCGCGGATGGTACTATTAGAAGCCTCTAACCTGTATTGTACTTTAGCTAGGCTAGACTTTAGGGTGTTGATGTCCTTCAGCAGCCTGGTGACGTCAACGTGGTCGAATGTGACGGGGGGCAGCCTGTGCAGCTGCTTCACCACGAAAGCGTGCACATCGGCCATTATAAGCCCATACTGTCCCACTGCCCCCCTCTCTTCTTCCACTCATCTCGGTTTAATATAAGCTGATGCTAGCCCTTATTATATGAGTCCAGCTCGTCTCATCCAAATTTCTAGTTTTCTCCAAAATTACATCAAACAGCTCATACATGCATACATACATACACTGACGCCTTAATCCCAATGGGATAGGCAGAGACTACAGTTTACCACATACTCCGATTGCCACTACCACACACTGTCAAACAGCTCACATTATTATTATTTTATTACACCGTCCCGTCTACATACCCCTAGCGGAGTGGCAGAGGTGTACTGAGTACACCAAGCTTCCAATGTTAGGTCCCATGTAATAGGGGCGAGCCTATTGCCATATGCCGGGCACAATTTGAGAATCCGAACGCATACTGGGAAGTTTTCGTTAGAAAAGCTATATTTGTCTGTCCTGGGATTTAAACCCAGCACCTCGTGCTCACAAGGCGATGCGCTTTGCTACTAGACCAAAAAACTAGGTATCTAATGGTATTTTATGACAACTATTGAAAGAACGGCTACAGATATTCTTTGACTCCAATAATTAAGTACAAATTAATAACAAGACGAGGAATAACTACAAAACATACTTACCCATTAATAAACAACGTCAATTTTATTTGTATAATTTTTTTCACTAATAGAACGCAGTAACCATGGCCTACATGAAGGCACAATACGAAATCTTTTTAGTCAAACTGAAGTCATTGTTTAATAAAATGCATTTGTTTAGTATCTGAGTATATTACTTTTATAAATATTTGTGGGTCACACAAAGATTTGTCTTCTCCGGCGATCGAACCCGCGACCACTTGATTTAGTGGGCGGAGCGGCTTAGCCACTAGACCAACTCGTTCATCTTTAAGGAAAACGTCGTAATGAGATATCTAAAACCATTCTACATCTAAATAACCTTATAACCGTGACTATCAGACACTACAGTTAATAATACCTCCAAGAAAAAAACATAAAAAACCTGTTACAAGCAAAGCGATTTGGCCACAGATACAAATACGATAAGCGCAAAGTTTCACAACGATTAGGTGCCATTGAAGCGAACTCGCAGATCTAAACAATTAGCTGATTCGAACCGAGCAGGGCCAGTCACCGACGAATCGTCAATCATGGCGGGCGCCGAGAGCAATCTTCGCACGTTCATCGATAACATACTCCGTGAATTAAAATATACGTCGCCCGAAATCACAATCCAGGCCTTAACAAGTGGCGGAGCAAATTTCACATCAACTCTTTACAACGCAACAGTAAAAGCACCCTCCAATGTCACTTTAAAACTCTTCGCCAAAGCAGCCATCACCAGCGAGAAGATCCGGGAAGTGATGAAGGTTGAACGAATCTTCCAAATAGAAGACTTCTTCTACACAGACCTGGCTAAAATCTACAATAATCTGCAAGAGAAACACAACATTCCTATGGACGAAAGATTCATATTTCCCAAATTTTACGGCAGCAATCTTGAAGAGAAACAAGAAATATTGGTAATGGAGAATCTTCTTGAGAATGGATATCAAATGTTAAGCAGATTTAAAGTAGTCGATTGGCAGCATATGGCCGTTGCTACACAAACATTAGCCAGGTTCCACGCGTTATCTTTTGCTTACAGAAAAGAAGATCCTAATAGTTTTGATATAGCATTGGATAAAGTGAAAGTGGACACAACAATGAGTGATGATCCGAATGTCAAAGACGTAGTCGGTAAAATGATAGGTGCGGCCGTTCAAGTGGTTAAAGATGAGTATAAAGAGAGACTGATGAAGTTTTTAAATGCGGAGACGGCTCGTGATGAGTACATTAAGTTTAGGATGCCTCTGAGTACACCTGTACTGTGCCATGGGGATTACAGGATCAGCAACTTGTTGTTTCGGAGACAGGTGAGTTTTCAACCTTTAATCTACTTATTTTAAGGGAATTTAGGGGTAGCACGACTAAAAGGACCTATGAGTAGTGCCTATTAGGAACTGGACAATGGTATTACGGTTCAATTAGTTTTTTCGATGTTGTTAGTAAGGGTATATTATTACTTCATACTTACGTAATTTACACATGCTTTATTGTTGTCACCCATAAAAGGAAGGCATGCAATTGTCGCCCTAACTAAAGCATTCGCTCAAGGTGTTAAAAGTTATAATGACGCCGAAGTATATATTAAATTTGCGCTCCTGGCGACTACCTTCGCAACCAGCACCTGGCTAGCTAGAAAGACGTCCACTGCAGGACATCGCCTCCCCCAAAGACCGCCATGACGACCGCTTTGCACTGTATGCATCTAGCTCCTACCCCCAGGAATTCCATACATTTTGTATAAGACATGGAAAAATGTATCCATATTACTCGACCTTCGATTGTGTTCATTCAAAGTTTAGTATTGAATGAAATATTGTTTTCTATCAACCATTCTCCGCACGTAGCCGATATTAATAGCGTAACAATGGACGATCTTAGTGTTAAACGTCGGTGACGACACGTCGCCGCGGCGCTACAGGGTTGCCAACATTCTTATTGTGCTTTGTAGACAATCTAACCACCGTTTTTGGGATTCTGGTTCTCATGCTCACTATAATGTCTTTGCTTGCGGTGACTGTCTGGCGCGGGTCACTCCCTTCCCTCCAATATCGTCCAGGGGAGTGATGGCTGTTCCAATAGTCATACTCGTGAACGGGGCTGCTTGTGTGGACTGGTCCATCTGGAATTCTTTAGACAGTCTTTATAAATAACATCATTAGTCTCATATTCGAACGTAACGCATTACACCGGAGCTAGATCGTAAACTATTTAATTGTAACCTAAACATTGTATACACACAATATGATTGAAAAAAAGAGAAAGTGAACTAAATAAAAATGACAAGCCCGCTGAGTTTATTCGCCGGATCTTCTCAGTGGAGAGCGTGTTTTGATTCGGTGGTAGATTAGTAGTAAAATTAGATTTAAAAAACAATGTAAACTGACTGTTAGCGCCCCCGCAGGGCTTATACAACACTAGCAGTTTCCCGCGACTTCGTACCTGGTCGACAACAGCGCCACCTACCAGGTCTATGTTATAAAGCCTATGTTACTTCTGGATAAGGTTGCTTTCCAATGGTGAAAGAATCATTAAAATCTGATCAGTAGTACCGGAGATAACCCGAACATCCAAACTCACAAACTTTACCTATTTATAATATAAGTATAGATAAATTGTTTGAGCTTTAGCCTATACTCTAAGTCTTATACTCTAAGGTTGCCAACCATACTTTATAATATTTTGCCAGTCACTGAACAGTTCATTTTGTTTAACTTGTACCCACCTGATAAACCAGCCTAATTTTTCCTCCCATACCCCACCACACAATATAGATTTATATGAAGCTACAAAAAATGGTTAGTTGTATTTGAAAATATGCGTAATAATATGAAATCATTTCGACGTGATGCAATTGGTACCGTCCCGTTGCATTCTCCTTTCACAAGGGGGCTACCACAACTGCTTTAGCAAAACCATTTTATTCTTACTTTGTTGTGATAAAGAGATAGAGCTATAAACTGTGCATATCCACATCTCTTTCTGATGGATGATGATTTTGGTGCGCGCCCAGGTCTCGGTTCGTCTTGTAAGAGGTTCACTACTCCCGGTTATTTTACTTATACTCTATCTATCTATATCATCACGCCAGTTCCCTTGCAGGGTAGGCAGAGAGTACAGAGTTCCATCAGGTTCTTTCCATACAGACCTCTCTGGCTTCCTCTACTCTCATAGTTCGTCTCATACACGCTCGCCGGTTACGGAGACTCTTGACTTGCCCTTCAGATAAGACACGGTCTTTTTGGTCACACCGTCACGCCTATATTCCCCAAGCGGGAGTGGCAAAGGTGTACTGAGTACACCCACTTTTCGCCGACGATATTAGGTCCCATGTAATAGGGGGCGAGCCTATTGCCATATACCGGGCAAAATTTAGACTCCGGACTCATACTGGGAATTTTTCGTTAGGAAAACTACATTTGCCCGACCTAGGATACCACCATATCAACTATAAACCTTGCATTCGTTCTCGTTTCTTCCCGTTCAAAAACCATTATTTTGGTTATCTTCACATTTAAATGTAAGACATTGTTCATGCAGTCGTCTTTTATTATTGTGACTAGTGTTTGCAGATCAGTGGCTGTTGGCGCTATTAGAACCACGTCATCTGGATATAATAGGTTGTTTACCACTAGATCACCCATTTTTGGATACACCCAAGGTGTATGGTAAAATTGTTGAAAGGAGAATGCGCGAGAAGTCCGATGGAATGTTGTGTGAGGCACAAGGGGGTTTCAGCTCCGGAAGAGGATGTTCGGATCAAGTTTTCTCCCTTCGCAACATCGTAGAGAAGCATCTGGCAGTGGGCCGGAAGGTTTTCTGCGGATTTGTGGATCTGGAGAAGGTGTTTGATAGAGTTGTGCGAAGGAGACTTTGGGACATTTTGCCTGAGTATGGTATAAATGGCACTCTGCTGCGGGCCGTCCAGTCCACCTATGTGGACTGCAAGGCATGCGTACGGGTGGGTGGTAACATGTCACCCTGGTTTGACGTTGAAATCGGCGTCAAGCAGGGTTGCGTGTTGTCCGCTAGACTGTTTATAATATATTTGGATAAAAGTCTTCAAAGACTGAATGCGATGAATGAAGGTGTACAAATGAGTGATCTAGTGGTAAATCATCTACTATATGCAGATGACGCGGTTTTGATAGCGCCATCAGCCACTGATCTGCAATCACTAGTCACAGTTATGAAAGACGACTGCATGAAAAATGGCTTACATTTGAATATGAAGAAAACCAAAATTATGGTTTTTGAACGGGAAGAAACCAGAACGAATGCAAGGGTTGTGGTTGGGAACGATGTGCTGGAGCAAGTGAATGAGTTTGTATATCTTGGATGCGCATTCAGTAAGGATGAAAAATACACCGCTGACATAGAGAGAAGAGTGAGTGCAGGGAACAGAGTGAATGGCGCGATGGGAAAGCTACTTGGGCACTTAAGCCGAAAGGCGTAGCTGGCCATACATAATGGAGTGCTTGTCCTAACGCTGTTATATGGCAGCGAGAGCTGGGTATGTAAGAAGGAGAATGAAAGTAGGATAAATGCGGTGGAAATGCGAGCTCTGCGGAAGATGTGCGGAGTGAAGCTGACCGACCGTATTCGCAACAGCGTAGTAAGAAAGCAAATAGGTATGAAAGAGAGTATCGGTGTAAAGATGAGAAAGCGTATGCTCCGTTGGTTCGGGCATATAGAAAGAATATCCGAAGAAAGAATGACAAAACTGATATACAACGATACAACGCGAAAGTGGAAGGATGTTGGTACCGGGGAAGACCTAGACTATCTTACCATGACCAAATAGACCGGGTCTTATCTGAAGGACAAGTCAGGAGTCTCCGTAACCGGCGAGCGTGTATGAGACGAACTATGAGAGTAGAGGAAGCTAGAGAACCTGTTGGAACTCTGTCTTCTTAAATTAATTATTTTGTTCTATTCATCAGAGGTAAGTATAAGTTATGTATCTTGAGGCAGTGATAGCCTAGTGGTTAGACCGCTGGACTGCAGAGTCAGAGGTCTCGGGTTCAAACCTAGGCACGCCACTCTGTCTTTTCGAAAGCATGTGCGCATTAAAAATTAATTAAGACTTGCTTTAACGGTGAAGGAAAACATCGTGAGGAAACCTGCATGCCTAAGTTTCTTGAAGGAGTGTGAAGTTTGCCAACCTGCACTGGGCCAGAGTGGTGGACTATGGCCTAAACCCTCTCAGTTTGAGAGGAGGCCCGTGCCCAACGATGGGACAGTTTCTTAACAGGGATAATATTATTTAATAAAATAAAATATTATATTATCTTATGAAAAATTGGTAGCCCTGTCTAAACCGAACGTTTTAAGATAGCAAGATTATGTTTGCATAATAATATAGACCTCCTTTGTTTTACTCCACGTAAAGTCCTATCAAGAAGTAAACATTATTAGAATTACAATTACCATCATTGTTTACACATTAATGAGCGTTGTAAATTATGAATGTTTATCTATATTAGCATGTTAGATGCTTTGGAGTGTAGGCAGACAGCACAGAGGTTCTTCCAACAGCTTCTTTCCTTATAGACCTCTCTCGCCTCGTCCATTGTCATAGTCCGTCTCATATACGCTTGCCGGTTATTGAGTTTTAATTTAACTTTTACTCGTTGGTCTAGTGCTAATTGGTGTGGCTGGCCATGACAATATTCTAGGTTCGAATCCTATCTCGGACCTTAGTCCGAGATAGGATTGTGTCGCTTGCTCGCAAATGTTAGAGTCGCTTTGGTATCGAAACATTCTCAGTAGGGAGTCTGGAGCCCAGTATAATAGGCTCGCCTATTACATTAAATTGAGCCCTGATATCCCTAATATAGCCAGCGAAATGTGGGTGTACTGAACTGTACGTACACAGTTAACTTGTGCCACTCCTGATTGGAAGTGTTCTTGATCTTTTCGTATTTGATGGTCGCTCCATAACTTCACCTTCTTCAAATTCGGTCATTTTTTTACCTTAAGAGCGTATAACAGGAGCACGGGCCGAAATGTACGCACTCACGCCGATATGACTCTGTGCGTAGAGCGACGCGTATTCTCTGACGGTAGTCGAACCAACACACTTTGATCCTTTTGGGGATCATAATCGTAATAAGGAGCAAATATTTAATTGAAATTTAAGCATATGCAAAAGACACCATACTCTTGAGATCTGAGATTCATGTCTGTTACGTCTTGATTAAGTCAGTCACGGCTGCTTTTCCTAAAATTTGACATTGTAATTGACCTTGGCGTGCTCTAATATCGTAGATACTACAATTTTCTATTTTTAAACCTAGTAAACGAATATTTGTTCACCAGACTTAAGTGCGCTTATCTGTATAATGTTGAACTTAGGTCAAATGTTTGTTAAATAAAAACATTTCCTGCGATTGCGTTTGTTGAATGTCCGTTAGATGATTTAATGGCTAGTCATTATAAAATATATCTCTAATTCTATCATTATTATAAAATATCTCTAACTCTCTACATACGTCTCGCGCTTGTCAACTTGGCTATAGGCGCTGGCGCCTATAGCCAAGTTGACAATTTACAGTCGTTAACACTAATAGAAAGTGGGAAATGTATGGGAATGACATTTTGCAACGAAAAGTCAAGTGGTCAAAACGACAAGCGACAAGAGAATAGAAACAAACCGCTTGCAACATGTCTAGGTCCTCAGGTCCCGTGCCGGCTATGCAGGGAAAACAGATCCAACTGGTTCTTTCAGATAAGACACGGTCTATTTTACACAGTCATGGTAAGATAGTCTAGGTCTTCCCCGGTACCTACATCCTTCCACTTTCGCATTGTTTATTTGTTTTGTTGTTCTTTCCTTCGGCATTGTTTGAATATGCCCGAACCAACAGAGCATACTCTTTCTCATCTTTAAACCGATTTCATTAAGGATACGATCACGATCGAGAAAGAACTTTCTCCACTAGGATTCAAAAACAAACTTTGTTGTACCTAGGATTCGAAGTTAGGACCTCCTGATCGTTACCAGCACTAGACCAACGTAGCCATTAGGCCAACAAGGTAGTCCATACCGCAGACTCCATACAATAATAATCTAAAGTCGACAAGTGTCAAATGATACGTCGTTTAAAGAATATTAAAACAACCTTGATCTGTTTGGTCGCCAAACGTTGCCAAGGTCTGCTCATTGAGTTTCTAATCGCCTTGACACCGACTGTGCCAGCCTAGCGTAAAAAATAATGTCGGATCGCAAGCGGAAACGGCGCGGGCGCACCGGGGGATAATTCTATTATACTCAACTATACTATGCAGAATTTTGTTATTAGAAGCCAGAAAGGACTGTAAGGAAAAAACCTGTTGGACCTTTATACTCTCTGCCTACTACCTAAGAGATCTAGCGTGATGATATAGATATATAGATTGATAGTTGAATTTGTCCCAGCTTTAGATATATCTACTTTGAGGTCCCAACAAACCCTGCTGGGTGTAGCCATTGGCTAAACAAAGCAATCAGATTATTATTATATATTTGTCAAACAACAAATTTGATAAATCTACTTAGTCCCTAACAATGGATGTAAATCCTAACGATGTACAGTACTTGTATGATTTTTATCATAAAACATATATACTTACATTTAAGTATTTTCCACACGACGGTACGTCACGGCATCCATAAAAGACAACTGTTTTTACGTACGACAGAATAGTTCAGTGATAAAAACAATGTTACGTAAAAATACATTGATATCAGTCCTTACCTTTAAATTATTATGTATAATCTACAGAATGTCTGATCTGTAGATTATAATCTTATAACTATGACGTTTCAACGTCAAAGGCCTCAGTCCTTCTTATGGCCATGGGGGCTGTAAAGCAATCGAAACATTGGTAACTTCAAACCAAAAAAATCAGCAGTGGCACTCCGGGAGGGCCGACAGAAGTGAAAACATACATATATACAGAGGTGTCGGTAACGGTAACAGAGTCGCGAGTTCAATTGTTTTTCCCATCACAAAAATGCCCAACGCCCATAAAAAATTTTTCACTTCAAAAATTAACCGCGATAAAATCCGAAAAAATAGTTTTAATTTCTGTATGTTTTAGATTTTTTTTTAATATACACCACGCTAGGCCCTACAAGAATTCCTGTATCGTGGGTGCGTTTACAATCATGCAATTTACATACACAAACAGCCAGACTAGAACAAATATTAGCGGGCCATACAAAATTTGTCCTTTACGGAGATTGAAAACGCAACTACCCGATGCGGACCCCATGCGCGTAGCGGCTTAACAAAGCAGGCTGTTGAGTTTGATTGGTGTATTCCTACACGGAGTACATCTAAATTCTTTCGGAGTTGTATATATAGATAGTATCAATCTAAAACTGCAAGAGTCAAAATTGCGTACTATATTTTCCAGAATGGCAAGCCAGAGCCGATAGCGGTGGACTACCAAATGCTGCACCCTGGGAGTCCAGTCGTGGACCTGCTGTACCTGGAGTTCACGGGCACGGACGAGGAATTCCGGAGAGAGAACCACGAGCGCTTGCTGGATTACTACTTCCAGGAGTTGTCTCTGGCGCTGACGAGGCTGGACGTGGACGTCAATGAGGTCTACCCGAGAGAGATCTTTGACGCTGAGTTTAAACAGGTAGGTTGTGTCGGTATTTAGCTTTTATTTTCGTTTTGGTCAAGTTTGTATCGGTTTACATAGACCGGCCCGAAGAGTATTGGAGAGCCTTGTTTTACACAAAAATCGAAAGACAAAAAAAAGGAGCGAACACGGGGATGTGATAGTGACTCTTGTGTGGGATTTTCATTTGCGAGCATCTCCCAGCTTTGGAAGGCACGCTAAGCCATTAATTTTGGTCACCACTTCTCATGGTAGACGTAAAGCCAAGTTGGAAGCCTTAGTTTCCAAGCAAAAAAATTTAAAAACCCGCCAATTTCCACTAAGTTGGCGTGGCGGAGTTAGAGCTAATCTTACTCATATGTGAAAGAAGGCCATTCTTCAGCAATATACAGGCTGATTCATTCATTCGCTTTATAGGTAGATAGATAAAATACTCTTTATTGTACACCAAATGCATAACAAAGTAGTTGTTGTAAAATAACATAAGGTACAATTGGCGGTCTTTTTGCTATTAGCAATTTCTTCCAGACAACCAAGTCGATAGAAATACAACAAAAAATAGAGGGCAGTTGGCGGCGTACATTTAATAAGAATAAAGTAACTATATATATATACAAAATATGACATACATGTATAGTAAGAAATATATTAATTTTATACATAGTGCAATATAAATAAACCGTCATTTTAAAAGTAGCTAATGTCTGTGCACTTCTTATTGACTCAGCTAATGCATTTCACAAGCGGACAGCTTGAACTGAAAAAGATTTATCAAAGAAATTAGTGGAAGGCATCGGTGTTTTTAGTCTGAGATTTTCCGATGACCTTAGGAATCTTAAATCTGTTTCGCAAAGAAACTCAAATCGTTCTTTGAGAGGAGTAGGGAGATGCTGGATTGAACAGGATGTTGTACTTTATTTAATATCATTAACATTATCTCTGCTCTCGAAGCCGGTTTTTCAGTCGAGGTTCAGTCCGATCCAGTGGTAGACAATACACATATGAAATTGTCAATTTGTAAGTACAGGTTTTATTCAAAATAGATCGTTTGACTTTGTATGATGGTATCTATTTTCTTGTCTTTTCCAGATGCTTCCACTCGCGCTGCGCTTCGCCACGTTCGTTTTGCCGCTGGTGACCCTGGAAACGGAGCGGGCGCCCACCTTGGACGGGCAAGCAGAAATCCAGGACCTGGCGCGTTCACCCAGCCAGCTCTTCGCAGAGAGATTCAGCGGGATAGTCAACGACTGCGTCAGATGGGGCGCGTTATGATCACGGTAAAGATCATCCGTGATTGTGACCATGTACATGACTTTCACCTTGAAAGAGGAGCATTCATATTAATTATAATATAAATCCAAATTTCTATTTTTATGCTACAAGCTTGAAATGTGTTCCATCATCAGCCGACGGACGGCCACTGCAAGATAAAGGTCTTCCTCAAAGATTATCACGACGACCGGCTTGTCCTGTACGCATCCAACTTTCACCTGGACTTATATCTTGTGGGAAGCCTGCTCACTTCACATCTTCGGGTACGAGGTCGCTACTTGAGAACAAGACGCTACCGATTGCAGATAAATGAAAAATAAAAAAAGAATTGATTCAAAATCCTTGCAATTTGGCTAACCCGCAGATGAGCCTCAACCAATTAAATTTACACTGGGTCCGCGTAGTGGAGTAGGATCTATACCACAGAGCAAATATAAAGAGGAGATTGCTTTATTAGATTTCCCCATACAATTAAGCGTGTCGTGTGTGTGTGTGTGTGTGAGTGATGTACGCTGTTTGCCGCGAGGCCTTTACAGCTTTATCGGACTTAAGGGCGAGCGTGCAACCACTACGCTCGAGCCAGAAGGGCAAGAGGCGACATACTCGGTTGGGACAGTCGCTGTGGGGGGACGGGGTGCACTACTAAGTGCACCGGTCAACCGCCGGCTATGGGAGGGGATCTACGACTACGTCGTCGTCGCCCGTATTCTGAGCGGAAAGAATGGATGACAAAGCATCGGGGGGATCGGAGAGAACATGTCGCGGCCGGCGGTGGCGGCAGGGGTCGGCGGGGTGGCGTGGGATGAAGAAGACTTTAAGCCCCGTCTACTTCTGTGTTTGCCATCGATGCGAGAATGACAGACTGACATAACCACGCCCGCTACGATGACGTCATGGCCTAGTCGTAAGACACAGCGCACAATTGCTTAGGCCAACTTCTCTTAATGTTTGCTTCGTGATCTATTCTATTGTTTCTTATCTTATTATCTAGATTTATGAGAGGCCACGTTGACCTAGCAATAGGACAGAGATAGGCTGATTTATTATAATTATAGAAGTAGTTGAATAGTATACTTGTAGGCTTAGATAAATTACTTGACTCGATGGAGTATAGCGCGCGTGGAAACGGAGATAAAATGATTTACCCTATGGGTAGATAGGTAAATTGTGATTTGTAGTACACACGCGCACGCGCACCACCATTTAAACAATTTTTCAAAAATCTTAAACTGGCATCACGTACGCAGTGTGTAACTGAGGCCGCTTTTGGAGCCATTTTTGTCAGCAGGGCTCAGTCTAGACAAGTCTTGGTCTGAGCTTGTAGCTATTACAATATTTGCGGGTATTTGAACTAATGTTAATTAATTTAAGTATAGTTGTAATATAAGAAGTATGATCTGACAGCTGCATCTGCATAGAAGAATGATATTTATTACTAGGATATAAGGTTCAAAGAAATGTGTGACATACCAACGCGTTGTGTGAATGTCCTTTGATTAAGTGATATTTATTTTTGTCTATATCATCTGAAAAATCGTACTTCTTATATTGACCTGGGTATGAGGTGTCAGAATCAAGTGATGGCAATGAAATATATTTGCAAATATAATAAGTTAAGATTAATAACGTAATAATAAGATATAATTATAAAAATAAACTAAATGAACGTTGATTTGGTCTAGTATAGTAGTTGCCAATTCGTTTTTTATGCGCAGCCCTTCAAAAAATGGCTAAATAATAAAGTCATAATTAATCAATTACTTTCGGACTTCAATTTATGTATTTCCAGTAATAGTGTTAAATACTAGACAAAAAAATAACTTTAAGTCCTATTGATCCCATTGTTATCAAAATTTGATATCTTACATGTATTTTTGAATACCCAACATATTATTAATATTTTGGTAAAAAAAACTCGCGTACCCCATAAGCCATGAACTGTACGCCAGCGAACACGCAGGAGATTAGTTGATTGGCCGAACGCACCCGGCCCTGCGTCCCGCTATCATCAGGACGGTTAAGTTTATGGCGGTTTACCTATAATCGAATTTGAATTGTTGTTTCAGTCACTGTTTTTTTTTATTAAATTAACTAAGTGGCGGTAGTCGCGCGTAGTATGTAACTTAACGTACCCCAGGGGTACGCGTATACTGATTGGGAAACACTGGTCTAATGGACAAAGCGAAGATCGTCCCACTCACTAGATCGAGTAGATTGGACCGACACAGAACAAATATTAAGTGAAACTTGTGTAGTGCTGGCTACATTTTTTATAATCTACAAATGAATGTCGACGGATAGACGGCTTAGTTCAGTGGTCGAGAGCTTAACCCGCTCCGCCCACTATTTATGTTAATTATTATAATAAATATTATGATCAATGTGGGCAATGTATTATTTTAAATTAAGATCGGTTATCATAATGTCTTGATTTTTTCACATGTCGTATATAAAAACAATTTTTATTTTCGATTATTAATATCACACAAGAATCCCTTTTATTAGCTGGTATTCTCTTTGAAGAATCGTCTAACGGCTACAATTAATATATCTAAAATAAATTACAAATTTATTTTTTTATTAATTATGTACTACACCATGTACTACATTAACTCAATGCTATCAACATGTTTTAATTCATCCCCTGACTTACATTTAGATCACTGGTGTGGCATTGACAAGAGGGATGGACATGAAACTGGCCAGCGCTAGAATGTAAACCGCGGTTTGCGGTAGTGAGAAGCGAAATGGACTTGATTCTGGTCAGCGCGGGAATGTAAACCGCGGTAGAGAGCAAGTAAATAGCCATAGCACTAGCCAATGCGAGAATAAAAACCACGGTACTGAGTAGGGAAATTATCATGAATCTGAACAACGCGGTCTGGTCTGCTTCTATTGTACTGCAATGGGTCCACGTGGTTTATCTATCTATCTATCTATAACCTCACGCCAGATCCCTTGCGGGGTAGGCAGAGAGTACAGAGTTCCAACAGGTTCTTTCCTTACATACCTCACTGGCTTCCTCGACTCTCATAGTTCGTCTCATACACGCTCGCCGGTTACGGAGACTCTTGACTTTTCCATCAGATAAGACTCGGTTTATTTGGTCGTGGTAAGATAGTCTAGGTCTTCCCCGGTACCTGCATCCTTCCACTTTCACATTGTAGATCTGTTTTGTCATTCTTTCCTCTGGCATTCTTTCTATATGCCCGAACCAACGGAGCATGCCCTTTCTCATCTTTACACCGATACTATCTTTCATACCTACTCGCTGTCTTACTATGCTGTTGCTAATGCGGTCGGTCAGCTTCACTCCGCACATCTTCCGCAGAGCTCGCATTTCTACCGCATTTATCCTACTTTCATTCTCCTTCTTACATACCCAGCTCTCGCTACCATATAACAGCGTTGGGACAAGAACTCCGTTATGTATGGCCAGCTGCGCCTTATGGCTTAAGTGCCGGCTCCCGAGTAGCTTTCCCATCGCACCATTCACTCTGTTCCCTGCACTCACTCTTCTCTCTATGTCAGCGGTGTATTTCCCATCCTTACTGAAGGCGCATCCAAGATATACAAACTCATTCACTTGCTCCAGCACATCGTTACCAACCACAATCCTTGCATTCGTTCTGGTTTCTTCCCTTTCAAAAACCATAATCTTGGTTTTCTTCACATTCAAGTGTAAGCCATTGATCATGCAGTCGTTTTTCATAACTGTGACTAGTGTTTGCAGATCAGTGGCTATTGGCGCTATTAAAATCGCGTCATCTGCATAAAGTAGATGGTTTACCACTAAGTCACCCATTTGTACACCTTCATTCATCGCTTTCAGTCTTTGAAGACTTTTGTCCAGATATATTATAAACAGTCTAGCGAACAACACGCAACCCTGCTTGACGCCGATTTTAACGTCAAACCAGGGTGACCTGTTACCACCCACCCGTACGCATGCCTTGCAGTCCACATAAGTGGACTGGACGGCTCGCAACAGAGTGCCATCTATACCATACTCTGGCAAAATGTCCCAAAGTCTCTTTCGCACAACTCTGTCAAATGCCTTCTCCAGATCTACAAAACCGCAGAAAACCTTCCGGCCCACTCCCAGATGCTTCTCTACGATGTTGCGGAGTGAGAAGACTTGATCCGAACATCCTCTTCCAGACCTGAAACCCCCTTGTGCCTCGCACAACATTCCATCGGACTTCACGCGCATTCTCCGTTCAATAATTTTACCGTACACCTTGGCTGCCAAGCTGATCAAACTGATGGCTCTGTAATTGGCGCAGTCATATTGTGAACCCTTGCCTTTATACAAGGGTACTATGACTGTGCGGCGCCAATCTGTAGGGACTCTACCGGTCCTCCAGCAAAGGTTTGCAAGGGCCCGGAAAGCGTCCCGGACGCAAGTTCCACCATATTTGATCATCTCGGCAGATATCATGTCTACTCCCGCAGCTTTACCGTTTTTTATACTTCCTATCGCCCATTCAACTTCTTCCATAGTGATGTCCTCCGTTGATTCTGGTGCCGCAATCTCGCCTTTAGGCACGTCTGCGGCAATATAACCCGCGGTTTGCGGTAGTGAGAAGCGAAATGGACTTGATTCTGGTCAGCGCGGGAATGTAAACCGTGGTAGAGAGCAAGTAAATAGCCATAGCACTAGCCAATGCGAGAATAAAAACCACGGTACTGAGTAGGGAAATTATCATGAATCTGAACAACGCGGTCTGGTCTGCTTCCATTGTACTGCAATGGGTCCACGTGGTTTAGTATGACTAAAATCTTACCCAGCACCTACATTCTTCCCGGTTCGTATTGTATTTTTATCTTAACAATAGTTTTTATCGTCTGTGTTTAAAACAAACAAAAATTGCCAGCCCACGTTTTAAGGACCACGACAATTACCATGACAGGCGACTTCATCCTGGGTTATAATCAGAGAAAAGACATCTTATGTGGGATATAGGACTCCCCAAAGGCGTCCACGGCTATATATAGGCCTCCTCCAAAAATGTGCAATGCAGAATACCTATAAGGCTTGCTCAAAGCAATCCATCTCTTCCAAAGACCGTAACTATTACTGGCTGTATAGGAATATTTTAAAGAATTAATTAATACTGAGTTCTTAGATTTACGCGAATATTACACATGAAATAAAACTATTTTACGGATTTTATCGCGGTTTATTATTGATTTTTAGTTCCCGACGTTTCCAGTGCTTTGCAGCACCCATAGTCACGGGAGGGACTGAGGTGTTAGACGTCCAAAAGGCATAGTTGTTCCGGGGTACCCTCAAATTCCTTAATTATTTTTGTTGGTCCGATCTACGCAGAATGAGCTCACAGTGTCTTGAGGTCTTGCAGTGTTATGCTTGGTTTTGGATTTGATTATATTAATTACCGGATCCCAAGTCGATGGAAGCACCCAGCCATCTTCTCTATTGAAATTAGGATGTTTTTTTAATTTCAATAGCCTCGCGAACCATCCTTGGTAGGAATCGGTGTTCTTTCACGAGAATTTGTGGTCTATCAAATCTGATGTTATGGCGGGTGCGGTCAAGGACATGTTCACAGACTGCAGACTTCTTTGAGCGACGGTGTTTTAGGTCAGCTATGTGTTATTTAACCCGAGTTTTTACCGGTCTTTTTGTTTGTCCTATATAAGAGAGACCACATTCACAATCAAGCTTGTATACTCCTGCATCTTGTAGAGGGATCTGACACTTGACAGATGGTAAAAATTGACTAATCTTCTTCGGCGGCTTATAAAATGTTTTAATTGAAACACGCTTCAAGATGTAGCCAATCTTGTCCGTGACTCCTCTCATGTAAGGTAGTACTGCAGGGAGACGCTCGACTGTGGCTGGTTTCACTCGGTCACTATGACGTTGGCGTGGGACTCGAAGCTTATTGTCGTGCAGGACTTGCTTGACATGTTGAAGCTCGGCAGCCAGATGTTTCTTGTCACAGCTCCCTTGTGCTCTCTGAAACAAAGATATTAATTTAGTTTCGGTTTTGATATAATGTGGTAGTTTAGTGTATATTTTTACAGCCATATAGTGTGGACTTCCGTTAAGCATTTTGACAGTAGCTAACTGTGTTGGATGGTGGTGAGATTCACCGTTTAAGTACCTATCAGTATGGGTCTTTTTTCTATAAACCGTATGGCTTAAGGTGTTGTTGGGGTTACGGATTACTAACACATCTAGGAAAGCTAGCAAATGTTTGCCTCCAACTCCATTGTAAACTGAATTTTAGGGTTAATGGAGTTAAGATGATGTAGGAATACATCGATGTAGGAATACATTGAGCAAAGGTATCACGGCAGCGTCGACTGTTTACATACTCTCTTCGTACTCCAAGCATCACTCTGTGTTTCTCTTAAGTTTGTGAAAATTCTTCACATCAGATTTTCTTTTCCCCGAAATGATATTGTTTTCATAAAAATATCTCCAAGGCAATTTTTATACTAGCTTGCCACCTATTACTTTTTTTTTGTATTTTACATATTTCTTTAGATTTTTATGCTTAACTTTTTCTAAAAATATTCTTTCCCATAGTTGCAACATTTTTGATTTTCGAACCGGCTACACTGAGTGGACGGGGTTTGTTTATACTTTCAACTAGGGTGAAAAACCGTCAACGCAGGGAATGCCGAGTGAGTCTGGGAAGGGAAGTAGAGCAAGCTAGAGCAAGTTAGACGACTAAGCTTCCCTCACATCAGGCGAAAGTGGGCAGTGTGTAATGGCAATCTGTTCTAGCCATCGACACTTCGTTCGTATTAGATTACATATTATAGGCAAAAAACGGCCCCGTTTGGAGCTATAGAGCTTGCCGCGTGGTTCCCGGCTTTGCCGCGTGGTTCCCGGCTTTGCCGCGTGGTTCCCGGCTTGCCGCGTGGTTACCGGCTTAGAATAGGACCAACCCATCTCATCTCTCAAGACAGATAACTGAACTCGATATCTTCTGTAATAAACATAATTATTTCAAAAAATATATTACAAAACACTTTTTGTCTAGAGTTAGCTGACTTTTTGATTGTTATTCTTTTGTTATCTTATTTTTACTTATAAAAATTTAATTTTAAATTTAATTTTTGTTTAATTATAATTTCATACATACATTTAATTTGAACTCAAAATGTTTTAAAATTTATAGATTATTTGTTATTGTATAATTATAAGATTTTTAATTTTAATCTCAACCTGTTACCAATTCATCTGTGTGACTATTCACTCTGCGCAACGTATGTTATTTTTTGTTAGCTGTGGTTGCCTATAACTGGGTGAGCACGCGGTATGATATTTAGTATCAGTTAACTGTCCTTGTGTGTGCATCATCTGTTGGTAACCCAAATAAAATAAATAAAATAAAAAAAAATCCCATCGGGTGTCGTACAAGGCGACTAAGGGAAAACTAGGGAATGGGCAGCAGCGTTCCCTTAACACTTCTACCATCAAAAACTGCGCTCGCCAACTCGCCTGCCAAGCGTGGCGAGTATGGCAAACCCCCCCAATTTATTAAAATGGAAGAAAAGAATAAAACCAGGCCCCTAGTCCCCGGCGGTCCTGTTCGTCCTGGCCACGGTAGCAGCTATGGTAACGACAGGACAAGGGGTGCTAAGAATCTCCGGCAGAGATTCGGCTACCACCAACAACGAAAATTGGCCCTGGTGACATACAACGCACGCACGTTAAGGACAGATGAGAAGCTTCTTGAGCTGGAAGAAGAGATAAACAAGTTGCGGTGGAATATTGTTGGTTTATTGGAGGTCCGAAGAAAGGGCGAGGACACGATAACCTTAAAATCCGGCAACTTGTTTTACTACCTCCCGGTAGTAAAACAAGTTGCCCACCTTGGGACTGCTGTTCACCCTCCCGGGTGAACAGCAGTCCCAAGGTGGTGTCGGATTTATTGTCCACAAGTCACTCGTAGACAACGTTGTGTCCATCACTAGTGTGTCGAGCAGGGTAGCGTACCTGATACTCAGAATATCCAAAAGATATTCGCTGAAGATCATACAGGTCTACGCACCGACCTCGGCATACTCAGATGATGACGTCAAAGTAATGTATGAGGACATTAGTAGAGCCACACATACTTCCAAAGCACACTTTACAGTGGTTATGGGTGACTTCAATGCGCGGCTGGGCAAACGGGGCGATGATGAGTTGAGAGTGGGGCAATTTGGATATGGGCAGCGCCACCCCAGGGGTCAGAGGCTGGCCGAATATCTGGAGAAGGAGGGACTCTTTATGATGAACATTTTCTTCCGGAAGCCGCCTCATAGGAAATGGACCTGGATGAGCCCTGATGGTTCCACAAAAAATGAGATAGACTTCATTATGAGCGAAGAATGAGATAGACTTCATTATAGACCTCAAAAACTTTCCAACTACACCCGAAACCTCATGGCTGAGCGATGTTCCATGACGCTCCAAACCTCCGATGATGCTAAGTCCTATAGGCAGCTCAATGGACAGATACTGAAGTCCTTGCGACACGATTTACGGTCCTTCAATACAAGGCGTATTGAGGAGACCATAGCACAGAACAAGGGCTCCAACGTGTTCGCAAGAGACGCGTCTATTGGGCAAAGCCAGTTGACGAAGCTGAAGACGGAGGACGGAAACGTAACGTCGAATAGGTCAGAGATGCTCAGGGAGATAGAAAGGTTCTATGGGCAGTTGTACACCTCAGTAGCTGAACCTTTTGTTGACTTGGTAAAAGACCCAAGAGCCAAGCTAACCCGACACTACACTGAAGATATCCCGGACATCAGCCTGTACGAGATAAGGATGCCTCTCAAACAACTCAAAAATAACAAAGCGCCAGGCGAAGACGGAATTACCGCAGAGCTTCTGAAAGCGGGCGGAACGCCGGTACTTAAAGTCCTTCAGAGGCTGTTTAATTCCGTCTTGCTCGAAGAGAAAACGCCGGAAGTATGGAACAGGGGTGTGGTGGTACTGTTTTTTCAAGAAAGGTGATAACACTTTACTGAACAATTATAGGCCCATCACACTGCTGAGACATGTTTATAAGTTGTTTTCGAGAGTCATCACGAATCGTCTCGAACGCAGGCTTGATGACTTCCAGCCTCCCGAACAAGCCGGTTTCCGGAAAGGCTTTAGTACTATAGACCATATACATACGCTACGGCAGATTATACAGAAGACCGAGGAGAATAATCGGCCACTATGCTTGGCGTTTGTGGACTATGAGAAAGCCTTCGATTCGATCGAAACTTGGGCGGTTCTTAGATCTCTCCAGCGATGCCGCATTGACTATCGGTACATTGAAGTGTTGAAGTGCTTGTATAATAACGCCACCATGTCAGTCCGAGTACAGGGGCAGTGCACGAAGGCGATCCCCAGAGGAGTAAGGCAGAGAGACGTCATTTCTCCGAAACTGTTTACGGCCACCTTAGAGGACGCCTTCAAGCTCTTGGAATGGCAAGGACTTGGCATCAACATCAATGGCGAATACATCACTCACCTTCGATTTGCCGACGACATTGTGGTCGTGGCGGAGTCGCTGGAAGATCTAGGACGAATGCTCGGTGACCTCAACAGAGTATCTCAACAAGTGGGTCTTAAAATGAACATGGACAAAACGAAAATAATGTCTAACGTCCATGTCGTACCCACCGCACTCACCGTTGGGAACTCTACTCTTGAAGTTGTCGACGAATACATTTACCTGGGACGGTTAGGTAGGTCCAACTTTGAGAGAGAGGTCAATCGACGAATCCAACTCGGCTGGGTAGCGTTCGGGAAACTGAGCAACATCTTCTCATCCAAAATACCTCAGTGCCTTAAGACTAAAGTTTTTAGTCAATGTGTGTTACCAGTGATGATATATGGAGCAGAGACGTGGTCTCTTACAATAGGTCTCATAAAAAAGCTAAAAATGGCTCAGCGAGCTATGGAGAGAGCTATGCTCGGCGTTTCTCTACGCGATCGAATCAGGAATGAGGAGATTCGTAGAAGAACCAAGGTCACCGACATAGCCGTTAAGATTAGCAAGCTGAAGTGGCAATGGGCGGGCCACATAGCGCGTAGATCGGACGGGCGTTGGGGCAGAAAGATTCTAGAGTGGAGACCACGTATTTGCAAGCGCAGCGTGGGACGACCGCCTGCCAGATGGACCGACGATCTTGTGAAAATCGCAGGAAGTCGTTGGATGCAGGTGGCATCGGACCGGTTACGCTGGAAAGCGATTGGGGAGGCCTATGTTCAGCAGTGGACAAGTATAGGCTGAGATGATGACGATGATGATGATTGGAGCTATAGCTATAACCAGAGATGGGCAAAATGTAATCTGATGGCTTAGCAAAACATTTTAACAACCATTTCAGAAAAGCATTTTAACGCGTCCTTGCATTGGCTATGGTTTGTTCGAAAACCTTTGAAATAAGACCACATCCATACTTGTGCTCTTATTCTTCGGGCCGTTTCCGGACTAACACCTTTAATATAGTGCAATACAGTCATACAAGGATATTTTGGCCCGCGGCCAAAATCGAAACTAACGCTGTTTTTTTTGTTGTTTATGGCATCACGACGACGCGTATTTTGCCAGTGTCAAGTATTACGAATATACCTATTAATTTCTTAATTAATTCAACTCCCCGATGAATTTGATGATAATGAAATTGATGACGTGCCTCACCCTGGATAGTAAAGCAATCGAGATTTACTTACACATACCAATTGCGACGACAATTTTAAAAGAAATAGAAAGGTCACCTGTTATCGCTTTGTTACAATTACCTTTACTCATGCACATATAGGAATACATAATGGTTATATTCCACCAACACTACACATTATTGATGAAATAAAACTATTTTTCGGATTTTATCGCGGTTTATTTTTGATTTTTACGTTCCCGACGTTTCGAGTGCTGTGCAGAACCCATGGTCACGTGAGAGACTGAGGTGTTAGACGTCCAAAAGGCATAGTTGTTCCGGGGTACCCTCAAACTTCTTAATTATTTTTGTTGTTGTTGGTCCGATCCACGCAGAATGAGCTCACGGTGTCTTGAGGTCTTGCAGTGTTATGCTTGGTTTTGGATTTGATTATATTAATTACCGGATCCCAAGACGATGGAAGCACCCAGCCATCTTCTCTAATGAAATTAGGATGTTTTTTAATTTCAATAGCCTCGCGAACCATCCTTGGTAGGAATCGGTGTTCTTTCACGAGGATTTGTGGTCTATCAAATCTGATGTTATGGCGGGTGCGGTCAAAGACATGTTCACAGACTGCAGACTTCTTGAGCGACTACACATTATTATTCTAAGTAACACAAGTTTTGGAAATTATTACAAATTGACGACATCACTCTTCGATTTTCCGCCAAAACTCCACTAACGCTGTCATCAAGTGAAATGTCAATTCATGACAGTCGCAGAGTTGCCGTTCGCTATGAAATTTACCCAAGTTATTTTTTTTAATTAGTAACCGTGGGGTGGGTCCCCTTTGAAATATTTCCCTAAAAGTAGAAAAATCTAATTAAATAATAACCCTAATTTCACAGCAAGCCCTGTTAATGTCATCCACGGGCCAACATATCCTTGTAGCTCTATAATATATCGATGATTCGTGAAAAACTGTGGTCAGTGGCTGCGCCTGCGCTGTCAGCGATTCTGCCACCAGGCGCTTGCACGAGTCGCGTGCGTGCTGTGTACGTGATTCCGTTGCCATGCAAAATTACGTTATGGCCAGCTTCTAGAATATTTGATGCAGTGTCAACTGGTTGTATAACGAACCCTGCATATTTATCTATTTATTTTTAATCCCAGAGAATCTAAAGATTTTCAAGTAACACGTGCCTTATGACTGATGGTCGGCTTTCGCCTTATCATATTGGGACCAAACATATTACATACCTGTAAAGAAAGGACGACTGCCTCGTTGGTCTGGTGGCCAAGCGCATCGCTTTGCGATCACGAGGTCCTGGGTTCAAGTCCTAGGTCGGACAAATGTAGTTTTTTTAACGAAAAATTCCCAGTGTGAGTCCGGAGTCTGGAATTGTGCCCGGTATATGGCAATAGGCTCGCCCCCTATTACATGGGACCTAACATCGTCGGCGAAACGTGGGTGTACTCAGTACACCTCTGCCAACCCCTCTGGGGAATATAGGCGTGACAGTGACGATATAAAGAAAGGACCTGCTAGAACTCTGTACTCTCTGCCTACCCCGCAAGGGATCTGCCTTGATGGACTGGATCGAAAAGTCGCGGGTTCTTCGATTCTTGCACGGGACATATCTTTGAGTGACCCACAAAATAGTTTTTTCGATCTGGGCTTCTATGTATGTGAATTTTCATGTTTGTAAACGCAACCACGATCCAGGAATAAATCCTAGTGTGGGGCTCGTTTAAAAAAATACCCTTATTTACTGACTACAGAAAAGAACGCCTACATCATAATAATATATCTGTAATAATGATATATCCTCCATGCTGCTGCTATGACTTGCTGCTAAGGTCATTCTTCAAGGAGAATTCAAAATATATTTTATAATCTTTATTTAAAAAATATATGTTTTTCTCACGAACTCAAATTAACTTACATATTTACGAAATAAGTATTACTGCTAAGAGTCTATATAAAGCAGTATGTATTTTGATCTAGCCCTAAAACACGTCAGATCTTCTAGTATTCAACGCAAGCTGGTTGTCTGAGTATAGGGATCACTCACTTCCTCAGAAAGAGGATTTGAGAGAGTGATATCACCACCCAGCTGCAATTAAAAATATTGATCAAAGAAAAGTATCATCAAGCCAGTTCATAAACAAAAAAGTTTTGCCCTAAAAGGTATTCTGGTAAAGTGAGAAATATGTACGTAACGCTTATATTCCCCAAGCGAGGGTGGCAGACGTTAATGTGTATAGTCATATTATACCGATGAAGTGAAGCCCCAACGTTATAGGGGGGAAGCCTATTGCCCTTATACCGGGCACAGACACGCACACCACTAGAGTAACGAGGCAGCCTAATTAAATTAAATACGTACATAATCATATTTTATTATCAAGCATAATTTTTTTATCTTCTATTATTTACTTCTCCGGAATTATTTTTCCCCTAAACATTCCCTACAGAATTATTTTCATTATTTTTTAACCGACTTCAGCAGCAGCGACTAAAGCAGGAGGTTCTATGTTCGTCTATATTTATATTTTTTTTTTCTTTTTTTTTGTATGTTTACCCATATTTCCATCAATTGTGGACTGATTTTGATTCTTTTTGCATCTGATTCAGATATGGGTAGGCCCATTTTAACCGCCCCTCCTTGACCGCCAACAGCACGATGGGTAAAATCAGTTACTATAAGTATTATACATACCCACGACGACAATAGCGACTTCATCAATTGTTGGCGCATTAAAACGTCTTGCGTGTTTTCCTAAAGGCGTCTTATCGGCTCTGATGACAATTTTGTGGTTATCAGATGGCATGCGGTCTTGAATAATGCAACCAATTCGTTGTGTTGATGGAAAAATATTTGGAGTGGTTCCGCAATTGGTCTTTTCACTGAATTATTGTGTGCATAACACTGATCGACTTGTTTTGCTGAATCGCCCATTAAATAACTTTGCAAAAATTTGCAGTCACTGTCCGGCGTTGGCAATAAGGAACCTGTTTGATGATATATTTGACCCTGAATAAAATGTAAATAGACGTAAAATAGGTAAAAGTAAAATTGGTGGTAAAACTTTAATGTTTCCCATTACACTTACCTTGAAAGTGGGCATAAAATTATCACGAATAATTTTTGTTGCACCAAATGAGGTCATTTGAAAGCAATTATTGTGTTGCTGGGTATGAGTCAGAAAATGTTTGGACCTGGCCCATTTTTAGAAACAAACGGATGTAGTGGGTCTGGTGGCGCTTCCAATGGCATCAATTTGACCTGGCCGCTGGCGCTACACAATGCAAGGGCTTCATTTTTGAACTTCAATGCCTTTCAATGTGAACATACAACGTTCATAGGTCCAATAGCAACGATTTGCTGTGAACTGTAGTCGATTGCTACGTTATAATTGAATGCAGCTCGATATGGATCAAATGCAACATGTTCTTGATATCGATTCCGTTCAACTTCATTTCGCGCTTCGCGTTGCTCATCAGTTTGACTTGCTCTTAAATATCTTTGACTTGCGGCATTGCGAGTTCTGCGACCTATGTTTGTACGTCTACTTCTTGGCATTTTTAATATCATCATTTCAATTGAAAATTATAAATGAACAAACTTAAAACTCCATAAATTTTCCGATTCAATCGACTGTGCAGTGTGCACTAAGAAATGAAAACCATAATTCATTAACCTATCTATCTATATCATCACGCCAGATCCCTTACGGGGTAGGCAGAAAGTACAGAGTTCCAACAGGCTCTTTCCTTACATACCTCTCTGGCTTCCTCTACTCTCATAGTTCGTCTCATACACGCTCGCCGGTTACGAAGACTCCTGACTTGTCCTTCAGATAAGACCCGGTCTATTTGGTCATGGTAAGATAGTCTAGGTCTTCCCCGGTACCTACATCCTTCCACTTTCGCATTGTATATCAGTTTTGTCATTCTTTCTTCGGACATTCTTTCTATATGCCCGAACCAACGGAGCATACCTATTTGCTTTCTTACTACGCTGTTGCGAATACGGTCGGTCAGCTTCCCACCGCGCATCTTCCGCAGAGCTCGCATTTCCACCGCATTTATCCTACTTTAATTCTCCTTCTTACATACCCAGCTCTCGCTGCCATATAACAGCGTTGGGACAAGCACTCCATTATGTAATTCATTCATGTTAATTCATTAACAATATGCAAAATCAAAGCAAAATGGTTTAATTTTACCTCGTCAAAGACATCATTCCGACCAGGGATCTGGGTAAGGGTTATAATTCGTTCTTAATGCCGACCATAGATTTCAATGATTAAGTCCTTGATTCCGACCGATACAACTAATATAACGCTTCGCTAGAATTACGCGATCTTTGTAAACGATATTGGCGGTGTGCGAACTGTCTGAACAACAGACGTGCTTAGCAAAGAGTATATAACGCTGGGGCTAAGGTTACATTAAAAAAGTTTAGAATAAAGGTAGTCGTTAAGTTTTCTTAAATTTTATGTCTCTGCGCAATTTTCTTAACTTTTTTTAATGTAAGAACCTTCTACGAAGTATTAGAAAACATTTAAAAATAAATGAATGACATCGGTAAAGCCGTTCTCAAGTTAGAGCGTGACCTGGAGAAATAGGGGTTCATTTATATATTTATAATAACCCTACTATTATAAATAGCTACCACAGAACTATTTATAATATTTGATGTCAAGCACCCCACGCTATTTCACAATAAAATTATTTTCTCCTTTATGGTTCGGCTTACTATGAAAGGCTGTTTTTTAGGGTTTTTTTAACTGTAATTTATTTCCCCAAAATTACAAAAAAAGAAACGAAATCTGAGACACTTGTTCGTGTGGATTTGTGACGAGAATAAATTTAAGCGAATGCACTTACGTACTTCTAAATATAGAATTCATCTGTGTTCATGTTTGTTATCCTTACATCTAAGTCGAAAAAGGAATGGCATTAAACAACACTCTTGTAGGTACAGCAGGTATTTCCTGTACATTAAGCTCTTTATGTAGAGATGAGTAAATAAGACATATAAACTGATTTGGTTCTGTTTTTATTATACTATGTACCTATAACACCGTCACGCCTATGTTCTTCAAGTGGGGGTGACAGAGGTGTACTGTGTACACCCGGGTTTTGGCGATGTTGTTTGGTCCCAATGTAATAGGGGGTGAGCCTACTGGACACAGTACCAGGTTCCGGACTGATACTGGGAATTTTTCCATCGAAATATTACATTATTGAAATATTACCGATCTAGGATTTGAACCTAGGACCTCGTGATCGCTACCCGCATTACCTCTCACTAGACTGACACCACAGTGTGCATACCTGTTGACTTTCATTTGCTTTGAAATCGATGAAATACAATTTTGTATCAGCTATAATAAACAATAGGTAGGATTTAAATTATGTAACATCCTTTCAGCCCTTCCATTCTGCAAGCGGGGGCGGCAGAGGCGTAGAGTACACCCAAATTACCACCGACGATATGAGATCCCAATGTATAGAGCTCTATTGTCATTTTGAATTATATGAACTATACTTATAATAAACAAACAAACGATCGTACGTGATATGTGATGTGACAGTGAAGGCCTCGCAAGTAGATCAGGCAAGGATATTGTCCAGCGCTGGCACAGGTCAAGCCAAGTTCCCACTTAATGTGGTCAGCACACACGGACAGTGCGGATCAACTTACCGGCTCAATAGCTCCATTCTCGTTGTCATGGATAAGTGAACGAAAGTTTAAATTAAAAAAATAATATTGTTATTAAAAGTTTTGGCGCCAACGAAAGTTGTTCGCATTCGTATAATTTTAAAAAGTAGACAATTTTTGTGCATGGATTTTTAATTCAAATATATATATTTTTTGCAAAAATTGTTTTAATCATAAAAACTTTATAAATTAAATTGGAACAAGATAAAAGACAAAGTTGAAAAATAGTTAAAAAAGACATACATAAGTAATGCATAATATATAACAACATATTTAATACAAAATGTATTTAATATCAATACTAATTTTGATGATCCTCAAAGGATCAGCAGCAGTGTTATACAGTTTAAATGGTAAGTGTTTTTTTTTATATTTCCTGTGGGTAAAGGTATATTCTATTAAATTGTATAATAACGTTTAGAGTTCCGATTATCGCGGATTACCAATATTTATACATATGAATGATAAAGTCGTTACTATTACTACACTAGCGACACCATAGGATGGTACTTTTACTGCTTTGATATTTACGGATAGCACACGAAAGTAAATATTGACTTTTTATTGTAAGGTTTCATAAGTGACATCATATAATGCTACAACTTTAACAGAGGAATTTAAATGGTATACTTAAGTAAATTGAACTTAATATTTTAATTTACACTGCAATTTAGGATAGTGATTTTAAATAGAATGATTATTGTTTCATTTCGAGTGGGGAATAAATTACAAAAATCGATACGTTTTCCTTTTTGTTTTGAATGAATAATCTAAAATGTTTAACAAATAATTATCTATAAAAACATCTCGTACACTAACAAAAGTTCTTACTGCCTAACTAGATATAAACTTATTATGGATAGGTTATCTATGTAATTTATTACACGCCTTCTTCATTGTTTAGCGCGAACCGCACAGATATAATGCGATACACAGACATATCATCATTCCTCCGCGACCAGTATCTATATATATATATATATATATATATATATATATATATATATATAACATATTGCCATTGTCAAATGATTATCTGCTATGTGCTCGTTTTGGAGATTTCCACATTTTGCCTATTATGACTAGTAGGTATACTAACCAAATTTTCTTACAAAAAGACTGCTAAGAGGCTAAGCTTATACTGGGAACTGTGGTCGCTAAATATGCGTCGAAAATCTGCTTCATATAAAAATTGACAGGAGAATATTTTTATTCAATATCTCAAAGTCATACTTTTTGCACATAGCGGATATTCATTCGACAGCGACGATATGTCTGCCTCAAAAATGATTATAGTACTACTCACCTCCTAACAGAAAGTGAGGCGTTGAAAATAATAATGGCTTACGCCATTCTACAAAATTACGTAAATCGGACTATGTTTTAAAAACGACTCAATTAATATCGACATATTTTTAAAATAATAGTGTAATCTAATGTTGTTTTATTTCCTTACATATATAAAACGACTTCATTTTGTAATGAATATTTCAGTTAATTCATAAGTTCAATATACGAAATAAAAAAATAAAAACAAGGTTCTTTGCAGCGAGGTAATGGTGCGATTCAAAACGGCCAATCGCAATTGTATGTACATATATACAAAATATAATGTTATATTGTATGTATATTATGTAATATATTACGTCACCATTAAGGGTAATAAATAACGTGAAGTATAATGTTGAGGCTATTGAGGCTTTGACTAAAAACCAGCGTTGGAGGAGACTTTCTCCTTCAGCCAATTGCCTTTTTGCACAGCTCACACCGAAGTTTGTCAATAGAAGTAGCAACTAATTGTAACTAATTCTTGCTTTGTTTTTGTAATTGTTTGCATGTTTTCTGATGTGCTGTCCTGATTAAATATTTTTTTTCTTTCTTTCTCTTTCATTGTCATTCTTTGATAGAACTGCTTCAATGCCAAATTTTAACTCCGTAGGCTTAGAGATGATGCTTTTAATTCAGTTAGCAAGATTTGACTTAAACTAATAAGTTAAATAAAAGCTTGTAAAAACTCGCTCTCATCAACACTTTTGAACATGCCAATAAGATAGAAAATAGCTTATTCTTTTGTCCAGTTTAGACTAAATGTATAAAAATATGAAAGGAGAATAGAATTTGCAGTTTTTTATAACAATTCTGTTGAATATGCCATCGTTCCACTAGACGGCTTATTTAAAATACAAATGTTCCGAATAAAGCTTCGATACAATATTTGGTCGGATACCCGGCGAAACATTGTCATATTGAATGTTACATGTTACAACTATGAGGTTTTAACATGCAACATTCGTAGTCATGAGACTAGGTTACATTCAGCCCACTCGTACCTATGCTGTGAGAAGAGAAATAGACATGAAACTAGGCAATACGACATGAAAATGATTACAGTGGATATGTAAATTTGACGATACGGCTTGGTGTGGTTGAGAGCGTAGGCCGCTCTGCTCACTCAGAATTCGCGGGTTCGATTCCCACATGCAACATATCTTTATTTGTGGGTCCCCGTACGAAACAAATCCGTGTGACTCACTAATTTTGTTGGTCACACAGATTATGCATGCAAATTTTGTGCATGCAAATTTGATGTCCAACACACCCACGACGTAGGAATGTTGTTCCTGTCCTGAAACTACTTTTTTTAAAAGAAAAAAGGAAACTTCACATGACATGCTCCTTGCAACGCAAGTGGACAAAATGTAAATAAAGGGATTTCCCTGGTGCAAGTAACGGGGCGGGAATATTTGGTTCGCAAACTGGTTTGTCCTGACAGGCTGTGCTGGTTACCTTTCATTTCATTTTATTTGGAAACGTGTTTCGTCCATGAACCAAACAAAATACTTACTACCAGTAAATACTACATTTAAAACACTTGTTTATTTCGTAACAATCTGCCATTAACTGATCGAAACTTATTGTATTTGCAACATATTCTGATACTTATTTTTATAGTTGTATTTTTTGCCATAACTAGGTATACCTGTATACCTAGTTATGGCAAAAAACGGCGTAACAATATTCAAGTATAACACGAACGCTTTTAGTTAATTATACAATTTAAAATGATTAAATTAGGCGTAACATTAAGAATGACTGCCTTGTTGGTCTAATGGCGAATAATGCGCGTAACGATCACGAGGTCTTGGATTCAAATCCTGGGTCGGACAAAAAGTAATGTTTTGATGATAAAATTTCCAGTATCAGTTCGGAGTCTGGCATCGTGCCCAGTATGATGACTTGCCCCCTATTACATGGAACCTAACAGTGGTAGCTAAAAGTGGCTGTACGCGTGCACCTCTGCCACCTCCGCTAAGGGAATATATATATTGTTTACTGACCTGTATTATTATCTACTGTACTCAACTGACCTGTAGACATTGCAGGGTAATTACATCACCATCGCTCTTCTTGTTTCATGTATACCTATTTACCGGTCCCCGGCGGTATCAAAGTAAAAAAAACCTATAGTTATAAATACCTATACCGTAGGATACATTTTCATAATTAATGTCATTATCTCGTCGCCACTCTGTATACAAGGTGTAATGTAAGTAACGCAAGACCTGAGACACCCCAATCAGATTATTGTTTTACAAATTTAATACCAAATCCAAAGATATATTTACCACTTTTTTAAGCATTTTGATACTCAAAGTAACTTCGAATCCTGTACTTATAAATGCGTTTTGAGGAATATATATTAGAAAGGCATTTGTGGTCGCTGTTCTGCTTTATTTATGTCTTAATTTAGTTTGATATAGCGGACTGAAGGGAAAACAACATTTCTTGATATAAAAAATAAGACATAAAAAACAGTTGTAATCAGTTTAGTTTCAGAGCAAACTGCTTTTAGGTTTTGCATTAGATGAAGTTACATGTTGTATATAAATTTCATTCAATCCACGAAATCGTCCCACCATCGCATGCAGTGCATGTGATAAGTGACGTTTCAAAAGGACTTATTTATATTTTGGAAATAAAAATAACGCTTCGACTATCTTCTTAGACTAACACCCGTATCTGTAAACATGTCTAAATAATTACTTTTACTTAATTCTTTATTGCACACACAGAAACTGTTACAGAAATAAAAAAAAATCTACTTCTTTACTTTTACTCAAGTATATACTTATAATAATATTAGCCCTGTTAAGAAACTGTCCCACCGTAGGGCACGGGCTTTCTCTCAAACTGAGAGGGCTTAGGCCATACTCCACCACTCTGGCCCAGTGCGGGTTGGCGAACTTCACACACCTTCGAAAAATTCTTAGGCATGCAGGTTTCCTCACGATGTTTTCCTTCACCGTTAAAGCAAGTGATAATTAATTTTTAATACGCACATGCTTTTGAAAAGACAGAGGTGCGTGCCTGGGTTTGAACCCGAGACGTCTGACATTGCAGTCCAACGGTCTAACCACTAGGCTATCACTGCTTATAGTAGTACATACTTAGTACATTATTTTTATTCTATAGTTGAGAAATTGTCAAAAGTCATTTCCCAGAGTTTTCATTCAGTTATTGATATTACATATGTTAATAATACATATATTATATAATAAACCGAGTCTTATCTGAAGGAAAAGTCAAGAGTCTTTGTAACCGGCGAGCGTGTATGAAACGAACTAAAGGAGTCGAGGAAGCCAGAGAGGTATGTAAGGAAATAACCTGTTGGAACTCTGTACTCTCTGCCTACCCCGCGAGGGAGCTGGGGTGATGATATAGACAGATAGATTTATACACTAGTTAGACTTGTCTAGTCAGAGCAATGGTTCTTACATTGCTAACAAAAATAGCACCACTCTGTGCGCGTGATCCCAGTGATCCATTTTTTTTTTAAATTCGTTCGAAAGCAGTCAGTATGTGCGTGCGCGTGCATACTACAATTTCTCTACCCTGTGGCTATATAAATTTTATGTCTTACCGCACGCGCGATTCTCTATCTAGACAAGTCTCTCTAATTTATCTAAGGAATGCCATTTGCTTTTAACATATAATATCCACTTAAGCCTTCCTCAGAACTATTTAAAACGACTAATTTGTTATTAAAAATTGACATTAAAAAGTAGTTTCCATTTCGAAACGAATTATTTTTCTAAACAAGTCCATATAAATACTTTTGCCATTGTTAGGAGGTTTTAGAGTGGTAAAAAATGGTAGTGTGCTGGTTCTATAACACACGTGTACGGCTCTGCCGTCCAAATTATAAACACAGTTGACGGACGATTTAGCGCAGTGGTTAAGGGCTTAGCCCGCCCCGCCCACTGTGTCTAATAGTCGCGGGTTCGATTCCCGCACTGGACAAATCTTTGTGTGATCCACAATTATTTGTTCTGGTCTGGGTATTTGTGTATGTGAATTTTCATGTTTGTAAACGCACCCACGACACAGGAATTAATCCTAGTGTGGGGCAACGTTTTTTAAAAATAAACAGTAAGTATATTCTACATTTGAACATAGTTACTGTGTTTATGATTTGGACGGCAGAGCTGTTTAGTTAACCGGCTCCGGCTCTTTAGTTAACTCGTACCAAAACCGCGGGCTTAGTGGACCTAATGCATATCTACTTTGAATTAGTCAACATTGAAATCGGGATTCGGATTGGATTCAGGCAAACAAGCATTATACCTATTAAAAAAATTGTAGTAAACTAGTGTTCTTTATTTGTAATTTACAAAAGAAAATCGACGGAGTTCGGACGAAAATTGTTTCGTTTATACGAGTACATCAAACACAGGTCTAAAATTCTACAACTCGTTATCTTTTGGTTTTTAATACAAATTGATCAGCTGATTGAGTGAACTGGGGGGGTTTTGGCGGGAAGTCGAAGAGTGATGTTGTCAATTTGTTTTAATGTCCTAAACTTGTGTTATTTTGACTAATAATGTGTTTTGTTGGTGGAATATTACCCATTATGTGTTCTTATACATGAATGAGTGAAGGTAAATGTAACAAAGTGATAAAACGTGCTTTTTGACTTCCCTCAAAACGGCCGTCGCAATTGGTATGTAAAGTATCCACCGCTTTACTATCCAGGGCGGAGTACTTCATTAATTTTATTATCATCGTGGTCATCAAGTTCATCGGGGCGTTGAATTAATTTAAACAAACACGAATTTATATCTCACTGGACACTGGCAAAATACACTTAAAATTAGTGTGACGCCATAACTTAAAGAAGAAGAAGACGAAGGGTGCACTGGTATGGGAATATAAAAAGAAAGCGAAATAATAAAAAAAAATGGAGAACAGAAGTTGTTTAGACTGGCGAATAAACAATAACTTTTATCATTATTACTCGATTATAGTGCGACAGGATATTTAGGTCCATGGATGCGTTGATGTTAAATTAGGGTTAACGTTTAATAAAATGTTCCTTCTTCCAAGGAGATATTTCAACAGGTGGGCCCACTGGGTAACTAATTAAAAAAGAACTCGGATAACGTTTATAGCACACGACAACTCTGTGACTGTCATGTAGTGACATTTCACTTGATGACCGCATTAGTGTTGATTTTGGCCGCGGGCCAAAACATTTTTGTCGGACTACACGTGTCGCCCAGTGTATGACACAATATATTAAAAAAATGGTTGGAATTTATTTCCGCTTTGGAAAAAGCTACTTTCAGTTAATGTGTAAATTACGCTACATATTGTATACCTACGTCATTAATTGTTTTTAATTGTAATAATAATGCTGTGGTATTGACCTCGAGCGTGTGCGTATAGGATTTACCAGTAAAATGGATTGCATAATAACAAGGTACTTACCCCGAAAAGAGTGACGTCAAACGCTCGCAAAAGAGTGACAAATAGGAATGGCCCAATGCAAGGCAATATCGATAAAAAATAATAATAATAATATCAGCATATACTACCCAGTGCTTCGCAAAAGCCTTCTCTCACGAATCGAGGTGAGAGAGATTAGGTCATACCACGCGGATCCAGTGCGGTGCCGTGGAGGCAGGTTTGTGGCCACCTGCTGTTGGAACTTATCAAGCCGCCAATTAGGCTTCCAACTCGGCTTAGCGACAAACCAAAATTCCCTGTTGGAACTTATCGAGCCACTAATAAGGCTTCCAACTGGGTTTAACGACTACCACATTAAGTGTTAACCGGGACCAATGGCTGTGAAACTGTCACAAACGGTCACCAATCTCAGACCGACCGAGTCTATCTCTGCTTAACCTTGGTGAATATATATCGCCGTTATATTAAATTTATTACGTCGATAAATATACGAGTAGTATCGATATTAATAAACAGTATCGATATTCATACCGTAAGAAATATCGATTAATCGATATTTTTCAAAGTAAATTTAATAAACAGGAAATAAACAGTTTAACCGATAGTTTGTTCTCGACATGTATGGTTTACTTGTACAATATTTAAAGATTTATCTACGAACGAGCAAAATATTTATTAAAAAAATTATACCGTATAAATAAAAATAATTAGCAAATTAAATCAAATCAAATATACTTATTGTCATAAAAATAGAAAAAATAAAATCCCAAACTAGGCGGGCCTATCTTTTAAGAAATATTCGATATGATTATTATACAGCGAGAATAAAAACATCTACGATAAATATCGATATGTTTACACAATCCTATGCCAAATCAATAATGATAAGTTTTACAATGGATACTTAAGGCAAGCTGAGACATATTTTGTCCCGACCCCAGAGTTTCAGGGTTACTCTGCACAGACGAGAGTAGGTACATTTCTGTTCGGTGCTATGAACATGGCTTTTTAAGATTGTTAAACCTTGTAATTGTAAAAGTTAGCACATAATAAATTTTATTATTATATTAATACTACTGAGCAAAGGTCTTCGCTCACAAAGTTAAGTCAAGGTGAGAGAGAATGGGTACTTACTACGCAGACTAGCGGGGATTGGTGTAGGCAGGTTTGTATTCACCTGCTGGGGTAACTTACTAAGCTTCTTTAATGGCTTTATTACTAGCACATGGAGTGGTAATCGGGACTAATGGGTAAATACGCTTCCTGAAAAACAAGACGATCCAAAAATAAAAGCTGTGCTTAAAACGATAGGAACTTGGTGGAATACGGTTCTGTTTAAGATTTATAAAAAATATACAATATAATAAATGTAGGTGATAAGGACGACTTTATCGTCGGCAGGGGTCGGAACCGGTTAAAAACGTTCGGAAACTTTAAGTTCTTTTATTAACCGGTTAATGAAGAAACGTTATCAAATCGAACGAAATTAGTTTCGATTATCGGTTATTGCAAAGAAAATATTATTTTTTATTCTTAATATCGAAGTTAACCAGTTAAACTCAGACGCAGATACGACGGTTTCGACGGCGCAGCGTCTGTGTTCTATTTTTAAGGACAAATGTTCCTGTTTCTTTCGTATGTGCACTGTGTCGTTGAAATATTACCTATCTATATACGATCGTGACCTTGAGAAAGTCAACGAGCGAAAGCAATCTCAAATTAACCGGTTAATTTAGGTTTCGATATCGGTTAAAGTGACGCTAAAAACCGAAGTAAAAATGTAAAAGTCGAACCGGTTTCTTCAATTTTCAAGGTTTAAACGGTAACCTTTAACCACAAAAGAAAATGTTCTGGTTCGGGGTCAATAACCGAAACCGGTATTAAAATTTACGGTTTTCGACCGTCAACGGTTACAGTGCTCCTCCCACTGGGTCGAGAAGTTGCATATTCGATCTCCGCACTGGATAAATCTTAGTGCGATGCACGCATATTTTTTTCGCTCTGGATCTTTGTGTGCCTTCATGTTTTTAAACGCACCACGACGACCCATTGTGTATGTGAAATTCATATTTAAAAACTCACCCACGACATAGTAATCATTCCTAAGGTGGGGCAACGGTTTTATTACATAAAATACATAGTTTAACCTAAGTATTAAAATACCTATCTGTGCTAATAGTTGGTAAAACCAAACAACAAGATTACAAGATGATTTCACAAAACCATCAAAGAATTGTACCTGCAGCACGTGCTTCGTATAAAAATACATCAGTTGACCGCAAGCTAACATCATTACGAACAATTTACATTCAGTATAATATTTCAGGAAGTATCTTTCGCACACAAATGCGGCGCGTGAGGTCCGGTCCGCCTTTGAACCATGGTTCAAGTGCAAAATTAAAAATGGCGGTGGACAGGGAAAACCGTGGAAATAGAGCATAGAACATTATGTTATGTTTAACATAAATGGTCATGATGGTAGTGACGGTACAATGTATTCGAAATAAACAATTGAGACTGTCTCGTTAGTCTAGTGGCGAATAATGCACGTAGCAACCACGAGGCAGGGTGGTTCAAATCGTAGATGGGAATAACGTAATTTTTCGATATAAAAAAAAATCCAGTATCATTCCGGAGTCTGGTATTGTGCCCGGTATAATGACAATAATCGTACAAAAGTGGGTACAAAAATACACAGCAGGATGCTTTTTTATTCTATGTTTATTGTAAACAGCTAATCAAGTTAGAGTTGCCAGATATAGGCTCATCATTTCCTAGGCATTTTTTTTTTACTATACGAAGCCCCATCCTATGATTTATTCCTGCGGGTGCGCTTACAATCATGAAAATTCACATGCACAAATACCAAATATACCATGTACCATGTACAAATAATTGTGGGTCACACAAGACACAGTGGGCGGAGCGGCTTAAGCTCTCAACCACTGCGCTAAATCGTCCGTCTAATTTTCGGACGTTAAACGGAGTTAAAGTCTAGGAGCTTTACCACAAACTCTTTAGTAAAACTTTATTAATCTTACTTTTCCGTGAAAAAGAGACACAGCTATAAGCTGCGAATATTCAATTTTCTTTTCTACAGCATAGTAATATTATATTATAGCTTTGGCAAAGAGATTGTGGTACCTGCCCAGGCACTCCTGGGCCTCAACTCTGCTATTTTGACGTAACTTGTCATTATTACAGACTGCAATAATAATTCAATTGATATTGTGCCAAAGGTTGATACTCTATCACATTATCAATAGTATTATTAAATGATTACGATTTCATTGTGTGAGAAATAAAATAATAATCTATCTATCTATCTATCTATAACCTCACGCCAGATCCCTTGCGGGGTAGGCAGAGAGTACAGAGTTCCAACAGGTTCTTTCCTTACATACCTCTCTGGCTTCCTCGACTCTCATAGTTCGTCTCATACACGCTCGCCGGTTACGGAGACTCTTGACTTTTCCATCAGATAAGACTCTGTTTATTTGGTCGTGGTAAGATAGTCTAGGTCTTCCCCGGTACCTGCATCCTTCCACTTTCACATTGTATATCTGTTTTGTCATTCTTTCCTCTGGCATTCTTTCTATATGCCCGAACCAACGGAGCATGCCCTTTCTCATCTTTACACCGATACTATCTTTCATACCTACTCGCTGTCTTACTATGCTGTTGCTAATGCGGTCGGTCAGCTTCACTCCGCACATCTTCCGCAGAGCTCGCATTTTTACCGCATTTATCCTACTTTCATTCTCCTCCTTACATACCCAGCTCTCGCTACCATATAACAGCGTTGGGACAAGAACTCCGTTATGTATGGCCAGCTGCGCCTTATGGCTTAAGTGCCGGCTCCCGAGTAGCTTTCCCATCGCACCATTCACTCTGTTCCCTGCACTCACTCTTCTCTCTATGTCAGCGGTGTATTTCCCATCCTTACTGAAGGCGCATCCAAGATATACAAACTCATTCACTTGCTCCACCACATCGTTACCAACCACAATCCTTACATTCGTTCTGGTTTCTTCCCTTTCAAAAACCATAATCTTGGTTTTCTTCACATTCAAGTGTAAGCCATTGATCATGCAGTCGTCTAAAAAAAAAAAAAAAAAATAATAATAGTTAAGTTTAAAAAAACCGTCAAAATAATAGCAGAGTACCGAATAAACCAACAATTCAATTGTCATTGTTACCTGATTATCGAATAACAACAATTATTTACAAGTGGTATGCTTATGGAAACCCATATTGACACCATTTAGTTAATCTAACTTTATTGTCAGTAAACTAAATTTTATTTAAAATATCAATTGCAGAGTTTGGCCCCTGGACGGAAAATGATAGTAGTAGTAGTAATATTCGTCCTTTACGGACAGGCGAAGGTACAAAGCCATACTGCCAAGTCTTTTATTTGTTTAAATTATTCAAATCCCCGATGAATTTGATGATAATGAAACTGATGAAGTACCCCACCCTAGATAGTAAATCGATGGATACTTTACATACTAATTACGACGGCCGTTTTGAGAGAAATCGAAAAGGCGCGTTTTATCACTTTGTTTCAATTACCTTCACTCATGCACATATAAGAATACATTATAGTTAATATTCCACCAACATTACACATTATTATTCCAAATAACACAAGTTTTGGAAATTAAGACAAATTGACAACATCACTCTTCAACTTCCCGCCAAAACGCCTCCTCGACCATGTAGAAAATGATAATTACGAGGTATTTTAGTGCTTTTTTTTATAGGAATACAAAAACACAAATGAAATATAATAATATTTGCATGCTCTTTGGCGAAATATGGAGAATCTATTGTAAACATTATGTCATCATTGTAAAACCCATATTTGCAGATGAATAAATGATTATGATTATAAAATGATTGGCGGGTTATGCACTTCTATATTTTCATAAAGCTAAAAGACTGAATGCTTGTTTGAATTAGGACTCTAATTGGAAATGTAAAACGCTTGAATTCCCTTGACATTGTTTTTCGTTGTTGTGTCCCTATTCCATTTTGGAATAATTGATAAGTGACCTTCAATATTTCACACGATTAAAAATAATCTAGCTTTATAAAATAAACTTACTTAATATAATATTAACCAGTTTATGAACTCAACCTCGCCGATTTTATTCTTGGATTTCCGCGATTTAGCGTTGGTATCGTTTTAATAAAACTTATAAAGCCGGCTATTAGGCGATATGGTATTTCATCGCATTGTGTTTAAGTTCATTGGGTTTTTACCTTTACATAAAGAGATTATTTATCTGAGGTCCCCAGTTATTGTAAACGAACCCTGAATTACGTCATTGTTAAAAGATTTATTAAAGCCGCCTCCTGTTAGAAGTTTTATTAGAAAAAGAATTTCTAAAAATTAACTGTCTGATACAAAGAGAACTCCTGGAGGATTACTGATCACCAAATGTCCCTCTCAATTTGAAACGACACCGTGACGGGTCTATAAAGAGATGGTGGGACGAACTGGACGCCTCTACAGTCAAAGACAAAAACTATTTATTTGTTTATGCCAATACAAGAGCACTTACATACAAACGTCAAAATTATTACATTTTTTACATCTGCCACTGGATCGGAACGCGACCTGAAAAGATCCGGCGAGAAACTCAGCGGCCTAGTCTTGAAACTTAATTTGTTTGGCCTTTCCGATAATCATGTTTTTCATTTCTAAATTTTCTATTGACGACCAGCTGTTGCCCGCAGCAGGAACATTGTAGCTTCTTGACAGGATTTTCAGGAGCGGATCAGTAGTTCCAGAGATTACCTCCTACAAACATACATACTTACATACAGCTTTGTGTCTTTAAAATATCAGTATAGACTGGGCCCTAAATAGCTCCAAATAGAGTAGAACAGCAAGCCTTTGCTTAGCAGTGGGACAAAAACTTAACAAACCTAGGTGCTCAAAGTTTAGTATACATGACGCACCCAAGTGAATTGACGCAGATAAGATTACAATAACATTGCTAACTATATTTTTGTAAACTCCCTGTTTATGCCTTTAAATATTCCTCTACAGAGAGTGAATACAACAAAATGCCAGACTTGTTCGGGCTGGACGACTTCGAGGCGTGCATGGCGGAACCGGGGGGTACCTACTGTGTGCTTGATGTGGACCTGTTCTCTAAGACCAGCAACCAACTCATGAAGACTATTCAGGTAAGGATTAGTTTACAAATTTAATGCCTCTAGTCAAGTGTTTGAAGGCGAGTTTTATCAAATGTTTTAACGACTTTGTCTGCGTATAAATCTCTATGAATTTCAGCCTATGTGTTATTTGGATGTATAATAAAGTATAACTGTACCTCTTTCACCACCCTCCGTGCGTGCGTGCGTGCCTGCATGCGTGCGTGTGTGAGTATGTGTGTTAATGATCTAAGCTGTTGGTCGCGAGGCCTTTACAGCTTCACAGGACAAGTCGGCGGGCGTGCAACCACTACGCTCGAGCCAGAAGAGCAAGGAAGCAACTAGCTTAAGTGCGCCTCAAGGAGGAAAGGCCTCGGCTTGGGCGGTTGCTATGGGGCAGGGTATATACTAGGTGTCTCGCCGTGGTGCTCTGCTCCGGCCGGTGGGCAAGGGATTCTTCGACCTCGCCGGCGAGGTCGGTGTCTGATCCTGTGTGCGGTATCTGTATCCGAAAGCAGGGATTTAAGGGCATCGGGAGAGTCGGTGAGAACATGCCGCAGACGATTTCACTAGCAACCCACTCCGGCTTCGCACGGGTGAATTATACACATAAACCTTCCTCTTAAATCACTCGGTCCTTTGGTTAAATCTCTATCCATCTATCTATCTATATCATCACGCCAGATCCCTTACGGGGTAGGCAGAGAGTACAGAGTTCCAACAGGCTCTTTCCTTACATACCTCTCTGGCTTCCTCTACTCTCATAGTTCGTCTCATACACGCTCGCCGGTTACGGAGACTCCTGACTTGTCCTTCAGATAAGACCCGGTCTATTTGGTCATGGGAAGATAGTCTAGGTCTTCCCCGGTACCTACATCCTTCCACTTTTGCATTGTATATTAGTTTTGTCATTCTTTCTTCGGACATTCTTTCTATATGCCCGAACCAACGGAGCATAACCTTTCTCATCTTTACACCGATACTCTCTTTCATACCTATTTGCTTTCTTACTACGCTGTTGCGAATACGGTCGGTCAGCTTCACTCCACACATCTTCCGCAGACCTCGCATTTCCACCGGATTTATCCTACTCATTCTCCTTCTTACATACCCAGCTCTCGCTGCCATATAACAGCGTTGGGACACGCACTCCATTATGTATGGCCAGCTGCACCTTTCGGCTTAAGTGCCGGCTCCCAAGTAGCTTTCCCATCGCGCCATTCACTCTGTTCCCTGCACTCACTCTTCTCTCTATGTCAGCGGTGTATTTTCCATCCTTACTGAATACGCATCCAAGATATACAAACTCATTCACTTGCTCCAGCACATCGTTCCCAACCACAATCCTTGCAAGTTCTGGTTTCTTCCCGTTCAAAAACCATAATTTTGGTTTTCTTCACATTCAAATGTAAGCCATTTTTCATGCAGTCGTCTTTCATAACTGTGACTACTGATTGCAGATCAGTAGCTGTTGGCGCTATCAAAACCGCGTCATCTGCATACAGTAGATGATTTACCACTAGATCACTCATTTGTACACCTTCATTCATCGCTTTCAGTCTTTGAAGACCTTTATCCAAATATAATATAAACAGTCTAGCGGACAACACGCAACCCTGCTTGACGCCGATTTCAACTTCAATCCAGGGTGACATGTTACCACCCACCCGTACGCATGCCTTGCAGTCCACATAGGTGGACTGGACGGCCCGCAGCAGAGTGCCATTTATACCATACTTAGGCAAAATATCCCAAAGTCTCTTTCGCACAACTCTATCAAACGCCTTCTCTAAATCCACAAAACCGCAGAAAACCTTCCGGCCCACTGCCAGATGCTTCTCTACGATGTTGCGAAGAGAGAAAACTTGATCCGAACATCCTCTTCCGGACCTGAAACCCTCTTGTGCCTCGCACACCATTCCATCGGACTTCTCGCGCATTTCTTTCTTTTTTTCTTCCTTTTTTTTTTCTTTTGTTTTTTTTTTTAATAACGTAGCCCCACACTAGGGTTTATTCCTGTGTCGTGGGTGCGTTTACAAACATGAAAATTCACAAACAAATACCCAGATCGGAACAAATAATTGTGGATCACACAAAGATTTGTCCCGTGCGGGAATCGAACCCGCGACTATTCGACACAGTGGGCGGAGCCGCTCAAGCTCTTAACCACTGCGCTAAATCGTCCGTCAATAATTTCAATCGCGCTTTCAATAATTTTACCATACACCTTGGCTGCCAAGCTGATCAAACTAATGGCTCTGTAATTGGCGCAGTCATATTGTGAACCCTTGCCTTTGTACAAGGGAACAATGACTGCGCAGCGCCCATCTGTAGGGACCCTATTGGTCCTCCAGCAAAGGTTTGCAAGGACCCGAAAGGCGTCCCGGACGCAAGTTCCACCATATTTGATCATCTCGGCAGATATCATGTCTATTCCCGCAGGTTTATCATTTTTCATACTTCCTATCGCCCATTCAACTTCTTCCTTAGTGATGCCCTCTGTTGATTCCGGTGCCACAAACTCGCTTGTGGGCCCACAAGCGAGTTTGAGAGAGAGGAGAAATATATGGAGATGCCCCGGAGGGCATCTCCATATATTTCTCCAAAATATTCACTCCACCGGTTTAATACAGCTTGTGTATCTGCAAGAATGTCACCATCCTTAGACTTTATCCTTTCCATTCTGGAACCCGACGAATCACCTCGTGACTTTCTTACTTTGCTCCAAAAGAGTTTAGTGTTGTTCTCGAAGTTCTTCGCCAGCCTCTCCTCCTCAATCAAACTAGCTCTTTCACGTTTTCTTCCACTAAAGTTTTGATGGCATTCTTGCATTGCCGGTATATTTTTTTCTTCATCTCTTTCATACTGGCATTCAGGTTCAAAGAAGAAACATAGTCCTGCCATGCTTTCTTCTTACTTTCTACGGAGCTTTGCAACTCCGAATCCCACCATGCATCACCTTTTGCTGTACTATGCTTCTTTGAGCAACCACATACTTCTTTCGCGGAATCTAATAAACTCTCTTTCAGGCTATTGCAGCATTCATCTACATTTGAGTCCTAAGAACCTACTGCCTAAAGCGTGTCCCGGACTCTGTCTTCATACATTCTTCTCACGCTCTCATCTTGCAACTTTTCAACCTTTATTCTTTCAAGGGCTCCGAAGTGGATACGCTCTCGCCAGTGCCTCCACTTCCTGAACAGACCACTAAACCGCGCAACTACGGGATAGTAGTCTGATTTAAGAGTGGGGCCTCTATACGCACGTGTATCTTGGAGTTTGCTTCGGAGACGGTTATCTACCAGGATCAAATCTATAACGTTTTTTTGTTCACTCCTTCTCCACGTGTACAAATGTATATCCTTATGGTGGAATATCGTACTAGACGCAAGGAGGCCCCTTTCCAAACATACATCCACAATGAGCTTACTTGCATCATTCACTCTCTTATCACCATAAGGACCCAGAGCAGCGTCGCAAGTTTGCCGCCTGGTTCCCACCCATCCGTTCAGATCGCCACACAAAATCACCTTTTCATTAGCCTCAGCCAGATCCAGAACTTCTCTGACATTATCCCAAAACTTCTCAAGGTCCTGGGGTGTCGACGAGCTTACGGGAGCATATGCTGCGACCAAAAATACTTTATTCTTGCATCGTATAGGCCATAATCTCTCACTCCAGAGGCCAGGTGATGAGACAGCAAGATACCGACTCCCATGCTGGCATGACTGCCCTGCGGTACCCCAGACCACAGAGCCATCGTGCCATCAGGAAGATCACAGGTTTCACTGCCCCTTCGCTTAGTCTCTGTTACACACAGAGCATCCAGGCGTCGCTCTTTCATCACATCAATCACCTCATGCATCTTATCTTCCATACCACCCCATACATTCCAAGTGCCTATTCGGCACTCTGCACCCCACGACTCGCCAGTTCGGGCCCGGCGTGTATATTCGTACCGACGGGGGCGGGCCGGTACGCGTCGCCTCGGGGGGGGGACGCCCTAGCCCGCACGTCTTCGGTCCAAGATTGCAGCCATAATGACTGGCAGGGGTCGCGACGAGCACGCTCTTGGACAGACCCCCTTTGGTTAAAACCGTATGAAAATCCGTTTGGTCGTTATTAAGTTTATTTATTTCATACATGCTCGCCGGTTGATGAATGTATTGTTTCAAATTGGTGTAATTATAGGAATTCTTTCTTCAAATGTTTGTACTGTATTGCACTTTATACTTTTATTTTTAATCAAAATATGTATAAATAAATACATGTCGTCAACAAGTTTCGTTTATTTTTACGTTGACATTTCGCAATACTTTCATACACTTTTTTTAATAAACGATAATAGCAACATAAATGAACGCAGCGTAATGACTTCAATACGTTTACAGTTTATTTTATTTAGTATAGGTATAAGAGAAATGGAACCCTGCTGACCCCCATAGCTGAGGTTGTATAAATTTCTTAAATAAATACATATTACGGTGTTAGCTAAGCTTATTTTTTTATTTAAATAAAACTTACACCTGAAATACACGAACACAAACACCCAGAACAAAACAAAGATTTGTGGGTCGAAACAAAGATTTTCTTGTGTGGGGATCGAACCCGCGACTCCACGATCCAGTGGCTGAAGCGGTTTAAGCTCTTAACCACTGAACCAAGCCGTCCATAAAAAACGCTGAAACTCAACAACATAAAAATAACTTGAAAAAAATCGTATATTAGAATTTAGATGTTTCAAATTGAATAAAATACGATTTTTCTGCTAAAAGTGAGTCATAGTCATAAAATCGATTCATTTAGAATCGATCTTTTATGAAAAATATAAAATCGCAAGACAACCTTTCCATCGCAGCCAGTAGCCAAAAAAATTATAAAAAATCCCTCGCAACTGGTTGCGAAACTCTGTAGCCATGGCGGCCGAAAGGTGATATTTATGTAAGAAATAATCGCGTAAGTATGCTATAATATAACTTTCACTTAAATTTCTAAATTTTACTGTGTGTCATGACAAACCACGTTTTAATGCTTAAGTTTTGAGTCAAGTTGGTATTGAGTCCTTGTTGAGTCTCCCGAAGCGCTGTGGGTCGGTATTGTAGTCAATGTTAGCGATCACCAAGTTGGAACAGCGTTCGGCTCGGTCAGTCTAAGATGGGTGACCGTTTGTGGCATTTAGCGTCTCCGTGTTTCGGAAGGCACGTTAAGCTGTTGATACCGGTTAACACTTCATGTTGTATTCTCTAAACCAATTTGGAAGCCGGACGGCTTGACCGACGGACAATTCAATGATATTTCATTCCTCACTTCAAATTTTTTGTGTAATTAATTTCTGTAATACTTCATACTGTATCCTTTTTCTAAATAAATAAATAAAATAAGCTCCATCAACGAGTGGCCCCAAATCTGGCTTCAACAATTCACACGTTCGCTGGGTGGAGTATGATCTAATCTTTTTCACTTCGATTTGTAAGGGAAGGTTTTTCCTAGCAATGGAGTAGCGTTGAGTCGTTAAAGGTATGCGGCTTGCATATTAGTATTCTATGCAATTAAATGACGTAATCGACTTGCAAAACAAAACGAACGCACATGCCGCATGCCTATACTCACATAATAAGTGATCAAACGAACTTACCTGAAGTGAAGTTTGATCATTATTATACGAAGTCCTTCGTTCTCGATATAAAACATATGCAGCTCTCTCGACTCGCTTGGCAGCCGCGCATCCTTTAGAGACTTGAAACGTCAACGCCTCCTCTATGGTATCTGTGCAACCATTCCTCTTAGAAGTATTATTATTCCTCTGCAACCATTCCTCTTAGAAGTAGTACATTTCAACTTTACCATCGGGCAGGGCGGGTTGGGTACTTATATCTTCGAACGGAGGACTTCGTATAATAATGATCGAACTTCACTTCAGGTAAGTTCGTTTGATCACTTATTATACTGTGTCCTTCGTTCTCGATATAAAACATATGCAGCTGTTTAGAGCTATAAGGGTAAAGTTGAAGTATACTACATAAATTTACCACTATTATTTTTCTTTTTTTTATTGGTATTAAATTCTTGAATAACCTTATTTAATTAAATATTATCTATTAATTATCATATTATCAAACAAAAGTACAGTAAAAACATCTAATTCTTCAATTCATAAATTGATGTAATATATTAATTACACTATAAATGATGGAGGACGTAATCAAACAAAAACCAAAACAATTGAACTTATTACCCAATAGAAAGCTGAATATCTCCTAATAAATTTTTATTAGTATAGTTTTACATTTAATATGACTCTAAGGTCTATTATCAGCATTTAGTTTTTTTGTGGGATAAGGTTTATAGCAACGTTGTGATCATCTATCTTTAATTACTTTCTAATGAGAATGGCTATAAATTGTATATCAATTATTAAAAAATATTATGTTTCTAATAATAATGTTTCTATACATAATGTTAAACATATGTAGGACCAGATTTTTTAACCTTGACTTGTCTGGATTGCAAGTACTTGCACAAAACCAATAAAGGTATGTTTGCCGTTGAAGGCAGACGGACACACATTTTTATTAGTGTCATAGATACATAGTTACATACCAAAGTCAGTGAATACCTTTAGCCTCCAATATGATGGTTTCTTAGTAAAACCCATTATCATGAATGTTTTACTGAACTTTTCAGTAATTTAAAAACCAAGTCTTTGTGTAAAATGCCTAGCATGCTTGTCTTACCTCACATTTTCTGGTAGAGACTTCCAATGTTCATTGTGATTTGTAGTTGGTGGGTTGATGGGTACACTATGGGTTAATATTTTTACACCCTGGATGAGGATTGTTGTTCGATGTTGGTTACAACCCTGGTGGTTTTTTTTGAAATTTAAACTACTGGTTATGAATAGATAGTTATAATTCCATATTGGTACTCCACTATATTAAAACTCCTTTAATACAAAATATATACTGCTGACCATAAAGTTTCTTATCTCAATAAATGTTAAGAAGCCAGAAAAGATGAGTCCTAACAATACAGTCATGAAGACTGTATTGTTAGGACTCATCTTTTCTGGCTACGCTGCAAGGGGTCTGGACTGATAGTTTTGATAGATAATTATTAGTTTTATGTTAACTGGATAGACCAGAGGGCCTAGACAAGTTGCAAGCGTTTTGTTTCTATTATCTTATCGCAATCGATAGCGCATTGTTTTGACCACGTGACTTTTCGTTGCAAAATGTCATTCCCATACATTTTTCCGCTTTCTATTAGCGTTAACCACTGTAGATTGTCAACTTGGTTATAGGCGCAGGTATTTTATATTATATTTTAAGAATGTATGTGTGTAATAAAATGATCCCACAATCCGCCTGTCTCAGCATCGGTAGGCTGAGATATTATATTTGGAATATTTCCACAGTTCTGTTGCTTGTCAGTTACAACAGGCATTGCCATAACTAGAGATTACTTTGGCTCATCTGTTTATAAACCCTGTTCAGGGATAAATATTGCTGGATTTACCTTTATAATACAAGTGCTCATAATTTTGCACAATTCTTTGTGTAATAAGCTTCACTTTGGGCTATTTCAGAATTATTATACAAGTATTTCTAATAATGAAATCAATACAAAACACTATGTTTCTGCAAGGGAGTGGCTTATGTTATTAATAATGTACTGTTATTCATAAACAATGTCCCTTTAATTACCCTTTCAGACAGTCTCATTTTGGAGATATAATATCACAAATAGCTTATAGTTTATAGCAATAGTCCTTTTTTTTTAAACGTAGCCCCACACTAGGATTTATTCCTGTGTCGTGGGTGCGTTTACAAACATGAAAATTCACAAACAAATACCCAGACCGGAACAAATAATTGTGGATCACACAAAGATTTGTCCCGTGCGGGAATCGAACCCGCGACTATTCGACACAGTGAGCGGAGCAGCTCAAGCTCTTAACCACTGCGCTAAATCGTCCGTCGAGCAATAGTCCTTGTATTTACTGTTTAAGATGTGTATGTTAGGTAACATTTTTGATTCTTACCATTGTAGAAATGTGAACTGCACAGGAACACCTCATGGGTGAAATCTATGCGTACTATGACCTTCAGCACATATCTCGTATGAGCCCCAAGTCTTGCGGATCACGCCGATGCATGTCGTACACCACTCGTGTCCGTGAATTACCATCAAGTCATGCGGATCACGTCGATGCATCCCGTACACCACCCGTGTCCTTGAATTATCATCGATCCTTAACAATCATCATTATTGATGAATGTCCTCCTAATTTCTCTCCTTGGAGGTATTACATCGCCAATTTATAGGCGAGACGCCAATATATAGTAATTGTTTCAGGTATATTGCGTGTAAAACTGTTTTTAAACGAATAGAGACAACGAATAGAGACTTTGTAAGTTTACTTTTCGGGTGATGAAGCTTTCACAAGTGACGAAACTCACGTCTCCAAATATTCGAAAATATATAAAAAAAAAACAAGTTAAGTTTGAAACGCCACAAATAAACAACTATCAGTTGATCTATTTAGAATGTCCTTTTAGATGTACTTTTTTGTAAGGACGTAAAATTTTTCTGAATTTGCCTATACGATATTTTAAATTTATTTCACAAGGTCACTTGAGGATATTAAAACCTTTTTGTTATATAATTTCACAGATATTACAATATTATTAACTGAAATGTCGACCAAAAATTTTATTATAAGGCATCGGCTGCCGCGCTTTCGAAATGGTTGCAGAGGTTATGTCCGCAGATACCATAGAGGAAGCGTTGACGTTTCAAGTCTCTAAAGGATGCTCGGCTGCCAAGCGAGTCGAGAGAGCTGCATATGTTTTATATTCAGAACGAAGGACACAGTATAATTATTTCACTGTAACTGTAAATTAACGTCTATCAGTAAATCTTGTCCTTAGATCTTGGCCACGTTACCTGATGTTATGTGACCTGCCTCTTTAGGCAGGTCACCGTTTAAGGATCAAACAATTTACTATGTTATCTTTATAACATAGTAAATTGTTTGATCCTTAAACGGTAATAATAACTTCAGTTCATTCTGATATGACTGCTCGCTCATCATATTCTGATAATAGGATAATTTTAGCATTAATCATAATGAGGCACCACTCAATTGAGGGCACCAACCAAACGTTACGTGTCCCGCACCAGACTTTATCTATTCCAACTTGCGCGCCACGTTATTGCGTTAAAAATGAAAAAATAAATATTTATTATTTCAAGTTGGTTTCATTATAAAGTACCAGGATGGTATAAATTACCAGCAGCCAGAGGTTCCTCTCTGGTTACCGGTTACTAATACAAAAATATTAAATTGATTTAATTGTTTCGTTAAAACTAATCTGAATTGATATAGGGGAGGTCTTTGGCCAACGGTGGGACGATAATGGCTTATTAGAAAAAAAATGTTTCGTTGAGTAGGACCAATTCTGTGACTATATTTTCTTTTTCATCATTATTATTTAATTTTGTTCAAATTTTCATGCCAAAACTACAACTTCAACACGTAATCTACTTTTAATTTCAATAATACTATCACAGTATGTTACTTAATTTTAATATTAAACACAAATCTATTTTAATAATTTTAAAATATAATTATTATGTTTCTTTGATTGACAATTATTACTAATGTATATTTTATTTTGATTTTTATCCATATTTCCAACAATAAGGATTTTATAGATTACGACCACTGCCTCGTTCTCCTTGATTGATACGCTCATTGAAGTGCGTCATAAACAGTGAAGTGTTCGTGCCTGCACTTTTTTGGACGAAAACTAAAATGGGATGAGTTGATGAGAGCATAAAGTAATTTATTTTAAATTTCACCATCTCTACCCGCTTAGGTTATCACAAAAAAACCTTCGCGGGTCCGGTTGAGGAAAGAATTAATTTAATAATATGAAGTTTAACCAACTGACCCGCGTGGTTCGAGATTTGAGGGGTGAGATAGTGACTAACCCAATTTTACATGCTGTAAAAAACCGTTACTCTTGTGTATCACACACCGTGCCCCAATGTGATAGGTCACAACGTCCCCTAGGACGAGCCTGTTGTTATTATACAGAGTACAATACCAGACTTCAGATTATTACTGAGAATTTCGTTATAGAAGATTCTCATTAACACTGTCAGCTAGGATTCGACCCCAGGACCTTGTGATCGCTAGCCACACCATGCATCACTAGACCAACGCGGCAGCCTTCATATACTAAAGGATTTATGCCTGAAGCTGGCTTACCCTCATCGCATTGGAACCAAAAATGCCTCAGCGAAATGTGGTGTAAAATGTACACCTCTGCTACACACTACGAGGGAAAACGCGTGTTATATTAAATCTACCGATTTAATTATTTTTTTTTATTTATTAAGGATTACCAACAGTTATTACATTATTACATTCAATTTAGTCTAAGTATTTCTAAGATTTTTTAACTAAATGCACAACCACTTAAGGGTGACCTCAGCATGCAATATAATAGTGGCTAATAGGTATTTCTTAAGCTTCTCAAATTAAATTTAACTAAATTTATAAACGGACAACACATGAACACTTCACATAAAAAGTACAGAAAAAAAACAACAATGTGAGGAAGGTTAAAGCTGGATCTCAGAGGATGTGCAGTATAGTGACTAAGATAATTACGTGAGACTTAGGTGAGATGGCTATAATTTTTTTAATTATATAAATTTATAATTTAGGCAATAGCAAACAATAGATGTTTGCTATTCCCTACAAATAGAAAATCATAGCCGTGTCGCTATCATATCGTCGCTATAAATGGCACTTAAAGGATACCAGGAAAAGAAGAATATCCATGATTTATGTGCCTCAATTACGCACCAACGTAAAATAATTATAGTAATTACAGCTCGTGTCCACTAGGTGTAATGATATTTGTGCTAGACCGTTTTATATGGTAGACACGACAAAATTTATAGTCGCTATCATATCGGAGCGACTGTATCGCCGGTCGATGGCATATCCTAACCCTAGTCCCTATACAAATGCCCTAAAATACGGAAGCCGGACTCGGCGCTATTTTAAGCCGGACAATAGTACTTATTCATTTTCGTATCTATGTACTCTTTGCCTACCTTGCATGATATCTGGTATGGATAGATACATATTTTTGTAATAGCCAAACGTAGCTTTTTAAAGGCCGGACATAACTTTTATGTTTAAAAGCCCTCAGTTACGCGTTTAATTGTTTTTTGGTACAAACAAATCACAGTTTTGTTACAAAATTAAACAGATTACAACAATATTATATAATCAGCCCATTTATCATTTGGTGTGGTTGGCAACGAGTTTCAATGTCAAAAAATCTGACAAAAGTGTAACCAAAAGCCGGACAGGCCGTACACATAAATAATTAGCCGGAAACGACCGTAGAAAGCCGAACACGTCCGGCTATAGCCCGACACCTGGAAACGGTAATCGGGACGATATATCGGTATCTTATAGTGAAAAAAAAACACTATAAAACGTTTTTTCAGTACTTAGGAAACGGTGTGATCGTGTCGGCCAATTAAACACGGCCACTTCTTGACCCACTCGACGTGTATCACCTTGTTGTATCCTGTAATTGTTGTTCATAAACTATAATTAAAATATAATATCTATATCATTAACTTGTATTATAAAAGAACTGTTTATTACGACTTTATCAGAGGTGACATTTGACTTGATACCTAAGTCATTATTAGCAATTAATGCTTTAGCATTGTGATCGAACTAGTGATTAACGGGTAAGTTGCCAATAGTTATGTTTACATACCTACATACCGGCAGGATTATTATCTCAGATATATGGCCAGAGATTTTAAACGTCCACAATTCATAAAAAAAATATTATTGTCATTAAAAGATGTAAATGCTGATACAGTCCCATAAGGATTTTTTGGTCCGCGGCCAAAATCTGAACTAACGCTGTCTTCAAGTGACATGTTACTGTATGGCAGTCGCAGAATTGCCGTTTGCTATGAAATTTACCCTTTTTATTGGGGTTCCGTACCTCAAACAGTAAAACAGGACCCTTATAGGATCACTTCGTTGTCCGTCACCTTATTACCACGTTGTCACCCTTTCTCAGGAACGGCTAAAGGTATTAAGTTGAAATTTATGTCACATACCACGGTCTACCTTCCTCTGCTGTTATAAAAAATGAAGGTTCTAAATAAACCCGAACAAAAGATATGGCCTTTTAAAGTCCCTCATCAGAAATTATAGGGCACTTCCTGTTGACCCAGAACCATGGAGTTTGGCAAAAAGCAAGGTTTTAAAAGTACAAGTAAAGGAAAAAATTCGATCATTGTCAATTTAAAACTAGACGATATAAAAAATAATTATATGAAAAATTAAGATAGCGCTGTCTAGTGACCTTTTGTGGAACTATGTTTCTTCGTCTACCCCGCAAGGGATCAGACGTGATGATATATATATAGAGAGAGAGAGAGAGAAAGAGAGAGAGAGAGAGAGAAAGAAACAAATACGAAAATTGTTAATTTTTAATTATATTATATGTTGGCAGATGGCCGAGACTGATACAATCTTTCCGCTCAGACATGCGAAATCGGGATGGTTTCCTAAAACACAATATCAAATTAAACAGCTTATATATGGTACTACACTCAATATAACAACAGCAGTTCTCGCTAACTAATATTATATTAACTAAAATAGGCAAAACGATCCGCCGGAGAATCCTTATCATATTTATTACTATATTTTATCCCTTCTTTTTTTTATTTTTTAATCAGTTAGCCTCCGGCATTTCGCTAGCACGCGGCCTTTGCGCTGACTAGCGGACGACCTCGGGCGCTAAATGACGCACGCATCACATTAGCAGGCTATCCTCAATTAATCTGAAAATCAACATTAGAGTTTGTCGCAAAATTAACAAAGATCGTTGGTTTACAAGCATCTTACCAATAACACCAGCAAAACTCATTATCGTCTAAATCGCTGTCATCCCTAAGATGTGTGACACCACAGAGAGACAAACTCTTATCCAACAATGCCAATTAGTCACTCAACATACTACTAATGTCCAGTTGGCCCCAAATAAGAGACCACTGGCACACTTTTAACGTCTCCATCAACCACTAATCATAACCTCTAACTGCCCAGCTGGTCTAGAAAAACCACTGTAACACCACCAATATAGTGACTCCCCATTAAATAGAACCATCAGCCCAACCAGTTTCAAAATAAGAGACTACTGCAACATCATTGCAGCGCCAACTGTAGCCATAACATGCCCAGCTGGTCCCTAAAGAGACTACCGTAACATGGATGCTTACCTTCGTCACATTATACTGTCCACAACGTAACGTTATTATCACCGTTTGTATAAACATACTGACCCTGACGGTCCCGTAGCATTACTATTATTATCGTCATCATCACACACCCGCCAAACAGGAACAATATCATCGCCTTCAACTTTAATAATAATCTTACTTTAATAACTTTAATAATCTAATCTCAAAACCGTGTGACAATTGTATCAACATTAGCACTTGAGGAAAATGTGTCATTAACTGGAATGACACATTTTTCTCAAAAAAATACGAACGCATCCTAATTCGTTTCAAAAAATATAAGAATCCTATGGATAAGATCGAATTAGAATTATTGAAAAACAGAGCAGACGTTGATGCGGCAGTGTTTCAATAAGTATTGTGACGATTTAGAGAAAAGTATGTGTAGTAATCTAAAGTATTTCTGGACTTTAATTAAACACAAACGTAAGTGCAGAAGTAGCGTGCTATCTAATATGCACTTAGATGATGAAAAAGCTACAGATGAAACTGATATTAGCAACTTATGTGCTAAAATTTTTTTTCTTCCATCTACAATAACTACAAAAGTTCTTTGACTACAAATACTTCAAATAATATGATTTTTGGTAATAGCTCACTGTCGCTCAACACTGTCAATTTGTCAAGGCCAGCAGTCCGTGAGAAGCTAAAGAAGCTAGATTTAAATAAAGGACTTAGTCCTGATGGCTTGCCGCCTATATCTATATTCTTATTTATATGTGCTGAGCAACTATTTGTACCACTAACATTGATATTTAATATATCGCTTCATACAGGACATAAGTTAAGAATTGTTACAAATGAAAGAAAATACGCATTATTGTGTTTCCTGCAATTCTATCCTTAAAATAAAAATGTAGTAGTAGGTAAAATGGCGAAGTATGATTTGTACGTTTCCGATCCGGTACCCATAAAATTGAAAGTTAGTCACAAAAAATTTTATGTGTTCAATTTAAAAAAAAAATAAAGCGTACGTAATATAGGGCTCGCACGGTAAAGGTTGCAACGCCTTAATATAGGTGTTTGGGTTCTTCGAAGCGGCAGCTAATGGCCGCAGAGATTGGAGGAGCGGCGCTCTCGCTGCCGGCTGTGTCAGCCATGGTCGAAAAGAGAGCGCTTGGGCGGCAACCGTCGCCTTTTGCGAGACCGTGTTAACGAAAAAAGAAGAGGCTGAGCGGGAGCGGGAGGAGACCTCCTCCAATCCTGCTCGCAGAAGACGCGTCTGGCGAAGGCGTAGGGCATTCGCCGCAAACAACCTCCGCCCCCCATGAACATAGGCCTGCGGGCGCCGGACAAAGGACAACCAGTCGCCCGAACAGTGACAGGCCCGTGAAGGAAGCGCGCTGCGTCCTGCGCGCCCTCATACAGAAGAGCACGGGATGTAGACGAGGTCTGTGCGAAACAGACCAGGCCCGCCCGCACCGCAGAAGTTATGCCACTGGCGATTCCTGCGGCGAGGCACTCGGGCAAGGGACGGACGCCGGGGGGATTTAGTGGGTGCGAGCCACACATAACTGCCACATCTTCAAAACCCGCCATGTGGCAGTATGCGCTAGGCATTTGGCCCCGAAAAAAAGGGTGTTTGGGTTCTTCTTTTCTAATAAATAAATAAACACTATTAGGGTTTTTGAAAATCAACACTAAAGAGAAGGAATTGTGGTTGAAAGTTTAGTTACGATTATAAAAAAATGGTATTGACCCCTAGGAATTATACATGTATCGTGAATGCATTTACAAATGTGAAATTCAAATACACAAACACCCAGACCGGAACAAATATTTGTGGGTCACACAAAGATTTTACGACAACTCGATCCAGTGAGCGGGACGGCTTAAGCTTTTAACCACCAGACCGAGCCATCCGTCGATATAAAGAATATACAGGTTGGATTTTGAGACGGGGCAGTAAGGTCAGGTCAAACGAACTGCATAAGAAACCAACCATGGAAGATTACTAAATTTTTTGTTCTTGCAATAATTTAAAATTGTTACTATAAATTAATACAATGTATTAACATCGTAAATATAAAACGCGTACGAAGCAGAGGTGAACTGCTAGTATCCTATATAATAATACAGCGATTTCAATATTACTTCTAAACATTATTCCCCAATACGACCGGTGTTAATTTGGATATCTAAGTTCTTGAACAAGTGATTTAAATTTGGAAGACTTGTTTTCGCGTTGAATTTGTAAAGCAAAAATCTAATTGAGTGTCTATCTTGCGTCATTTACGTGACACCTTGTATATTAAAGCTTTTGAAGAGATTGTGCTATGTGTTCTGTTCCACCAAATTGTTTGGAACTACTGTTGTTGTTTTAATTTCCAGTGACACCATAATATACTCCGTTGTTTATATTGATGAGAGGTCTATCTTTATTTAAACAAACCATTAAATGACGTTATTTACACATTAAATATAAAAACAACTATATACACTGTAGCAACAGCACAGTACATCGCTATATAGTTGCGACTACCTACCAATATATGGTGCTTACGATCCGCCACACACGTCTAGAACGCGATATGAGAGTTCGCACGACGCGTTGCATATATAAAAGTCCCCAGACAACAACTCCTGGGGGAGTGGCAGGTCCCTCCAGACACAACACCCGTCTTGCTGGAAGATCTTCCCTTTGTCAAATCCTGCCACAAACGTTTCTGCCAAAAGTGTAGTAGTTGTCGTTATTGATAAGTAGTATAACCTGTTTTAGGTATCTATGTATTTTTTATCGTATGTACATTTAACTATTTTAAGTGTTGCCGAGAGAATACTTTAGATCTTAAAGATAAAAGGGGTCAACGTTGTAACTCGACAAAAATGTAACCGTGTATGATAAAATCTCCGACTACATTAAAATTCAAGACAAGGTTTTATAACTGCATTTAGTAAAAGGCCTGTGATGACAAATAGTTTTTTCTTTCTTTATAATTTAAAATGATTATTTGGATATAAAATTGACACTTCCTATGTATACTAGCATACATACTTATTCTTACTGTTTCTTTTTTTTATTTCTTGTTACAGTTTTTACTTAATTTTATGTTCACATTTTGAGGTTCAGGTGCATCTAATTTCTAAGTATTATTTTAACTATCTTTAGAGCCCTTGTAGGACTATATCATGGCTTTTATAGGCTTGGCGTATTTTATTATCTGAAACTATTTTATGCATCATAAATTTCAGTAAAATTTTGAATCTAAATCACAAATCAATTAGATAATTAGATAATTGATTTGTGATTCAAAATGTGAGTGAAGTGTTTAAAAAAAATACTCTAAATTGGGTATGGCGCATAGAAGAAATAGTATAAAGTCAATTAAATTTGTTTTGTGTTTGTCGTATTCGTATTGAAAGAAAAAAAAAAAAAAAAACACTGGCATGCCTATATTCCCCAGAGGGGGTGGCAGAGGTGTACTGAGTACACCCACGTTTCGCCGACGATGTTAGGTCCCATGTAATAGGGGGCGAGCCTATTGCCATATACCGGGCACAATTCCAGACTCCGGACTCATACTGGGAATTTTTCGTTAGAAAAACTACAATTGTCCGACCTAGGATTTGAACCCAGGACCTCGTGATCACAAAGCGATGCGCTTTGCCACCAGACCAACGAGGCAGTCAAGTCAGTATTGAAAGAAAATTAAGTAATTAATAGTCTTATCGCAAGTACTTATTCTTATAAAATGAGTATACGCAGTACGCAAATACTTTTCATCTACTAAAACGTGTTCTGATTGGACTGATACTGTTTTTTCAAAGATTTCTATTTATGATATATTTTGTTTTTTTTAGGCTTTTTCAGACCACAGAGTAAAACACTTCAATCACACGCAAATTCATCGCGGAGTGTGCGTTACAATGACATGCAAAGACTTCCTAAGAAATTCAAACCACACAGCTTGGGACCTAAATTTAACCCTTGGGGCATGTATTAATGATTCTATATGGAGAAACTATGGGATCGAAGCAAGAGTAGCAGATATTCAATATTGTAAGGCAGAAGGGGAGAAAATACGAATAGATTTAAGTGACATTATAGTTGCTGTAGTATATTTATTAATTATTATGCTCAACGCAGTGGGAAGCCTGTACGATGTTTTGTTGTGCAAGAAAGATGACATATCAGGTATTTTATTTTCTTTGAGATATATATTAATCATTAAAAGTAAATTTATTAAATATATATGTACAGACCCTCATTGCGGCAAATGTGATTAAACTGATATTACATTGTATTTTTAGGAGTGGTACATGTTATAATATGTCAGCTTTTAAGTTTTGATTTTTTTTAACTACCTATTGAATGAAAATAAATCAATAAAAATAAAATTTTTGACATTGCAAGAAATAATTATTTTGAGTATCATCAATTTAACAAAATTATCAAGTTTATTATCAATGGTCCTCCCGTAATGAAACTGCTAATACTAATATTCGTCCATACTGAATAATGTTTCATTCTTTGTATTAATTTTCAGGGAATTCTTTTCTATTAGCCTTCTCTTTACGAAGAAATTGGGAAAAACTCACAGCTCCGTGTACTGGAGGAAAAGAACCGAGACTTGAGAGACTGAAAGTTTTCCATGGACTAAGGTAATCTACTCATTCTCATTCATATCATTTAGTAATTTTGTTTATATTCATCGTTTCCTTTACCTATATATATTTTTTTATTTTAGTTTAAGATCAAGACTTTTATAGTTCTTGTGTTAATTATGTTACAGCTTGTATAAGCAGTTGACGACATAATTGATATAGATATTTCTGTACCATCTAGCATGTGCAACCAGTAATACAAAGTCATAACCATACGAATCTAGCCTTAAAAAAATTAAAATAACATTGGATAAAAGGAGAAATGTGATAGATTTAACTTTCTTATACAAAATAGATAATGCTAAAGTTGATTGTCCCCAACTTCTTTCTTGCGTATGCTTCAGGGTACCACGTCGTCCTAGAAATTCCATAAAACTACTTGTCCATCAAGTAGTTTTATCTATTATATAAGTTTTTTAGGAGGATACAACGCGTAGATCCATGCTTGGTTGTAATTCACCATTGGCCAGGCTGTGCAAGCTATACAACGCATGTGACCAATCAATGGATATGTTCGCAATTTCACTTAAAAAGTTTTAACTCTTATTATCGTCACAATTATAAACAATTTGTCCAACTTCTTCCTTCGATCTTTAGATAATATTTATATAATAGATATAAGTAACTAGTTACACACCATCATGCCTATATTTCTCAAGGGGGGTGGCAAAGGTGTACTGTGTACACCCACTTTTCACCGACGATGGTAGGTCCCATGTAATAGGTGGCGCGCCTTTTGCCGTATACCGGCCACAATTCCAGTAACTAGTTAATAAGATTAGTAATTTAAATTTAAGCAAGTAGTGTTTACCTTTAAGTAAAGGTGCACTTATTTTAATTATATTTTAAATATTTTATTAAAATGTAAGTGTGTAACCTGTTGTTGGTGCACCAAATAAATAAATAAAAAAAATTAGTACCGTATAGTGCGGCTAGTGATCACGTGGTTCTGAGTTCTAATCCTAGAACGGACAAAGTGTGACTTCTCAATGGAAATAAATTCAATAGCAGTCTGGCGTCTAAAATTGTGCCCTCTATTACATTGAGACCTTACATTGACCACGATATGTGGATGTACCTAGTACACCTCAGGTACATCAGGTTGGAGAATAAAGTCATGACGGTGTGTGTTATTCTGTATATATAACTAGCAACTTGCTTTAAGATGTAGACAATACAGATATTTTACATTAAAAGTTCAATTGTAGTTAATTATCTTGTTTCTAGGACTATGACGATGACATGCGTATTCTTCTCGCACACTGTACTCATCATGGCATATGCATACGTGGCTAATCCGTTGTATATTGAGAAGGTAATTATTTTTGTATTTAGTAATTTTTAGGACTCCGTACCTCAGAACCCTTATAGGATCAATTCAATGCCCGTCTGTCTGTCCAACGGTTATCACCCTTTTTCTCAGGAACGGCTTGAGATATAAACTTGAAATTTATGTCAAATACTAAGGTCTACTGTCCCCTGCTGGTGTAAAATGAAGGTTCTAGGTGAACCTAGTCAAAAGATAAGGTCATTTTAAGTGACACATCAGAAATTATTAGGTACTTCCTGTTGATCTAGAATCATGAAATTTGGCAAGAAGCAAGGTATATAAGTACAAGTAAATGAAAAAATCCGAAAAGTGTTAATTTACAATTGTATAAAAAATAATTATTTTACCTATGAATCAATTAAAAATTAAAATAGCGCCGTCTAGTGACATTCAGTGAAACTATGCACCTCTGCCTACCCCGCAAAGAATCTGACGTAATGATATAGAGGGAGAGAAAAAGTAAAGGAAATTATCCGAAAATTATTTATTTGTAATTATATAAAAATATTATGTTCCCTCAAATTGGATTAAAAATTTGCGCCATCTAGTGACATTTTGTGGAATTCTTTTGAATTGTGGTGCAGTTATTGGAAATTTTTTTCGCGAATCGCGCCATCTGCATTTTAAGTATGTAAACATTTTAAGTATGTTACTTATCGTAATAATGCCGGTTTATGAAGCGCTCAGTTAAATTCTCAATACTTATTGAATCAGTAGAGATAGGTATGCATGAGATAAACGTCGGTTAACTGTCACTGTGTTTCCAAATACACAACTAGCCCTTCAATAACTATAGAAACAATGACGAGTTTTTTGTCATTATATGGATCTATTCAAAATATTAAGTTTGTAATAAACAGTTGTGGTTGTACGTCTTCCATAATGCCAGACCCTGACATTGTTGCTTTCGCGTCATCTAGCTAGACCAAAAATACCTAAGTCTACATTATGTTTTATGTACTTCTAGGGACCTATGTACCAACCACTTCGCTAAAAGCAGGCATTAGAGTATTTAGTAATCCCCTTTTGAGTAGGACCTTCTTAAGTACCTTCTTGGCTGTAGACAGGAGTAGGTCTACAAAATGAGTATAGAAATAACATAAGATCTTAATATATGCTATAGTTTTTAAGACCACCTCAAATTATCGATCTTAAACTAGAGTAGGTACTAATCAAGACAAACCTAACAGGATCAAATACGATAATGGATTCCAGTGCAATCGATTACAATTAATTCAAAGCTTAGAACTACGGAATCGCGGTGTTCTTTGGACAGCTTCTGACTTCGTCAGTATGTAACTGGCGTTTGATAATGATACTCGTATTTCGATTATCGACCGTTTTCGTGCTTTGAGAAGCAAGGTAGGCCGTTGGATATATTACTTTATGTAGTAGCGGTTAAGCCGAAGTTGAAAGCCTATGGGCGGCTTATTATGCTAACTTGCTTCCACTCTATAAAGGACCCTCGGCCAACAATCAATCAATCAATCATTTATTTTGTAAACATAGGTAGTGTGTACAGACAGATGTTGATATCTTAATGTAGACCGCTATATTTTGCCAGTAGTTGGCGTACAAAATTTTGGGTATGGATTGTATTAAATTATATATTATGGAAAATAAAATAAAGCAATTCTCAAAAGTCAGTATACAATGCTAATAGAATTATACAGTATGTCATATAGATTAGTCAAAATACAGTCATTATTAATTAAGAAAAGATATGATTGGTCAAGTTTAATAAATCGGCCCTGGTTATAGCTCTGTTTGTCAGTAAGGAACTCTGTGATGGATTAGTAACACTTTTCTACTAAAAATTCAAATAGACATTTCTTAAATGATACATTACATATTTATTTCTAATCTCCATTGGTAAATTGTTATAGATTTTTGATGTCATGCCTAGTATATTCTTAGCAAATAATGCTGTTTTATGAGGTGCAGCACAAATAGTCTTCTGGTGACGTCGAGAACGAAATGTTTCCAATAAATGAAAATTACTTTTAATAAATACCCCCACATCATAAATATACAATAATGGTAATGTTAACAACTTAAATTCTTTGAAGACTGGCTTACAGCTGTCGGTTGACTGTAACTTGCAGATCGACCGTAGACATTTTTTCTGAGCTTTGAATACGAAGTCTTCGTCTGTTGAGCCATGGCCATCTAAATGTAGTCCCAGAAATTTAGTGTTTCAGAAACAGTCGTGTTTTCATACCTTATATTCAAATTCGGCTTATTTTTCCGCTGGTGAAATATCATTTTTTTTTTAGTTAGATTTATTTTCAAATTATTACTAGTCAACCAATTAATTATATTTTTAAGATCATTATTTATGCTATCTTCAAGAACGTCTGTATTAGTGTCAGAGAAAAGAATAGTACTGTCGTCGGCAAATAATATGATGTTTGCTTGACTTGGGCATATCATTGTATGTACATGTTGAACAGTAAAGGACCAAGTATACTGCCTTGGGGAACACTGGCAGTAGTTATTCTAGGCTGAGACATATATGTAGTTTCAGTATTAGAACTAGCTGAAAGCCTTCTATTAAGACGTAATTTGGATACGGTTTGATAAATAGGATTTCATGAGTTCCAAGATATTCCCTCGGACGCCGTATCGTTCTAACTTATTTACGTTCGTTCTAACGCTTTACTCATGTCCATAAGGAGAGCAATCACTGGAGTTTTTGTATCAACATTAGTAAGTATTTTCTTTAGGACTTCATTAATAGCCATGTTTATGGATCTTCCTTTCCTGAAACCATATTGTTCATTGGCTATGATATTATATTTTTCAAAGAAAGAATAGAAGGCGTTGTGTATTACCTTTTTTATTATTTTAGAGAAACTGGGATAAGTGATATTGGCCTATAACTGTCTAGTATAATTTTTTTATCATGTTTCTTAAGGATAGGTTTAACGATTGTTATTTTCAATTTTTCGGGATAGTGGTTATGTTTAAACAGCGTAGATCATTCCACACAAAGCATCCGGACTGGATCCGTGTGATGATATCACCTATTCTGAATTGTGTGTATTTGTGGTAGAAAGATTTTGCCCAGCAGTGGAACGTTGTTAGGTTAGTAGTATCAGGGGTGCTGGGTCGGACACCCTCCTCGTGGTGCACTCTGGGCGCTGCCAACAGTATCTGCAGTTTTTGGGGTACCTGTTGACGGCGGCTAATAGTCCGGCTCGCTGGTAGTGCTGTGCTGCCCCCTGCACTCTCTGGCTTTCGGAGAGGGCTAGGTGCAGTGGATGGCTGGTCGAGGTGTGATCCTTGCTCGGTCCCCTCTCGCCTCTAGTACTCTTCTGGTCAGTGCAGAATTAAGTGGCTGAGTAGTGGAGAGAAGGGGACCATAAGGGTTCGTTTTGAGCCGGCAGCGATAGGGATAGCCCAACAAACAGGGGCCCGCCTGCCTAAAAACGTGGCTAAGGTAAAAATACATCATGGACGACAAATTATAAGAGATATTACCCCAGGAGGGTACCAGTCGCCACGCAGCTGGACAATCCCTCCCGGCATCTTCGGGTGTCGGTTGCCCCTCGTATTCTGGGGGGTGGACAAAATTCGTCAGAAGGATAGTGGGAGAGAAGGTAAGGAAAATAATAAGATGGAAGAGCTGGAATGTCTCATGGATGCTGAACCGGTGGATTTTGTTCCCATCGGATCCACGACCATGGGACCCCCTAGGGACTCAATTACCGAGTCAAGGAAATTCTGGGTTAGTAAACGCCCCCATGAAAGCTCCGATGGGAACAGATCAAGGCAGTGGACTTTGATCTCTAGCGAAGGGGTTGCTCCTGAGACATCAAAGGCGGGGAAATCTAAGAGAGGTCGACCTACGGCTGCAGCGACTAGGCAGTCGGAGCCTGAACGCGACGGTAAAGGACGCTTTTTAAAGTCCAAGCCAGGCACAGTCAGCTGGGCCGGCTTTAGCGTCTACCATAAAGCGCAAGGCACGTGAGAAGCGCCAACGTGGTGCTATTTTAGATTGCTTATTACGCTTCAACATATCTCAAGACTGAAGAAAGTTATCAAGTTAAACTGGCCAGCAAGCTTCCCCTTGACAACAGCCCGCCTATAGTAGTCTTGCAGGAGGTTGTGGAAAAAGATGTTGCTGTTATCCTTGACGTTTCTAAGAAGTCTGGACATCTTCAAGGTGGGTGTCAAAAAGACCTCAACAATGCGGCAAAATCGATTCTTGATTCTTCGAGAATAATTAACCAGCGTAAGGTGAACGAAATGGCTGAACTTCGCAACGAGCTTGCGGACCTGCGCGTGCAACTAAGAGCGGAGCAAACTATTATGCAGTCGATCATGGTCAGGGTCGGATACATGGTCACCTCACGATTGAAGGCATTGGAGGACCGGCTGCCCCCGGAGCCAAGAGTTCGCCCACCATTAGCTGTAGATGAATAGGCACAGCTGCAGACATTTGCCGCTGTTGCTGCAACGCCCGGGAAAACCCCGCGAGTTACACCTGCTGGCCGCCAGGCGTTAGGCAATACTACTGCATCAAAAACAAAGGCCCAGTCTGAAAATAAGGCTAAGCCTGCACGAAAGGGTGCGCAAGCCGTCTTGATGGCCCCTAGGCCATCAAATACGACTGGCCAAGTAGTTGAAACTATGATTACTCCCGCACCGATAGACGGCGATAAAGATTTTACGGTAGTGAAGCGCCGAAAAAGGAAGCGCGGCAAAGGAAGAATAAGAAAGCAAATCTCTTCTTCTCTCCCCTAGCTGCAAAGCCTGTGGCAGGTAAATCTTGAAAGAAATCAAGGTAGATAAAGCCTGCAGATCTTCGGCAGCCGGGGGCAGAGCGGAAAGGGAAGAATTATGCTGATATCATGACAAGGCCGTTAAAAAAATTGATCTGGCAGAGCTTGCCATCACCCTGCGCTTCCGAAGAGCGGTCACCGGTGCACGTATTTCGGAGTTATCACCCGGAACCTCCAAAATACGTGCATCAGCGACATACGTGCATTGGCTTTTTCGCCACATGTGGTACCCACCACAAGTCGCGAAAAAGCAGATCTATTAGCAGAAAAGCTGCGACAGTCCTTAAATGGGGAAGTTCGGCGTTTCCTCGATGGGCACTGACAACACCTAGATTCAGTGGCTGCCATGAAGCGGCACTTGCGGCAACAACATTGGACGTTGAAGAAAAGACGGAATAGTTCGAAGCGGCTGTCACTAACGTGTGCGACGCAGCTATGCCCCGGGCGGGGCTCCGACTCCCTAGACGAGCAAACTATTGGTGGTCAACATAAATTGGTAGACTACGAGAGGCCTGCGTTGCCGCTCGCCGTACCCACATGAGGCTCCGCAGTTTCCGTGTGCGCAATGACGCCGAAGAAATACGGCGGTACGAATTCTACAGAGGTGTGAAAGTAGAACTCCAGCTGGCAATTGTTAACAGGAAGTCCCAAGCTCGGGAGGAAATGCTAGCAGGGCTAGACCGCGACCCGTGGGGATGACCGTATCGATGCGCGTGGAACAAACTTAGTGGACAAACGAATATGGTAGCAGAGACCATGCAGCTAGGGCTCCTATTTACAGTAGTATCTTCACTTTTCCCCTTACAGGCAGAGCACACTATACCGTCAATGTTGCACGGGGAGGAAGACGATATATTCACCCCCGTCGAAGGTATTCCGTCGATAACATCTGACGAGATCGAAGTAGCGATCCGCAAGTTTCGAGCCAAAAGTACGGCCCCGGGACCAGATAGCGTAACCGAACGCGTCCTAGCTTTGGCCTTAGATGTTGTGAAGGACCGATTTCGGGGTCTGCTCGAGGCTTGCTTGCGCTGCGGAAAGTTTCCACAGGCATGGAAGAGGAGCAAGCTAGTCTTCTTGAGGAAGGAATAGTGTTGTAAAAAGAGCGCTGAGAGTCGAGCGTTTAGCGCTGAGTCGACGCTTACGAGCGTTGAAACACGTACAAAACGCGAGTGCTTTAAGCGCCGACTCGAGCGTTTCACAACAATAGGTAGGAAGGCCGTCCTCAGGACTCGCCATCGGCGTACCGGCCCATAGTGCTGTTGGACGAGGCTAGCAAGTTGCTTGAGCGCGTTCTCGCTGCCTGTATTATCCAACATCTTCGAACGGTTGGTCCAGACCTCAGCTAGTACCAATACGGTTTCGGTAAGCGGCCGATCTACGATTGATGCGGTGCAGTGGGTGAAAACTCTTTCTGAGGAGACCGTCGCCCCAGGAGGAGTGATGTTGGCGGTGTCTCTTGACATCGCCGCATTGCGAGGGCGCTGGTCTATCATAGGGTGCCGGTGTAGTTATGGCGGATCCTAAACCAATATCTGAGGGACAGGTGTGTCATCTGCGTCGGGTGAAATGGGCGCCTTTTGCACAGGAAAATGGAGTGTGGTGTTCCACAGGGGTCGGTACTCGGCCCACTCCTGTGGAACATAGGAAACGACTACCCAGTCGTCGACTACTCCGCGGATTCCAACTCGTTTGTTACGCGGACGACACGTTTTTGTTGGTCCAGGGGAGCCAGTGCGAAGAGGTCATCACTTTAGTGACGCGCGGGACATCGGAAGTGGTCAAGAGGATCCAGCGGCTGAGTTTGAGTGTGGCGCTCAACAAAACTGAGGCCTTGTCACAGGCCTCGAAAGCGCTTGCCCGAAGGCTCCCAGCTTGTGGTCAATGGCGTCGCAATTGAAGTCCTGACCCAGACCCAGGTATCTGGGTCTCATTATCGACTCTGGATGGAAGTTTCTCGAGTATTTTCAGCGTCTGGCGCCAAAATTAGTTATAGCGGCGGGGGCTCTTAGTGGACTCCTGCCAAACTTGAGAGGACCGGGCGCAGATTGTCGTTGCCTGTATATTGGGGTGGTGAGGTCCATGGCTTTGCACGGCGTGCATGTGTGGGCCGACGCACTGAACACCCGGACTGGGGCCCTGTTGCGGAGGCCGCAACGAGTCATGGCGGTCAGAGCGATTCGGGGATACCGTACCGTATCCTTCGAGGCAACGTGCGTACTAGTGGTTACCGCTGGGATTCACCCCGAGAGCTCGAGGCGGAGGTGCTGGCCACGGTCTACCGTCTCAGAGCTGAAGCTCGGAACGATGGAGCACGCATCGGGCCAGAAGTTCTGGGGAGATGGCGACAACAGGCGCAGAACCGCGCTCTTTAGGAGTGGTAGGAGAGGCTGCCGAAGCCCACGGCTGGTCACTTGACCGTTACGAGAATTCGCCCAATACTCGCAGATTGGGTGAAACGCAAGCATGGGGCGCTTACCTACCGGCTCACACAGGTGCTAACCGGACTTGGTTGTTTTGGAAAGTACCTATTTAGTGTGGCCGGTAGAGAACCAAACCCCTGTTGCCACGAGTGTGGCGCCGAGAGGAGGCCCTCGATAGGATAGTGCGTGTCCTGTGCTCCTAACAGGCGCCTCAAAAGTAGTGTGTGGAAACTGATTCCGCTATAAGTGGATGTCCACAAAGGTGGGCGGTCGCTGGCGGGTCGCGGATGGTTGCTTACGCGTTCCCTTAACCCGCCCCAGCCACAGCGACAAGTTGGTAGGAGTCTCGGCATAATCCCTCGCTTCCCCTTAGCGAGCAGGCATCCTATGTAGGATTTCCTACAACTCAAAAAAAAAGGTTAGTAGTATCACTTTCACAATTTGCAAGTACAAATGATATAAAATATTTATTTCCAATTAATATCGGAAAGTGTAAGTGTGACATGGAGAAACAAGTCCTTGAAAACATGATCACCACACCCAAAACTTGGTGCCTATTTTACGTGACATTTATTACTTCAAAGAGTTAATATAATTATTTGTAAACAATTCCAGGCGTACGAAGACCCGTTGAAGCAGATCCTATTTAACGGCAGTCTGGTGATTCACACATTCTTCGTGATGTCCAGCTTCCTGCTCGCGTTCAATTTCCAGCTGTACGCGGAGACGCATGCGATCAGCTGGCGATACTTGCCTCAGGGCATACTACTTAGGTGGCTGAGGTAAAACCACTTATAATGATATGGGAATTTGCATCCAATCGCCATGACGAAGTTCAGGCTTTGTCATGGTGATTGGATGGATAACCTCTAAAGGTGGATGGAGGAAAACTTATATACGTTATACTAGGTGTTAATAAACATTTACAGATATAAATAGTTGCGCAATATGAAAATGGCAGGATGTAGGTACCAGGGAAGAACTTTTTTTTTTTTTTTTACGTGAAGGAAATCTTTTAAAGACCCCCCGTCCGCCTTCGGGTGGACGAACGGGGGAGTGTCGGACTCTCTGCTGTGGTCCTCGCCCCGCTGTTTGGTGGCGCGGGGACCGCAGCAGCATACCGACTAAAACCTCCACGGTGTTTCCTACTCGCCACCATAGTGGAGGGCCACGGGTCCAAAATGTCGTCCGCAGCCTCTCCGGCGGTTGTCCCTTTTGGACTCCTCTCAGGGCGGATATATCTCCGCCTCCTTCTCTCTCCCCCCCAGGGGGCGTGCTGAAACACAAGCACGTCCCCTCCATCTCGCGGGCGCGTGTGCAATGCAGGTGACGGCCCCCGAAGCCATTACCTGCGCACGCCCTGACTACGGAGGCATCAGATCGGCTTGCCGCCGTCTCCTCCGTCCTACTCTTCGACGCCGGCTCGGGTCAGCGAGTGGATCCTCCTCCCTGACCCGCTCCACCGCCTCCTTCGCCGCCATAACCTTCTCTGCGAAGGTAATCATTGCCTCCCATGACCTCTCACTGCCGACCATTGAGCGAGCAATGGCCGACAGGGAGAGGTCTAACCAGGGAAGACCTAGACTATCTTACTTTAAACAAATATACCGTGTTTTATCTGATGGCCAAGTCAAAAGTCGCCGTAATCACAAGAGTATATGACACAAACTATAAGAGTTTAGGAAGCGGGAGAAGTTTATAAGGACAAATCTGTTAGAACTCTGTAAATCCCATGGTTAAAATGTTGGCGTCTAGTCGAAAAAAATACCAAAACTTAAACATTTGTGAGAATAAGGCATATTGCCCTAATCCCAGATATCTAGAGAAAGGTAAGGTTAATGAGGCAAACAATTTCTTTAATCCAGGCTCACCCCAACCTACGCCCTAATCCTGGCTTCCATCTCGACGTGGATGCGGCATGGGTACAGCGGCCCCGTGTGGGACCTGGTAGTCAGCAGCGAGTCCAACGCCTGCCGACAGTACTGGTGGGCGCATATCCTATACATCAACAACTACGTGTACGATGACGCCTTCTGTATGCCACAGACTTGGTAAGGTCTTGACTGTGTCAAACCAGGCATGTAAAATTAAAATTGATTAAACGAACAATCGATTTTGTCGAGTGAAATGGTTATTTTTTATCTATATTTAAAATGAACGCATCACGACCAAAAATAATTTACTTTCTTTAGCACATTCAAAATCTCCTGAATTCGACTAATTGAGAGTCAATCTCATTATCTGAGAATTAAATCTAATGCGTCAGATTTGAATCGATTCAAAAAAACCTTTTTTTTAATGAATCGACATACTTAGTCTCTTTTTGCTGCCCGAGGCTTAGAATAACCGGTCACCACAGGGATCGCAGCTGGCTTGGAGTGTGAGCCCCAAGCATCCAGTTCCGTCAACTAGCTACGCCAGTAGCTCCCCTGCGAGAATATTATTGTAATACCTAAAAAAAAACCATTACTTTATTTTAAGGTATCTAGCAGCGGACACCCAGCTGTTCTGTCTAGGCCTGCTCGTGTGTGTGGCAGTTCGGAGGTGCAGGACTCGTGTGATCACGCTGTCGGTTCTGTTCGTAGTAGCACTGCTGATAGTAGCAGGGCACACATATTTCGAGGATCTGGAGGCAGTTGTTATACAGTCCCCTGAGTAAGTGCCTGAACATATGAGCATATCAGAATCAGAATATTTTATTCATGTTTATTAAACCACTTAGAAATGTTTACATTGCATACATGGAACCTCCTGTTAAGCTAAAATAATGTGTCATGTAAACCATTATAGTATTTATGAATCGTAACCAAGACTCTACCACCATTTCGGAATGTTATTCCTGTGGTGAAGAAGGGCAACAACTTTTTTTAATTCCGTGGCGCCAGGCTAGGTAGCAGGTATGCGCATCAGCGAGCACTAGGGTCTACTGTGTGGAAGCTGTATGGGATTTTCCGCTATTGATTTTTTTCTTCTATTGGCAACAGGGAGAAAGGACATACTATAAAAAGTTCTCGCTCCCGTTAACGCCTGATGTCTGCGAACATATTTACGGATGTTTTTTTTCTTTCCAAAATTATTTACTCTTCAATTCAGAAACACTAAATCTGCATCGGAAGAAATCAAATTCAACTAATAAACTAGAACAATAGTTTAGATGGAAGGACAGTCCTCGCTCCTCTGATGCGTGCTGAAAGGATTCGAAACATCGCGAACTTAGAATAAAAAATAAACTGCTTCAAAATATCATAGTGCCGCGTTGGTCTAGCGTCGTATAATGCGCATAGCGATATCACTAAGTCCCAATCCTAAGTTGGACCAAATGTGGCTTTTCTATCGAATAATTTCCCAGTATCTCTTCGGAGTCTGGAGTCGTGCCCGGTATAATGGCAATAGGCTTGCCCCTTATTACAGGACCTTATATTGTCGACGAATAGTGGCTCTACACAACGTAGTGTAAATTTAAGAACTCTAAATTCAGTCAGTTTCGTCATGTGCGCAGAACGTACCGCAACTTATACGCGAACGACTCGACCTTCCGGCTGCTGTACATCCGCGGGCACACCAACTTGTCCACCTACATCCTGGGGCTGGCGGGCGGCTTCCTCGCATACCGCTGGCAGAACAACGGCAAGGAGTTCAACAAGCTTAAGGTAAGGGGCACCGGCAAGTTCAGGATACAATAATATTTCTTATTTCAATCCTCTTGTACGAATGCTTCGACAGTATAATGATTTGGCCAAGACGAATCCTAACCTTGATATTTTTGAAAATCAAATGACCAAATATATTTAAAATGTTAAAAATATCCTCCATCGAACACATTACATGTAATAATATTTTCTCTTCTTGCAATTTAGTACTGTTTAAGTCTTATCACTAACACGATTAGTTTATTATCGCCCATTCCCTAAATACTGTTTTTGCCGAATGTATACATTATGGTTTGCAGTATAGATCTATAGTATAAATTGAATTGCTAATCCATCCACATTGTTAACTGTTTCGTACATCAATAAATAAATAGATAACGTCACGTCTAAACTCCACAAGCGGAGGTGCTAACCAAAGAGCACTTTAGCAAAACGACCTTTTATCGAGGTGGCAGAGGTGTACTGTGTACACCAACATTTTACCGACGATGTTTGTTCCCACGTGAACCCACTGTGGAGTGGTGGAGGCAGGTTTGGGCCGGATCCAAATGTCTAGAAAAAGTATACAGTTAAACTGCGTTTATAATCCCTCTATGTTCTTAATCCTACCTGTATGACCTCTTTACATCTCAACATAGTCGCCGTGGCAACATCATGTTGATTGTTGACGCAGTGACGTTAGTTCTTTTGACTTTTCTTTTAAGCGCACACAAGTGTATATATTGTATATGTCGTCAGATAGCCAAACCAACTAACACAAGAGCTCAATCTTCAGACTCAGACATGCGCGGGGTTAGGTTTCCAAACAGCTAAACACAATGATAGCCCATCAGTTATTTAATCACATAACTTATCCACATGAAACACAATATCAACCATTTAATTATCAATAGGGCAGGACGACCATTTTGACACGTCGTCATCGCATCGTTCTCCATGTTCTGTTCATCTTCCTAATTCAAAATCCCGTTGACTCTCGCGTTCCGTCAGCACGCGGCCGTAGCGCTGACTAGCGGACGACCCGCGCACTATTTGCCACAGATAATAACCACGCCGACATATATATTGTTGGTACTTGGCGTAACTTTTTGCCGTAATGGCGACAAGAAGCCAATTTTTATAATTTACTGTTATACTCTATTATTACTTGACATTGGCGAAATACACTGTTAAAGTGTGGGACCATTCATTAAAATCAGAAGAAAAAGTATATATTATAATGATTTGTAAATAATGTTTGTAAATATATCATTCCACATACAATGGTACGGAGTTTTTATCCGCCAAAGAACATGCATACCCGTGCTATACATCCAAACATACAAACTTTTTTATTTGTAATATTAGTAGGAAGTATGATTATTGGGATTATGCCCCTAAAACTTACACATTAGACGCTGCGGTGTGTCACACATTAGACGCTTCGGTAGTCGTGGGTCCCCGGGTCAATCCCCGCACGGAACAAATCATTGCGTGACCACATGTTTCTTTTGGTGTTGGCGTTTGTATCTTAATATGATGAATATCATGTTTGTAAACGCATTCACGATATAGAGAAAATTGGTAGAGGAGTGAAGGTCCCAGTGTGTGTCTTGGTGCCAACAAAGATGCGTTCTGACTGAAGATATCCAGCGCTGATCTTCCGTAAGCACCTTTTAGCGGACCGTTGACGTGAGAGCACGATACATCACAAAATACGCAGAGAAGAGAAGACTTTGCTCTCAGTGAGACTATGAAAAAATATTAATACTAGAAAAAAACAAACTTAAACATAACAATAATCGTATGCTAGTCAACGAGCGCTCTCTCAACACGCCGGGCTAAAAACTGTAAGCGCTTTCCTAAATGTACTTATAGCCGTTTATTTCACTCCAGCGCTTCGCCACCGCGCGCTGAAAGAGCGCTCTCGCGAGCGCAGGGTTTCACATTTGCAGTGCGCTCCAGTTTTACGGTCACGGTCAGCAACATAAGTCGCTTAACACTCAGATTTTCAAACATTATTTTCGTTGATCTACATATATGTTGCTAATAACGGAGCTTTAACAATGTTCACCAATTATTTTAAAATCTATCTATACATCATCACGCCAGATCCGTTGCGAGGTAGGCAGAGAGTACAGAGTTCCAACAGGTTCTTTCCTTACATACCTCTCTGGCTTTCTCCACTCTCATACTTCGTTTCATACACGCTCGCATTTTTTTTAAATAAAGCGTATTAACGGTTTGAAACCCAGAATGATTAGCAACTTACTTCGCTGACTGTACTAGTTTTACGAGCGCCTGATCATTTTTGCAGAGCTACCGCTGGGTGGTGTGGCTGTTGTTCCCGCTGGGCGTGGCGGTGATCCTGTCCGGGGGGCTGTTATACGCGGACGGAGCGCGAGCACCTCCAACTCTTCGGATTTTGTACGCCACCTTCTACAAACCCGTGTTTCAGATCCTCGTGGTCACATTAATTTTGAGCTGTTTCTTTAAAGTTGAATGTGAGTACTCAGTTTTGTAGTTTATACGACGGCTTTGTCTGACGGTTTGACAGGCTTCTCGGCTTTATAGATCCGGTAGTTAACGCACGCGGAAAATCTTTGTATGATCTACAGATTGTCTACCCCACAAGGGTTAAGGGTTGAAGGTATAGATAGATATGTATATCCTAGGTCGGACAAATGTAGTTTTTCTAACGAAAAATTCCCAGTATGAGTCCGGAGTCTGGAATTGTGCCCGGTATATGGCAATAGCTCGCCCCCTATTACATGGGACCTAACGAACGTCGGCGAAACGTGGGTGTACTCAGTACACCTCTGCCACCCCCTCTGGGGAATATAGGCGTGACGGTATAGATAGATAGACAGATACGGACGATTTAGCGCAGTGGTTAAGAGCTTAAGCCGCTCCACCCAGTGTGTTTAATAGTCGCGGGTTCGATTCCCGCACGGGACAAATATTTGTGTGACCCAAAATTATTTGTTTCGGTCTGGGTATTTTTGTATGTGAATTTTCATGTTTGTAAACGCACCCACGACACAGGACTAAACACTAGTGTGGGGCTACGGTTAAAAAAAAAACAAAGGTAGACAGATAGATGTACAGATATTTGTTCGGGTCTGGAAATTTTGCACGTAAAAATACAAACATGTTAGGTAAAGGACAACAAGGATTAACTATTCAAGGTGGTATGTTTTTCATACATATCAACAAATAGAAGCAAACGTTTTCAAAAGGAAGAAATTTAACTATTATCAACTAAACAGGCGTTATTAAATTATTAAGTAAATCGTCGCATTCCTATCGTTTTTAATAAGCTTTTATTTGACTTGCAATGTTCGTATGTCTCTCTGTCTGTTTTTCTTTCTAGTTCATGTCTTGTGATCCATTTATCAAAAACTTGCGAATATCTGATTGAGCTGAAATTTGGCATACGTGTGTAAGTTCGGTGACAATGCAACAATATGGTTGGTACCATCGAGCTGCCCTGATGAAGGTGTCGGAAGGTGACCGTAGGAACACGTTAAATATACAACGTAACCCCTCGTGTTTAAGCTTGTTAGATTGGTATTGACAAGTACTATACAACCAGATCGTGTTTAGGGTTTGATGATGAAGCCGAAAGGTGGCCAATGGAGCCCCAACTACTCAACATAGCCCCGTCGTGTTTGGGCTTGTTGGATTTATTTTGACAAGTATTTGAGACCGGATGGTGTCCAGGGTCTGATGATGGAGCCGGAAAGAAGCCATAGGAACTCCTCAACTAACCAAGATATTTTCGTCGTGTTTTTGCTATAATAGCTTGTTTTTAAAAAGGTATTTTTAAATTAAAATGATTGACGTTCAATTAAGTATATTGATAAAGGAGCTAGTGATTTACAGGAATCTTAATATATCGTTACATCAAGCAGTCGAGGGTTCGATCTCCATACGAGACTAATCGTTGTGTGACCTACAAATATTCGTTCGGTTTGGGTGTACACAGTACATTATAGCCACCCCTGGAAATATAGGCGTAACAGCCTTGGCTTGAGCAGTCGCTATGGGGGAGGGCGTATACTAGGCGTCTCGCCGTGGTGCTCTGCACCGGCCGGCGGGCAAAGGATTCTTCGACCTCGCCGGCGAGCTCGGAGTCTGATCCTATGTGCAGTATCTGTATTCAAAAGGAGGGGATTAAGCATCTGGTGAGACGTTTTACACCCGTATCTATAAACATATGTGAGTGGTTATCTTTACTCAAGAGTCTACTAAGTACATCATTTTTATTCTATAGTTGAGAAACTGTCAGAAGTAACAAATGTCAAAAGTTAGTTTTCCTAGCCAAGTATGGAATTGTATAACACAAGACATTACTCAGCTAAGTAAATTCTTAAGAATAAGTAATTCAATGTCAATAGATATGGGCGTTAATGTACGGCCAAACTAACGCGTCAAGCCGCGTCCGCGATCTCGTGTACGGTGGTAATCAGTTCCTGCAGTAGTATTCATAGAAGCATATTCATACCAACGCTTCCTGCGTTTTACATGTGTGCGGCGTCTTCAAGCACGATTATAGGGAGATACTGATCGCCATCCTGGACGCCACCACGGACGGGGCTGGACGCACACACTTGATTGAGTATTCTAGAGTGGTGACCACTTATTGGCAAGCGCAGCGTCCGACTGCCACCTACAAGATGAACCGACGATCTTGTGAGGATCGCAGCAAGACGCATCGCATGCATCCACAATATGCAGGTGGCATCAGACCGACTGCGCTGGAGAGCGATTGGGGAGGCCTATGTTCAGCAGTGTACGAGTATAGGATGATGTTGATGATAATCGAGTATGTGCTGTCCCCGTAGCGGTGTATCGCTGCCTGGTGGAGTGGCGCGGGTTCACGTGGGCGGGGCGCGTCTCGTACAGCGCGTTCTTGCTGCACACGCTGTTCCAGCGCGCGCTCGTGGGCGCGCAGGCGCAGCCGCTGCACATGACCGACTTCTACGTGGTGAGTCAATTAATCAGCCGCAACTCCTCAACTCATCTGCACTGGCTCCGCGTGGTGGTGTATGACCTAATCTTTTTCACGTTGATTTATTTGAGAAAGACTTTTTGCCCAGCAGTGGGACAGTCCAGGCTGATTTTTTTGTTCTTTATTTTAAATTTTAACACCCAAAAAAAAATTCGCCAATATTCACTGCCTCGTTGGTCTGGTGGCGAAGCGCATCGCTTTGCGATCACGAGATCCTGGGTTCAACTCCTAGGTCGGACACATATAGTTTTTATAACGAAAACCTCCCAGTGTCAGTCCGGGGTCTGAAGTTGCGCTCGGTATATGGCAATAGACTCACATCCTTTTACATGGGGCCTGTGATATCTTGAAATAATCCACCAATCACGTAGTGAGAATATTCTCTGCTAGTACCACAATAAAACTCCGTAATTAATTAATACTCCAAACTTCTTTTTCTTTAAGTTATGGCTTCACACTAATTATTAAGTGTATTTTGCCAGTGTCCAGTAAGATGAATAATCGTGTTTGTTTAAATCAATTCATCTGAACTTGAGTTCATCGGGGAGGTGAATTAATAATCATGACAACGATAATAATGAAATTGATGAAGTTCCCCACCTTGGACAATAAATTTTGAGGGAAATCGAAAAGGCACGTTTTATCACTTTTATTCAATTACCTTCGCTCATGCACATAAGAATACATAATGGTTAATATTCCACCAACATTACACATTATTGTTCAAAATAACAAGTTTTGGAAATTAAGACATATTGACTACATTACTATTCGACTTACCGCCAAAACATACTGCAAACTTTATCATTCTAACAACAAGCTCGCCATATCCCAAAGACGTCGTCACAACCATAGACTAAATATTTGGAGAGGATAATATTGTATGGACTGCAATAGACACTATTCGACTATATACCACAGGACTTATCATATTCCCCAAGCAGGCGTGGCAGATACTGTCTTACTGCTGGCCATTTTAAGGGGGCGTTACATTCCTATTGTTCGTCGTTAAGGAGAATATTTACACTAAAAAATTAGGCCTAATTTATTAAAATAGAAAAAACGAATCACATAGATCTTGTCCACGTGGAATAGTGGCAAGAACGCATTCCCTCGCTGGTCGGCCAAACTTATGTTAATGTTACTTATGATAACATACCGTAACTTCGTTCGCATTATATTCAGACGTGTATTTCACACCCTTAAGTATTTTTAAACAAAAGGTAGGATATATCCTATGTCTAAAGGCATTCGGCCCCCTCTCACATCGATAAACTCCAAGTGGTTCAAAACCGCTTCCTCCGTAAAGCCGTAGTAGCCCCCTGGTTCGTACGGAATGTCGATCTCCACTCCGATCTAGGTCTCGAACCTATTCGCGCCTATATTAAAAAGGCGACAACACGACACTTCGCGAACGCATCTACCCATTCGAATTCGTTAATCGTAGCCGCTGCCGACTACGATCTCCTCCGCCTCTTCAAGGCGCCCTCGAGTATGTCGCCCCTTGCCCTTCTGGCTCGAGCGTAGTGGTTGCACGCTCGCCCTTAAGTCCGGTGAAGCTGTAAAGGCCTCGCGGCCAACAGCGTACATCACTCACACACACACACACACATCCTATGTCTAAATATATATTCTTACCGAATTTGAACAAAATCTGTTCAGTGGTTTGGTCGTGAAAAGGTAACAAACAAACAGATAGAAAGACAGAGCTACTTTTGAATTTATAATAATTCGACGAGTCCAGCGAACAAAGTCTTATAACCCAGTATTTATATTAAATATAAACAACTTTAGCGACGGGCACGAAACTTGCAAGTGCAATTTATTTTGTTTGGCATCAGTTACTTTGTCATATGCGACCTTAGTATTAGTATGGACGTAGGCACCCTTGAACTAGTAGCCGCCTTGCCCTTCTGGCTCGAACGTAGTGGTTGCACGCTCGCCCTCTTGTCCGGTGAAGCTGTGAAGGCTACTCGGCCAACAGCGTAGATCATTTAAACACACACAAATTTGTATGGATGTATGGATATTTCTTTCTATAGTATGATTATTTGGTATTGTATGCTATTTATATGTACGTTCTCCGCAGCTGACGGTGTTGACGTCGACGATATTTCTATCGTTCATGTGCGCGGGCGCGCTGTGGCTGTGCGTGGAGGCGCCGGCCGCCGCCGCCGTGCGCGCCGCGCTCGCGCCGCGGCCAGCCGCCCCCGCCGCGGCCGCGGACAAGCCTTGACAACGTACCACTTTCGATTACTAATGATAATGTAGGGGATTACTGAGATTTTGGGACTGAACACATTAATAAATAAAATATTACACAGTTTATATAGTTTATTAGTTTTTTTTTAGTGATTCCTAAGGTACCGTTCGGGTCGGTCAGTCTGAGAGGGGTTGACTATTTGTAGCATTACACTTTTAAGCGTATTTGTGCTTCGGAAATTACAGTCGATGGTCCCGGTTACCACTTAATGTAAATTCCTGTCCCAATGCTGGGCAAAGGTCTCGCCCTACCTTCAAAGTATATCTATAAGACTATATAACATGTGCTGGCCTGCCCGTAGTGCCCCACCACTTGTATGTGCAAGAACTAGCCACGCACTCAGCGGAACAATTAATACGAACCATTGACACGAAAAGAAGTGGATCTATGAGATCTGTGTCTTCTCATAGATAAGTGCAGTCATTACATAGTTTTAATAATTTTATACTCCCCTTTTATAATAGGTACAATCTATAACATAACACACTTCTAAATTTTCAAATTTAAAATGGTGTTGGTGAATATAGTCAAAAAAAAATATAGCAACATATTTATTTATGTATTACTTGTACTTACATGTTGGAAAATAATGGATTTGATGCAAAACAAAAGTTTGCAAGCGATTTGAAACACCTGAGAGCTTGTTTGCTGACCGAACATCTATTTTATTTAATTCAAGATAACAAACAATTGTGCAGTGGAGTACTTAAAGTATATAGTAACATAGTACCTATGTGTATTTATTATTAGTACAACCAGCACCGTCATCCTCAAAACACTTTAAAAAAACAAATAAGCTTATGATACAGATTGACAATAACTTATTGTGGGAGAAAGCCAACGTATATAACAATAAGTCACTATTATTATTATTATAACAAAGAAGTAGTGATAGCCTAGTGGTTAGACCGTTGGACGGCAAAGTCAAAGGTCTTGGGTTCAACCCCAGGCACGCACCTCTGTCATTTCGAAAGCATGTGCGTATTAAAAATTAATTTTCACTTGCTTTAACGTGATACTTAAGAGTTTCTCAAAGGTGTGTGAAGTTCGCCAGCCCGCACTGGGCCAGCGTGGTGGACTATGGCCTAAACCCTCTCAGTTTGAGAGGAGGTCCGTGCCCAACGGTGGGACAGTTTCATACCAGGGATAAAAAAAATAATAATTATATCGTTAAATTAATATACTATCAATGAAATTGAATTAAGTGTGATTATCATTATTAGTCAATATATTCATCATATTCTTTTTATAATTAACGGCAGATAGAGCAAATAAATTTCTTTGACAACATGAGCGTTGTATAATTTCGTAACGCGCCTTAGTGGAGCACGATCACCAGCATTAGACCTGCACTTATTTAACTCAAACAAACGGGATGTGAGTGTATTAAATTCTCGGACAGACCTGTTGGGTACCCGATAGAGTAGTTGGTATATTAATGCATTGCAAACGAACTTGTCATGACAAATATTATACATTATTGTATTTGATCCAAAAGCTGTCTTGTTTTGTATAATATTAGAAGACCAAACTTGCTTAACAAAGTATCATATTACAATTACTGTCAAAAACATTTGTAATCTACTACGCGCGGAAAACCCGCTTCTAATCTATCACCATACTTATTGAAAAAGGGTTCCATATCACTCTAGCATATTCGAGTTGTAATCGTCCTATTTAAATCTTCGGCAAGATAGAGAGCAACGAGATTGGACGATCGTTTATTACATCAGCTTTAGAGCTATCCTTGTGAACTGGAGTTACATTTGCCGTTTTCCAAATGTTTGGTATAACACCTTCTAGCAGACTTTTGTTAAAGAGAATACAGACGAGCTTACTAATGGAATCGGTAGTTAACTTGAGAAATAAAGGATGCAGACTGTCAGGTCCAGCTCCTTTGGTTAGATTTAAGGACTTAATTCTTTAGTTACCGCTTCCAACGAAATTATATGACATCACAGTTAACACTACTGGACGATAAATTAACTAATTGAGATTCATCTAAGTCGCTAATATCGTACAATGAGCCAAAAAGCTATAATCTGTGATCATCGCCTGAAATAGGAGCAAAAAGAGTACTCCTTATTATGTCCTATGTATAGACGAGCACGTACAAACCTCACGAATGCTGATTCCAATAGCTGAAGTATAAACTGATGCGTAATATTGCATATCACAACTTCTTTTGCAGACAAAGTGTATATAACCACTACGTATTACAGATATATGTAAAAAATTACAACTTTTCATCAAATACGCAAGCAAAATCCACTGTATTAAATGCTTGCTTGTTTTTTGTTTAAAGAAACGTAGCCCCACACTAGGAAATATTTCTGTGACGGGGGTGCATTTATAAACATAAAATTCACTTACACAAACTCCCACACCGAATCAAATATTCCTGGGTCGCACTAAGATTTCTCCCGTGCGGGGATCGAACTGCAACTACTCGGGTACTACTCCAGTGGGGTTGTTAAATAACTACTTAATCATTCTCAATTTTCAAATCGGTTATAGGCTACTTGTTATGTCCAAATGTCTGTAAATATGAATATTATTTTGATTAGGAAAAACAATGGATTTAATGCGAAACAAAAGCGTGCAAGCGAATTGAAAAGGAATATTCAGGGAGTTATGTCGGTGACCGTACGCAAAGATTCTCTCACCTTTACCACATCAAAATAGGTATTAATTATGGTGAATAATCTTTATTTATGCTCGCTGATATTTTAAACCATATCGTTTAGAAGTGTCGTAGAGACAATACATTTGATTTGTCAAATCTAATATTAATGAAATAAAAATTAGTAGATAACATTAATAAATTTATACTTATTTCAATAAAATCAAAACAGTTGAAGATTAAAATCATATCCCACTTACCTAGCGGAAATAGAAAAATTCTATCTGAAAAAAATGATTGTCTTTGCTATGGTACTTATGTTATTTCGACAAATTGATGCTGATACTTTAACACTTAATGGTAAGTAAGATTAACCTATCTAATAAATCTGAATTGGCTTCAATACCATGGGCACGGATTCTCGTATCTGTCGTGCGTGGGGAGAATAGCCTTAACGATGACATCCAACCGCCTCTTGCTACCGCTAATGGCTTACAGCGTAGCGATGCCAAAGGCCAGATTGGATGACTCTTATTGTCTTGAAGATGGAGCAGCTTTTGGTATGAAATGCTACTGCTTGGGCATTTACTATTGTTAAGGCCGTAACTGTCGCTGCGACCACTGAATCGCCCAAAGGACTATATGTTGCAACCGTTTTTGGACGAAAATCTGGGTCCATGTGTGGTGATGTCCTAATGCAGATCGCATTTTCTGCGACCTCTCTTTTATGAGATTTATCGTTGCCTGAAATCACTAGTGACCATAGGCTGGACACACACACATACACGCGCGACATATTATTTGTTTTTAAATTTTTAAAATGAATGATAAAATATAATAACTAATTGTAGTCTCCTTTTCAATAAATTTGTACTAAATATTAGCACCGCAGCCGTCGAGAATGCATAGTGTCACGTTAATTTCAGTAATTTCTGTATTTAAATTTGTTGTATGAAAACGATAGCATGTCTACTATAGTGTTACGCTGACGTCAATCTGTTCATGCTAAGCATTCAGTAGTGAGAGTATAAATGTAATATCTCAGGGTAGAGCTACTGAAAGTTATTTTGTACTGTAGATACGGAATACGCCCGGATGCCTCCGATACTCAAAATGGACCCATACGAACCATGCATCGGTCAGGCTAGCGGTGTGTACTGTGATGTGAAGCTCACTCTAGTATCAGACACGCCCAGCCAGCTACAAAATATGATCCATGTAAGTTTCCACGGCAAAATTCTTATTATTCAAAGTACTTTGTGAATTTAGCCCAAGTATCCAATACAAATTTTGAAGATAGATGACAAAGGTTTGGTCCAAAACAACTTTTGAGACAATAAGTAGTGTGAAGAGTAGGTCGATCCACTTAATGGATTAAGTAGTTGCGGGTTCGATTCCCGCACTGATAAATCTGTGTGACCTAAAAATGTTTGTTTCAACCCACCACGCATGAATAATTCCAAATGTGGGATTACGTCTTTAAAAAAAATGGCATGATGCGCGGGGATTACTACATCGTAAAGAAAGTGTGTACCTGTGTACTTTGATCAAGGTTTAGCTCTGGCGAGGTTGCTAAGAATGATCGTGTCAATATCAAGGTATTACAATGTCAATAAGTTTTTTAATATTCTAAACTCTGAGTTTAAAGCCATTATTTCATGATTAGGTTTAATAAGCTTCACCTCATAATAACTGCACATAATGCTCGTGCTAATTACTTGACTACAAGTTGAACAATATAATTGCATCAGTAAAATGTAAAACTGCAATTGTAACATAAACATACAATTATAAGAGACTATAGGGTCAAAGTGCACTATAACCTGCGTCACCCGGAAACCTTTAGACTCTCTTACTTTTCGAAAATATTATCTTGGTAGTACTTACGTACAGTTGGAACTAATTACTTATAGCTTAAACTATTGTAGGTACATATACACACGAAACGGTAAAAAAATTAAATTGACAATTTGTAAGTGCCCCCGCAAGGTTTATATGTACTTAATAAACAATATGAGTTTGAGTTTTGAAATTGTACTAATTACTTACAAATTCATTAAGAATAAATTCTCCTAATTCTAGGTTCTATCCAGCCAGTCTGTCTTACACTGATTATTGTACTTGTTTCAGGAATATTCAGCCTATACACAGACACATTTCAATCACTCAAAATTGCACTATTTTGTATGCGTCACAAAATCATGTAGCGAATATTATAATAATGCAACAGTTAAGGACCTAAGATCGATCATTGAGGCATGCCTCAATAAATCTTTATGGAATACATACCATTTAAAAGCAAGAGTATCTAAAAATGTGTCCTGTGGTATACGCAAAAAGGATATAAACATAGGTGTGGCAGACATAATAGTAGCTGCGATTTGCTTAGCTATATTATTGATCAACATTATCGGAAGCCTATGTGATGCTTTTTTAACTAATGATAAAAGCAAAGGTGATCAAAATTATTCAATAAAAATGTATTGTTTTAAATACAAAGACTGTTATATTGTTGATTCACTGAATTAATAATTCATGTTTTTATTTATTTCTACAGGGTTACAGGTTCTTTTCTGTTTTTCAATGCTGCGCAACTGGAACAAGTTTATTACTATTTCACAAGAAAGTACTGATCCTCGTTCACAGCAACTGAAAGGAATCCATGGCATCAGGTTCATATGAATAGTTTGGAAAAATTAAAAAATATTGGTCACTGTTAAATCGATTTCATCTTTATCTATGTTAGTTGTAAAATAAAAGTAAACACGGTCATATCTACATTTACTGAGTAAGGGTGGTACAGAGGTGTACTATACACACCCACGCATATTGCTAACGATGATTTTTTTAAAGTTGAAAGGCGAAGCCATTGCAATTATACCAGACACAATTCCAAACTCCGGACTGCTATTGAAAATTGTGCGATAGAAAATTCATAATGGCACTTTGTTCTACCTAGAATTCAAACCTAGGATCGCCAGTAGGTGCCACTAGACCAACGAGGCTATTGTGTTTAAAGAAACATTTATTTTTATAACTATTGGTAATGATTGGACCGTAAAGTTATGCATCATTAATATTAATTAATTTCGCAGGGTTATAACAACATACCTCGTAATTATTGTCCACTCAATATTTCCTTGGTACTTATACGGAGAGAACACGAGATTTATTGAAGAGGTAATGTGAACAATGTCATCTACACAGTTGTTAAAGACATTCGGAGCGCTATAAGAGTTTCAATGATATAAAGTAAATAGCGACATAGCTAAAAGTATATTATAATAAATTACAAAAAAGTAATTGTGGTCACTTATATAAGAACATTTTCTCAAAAATTTTACGAGTTATAGTATCGATTTTAAACTACTAGTGGTCGCCCATAGGTCGATATTCGACCTACTCTTTCATCGCTTGCTGGTTATGTTTGACATTCAGTAAGACTATAGACAAATAATATTAAAGACAAACATCAATTTGACAAATGTATTGAATGACAGAGTATTGTGTCAAATACATGGTAGCGTGTGTAATGTTTTTTTCATTGATTTAATGTATGTTTTATGCATAATTTAAAAAAATATTAACATTCTGCACTTCTTCTCTATATAAACTATAAGTGTGGGAAATTTCATACTCCTCCGTCCGCGTACTTTTCGTAAAAAGGTGTACAAAGTTTTTGCTTCACGTATTAATATATAGATTTCCCGTTAGAAACTTTATATAAAAGTGGCTCAAAATTGTACTATGTTTTAAGTCACTGACTTAAGAGTCGTTTTAAAATTTGGTAGTTATATTAAAAATATTTCATTTTATTCAATTAATTGATTTCTGCTTGTCATCCAATTCTGAGTTTAAAGTTTCTATATTTAAAGTTTCTAGCTCATCGGAGTGTTAGTTTATAATCGATTCGGGGTTTTGTCAACGACAGTTCCTACATTTCTTCCTACCTATCGAGTACATGCGCCCTACGTTTTACGTTATATTTAATACTTTTATTCTTTTCTGAAAACATGGTAGGAATATTAGTTTCTTTTATTTTAAACTAGCTTCTCGCTCCGGCTTCGCACGGGTGAATTATACACGGAAAACCTTCCTCTTCACCAGTCGTGAAACCCGTATGAAAATCTGTTTAGTAGTTATTAAGTTTATCGCATTAAGACAGACAAACAAACACGGCGCGGGGTCTATGTTTTATAATATGTGGTGGTATAATTTTGTAAATCTAGATAATTTTAAAACAGAGTGAAATATTTGGTCTGACCTCCACTTATTATTTTAGCTGTACTTCAATCCTGTAGTAAAAGTATTTCTCGGCGCTTCATTGGCGATGCAAACATTCCTTGTTATGTCTGGACTACTGCTCATACACAAAATTCAGAGATTCGCTGAGAAAAACGAAATATCTTGGTCTATGGTTCCGAAATTCCTATTGATACGATGGTTGAGGTAGGTTGAGGTTATTTTGTTGTTGTATACTCGTTTGCTGGATATCACAGTTGTACAATCCAAGATTACCTTCAGGATAGATACCTTTAACATGTTTACAGTCGCATTTACAATTTTTTTTAGCGAATACTCGAAGAAACATATTTTTTTTTCGAAATCGGCTTAGCACGAAAATATTATCGTTAGCCAGCGATTGTGCTTTCACAGCTATATTTATTTAGTAAATTTGTAGTGTGACTATGATGGCATATCAACTTGCTCGTCACGCTAATGGCAATCTTTTTGTGCTAATATCTCTGAATGAATTTCAGTTGCTTTTGTTATACGTTGAAATTTATTTTTTAAAACATTAATTAGCCTGTTAAAATTTATTGTTACTCATTCCACAAGTCCTTCAGTCCGCTTTATTCAATAAAATGTTACCATAACTAAAAGCACGGAATATTTTTTCCGTGATTAAACTTTACTAAGCAAAACTCTGAAATTCTGAATCATATTCCTCAATGCGCATGCATACATACACGTTTCGTAGTTAATTTGGATATCTAAGTTTATTAAGGAAATGGTTGTTACTATCATCAAAACTGGAAGTTTGGTTTGCATATTGAATTTGCAAAGCAAACTATAATAGGGGTGTCTGAGGTCTTGCATTATTTATATACATACCCGTTGTAGACTTGCACCTTATGGTAAATTTACTGGACATAAATATGTATGAGATCACAGAAACTTAAAGAAAAAACATTCCTCTCTAGGTTGACGCCGCCTTATGCTCTTGTCTTGGGTTTAACTGCAACTTGGTTGCGGTTTGCGTCATTCGGACCTCGCTGGCAGGTAAACACATTGTATTGAGTTAACCGTTCATAGCTTTTGTCAATTAAATTTGTAAAGTAACCCGTTTTTATCGATTCATTAAATTGATTTTACTAGGTGGTACTGAATAAATAAATGACGAAGTACCTTACACGCTTTCAATATGCCTGGGGGCAAGTTTGTAACCACTTTAAGCAAATCCTTTGCGCTACAAAAATTTCTTGCCTCCTTCACTCTCATAGTTCGTCTCATACATTCTCCCTGGTTACGGAAACTCTTGACATCCATCAGATAAAACACGGTCTATTTGTGCATGGTAAAATCTTCTTTATTTATCTTCCCCGGTAGTTCTTACATCCTCCTACTTTCATTGTATTCATTTTCATCATGCTTTTGTCCAACGTGCAGATCTATAATTAAGGTTTTCTCTACTAAATTATTCATGATTAATTACTATAGGAGATCGTTGGTGCCGAAGCCCAAGACTGTCGGCAATACTGGTGGCTGCACCTACTGTACCTAAACAACTACATCGATGGCTCACAGTGCATGAATCAAAGCTGGTTAGTACTGCGAATTTATTTACATAAAGTAAAACTCCAATATACCCAGGAGATCCAATGTTACCGACAAGGCCCTCAGATTGCTAAACCGAAGTAATAGTCAGCGGGATATGTCGCTCGTAGTACTGACGGCCGGTAGGACTGAGAGGTTTTTAAGTGGCGATCCACATGATAGATAAATTAAGCCTCCCACAAGCTGGATACATGATGAAGGTTTTGGATAAAAACTGCATGCGGTAGAAACTAATCCTACTATCATTATTCTTTACATTATGTAACTACTCACTGAGTTCTGAAACAGGCCAATAGCGCAACGATAAACAAGGATTTAAACATGAAACTATGGGCTTGTAATTAAGAAACAACAATTTATAATAATCCACATAGGTTTCCATGACGGCGACCCAAGCATTAAAATTTAATTATCTGTCATGAGCCTTAATATGACTCGGTAAACCGAGTTTGTTCTTAACGGTCTTAACCACCCGGTTGCAAGTAGAACAATAAATTTGGCCTCGAGTACATACTATCAATATGTATAAAAAAAGATTTCGAATTCGGACACTAAATTATGACGTGTATGCATTTTTCTGGTAACAGTAATACTAAAATCTTCTGATTTGAGAACTGTAGGCACGGGGAGGGTTCCCGTTAAGGATCTGAAATCAGAACTAACGGATAATAATATACAGAATTGTACTCGAATTGCAAAGATGGATCGTAGTAATCCAAGACCTCGCTCAATTATTGTTCAACTATCATCTCCTAAAATTCGAGATAATTTCATCTCATGTTGTACAGGGTTTAATAAATCGAACCCTCAGAATAAATTGAATAGTTCCTATATAGGCATAAATGGAAACAAGGTACCAATTTTCATTAGTGAACATCTTTCTCCTATCAATAAGGCCTTGCATGCCGCTACCAGAATTAAAGCAAGAGAAAAGGGATATAAGTACGTGTGGGTTAGAAACGGAAAAATATTTACGAGAAAAAACGATGAATCAAAATATATTGTTATCAAAAATATGGTTTCTTTAGATAAATTAGTTTAATTGTTTTTTTATTTTAATTATATATGCATGTATCGAATTATATTAATTTCATTAAAATTCTCATCATTAAACATTTATTATCAAAATGTTCGCGGGTTACGCACCAAAACTCACAATTTCTATAAAGAAGTGTGCTGTAATAATTACGATGTAATAGTCTTGACCGAAACATGGCTTAATACTGGCATATGCAGCGAAGAGCTATTCGATGACAGGTACGTGGTTTATAGAAGAGATAGAGAAACTTCGGGTTTCCACGGTAATAAAAACGGAGGCGGAGTCTTGGTTGTAGTTTTGAACAAAATTAAATCAGTCCGCAGACCAGATTGGGAAACCAAATGTGAAGATATTTGGATAGTTTTGGATGTACCATCAAGCACTTCAGTTAATCGAGTAGCTCTTTGTGGTATATATCTACCTCCTCCCGTAAACCGGTCAATGTTGGATCTCTACCTAGAAAATTGTAACCAAATCATCGAGCAAACTGATACTCATGTTTGTCTTGTCGGAGATTTCAATATGGGTAATATAAACTGGAATTTAGTGAGCGATGAGTCGATGGGTTATGTCGCACCCAGTATTTGTCAATTTCTAATTGATTTATCTATCTTCACAAACTAATACAGTTGAATTACCTGTATAATAAATCAAACCGCCTTCTGGACTTAGTGTTAACTAATTTGCCATCTGGCACATGTTCTATAAGTGATCCAGTTAGTATACTCACTCCTATTGATCCTTTTCACCCACCTCTAGAAATATCATTTACAAAAGAAAGCGATGAAAAACTTGCCTACAATGTTGCTTACAAAAGGTATGATTTTCATAAAGCAAATTATAAACAGATAAATAAACATCTCTCTAGTATAAAGTGGTCTGAACTTTTTAATAATACAGACTTCGTAAATAAAATGGTGGAATTATTTTACGCAGAAATTAGAAAAGTGATAAATGAGTTCGTACCACTCAAAAGAATGGCAAATTATTCTATGCCGCCGTGGTTTAACGCAGACTTGAAGAGAGTGAAACGTGAAAAAAGAAAAAATACAAAAATCAACACGACAAGCTAGAGTTACAATTAATAAGTAAGCGCTGTAGGACATTAACGACTACTTGTTATAAAAAATAAATTAATACCATGGAACAATCGATAAAAAATAATCCGAAACTGTTCTGGTCATATATAAAAGCCAAAAGATCCGGCAAAAGCAATTATCCAAATACCATGACCGATGGTATTAAGACTTCATCGGATGGTAGTGCAATATGCGAAATGTTTGCATCATACTTTAAGGCTATGTACAGTATTCACGACAGCAATGATGGCTTTGACTATAATGTAGACCACTGGAAAACTTTATTGAATCAAACACAAGCTCTAACAACGCCTGACGTCTCACAAGAAATTGTCTTATGTAAGTTAAAGTCCTTAGACCCCGCTAAAGGTCCTGGCCCCGACGGCATCCCGCCAACTTTCATCGTATCCTGTGCTTCAGTACTCGCCACACCATTATGTTTAATTTTTAACAAATCTTTGCAGCCACAAATATTTCCAAATACTTGGAAGACCGCGAAGGTTATCTGCAACTACAGGCCAATCTCAATTCTTTCCATCTTTGCTAAATTGTTTGCATCAATTATTTGTACATCTTTACAAAACCACTTAAAACTTTATCTCACTGACTATCAGCATGGTTTTGTGAAATCTAGATCCACTAGTACTAATTTGGTCATCTTCACGGAAACGCTTGCCTCAATTTTAGACTCAAATCAGGAAGCTGATGTCATCTACACAGATTTCTGTAAAGCGTTTGATCGAGTCTCTCATGATATTTTGCTGGCAAAATTGGAAGCATACGGTGTAACTGGAGGTTTGCTTAATTGGATTAAATCTTACTTATATGATCGAATATTCTTCGTCGTCATTAACGGCTTCCAGTCAGGAATGCGTAAAATAACATCAGGAGTGCCACAGTGCTCACATTTAGGACCTATCCATTTTAATGTATTTATAAATGATATACCAAATTGTTTTCTACATACTAAACCGTTTTTATATACATATGACTTAAAATTAGTAGGAACTTGTGGGTCAAGTCAAGACATGAATCTGATTCAATCAGATATTAATAGAATAGCAGAATGGTGTCACTTAAATAAAATGGAACTTAACATGAAATGTTATCATATTTAGTTCAGTAGGAAGATTAGTAAATTTAATTCTTATTACAAAATTGAAGGACAAATAATAGAAGTGAGAGATCTTGGAGTACTCTTCGATAGAAAGCTAACATTTGTTCCCCACATGGAAAGTTTATACTTTTGTACTCTTGATTATTCAAGAGGGCATCACAAATGTTAAGTTTAATTATCCGCAATACCAAAGATTTTAAAGGAAATAATATAAAATTTATTTTATATAATGGCTTGGTGAGGAGCCTTTTAGAGTACTGCAGCATTGTATGGAGGCCACACTTCTGTACGCATAGTCTTAGACTGGAACGAATCTAAAGTAAATTTGTCTCTCATCTCGCTTTTAAAAATGGGATTGCAAGAAGGGTCCGGTCTTACGAAAAACGACTGAAATGGTTTAACATGACAACATTGGATACACGGAGAGACTTATTGGATTTTATCTTCTTGTCTAAACTATTAAAAAACAGAATTGATTGCTCCCCCCTATTAGAGCATTTTATGTATCGAGTTCCTCGGGGAATTCCCCGTACTCCCATAACTCCTCTATGTCCCCCTTTCCGCAAATCGGTCCAAGGCGCGAACTCTCCGATACCAAGATTGTGCAAGTTGTTGAATAGTTGTAGCGATCTAATTGACATGGGAACTGACTCACTTCGCAAGATAAAAAAAAGCTTTTTAAATGCATCAAAGAGTTATCAGTGAGCTCACTCTAGATAATAATTCACAATGTTCTATGTAATTTCTTATAAAGTTATTGGTTTTTCTGTTTTCTTTAATTATTGATATTTTTAATTTTTATCTTTATTTTATGATCATATTTTATTTTGCTTGTTATTTTTTTTGGTTTAACAATTTTAATTTATAAAGTAAGCATTTTTGTCGTCTTTACAAATTGCATGCGGTGTTTACCTGTAACAGTTTGTCACACTTATGTTCTACCTATAATACTGTCAAACCTAGTTGTAAGTATTAGTGTGTATAAGCGCTGGTAAACCTTAATATTAAATAAATAAATAAAAGAAGAAATTGATCATCACAGGTACTTGGCAACTGACACGCAGCTATATTGTGTCGGGTTGCTCGTATATGTTGTGTGCAGAAGTATAAGACTGAAGACGATCGTACTGTCCCTTCTCCTGGTTGTGGGAATGATCGCGCCTGCTTTGCATACCTATCTTCAAAACTTGGATCCTTTACTGATCCTTAGACCTGAGTAAGTATTGTATATTATATCTACGGTGCTCTTTTAAAGTCCTACTCAAAAAAATATTATTTGGCTGTATGTACGTTTTCCCATTATATTATTATTCTTTATTTCCACGGTCTTGCTTGCAATGTGTGCAAATAATTGTGCAAATTAAAGGTTTATGTAAATGATACTACTCGTTTTGACATATGTTCTTGTATGGTGGTGATGAACCCACGACATAAGCATAAGGGATATTTCTGAAGAGGTGAAGTTCCTAAACAGGCAAAAGGAAATTACTATTTCTTGACGATCGACCGTAAAAATCACCCAGGATCCTATGGTTCAATAACAAGCGTTTTTATCTATATTTTAAATCAGCCTTTAACAGTAAAGGGGACAGCCCACTGGTGAGCAAAAGCCAAGGTCTCACAAATTGACGTGAGAGGCATAAGGTGATACTCCAAATTTTTGGAAGACACCTGCTGTTTGTACTTATCAAACCTATAAGCCTTCAACTTAGGTTAACGACCACCATATTAGTCGATATCAACAGCTTGACGTATCTTCGAAAGCATGACGTCGTCTGGAAATGAAATTGCCACAAAGAGTAACCTATTTCACACCCACGACGTAACGGCTGCCCAACCTTAGTGATTACTTCAAAGACACAGGGCTACTAGTGGTGTAAAAACGCTCTAGTCCTCATCGTGCTTCAACGTTCGTAAGCGTCGACTTAGAGCTAAACGCTTGACGATCAGCTTGCATTTTTACAACACTAGCTACTACTATCTTAATTTGAATGCCATCTTTATAATTCTTAATATCCTTTCCTTTTAGGTCCGCAGCAAAGCTCTTATTCAACGACCCAGTGTTCGACCATGTGTACAAGCGAGGCCATACGAACTTGCCTGGCTACGTGATTGGCCTGTCCGTGGGCTACTTGGTCTATCATTGGCAGACGAGTGGCTTCAACGTGAAGAAATTGCAAGTAATATAAATTTCTACAGATCTAAAAAGATTTTAAAAATACTGTAGTTTTGGTAGATCAGTCATCTCTTATACAGGCAACTAAATATAACGTAACTAGTCATGTACCTGACGAAAATTGCGATGCACTGATTTTATTATTAACCCTTTCAATCAACAACGGCCATAGAGGACGAATTTCCAAAAATCTTTTCAATGAATTTTTGAAAATTAAGGTTTAATATATTTATACTAGTAAGCTCGGGTCTACTTTGTCCCGACGTTTGCAAAAAAATGATAATTCAAAAACTAACGAATTATCGTTATATAAACGATTTTATGATGATGACGTGGTTTTAAGCTGAGACTCTCTTTCAATCAGTCAGTATAAATAGTAAAACTCTTAGTATTACTAAGTGGAAAGATGTCACAATACATAAAATTCCTAAAGTAAACGGTTTCTATCTACTAGTCACCTAAATATGTAGTTTAAGTTGCGCTGAATAGTCCGAGCTATCCAGCATATAGTGAATGACTATGAGCCGAGCCAATGACAGACTAACTGGTTTCAAAGGTTTGTAAATTTTTTCTTCAGTCTAAATTCCTCGTACCTTACGCAACTAAACAACACACGTTACTGTTTTCTCCCGCCTTAAATTATAGTTATTGTTTCTAAAGTGTATTTTAGTATCGTTAAGGTTGCGTGAAACCTCTATTACAATAATACACAAACATTGTTTAACTATTACATCAGTAATTTACCAAATAAAGTGAATAATCAATACTTTTCAATTTGTACAAGCAAAACTAAAACTCAGTTCAATTTGAATTCTGTGCATCCGGGGCAGTGTGTACGATAACGCGTAAGCGCCGCTTATACGTAGCACGGCGCTTACGATCCGTCGCGTCTTCACCCCTGGCATCAACGGACAGTATCTCATTGCGATAATTACATAGAGCGCTAGTTTTTAAATTTACACATTAAGCTCCACCTACTGTCGTAAGCGCTTAATTGCTTGTCGGTCGCCAAGTCACAGCTTTCGCTAACGACATTATCTCTGTGTTTAAAGTGCATACAGTGCAACGATTCACTAGACGCAACCTGCTGCCGGAGTCTGCTTTATACGCCTTTTAATTTAAAGTGCTTTAAAAATGCAGGTTGCATGATTTCTGTAAAATCTAAAGAAAGTTTGCAATGTTGCAAATGCCTCCTACATTATGACTTGCTTTGTGCTAACATACCAGATGAGTGCTTTAAAGCAATGAATCTAGAAAATAAGAATACCTGGATATGTCCTTGTTGTCTGACAAAGCAGCCCAAAGGAGATAATACCAACACCCCAATACGCTCAGTTCGCCTAGATAACCCCACTATTATTACTCAGCGCTCACTTTCCTCTGTTGATCCAAACGCTACATTTCGTAAAAAAACGAACTCAAGTCAAGATCCATACATGACACGACGAAGCTACGATCGTAATGACCCGGAGTGAACTGAGAGACATCATTAGATCCGAAGTTCAATACGCCCTAAAGAAAACAGTGGACGAGCAGTTTAAAAAGACGCAAGAACTTATCACAGACTTTCAACGTTCACTGTCCTGCTTTAATGACCAATATGATTTAATGAAGACCTACCTAGATAAAAAATCTGCAAAAATAGTTCATTTAGAAAAAGAAAACCACACTTTACAAGAGTCTGTCAAGCAACTGTCAAAACGAATGAACCTAATAGAACAGCATGCTAGGACCAGCAATGTTGAATTACAATGTGTACCCGAAAACAGGTCAGAAAATCTAGTTTCAATCGTAACGCAACTTAGTCAAGTAATCAACTGCAATATACGCGAAGCGGACATCTTACCATGCACGAAAATCGCAAAGAAGGACACACAAAGCAAGAGACCAAGATCTATTCTTATCAAATTCAGCAGCCCACGACTACGTGATGGCTTCCTCGCGGCTGCCATCAAGTACAATAAGACTAACCCTAAGAATAAATTGGCCACATGTCATCTCGGTATAGCTACAGATAAACCTGAATCCGTATACGTCATAGAACATTTATCACCAGAAAATAAATCTATTCACGCAACTGCCCGCATACGGGCAAAAGTAAATTGGGTTACAAGTACGTATGGGTACGAAATGGCAGAATTTTCATGTGAAAAAATGATACATCTGAAAGTTTTGTAATTAACAACTTGGAAATATTAAAGTCCTTAGCCTAAGTATAGTCATTTTTCTATCTATCTATCTATAACCTCACGCCAGATCCCTTGCGGGGTAGGCAGAGAGTACAGAGTTCCAACAGGTTCTTTCCTTACATACCTCTCTGGCTTCCTCGACTCTCATAGTTCGTCTCATACACGCTCGCCGGTTACGGAGACTCTTGACTTTTCCATCAGATAAGACTCGGTTTATTTGGTCGTGGTAAGATAGTCTAGGTCTTCCCCGGTACCTGCATCCTTCCACTTTCACATTGTATATCTGTTTTGTCATTCTTTCCTCTGGCATTCTTTCTATATGCCCGAACCAACGGAGCATGCCCTTTACACCGATACTATCTTTCATACCTACTCGCTGTCTTACTATGCTGTTGCTAATGCGGTCGGTCAGCTTCACTCCGCACATCTTCCGCAGAGCTCGCATTTCTACCGCATTTATCCTACTTTCATTCTCCTTCTTACATACCCAGCTCTCGCTATCATATAACAGCGTTGGGACAAGAACTCCGTTATGTATGGCCAGCTGCGCCTTATGGCTTAAGTGCCGGCTCCCGAGTAGCTTTCCCATCGCACCATTCACTCTGTTCCCTGCACTCACTCTTCTCTCTATGTCAGCGGTGTATTTCCCATCCTTACTGAAGGCGCATCCAAGATATACAAACTCATTCACTTGCTCCAGCACATCGTTACCAACCACAATCCTTACATTCGTTCTGGTTTCTTCCCTTTCAAAAACCATAATCTTGGTTTTCTTCACATTCAAGTGTAAGCCATTGATCATGCAGTCGTCTTTCATAACTGTGACTAGTGTTTGCAGATCAGTGGCTGTTGGCGCTATTAAAACCGCGTCATCTGCATAAAGTAGATGGTTTACCACTAAGTCACCCATTTGTACACCTTCATTCATCGCTTTCAGTCTTTGAAGACTTTTGTCCAGATATATTATAAACAGTCTAGCGGACAACACGCAACCCTGCTTGACGCCGATTTTAACGTCAAACCAGGGTGACCTGTTACCACCCACCCGTACGCATGCCTTGCAGTCCACATAAGTGGACTGGACGGCTCGCAACAGAGTGCCATCTATACCATACTCTGGCAAAATGTCCCAAAGTCTCTTTCGCACAACTCTGTCAAATGCCTTCTCCAGATCTACAAAACCGCAGAAAACCTTCCGCCCCACTGCCAGATGCTTCTCTACGATGTTGCGGAGTGAGAAGACTTGATCCGAACATCCTCTTCCAGACCTGAAACCCCCTTGTGCCTCGCACAACATTCCATCGGACTTCACGCGCATTCTCCGTTCAATAATTTTACCGTACACCTTGGCTGCCAAGCTGATCAAACTGATGGCTCTGTAATTGGCGCAGTCATATTGTGAACCCTTGCCTTTATACAAGGGTACTATGACTGCGCGGCGCCAATCTGTAGGGACTCTACCGGTCCTCCAGCAAAGGTTTGCAAGGGCCCGGAAAGCGTCCCGGACGCAAGTTCCACCATATTTGATCATCTCGGCAGATATCATGTCTACTCCCGCAGCTTTACCGTTTTTCATACTTCCTATCGCCCATTCAACTTCTTCCATAGTGATGCCCTCCGTTGATTCTGGTGCCGCAATCTCGCCTTTAGGCACGTCTGCGGCATCAGCATCCGGGTCATCTCCATACATTTCTCCAAAATATTCACTCCACCGGTTTAGCACAGCTTGTGTGTCTGCAAGAATGTCACCATCTTTAGATTTTATCCTTTCCATTCTGGAGCCTGACGAATCACCTCGAGCCTTTCTCACCTTGCTCCAAAAGAGTTTGGTGTTGTTCTCGAAGTTCTTCGCCAGCCTCTCCTCCTCAATCATACTGGCTCTTTCACGCTTTTCTTTCACTAAAGTTTTAGTGGCATTCTTGCATTGCCGGTATATTTCTTTCCTCATCTCTGTCATACTGGCATTCAGGTTCAAAGAAGATACATAGTCCTGCCACGCTTTCTTCTTACTTTCTACGGAGCTTTGCAACTCCGCATCCCACCATGCATCACCTTTTGCTGTAATATGCTTCTTTGAGCAACCACATACGCGGATTCCACCAAACTCTCTTTCAGGCTATTCCAGCATTCATCTACATTTGAGTCCGAAGAGCCTGCTGTCAAAAGCTTGTCCCGGACTCTGTCTTCATACATTCTCCTCACGCTCTCATCTTGCAACTTTTCAACCTTTAATCTTTCAAGGTCTCCGAAGGGGATACGCTCTCGCCAGTGCCTCCACTTCCTGAACAGACCACTAAACCGCGCAACTACCAGATAGTGGTCTGATTCCAGAGTGGGGCCTCTATACGAACGCGTATCTTGTAGTTTGCTTCGGAGACGGCTATCAACCAGGATCAGATCTATCATGCTTTTTTGTTCATTCCTTCTCCACGTATACATATGTATGTCCTTATGCTGGAATATCGTATTAGACACAAGGAGACCCCTTTCCAAACAAACATCTACAATGAGCTTACCTGCATCGTTCACTCTCTTATCACCATAAGGACCCAGAGCAGCGTCGCAAGTTTGCCGCCTGGTTCCTACCCATCCGTTCAGATCGCCACACAGAATCACCTTTTCGTTAGCCTCAGCCAAATCCAGAACTTCCCTGACATTATCCCAAAACTTCTCAAGGTCCTGGGGTGTCGACGAGCTTACGGGAGCATACGCTGCGACCAAAAATACTCTAGTGACACCCAGTTTTAAACGGACCCAGAGAAGTCTCGCATCGCACAGGCCATAATCTCTCACTCCAGAGGCCAGGCGACGGGACAGCAAGATACCCACCCCCATGCTGGCACGACTGCTCTGCGGTACACCAGACCACAGAGCCATCGTTCCATCAGGAAGATCACAGGTTTCACTGCCCCTCCGCTTAGTCTCTGTTACACACAGAGCATCCAGGCGTCTCTCTTTCATTACATCAATCACCTCATGCATCTTATCTTCCATACCACCTCTTACATTCCAAGTGCCTATTCGGCACTCTGCACCCCACGACTCGCCAGTTCGGGCCCGGCGTGATGGGTGGCGGCCCCCATCGCCGCTTCCACCTATATTCGTACCGACGGGGGCGGGCCGGTACGCGTCGCCTCGGGGGGACGCCCTAGCCCGCACTGCGGTACGTCTTCGGTCCAAGATTGCAGCCATAATGACTGGCAGGGGTCGCGACGAGCACGCTCTTGGACAGACCCCCAACTTTAGTCATTTTTTATTAACATTAGTCATTTTTATTTTACATTATTTTGCGTGATTTTTTTACTTGACTCATTAACATTCAATCGTTCACTACTAGTTTATTACCAGAATGTGCGAGGCTTAAGGACTAAACCATCTCAATTTCTTCATAATCTGTGTATTTGCAGTAACGACATTGTAGTGCTTACTGAGACCTAGTTGAACGATAGCGTATTTGATTCCGAATTATTTGACGGTAGATACGTCATTTATAGGCGGGATAGAGAGTCTACTAAATTTAACACCCTAAAAGACGGTGGGTCGTTCTCATTGCAGTATCTAATATATTAAATTCGAATCGTTTATCCCATTTTGAGAGTTCTATTGAGGATCTTTGGATAAGCAAAAATACAATTTCATCCAGACGCAATTGTAGGAAGTTATACGTTTGCGCGGTCTATCTCCCACCCCCGTTAGTCATTAACACACTTAATACATTCAAACCACGGCTCAAGTAGCAATAGATAAAAATGTACAAACTATTATTATTGGCGATTTTAACCTCAACAACATTACCTAGTCGCAGAACAATGATTCTCTGCGTATGTGCCCCGAAATTAGGAACTCATAAATTAACTTAAAATTCCTTGAATTTATAATAGTCAATAATCTAGACCAGTATAATAATTGTTCCAATAATAATTCTAAAATTCTTGACCTAGTCTTAAGTAATACCCCTGTCGTGAATAATACTCGCTGTGACTACTACCTCTCAATTGAAGATCTTTTCCATCCGCCTCTCAAATTTAATTTACCTCTCTCACCTAATTCCAACTTACAAGAAAAATCTCGCGCCAGACCCAACTTTTCTAAAGCGGACTATGACATCATTTTAAAATCATTGATGGCGGTAACATGGGCTACTGAATTTAGACATTGCTCCTCAGTTAACGACATGGTAGAAATGTTCTACAAAGTCTTCATAAACAAATATGTTCCTTTGTCCAAACCAACACGTAAGAAATATCCTAATTGGTATTCTCGTGAACTTATAAATGCTCTTAAGGAAAAATATCACGTCATGATTAAAAAAAAAACAATCCACTAGACCAAGTATATTTCGAATTACGCCGCGATGAATGCAATGCTTTAAGGTTGTCATACTATAAAAACTATATCAACACCATTGAATGCGCTATCATAAAAAAAAACTAAGGCATTTTGGTCATTTATCAAGGAAAAAAGAAAAGGTTGCAGTACTTATCCTTCGCAATTGCAGTTTAACGGCAGAATTGCTGCGGATGGAGCTGGTATTTGTAATCTATTTGCTGAAAAGTTTGCATTAGATCTTAACACTAACTCTTCTACACACTACACACCTCCTTCAACTTCATCCTCTAATTCCTTTACTTCACTCGCGCTCAGCTCATTAACCTTCTCTCAAAACGAAATTTACCAAGTGCTTAAAGGACTTGACGAGAATAAAGGCGCTGGCAGCGATGGGATTCCACCATTTTTTATTAAACGCTGTGCTAAGTCTCTGGTCTCCCTTGTCACAGGTCTGTGGAAGGAAGCTCTGGTAATACCTATTCATAAATCCGATACAAAAGCATTGATATCTAACTGTAGGCCGATATCTATACTTGCTGTATTTGGAAAATTATTATAAAAACTTGTGACGATTAACTTGGCACTTTAGTCAACATATTACCGAACACCAACACGGTTTAATAAAATCCAGATTCACTGGAACAAACCTTTTGAGTTTTATTTCCACCTTAACAGAGCACCTCGAACAACGTGTGCCAGTTGACGCCATCTATACCGGCTTCAACAAGGCATTTGATAAAATCGATCACTTACTCCTAATCAGAAAACTTGCTGAATTCGGCGTAGACGGTAATTTAGTTAAATGGTTTGAGTCATACTTAACTGAAGATCCTCGGTTGTGATAAGTGGCCATTCTTCTGCAGCCTATACAGCAACCTCAGGCGTCTTTCAAGGTTCTCACTTAGGTCCGGTCCTCTTCAACGTTTTTATCAACGACATTTCAAAACGCTTTCAAAATTCTAATTACTTCCTTTTCGCCGACGATCTCAAGTTAAAAAACCTATCATAACCATACGGGACCACCACTTGCTACAAGAAGATCTAAATAGACTCTCACAATGGTACCTTGTAAACAAAATATCCTTTAATATTAGTAAATGTAACTATATACAATTTACCCGAAACAGAACCGCTGTAGGCAATAACTATTACATAAATGATGTTCTCCTCACAAACGTAAATAAGATCCGTGACCTGGGAATCCTCTTGGATAACAAATTAAAATTTGACTCACACATCCTTAACATCACATCGAGAGGATTTAAAATATTGGGATTTGTCTTACAAAATTGCAAAGAGTTCAAAATTCCTTCAACCAAAATTATGCTGTTCAATACGTTAGTTCGCCCAATCCTTGAATATAACTCCATCATATGGAATCCACATTATGATATATATACAAGGTGTAACATAATAAACATAAGACCTCAGACACCCCGATTAGAGCCTCCACTCCGATCTAGGTCTCGAACCTATTCGCGCCTTTATTAAAAAGGCGTCAACACGTCACTTCGCGAACGCATCTTCCCATGCGAATCCGTTAATCGTAGCCACCGCCGACTACGACCTCCCTCGCGACCCCTGCCGCTACCGCCGGCCGAGACATGTTCTCACCGACCCCCCCGATGCTTTGTCATCCCTTCTTTCCGCTCAGAATACGAGCGACGCCGTAGACGCAGACGCAGTAGTAGATCCCCTCCCATAGCCGGCGGTCGACCGGTGCGCTTAGTAGTGCACCGGTCCCCCTACAGCGACTGTCCCAACCGAGGGCGCCTCTCCGAGGCGCCCTCGAGTATGTCGCCTCTTGCCCTTCTGGCTGGCTGGAGCGTAGTGGTTGCACGCTCGCCTTTAAAATCCGGTGAAGCTGTAGAGGCCTCGAGGCCAACAGCGTAGATCATTCACACACACACACAATGGTTCGCACCTCTCACCGACACACCCCACACACCCCCCCCCCCCCCCCGATGCTTTGTCATCCCTTCTTTCCGCTCAGAATACGGGCGACGACGACGTAGACGTAGACGTAGTAGTAGATCCCCTCCCATAGCCGGCGGTTGAACGGTGCGCTTAGTAGTGCACCCGTCCCGTCCCCCTACAGCGACTGTCCCAACCGAGGGCGCCTCGAAGAGGCGCCCTCGAGTATGTCGCCTCTTGCCCTTCTGGCTGGCTGGAGCGTAGTGGTTGCACGCTCGCCTTTAAAATCCGGTGAAGCTGTAGAGGCCTCGAGGCCAACAGCGTAGGTCATTCACACACACACACACACACACACCCCGATTAGAGAATTGCTTCATAAATTCTAAACGAAAACCAAATTTCCAAATTTATAGGTTTTCACACTTTTTTTAAGCACATTTATTCCCAATCAACAATGAAACTTGTACGTGTATGTGTGCGTTTTGAGAAATATGTTTTAGGAATACATTTGAAATCTCCTTATTGCTATGAATCAAGAATAAATTGAATTTTTTATAGCGCACTGAAGGAGTAAAAGCAATTTTTGGCAAATTTATAAAAAAATTAAAATACATTGAAAATTATTGGAATCAATTCCGTTACCGATTTAGAACGAACTACTTTCAGGTCTTGCGTTTAATATGTTACAGCTTGTATATATATATATATATATATATATATATATATATATATATATATATAAAGCAATTGGAACCGCAAATTTTCCGACTGCATTTTCCTACATAAAATAATAAACGGAGCTATCGACTGTAAATCTCTATTGAATCGATTTACAATTACCATTCCGACGCGTATTCTCAGACCAAACACCTACAAACTTCTTCACATTCCGCGGTCAAGAACAAACCTTGGACACTACGCTGCTGTCTCCAGGCTTTGTAGGCAATACAATATACTCTCCGTAAACACCGATCTAGATATAAGTGTTAGTTTAATACAATTCCAAAAGTTTCTACGCAATGCTTTATTCTTATCTTAGTACACAATGTTATTTATATCGTTTATTATTAATTTAATTTATTAATACCGTAATTGTTACCTTTCCTATGTTTAGAAGCTAATTCCCATTTTTACTGACATTTTTAATTCACATTTTATCTTTATTTGTATCTGATTCATAATTTAAATTAAGTTTGTTTAGTTGTTTTCCTTCCTTACTGGGCTGGAAGCGAAAGAAAAACTTAGAATGCCCCAGTAGCCATACTTTTGCTAGGCTGGTGGTAAGAGACCACCAAAGGTAGTAACGTCATCCGATCAGCGACCAGAAAAGGAAAATTTGAAACAAACCCTATACCAACCCCTCTGGCCAGCGTGGTATAGTAGGCCAAAAACCTCTTAACATGTTAAGACACCAAACGCAAAGGCCCCCAGTTCCCGGTAGTCCCGCTGTCCGCTGCCACGGTAGCGGTCGCGGTAACAGCGGGGCAGGGGGTGCGAAGAATCTCCGGGCTACGACACAAGGCTGCCAAAGACACCTGACCCTGGCTACGTACAATGGACGCTCTCTACGGCTGGACCAATACCTCACTGAACTCGAGGTAGAACTAGGTCGCATACACTGGCACATATTGGGGTTATCCGAAGTCCGAAGACAGGGCGAGGACACGATAACCCTTGAGTCAGGCCACCTGTTCTACTTTCGGGAAGGTGATCGGCCCTCTCAGGGCGGTGTCGGTTTCCTGGTCAACAAAGCTCTCACTAACAACGTTGTGGAAGTCAGCAGTGTGTCAACACGGGTAGCGTAGCTCATAATTAAAATCACCAACAGGTACACCCTGAAGGTGGAACAAGTATATGCGCCGACCTCGACAAACTGCGACGACATAGCCGAAGCCATGTATGAAGACATAGCCAAGGCATTACATGGCACCACCAAGGCTCACTACAACGTTGTTATGGGGGACTTCAATGCCAAAGTGGGAGTACAAGAACGCGACGAAACGATAATCGGACCCCACGGCGTGGGGCACCGAAACCACAGGGGGCAGATGCTGGTCAACTTTCTGGAGTCGCAGGGGCTCTTCTTGATGAATTCGTTCTTTAAGAAGAAGCCTCATAGAAAGTGGACATGGCGAAGCCCCGACACGACGAGGAACGAGATAGCCTTCATCATGACTGACAGGAAGTCTATATTTAGAGACGTCTCCGTGATCAACAGGTTTAATACCGGCAGCGATCACCGACTTCTCCGAGGCGCTCTAAATATAAACTTCAAGGCCGAAAGGCGTCGCATGATGAGGTCTACTCTCAGACCTACTGCGCCTCAAATAGCTTTAGGGTCCGAAAAGTTCCAACTGGAGCTTCAAAATCGTTTCGACCTGCTGGAAACCGAAGGCAATGTTGACGAGAAAACCGACACAGTGGTCAAAACGCTACAGGATGTGTCTCGAAGGGTGTTACCCGGCAAAAGCGGTAACAGAGAGTCTAAACTCTCGCTCGAGACTCTCGAACTTATGAGGCAGAGACGGGAAATGTCATCCACGCAGGCGTCTTCGCCGGATGGGAGGAACATCAACCGGAAGATCCGGAAGCTGGTGCGACGTGACCTCCGATGTTGCAACACCCGCACCATCGCGGCTGCGATTGAACAGAACAGAGGCACCAAAGTCTTCGCTCGCCAGCTAGGTAGATCCCATCTGACGAAACTTAATACAGCGGATGGCAAAACCGTGACCTCGAAGTTCGAGATACTCGAGGAAATTGAGAGTTTCTACAAAGACCTGTACGCATCACGGATGGCTAAACCCTCGAGACCCAGCGCTGACGACCACAGAGCCCCACTCGCACGCCACGACACGGAAGACATTCCTGATGTCAACCAGGACGAGGTCAGAGTGGCTCTCGAGCAGCTCAAAAATAACAAGTCGCCAGGCGATGGCGGAATCACCACTGAGCTCCTAAAAGCAGGCGGGACTCCAATCCTGAAAAAGCTAGCGAGCCTCTTTAATTCCGTCATCCACCAGGGCTTAACACCTCAAGCGTGGAGCGGGAGTGCGGTGGTTCTGTTCTTCAAAAAAGGTGACAAAACCTTGCTGAAGAACTACAGACCCATCTCACTCCTGAGCCACGTCTACAAGTTGTTCTCGAGAGTACTCACAAACCGCCTCGCCAGAAGACTTGACGAGTTCTAGCCACCGGAACAAGGTTTCGAAAAGGCTACAGCACCGTAGACCACATCCATACTGTTCGGCAGATTGTACAGAAGACCGAAGAGTACCATCAGCCGCTGTGTATGGCTTTCGTAGACTACGAGAAAGCCTTCGACTCCATCGAAACCTGGGCGGTTTTGGATGCTCTGCATGTGGCATTGATTGGCGCTATATCGAGGTGTTGAGATGTCTGTATGATACCGCCACAATGACCGTCCAGCTCCAGGACCAAAAGACCAACCCGATCGAGCTGCGTCGAGGGGTAAGACAGGGAGGGGGATGTAATATCCCCAAGCTCTTCACCAATGCACTCGAAGACGTCTTCAAGACGCTGGACTGGACTGGGCGGGGCATTAACATCAACGGCGAATACATCTCACACCTTCGGTTTGCCGATGATATCGTCATCGTGAAGAGTCACTGGAACAGTTAAGCGAAATGCTGCATAGCCTAAATGAAGCCTCTCGAGGTGTCGGTCTCGGCATGAACTTGGATAAAACCAAGATCATGTTTAATGAGCATGTCACGCCGGGACCGATCTACGTCGATGGTTCGATGCTCGAAGTTGTTCGGGAGTATGTCTACCTTGGACAAGTTGTCCAATTTGGTAGAAACAACTTCGAGTAAGAAATCAACCGCAGGATCCAATTGGGTTGGGCAGCATTTGGCAAACTACGTCACGTTTTCGCTTCGCCTATACCGCAATGCCTGAAGACTTAAGTCTTTAACCAATGCGTCCTACCTGTTATGACTTACGGGGCCGAGACGTGGACACTCACAATGGGACTAGTCCACAAATTCAAAGTCGCACAGCGGGCTATGGAGCGAGCTATGCTCGGCGTCTCTTTGAAGGATAAAATTCGTAACGAGGTAATCCGACAAAGAACCAAAGTTACCGACATAGCTCGCAGACTCAGTAAGCTAAAGTGGCGATGGGCTGGTCACATCTGCAGAAGGACCGACGGCCGATGGAGCAAGCGTGTCCTAGAGTGGAGACCGCGACTTGATAAGCGTAAGGTAGGACAGCCCCCAGCTAGATCGACCGACGACCTCAAAAAGGTCGCTGGGACAGACTGGATGCGAAAGGCGGAGGACCATGTGCAATGGCGCGTGTTAGGAGAGGCCTATGTCCAGCAGTGGACTACGATAGGCTGATTGATTGATTGATTGAGTTGATTTATTATAACGTGCATGCTGAGATTTCCTATCATTGAGGTAGTACACACGCTATAAACATGTAATCGCTGAACTATGTACGCATTGTGTATATCACTTGTTGGAGATCCTTAATAAATAAATAAAATTGATAAGTTTTGAGCCCTGATTATTCTGGTTTTCTAGACCTACCGCATCTTATACTGGGCCTTGTTTCCACTGGTTGCGGGCGTGACGTATTCTGGCAGTGTGTTCTTCCGCGGCGGGCCACGTGCGCCGGCGCTCGTGAACGCGCTCTACGCAGGACTCATAAAACCAATCTTCTCCGCGCTCATAGCAGCTTTATTACTAGGAATGATAATGAAAATTGAAAGTGAGTTAGCAGAGATTTTTTTTTATTTATTAGTTCGTAGCGCTGTGCGACCGCGGGTTCTTTACGAATACCAAGGTTAAGCGGCGTTTGACTCGGTCGTTCTGAGATGGGTGACGGTTTATGGCATTTTCATACATGTTTTCATATAGTCGTTAAGCCATGTAATAAGTAATAAGTTCCAACAGCAGGTGGCCACAAACCTGCCTCCACCAATCCCAACTGGGGCACGAGGTGGAGTATGACCTTGATTTGTTAGAGAATGCCCTTGCCCAGCGGTGGGGCGGTATAGACTGACATTATTATTATTATTTAGGATAACCAACAAAGATTGTTAATCTTAACATTACATCTCAATACTTATAATACATTTTTTCATGTTTATACTTATAATACGAGTCAGTCAATAAGCAGACTCAATTATAGATTGCATCAACATACAACATCAAGTATGGATAGGAAATTAATTTGGAAGACAAGTAGAAAGATAAGTAGGCACTAAAGTAACCACAGGCTAATAACAAAAGGATAATTAATTATCAATCTATATAATCAAGCCAGATCTCTTGCGGGGTAGGCAGAGAGCACAGAGGTCCAACAGGTGCTATCCTTACATGCCTATCTGGCTTCCTCCGCTCTCAAAGTTTGTCTCATACACGCTCGCCGTTTACGGAGACTCTTGACTTGTCTTTTAGATAAGACTCGGTCTATTTGATCGTGGTAAGATAGTTCAGGTACCTACATCCTTCGACTTCCGCATTGTATTAATTAATTATTGTGATAGAAATAGAGAATCATTGGCTGTTTTTGAAATTGTGGCCAAATGGTAGGGTACGCGAATCTCTCACTGTTTTTCTAGGACATGTTCATTCGGGTTTATGTCCAAGTTCATATTGAGTAAGTTACTTAAAAAGAAGTCGGCTCTGCATTGTAATGCCACACTTACTGCCATGATGACCAAGTTTCATTACAATACTCGAGTCGTCTTTCAGACATAATGGCGAATATTTTTTTTTTATCCATAGGTATAAGTATCGGATTATAAGTTCAAAGAAAGTTGACTATTAGTTCATTTTACATTTTTATTCCGAATTTAAATATTAAATAATATTAGCCCTGTAAAGAAACTGTCCCACCGATGGGCATGGGCCTCCTCACAAACTGAGAGGGTTTAGGCCAAAGTCCACCACGCTGGCCCAGTGCGGGTTGGCTAACTTCACACACCTTCGAGAAACTCTTAGGCATGCAGGTTTCCTCACAATGTTTTCTTTCACCGTTAAAGCAAGTGATAATCAATTTTCAATACGCTTATGCTTTTGAAAAGACAGAGGTGCGTGCCTGGCTTTGAACCCAAAACCTCTCACTTTGCCGTCCAACTGTCTAACCACTAGGATATCACTGCAGTGATAGCCTAGTGGTTATACTTATAAGTATATAACTCAAAACTTAAATATTGTTATGTATTGTTATAACTTAAATATTGTTATAAGTTAATTTAAAGGAACTTCAACCACTGGTTCAGTCTATTTGCACAGCAGAAAGAGATAGATAGACCTATAATGCCTCTCGATAAACTTCTTGATCTGCTTACACAGGCCAGTTTCATATCAAGTTCTCTACTCACTATCGCTGTAGCTACATATATAACAAGGTTATGTTGGTGTACTTGTATTGTGTATTGTAGGTATGAAAGTGTATCCTAAGGTTGTTCCTCCTAATTCCTCTGCTTGTACCAGGTGTGTACCGCGGCTTGCTGGAGTGGCGGTGGTTGCGTTACCCCAGTCGGCTGACGTACAGCGCGTATCTGTGGCACGTCGCATACATACGCACCTCTGCCGCCCTCCATACCACCACCTTACACGTCAGCTTTATACAAATGGTGGGTATCTTGAGCGTTTTTCTGAACACAGCATTATGACCACCCACGGTCGAGTACAAGCTTCCTTCCGTTGCCACTTTCTCATAGCAGCGATCCATCGCGCTGGCGACGACGGTCGTTGGGGGAGAAAGGTTCTCGAGTGGGGACGTCACAACGTCGAGTGTTTGCCAGCCGGCCGGTGCAGAGCACCACGACGAGACACCTAGTATATGCCCTCCCCCATAGCGACTCCCCAAACCGAGGCCGTTTCTCAGTAGTAGACCACAAAGCTGGTCATAGTGGCAATCTTCAGGAGAGGTCCTGATCCTGCAGTTAACCTCTTTTGGCTAATGATAATGATGTTTATGTTTTATGTTTGTTTTTTTAAGCATGGCCCCATGTGTCATGAGTGCGTTTACAAACATAAAAATTCACATACACCATTACCTGGACCGGAGCAAATAATTGGGGATCACACAAAGATTCCGTGCGGGAATCGAACCCGCGACTATTAGACACAGTGGGCGGAGCGGCTTAAACTCTTAACTACTGCACTAAATCGTCCGTCCAATGATTATAATGATAACTGCGCTGGCGGTCCATTTCCCTCTTGAATATTCCAGAACATACGTACTGATATATTCATAGCTTAAAGTCACTTCTTACATACAAGGTCAATGCGACAGGTCCGCAATCCCTAATATTAAAAAAAAATAAACACCGTCTCGTCTACATTCCCCAAGCGGGGGAGGCGGAGGTGTACTGAGTACACCCACTTTTTGTGACGACGTTAGGTCCCTTGTAATAGGGGGCAAGCCTATTGCCTTATACCGGGCACAATTCCAGACTCCGGACTCACACTGGGAATTCATCGTTAGAAAATCTACATTTGTACGACTTAGGATTTTAACCCAGGATCTCGTGATCTTCCGAATCCCGCACTCGCCAGTTAAACAGTGATAATGTAACTACTTGCACTGTTCACGTTGTTTTAAAGTGTCTATTGCCTACATTTACACTAGGTTGAGAATGCATGGATGACGCTGGGAATGGCGTTCTTAGCGGCATTCATCTTCTGGCTCCTGGTAGAGGCGCCACTCGCGAACCTGATGAAGCACCTAACGGATGAAACCAAGCCGGAGGAATCCAACACCACTCACGAAGTTGAAAAGTCGGGCTCGCAAGATTGTGTCATAAGATTATGATATATTTTTTATTTAAAAAGACCTTTTTATAACAAGCTTTTGTAGCAAAAGCACAGTGAAAATATGTTGCTTAATTAAGAAGTTCCTTTTGCTTCCTTCCATCATCATATCTTGGACACCATCCGGGCCTAAAGTACCCGTTAAGAAAAATCCAACAAGACCAAACACGGCGGGGTTATATTGAATAGTCGGGTTGGCCACCTTTCGGCTTCATTATCAGAACTTGAACACTATCTAGTTGTATAGTACTTGTCAATACCAAACTTATCTTGGGGGACGCCTTTGTCCAACAGTAGATCTGTTTCAGCTGTAGATACAATAGCCATTAAGGGGGAACCTGGCCCTAACTCTAATAGGCTCTTTTACAGAAGAATTTTCAAAAATAATACTTTTATAAAATATCTTTCCTTAATATATATTGCAAATTTTCTATTCAATGGTGGATTGGATATGTATAACATATACACGAAAACGATTTTTTGTTATTTTAATGAAATATATCTAAATTAAAAATATCTCTTATTATAATTATCTTATTTTAAAATAATAATAATAATCATTTATTTTACTTCCACAAAGGTGACTTACAGTAATGCTTACATTATGATTTGAATTTTAATCCTTTGTGGGAGTCTGGTATCCGCACTAGAAAACCCTGTCACACAGATTACCAGGCCCACCATAAAACAATATTCTATTTTATTAACAAATTTTGAAACCATTTTTGTGAACTTGCTAAAATTATTATTACAATGTTAAATCTGTTTATATGCAAAAGTAAGAAAAGTTTGTGCCCGAGTAGTGGTAGAAAAATAAAAATAAAAAATTTAAAATAAAATTATGTATGTGCGTGCGTGTGTGTGTAAATGTGTATGTGCGCGTGTGTGTGTACGTGTGAATGTGTGCGTGCGCGAGTGTGCGTGTATATGTGTGTTGATTCATCTTATTTTTGTACGATTAAAAGGTTTTCAGTACTATTGTAGTCTTGATTGAGTAGGTAAGTGTTAAGTACTTGCTTGCACTTGGACTTCGTCAAGGGGTATATATTTAACATAGAATTTATTTTATTATATAGATAGGAACTAAGAAAACAGTAGCTGCGATGTGAAAGGCTGGTTTTATACAATTTTGTCTGGCAAACTTTAGCATTCCTGCGTTTATTGGCGTATAGGTTTGGATTATATGTGATTAAAGAATGTTTGCGCAGAATAGTTTTAAGGATGAATAGTTGTCGAACCGTTAGAACCTTGCTTTCTTTATATAGTTCAGACGTGGGATAAAAAAAGGGTAAAGTGTAGGCTACTTTGAGCACTGCTCTTTGTGCTCGTTCAATTTTCATCATAGACATTTTGGAGGCGCCGCCCCAGGTAGTGACACAATAGGTTAGTAAAGATTGACATAATGCATAATAAATTGTTTTTAGAACCTTTTCGTCTGCAACATGGCGAAGATTTTTAAATATGCAGATCAGCTTTCTTATCCGTTTTGATAGCAGTTCTATGTGTGTACTAAACGTTAAGTTTTTATCGAAAATTACACCGAGGTACTTGATGGAGTCCACTTTTTGGAGTTTCGGACATGAGCACGTGTTGGACGCATAGCCGTCACAAGAATGTGCTCTCAATATGAGAGAGGGGCTATGAACGAAGTGAGGGTTTGATAGTGAGAACGCGATGTACTTAGTTTTATCTGTGTTGAGGGTGAGTAAGTTATTATATAGCCACCTAGTTACCATCAAAAACCTCTCTGTGCAAATTGGTACACTTCCTCCCAAGTATCTCCATAGAAAAGAAGAGCCGTGTCATCTGCGAATGTGATGACTTGACAAATGACAGAGATCTTTGATGAAGATTAGGAACAAGGTAGGTCCTAGAATGCTCCCTTGTGGAATTCCAATAGTGACATCACATTCATCTCTGAGCCATTCATCTACAATTACACGTTGACCCCGGCCGTTTAGGTAACTTTTTAATAACAACCTGCATTATGGATCCTCCGGGCACACTTTTCACTGTTGTCAAGGTTATCAGACAAGGGAAATTTTCAGACAAAAATTCTTAAGGTCATTGATGTTAGTGCATACTGGGTTGTACATACTAGGGATGTTATGGATTTTCGGCTTCGGTTCCGAAAGGTCGGAACTTCCGATTAATTTTATATCTCCGACTTGGACTTAATTTTAAACCGGAGTTATGACGAAGATCGAATTGTATAGGCATAAAAGATTTGACGGGACTCACTGCTCGCACACGCACGGAATTATTCATCTCCCAGCGGGACGATAGATAGAGATACTTTATTCAGTTGTTCGTATTGTTTTTCCTGTGTCTATTTGTCTACGCGCGTTGTGCTCTGCTTCCCACTCCGACCATTCCGTTGTCGGTCTTGAACCTATTCGCGCCCTTATTTAAAAAGGCGACAACCCGATATTTCGCGAACGCGTCCAATCATAGGAATCCGCTAATCGTAGCCGCCGCCGACTACGAACCTAACTTCCCTCCTATCAGCCGCTGCCGCTGTCCGCGGCATGTTCTCACCGACCCTCCCGATGCCCTTACATCCCCTTTTTCGGATACAGATACCGCACACAGAATCAGACACCGACCTCGCCGGCGAGGTCAAAGAATCCCTTGCCTGCCGGCCGGTGCAGAACACCACGACGAGACACCTAGTATATACCCTCGCCCATAGCGACTGCTCAAGCCGAGGCCGTTCCTTCTTGAGGCGCCCTTGAGCTAGTTGCCCCGTTGCCCTTCTGGCTCGAGCGTAGTGGTTGCACGTCTGCCGTCTTGTCCGGTGAAGCTGTAAAGGGCCAACGGCCATTAGCGTAGATTTCACACACACACACACACGCACGCACGCACTCGCACACACACACACACAAATTCCCACTCACTTAACATCCCTAGTACATACATACAGGTACATTCCTACAGTACCTAATTAAATAACAGGCTAGAGCTCTGTTCTACTGTAGTTCTACTATATTAATAACGATATCATAACTGTCTGCAAGGAACTATTAATAATAAATCTTAATATGATATCTTTTTCATGCATATTTATAGATAACCAATTTAGCATTTATAATTGTTTCAACCGTTATCAATTCGACGCGGATAGTCCTAGCGACCGGTCCTCTGCTCCTAAGTACCTTTAATAAAAATTACTTGTGAGTTTTTGCTATGTCATTTGCAACTCGTGCAATTAAAACGCATGGACGTGACTGTGAGTGAGATAAGGATAACACTATTTATCAGCTTACTACTCGCTAACATTGTTGATTGGCGGTTGCTATCCGAACTTTAATTTTCTGAGTGCGCTCGCGAACGTTCAGTTGTGACATCTTACAACGGGTGAAATAACTAAATTGCCGCTTCGCGCAAACGCATCGTTTTATAGGAGAAGATAGGGGTAAGTCATTTGTACTAAAATATTATAAAGAGGAGAGATTTGTATGTAATCAATAAACTCTGAAACAAATGAATCGATTTTAATAATTCACCATTAGAAAGCTCCAGAAGTAACGTACGTAACGTAACAGAAGACCCGTAGGCTGATTGCGCTGTTGTCGACTGGATGCTAGTATCATATATTTATATTGTATATTTATATAGTCTTATTGTGTACGGAGATGTCCGTACTAATAGAGTCTGATAAACTGAAACACTGATAAACTAATAAAATTACTATGACTAATGAGAACGTGCGGTGTACTTGATTACCGACGACAAACTGATTTGTTGCATATTAAATTTGGACTATACGTAATTTGCGTATTGCACTAAAATGATGATTCAGCTGTGGTACGGGCATAGTGCATGCTCGTACATATTGTATATTCATAAACGATACACACTTATTGGTTATAAATGAAATGAGATTTATTTGTTTGAAACATAGCATTATAATAAGATATTGTATTATTGTATAGTTTGGCACATTTTACCTTATAATTTTGCAAATATTACAAAATTATTAGATAATAGGAAATACATAATATCATAAGAGTGTAAAAAAGGGACCTATATTATAAATAAAAATCATTAACATACTGTAATTAATCGTTATTTAGTATATTTTTCTATATTCCATACATAGCCATTCTTTTTGGTATAAATATCTATCTATATCATCACGCCAGATCCCTTACGGGGTAGGCAGAGAATACAGAGTTCCAACAGGCTCTTTCCTTACATACCTCTCTGGCTTCCTCTACTCTCATAGTTCGTCTCATACACGCTCGCCGGTTACGAAGACTCCTGACTTGTCCTTCAGATAAGACTCGGTCTATTTGGTCATGGTAAGATAGTCTAGGTCTTCCCCGGTACCTACATCCTTCCACTTTCGCATTGTATATCAGTTTTGTCATTTTTTCTTCGAACATTCTTTCTATATGCCCGAACCAACGGAGCATACCCTTTCTCATCTTCACCCGGTATTCTCTTTCATACCTATTTGCTTTCTTACTACGCTGTTGCGAATACGGTCGGTCAGCTTCACACCGCACATCTTTCGCAGAACTCGCATTTCCACCGCATTTATCCTACTTTCATTCTCCTTCTTACATACCCAGCTCTCGCTGCCATATAACAGAGTTGGGACAAGCACTCCATTATGTATGGCAAGCTGCGCCTTTCGGCTTAAGTGCCGGCTCCCAAGTAGCTTTCCCATCGCGCCATTCACTCTGTTGCCTGCACTCACTCTTCTCTCTATGTCAGCGGTGTATTTTCCATCCTTACTGAATGCACATCCAAGATATACAAACTCATTCACTTGCTCCAGCACATCGTTCCCAACCGCAATCCTTGCATTCGTTCTGGTTTCTTCCTGTTCAAAAACCATAATTTTGGTTTTCTTCACATTCAAATGTAAGCCATTTTTCATGCAGTCGTCTTTCATAACTGTGACTAGTGATTGCAGATCAGTGGCTGTTGGCGCTATCAAAGCCGCGTCATCTGCATATAGTAGATGATTTACCACTAGATCACTCATTTGTACACCTTCATTCATCGCTTTCAGTCTTTGAAGACTTTTATCCAAATATATTATAAACAGTCTAGCGGACAACACGCAACTCTGCTTGACGCCGATTTCAACGTCAAACCAGGGTGACATGTTACCACCCACCCGTACGCATGCTTTGCAGTCCATATAGGTGGACTGGACGGCCCGCAGCAGAGTGCCATTTATACCATACTCAGGCAAAATGTCCCAAAGTCTCTTTCGCACAACTCTATCAAACGCCTTCTCCAGATCCACAAAACCGCAGAAAACCTTCCGGCCCACTGCCAGATGCTTCTCTACGATGTTGCGAAGGGAGAAAACTTGGTCCGAACATCCTCTTCCGGACCTGAAACCCCCTTGTGCCTCGCACAACATTCCATCGGACTTCTCGCGCATTCTCCTTTCAACAATTTTACCATACACCTTGGCTGCCAAGCTGATCAAACTAATGGCTCAGTAATTGGCGCAGTCATATTGTGAACCTTTGCCTTTGTACAAGGGTACAATGACTGCGCGACGCCAATCTGTAGGGACCCTACCGGCCCTCCAGCAAAGATTTGCAAGGACCCGAAAGGCGTCCCGGACGCAAGTTCCACCATATTTGATCATCTCGGCAGATATCATGTCTATTCCCGCAGCTTTACCATTTTTCATACTTCCTATCGCCCATTCAACTTCTTCCATAGTGATGCCCTCTGTTGATTCCGGTGCCACAAACTCGTCTCTGGGCTCGTCTGTGGCACCAGTATCCGGGGCATCTCCATACATTTCTCCAAAATATTCACTCCACCGGGTTAATACAGCTTGTGTATCTGCAAGAATGTCACCATCCTTAGACTTTATCCTTTCCATTCTGGAACCTGACGAATCACCTTGAGACTTTCTCACTTTGCTCCAAAAGAGTTTAGTGTTGTTCTCGAAGTTCTTCGCCAGCCTCTCCTCCTCAATCGCACTGGCTCTTTCACGCTTTTCTTTCACTTAGGTTTTGGTGGCATTCTTGCATTGCCGGTATATTTCTTTCTTCATCTCTGTCATACTGGCATTCAGGTTCAAAGAAGAAACATAGTCCTGCCATGCTTTCTTCTTACTTTCTACGGAGCTTTGCAACTCCGCATCCCACCATGCATCACCTTATGCTGTAATATGCTTCTTTGAGCAACCACATACTTCTTACGCGGAATCTACTAAACTCTCTTTCAGGCTATTCCAGCATTCATCTACATTTGAGTCCGAAGAACCTACTGCCAAAAGCTTGTCCCGGACTCTGTCTTCATACATTCTTCTCACGCTCTCACGCGTATCTCCGAAGGGGATACGCTCTCGCCAGTGCCTCCACTTCCTGAAGAGACCACTAAACCGCGCAACTACGAGATAGTGGTCTGATTCAAGAGTGGGGCCTCTATACGCACGTGTATCTTGGAGTTTGCTTCGGAGACGGTTATCTACCAGGATCAAATCTATCATGCTATTTTGTTCATTCCTTCTCCACGTGTACATATGTATATCCTTATGTTGGGATATTGTATTAGACACAAGGAGGCCCCTTTCCAAACATACATCCACAATGAGCTTACCTGCTTCATTCACTCTCTTATCACCATAAGGACCCAGAGCAGCGTCGCAAGTTTGCCGCCTGGTTCCCACCCATCCGTTCAGATCGCCACACAAAATCACCTTTTTATTAGCCTCAGCCAGATCCAGAACTTCTCTGACATTATCCCAAAACTTCTCAAGGTCCTGAGGTGTCGACGAGCTTACGGGAGCATATGCTGCCACCAAAAATACTTTAGTGACACCCAGTTTTAAACGGACCCAGAGAAGTCTTGCATCGTACAGGCCATAATCTCTCACTCCAGGGGCCAGGCGATGAGACAGCAAGATACCCACTCCCATGCTGGCATGACTGCCCTGCGGTACCCCGGACCGCAGAGCCATCATGCCGTCAGGAAGATCACAGGTTTTACTGCCCCTTCGCTTAGTCTCTGTTACACACAGAGCATCCAGGCGTCTCTCTTTCATTACATCAATCACCTCATGCATCTTATCTTTCATACCACCCCTTACATTCCAAGTGCCTATTCGGCACTTGGACTCGCCAGTTCGGGCCCGGCGTGATGGGTGGCGGCCCCCATCGCCGCTTCCACCTATATTCGTACCGAAGGGAGCGGGCCGGTACGCGTCGCCTCGGGGGGACGCCCTAGCCCGCACTGCGGTACGTCTTCGGTCCAAAATTGCAGCTATAATGACTGGCAGGGGTCGCGACGAGCACGCTCTTGGACAGACCCGTATAGAGGTATAGGTACAGAGGTAAAAATATATTTTTTATATATTTACAATAGCCCCAATAAAAATATAAATGTTGTTTAAATGAAAAAAAAATGAAATCATTAGAGGTGTAGATGGTGTGATTTATAAGCCATTGCTCCAATATTAGTGCCTATATCAAATGTATTATCATGCTCTAGTTTTTTTGGTGTTTTTTTCTCTTCTTGTTATTCTTGTGCCGTGTCCTCCATATGTACTTGTCTTTTTTACATTTTATTTTATTTATTTATTTTTTTATTTATTTAATAAGACACATCAACAACAGTTACACACATTGTTTATACAATAGTAGATCTTGATGTCCTGGGCAGCATGTACCGTTTTTACAGATGTGTACAGCGTTGTCATAAATAAAATTCTAAATGATTAATTATATTATTGGAATACATAAGGTCAAGTAAAGATAAATTTTTGAAATTACATTACATTACATTGAATAATAATTGCTACACAAGAATTAAAAATTAAATGAATTAAACAATTAAAAATATTATTTAAGTTCCATTTATCAAGGATTTAAATTTAATAAAAGAGTTGCCGAAGATGTCAACCTCATCGTTGTGAATAAGATTATATGTTTCTTTTAGACGGTTCATCGGAGAAATCAATTTTGTGCGATAGGTTTTTTTTGAAAAACTTGTCTGTATCGGATGTCTAGGAATCCTTCTTGGTACATAGAGATCCATTTGTTGTAACAAATTAGGAGCGTTTATATTTCCATTAACCAACTTATGGAAAAACAACATATCATGCATTTTCCGGCGATTTTCTAAGCTGGTGAGCCCAAAATGACGAAGACGGGTGGCGTAATCCCCGCGATAAGGACAACTTGGATCTTTATATGCCAGATATTTGGTAAAAATTTTTGGATCCGTTCAATGCGGGCTATATGTATTTGGTAATGGGGATTCCAGACCGATGACGCGTATTCTAGTACACTTCGCACCAAGGCGTTATATAAGCACAATAAGGATTTAACACACCTAAAATCCTTTGTCATCCGCTTGAGTAGACCAAGCATTTTCCACGCACGCGAGCAAGTGATATTGATATGGTCGATAAAATTTAACTTACTATCAATTATAATACCTAGATCGCGAATGGTGTCCACCTCTTCTAAGGTATCAGAATTGACCGAATATTTCGTGGCTATCAGGTTTTTATTTTTTGTTAATTTAATGTGAGCACACTTAGTAGCGTTAATAGTCATATTATTGTTGTGACACCATGCACTTATCATGTCAATATCGTGTTGAAAATTTCGAAAATCTATTTCATTCTTGATGGTCTTGTACAATTTTAAATCATCCGCAAATAACAAACACTTACTATACTTTATATTTTCTGTGACGTCATTAATAAATAGCAAAAATAATATTGGACCAAGATGCGAACCTTGTGGTACCCCAGAAAAAGCCGTATAAGGATTAGATGTATATCCCGACACTGTAACCTTTTGAATCCGATCTCTTAAATAGGATTGGAACCACAACAGAAGACGACCATGAATTCCAAATCCACTCAACTTTTGCAATAATATATTATGATCCACTCGATCAAAAGCGCTACTAAAATCAGTATAGATAGCATCTGTTTGATCTTTGGCATCTATACGATTACACACGTCAGATACGTAGCTTATGAGATTTGAGACAGTCGATCTATTCTTGAAAAATCCGTGTTGTTGTGGAGATATGCAATGCATTGTATTCCAAACTAAAGTTGGATAAACACTACTCTCGAAGACTTTCGAAAAAATATTTAGAATAGATATCGGGCGGTAGTTAGCGATATTACTCTTGTCGCCTTTTTTATGTATAGGAACTACGTGCGCTTCTTTCCATATTGTAGGGTAAGTAGACGTGCTCAGTGATTTCTCGAAAATAAGTTTAAGGGGCAAAATCAGGTTCTTACAAGTCATTTTTATAAAATGTGGTGGAATTCCATCTGGCCCTGCCCCTTTGTTACTGTCAATTGATTTAAGTAGTTTCAATATCATAAATTCAGTTATATGTACATCATTTACAGAGCTATGCGTAACTGCAGTATCAATATTCGAGGTTGTTGATGGGGAGGGATTCAGACTAGAATAAACCGATGAAAAATGGTATGCGAAGAGATTACATATTTCCTCTCCAGTACTCGCACAGCTATTATTCAGTTTCATTTGTCCTGGTATTTCCGGTGTTCACATATTTTGTACATACTTTTACGTGAAATATACTTTAAGCTATAGTGTATTATGTTTTAATGGTGTAAGTTGATTAAATAAAATGAAAAGTAGATATTAGAACAGATATGATGGTTTACTTGAATATTCATTGAAAACCCTCTCGCCCACAACAATGTAGAGTATAGTAATAGATATTAAATACCACACAAATTATAGTTGATTGCTTCCATTATAAAACATTGTTATTTTTTTCTTATCCGATTCATAAATTGTTGTTACTTAAAAAAGTAAACAGGCGCGCGCCTGCACGCACGCATGTACGCACGCACACACACACACACACTCATTTTCTTTTGCGTCCAAACACGATTTTGGGGTCCGGCGGTAGCTTGACGGCCACCACCGCCGAACGCGGCGTCCGCAGCCTCGGTTTCCGCCTGCGCCTCGTCCTCATGGGCGCTTGCACGGCCGACTCGGTGGGCTGCGCCAGTTGGGTGGCCTGGGTGGGCCTTTTCTTCTTGCCCCGCTTGCCCACCACCGTCCACAGACCCCTGGCTGCTGCTGGCTCTCTCCTTTTAGGGGCTTTTGCCACTTTTCTCCCTTTTTTGAGAGGAGGCGCCACATCGGCAGTATGCCCCGCCGTCGCCTCGTCGGACGCCACGCGTCTAGCATCACCCCGACGCTGTCGATGATGGACCTGCGCATCTGCTCCAGGTCCGTCGCCAGGAGTGCAGTTTTCGCCGCCACCATGAGGGGGCCCAATATAGGGGAGGCCATCGCGGGGGCCGTCGCCGCGGGGAAAGCCGCTACGGGGTCGTAGCCGCGGGAGAGGCCACCACGGGGTCCGCCGCCGCGGGGATGCCACTGGAAGCGTGGCCGGGCACTGAGGCGTGATGGAGATCTGCAGGTTGCGACCTGGTCTTTATACCACCCGGCCAGCCTCTTCAGCCGGGTGATCTCCGACTCTGCCCTATTCAGTGCCTCGGGGACCGACGCCTCATAGATGCCCCCAACTGCGCCCTTGATGGCACTGGCGGCATCTTTAAGAGCCCTTACGTGGGTCCCCTTTAAATTCTTAGAAGAGCCGGCCACATACAGAATACTCTGCAATTCTTTAAGCGCAGCTTCCTTGTGGCCGGCCGTTCCGGTAACCTTTTAAGCACTTGAGGTGCTCTTCTGGGGGCCGTCCGTTCTGGCCACCTCCTCTTTCATGGTCTTAGCGTAGCCACCATACATGCCACCACAGGTGGCCGGACCGCCACGGCCACGCGGCCCCTTCACCACCATTTTCGGGTCTTCGTCGTCCACTCGTCTGAGCTGGACGGTTCCGTGCCACGCGGGCGCTTGTTACTGGCGCTGGCAAGCTCAAGGCCAGCCACCGAGTCGCCCGAATCCGACATTTCGGACCACGAGGCGTCTTCGTCCGACGCCCCGCAGGCCTCCTTCATTTCCACCTGGAGTTCGTAGGCGGCTTTTATGGCCAGTGTAACCTCTGATAGCTCGTCGTCAGAGTCGAATAGAGACTTCTTCGACGCTGCCGTACCCTCTTTTCTCGCTACAGAAGCAACGGAACCATCACGAAGTCGCTCCACTGCAACTAGGAGTATCCTTTTCGCATGCAAATCAGTGTCCGTGGGGAAAGAGCTGGGGTCATTAGGAAGATAGGTCAAAGTGCCCCCCCCCCTGAATACGAGGGGCAGCCAGAGCCCGAGGGCCCTGGGCCTCCCCAGGCCTAGCCTGGGACAGACCGGTACCTCCCTGGGGTAATAACTTTTTACTCAGAACCATCATAAAGTTTTTGGCTGATCCACCGCTTCGGGCGCTTGGCAGAATTTAATCCCTCCGCCTTTCAGCCGCGGCACGCCAACCGCGGCATTAGGCACATCGTGCCGACCGGCCTTTCGATGTCGACAAATACAACCAACAATAAAGGCCCGCTCCCCGTCCTCTCTTCTAAACGGAGAGTACAAGGAGCGAGCGACTCAACCAACCTTTACTGGGAACGAATTGTAGGCTCTCAGTCTCTCCTCGAGCGAGGAGAAAGGGTAGCGACCAGCAACCGACCCGAAGAGCGCGCCACCTGCTGCACCCCAACCCTCTCCAAAACGGAGATTGAAGGGGGCAGCCAGGCGCAACCACTTCCGGATAGAACCGGGGGACATGGGGAAAGGAAAAGGAGGGATGGAACCGAGGATAGCAAGCAGCAACCACGAGCAGGATACAGTCACACTTGCCTTAGGGGTCGTCGCGACCGTGCGCTACTCCGAAGACCACGCCAAATTGCTTGCCGGGACAGACGAGCAAAATATGCCAGAAGCTATGCCACTGCGCCTCATAGAACGCGTGTGGTGGGAAAGCCTTTCGCCTTTTTTGGTTTGTAAGAGACCTATGGTAAGTCTTACAATAGGTCTCATAAAAAAGCTCAGAGTTGTTTAGCGAGCTATGGAAAGAGCTATGCTGGGCGTTTCTCTACGTAATCGAATCAGGAATGAGGAGATTTGTAGAAGAACCAAGGTCACCGACATAGCCCTCAGGATAAGCAATCTGAGGTGGCAATGGGTGGGCCATATAGCGCGAAGATCGGACGGGCGTTGGGGCACAAAGATTCTAGAGTGGAGACCACGTATTGGCAAGCGCAGCGTAGGACGACCGGCTGCCAGATAGACCGACGATCTTGTGAAAATCGCAGGAAGTCGTTGGATGCAGGTGGCATCGGACCGGTTACGCTGGAAAGCGATTAGGGAGGCCTATGTTTAGCAGTGGACAAGTATAGGCTGAAATGATTATTCAAACAAACAGTAGGTGGTTAATGAGGACAAACTTATGGAAATACAGAATAACAGATCAGTTTATATGAAGAAACTAACGCCTATATTCATTATAGATCATATCACTCTGAATAGGCTTTCATGGAAAATAACTTTGTATTAAAGAATAACATTCTATAATTGTTTGATCGACAAAAAATATAATCTTAAAATTTTATTTAGACCATTTCTTCCGATATGTCAATAATAACATTTAATACACAAGAAGATTTATTCTAACATCTTAATTATTTTGTTTGTTCCCAGATTGTAGCGATCAATCTAAAAGATAGAAAAGAGAGATTCGTAAATGATTTTAGTCAACTTTGCAAAGATTCACCACTGCAGATAAGAAGACTGAGGGATCGTTAACTAGGCGAAAAAATACTACACAAAGTTTTAACTGTTAATTATAACATAAAGATGATAATCTGTGCGATGTTATTTATCTTAATTCACCAAATCGATGCAGCTATTGTAACGCTCAACGGTAAGAGACCTTTCTTAAACCCTCATATTTTGGCCTCACCTCAAGGTGGACTGACAAAATGCCTCAGGCATTAAGTCCGTCTATGTACATAAGTTCATAAAGAATAAAATAAATAATATATAAATGAGAGACTTTATACTTCTACATTTTAACTCGTTTTTTACGATATAATAATACATCGTACGCTGATGTCCCAAATGTACGCATCGTACGCTGATGTACTGTCACAAATTCTGGTGAGAGAAAATAATCGTTTCCTACCCAGAGGGAAGGTATGATGAAAAGGAACGTGAAGGCAAGTTAATGGCCACCCACTTTTAGAACTTATCAGGCCGCCCGTAAATCTTCCAACTTGGCTTAACGGCTATCATATCAACTGCTTTACGTGCCTTAGAAAACAGGACGGAATGGAGACGGAAATGCCAGAAATGGTCAACAATATCAGACAGACCGAGACAAAAACTACTTAACCTTAATCACCGCGATATTATCGCGAGGTAAATCTATCTATTGAATAGGTATGTTTATTTTATGGTTTTGAGGTGAAGCGTGCATAATCGCCTTGAACCTTAGACTTAGACCTTAACAGGAAAAAATGTGTTTAAATATGTCTTAGTAGTTATCTGAGATTGATATGCTAGATCAAGTCCAGTTCTGCTTACTGCCAGTAATAAATTGTTTGCTTAATAGCAATCAATCATACGAGTACTGGCAACCAATCGAGTAATAAAAATATGGTGATTGTTTACCTACAACTTGTTTAATTATAGTCAATTTTGACGGACGATTTAGCGCAGTGATTAAGAGCTTAAGCCGCTCCACCTACTGTGTCTAATAGTCGCGGTTCGATTCCCGCACGTCCCGCAATCTTTGTGTGATCCACAATTATTTGTTCCGGTCTGGGTATTTGTGTATGTGAATTTTCATGTTTGTAAACCCACCCACAATACAAGAATAAATCTTAGTAGGGGGCAACGTTAAAAAAAAATGTTGTACCTTTATTCGCAAAATAAATCCTTTATATTTTTATTTAAGAAACAGAGCATGCCAAGATGCCTCCTATTATCAAAATGGATCAATACGAAACATGTATTAACGAGCCGGGAAGTCTGTATTGTGATGTGAAGCTCACCTTAGTTTCAGACAAACCCAGCCAGCTCCTGGATCTTATACATGTAAGTAATATTTTAAATGGTCACGTGAAGGTCGAAGGTCGCTCTAAATACAATTAAAAATGATCACGCAGGGTAAAACCTTAAAGGGATTGCTAACTCTGCTGATTCCATATTAAAAATTGTATACCGATAAATGGAAACTTTATTACCTAATGAGTGAAATTATAAATGTCAAATTTAATTACAGGAATATTCCGCGCATTCAGCGACACATTTTAACCACTCAAACTTGCATTATTTAGTATGTGTCACAAAATCATGCAGTAAATTCTACAACAATACAACAAAGGACCTAAGATGGACCATTGAGGCATGCTTGAATAATACCTTATGGGATTCACACCAGTTGAGAGCAAGAGTATCAGATGAATACTCATGTAATGTACATAAAAAACATTTAAACATAGGCATAGGGGATAAAATTGTGGCTGTGGTTTGCGTAGCATTAGTGTTGATTAACATTGTCGAAAGCTTTTGGGATTTCTTTAGCACAGCGGAAGTAAAAAACAAAGGTACATAAATATATATGACAATAATCCTTTTACGACCTGTTAACTGTCTCATGTGTAATTTTGATGTAGGCTTAAAAATATTAGTTGAGTTCAAGACGTTTCATTTTTATTTTCTGAGTAAAATGCCTCTCAAATCAAGGACTAATAACGAGCTCTATTGGAGGAGTGGGTCTACAAAGAAGCTACACTCTCTAGCACGGCCATCGGACAATACATTTGTTGATAGCATATTCGAATATTGCCACCTTCTGATACAAATCGATACCAAATACACGTGTGTAGCCTACCTATCTTAGCGGCTGACCTCCTAAAGAAGGCTACTAATTCTAAGAAAACATTTCTATAAACATTATAAAGCAAGTGAAATACCAATAAACTTAAACCTGCTTATTATATGAGTTGTTCTATCACCTCACATTTCAGCTGTTCGGTTGCTTTTGTGTTTTTCAATACCCCGTAACTGGAAGACGTTTATAAATTCTGCAGAGAAAGAAACTGATCTTCGTCGAAAGCAGTTGCAAGGAATTCATGGAATAAAGTAAGTTTTCTCTTTGCAGTAAGGTGTCTTTGTAAGTTTCTTTGAAATAAATAAAAAGAAGATTTAGTTTGTAGAGAGCTTTTATACTACCTATTTTTCACATGGGATGGGTAGTGACAGTTCTAATTGCCAAACGAAATTAATATTTAATTCAATTGTGTTAAGGCATACAACCATAAGCATAGAAACAGGTCATGCCTCTTATTGCCATTGAATAAAGTATAATTTCGTGTGGCAATTAGAACTGTCACTACCCATCCTATGTGAAAAATACTATACAGTCATTAACTTTAGTTTTATTGAATCTTCTTCTTCTTCTTCTTCAGCCGAAAGACGTCCACTGCAGGACAAAGGCCTCTCCCAAAGACCGCCACAACGACCGGCTTTGTGCTGTACGCATCCAACTTCTACCCGCGACCTTCACCAGGTCATCGGTCCATCTTGTAGGGGGCCTACCCACTCCACGTCTTCCGGTACGTGGTCGCCATTCGAGAACCTTTCTGCCCCAACGGCCGTCAGTTCTACGAGCGATGTGCCCCACCCACTGCCACTTAAGTTTAGCAATTCTGAGTGCTATGTCAGTGACTTTCGTCCTCCTGCGGATCTCCTCGTTTCTGATTCGATCCCGCAGGGTAACTCCGAGCATAGCTCTCTCCATCGCCCTTTGGGTGACCTTGAGCCTTCTTATGAGGCCCATCGTAAGCGACCATGTCTCAGTGCCGTAAGTCATCACTGGCAACACACACTGGTCAAAGACTTTTGACTTGAGACACTGCGGAATTTTGGACGAGAAGATGTTACGTAGCTTCCCGAACGCCGCCCAACCGAACTGGATTCGACGATTGACCTCTTTCTCGAAGTTGGACCTACCTAATTGAATTCTTTGTCCCAGGTATATATAATCGTCAACAACTTCGAGCGTAGAGTCTCCAACCTTTATAGAAGTTGGTACTACATGGACGTTTGACATGATCTTCGTCTTGTCCATGTTCATTTTAAGATCTACTTGTTGAGAGACTCTACTGAGGTCGTTGAGCATGGTACTGAGGTCTTCCAGGGTATCCGCCATGAGCACGATATCATCGGCAAATCGAAGGTGAGAGATGTACTCGCCGTTAATGTTGATACCTAGTCCTCTCCAGTCCAGAAGCTTGAAGACATCTTCCAGCGCGGCGGAGAACACTTTCGGGGATATAACGTCTCCCTGTCTCACACCATGCTGCAGTTGAATAGGTTTCGAGCTCTGGTCCTGAAGGCGGACTGACATAGTAGCGTTTTCGTACAAACTCTTCAGCACCTCGATATAGTAGTCAACTTGGCACCGCTGGAGAGACTGTAGTACAGCCCAAGTCTCGATCGAATCAAAGGCCTTCTCATAATCCACAAACGCTAAGCATAGTGGCAGGTTATACTCTTCAGTCTTCTGTATGACCTGTCGCAGCGTATGAATGTGGTCTATGGTGCTGAAGCCTTTTCGGAAACCGGCTTGTTCGGGAGGCTGGAAGTCATCTAGTCTGCGCGCGAGACGATTCGTGATGACTCTCGAAAACAGTTTATAGACGTGGCTCAGAAGTGAAATGGGTCTATAATTCTTCAAGAGGGCTTATCACCTTTTTTGAAGAAGAGAACCACCACACTTCCGCGCCATGACTGTGGCGTTTTGCCCTCGAGGATGACGGTGTTGAATAGTTTCTGGAGAGCCCTCAATATGGGCTTTCCACTAGCCTTGAGAAGCTCGGCTGTTATACCGTCATCGCCTGGCGCCTTGTTGTTCTTGAGCTGTTTGAGAGCCATACTAATCTCGCACAGACTGATGTCCGGGACGTCTTCGGTATAGTGTCGGGTCAATTTGGCTCTTGGGTCTATGGCCGGATTGCAGACAGGTGGTTGTACTGATGTGTATAGCTGGCCGTAGAACTTCTCGACTTCCCTCAAGAGTTCCGGTGTAGAGGATACCATCCTGCCGTCTCCGGTCTTCAGCTTACTCAACCAGCTCTGTCCGATAGACAGATCCCTTGCAAACACTTTAGGGCCTTTGTTGCGCTCGATAGTCTCTCTTATTTTTTCAGTATTATACTCGCGTACATCGCGAGTCAGAGACTTAGAGATCTGCCTATTGAGCCGCTGGCATTCGGAAACTTCTTCTGGAGACTGCAAGATCATCCTGCGTCTTTCCTCCATAAGCTTGAGGGTAACGCCTGAGAACTTTTTGGTTCTTTTTGTACGGTGGGTTTTAAAGAACTTGAGCCCGACCGTATGGACAGTTTCCACTACCCTGCTGTTATAATCGTCCACGTTTATGCACTCACCTAGACCTTCGAAGCGATTCTGCAGTTCGAGCTGAAAGCTATCGGGCTCCTGAATCTGGACAGGTGCTGGACGGAGTGTAGACTTCATCAGTCTAGACCTTTCAAGCTTGAAGTTGATATTCAATGTGCCTCTTACTAGTCGGTGATCACTTCCAGTTTTAACTGCGTTGATCACAGAGACATCATTGAATATGTGCCGCCGACATGATGAAGTCTATCTCGTTTCTTGTAACACCATCGGGGCTCACCCAGGTCCATTTACGGTGTTCCCGCTTCTGGAAGAAGGAGTTCATCATAAAGAGTCCCTCCTTCTCCATGAAGTCAACCAGCATTTGGCCCCGGGGATTCCGTTGTCCAGTACCAAAGGTTCCCACTCTCAGCTCATCGTCGCCTCGTCTGCCCAGTTTCGCGTTAAAGTCCCCCATGACAACGGTGTAGTGAGTTTTAGAGGTATGTATGGCTCTAGATATATCCTCATACATAGGCTCTACCTCATCGTCGGGGTGTGTCGAAGTCGGTGCGTATACCTGTATAATTTTCAGTGAATACCTTTCAGTCATTTTGAATATCAGGTACGCTACCCTGGTCGACACACTCTCGATCTTGACAACGTTGTTCACGAGAGACCTGTGGACTATAAACCCGACACCACCCTGGGACAGCTGGTCGCCCACCCGGAAATAGAGCGAGTTACCGGATTTAAGCCTTATCGAGTCCTCACCCTCTCTTCGGACTTCAGATAATCCTATGATATCCCAGTGTAACTTGCTCAATTCTTCCTCTAACTCGTCGATCTTTTCGTCAGTTCGCAGTGTGCGCGTGTTAAAAGTTGCCAGGGCCAATGGTCTTCGTTGTCGGTAGCCATGCCTCTTCCTGGGATTCTTAGCACCCCCTGCCCCGCCGTTACCGTGGCTGCTACCGTGGCCAGGACTAGCGGGGCCGCCGGGGACTGGGGGCCGTTTAATATTTGTGGATGTCATTAGGGGGATGATGCCATAATCGCCACGCTTGGCAGGCGGGTTGGCGATCACAGTGTAGCGTTAGTAGGTATTAAGAGGACGCTGCTGCCCATCCTCTCGTCTTACAAGCCCCTTAGGCACCACTTACGGCACCTGTGGGCTATGATCTCCTAGCAGTAACCCAACTAACTAGGGCTTTGGATGCCATGTGTATCGCCATTCCAGAGAGTGGTGCCCTGCTTCCGGCAACACTCAGCCCAAGCGAGCCCTCTTCCGGTGTGGCACCAGAGTACTGCCTCGCTTGAACTACCGCTTGCGGTATTTGTTGCTGGATTGGGTCGCCTCTTACGACCCGCTGTTAGGCCAGCATGCGGTGGGGAGACTGTATTCTTGATCCTTCCCCACACGGATTTATTGAATGTACATATATAAAACCTACACTAGAATGATTACAAATAAAAAAATAAAAAAAAAAAACACCGTCACGCCTTATATTCCCCATATTCCCCAAGCGGGAGTGGCAAAGGTATACTGTGTACATTCACTCGCTTTTTGCGATGTTAGGTCCCATGCAATAGGGGGCGACCCTATTGTCATTTACCGGGTACAATTCCAGACTCCAGACGCTAATACTACGATTTTTTGATAGAAAAACTACATTTGTCTAACCTAGTATTTGAACCCAGGACCTCGTGATCACTAAACCAACGAAGCAGTCTGATTTCATGTTGCATTATTTCCACGGTGTAAAGTATATATTTGCGTCTAAACAGCTTTCATTATTAGTTTTCACAAGCTGCTTTAAATGCATCTTTTGAGTTTTACGCGTATCTTAATTGTGATTGACTATGAAGTAATATAATCAGCATAATTTTTATTTAATTGTAATATCTTCAGGGCTATATCGATGTGCCTCGTGATTGTAGTCCACTCGATGCTGCCCTGGTACTTGTTGAGCGAGAATACTCGATACATAGAAGAGGTATTTATTACTTCTACCTATAAAATAAATGTTGCAATAAGTACCTATTAAAACCGAATAAGTGCAAATTGTAGTTATTAATGTTCCAAACATCTACATTATTTTTGATACTTATACTTGAACAAAGTAACATATAACATAATTGCAACAACGACTCTAAAAATAAACTACGAATATTTGAAAACTAAAACTTCCAAATAAAGTTTAGACTGGAGTATGACATTGTGTGTGGATAACATTTCATGATCATTTTCTTTTCCAGATGTACTATAATCCTGCAGTACAGATATTGCTCAACGGTTCAGTAGCAATGCAGACCATGCTCATGATATCTGCACTTCTATTAGTATACTATGCCGAAAGGAGTGCTGAGACGCAAGGAATATCTTGGAGTATTGTGCCGAAGTATATATTGAAAAGGTTGTGGAGGTGAGTCAATATTCCTTTGGGTTGGTGGCCGGTTCGTGCTTTTTCAAGATGATGTTGTTAGAAAAACTAGAAATGAAACTAAAACTATGAAATTAATAACTGTTCACAATTAATATAGATTTGTATATCCTAGATTAATTAAAATTAAATTACAACGTTTTTATTTGATTCCTTACATAATACATTTTACTGGTAGATATTTATATCCTTATTTTTTTTCTTTTAACTGTGTTTTCCCTTTTCCTCTTATTCTGTGCAAGGACCGCCTGTGGCGGTAAAAGCCTCCTACAATTCCTTTCGCTTTTCTCTGGCGATTCGGTGCCACACTTTTCCGGCAATATTTGCAATATCGTCATGCCATCGTTTTAGCAGTGTACCCTGTTTGCGCTTTTTGTCTCTTGGTACCCAGATAGTTCCTATCTGGGTCCATCTGCTGGTTTAAATTTTTTGAATGTGTCCTGACCAGTTCCACTTCAGCGTAAGTATTTGTTTAGCTATATGTTTTGCGCCAGTTTTTGATGGTATAAAACTTTTTCTTACCCTATCTCTTAATTTGATGTTCATGTAACCTCTGTCGAATGCTCTTCTGACTGAATTGACAAATTCTGAGTTTCTCTAGATTCTTTTTTGTTACTGGCCAGGTCTGACAGGCATATGTGAGGCATGATATGAGGCAGGCATTAAGTCTTAGGTTTTAGCTTTGTAGGTAGCGTTCCCTTGAATATCTCCTTCATAGACCAATATTTATTCCATGCAATCCTTGAAAGATATTATATGAGCGAGATATATACATTCTTCTACATATTCTAGTGGAGTTGATTAAACTTCAATTAGTGTCCTTGTACTATTAGTCATTTCACTTTCGTTTTTTCTCTATTTATCTAGTCCTGCTGCTTTACTTTATAAACTGAGAGTGTCTAGCATATGTTGTGATTCCTTGGGATCCTCAGATAGTAGAGCCAAATCATCCGCGATCGTAGGTACGTCTGTTATTTGCCGTCGATGTTAAGACCTATTGCTTTCCAGTACAACTGCCTAAAGATACTTTCTAAGACATTGGGTCTCCTTGTTTTACTCCACGCTCTATAGAGAAAGGTGTACTCGCTGTGTCTAGTCCTACACTAGCGTTACTATATCTATAGATAGCTTTAATGAGTTTAATGTTTTGATAAGATAATTTGCTCTATTAGCGATTGCCAAATATAGTCATGTTTTAAACAGTCAGACGCCTTGGAGTAGTCAATAAATGCAATGCAAAGAGGTGTTCCGTATTCTGTATATTTTTCGATTATATGTTTCAGCGTATGTATGTGGTATAATTCTTTCTGAAGCCTGCCTGATCTACTGGTTGGTTCTCATCTATAGCCTTAGTAATTCTTCGCAGCAGAGTCGATGTAAAAACTTTATATAAGCAGGGTACCTATTAAACTTGTATAACTAAGTTTATTATTAGCTTTGGGTCTACCTTTTTATATAACAGCTTTATTTCTGAATAAGTCCTTTGTTTTGGAATTGTCTTCTCTTCTAATATGAGGTTAAACAGCTTAGTAAGTGATCCAACTAACTTGTCTTTACCAGCTAATATCATGTATGTATCAAGTTTGTCATTGCGTCAGGACCTGGACTTCTGTCAGTTTTAAGTTTGTTTATAGAAAACTCTGTTTCACTTTGTCAAAAAGTTGGCACAGGGTCATCGTTAACTTTATGATAATATTCTAATGCACAATCTAAGTTTTCCTCTGGTCCTATTTTTGTCCATATCCTAGATTACAATTATAAAATCTAGGGCACCTCCACTGTTGCGTATATTTACCTTCAAAAGGAAGATAAAACAAATATAAAGCTGTGCCCTAACTACCTATTAAAGAAATATTTTCCCATCAGGTTGACGCCACCCTATGCCCTCGTATTGGGTTTGACAGCAACTTGGCTCCGGTTTGCCTCCTCGGGCCCTCGGTGGCAGGTATATTTATTTTATTCAAATACAATAATATACAAACTGGAACCGCTTTCCTCGTAAACACGATTGAAACTGTATAGGCCCCGCGGCAAACAGCGTAGATCATTTACACACACACGAGATTCTAATTCACAGTACCGAATTTTTCGAAATTAGAATATTTTGTGGAACATAATTTCAAGTTATGATTGGCTCTTGTATTTAGAAAACGTATCATAAATTGTAACAGAATTCACTGTCATCTATCTTTAATCAAATTTGACGGTAAAATAGTCACCTCTGCATGTAGCTTTAGTATCTTTATCTTCTTCCTCCTAAGCTATTCAAATCTCTTGGGGTCGCCTTCCCTGCACTACTTTTTCCACTCTCGTCCTATCTTGGGCATTCTTATCTAAAAACATAGTTCTTTGTGTCATCGCTTTAATAAAAAAAGGTTATAATTTCAGGTGGCTGTTGGTGATGAAGCCGACGATTGTCGGCAGCACTGGTGGCAGCATCTACTTTACATTAACAATTACTTCGATGGCTCTCAGTGCATGGGTCACTCTTGGTAATGAACTGCTCATATTTTCACTGTTTACTTCATTCTTCCTCCCGCGCTAGTGGTAAAATCTCGACCATAAAATATAACAAGACGAGTAGTGTCTGTAACTTAACTGACACTATTACAACTTAGTTACTTGCTCCCCTTGTGATCACGAGATCCAAAGGCTAACTCGTGGATTTGATTTTATAAAGACACTCGATCGATCGAGTCTTTGGTACAAGGTCACTGTACAAGTTTTAGCATCGTCGCTGACTCTATTAAGTTCAAACTCAAATAATTTATTTTGTATGAACCTACAAATGGTGAATTTACATTTTTAAAGTCTAATTTTACTACCAATCTATGACCGGATCGAAACATGGCCTCCGCAGAAGAGATCCGGCGAATAAACTCAGCGAGCTTGTCTTTTTTGTTTAATTATCTTGTCTCTCAAAATCATGTTGTGTGGATACAATGTCCCGTGACTGTGTGTGGATAAATGTGCATTTGAAGCATACACGAAGATGTAACATGGTTTGTTCAAGAGCACTACACTCGCACTGGACATGAAACAAATCGATTAATCCCTCCTTTACCAAGTTGTGTATGTGTGGCACTTGCTAACAAAGAAGGGAGAAAAATATGAGAAATCTTGCACATCTGAGAGAACCTTCCAAGTTTTAGTAGAAGAATGTAGACCGACCACTGTAGACACTAACTTAAGTGACTGACTTTCTAGGTATTTGCCAACTGATACACAACTGTACTGCCTAGGAGTAGTTTTATTCGCGATGTGCAGTAGCTATAGAAAGAAGAAGACGGCTCTATCAATTCTATTTGTACTGGGAATAATTTTGCCTGCGTTGCACACATACATCCAAGACTTGGATGCTGTATTGATCAACAAACCTGAGTGAGTATGGACCTGTATATAATGTTACGTTTGCAAAGTACATAAATGCCGAATAACGTGTGGAGTACTTTATTAAGCCCCGTACGCACAAAACAGTACGTCCAATGCATATACACACAAGTACTAAAAACACACTAGTACTACTCTCGCTCGTACTCAATTACTGCTTCCAAGTCGCTGAATCACACGCTGAATCCGTATATCGTTGTTAAGGTCGCTGGTGTATAGATTGCTTGTTCCCGATTTGTTTGCTGTCGCTTTCGAAGAGAAACTGTCCGTCGCCGCGCTTTTATACTCGTATAAAAGTTCTAGAATGGACCCGGTCTCCCCAAGTAAGTCGATAGTAAAGCCCAGTGCCCCAAACCTGCTATTTTTACGGGTTTTTACGTATGACATGCTACAAAAATCGTTCAATTACACTTGTGCCAAAAGTCGGAAATTGTTTGAACTGGTAGCGACGACTATGGAAAACCTATGACGACTATGGAATGCATTGAATTAGTAGATTGAAAACTGTCAAAACTAACAATTATGATGTCAATGATCTAAAATTTGATGAATGATCTAAAATTGCAATAACGGACTTGGGGCCCTAGTATATTAATTAATAGCCGGCGCATTCTATAAAGCGGTATTATTATTACCTACTTGTACGTAAACAAGAAGCGCGACTGTTGCGGCCGCGCGCCGGCGATACTAAAAAGGCGGAACTTCCGAGACGTTTTGGCACTCAAGCGCGGATTCTAGATCTTTCTTGACGGATCGATTGATAGACCTAAGGGTATGTAATGCGTTTCAAAATCGACATCCCCGATAAAGGGTTTTCGAGATATGACCAGTTCGTAACAGTAAGATAAATGAATGTAGAAGAAAGACCTGTCATTCAGCCTGTGCTTGAAAACCTCCACAATTATGAATGTTATTAGTAAAGGCTTAGAATTTAAGCCAAAATCGATGTACTTGTAAGCAAATTACAAAATTAACTATTAAATTATTATCGCAATCTCACACAACAGACTATTTCCCAAAACTAAACTTAGAAGCCATTTAGGATGCATCACCAATGCACAACCATTGATGGTACTTTTGACATTGTGTACGTTCGTCAAGGTCATAAATTAATTTACTTGCGGCTGCTTGCGACTTCGTTTGCATAATAGCATCTTTATAAATTATAGCCTTTGTGTTATTCTGATGTATAAGCTATATTACTGCAAAGTATCATTATAATCCGTTTTTATTTTATAAATTATAGCGTGAAAGAGTAAACGTAAAACATCCATACTTCCATCCTCACAAACTTTGGCGTTTAACGCCGGTAAGATTAACATTCCACATGGCTTAAATAGTTACTTAGCAAAATATGTGCCTAAGTGAAACACCGTCACGCCTATATTCCCCAGAGGGGGTGGCAGAGGTGTACTGAGTACACCCACATTTCGCCGACGATGTTAGGTCCCATGTAATAGAGGGCGAGCCTATTGACATATATCGGGCACAATTACAGACTCCGGACTCATACTGGAAATTTTTTGTTAGAAAAACTACATTTGTCCGACCTAGGATAGGATTTGAACCCAGGACCTCGTGATCACAAAGCGATGCGCTTTGCCACCAGACCAACTTATCGTCGTACGTGTCGCTAATAATGAATTGTAGTATTTTTCTTTTCTGTTAGAACTGTAGCGACCATGTTGAAGAACGAGCCCGTCTTTGACCACGTGTGCAAACGCGGGCACAATAACCTCTCTGGTTATACGATCGGTCTGGCCATGGGGTACCTGATCCATCATTGGCAAACAAGTGGCTTCGATGCGAAAAGATTTCAAGTAAGTAGGAAGCGACGACCAAGAATTCTCTAGTGTCTTGAATATATAACAATATATAACAAATCTTTGTGTAGCCCACAAATGTTCATTTTGGTCTGAGCGTTTGTGAACGTAAATTTCATGTTTGTAAACGCATTCACAATGCAGCAATATTTATAATTAGTATTATTATGTGGTTGTTTCAATAGAAAAATTGCACTTTATGCGACTAAGAACTAGCACCCAGAACATCTAGCAGTATCATTCGCCACAAGAGCGTCTTCTGACAGACAGTCTGCGCAACTAGTCTAATAATACTTGCTCAAAGATCCGTGATAAATGAATACAAACAATACTTAACAGACAATTCCCACACATTTCGTCTTATTATGAGTATAAGACTAGGATTAAAATCGCACCGCTTCTTACTGAAGATGTGGTAAAACGCTTGAAAGGATCCAGCAGATGGTAATGCTTATCACCACCTTATTTATTACTGATATTGGGGTTTCTTCGTCGTCGATCTCACCCCGTTATAGCTGTTTTATCGTAGATGGCAAATGGTTAATACCAAACCAATAATAAATTTAAATCTTTATTGATATCTGAAAGTTTCTGTCTACGGCTATGTTTGGTAATTTGAGTCGTACTGTATTTGTCTAAGTATGAAGAAACTACCTTAACCTTCAAAAAAGGGGACAAAATCAGTCCGACTGTCAGTCAAATTCTGTTACCTACACGTTAAAAAGAAATGCATTTACCACTTACCAGTTCAACACCAAACGAATCTTTCTCAGACTGTCACTGACTCATCTGTGTATGTACCTATTTAGTATATACATACAATAAACAGACTGACAGACTGCTCGTGTAATTTTTGTCTATCTATATCATCACACCAGATTCTATGTCTAATATCTACAATCATTCCAACTAGACTTCCAAAGGTCTTCGGATCCTGTACTGGAGTACGTTTCCGCTGGCGCTGTACGTGACGTACTCGGGCAGCGTGTTCTACGGCGGCGGGCCGCGTGCGCCGGCGCTCGTGCGCACGCTTTATGCAGGGCTTGTGAAGCCGGTCTTCGCCGTGCTCATAGCAGCTTTAATACTTGGCATGATACTGAGGGTTGAAGGTAAGCTTCTGCAAGGCTAACATAGGCGACGCGACAAGATATATGCCACTAATTTTGTCGCCTTAAACGTGAGATAACCCTTTTGTCTTACATGCTGCCATGGCTCCCCGTGAAAAAAGTATTAACGTATAGAAAAGTACTTACGTACAGGACTTGAATCACAAACAACGGGCTGACAAAATTTAGTTACGCGCGAGGAAAACTTCCTGCCCATGCTAGCCCTGTTGGTTTGTGTAAAAAAGACTACGCTGTGGCCCAAAGGGCCTTTACAGCTTCACTAGACAAAAGGGCGAGCTATGTGTATGATCCACGCCAACAGGCCGAGGGACTTTTACAGCTTCAACGGGAAAGTGGGTGAGCTTGCAACAACTACCTACGCTTCAACCAGAAGGATAAAGGGACAATTGGCTTAAGGGCGCTTCAAGGAGGAACGCCTCGGCTTGGCCAATCTCTATGAGGGAGGGCATATTTCACGTATAGTCTCCTTGATTTCAGGCGTGTACCGCGGCGTGCTGGAGTGGTGGTGGTGGCGCTTCCCAAGCCGACTGGCGTACAGCGCGTACCTGTGGCACGTCGCATACATTCGCACCTCCATCGCTCTCCTCACTTCCACTTTGCATGTCAGCATTATACAAATGGTGCGTACCTTGAGAATATTCAAATAATGCGTAATGAGATGTCTCTCGTCCGGTGAAGTTTAAAGACCCCTCGGCCAATAGCTCACTCATCGATATACACACAAAGGCTAACGATAAAAAAGAAAAATAGTTCGACGGCCCCTCTATGGGACAAAGTTACATGTGCCAAACAAAATGGCATTTGCAACTTTTGTGCCTTCGATAACGTTATTGTTACCAAATATCAATACTGGATTATAATACTAGGTTCGATGGACACGTCGTATTTTTTAGAATTTTGTGCTGATACAACCGAAAAACGTCTATCGACATGACAAAAAAGAGACAAATTGGAGCTCAACTTAATCAAAATTAGTCCCAGCCTCATATAATGCAACAATACAAGTGCTACACCGCTGGTTTTTCGGCATGGTGTGGTCACGTCAATAGGGTATGACTGGCAAAACGCCAGGGTTGCCTGGAGTCAAGGGCCTCTCGGGTGAGAGGTCTGTCTATAAAAGGCGCTGATAATACGTATGAGTAGAAATTTCCACGAAACTTTGAAAGTAGTATAAGTCTTTGTCGTTAAAACAGCCACAAGACAAAGTTTTTGGGATAGATTACTCAAACTCAAAAAATGTAAGTATATTAATGGAGACTTAAGGCGCCAGCACCTGTTCGGAAGAAAGGGATATTAAGAACAAGAAATTCTACGGTTACTCTTTTAGATATGAGAGTTTGAAATTTTGCATTTATGTAATCCATTGGGTATGGGAGACAAATAGAAGTACCTAGATAGCCTTAAGTATAATTTACATATAAATGTACTTACACATAGTCAATTAATGTCTATTGCTTAGACTTGTTTCTGCCGTAAGTCTCACCTCAAGATAATTTCAACAGGTTGAAAAGTCCTTGATGACGTTGACGGTGGCGTTCGCTGCTGCGCTGGTCTCCTGGCTCCTGGTGGAGGCTCCATTCGCGAACCTGACATCATTGATCACGGCGGGAAGCAACAAGAAATCTAAGGCTGCTAAACGTGAATAGACGACACATATATGATAGGAAGAAAGTACAGAGTTCGAACAGGTCCTTTACTTATAGAACTCTCTGGCAGCCGCCACTCTCATAGATTCGCCTCATGTACGCTTACCGGTTAGGGAGACCCTTATGGTTCGGCCACGCCAACGCGTCCATTCGCGTCCGCGATAGCGTGCACGGTGGCGATCAACTCCTGCAGTAATATTTGTATGAAAATGTCCACACCAACGCATCCTGCATCCTGTAGGCGCTACCTGGGCGGCGTCTGCACGCACAATCATAGGGAGATACTGATCGCCACCGTGATCGCCGCCGGGGACGCCACCGCGGACGCGACTGAACGCATTGGTTTGGCCGTACCTTTACTTTACCACGGGATAATACACGAATCCATTTCGGTGATTAGATCTTAAAGTTCATCGTTTTGTTGCAATAAAATTAATAGATTTTAAACAGTAGGTAGGTACTTATACGATTTAAACCGGTTGTCGTGGTGATATTTAATCGAGGCCTTTGCCTTGCAATAAACGTCTTTCGGCCGATAATAACGATGACGAAATAAGTTGTACCTCTCGGCAATCTTCGTCTTTCTTCGGAAATATGAACGCTTGATGTTGAAATAGAGCAGTTACAACATTAAATTTTGTGCTTGTTTTTTAACTAACTTCAAGATGGAAGAAGTTCTACATTCGTCTGTATGTATTGTTTTTATGTGTGTTCACCGATATTTCCAACAATTGTGGACCGATTTTGATGATTCTTTCTGCATTGGGTTTAGTTCTAAGATGGTTTCATTTTAATTTCATTAGTATTGGACCTTGCACTTTGAAGATGTACCAGGGAACTTCTTAACGACCAACAATACGAATGTGTAAATTGAGATATTATGGGTATTACGTCAATCCTATAGGTACGCTACTATAAAACTAAGCATGTTGTTAACCGACTTCAAAAAAGGAGTAGGTTTAAAATTCGTTTGTGTTGTTTTATAACTTCTTTTGATTTTGTTCATTATTTTTGCAATGGGTTCAGTATCCCAAGTGGTCCCAATTTAATTGTATCGATATTGGACTCGGACTTTGAAGATACACCAGGGGACTACTTGAAGGCAAACAGCACGAATGTGTAAATTCAGTTATTATGAGTATTATATCAATCCTGTAGATACCTTACAGTAGAATTAAGTAGAATAATATAATATACGAATAAATTTAATGCAATGCCAGAGTGAGCGGCTCAGGGGTGTCGACAGGTGTGCTGCGCTTTCTCCTAGATTAAGGTGACAAAACTATCGTATATTTCTATAAACCGTATAATAGGTAACAATGAGTATTTTCAAGTATTCTGGCGACTATGATACGTATTATGGGAGGGTGTTTTGATAATTGCTTTGACATGGTGAGGTGAAATAAAACTAAAAGGTTTCACTTATAAGTAGGTACCTATTTTTTTACAAGTATTTATTTACAATTAACCTTATAACATTGACGAGATTGTTTTTATTATTACCTACACGTACGTACCTATAATTATAAAGTACACTAAAGCCTTCCACAGACCAGTTAATTGACACTATCAATGTAAGTGGGGTAATAAATCACCCCATAATGTATATATCAGGTACATCATTTATCATTACAATATTCATATATAACGAACTAAATTAAACTCATGGAAACCTTCCTTAACGAAATAATCACCTGTAATTGATTTGAGTGTTTAATGCATGGTTGTCTATTCAAAAAGTTGTAGATAAAACAAAACTAGAATGTTAAAATGGCTATATTGAATTTTTATATAGTCCGACTTGTATAATCCTAGAAATATTGTTTTAAATTTCTATAGACTCATCAAAATAAACAGCTCCTTGTATCTCCTGAAAAAACTTCTTCTTTACATGAGAACGACCATGATACGACCTTTTTGAACTGTCTACGACGTAGTACCACTTAAGTAGTGGTTTGTCAAAAACTATACTTAATCAATACTTAAGCCACACTGTAAATTCATAAATCAAATACCGGCCCTATTAGGGCCATTTCATAGCCATTTTTTTACATTTCCAAACAGTGAAAATAGTTTTGCCAATTTTTTCACAATCACGCACGATACTCTTAATTGTCTCATTCATTTATATCGTATCTATTTTTTGATGAATTTCTAAAACTAGGCATCTATTTTATAGTTCATATACATAAATAGTGACCATATACTTAGATTAGTTGATGTATAAAGTGTATTTCTAACCTTAAAACTGACTGACTCTCATTTATTTACATCATTTATTCATTTCATTTGACTGCCTCGTTGGTCTGGTGGCAAAGCGCATCGCTTTGTGATCACGAGGTCCTGGGTTCAAATCCTATTTGTCCGACACAAATGTAGTTTTTCTAAAAATTCCCAGTATGGGTCCGGAGTCTGGAATTGTGCCCGATATATGGCAATAGGCTCGCCCCATATTACATGGGACCTAACATCGTCGGCGAAACGTGGGTGTACGAAGTACACCTCTGCCACCCCCTCTGGGGAATATAGGCGTGGCGGTGTGTGTGTGTGTATAAAACTGACAAAAATCGTGACATATATTATTTACAATACACGTAGTTCTTTTAGCCCGTGGATGACATTGACAAGCGGGCGTTGGTGTGAAAATAGAGTTATCGTTTTGTAAATTTTTTCTACTCCTAGGGAAATATTTCAACAGGTGAGTCCGCACGGTTACTTATTAAAAAAAGAACTTGGATAAGTTTCATAGCAAACGGCAACTCAGCGACTGTCATGTAGTGACATTTCACTTGGCAGCGTTAGTTCCGATATTGACCGCAGGCCTAAAGATACTTATAAGACTGTATGTGTAATTCAGTTCATGACACATGAGCCTCAAGAATTAAATCGATCGGATTTTCTTCACAGAGTGAGCGCCCATAGGCACGAGCGTTTTTCAAGCTCTCTTCTTTCTTAACCAATGTATTGTTTGAGGCTTCCTAACAAATGTATTATTATTTTTAACACGCGTTTAAAAACGTTCATGCGAATAATAGCTTAGGCTAAGTCGTATGGACACTGGTGCGGTAGATAAACGTTGACTTAAATCGTACGTTAAAACAATTAAATTTAACTTTAACCGTAGCTTTCATTTCACCTGGCGCTACTAAGCCTTGTATAACGACGTATTCTCATGCCTCATGCCTTCTCCTAAGCTGACCGACCAGATCGACAGGTTTGACCACAAGCTGAGGTGGGGAGGAGCTGTGCCTCTCATAAGGCTCACCCTCTGTGAGCGCCTTCCACAGCTGCAGGATCGGCAGCTCCACCAGCAGGCAGAGAGGTATCGCGACTATATAGCATAGTACTGATGTTGTTATTAGTAAGGAGACCTGGAAAATGGTTATAATATAATATATACATACTATATGTACTCTGAATGTAAATGTAGACTTTAAGTTATCGGGTGAGGACCAGTATAAGATAGACCGATGACCTGGTGACGGTCGTGGGTAAAATTGGATGCATAGCACAAAGTCGACCATCGTGGCGATCTTTGGAAGAGGCCTTTATCTTACTGCCGACGTCTTTCGGCTGAAGATCGATATGTAAATGTAGTCTGTACCTGCCCATCTGACTTGTAGACTAATGCTTCCGTTTTCACATTCCGGGTCGAGATTTTAATAAATCTTGCATCGTATTAAAGTACGCCGCTTGTTATTTTTTCGTAAGATGTAGCCCTGCACCATTCCTAGTGCAGGTACAATTCCGGTGTCGTAATTGCTTTTAAAAACACGAAATGCACATGCAAACACCCACACCGAAATAAACATTTGTGTGTTACACTCAGTGAGTAACTCATGATTCCTCGACCCAGGAAATTAAGCAACATTCAACCAATTTTGAGCTAAAGGTTTTTGAACTACCTGCTGCTAACTACTATACGAACCAGTGACAGAACAGTGGCGTGTCCCATCTGCGTGTTGCTGGCCAGCGTGAGCCGCAGCACGATGAAGTGCGTGAGGAACACGCAGTAGGAGAGCCGGCCCAGCACGTGGAAGCCGCGCCACTCCAGCACATCGCGCAATGCCGCTGTTAATATGATACAATTCTTAAAATGAGTTTTCTCGAGTCAAACTTTTGTCACGGCATGCCTCAGGCACATAAGTCAAAACATAGGGTGACAAAATCCGTGATGTGTCTTGTCGCGCCAACTGACCTACCCTGCTGGACTTTGGAGGATATACCCTACTCTCTACGCAGCTCTTCTAAATAAAAACAATCTAAAAGGCTTCTACAGCCGATTGCTAATTTACTGAACAGACCCAACACCCACACCGGAACTACATAAATACACACCCTCATGTCGGTTGGCAATTCAACAGCTTATAATTGTGGTGAGACTTCGGACTGAAAATGGATATTTTTCTAAAGAAAAATTACATTTTTGACCAACTTAGGATTGCAACCCAGTGCCTCGTGACTGCTACGCGCATTATTTTCCACTAATCCAACGAGGCAGTGAAATACGACGCACACCATATACTTACATTTACATCTAGAGAAGCATCCCAGCATGAATATCCCGAAAAAGACGGCGACCAGCGTCCGGTCCAAGGCTGCGTATACCGCAGAAGCCCACTGAGGCAGCGGCGTGTCTACCAGGAACACTGTGCCAGCCCCAACCACGCAGCCGCCCAGGAACAATGACCCGTGGAAGAGCGTGTTGAACCACTGGAAATGCGAGCAGAAACAGACTACTGAGGGCTTAGCATGGACAGATTGAGGTTTTCGTGACGCTATCGAGTTGATACGCCAACCTTTTTATGAGCGTGTATGAGACGAACTATGAGAGTGGAGGAAGCCAGAGTGGTATGTAAGGAAAGAACCTGTTGGAGCTCTGTACTCTCTGCCTACCCCGCAAGGGATCTGGCGTGATGATATAGATAAACATGTAAGTGACAGCACGCTTACTTGCTAGCATCACTCTTAACGTCAACCTTTTGTGCAAAGCCCTCTGATTGTCGTTAGCGTAGCGTTGTTAAGAAAGCGAACACATCACGTTTATTAAGTAAATTTGTAGTATAAAAATTATGACATATCAACTCTATAGCTCTTCATCCGCACAAAGCGCTATTTCAACGCGCGTTAATAAAGCGCCGCAATATAAGAAATGGCTACATTTTTAAAAAGTAGTTACAGAGATTCAAAAATGCGCGCCGAAAAAACGTTCGTTTGAATGAAGGCTCACTGTGCGTTAACGTCAATCTGCTAAGGCCTCTGAATCTAGACATCACTTTATTCAATCTTTGCATAGTAAAAATGACGGTTAGGTCAAGGAGGATGTCAGCGTGGTCTTGGTCAAGGGTCTGTACAAGGATAACTCACTGACAATGTTAGATCACAATGTAATAGAGGGCCAATCTGTTGCCATTACACCCGGTACAACTAATACGTTTGCTACTAAGAATTCTTAAATAGGAAATCCTCAACAACCCTGTCCAACCGAGGCTACAAACCAAGGACCTTTGATAGTAGACCAATGACACAGTCAAATTATTGTGCCTAATTACCCATACCTTACTCTCATTGAGCTTGATGACACCCCTGGCGTGGTTGTGGCTCAGCAAAAAGGCGACAGCCAGCCCGGCCACGTACCCTGGCAGGTTCATCCACGCCGGCAGGAACACCTGCGTCAGGATCTTGGAACCCAGAAACATGGTGCGAAGAGCCCTACGGAAAATATTTTTAAAGTTCCGATACTCCCTATTTCATTAATCAGCCGAAAGACATCCCCAGCTGGACAAAGGCTTGCCCTGAGATCGCTAGGACGACCAGTTTTTACCCGCTATCTCCTCGAAGATATCAGTTTATCTGGTGGAGGACCTACCCACTATCTTCTGGTATGAGGTCGCCACTCGAATTTAATGTGCTCCGCCCAATCCCAATTAAGTTTGGAAATTCTGAATTTCAATTTTTAATTACTACTAATTTCCTACATTAGCCCTGTTAAGACATGTCTCACCGTTGGGCACGGGCCTCCGTTCAAACTGAGCGGGTTTAGGCCATAGTCCACCACGCTGGCCCAGTGCGGGTTGACGAAATTCACACACCTTCGAGAAACCCTTAGGCACGATGTTTTCCTTCACAGTGAAATCAAATGATAATTATTTTTTAATACGCACATGCTTTTGAAAACACAGAGGTGCGTGCCTGGGTTTGAACCCGAGACCTCAGACTTTGCAGTCCAACTGTCTAACCACTAGACTATCACTGCTGCTAACTAAGCACCTATTTTCCTCTATTAATGTTAATTTCAGCCACTGGTCTGCCCACTTGACCTTTACAAGTTCAGGGCCACCAGTGAGATGATGAGTAGATGGTAAGATTATATGGATAGTTGGAGGAAGAATTTGGGATAGATTGGCATAAACTGTGAAGAATGGCACATAGTGTGGGTAGGGCAATTCAGGACCGAGCTTAGGGCTCTGCAGTAGGTTATAGAAAGCTGCCGATGAATGTTAATTGATTCTGAAATGATGATGAATGAAATTGAAATTTTTTAAAGATGACAGGGCTAGTCGTAAGCGCTATTTAAATGGAGTATACTTTAAAGCGTCTACTTACTCTGGCGTCTGAGCTGTGACAATAGGCGTGAGTTGCTGAAAGTAGACCACCAGGCCGGCAGCCAGCGCTGACACGACCAACAGTATCAACAGCGCTGGTACTGTAGCTTTGCGGTACTTCATTAGGACTAAAAGCAGGAATATGCCTACAATGTGGAGCTGCATATCAGCCGCTAAATACCTGGAAAAGTGAAAGAATATCACGAGAAATCACAAACAGTGCAATAAGTTTTGTATGTGTGGTGTGTGAATGATCTACGCTGTTGGCCGCAGGGCCTTTACAGCTTCACCGGATAAGAGAGCGAGCGTGCAACCACTACGCTCAAGCCAAGGGCAAGAGGGCAACTAGCTCAAGGGCGCCTCAAGGAGGAACGACCTCGGCTTGTGCAGGCATATACGCTCGAGCCAGAAGGGCAAGGGATTCTTCGAGCTCTGTTGTACTATCAGCTATGTAGGTCCTGATACGCAGTTTCATGTACACAATATTAACGTTAATATGATTACACGATATAAACTCAACAAAACTTACGTGCCTATGGACGACTGATTCAAAATAATTAATATTACAAAATACGAGAAAGATTAATTTACAACTATCAGTGCCATTAGTTATTCTTTCCATTTAGAATCACTGTTCTATAACCAGGGCAGGCCAGCTGCACTTTTGCAATAACTACATTAGAACTGCAACCTACTAATCGTAACTGCATTAGGACTCCAAAAAACGAGCAGCTGTGTAGCCTTCAGTCAGTAAACAGTCATTATAACTGCACGCCGACTACAAGCGTACCACACAGTTGATTGGCAGTTTTGATGCTGTTATGTCAACCGCAAAAAGCTGCATCCATTTTGCAGCCAGCGTTCAGTTCAAACCCAGACCGTCTGTTTAGACTCTAACTACCCAACACTAAAGAGTTCCGCTATTCTACCAACTGAAATAAAAACAGACAGATATCCTACTTCTCAAAGGTCTTTACTCACCAGGTGTGTCCCATGCAGAACTTTCCAGTGGGCAAGTGGTTGTGAACGTACAGCACGTGGTACCACCAGCGCTCGGCGCACTCAGCGGCTTCACGTTCCACCAGCCACGACCACTGAGGGCCCGAGCCCAGCAGTGGGTACCACGCGATCGTAAACCACAGCGCAAACAGCGCTGCTGGAGTCAATCTAGTACAGGATTTAAAGAAGATACATCTTGATTGGTAATTAATGAGGCAGACACTGCCTTCAGGGCCCATATTCGCTAAGACGAAAAGCGGCGCATTACGAAAACTTCGTGAAATCGTTGTATAAAGGTATTGTGTATGCCACTGGTATCATTGAACAATCTTTTTACGAAATTATCGTAACATTATATTCGATAGCTCATAGCGAATAAGGACCCCATTTTACTCGTAGCTAAAAAATCTTTGGATGTTACTACGATAAATCATGCATCAATTTCGGTTTTTGACACTCTTGGCTAAGACCATGTTTAATTTTGTCGTTATTCCCTTATCAATCAAATCCCTTCGTCCTTAATCATATAGATTGGGAAGTAGGAGTTAAGTGGGGTATGAAGGACCGGCTTATATTATTTTACCAATGTAGACGAGGAGATTTCCTCGCAAGTAGGTGCTTATCCTTCTAGGAATAATTTCAACAATCACGTAGGGCTTATTGTACTGAAAATCTGGTATTTGGAAATCAGCTGCTGGTTTCTCCAATGTAAAGAGAATAAAAATCTTCTCTTTTAAATAGAAATCGATATTATGCACCAGAGAGGATGTATTAAATTTACCTGATCCATCGATTGACGATGGACAATAAGCACTTCCAGAAGGTAATAGGGTTCGTGGAGTGCGTTATTAGCACCGCGTAGGCGGTGAGGAAGCCTGACATGGCGAAGAATGCTTGCAGCCACAGTGGGGAGTTCAGCATCATTTGCCACCCAAACTGGTCGTACATCTAGAAAACAGTACTTAATTTTAAATCATTAGGTATGTAAAGGAAGATCTGAGCTTTAGATTCAAGCTTATTAAATCCAGGTTGAGATTAAAACACTGGATGTCATACAAGGCAACCATGATCACAAAACCGATACTGATTGAGGAGTTTACCGAGATAATTTTGCTAAAACGTCAAAATTTAAGATATTAGTGTATTTCTAACTACTGACCGGGGTGGTCGGTAGTAGTGAGTACAGTAGTACTGGGATACTAACATCGTGTAAGATCATTCAATTTATTATAACATTATCTATATCGTCACGTTAGATTCCTTACCGGGTAGGCAAAGAGTACAGAGTTCCAACAGATCTTTCCTTACAGATTTCTCTGGCGTCTTCCACTCTCATAGCGCGATATACACATTTAATGATCAGATAAGACCCGGTCTATTTGGTTATAGTAAGATAGTCTAGGTTAAAAGTTAGTTTAAGGTTTAGCCAGCACTAGCACTTCGAGCGCCTAGTCCCCCGGGTCGAAAGGGTAGTGGGTGCTATGCACAGACTGCTGCCCAACCTTGGGGGACCGTCGGAGGAGGTGCGCCGCCTCTACGGGGGGGTCGTGCGATCGGTGGCCCTCTATGGGGCGCCCGTGTGGTCACACCGACTGTCGGGCGTCCGGCGCAGCAGGATGAAGATCCAGAGCCTGCAGCGCAAGATGGCCATCCGCATCGCACGAGGATACCGTACCATATCCTTTGAGGCGGCAACACTCTTGGCGCGCTTTCCACCGATCGACAACCTGGTGGACATGGACGCGAGGGTCTACGACCAGACTCGTGGCGTCCGCCAAAGTGGCGAGGGCGTGCCTGCGCTCGAAGAAGTGAGACGGCGGGAACGACGGCGCGCTCTGGAGGAGTGGCGCGCGAGGCTCAGTCAAGAGCACATCGCGCGCAAGCGCGTCGTCCAAGCTATCCTGCCGTCCTTCGAAGCCTGGCACCAGCGGAGGAGAGGGCGAGTCACCTATAGACTTACTCAGATAATCACCGGTCACGGTTGCTTCGGTGATTATCTGAGGAAGATCGGACGCGAGGCGACGACGACCTGTCACCACTGCGGTGGGGACCAGGATTCCGCCCAGCACACGCTCGAAGAGTGCCCAGCGTGGGCCTCCGAGCGGCGGATCCTGGTCGACCGGATCGGACCGGACCTCTCCTTGCCGGCAATAGTAGCGGCTATGCTGGCAGGGGAATCGGCGTGGGGGGCCGTATCCTCCTTCTGCGAGACTGTGATGTCCCAGAAGGAGGAGGCCGAGCGGGATCGGGAGAGGGCCGATCCTGCTCGACGAAGGCGACGGCGCCGGGGCGGAGGCACAGCCCGCCCAGGCCCCCCAGCCCAATAGCCCGGGGCTTAAGAATACGGGCTAACTTGCGTCCCCCGCCGTAATATCTGGTGGGGGACCTCCCCCTGCAACCACATCAGCAGGGGGGGCCTTCGGGGTCGCGGACGCAAGGGGCGGGGGCCTCGAGCGCTCTTCACGAGCGACCCCGAGGAGGACGGCGGCGTGGTGTGGCCCACGTCGCCGTGAGCACCGCGTTGGTGCGGGGGGGAGCGTAACATTAAGTCTCCCCTCGAAGGCGGGCTCTTCAGAGCGTGGCACAAGAGGGGCACCGGTGCGTTCTATACGGAGATCCCGGAGCCCCTCCAAAGTGCTGATGTCGGCCACCCTGGGGTTTTTAGTCGGTAGGAATCCGACACGCCCCGCGAGCGTCCCCCGAGGCTCGCGGAAGTCCTATGCAGGATTTTCCCCAGGTAAAAAAAAAAAAAGGTTAGCCAGATAATTACCTTCTCCACAAATTGTGGATTGTCAATGTAGGAGTAGATGTATATCAATAGTACGTGTGAGAAGATAACACACTGCATACCAAGAACTCTGAAAAAAAATGTTATGATGAGATAAGTCGATTGTACCCCCACGAAATTGTTTTGTTATTGATCCCACTCCTGGGCAAAGGCTTTCTTTCACAAATTGAGGTAAAAAATATCAAACCCCACCATGAGGACCTAGTGCAGTGCGGGGGAGGCGGGTTTGCAGCCCTCTACGGTTGGAACTTATCAATACGCCCACAAGGCTACCATTATATCGCTTATATTTTCCTGCTTTATTAAGTGGTAACCTGTAACAACGGCTTAACGTGCCTTTCGAACCGAATCGCAGATACGTAATGGCTCACATTTTCGCCGCATATCCTTAGTGATCGCAATAACACAGACCTTCAAAAGTTCATAAAGATCATAATTGATCAATACTGAGATTGCACATGTTTATCATTTTGTGTGAAAAAAATATATTGCCCTTAACTGATTTCTTTTTAAAGAAAAAGTAGCTCCGAACTAAGATTTATTCCTGTGTCGTGGGTGCGTTTACAAACATGAAAATTCACATACACAAACACCCAGACCGGAAAAAATAATTGTGGGTCACACAAAAATTTGTCTCTTGCGAGAATTAAACTCTTAACCACTGCGCCAAATCGTCCGTCTATAATGTAAGGAAGAAGAAATCTGTACTGTGATTACAGATTGTCTATCTATCTATACCATCACGCCAGTTCCCTTGCGGGGTAGGCTGAGATTACAGAGTTCCAACAGGTTATTTCTACCTACTTCTATACCTCTCTGGCTCCCTCCACTCTCATAGTTCGTCTCATACACGCTCATCGGTTACAATGCGTATATGGGAGGTACGAGGTTATATGTAAAAAATATACTAAAAGAGTAAATAAATCTCATGGTAGATGTAAATCCTATGTCTTGATTAATCGTATAAATGTATTTACCTGATCCCTTCAAGGCAAGCTACATCCCTCATCCTGTCGTTTGAGCGCGGCTGGCTCCGGTCGTACGTGAGGATAGCCCAGTTACGCTTCAGCGAGAACGCTAGCAGGAACTTGTTGCCTAAACAAATATAGTTATAGATATTGCTCTGGGATGGCCTAGATTATTGCTTTCTCCCCGACACGCGGGCTAAGAAATGCCCGATGTCTTACTTATGAAAAACCCGGAACCTCTCCGAGCTTCCGAATCCGGCTGCTCAGAGGTTTTTAGTCGGAAGATAACTATCTTATTAAATGTAAGCCTATAATGTTCCCGGAGTTCCTCTAGCAAGCCGGAACTAGATACCGTGTTTTTAGTGGGGTAAGAGTTCCACATATCTTAATCTTCACCTCAGAGTATAACAATCTTTTAAAAATCACCACTTTCTCACAAATATAGATTTTTTTAAAAAGTGATCTTAAATTAGTCTTACACTCAGCCATTGCACATCTGTCGCCCAGGAAGTGCACGCCGGTAGCGAGGCAGGCCAGCGCCACCAGTACGGTACAGAGGACTGCCAAAGCACGGGCGGGGCCTAATGGTACGGGTGGTGCATCCACTGACATACACCACTCCACTGTAAGCACTTCAGCCTGGAAATTGCATGAATTATAAGGTACATAATAAGTATTATGTCCATCAAATAGTCCACATGTAGAGAGACGGATGCGCAAAACCTGAAATAAGTGGCATTTAAGTCAGCAACGTAAATCGATGCTGACTTCAGTTTTTCAAATCGATACTACTCTTTATTTTACAAACATTGCTAAACAGTGTCTAAATTATTAACAACATCTTCAAATATATTTAGACAAATACAAACAGTGGATCTAATACAAAACAAATGCAAGTGATTTAATAAACTTAGAATGATGGTGACAGTACCCGTCAATACGATCAATTATTACTATGACTCACTTGGCCAGAAATAAAAAAGTAGATCATATAAAATGCTTTAATGTCTCAAATGTATAAAATTGTAATTTTTTTCATGGGTGAGGATATATTTATGCATGGCACATCGGTCGTAGAAGCGACGGCCGTTGGGACTTAATATTTCTCGAGTAACGACCCTGTACCGGGAGAAGTGGAGTAGCCAGGCTCCACACGAGAAGGGCATAAATCTGGCGAAGGTCGCGGATAAAAGCGTTGGGAGGGGCAGTCTCGCAATGCACGTTTTCTGGCTGATGATAACAGGTTATTATACGAAACTCATGACTAAATGTTCTCACCTCCAGCGCATACTTGACTAAGCTCTCGTTAACGCAGTGTTGCGCCGCCGCATTCCAGCTATCGGAAGTGTGGTTGTGACTCCCACACTTGGTGACACACACTCCTCGGTGGATCTGCGTCCTGTTGTAGTGTTTCAGTGTCTGCTTTGAGTATTCCTAGAAAGGAATTCAACAAAAATGCATAATACAATGTAGGCAAGACGTAAAGCAAAAGCTGAAAGTACTTTGTTCGGAATTGGCAACTGAGTTGATTCAAACAATCTGTACTTAATATATCCCTTTTTTAGGATTCCGAAGCTCAATCAGCAGAAACGGAACCCTTATGTTATCACTTTTTGGCCCATCTGTCTGTCTGTCCGACGCTTAAGACCGTTTTTACTTAGGAACAGGCAAAGTATTAAAATGATTTTTATTTCAAATACTAAGATCTGTGGTCCCTTGACGGTGTAAGAAAAAAAAGCTCCTAAGGCTACTAATTTAATGAAATAAAAAAAATACGGCCATTTATACACAATTTTCAAAAACCATAAGTCATCGATATGTATATCTATATCGTCACGCCAGATCCCTTGCGGGGTAGGCAAAGAGTACAGAGGTCGAACAGGTTCTTTCCTTACATACCTCTTTGGCTTCCTCCACTCTCATGGCTTGTTTCGTACACGCTCGCCGGTTATGGAGACTCTTGACTTGACCTTCAGATAAGGCTCGGTCTATTTGGTCATGATAAGATAGTCTAGGTCTTCCCGGTACCTACCTCCTTTCACTTTCGCATTGTATATCTGTTTTTTCATTCTTTCTTCTGACATTCTTTCTATATGCCCGAACCAACGGAGCATACCCTTTCTCATCTTTACACCGAAACTATCTTTCATACCTACTCGCTTTCTTACTACGCTGTTGCGAATACGGTCGGTCAGCTTCACTCCGCACATCTCGCATTTCCATCGCATTTATCCTACTTTGCCTTGTGCCGGCTCCCAAGTAGCTTTCCCATCGCACCATTCACTCTGTTCCCTACACTCACTCTCCTCTCTATGTCAGCGGTGTATTTCCCATCCTTATCCCATCCCACTTGCTCCAGCATATCAATACCAACTACAATCCCTGCATTCGTTCTGGTTTCTTCCCGTTCAAAAACCATATTCTTGGTTTTCTTTACATTCAAATGTAAGCCATTTTTCATGCAATCGTCTTTCATAACTGCGAATAGTGTTTGCAGATGAGTGGCTGTTGGCGCTATTTAAACCGCGTCATCTGCATATAGTAGATGATTTACTACTAGACCACCCATTTGTATGCCTTCATTCATCGCTTTCAGTCTTTGAAGACTTTTATCCAAATATATTATAATCAGTCTAGCGGACAACACGCAACATGTGATTAAAGTTATTTAGTCAACACACTTATTTAAAACATCTCAAGGACAACTTCGCAAATATAAATAATTTTAAAGGATCACCTCTGAAGTGGAAAAATACTTGCTAAACTCTATTTAGCCTACAAACAACATTACAAATCATAACGAAACTTGTCCCACGTATTGCGTCACAGCCCCACGCGTAGATCGAGATGGGTGAGCTTGTTTCGACAGCGGTGCAACGGTGGTCATGAACTCGACGGTGACCGGTGTGTGGTCACCGGTGAAGATGGAGTATTGAATAAAAATACCTTGTAGTATAAATATATCTGTATGGAACTCTGGACTCTCTGCCTACGCCACAACGGATTTATTTCTGTACCAAAACGGAGTGTACCATTTAAGTTAGTGAAATAAATAAAAAATTGCACGGGTAACAAAAGGAATATAAATATAGAAAGCTTCAGTCCCTAGCAATATCTCAGACATTCTGATAAGGCCGCCCTTTGAAACACTACATCTCAGTTATTTATTTTGTTTCTTTTTATTTTCTTTTCAGATCTCTGGTGGAACAATGAATCTATCTATCTATAAAATATTAATCCATGCATGCTCACAATTGCCGTCAATCGTTCAGTGCGGCGAGGGTGCGCCGGATTGGCGATCTAGGACGTACTAGTCAGGCGTGACGCAGAACATTATGAAATGCGGACAAACACGCCTATTCCCTAGCGGGGTGGCAGAAGTGTTAATACACCTCTAATAAATATTTTACTTTTTCATTTGTACACCTGTACGTATAGTATGTCTACGCAGTATTGAAGAATTGTGTGATAATTTTCTTACATGTGTGGCGACAAATTCAGTTGCTATAACACTTCTAATGTCTAATTTTTATGATTTCCATGTGATCACCAGGGTATTGTATTTTTTTTTTTAAATAATAAATATTGCGAGCACAATTGCAGACTCCGGACTCATACTGGGATTTTTTTGTTAGAAAAACTTTATTCGTCCGACCTAGGATTTGAACCCAGGACCTCGTGATCACTAAGCGATGCGCTTTGCCACTACACCAACGTTTAATTTTGATAATAACTATATTTAGTTATTTTTTTATTTACGACATTGTGTTCAGTCAGTATAGCAGTGCAACCGCTTCTGTAACTTCTGCGAGGTTACAAATCAACATTCTGTCTGAATTATCTTTATACTACTTTCTGCCCACGACTTCGTCCGCGTCGACTTTAGATAGTAACCTTACAAATTTCAGGGATAAAAAGTATCCTATGTCTTAATCTAGGTAATAAACTACCTGTGGCAAATTTCGTCCAAATCCGTTCAGCCGTTTTTGCGTGATTGAGTAACAAACATCCAAACATACAAATTTTCACATTTATAATATAAGTAGATATCTTTATATTCAAGCTGTAACATAATAAACGCAAGACCTCAGACACCCCGATTAGAGAATTGCTTCTTAAATTCAAAATGAAAACCAAATTTCCAAATTAAAAGGTTTTCACCCTTTTTTAAGGACTTTTATACGCCAATTAAATATGAAACTTGTAGGAATATGCATGCGTTTTGAGAAATACGTTTTAGGAATGCATTTGAAATCTCCTTATTGCTATGAATCAAGAATAAATTTAGTTTTTTATAGCGCACTGAAGGAATAAATATATTTTTGCAAATTTAAAATAAAATGTAAGATGAAGTATCTTATATTCTGTTCTTCACAACCCTAACTCGCCTGTATATCTTCGCCGACGTTTCGAGTTTCTTATTCCCAGAGATAAAACTTGTCGTACGGCTAGCTCTCTCCTTCTCCGAAGTCCTTTTCATACTTCTAGTCTTTACGATGTTTCCTTTACTGTACATGCGGTGAAAACTTGGAATTCTCTTCCGCATTCCCTACGTGATAGCTGTTCTTTAGACGTATTTAGAAGAAGAGTTAAAAAGCATTTCCTCCCTGTATGATATATATTATTGTATATTTATAATACATATAAATGTATAAGTATGTATATTTTTATTGATATAATTACTTTGTATTATTATGTTGTATTAATATAATGTACCTATGTATGTAGTGTTTTCTTTATTACTTTATAAATCTAAGATTGTTGTACAATTGCCCTCACTTCCATATCACTGTTCTGTCTACACTCAAAGGTTAACTAGTAGATAACTCAATCTGAGTTAAGTTCGCCTTTGTACATCATTTGTATGAATATGCTTACAAATTTGTTATCGTTGGAAACAATTCAGTTACCGATTTAGAACAAACTACTTTCAGGTCTTGTGTTTATTATGTTACACCCTGTATACAACTGCGGTGTGAGTATGTTCGTAATTCTCCTCTTCCTATAAGGCTTAACTAATTTTGATGATATGTTTTGTACTTATGGGGTCACCGGTAGATAGCGCTGTTGCCCGACTGCAAAGCAGCGGAAAACTGATAGTGACTCAATACATATTAAATGAGGCAGATGTCAAGACTTGCATTGTAAGTTATCATGTTAAGTACACATAACATGTGAGTAAGTTGCATCAATCTAGGAAATGCGCAGGCGCCGCGCTTGGCATGAGCTGCGTATTTATTGCGTGCAGTAGAGCATACGTAACTTTACCAATTACGTGATAGTAACTATGTACCCATCAATATGAACAATTTGCTGTAGGGACACTTGAAGGAAATAATTTCGAATCTGCTATTTTACAAATTTGATCATTTGCGCATCAGTGATAGTGGTTTGTGAATCTGATATTTTAAGAGGCTGGTTATTTACGCATCTATTGTTTTCCATATCTGATATTTTGCGGGAGACGTGATTTTTTTTTTAAAAACGTAGTCTGACACTAGCAATTTTTACTGTCTCGTGGGTGCGTTTCATCATCATCATCACATCAGCCCGTGTTTGTTCACTGCTGGACGTAGGCCCCTCGATAGTAGGCCAGATCGATCTTCAGCTCTTCTCCTCCAATCCCTGTCGACACGCGGTCTCCACTCAAAAACCAGTTCGCCCCAACGGCCATCGGTTATGCGGCATATGTGATCTGCCCACTGCCACTTCAGCTTGCGTTTACAAACACAAAATTCACATACACCAACACCCAGACCGAAACAAATATTTGTGCGGTCCAAAACAAATACAGTCAATGGAGCGGTCACTGGACCAAGTTGTCCGTCATTTGCGCATCTGGTGTTTTGCTTAGCTGGTATTTTGAAAAATTGTTTGATGGAATATGTATCAAGAACAATATCTATACTAATATTATGAAGAGGAAAGATTTGTATTTTTGTATGTATGTAACGAATAAACTCAAAAACTACTGGATCGATTTCAAAAATTCTTTCACCACTAGAATGCTACATTATCCCGAAATAACATAGGCTATGTTTATAAAATAAATATCCACCCGTACGAAGCCGGGACGGGCCGCAAGTTATAAAATCGCTTACATTTTTTTTAAACCGGTGACATGGTTACAGTTAATCCTATTAATAAGTACTATTTATCTTGTATTTCAGGTTTTGAGTCTCTTACACCGTGTATAATAATAATAATAAACTAAGTTAATGGCTATGCGCATATTTAGTTCAATTTTTAATGAGGGCTGGTCACCGAATGTCTGACCCCTATCTCAACTAGCGGAAAGAGACGATGAAGCCGAAGATTTAGCGCGCTTACTCAGTAATAGCTTATTTTTTCTGAGATAGGTTGAGGAGGTGTAGTTAGAGTGATTTCAATTCAGTATGATCAGGCTAGACCGCCTCGTCGCCAGGCAACTCCAAGCAACATGCGTTAACATAACTGCGTCACTTGGCGGCATGACTGTTAGGAGGATGATGACCAGGCATGGCCATAGCCTACCACCGGTGAAGTTCAAACCCAAATAATTTATTGTGTATAAACTTTCCGGAGACACTTTTGTTAATTTTGCACACCGTCACACCTATAAACCCCAAGCGAGAAATTGGTTTGATTTTACATTAGTTTTTAATCTAAACCATCTATAAAACTTAGAATTGAGCTTATAAATAGCGAAACTCGCTATTAAATACACGCCTACGCTAGTTAAAACCAGTTCCAAATCTAATAAAATTTAATTTATCCACAAAACAATCGTTGCGTAAACACAAATTGCGTTAAGCTTTTTTATTATTTCACTAAGATGTTATGCAATCACACGTTCAATGTCAAACAATTATTTGTCTCTATATTCTAGGTTGGGTACAGTTAGTTGGAATAAAGAGTGTGTAATAAGGTTGTGTATTTAAATTATAAAATCAATGTCCTTCTGACGGACGGCTTGATCCAGTGGTAAAGAGCTTAAGTCGTTCGAGTAGTTGCTGGTTCGATCCCCGCACGGAACAAATTTTTGTGTGACCCACAAATATTTGCTTCGGTTTGGATGTGTGCCATGTGAATTTGATGTTTATAAACGCACGCCATGACCCAGAAATAACTCCTAGTGTGGGTCTAAGTTTATCAAAATAAAAAAAAAACAATATAAGTCGACCACGGTTTGATCTAATGACTAGTTTCATATTCATTTGATATCCCACTCGATACGATAGCAAAAAGAGAATTTCAGAGACTCACTATTTTGAATATAACACCCATTATATTGATTTTGTTCTTACAAAATGTAGCGTATGTCATCTGAACCATAACAACAAATCGATTGACACCTCATTCATCAAAATGGGACGAGTAGTCGACGCCCTACGATGGAACATACGTAAATACAAACGTACATAAATACACTGCTAAGAATATAACCCTCCCTTTTGGCATTACTGTAGTCGGATAAAAACCAATGGGTATGTATAATCGAAGCTGATTGTCTCTTACCTAAATTACTTTAAGAGTTGAACTTATGTTAAAAAAAAAAGAATAACGTCACGCTTATATTCCCCAGAGGGGGTGGCAGAGGTGTACTGAGTACACCCACGTTTCGCCGACGATGCTAGGTCCCATGTAATAGGGGGCGAGCCTATTGCCATATACCGGGCACAATTCCAGACTCCGGACTCGTACTGGGAATTTTTCGTTAGAAAAACTACATTTGTCCGACCTAGGATTTGAACCCAGGACCTCGTGATCACAAAGCGATGCGCTTTGCCACCAGACCAACGAGGCAGTCATAGTAATTTAAACGTACTACTGTCGTAATGTCTGTTGATAGGCCAAGGTATTTTGATTTTCAGTTATTCATTTAATCGTAAGTCATCAATCAATGTTACGGACAAGATATGAACAAGGTTATTTCACTAGCATCAGCTATCAAAGCAGATATTTCAATTGTTCCAGTTCTGTCCACTAGTATAGCTAATTAGTACGATGTCGAGGGTAATTCAAGAGTCTCTGTAACCGGCTACTAAGAACTCTTCATTAGGCAAACCCTAACAACACAACGTTCTACTTTAATTCGGACCCAGGCACTCGCCAGGAGCACCATATATTATTAGACCAACAAGACTCAAACTCAAATAATTTATTTTATGTAAACTCTGCAGGGGTACTTACAAATGTCAATTTACATTTTTTTTATCTAATTATAACTACTAATCAACAACACACGTACAAAGTCTAATTTACACACGAATATCAGGGCAGTCCACATCACCATTAGCTATCTTGAACAAAAGCACCAAATCAGCAATTTTTCTTCGTTCATAGAGAGGAAGAAAGTGGAATTTTTGACATCTGGCGGTATAGTTGGGTAAGTACGTTTTAGCGCGAAATTGTATATAACGAAGAAACTTTCTTTGGATATTTTCTAGCCGCGTGATATGCACATTATAACAAGGATTCCACTCTTGCACTGCATATTCCAGGTGACTAAACACGTAGGTGCAATATAGAATCTTTATTGTTTTTATATTAAAGACTTCAGATGACATTCTCATAACAAAACCAAGTGCCTTAGAAGCTTTTGTAGCTATATCACTAATATGCTCGTCAAACAAGAGTTTGTAATCAAAGTTAACACCAAGAGCCTTAATTCTATTTGTTCTTTTAAGAGGAGTGTCTTCTAAAGTGTAATTATATAGAAGAGGAGTTGCTTTGCGTGTAAACGAGCATATGTAACATTTGGACACGTTTATTTCAAGCTTGCTGCGTTTACAGTAGGCTTGGAATCTGTCTAGGTCAGCTTGTAATGAAATTGGGTCGTTTACATTTTTAATGGGGTGAAGGATTCTCATGTCGTCAGCATACAAAAGGACTTTTTGAGTTTTCAAAACATTGAGAAATGTTATTAATAAAGATTAGAAACATTAAAGGTTCTTATAAAGATCCCTGGGCAACCATCTGTACAAATTGGCCCTAATACTCACGAGCTGGCAGTTTGTTCAAGATAATCACATGGTCTATTCGGTCAAAACATTTGCTGTAGTCTATATTACGCCAACCTGAGACGGTTCAAACATGAAATGAGAAATATAGTCACTACACAGCAAAAGATTGGTTGTGGTGGACCTACCTCTTATGAAACCGTGTTGGTTCTGGTCGAGACTATGTTTTAGAGCCGAGTACACTTGTGCATACACGATCTTTTCGAGCACCTTAGCAAATAGGCATAGTTTGGAAATGGGCCTATAGTTAACAATCATGTTCTTAGAACCTTTCTTATGTATGGGTGTGATAAATGCGGTCTTCCATATGTCCGGCACTACGCCTTCGGTGACAGAACGGCGAAACAGAATAGAGAGGGCAAAAGTCAGACTTTGGGCACATTTCACTATGAGGATAGCTGGGATATTGTCTGGACCGACCGATTTATTAAGATCTAGAGACTTTAGATGAGTAAACTTTCTCTTATTTTCCATCATACTGAATAGGTACAATGTTTAGGTTACAATTAATAGTTTACGATTTAGCTTCATTGTGATGCCGTACGACCGACATATGAGACTAATGATGTTATCTCTAAAAAGTACGTGCCTGAAGAATTCAGGATGGACCAGTTCCCACAAGCATCATCCCTATGGTAGTATTCTAGGATGATATACCTAGTGTGAATGAACAACAAGGCGGTCTACATCTTCATTATAATGGATTAAAATGGTCCATTCATAGATTGGTAACTGTGTAGGTAGGTGCAAGGACGAGTCGGTCGTTGGCTCTTGAAGAATGGCATCACAAGTCTCTAATAAACAGTTATAAGTTACTAGCTTCAGCCCGCTATTACGCCCGCAATAACTTTAGACAAGAGCCTAACATTTTCCGGGATAAAAAGTATCTTATGTGTTAATCCAGTTAATAATCTATCTGTGTGCCAAATTTCGTTCAAATCCATTCTGCCGTTTTGTGTGAGTAACAAACAATTAAACATACAAACTTTCACATTTATAATATCAGTAGGATTATAACTCTGTTGTCTTTGAAATGTTCAATTGAGAGATTGCTAAAAGCTAATGCCTTTTAAGAGAAGTCTTCTATAGTCTCTCAATTTAATATTTAACTAAATGTAAGCAAATCAAAAACATTTTTTTACTGTTTTTGTACTGTTGTCACTTCGTCTATTTATTTTAAAGAATCGATGTGTTCTATTCTATTATGAAAAAATATAAGCATTTACATTCATTTTTTTATTTTATTAATTTTATTAAGACACCAACAGAGTATATTTTAATACAATGAATATTAAAAACTAGAATTCAGTCATAAAAACATTCCGATGTGTACACCAATAACAGGTGTATACATCATTTACCATTTTACAAAGCATGAAATCTAAATGGAGAAGAGAATAGAAATGCTATTATGAATTACATTAAATTATTAAATAAAATTTTGATAATATTGAATAAGTAAATAACATTTTGTAACTATGTTAGCTTTTATTATTTACCTTTAGTTAAATCCCTAAACCGACAGACTATAATTTACAATAAGAACACCCTCACGGTGCTTACGCCACTTGCGCCAGCCGTCTCCTCAGGATTGCTCTTTTTTGGGTTGCTCTATAAAATGTACGCTAGTGAGCTCAACCTCCCAGACTTCTGCGATCCTCAAAAGCCGAATAGTATACTCCCAAGCTACTACCAGGTCAATAAATTAAGTTTTTACCTGCAGAAGCATCAGGGCGGGCGATGGTGTTCGAGACAGGAGGGCGGCGTCCACCATGCAATACACATCTCCTGGCCGCTGGCACTGTGCCCAGTCATCCAGCCCGTACAGTGGGGGGAGGGATCTGAACTGGGTGTCTGCCAGAAAAATTAGTATAGTAGAAGTAATATAATGGTAATATGCTTGATTGTCTAGAACTGCCTCGTTCTAGTGGCGAATAATGCGCGTTGTGATAACGGACGATTTAGCGCAGTGGTTAAGAGCTTAAGCCGCTCCGCCCACTGTGTCTTATAGTCGCGGGTTCGATTCCCACAAGGAACAAATCTTTGTGTGATCCACATATATTTGTTCCGGTCGGGGTATTTGTGTATGTGAATTTTCATGTTTGTAACCGCACCCACGATACAGAAATAAATCCTAGTGAGGGGCTAAGTTTACAAAAAAAAAAAAAAATGTTCGAGCTTCAAATTTTAAAATGTGATTATCCGATAGAATAATGTCCAGTATTGTGCCCGATATAATGGCCATAAACTCACCCCCTACTACATGGAACCTAATGTGGATAGCAAAATGTGGATGTACATTGTGCTCAGTAGATTCACCTCTGCCACCCGAGATTTTATATATTTTTACAAGTTTTCATGTTCTTCTTTCTGTCTTTCCGGCTCATATCTTGTGATCCATTTTTCAAGCACTTGCGGTTATCCGATTTAAATTTTTGTGTAAAGTCGGTCAATGCAATAATATGGTACCATAGAGCTGGTCTGATGATGAAGTCGAAATGTGCTCATAGGAACGTGTAAACTAAACAATTTATCCTCCTCGTGTGTAGGCTTGTTAGATTGGTATTGACAAGTACTATACAACCAGATACTGTTCAGGGTCTGATGTTGAAGCCAAAAGGTGGCCAATGGAACGTCCCAACTACTCAATATAACCCCACCGTGTTTGGGCTCGTTGGATTAGCCATCACGAGAACTTTAGACCCGGATGGTGTCCAAGATTTTAAGAAGGAAGCCATAGGAATTCCTTTACCAAGGAAGATATCTTCGTCGTGTTTTTGCTATAATTTCTTGTTTTAAAAAAGGTCTTTTAAATTAAAATATAAGGAAAAGTCACGTAGTCAGCACAAGGCGCTACCGATAAGGTACAGAAGGAGATAAGTAACATTTAGAAACAAAACGCTTGCAACTTGGCAAGTCCCTTTGAACAATGTTGTTATAATAGATGCTGGCCATGCTGAGGTTTTAAAAATTCACACCATGACGCCTACATATTCTCAACTTGTGAAGCAGAGCCACATTAGGCCAGCCAATGGAACATCCACTATTAGTATATTTCCTATGGAAATAGGGGTCTGTTGTTATTATACAGTTCTAGACTCTGGACCGCTAATGCTGATTTTGTCTATAGAGTACTTCCGATATGACCTTTATCCGACCTGGGCTTCGAACCCATCACCTCGTGATTGCTACACGCCACTAGACCGACGAGGCAGTCTTTTGTTTAATATTTATGTTTGTAATGTATATCTAGTGATGATCTAATCGTACCCTCACGCCTAGATCCCACAGGCGTAGGCAAATTGCAGCCTACCACATGCCAAGAGGCACGCTTCTTCTCTATTGTTATTTCTAACCACAAATAAATAAAATAAAAAATAAACACCGACGGCTACAGCTCGCCGCGTACTATAATTCTGACACACATCTCTATAGGTATTTAACATTTAATAAGATTACTTTTAAGATCAAGACCAACCTACCGTTTATCTCGACAATAGACCCCCATCCAAAATCCAGCACCGAACACACGAGCACAATTACACACCACCACATTTTCACACCGACTAAGCAGTTTCACACACGAGTCCGACCGGCGTTGTGAAACACCAGGGAGGTCGCCCTTCTCCGAGTTACGACAGTCTCAGCTTCGGAGGATTTCGGACCCGGCTAGTCAAGTGTGAATTGCTAAATAATGCGCAAGACATGGCTCAATTCGCGACTGGTTCTGTACGAAATTGTTTTGATATTTCGTTCAAGATAAATCCGATGCATTCATCGGATTTATCTTGCTATTTTCCATTCAAATGCTTCTTGAAAAATTTTGAGGTTTTTTTTAAACAGCCCCACACTAGAATTTATTCCTGTGTCGTGGTTGCGTTTACAAACATGAAATAACACATACACAAATACTCGGACCGGAACAAATAATTGTGGATCATACAAATATTTGTCCCGTGCGGGAATCGAACCCGCGAGTTTTAGAGACAGTGGGCGGAACGGCTTAAGCTCTTAACCACAGTGCTAAATCGTCCGTGTAATCTAAATGTTGAAGAAACTATTTTTATCGTATTTATACGACAGTTTTCAAATGGTTTTGATGAAAATACTGTACTACCTACCTACTTAGGTACTGTCTCAGAAGAAGCAAAAGGAATGGCGGAATTTCAATTTAAAAAACGGTTTTTTTCTAGATCTAGTATGAAGCATGGTTTTATAAAAACGTAAGGCTTTTATAGTCCTATACCTTGACCCTGACTGATGAATGTAAGATTAAGTAAGGTGGGTGTCCAGCCATACTTTTTCTATAGACTAATTACATGTTGCACTTTCGCTCGAATAGTGTCATAACTTAAGCAAAGCAACTATAGAAAAAGGGGGTGTAATTCATCTCGTTTTAGTATTCGGGTCGTAACTCGAAAACTAACAAATTTCATGAAATACTTATAAGATTCCTATGGTTGAGGTTTTATTATATATTCTTTAAATTGGTATTTTGAGTTACTTTAAAAGGAAAAAAACTAAACATCACATCAAAATTATAACTTTTAATAATTCCTTTCAAATTTCAAATACATGGATGGATTTAAATCGATTTCAAATACATACTCTATTTACACGAATAACCTATTTTTGATAATGTCAAATTAAAATATCGTTGATTACCTCATACAACACTGCGTTTTGGTAATTGTAAGACCCTAATGTAAGGCGCAGTGCTTACTTAACGACAGATGCAAACGAATCGCCAAAACTCACGCACATCGGTGTATCAACCTTATTGGCAATCTGGACTGTTTGTCAAGAATGAACTTGAGTAACTAATTTCGCATTTGTTGTCTAGTGAACGCACAACTATATGTCCACGCAATAAATATTGTGATGAATAACTAATTAAAGTAAATCAGTAAAATACATCAAAAACTTGGTAAACGATTATGAAAACTTTTTTTTTCTATTCAAATTTCTATCTCCATAAATGCGTAAAGAGAAGAAGACTGACAAATAGTGTTGTAAAAACGCTCGAGTCGGCGCTTAAAACGCTCGCGTCTTCTACGTGTTTCAACGCTCGTGAGCGACGACTCAGCGCTAAACGCTCGACTTCAGCGCTCATTTTTACAACCCTATTGACAACCTTCTGGTGCATCGTATGGACCCAAATTTCAAGTAGAAAATAATAATTCAACATATCCATGTTAACTCACTGCTTATCTGAACTAAATCTGAATAGATCATCGAGCGAGAGGTGGACCCAATGCAGATTGTTGGATGCAGGCCGGTTTGTGACCACCTGCTGTAGGAACTTATTAAGCTGTCTATAAGGTTTCTAACTTGGCTTAACGACTACCACATCCAGTGGTAACTGGGGCTAACGACTTAACGTACCGTAACGGGCTTACGAAGCACGAAGATATATGTCATCAATGGACGCCCATCTCAGGTCAACGGTCACCCTGTCGAGCCGAATGCTTCTTAAACTTAAACATTGCGTTCACACAACTGACTGAGACTATCCGGCATAGAAGCAAATTCACCGACATAGCTCTGAAAATCAGCAAGCTAAAGTGGCAATGGGCTGGTCACATTTGCCGCAGAGCAGACAACCGTTGTGGCAGACGGGTTTTGGAGTGGAGACCACGAACTGGCAAACGCAGTGGAGCGTGGTGGAGTGACGAGATACGTCGGAGAGCCGGCAGGAACTGGATGCATAAAGCCGAGGATCAGGTTCTGTGGCACACATTGGAAGAGGCCTATGTCCAGCAGTGGACTAATTTGGGCTGATGATGATGAAGATAACATTCCAAGTTACCAGAGGTCGTAATCAAATTGCAAACATTTTGTATCTATTTTCTTTCCGCAATCGACAGCGCCTTGTTCTGACCACGTGACTTGTCGTTGTGAAATTCCCGTACATTTGCTATTTTAGTAATAACGACATTAAAAAGTCAACTTTGCTACAGGAACACTACGTACCTTTATGGTGGTCTGACCAAATCTTACATATCCAAATTTTAGTACTAGTAAATCCAATGATGCGCTTAGCATAGCATATCGAAATTCGTAAGTTATTTATACTAATATTTTAAAGATGTTTGTAATGGATAAACTCTGAAACTACTGAACTGATTTTTATAATTATTTAATCATAAGAAAGCTACGTTATCAAGAAGTAATATAGGCTATATAATATAAACCCGGCAGGCCGCGCTTTTGTCATCCGGGTAGTGTTGTAAAAACGCTCGAATCGGCGCTTAAAACGCTCGCGTCTTCTACGTGCTTCAACACTCGTGAGCTTCGACTCAGCGCTAAACGCTCGACTTCAGCGTTCATTTTTACAACAATACATCCAGGTCGCCCGGTTGTAAACCCGCGGAGAAGTGCTAGTCCATCCTAATATTATAAATTCGAAAGTAACCCTGTCTGTCTATCTGTGTGTTACAATTTCACGCCCGAGCCACTAAACAGATTTTGAATAAATTTGGCAACGAAATAGATTGTATCCAGGTGAAGGACATAGGCTACCTTTTGTCTCAATAAAAGCTTAAGGTTCTGAAATACACGTCTTAAAATAACGCAAACGAAGTTGCAGTACAACTAGTTAGTCATAAATAAAATCGCAGTTTCCCACGGCTCGCAGCCGGACGACAACAGCGCCACCTACCGGATTCAACTAAAGCTAAGAACTCCGTAAAAAAAAAAATAAAGTACAAGCCATTTAGTAGGAGAATTACCAACATACGCATACCGGAATTCAATAATAGTGTTAATATTTTCAAAAATATTTAATTAATTAATGTAAAGGGCAAGTCAAGAGTCTCCGTAACTGGCGAGCGTGCATAAGACAAACTACGAGAGTGGAAGAAGCCACAGAGGACTGTAAAGAAGAACCCGTTGGAACTCTGTACTCTCTGCGTACCTCGCAAGCGATGTAGTGTGGTGAATTAAATAGATATATAGATAATAGCGTCGCATCAGTTTCTACATACCTAAGTATCAACGATGCAGGTTTTCAGTATACAATATTTCAAATGTTTTATTATTAGTTAATTAATGCAAATTTACGCAAAAGTAGTTTCACCACAAACGTTGATGTGTTATCTGCGCAATTACCACATATCTGGTGCGCCGGCGCCGGCATGCGCGCGCAACCTTCAACTCACAAACATCGGTTCGTTGGCGACTGCATAACCTGTCAGTTGTCTTATGCAATAATTTATCAAACATGTCTTTTACGAGGTGGATTTAAAGATCATAATGGTATATCGAGAGGTGTTAACCTCGCGGCGCGGTCAATAATTGGATGGGGCGTCTGGACCTCGAATAACAAGTCTAATTAAAAAAATGTCTTCCTACAATAGTGTTTATTTCTGTGTCGTAGGTGCGTTTACAAACGTGAAAATTCACATACACAAATACCTAGACCTAAAGAAATAATTATGAGTTACACAAAGATTTCTCCCGTGCGGGAATCGAACTCGCGACTAATCGAGCCAGTGGGCGGCTTAAGCTTTTAACCACTGCGCTAAATCGTCCGTCAAAATTTTATTCTTAATGAAAAGTCTAACAGAAGGCCGATAATGATCGCCCGCCATACTGTTTATTAATAGACCATAACAATACTTAGGGAAGGGTTCTAACGTGATCATCATTATCGTATAGCGATGTACTATCAGTAATGCGACCCACGATCAAAATGTTCTGTCAGTCGAGGAGCCATTGTTTAGTCTTCGATAGTGGAAATTGGTGAGAATGTAGCTCCTCGCGGTCCACCCCAGGCAACGCACTTGTGCGGCTAAAGTGTTCCGACCTATATGCGGCGTGTTGATTCTGCCCTAACGGATCTCTCAACGAGCTTTCAGTAACAATAAGCCACTTCATTGTCCGATTAGATCTGCTGTCATGTCATTAGTTCAGATTTTTAATATCGCTTGTACATGTTGTAGGCCATCCTCTCTTAGTGCTAGTGCAAGTTCACTGACATGTTGTTATAGTATTCTTTGATATTTCAAGCTACATTGGAATATTTCTTGTTTTACTGTCTTTATGTTGAGATCTAGATATATGTATTTATTGCTAATGCATTGTGGAATATTGAACACAGTTCTAAGTGTTTGCTCTGAAATCTCTCCAATATTTCTATGTTACTATTGCTGGCTGAACCCCACAATTGTATAACAAATGTCCAAATTGGCTTCAGAATGGCTTTATACACCATCATTTTACTGTTGTTGTTTAACTGGAAATCAAGTCCGATTACTCAGTAGAGACTGGGGAGTTTTGTGTCTAGTTGTTTTCCCTTGGTCCAAATATGCTTTTGCTTTCGGTAGTGCGATCTACATAAGGCTCATCTCAGAGCCACTAAACAAAAGGCTCTTCTCAGAGCCACCAAACAAAAGGCTCTTCTCAGAGCTAACATAAAAAGGCTCTTCTCAGAGTCACCAAACAAAAAGCTCTTCTCATTGCCACCGCACTAGGCGAATCGGGCCTTAAGCACGTATTCATAAAATGAATGTCGAAGGATCGCCACATTCTTAATGATAGTACCTGTCGAAAATGGGTGCTGATTATGATCTGGCGTGATGATATAGATAGATAGATAGATACTTAACTAAAATCCGCAGTAGATCCGCGTGGTGTACTCTTTCACCCTGATTTGTGTAGAAAGGCCCCTGTCCAGCAGTGGGACAGAATAAGCTGATTTATAACAGAGTTTAACTCGGTTGTAATGTAAGTATACATATATGCTAAGAGACAATAAAATCTTTAAAGACACACGTTATTCTTGACATACTTAGTTCTTGGGTTTACAATATGAAGTAAATATTACCTATTAGATACTATTTATAGGTTTGACACACATAAGTTATTTCTGTAAGAATAAAATTTTACTTAAAATAATACTATGCAAATAAACAACGGGCCTATTTGGTCATGGTAAGTATAACGTAGTGATTATATTCTCTTTGATGGTAAGATGAAGATGGTAAAGAAAGAACTTGTTGGAACTCTGTTCTCTGCCTATCTTGCAAAGTTTGGGGAAAAAATCATGAAATATCACAAGATTGTAGTGAGATATCATGTGTATGTATTTTTTCGTTCACAGACGATTTCTAAACCGAAAAGCGGCGCGTACTCGTGTTGTACCAAAAAAAATACGTAATTTTTTTTCTTAGTCTTAACCCATACCACGTAGCACCAGGGTGGACAAAAAGTTGATCAAAACATCACGTGATTAATGGACGACTTCTAAGCCGAGTTGGATGCGTTTATAGGCGGTTTCATAAGTTCCAACAGCATTTGGTGGCAGCTGTACAGATTGGTGGAGAAGTAGAACAGAAGTAGAAGTAGAAAAGTGGTGCTGGTGGCTATTAGCATTAATAAACTAATAATAAAACATTTGAAATATTGTACTATAAAAACCGGGCATCGTTGATACTTACGTGGAACTTGACGGTTCGGCCACGTGCTTCTACCAATCTGCACTAGGCCTGCATTCGACCAAGACTTAAAGAATTCTTTGAAGATATAACCTATTGGCACTGCTCCTCGTTTCCGGCGCCAAAGATGGACGTTCGACTGCTTCTTGATATATATTTGAAACTGATGAAAAGCAAGCGGTAAATAAAATAAAACCGACTTCAAAAAGCAAAAAATAAATATTTAAAGTCGGTACCGGTTTGTGCAGTCGGTTACTTGGCACCGACTTCAAATATTTATTTTTTTCTTTTTGAAGTAGGTTTTATTTATTTTTTTTAATTTTTATTTTTCTATTTTAACAAGTGTGTGGCAAGTGAATTATTTACTATTTTTATGCCTATATTATATTATTTTGCTGAGTTGTACAGCAGGGTACCTACAGGATTGATATAATAACCATAATAACATTCGTAACATAACCAACCATTACCACGACCAAATAAACCGAGTCTTATCTGATGGAAAAGTCAAGAGTCTCCGTAACCGGCGAACGTGTATGAGACGAACTATGAGAGTCGAGGAAGCCAGAGAGGTATGTAAGGAAAGAACCTGTTGGAACTCTGTACTCTCTGCCTACCCCGCAAGGGATCTGGCGTGAGGTTATAGATAGATAGATAGATAGAATAACATTCGTGCTATTCGCCGTTAAGGAGTCCCCTGGTGTATCTTTAAAGTCCAAAGTTCAATACCGATTTCATTGAAATGGAACCACCTCGAAACTAGACTAAACCCAACGCAAACAGAATCATCAAAATCAGTTCATAAATAAAGACCTGATAAAACAACACAGACGAATTGTCAACCTCCTCCTTTATTGAAGTCGGTTAATATTCTGATTAGTTCTATGGCAGGGTACCTATAGGATTGACGTAATACCCAAAATATCTCAATATACGCATTCGTATTGTGTCGTTAAGGAGTTCCCCGGTATATCTTCCAAGTCCAAAGTCCAATACCGATGAAATTAAAATGGGACCACCTTGGAGCTTTACTGCACCCAATGCAAATAAGAATCATCAAAATCGACTCATAATTGGCGAAATGATCGCGTAACATACATACAAAAAAAGAAAGATACAGTCGAATTGAGAACCTCCTCCTTTTTGGAAGTCGGTTAAAAACATTATTGTAACGGACGTAATGTCAGTCAACGCGTCAGCCTGCCAAGGTAAGCCAAAGCCAAAGCCAAGCCAAGCCATGCCAAGCCACGCCAAAGCGAAGCCACGCCAAAGCCAAGCCATCCCAAAGCCAAGCCACGACAGTCGATTCTCGTAACTGTCAATAGCTGCCGTCATGTTGACACACCCCTAACGCCCCGCCAAAATGCCACTGCCAAAGTAGTGGGAATGTATCTATATAAGCCTTTGCTAAGTCATTTGTGAATTATTCTAATACCAAATAAAAGGGTAGAACGAAACTCTGCTTCATTTTATTTCTATCCGTTTTATTATACTTTGTTTTTACTCAAAATGGATTCCATTGTGCTAAGCTGTATAATGTCACAATAAAATTTCAATAACTTTATTTCTTTTTGAATGTCTGAAAAAATATAGTTTTGAGAATATGGTCAAAGTTTGGAGACATAATTATTTCGCCGTATTGGCATTCCGCTATTTTGGTATTGTAGCATATATTATACGGACCCAAATACAAACCATTCTTCTAAGCGGTCGCGCTGCTCCGTAAGTCCATATAAATAACAAACACGACTACAACGCTCCACCCGATCGAGATCATCGATCGTATATTTTTAATGTAGCACCACACTAAACTGTCTTACTACGACCAAATAGACAGTCTTATCTGAAGGACAAGTCAAGAGTCTCCGTAACCGGCGAGCGCGTATGAGACGAACTTTGAGAGTAGAGGAAGCCAGAGAGGTATATAAGGAAAGAACATGTTGGAACTCTGTACTCTCTGCCTACAAGGGATCTGGCGTGATATAGATAGATAGATTAGACCACACTAGAATTATTCGTGTTGTGAGTGTGTTTACAAACAAGAAATTCACATACCCAAACACCCAGACTTTTATGGATCTCACAAAAAATTGTCCCGGGCGGGGATCGAACTCGCGACTATCGATCAGGTGAGCGGAGCTTAAGGTCTCAACCACTGGACTAAACGGTCGTCGAATAGTACTAAACATGCCAATTTCATCCTGTCGAACAGCTCCTCCTTTGGCAGTTCCTTTGAAGGAACTAATGAGATCTTAACTGCCCTTTCCTTCACAACTATAGAACAAAAAAGGCTAGTAGGTACCTGTTTATTTCGTGTTCACGACCGACTCGTTGGTTGTCAGCGAATACGGGCCGTTTGACAGCCTTGTAGAGCTACATGAGGTACAGTCGTACAGGGTCATTTGGCCCGCGGTCAAAATCGAACTTCTTGGCAGTCGCAGAGTTGCCGTTTGCTATGAAATTTACACATTCTCTTTTAATTAGTAACCGTGCGGACATAATTTCACACCAACACCCCCTGTCATTGTCATCCATGGGCCAAAAGATCCTTGTCAGACTATAGCTTTAGAATTAGAAAAACATTCAAAACAGATATAGCCTTCTCTTAGCACACAAGCAGCCAGGGTATGTATATTTGCTAATATAAAGTAAGTTTTCGATAACTGTAAGTATTCAGACAGACTGCCTCGTTGGTCTAGTGGCAAAGCGCATCGCTTTGTGGTCACAAGGTCCTGGATTCAAATCATAGGTCGGACAAGTGTAGTTTTTCTAACGAAAACTTCCCAGTACGAGTCCGGAGTCTGGAATTGTGCCCGGTATATGGCAATAGGCTCGCCCCCTATTACATGGGACCTAACATCGTCGGCGAAACGTGGATGTACTCAGTACACCTCTGCCACCCCCGCTTAGGGAATATAATATAAAGTAAGTTACGATAACTGTAAATATTCAGCAACTTTCATTGCAAACCGTATTCATGTTATATAATAAAAAAAAAACTTTCACCAACGAAATCCAGTTGAATACATATAATTAGAAAATTGAGCCTAAAATTATAAAGACACAATCGTAATTATAATAATTAATTAATTCATAAACTAACTAAATTAAGTAAACGCACGTCGTAAACGCAACTTGAAGTTACAAACTAAATAAATACAGGTGTAAACAATTGCCTGGTACTTCTACCTGTTAATAAATATATATTTATTAAATAAAACCACCTTCCATTTCATGGAGATAAGACAATTTATATTTATACATATTAATCTTTCCTTTTAACATTATTATTAATTAAATAGCAATTTTTTACACCTTATACCTAGAATTATGTACAAGTGTGCTATATAATATGAAAATATCTTTTTTTATTATAATAATTATTATATAATATAAGCGAAAAGCAAATCTGTCTAACGTATAGGACGCAAAATTAATAGTTAAAACTAATTCCCACGGGTGCGTGCGCGGGCGCACTACAAAATTGCTCATTTTATTGCTCCTGCTAGCCCTATTGTAGCTTGTGAGCTTACCATAGCAGTATTATTATAATGTTACTCAGGCATGGCATGTAATATTACATACTGTTTATGATGATTTTGCTCGCTTTTAGATTAGATACTTTCTCCTGAGAAAGAGACGTAGATACACGCAGTTTATAGCGCTGTGTCTTTCTTACGGCAAAGTAAATTTACATTAATACTGCTAATGGGTCATGTTAACTCCTCTGGTTTATATCCAGCAGAGTAAATATAAGACAGGGTATTGGAATCGATCGTCGCTCACGCCGCCTACCCGGGGATATCACCTCATTTAGAATATAAATCGTAAGTAATGCGTTGGAATAAAATTATTAACATTGACTGTAATTCTGTACACATACTACATATAGTCAACAAAGTAAGACTCCTCTACTTTATTAACCTAGTACTAGCTATGATGAAACCATTTTATAGTCATACCAGTATCATTTGGCCCACGGCCAATATCAGAACTAACGTAAAATGTCACTTCATGATAGTCGCAGAGTTGCCCGTTTGCTATGAAAAGACATTGTTCTGCGTCCATACATGATTTGCCCCAGAACCAAAAGCAATGAAAAAATACTTGTACGATTTCAAATAACCTATAAATTCTCTTAAGGCATTTATTATTAAACGGACAAGGGGAAGAATTGCAATATTGTACAAAAAGTATTAGATTGTGAGGTTATAATTCAGTAGCCATTAATACATATGAATTTGGTTATATTATGTGTTGACATTCGAAAAAATGTCGGCGTTTCGATACTTTGAAAAATTCGTTTTAAATTGCAAAATGTCCGTTAAAAACAGATATTTGCATTAGTTTAATAAAATAAATAAATAATGACGGCATGGGTCAAATGTTCGTTCTAGGGCAATTTTTGACAATGTACCTTACCTAACTTCTTTTATTAATTAGTAATCGGACCCACCTGTCGAATATACTATTTCCCTGCAAGTAGAAAAATATTACTAAATGACAACCCTAATTTCACATCAACGCCCCCTTGTTAATGTCATCCACGTGCCAAAAGATCCTTGCGATAAGAACGTAGGTTAGGACGCGTCGTCGTAGATTAATATTATCATCTCATCCGCTCGGTCAAGGGGTCAATCGTCGAATCCAGCTCAGTTGGGCGGCGTTCGGGAAGCTACGTAACATCTTCTCGTCCAAAATTCCGCAGTGTCTCAAGACAAAAGTTTTTGACCAGTGTGTGTTGCCAGTGATGACGTCACCCAAAGGGCGATGGAGAGAGCTATGCTCGGAGTTACCCTGCGGGATCGAATCAGAAACGAGGAGATCCGCAGGAGGACGAAAGTCACTTATAGTAGTTTATTTCCACAAGACAGCACTAAGTGGACTCCTGTCAAACATCGGGAACTTATGAAACGTGCGCACACACGAAGTCGCTGCAGACTCCATGGGCTAGTCTTTAGCGACTGCTACGTCGCTGCGCCACGCTAGCAGATCTTAGTACAGCAAGTGTAGATTGTAATGCATGGGCAGCAGCAGCCTCCGCAGCAACCACCACCACAGCAACCTCCACCGCAAGGTCCGCAACACATTTTGAACTATTTAGATGAAGAGTACAGTAAACCGAAAAAATCGAGGATGCGTATCTAAAGTATGCGGAAAAACCACTTGTTATATAAAGTTTTTTTTTAGAAGCTTTTGACTTTTTTACTTCCTTGTGTGTATCACTCAAAGGATTTTATTGTACTGACATAGCACTCAGAATTGCTAAACTTAAGCGGCAGTGGGCGGGGCACATCGCTCGTAGAACTGACGGGCGTTGGGCCAGAAAAGTTCTCGAAAGGCGACCACGTACCGGAAGACGTGGAGTGGGTAGGCCCCCTACAAGATGGATCGTTGACCTGGTGAAGGTCGCGGGTAGAAGTTGGATACGTACAGCACAAAGGCGGTCGTTGTGGCGGTCTTTAGGGGAGGCCTTTGTCCTGCAGTGGACGTCTTTCGGCTGAAGAAGCAGAAGAAATTCGCTCGGTTAACAAAAAATGACATGGCATTATCAACTACATCGAGAAAAATAGAGAAGATTTATTAGGGTTGATGTTGCAAAATGCTCGAATTGTAAATAAATAATTGCATCTATATATCATAAAACAATTGTATTGTACTTAAACAATGGCTGAGAAATTAATATAAGTTTGAGTAAGGAATTACAGTCAAAATTCTTTTAGGGCAATGCCATGCTTCGGAAATACGACAAAGAATTTCGTGGTACTCTCTTACTTGGTGATTGTTAAAAGGCGAAAAAGAGAAAGATTTTTTCTCCCTTCTCTTTCTTCATTTACCCCTAAATGTAGACCAAGACACACAATCACAAGTCGCCATTTTATATTCGTACAAGAATATTTTGGCCCGCGGCTAAAATCGGAACTAACGCTGCCCTCAAGTGAAATGTCTCTTCAAGACAGTCGCAGAGTTGCCGTTTGCTACAAAATATACACCACTCCTTTTTTTTAATTACTTACCGTGCGGACCCACCTGTTGAAATATCTACTTGAAATTCTAAAATCAAATCTAATTTCACACCAACGCCCCCTGTCAATGTCATCCATGGGCTAAAAGATCCTTGTCGCACTATACCGGCGACCACAAAATTCGTAACTACTTTCGTACAGAAAATCCACACACAGATCCGTTTAATAAAAGTCCGATGCATGTTACCGCACTTAAGCCTGATTTTCCAATCATCAGATAAAGCTTATCTATAAACTAAATTATAATTTGACTGAACGTAAGAAAGAAATAGAGGACCTATTATTTACACGACTATAATTTATAACATGACATAAAATTATTGAAGTGAAAACTTCTATAGGCGCGTTGGGCATTTTTTGAGATGGTAAAAAAACAAACTCGCGACAATGTTACCGTTACCGACACCTCTGTATATAAGTATGTACATATATTGTGTACGCACGTACATGGATACACATGCACGTTGGCATTTTTTGAGATAGGAAAAAACCATTGAACTCTCGACACTGTTACCGTTACCGACACCTCTGTATATAAGTATGTACATATATTGTGTACATACGTACATGGATACACATGCACGTTGGCATTTTATGAGATAGGAAAAAACCATTGAACTCGCGACACTGTTACGGTTACCGACACTTCCGTATATAAGTATGTACATATATTGTGTATGTACGTACGTACATAGATACACATGCACGTTGGCATTTTTTGAGATGGAAAAATCCCATTGAACTCGCGACACTGTTACGGTTACCGACACTTCTGTATATAAGTATGTACATATATTGTGTATGTACGTACGTACATAGATACACATGCACGTTGGCATTTTTTGAGATGGAAAAATCCCATTGAACTCGCGACACTGTTACGGGTACCGACACTTCTGTATATAAGTATGTACATATATTGTGTATGTACGTACGTACATAGATACACATGCACGTTGGCATTTTTTGAGATGGAAAAATCCCATTGAACTCGCGACACTGTTACGGTTACCGACACTTCTGTATATAAGTATGTACATATATTGTGTATGTACGTACAAAGATACACTAGCACGTTGTTCAAGTTTTTACTTCTGTTGGCACTCCCGAAATGCCACTGTTTGTTTTTTCAAATTTCATCTCTATTTATATTTACCTATATTCGCGATGTTCAAAATCAAAAAAGCGCAGTGAAATCCCCAAAAAAGTGTTATTTCATATATTCGTGTAAATATAACTCAATATATAATTTTAATATCTAATTATCATCTGATGATTTTAAAAAATAGGTCCAAGTCAACTGATTGTGTAGTTCACTTTCAACCAAAGGCTACCCTCTCATTGGTCACGTGATTTGACAGTGACAGTATTATAGAGCAGCACAAGTTGGATCGCCGTGTACATTATTACATTGTCTTTATAGTATACATCGTTTATTTTATTATGGCGTAATTGTAAAGCTAATTTAAACATAATAGTCGAGGCCACAGACTAATTAAAAAATATAGACGGAGAAATGCACTATAATTGACAAAACCGAATCAGTATAATCTCTTAGTAATAAAACAATGCAAAAACGTAGCATAAACTTTGCACTTCCAAGAGATCAATTAGAATTTTACCGCAGTATTCAAATGTAGGTAGGTAGTAGGTATGAAAGATAGTATCGGTGTAAAGATGAGAAAGGGCATGCTCCGTTGGTTCGGGCATATAGAAAGAATGCCAGAGGAAAGAATGACAAAACAGATATACAATGTGAAAGTGGAAGGATGCAGGTACCGGGGAAGACCTAGACTATCTTACCACGACCAAATAAACCGAGTCTTATCTGATGGAAAAGTCAAGAGTCTCCGTAACCGGCGAGCGTGTATGAGACGAACTATGAGAGTCGAGGAAGCCAGAGAGGTATGTAAGGAAAGAACCTGTTGGAACTCTGTACTCTCTGCCTACCCCGCAAGGGATCTGGCGTGAGGTTATAGATAGATAGATAGATAGATAGATAGATATTCAAATTATTAATTATTTACTTCAATATGTCATCGGTTACTAAGAATTTGAAAATAATTTATCTTTTAATAATATAGACATTTGTTTATTTATCAGCTTTAAGTATCTACAGTCTCCTTCTGTTAAACTGTCTTTTTTTGGAACTTTTGAGGGACAATCTTTCGTAAACAAGTCTAATTTGTACCGCCATCATCGCTTTAAAGAGAGGTTTCTCCGTACGTATACATATACTAAATATAATAATAATATTAGAAAAAACACCCCCATATATTTGATTCATCATCATCATATCAGCCTATATTTGTCCACTGCTGAACATAGGCCTCCCCAATGTAGTTATATACCCCCATATTTGATATTTTTATGTTGAATAATATGAATGCAGTGTGCTGTGCTATTCAGTACCATTCACTTCGTCTATATTATTATTTAAATCTGAAGTCAATATCTAACTGATAATACCTAGGGCCCGCGAAGCTGGGGCACAAAATAATAGAAACAGGGACACCTAACATTTTATGAACTGATGCAAACCGTCGCCTTGATGGTGAAATGATCTAAATCACATTTTTTAATAATAAAAAACGTAAGAAATTAGTGGAAAAACAGAAGAATCTGTTAAAACTCCGTACACTCTGCCTACCCCACAAGGTATTTAGGCCCTTGTTTACCATAACCAACTAAAAGCGTAACGTGGCGCATCACGATAACTTCGTGAATTGATCGTTTATCGGTACGGTCAGCAATGTAAGTGGCTTAACATTCTCAATTTTTCAAATCGCTTGCACGCTTTTGTTATGCAGCATATCAGTTATTTTTATTGATGTAAATATATTTGAACATGTTGCTAATAATTTGGTTTTGACAATGTAAACGGACTTTGTAAAATACAGAGTAATACCAATTTTAAAAACTCAGATTGTTAAGCGACTTTTGTTGCCGACTTTACTCCAGTGGCATACAGAATAAAGTCAAACGATGATTTCACGAAAATATCCCTGTTATAAGAGTCCTGGCGTGATAATATAGATAGTTCGATAATCGATCTATAGTCCGTCTTTATTTAAAAGTCAAAAATATTTTGTTTTCAAAACAGTAATATTGTGGCTTAGCTCTTTTTACCGCTAAGACGACGATATTTCAGTCGTAGAAAATACAGAGTTAACAATAAAATGTAGGCACTCGTTTAGAATAACATCACAAATTGGATACGCGTGGACTAATTATATCCAGGATTTAGAATTACGCAGTTCTCATAATTGAATGATCTAATTCTCAGTTTTTCAAATCAGTAACACTCTAATTTTACAAACGTTAATGAACTTTTTCGAAACCAAATTATTAGCAATATATTCAAAAATATTTGAATCAACAAGAATAAAGGATTTAACGCCAGCAAAAGTATGTAAGCGATTTGAGAAACTAAGAATGGTAAGTGACTTATGTTGCTGGCCTTACTATTATTTTGAGATAGTAAAAACCACGTCGACTCTATCTTATTGACGTTACTATGACACTATACGTTCTATTTCAGGGTCACTATAACGCGCTTACTTCGGAATAGCTTGGCTTTGAAACTATATAAGAATAAAATTGACATGTGGAATATTTTTTTACTGTAAATTGAACTGTATAACGATCACTAGAAAATAAATTTAAATTATTTTCATATCCCTAAATCATGACGCACTCGCCTCAGAAATGCTTGGCTCCTAGACAGTATTGTAGAAAATCAATACTTCTTGTAAATTCTAGAAAAAAAAACTATACGCAGAAAATGTGTGAAAGAAATTTTATATGTCCCGATCACTAAAAAAATTGCTTTGAAAAAGATTGGTTTCAACAAATTATTTTAGAGGAAATAAATGACAGTGCTTGAAAATGTTACCATTACATGAACAAACTAGAAAACTAAGCATTAGTAATTTCTGTAATAATTTATGATAGATAAAATAGGCACAATTATGACTTGTCTTATAAGAAATGCGGCTTCAAATTTATAAAGTAATTACACAAATCGCTTTAAGTCCTCAATAAGCCGCGCCCCTCTTCAACGTGCATTTTTCAAGCGCAGTAGATGCTTTGTTACAAAATATACTGTTTCCCACTTGTTTTACTTCAGCGCTTTTATAACTCAAGTAAAAAACCGCTCGTGAGAAATAGGGCTAAAACTCAATCACACTGATGAAGCGAAGTGCCATTCTAAAATTGTATCTTATCTTGTCAACATAAAGCACAAATTTCCATGTGTCATGTATGCGCGCATTATTGATCTCAGTAAGCATTCGCTGCGTGCATGCGTGTAAACCCGCGTTCGCGCGCATTCTTTTTCTCAATAGTAATTTATGCATTAAGTCATCGAGATAGAGGTCTTTTTAGATTGTCGTTTCGCTTCCTTTCGCTTCTGCGACAAAGAGGATTTAGCCTTACTTTGCAGGTGACGTCACTTAAGTCTTGGTATACCCCGACTAGTCGATCTAGTGAGCGGAGCGGGTTACCCTCCATCACTAGACCGAGTCATAGTCCTACAATTAATTAACGTGCACGATATTGACAATTAAGGCCCACTTTCATGAACTAGGGTTAGCATTAACTATTGATTACTCGAGGTTATAATGTTAAGTTAAAGGCCATTTAACATTATAACCTTGAGTTAGTCAAAAGGTAACTAACCCTGGTTCGTGCAAGTGGGCCTAAATTCGATTTAGACAATGAACTCAAGGTATAGCTACTGAGGCGCAAGCACGAATAATTTGACGTTCATTGACGTCATCGAGAAGGCATACTGTCTCATTTATCCGTATTTATTAAACTTGTAGTGTGAAAGTGATGGCAAATCAACTCGATAACATAAGTATATTGAAACAATTCGCTTCGTACAGTCAGCTGCACCAATAAGTACTTTGCTAAGTTCAAATGTGATTTGGGTAAATAGTAATTTTTCAAGTTTTATTTTCACAATTTAAGTTTTTCTTTAAGAATGCATAGATCCTTTATGTCCACTATTTCCCGCATAATTACCATTTCCCCTAAAATTGACACTGTATGTGTTAATATATTCGTGCAGCTGGCTAGTAGGAGCCGTAATTTTTTTTCCAAAAAACATGCCGTCTCATTCATTCTTATTTACTAAACTTGCAGGGTAAAAGAGATGGCAAGTCACCTCGAAAACATATACGTTAAGTATTCGTGCTTCGATCTCTGTAGTACAGTAAAATATGTAAACAGTAGAACATGTTAGTACTAGCGGTCCGAATAAGAATCTAGCACACAGACGCGCGCTCTACGCGGATTCTCGGGAGCATGCATATGTGTGAGTTATTCTTAACGTTTGGTCACAGCCGACGGGGCGCTCGGGAGGCGCTCGGCCGACGGTCGGCAGCGGGGCGCACACTCAAACTAGCATCCCGCTCGCACGCCGAACAGCGTCTCGCTCCCACCGTGTTTTATTTGTAATCGTGTCGAACGCGACGGCCGATGGTCGTGACGTTTGCCGTCGCGCCGGTTGCGCTGTGTCGTCTCCCATACATTTCAATACATTACAACTCCCCCAAGTGACGCTACGTCGAGCTGTGTCGGCTATGTGCGAAACTTTTATTCGGCCCACTAGTACCAAGGTGGTCTACTGTTTACATAAGTTTACTGTGTCTATAGTGAGCAACATTCGATGAATCAAGTACGTGTACGCGTGAGTGTCCGTATGCGCGTGCGCAGGCGGCGCATCAGGTGCAGGGCTCAGTCGACGCCGGCGAAGCCCTGCGAGCCCTCGATGGCCTTGATAAGCTTCTCGCGCAGCTGCTGGTAGCTCTCGTACGGGGGTAGGTCGATGCGGTTGAAACTGGAGACAAAATAACACATTATTAACCTGCATGCCTCGTTAGCATGGTCTTGTGGCAAAGCACATCGCTTTGTGATCACGAGGTCCTGGTTCAAATCCTAGGTCGGACCAATGTAGTTTTTCTAACGAAAAATTCCCAGTATGAGTCCGGAGTCTGGAATTGTGCCGGTATATGGCAATAGGCTCGCCCCCTATTAACTGGGGCCTAACATCGACGGCGAAACGTGGGTGTACCAGTACACTTCTGCCACCCCCGCTTGGGGAATATAGGCGTGACGGTTGACCGCCACAGTCGGACTTATTCGACAAACATATGTGTGTATATATACAAATATATACATACCCGCAACTTCGTTAGCGTTATTTTCAGGCGAGAAAATCACGCTTTTTTGAGACAAGGTTGCCTATGTCCTTGCCGAAGTTGACCAAAATCTATTAAGCGGTTTGGGGATTAAAAGGTAACAGACAAACAGAGTTATTTTCGAATTTATAATTTTAGAACGGATATGGCAATGGGCGGGTCAGAAAGACGGCCGTTGGAGCAGAAAGGCTCTCGAGTAGCGACCTCGTACCGGAAGACGAGGGATGGGCAGACCCTCCACAAGGTCGACCAATGACCTGGTGAAAGTCGCAGGTAAAAGCTGAATGCGTACAGCACAAAGTCGGTCGTCATGGCGATCTTTGGGGTAGGTTTTTGTCCTGCAGAAGACATCTTTCGGCCGGTGACTTTCTGGTAGGATAGGACTGAGTGAAGACTGTTTGATAAAATATATTTCTTTTTACTACCTCATTAATCTGGTAGTGAATAATTTACGTAGCGATCACTAGTCCTGGGTTCGAATCCTAGGTCGCACAAAATGTAATTTTGCGATAAAAAAAAATCCAGTATCAATACGGAGTCTGGAATTGTGCCCGGAATAAACATGACCCTATTACATGAAACCTACCATCGTCGGCAAAAAAATTGTGTACACAGAACTGCCACCGCCGCTTGGGGAATATATGCGTGGCGGTGTTTTTTTTTTTGTAGTAGTATGTCTACAATGTATGTGTATGTACAAGAGCATTTATTGTATAGAGCAGTGATGGCCTAGTGGTTAGACCGTTGGACTGCAAATTCAGAGGCCTCAGGTATTCAAATCCAGGCACGCACCTCTGTCTTTTCGAAAGCATGTGTGTATTAAATATTAATTCCCACTTGCTTTAACGGTGAAGGAAAACATCGTGAGGAAATGCATGCTTAAGAGTTTCTCGAAGGTGTGTGAAGTTCGCCAACCCGCACTGGGCCAGTGTGGTGGAGTATGGCGTAAGCCCTCTCAGTTTGAGAGGAGGCCCGTGCCCAACGGTGGGACAGTTTCTTAACAGGGCTAACAATATTATATTATTATTATATGTGTATGTCTCACCAGGTGTGTGCCCTTGGGTAGTTCTCGGGCGAGCCCCACTTCTCGATGGTGAAGAGCTGCGGTCCATTACTGCCGTACAACTCCTTGAACCCGTTCATCGGCACGCGGGACGTGCCCGTCACGAACTGCAGCAGCCGGGACCGCATTTCATTGGAGAACGATAGTACCACCTGCGTTATACAAACATATACCACCAACGGCGGACGATTTAGGGCACTGGTTAAGAGCTTAATGCTTTCAGGGTGTTGTTGGGGCTGCCACGGTTTTGTAGTGCCTCTGGGATGTTCACAGTGGCTGGACTTGATGGCTTCCATGCCATCATCCGAAACACAAAACTCCTACATAGATGGCGTGCTAGCTCAAACAGCATCCTGAAGGTATTATGCGATAGGTGGGACTGCCCAATGCTGGAGCACTGGATACAGCTGCACGCGCCTGTTGCTACGAGTGCAGGGCTATAGTGTGACAGCCACTTCCCATTTACTCATGTTCTTCTTACTAACATTAGTATATTAAGTTATTATTGTACATACTAACATTTATGGACTTTCTAGTCCTAAATAATGTACTCTTTGTATAAAATAAATATTAATCTTGTTGAATCAAGGGATCTGGCGAAATGAGATAGAGATAGATAATCTTATTGAAACGCTGTACTGTGTGTCTATCTCGCAGAAAGCATAGCCCCCACACTTTTAGTTTACTTATATATATTATCTACTACTATTTCAAACAAAAAAGTGTTTTTTTGGTTCCGTCTATCGTATCAACACTGATATTTTGCTGTTCCCTCTGGAACGGTAACACTGATATATGATTTTTTTGTACTCTCTGGCGCGATCTATCTATCTATCTATATCATCACGCCATCTCCCTCGCGGGGTAGGCAGAGAGTACAGAGTTCCAACAGGTTCTTTCCTTACATACCTCTCTGGCTTCCTCCACTCTCATAGTTCGTCTCATACACACTCGCCGGTTACGGAGACTCTTGACTTGCCCTTCAGCTAAGACACGGTCTATTTGGTCATGGTAAGATAGTCTAGGTCTTCCCCGGCACCTACATCCTTCCACTTTCGCATTGTATATCTGTTTTGTCATTCTTTCTTCTGGCATCCTTTCTATATGCCCGAACCAACGGAGCATACCCTTTCTCATCTTTACACCGATACTATCTTTCATACCTACTCGCTTTCTTACTACGCTGTTGCGAATACGGTCGGTCAGCGTGACTCCGCACATCTTCCGCAGAGATCGCATTTCGACCGCATTTATCCTGCTTTCGTTCTCCTTCTTACATACCCAACTCTCACTGCCATATAACAGCGTTGGGACAAGAACTCCGTTATGCATGGCCAGCTGCGCCTTTTGGCTTAAGTGCCGGCTCCCAAGTGGCCTTCCCATCGCACCAGTCACTCTATTACCTGCATTCACTCTTCTCTCTATATCAGCGGTGTATTTCCCATTACTGAAGGCGCATCCAAGATATACCAACTCATTCACTTGCTCCAGGACATCGTTACCAACCACAATCCTTGCATTCGTTCTGGTTTCTTCCCGTTCAAAAACCATAATTTTGGTTTTCTTCACATTCAAATAATCATCATTCATCTGGCGCGATAATACTGATATATTGCTATGGTCCCCTTTGGTATGGTAATACTGATATATTTTTAGTTCCCTTAGGCACAATAATGCTGGTAATTTGGTCCCCTTTGGCGCCGTAATACTGGTAATTTTTCAGTACCCTCTGGCACAGTAAGACTGGGAATTTATTTGATTCCCTTTGGCGCTGTAACACTGGTAGTTTTTTTGGTTCCCTCTGGCACGGCCATACCGGTAATTTATTTGGTTCCTTTTGGCACGGCAATACTGATATATTATTTTGGTTTGCCTGTTGTCTGTTACAGAGATATAGGTATTTTTTTCTGTTAACGTGATAGATATGAGTGTGGTTATGGATATGGGTATGTAGTATTGTGATAAGTATGTGCACATGTGCGTACCCTCCAGAACCACTGCACGACGAGGTGGTTGGCATGGTAGTCGCCCTTGTAGAGCGTGTTGGCGCGCCAGTCGCGCACGTCGATGTGCTGGATGCCGCACAGCAGCAGCTCCAGCTCGTTCTCATCGAAGATCTTCAGCAGCGCCAGCGGTACGAGCCCACCCAGCCCCTCCAGGAACGCCACCATCTGCTCCTGCACGCGGCTCACGAACCTCCATTGGATCACTAGCCTGCGCGCACAAGTATAGTAATTTACTATCAGCCGCCCGCGACCATGTAAATCATGTATAAATCATAGCCTAGCCTTCTTATTCTGATGAATGTATAAGCTCTATTACTGTGCAGTTACATAAAATCCGTACAAACTCAAATAATTTTTGGATAAGCCCTGCAAGACCACTCACAAATAGTCAATTTATATTTTTTTTACTTAACAACTAAGCTACCACAGGATTGAAACGCGGCCCCCACCGAGAAGATCCGGCTAAAAACCCAGCGGGTTTGTCGCATTTATTTAATTCTCTTACTCTTTTTTCTATTTTTTTATCATATTGTGTGAGTATGGATACCCCACAAGGTTTAGGTTACAATTGAATAGTTCACGATCTAGATCCAGTGTGATGCCTTACGATCAAAACATCGGTGAACATACATAAAAAAAAAAAAAATCATACATACAATCGAACATAGAACCTCCTCCTTCTTGAAGTCGGTTAAAAATAGACGCGTTCTATGATATGCATAATGTCTATCTCATTATAACATTTTAATGAGATAGGCATATCCGACTTCCGTATCTTACATCTTTTTCTATCTTATATAGCTACCTCTTTCGCACATCCCTCCCTGTCAACAGGCGAGGTGTGGGGGTGTTGGAAGACAGCTGGTGATTCCAAACGCCCCGTTCGTCATTGTGTCGAATTATTACCAGGCAGTGGTAAAAATAAGCTTCTAATAAGGTAAGTAGTTAAATATGCGTTTTATTTTCAGGTAAAATGCGTCTATTATACCACTTGACCGTTATTAGAAGATTAATATAATGAGACCTGTTTGTTATCGCCGGTGGTAGAAGAGAAAATTTGACTTAATCAAAACAATAACATGTGCGAAAAGAAATTAGTTTTTTATCCAAAATACATAATTTTCACTGTAAATTAATTAGATTTAATTTAGTACCGTCTATGGAAATTATTACAAGAAATGAAATACCAAACTATTACCAAAAATGCAATTATGTGTCAATCGATCTACAGGATTGCACTCAGGAGTAAAGGATAAATAATTAGTGTTTGCAATGATTTCACAATGATAAAATTTCTAAAATGTTTTAACAGATTTCGAATTCCAAGTAAAATATTACTAAAAAAAATTGTAACTTTATAAAACAAAGAATTATTATTATTATTTATAAACTCTTGCTAGAATGTAATCTAGGTGCAAGTTGTCAAAGTTCCTGGAACTACAACTGTACGCTACCTGGGGTTGCATCTCTCATTAGTTTTAAACCACCCCGCAATCATAGTGTGAGATGCAGGTTTTGGTGATCCACGTAAAACTAAGAATAAGTTTGATGGAGCAGACTCGTTAAGTCTTTCTTGTTATAATTTTGTTGATTTGGATCAACAAAAGATTAAATATAACATTAACAAAACAAAATTTGGTCCCTGTCTACAATATAATATTGTCACTTACGTCTCACGGGGTCGGGTCATGAATTCTACGACCTGAACATAATATTAATAATGTAACTGTATGCCGAACAATCTAAAAATGTTACTACTGTCCACTAAATAATTACACAAATAAAATCAGCTAGTATATTTATATCCCGAACAGAAGGTTTCGGCGTCTTGGGATTTTTAAAGGTATCGATTTTTTAAATATCAACCAAAGTATTTACACTCAATTTATTAGGTAATTCTGTATTGCCAAGCTAATTAGGCTCCGTCGGGCCTTACTGGTTTAACCTTGAGCTGCTTAGTCCACAAAAACCAGCGGTTCCAGGCAACCTTTTAAATTTGCCAAGTGGAAGGTCGCCAAGCAGATTCAAGGAAGGATATCGGATTAGACGTCCAAGAGTTTATTATTTCCGACCACCCCCACACTTCCAGACCTCTAGAACCACGACCTGAACTTTCAGAGGCGGGCGGCAGTACTGTCCTCGTGTCGACTAGGATACGTTTCAAATTCATCAGCGTGAACGGAGTTGCAATGGCCCGAGATTTAAGGTATTCCCTCCAGAAAATCTTTTCCCAGCGCGGCACAAAAATCAGATAAATTCCCATGGTCTGATTTAGGCGCATTAGGACTAGGAAAATTAGAAAGGGCGGCGGAAACACCCATGGTAGTGAGAAGTTCCATGGTACGCTCCACGCTTCATGAATCATCTTCGTTATCGCCGAGGTGGAGAGTCGCGCCGTTGGCTACTACTCGAACGGTTAGTGATGCGAACAGGACGCCCACAGGGGATAACATTTTCCTAAAATTTATGTCCGTGCAATTCCGGAGGCTAACGGAGTCTTAATATCCACGTGCCAGTTGTACTTTGGAGGTATGTGATAACTTCGATACTGAATCCGATATTGATCCAGTATATTCAGGATTACATTCGTAAGCGATTGAGATTTGCTCCCTGCTTCGTTGCACAGATAAGGTACCATCGAACGAACGATTATCGGATCAAAACTGAGCTGTGTCATGATTGGCGTATGCACTTGCAGAACTTTAAATATGGTTCGCAACTCCATGTTGAAGTGCAGAAATTATTCTTTGTTTCATAACATTCATTGTTCGTGACATAACATGGTTGTCGGCTTGAGCTCCCCACGCTACATTGGAGGCATGGGTGGTAAAGAAAAGTGTTGGTGGTGAAACATGTATTAATGTTGAAAGATGTCAACTTTATAGCCACCAATTCATTTCGTCTGTAACCCTCGGAGGTAAATTATATTTGGTTGAAAGTTGCTCGATGGTTCAATCGGCCTCAAGGTACAGGGAAGCTAGCAGAATTTAATAATCGGCTTTGCAGTTCTTTAGATTTGAGTTGCTGGTTTTTATTAACCGAGACACTTTACAATAAGAGCAGATTTTTGTGCTGGATAGGATGTGCGATTTGTCCAGGGATCCCAAATTATGTCTAGAAAGTTGATTTGCCGTTGTGAGCCAAGAACGGACTTTTCGTAATTTATTTCAAGTTCTAAAATTTGAGATTGTCTAGTAGACATGTATGATTCTTACACCCTTTTCTCGAAGAATTTGTACTATCCAATTTGGAAGATACTTGAAAACTATTGGAGCTGTTCTCAGACCAACGGAAGGCAAGTCATCTCTAACAATTCTTCACTGTAAATAAGTCGCAGGAACCGTCTCTGTGTGATCGAGTAATAGGAATTTAGCAAAAGGCCTGGAACCGCCTTGCACATTCAATATTGCGGTTGGAAAAATTCTGAGACACGGCACATGCCAAAATGAGTCTAGTAACACAAAATGATCTAATAACCGTAGCTTGAAAAACGGACGAATGGTCTCGTCGTTCTATGATACTAGAAGTAGATATGAAATAAAAAGTTTGGGGTAAGAGATACTGCCTCTAAAACACCTTGAAGTTTTGAATGATCGCAGACATTTCCATCCAATGTGCGAGGAAAATCTTTTTATACGGTATGAGAGGTTAGTACGGCTAATTTTATAAGTACATTTTATTTTCGTAACGTCGCCTTAATTTAATTTTTGTGGTGTACTTTTTAGCTAACTAATAAAATATCTTTTCTTTCTTTTTTTTTTACTTTTCTTAGATACCCTGTTATTATTTTTATATCTCTAGCTCCAGCTCAGAATGAAATTTAGACTGCCTCTTTGGTCCAAGTCGTGAATAACGCTTTCCGATCACGAGGTCTTGGGTTTAAATCCTAGATCGGACAAACGTAGTTCTCCTATCAAACATTTCCCAGTATCTGCTTAGAGTCTGGAATGGGCCCCGGTAAATGGCAATAGACTCGCTGTACTAGGGAGTACATGGGACCGTGTATCGTCTGCGAAGTAGGTGTACATAAAACACCTCTGCCACCTCCGCTTCGTGAAAATAGGCGTGACGGTGTTAGAAATTTGGAGTTTCCAACAATTTCCATTGATTCTGGTATTGTGCTAATCATTTGGATTGAATTGCAGTGAGTCATTGCCTTTTTGCCATATGTAAGGGGCGAAAAAGAGCGTTTTGGCCCCTCGTTTGAGTGTCTTGGTCTCGAAACAAGAGCTCGAAAGGAACCAACTATTGAATACGTATTATACGAACGTCCTTGACTAGCATTATTGCACCCTTCCGAATGGTAATGGTATCCGTGCCTACCCTGCAAGGGTTAGTTTTGGTGACAATGCACGTAAGCAGCAGGGGCTGGCTCAAGGCAGTGACTAAAAGTGCCACGCGATGGTACATAATGAGTCGTACCCCTGCGAGGGGACTGGCTCCGTAGTGAGGAGGAGGAGCAGGCTTCGCTATTGAATCACTTTCGCTACCAGACTGCATTACTGACCAAATCGTTTTCTTTACACAGTTTGCTTTCCACAGAGCAGATTTACAGCTTCCGAGTTGAAAGTATCAGTATAAGAAGGTGGTTAATTATTCAAAGCAGATTTTGCTAATGGACCTCGGACACACTTAAGTGTACCATCCTTTCTGTGACTGCACGCCATTTCTAGCAAGTCTATAGAGACCTTATGAAAATACTTACCAATAAATTGCGTAACTTATTAAGAAAAACCTCCTTTTGCTTAAGAATACAAAACGTAATAGGAGCGTAAGATGTATCGGTGTTAGCTAAGTGGCGTCGGCCATATTTGATAGAAGGGTGTCGGCAAATCGTATATCCCTGCTATTATCAAATTGTTAAACTTCCTTAAACATTTTCGGCATTCATTTAACTGCGGCGTTGGTGGCATCGCGGGATCTTTAAACTAATTATTAGTATAGTTCTATCTAAGTGACTCGAAGGCATTAATACCTGCAAGACATCCACACAGTCGGCATTGTTAAAGTCATAATAACATTCGAGATACTAGCCACATTATTATTTTCACGGTAGTACCTGTTACCGCAGCTGACTACATTTTTCTTTAATTCAACCACTTTTCTAGGAAACTTTTATAAAAGCCGGCGGTCCCTCGGCTTAATCTCTTTATCTTCTATAAATCTCGCGGAGATTGAGAAGAATAGAACTAACTTGCACTACTACTTAATCGTCGATTATTTGCCCATTTCCGCGTCGTTAGGGTAAATAATATCGTTATTGGTATCCATAATCAGTATTCTAAACGAAAAGAAATATTTAACGTAACAATTAATTATTAAAGATATGTCGATCTCATTATATTAAGCTTCTAATAACTGTCAAGTGGTTTAATGTAAGACTAATGCTGTTATTTTTACGGAGTAAATGTCTAAAGGATTCCGGATGGAACAGTCCCCACAAGCAGCACCCTTCACGAGTATGACTACTGGAACAGCCATCACTCCCTTCAACCATATTGGAGGGAAAGAAGTGACCAGCACCAGACAGATACCGCAAGCAAAGACATTTTAGTGACCCAAACCAGAACCCCAAAGACGGTGGTCAGAATGTGTTTACAAAGCGTTTCATTTTCTAACTTTCGCGTCAACATCCTCAACGAAACCTCCTCAAAAAACTTTCAAACTTTCGCGGTAATAATATAAGTAAAATAAGTTCCACTGCTCTGCAAATCGAGATAAGAAAATATCAGTCATATTCCACCACGCGACCCAGTGCGGCGCGGTGGAGACACATTCGTGGCCATCTGCTGGGGGAACTTATGAAGCCGCCATTAAGTGCTAACCGGGACTAACGGGTTAAAGGGCCTTCCGAAGCACGGAGACGATAGGATATGAAACTGGCACAAACGGTCACCCATCTCAGATCAGCCGAGCCAAACACTGCCTAACCTTGGTAATCACTAAACATCGCGGTCGTAGCACTATAAATGCCTTAGACAGAAAGCGAATGCGAAATGCAATACGAAAGCGAATCAAAAGCGAAGCGTTCCCGGTATTTTTATAAGCTGCTAGTTTCTGCCAGCGACTTCGTCCACTTTGACTATAAACAGGAACCTTACATTTTTCTGGGATAAAAAGTGTCCTATGTGTTAACCCAGGTAATAAACTATCTGGGTGCCAAATGTCATCCAAATCCGTTCTACCGTTTTTGCGTGATTGAGTAACAAACATTCAAGCATCTAAACATACAAACTTTCACATTTTTAATACGAGGCATGCCTTTTAAGTTCTGTCGTTTCCATATTTCCCGGCAATTTTAAATTTGGAACTGTTCTGTATTCGAATGTGTTTAAATTTTGAATCTCAAAACAGTTGAAAGTATTAGGATTACTGCTATTATTTAGTCACAGCGTCGATTGGAATCTGTCAGGTTACGTACGAAAATGAATCTTTCTAAGGAAAATGTTCGTGCAATAATTTTCTACAACTTTAGAAGAGGCCTGACACGGCTTCAGTGTTTTGAAGAGCTAACATCTGTGTTCAGTGATGAAGCCCCATGTCTGCGGACTGTCGAACGCTGGCATTTAGAATTCCAGCGTGGACATACTAGTGTTAGTGACAAATCTCGCGAAGGACGCCCAAAATCCACCTTCACTGAAGATAACATCATTGCTGTGAGACAACTAATTCTCGAAGATCGTCATGTGACGTATCGAGAGATAGAGGCTCTATTAGGTATCTCAGGGACAACAATTCAGAAGATCTTGCATGAAGTGCTTGGTGTGAGAAAGCTAGTTTGCCGTTGTATACCGCATCTGCTTTCCGACGATCACAAGGCGGCCCGCGTCAGATGGTGTAAGAAAACTCTGCAAAGGTTCAACCGAGGAGAGTCAAATCACGTCTACGACATCATCAGTGGTGACGAATCTTGGATCTATGCCTACGATCCTGATCCTAAACAACAATCTACAATCTGGGTCTTTCAAGACGAGCCAAAGCCGACTAAAGTTGTTCGTTCTCGAAGCACTTCAAAGAAGATGGTGGCCACGTTCGTTGGAAAAACCGCCCATGTTGCGACTATTGCACTTGAAGATCGTAGAACGGTTAACGCAGAGTAGTATACCACAGTTTGTTTACCACAAGTCATCGCCGAACTTCGAAAATCTAACTTAAAGCGACGCATCATCCTGCACCACGACAACGTAAGCTCTCACAGCGCTCGTCAAACGATTGAGTATTTGAAGCAGGAAAAAGTAGAAATTCTTGACCATCCTCCATACAGTCCTGACCTAAGCCCTAACTATTTCTTAACATTTCCTAAAATTAAGAAAAGTCTTCGTGGTCAAAGGTTCCAGTCCGGTGAAGAAGCAGTCGACGCTTTTAAGTCAGCCATTTTGAACACCCCCACTTTAGAATGGAATAAATGTTATAATAACTGGTTTGAGCGAATGGAAAAGTGTATTAAGCTACGTGGTGAATACTTTGAAAAACAATAAAAAGTACTATAAGGTTCTAGTTGTGTTTTTTTCTTAAAACGACAAAACTTAAAAGGCATGCCTCGTATTAGCAGGATTCAATACGTGAACAAAATAGACACCGAAATTTATTGAATGCGTAAAAATTTCACTAAAAATATTATAATACCCAACACGAGCAAACAGAAGTGATTGAGTTTATGTATGTAAGCTATTTAAAACAAAAAAATATGCGCAACAATATAACGACCGCGCGGTCAGCGAGGATGCTGCAGCGGCTACTTGGTGCGGGTCACTTCCTTCCCTCTAATATGGTCGAGGGAGGTGATGGCTGCTCAAGTAGTCGTACTCGTGAACGTGCTGCTTGTGCAGACTGCTCCACCCAGAATCCTTTAGCTTATCATTATTACATGTATTTAAAAATATTGTTATGAGTCTTATAAAATCTCCGGGCTACGACACAAGGCTACCAAAAACACCTGACCCTGGCTACGTACAATGGACGCTCTCTACGGCTGGACCAACACCTCACTGAACTCGAGGTAGAACTAGGTCGCATAAACTGGCACATATTGGGGTTATCCGAAGTCCGAAGACAGGGCGAGGACACGATAACCCTTGAGTCAGGCCACCTGTTCTACTTTCGTGAAGGTGATCGGCCCTCTCAGGGCGGTGTCGGTTTCCTGGTCAACAAAGCTCTCACTAACAACGTTGTAGAAGTCAGCAGTGTGTCGACACGGGTAGCGTACCTCATAATTAAAATCACCAACAGGTGCACCCTGAAGGTGGTACAGGTATATGCGCCGACCTCGACATACTGCGACGACATAGTCGAAGCCATGTATGAAGACATAGCCAAGGCATTACATGGCACCACCAAGGCTCACTACAACGTTGTTATGGGGGACTTCAATGCCAAAGTGGGAGTACAAGAACGCGGCGAAACAATAATCGGACCCCACGGCGTGGGGCGCCGAAACCACAGGGGGCAGATGCTGGTCAACTTTCTGGAGTCGCAGGGGCTCTTCTTGATGAATTCGTTCTTTAAGAAGAAGCCTCATAGAAAGTGGACATGGCGAAGCCCCGACACTGTGACGAGGAACGAGATAGACTTCATCATGACTGACAGGAAGTCTATATTTAGAGACGTCTCCGTGATCAACAGGTTTAATACCGGCAGCGATCACCGACTTGTCCGAGGCGCTCTAAATATAAACTTCAGGGCCGAAAGGCGTCGCATGATGAGGGCTACTCTGAGACCTACTGCGCCTCAAATAGCTTTAGGGTTCGAAAAGTTCCAACTGGAGCTTCAAAATCGTTTCGACCTGCTGGAAACCGAAGGCAATGTTGACGAAAAAACCGACACAGTGGTCAAAACGCTACAGGAGGTGTCTCGAAGGGTGTTTCCCGGCAAAAGCGGTAACAGAGAGTCTAAACTCTCGCTCGAGACTCTCGAACTTATGAGGCAGAGACGAGAAATGTCATCCACGCAGGCGTCTTCGCCGGATGGGAGGAACCTCAACCGGAAGATCCGGAAGCTGGTGCGACGTGACCTCCGATGTTCCAACACCCGCGCCATCGCGGCTGCGATTGAACAGAACAGAGGCACCAAAGTCTTCGCTCGCCAGCTAGGTAAATCCCATCTGACGAAACTTAATACTGCAGATGGCAAAACCGTGACCTCCAAGTTCGAGATACTCGAGGAGATTGAGAGTTTCTACAAAGACCTGTACGCATCACGGATGACTAAACCCACGAGACCCAGCGCTGACGACCACAGAGCCCCACTCGCACGCCACAACACGGAAGACATCCCTGATGTCAACCAGGACGAGGTCAGAGTGGCTCTCGAGCAGCTCAAAAACAACAAGTCGCCAGGCGATGACGGAATCACCACTGAGCTCCTAAAAGCAGGCGGGACTCCAATACTGAAAAAGTTAGCGAGCCTCTTTAATTCCGTCATCCACCAGGGCTTAACACCTCAAGCGTGGAGCGGGAGTGCGGTGGTTCTGTTCTTCAAAAAAGGTGACAAAACCTTGCTGAAGAACTACAGACCCATCTCACTCCTGAGCCACGTCTACAAGTTGTTCTCGAGAGTACTCACAAACCGCATCGCCAGAAGACTTGACGAGTTCCAGCCACCGGAACAAGCTGGGTTTCGAAAAGGCTACAGCACCGTGGACCACATCCATACTGTTCGGCAGATTGTACAGAAGACCGAAGAGTACAATCAGCCGCTGTGTATGGCTTTCGTGGACTACGAGAAAGCCTTCGACTCCATCGAAACCTGGGCGGTTCTGGATGCTCTGCAGCGATGTGGCATCGATTGGCGCTATATCGAGGTGCTGAGATGTCTATATAATACCGCCACAATGACCGTCCAGCTCCAAGACCAAAAGACCAACCCGATCGAGCTGCGTCGAGGTGTAAGACAGGGGGATGTAATATCCCCCAAGCTCTTCACCAATGCACTCGAAGACGTCTTCAAGACGCTGGACTGGACTGGGCGGGGCATTAACATCAACGGCGAATACATCTCACATCTTCGGTTTGCCGATGATATCGTCATCGTGGCAGAGTCACTGGAACAGCTACGCGAAATGCTGCATAGCCTAAATGGAGCCTCTCGAGGTGTCGGTCTCGGCATGAACTTGGATAAAACCAAGATCATGTTTAATGACCATGTCACGCCGGGACCGATCTACGTCGATGGTTCGATGCTCGAAGTTGTTCGGGAGTATGTCTACCTTGGACAAGTTGTCCAATTTGGTAGAAACAACTTCGAGAAAGAAATCAACCGCAGGATCCAATTGGGTTGGGCAGCATTTGGCAAGCTACGTCACGTTTTCTCTTCGCCTATTCCGCAATGCCTGAAGACTAAAGTGTACAACCAATGCGTCCTACCTGTTATGACCTACGGGGCCGAGACGTGGACACTCACAGTGGGACTGGTCCACAAATTTAAAGTCGCACAGCGGGCTATGGAGCGAGCTATGCTCGGCGTCTCTTTGAAGGATAAAATTCGTAACGAGGTAATCCGACAAAGAACCAAAGTTACCGACATAGCTCGCAAACTCAGTAAGCTAAAGTGGCAATGGGCTGGTCACATCTGCAGAAGGACCGACGACCGATGGAGCAAACGTGTCCTAGAGTGGAGACCGCGACTTGGTAAGCGTAAGGTAGGACGGCCCCCAGCTAGATGGACCGACGACCTCAAAAAGGTCGCTGGGACAGACTGGATGCGGAAGGCGGAGGACCGTGTGCAATGGCGCGTGTTAGGAGAGGCCTATGTCCAGCAGTGGACTGCGATAGGCTGATTGATTGATTGATGATTGATTGATCTTATATCTCAGTCGTAAGGCATCACACTGGAACTGGATCGCATTAATGATTTTGTGTAATATAAAAATGTATGTATCTACATAGAAAATGATTAAAAAATAAATGGAGGCATAAAAGACAAGCCCGCTGAGTTTCTCGGCGGATCTTTAGTGGACGCCGCGTTCTGCCTCGGTAGTAGATTAGTAAATTAAAAAAATGTAAATATGACCATTTTTAAATACCCCCGCAGGGTTTACACAATAAAAATCATTAGAGTTTGATGTTATGATTGGTTAGTTGTTTAAAAAGTATCTCAATGCACGTGAAGGCTTATTTCTGATATAAAACTTAGAATACGATAGTGGCACTTTGTGGGAAGCAGAAAATAAACTAGAGTGTACACGTTAACACGTGCTACAAAACAAAGAGTGGCACTCCGGGAGTGCCGACAGAAGTGAAAACTTAAACAATTACGTGTGTATTTTTTTATATATGTACATACTTATATACAGAGGTGTCGGTAACGGTAAGTGTCGCGATTTCAATGGTTTTTTCCTTTCTCAAAAAATGCCCAACGCGCCTAAAGAAGTTTTCATTTCCAAAAGTTCAGATGTCTTATTTTGTAGATAGTACAAGTTGTAACATAATTAACGCAAGACCTGGAAGTAATTTGTTCTTAATCGGTAACTGAGGTATCTTAATTTTTTTTAAATTTGCAACATATTCTGTTACTTCTACAAAGCGTTTAATAAAAATAAATTGATTCTTTTTCAAAGCAATACGGAGATTTAAAATGCACTATTAAAACGTATTTCCCAATACGTACACATACACGTACAAGTTTCACTGTCAATTTAAGTATAAAAGTGTTTAAAATGGGTATAAATCTTTAAATTCGGAAATTTGGTTTTCGTATTGGATTTGCGAAACAATTGTCTAATGTCCAGAGGTCTTGCATTATTTACGATACATAATAATTAAATGCAGAAACATGGGAAGCTATTGCCAGATAAATTTGTGTACGTAAATTTTCATGTTTGTAAACGCTAGATAATCCTAGTGGGGCAACGGTTAAAAAAAAAAAATTGTGTGTCTCGGGACGCCCGACAGAAGTGATAACTTAAGCCAGCGCTGTGGGTTAGAGAGGAAGAGCCTGCCTACCGCTGCTGTATGCGTGAGAGAAAGGGAAGAGCGCTGTGGGTTAGATTGAGAGAGGTAGAGCATGCCTACCGCTGCCATATGCGTGAGAGAAAGGGAAGCCAGACAGACTGGCGCCGTTACGCGTTACGTTACGAAGCGGTTTACCCTCCCATAAGAAGTTACCACTTCAAAATTAATTCGCCTTGGTTTGCTATATTTGATATAGTCTTAACCATGCTAACAAGCCGCACTCACTTGATGTACTCGACTTTGTTTTCGTTGTCGACGGGTATGTTGGCGCCGCCGGGCTTGAGGTCCCGCTGAATGGTCTTGCCGAACTGCTCCTCGTCCACCGAGAACGTCAGGTACAGCTCCGAAGGGTCGTTCTCCTGCAGACATATACACTCTATTACCTCTTAAATTCAGTTTATTCACGAGGCAGTGAAAAGTAAAAATATTTCTGCAACTTGGGCGAAAGCTCTACTCCATCGGTTCCATTCTACTCTATATATATCATCACGCCAGATCCCTTGCGGGGTAGGCAGAGTACAGAGTTCCAACAGGTTCTTTCCTTGCATACCTATGTGGCTTCCTCCACTCTCATAATTCGTCTTCTACACGCTCGCCGGTTATCGGACTCTTGACTTGCCTTTCAGATAAGAGACAGTTTATTTGGTCCTGGTAAGATAATGAATGTGAAGAAAACCAAAATAATGGTTTAGAACGGGAAGAAACCAGAACGAATGCAAGGATTGTGGTTGGGAACGTGGTGTTGGATCAAGGGAATGAGTTTGTATATCTTGGATGCGCATTCAGTAAGGATGGAAAATACACCGCTGACATAGAGAGGAGTGAGTGCAGGGAACAGAGTGAATGGCGCGATGGGAAAGCTACTTGGGAGCCGGCACTTAAGCCGAAAGGCGCAGCTGGCCATACATAATGGTGTGCTTGTCCCAACGCTGTTATATGGCAGCGAGAGCTGGGTATGTAAGAAGGAGAATGAAAGTAGGATAAATGTGGTGGAAATGCGAGCTCTGCGGAAGATGTGCGGAGTGAAGCTGACCGACCGTATTCGCAACAGCGTAGTAAGAAAGCAAATAGGTATGAAAGAGAGTATCGGTGTAAAGATGAGAAAGGCTATGCTCCGTTGGTTCGGGCTTATAGAATGTCCGAAGAAAGAATGACAAAACTTATATACAATGCGAAAGTGGAAAGATGTAGGTACCGGGGAAGACCTAGACTATCTTACCATGACCAAATAGACCGGGTCTTATCTGAAAGACTAGTCAGGAGTCTCCGTAACCGGCGAGCGTGTATAAGACGAACCATGAGATTAGAGGAAGCCAGAGAGGTATGTAAGGAAAGAGCCTGTTGGAACTCTGTACTCTCTGCCTACCCCGTAAGGGATCTGGCGTGATGATATAGATAGATAAGACAGTCTAGGTCTGCCTCATCCTTCCACTTTCGCGTTGTATATCGTTTTTGTCATTCTTTCTATATTTATTATATATATCTTTCTATATATCGAACCAGCGGAGCATACCTTTTCTCATCTTTACACTGATAATATCTTTCATACCTACACGCTTTCTTACTACGCTGTTGCGAATACGATTGGTACGCTGATACGCTGTTGCGAATTATTTATATTACATTAAAAGTAAACTGTAAAAAATCTTTTATAAAAAAAGGTAAACCGACTTCAAAAAGCAAAAAAATAAATATTTGAAGTCGGTGCTGGTTAGTGCAGTCGGTTACTTGGGACCGACTTCAAATATTTATTTTTTTGCTTTTTGAAGTCGTTTTCCCTTTTTTTATAAAAGATTTTTATTTTAAAATTTTAAGTGACCAGTGAATTATTCTATAGTAGGGTACCTATAGGATTGACGTAATACCCATAATATCTCAATTTACACATGCCTATTGTTTGTCGTTAAGGAGTTCCCTGGTGTATCTTCTAAGCCCAAGGTCCAATGTCAATAAAATTAATATGGGACCACCTTGGAGATATACTGAACCCAATGCAAAAAAAATATCAAAATCGGTCCACAATTGACGGAAATATCGCTGAACATACATAAAAAAAAAAAAAAAAAAAGTATTCATACAACCGTACATAGAACCTCCTCCTTTTTGAAGTCGGTTAAAAATTAACTTAACAGTCCGCAGGGCAATCGATGCCGTCATGAGCACCATATAGGTTCAAGGGGGAAAACCAGACTATAGTCGTGTTCACATTTCCACCGACAAATTGACGTTGTCAGAATTTGACCCTTTTTAAATAGTCGTGTAGCATAATTTCCTTTTTGTCGAAAATAGAAATAAAATAAAAATTAATCTTATACAACTAAAACTTATTTTTATGTAGTTTTTATTTTAAGCGAGATACTATATGAAAAGACTTCGATCATATTTTATTCACAATTTGTCTAACCTAAATAATCTTAAGTAAATTCGGTATTTACATCCAAAATAAATTTATTTACTGCACAATTTATTGTTAAAATTCGCCCTGAGTAAAATTCAATCTTAATTTAATAAATACAATAAACATTTTTAGTATGTCCATAATGTATGTCGATTGATTTAGTTGTTAGTTCTACACTAGTAGTCTTAAGCTGGCAACATTTTTGTTTTGACATTTGCACCTGTCAAGTTTTCCATGGATTTGTGACACGATTATAGTTTCTTCCCTAAAGGCGGACTCTTCGGTGCTTGGCCCAGAGGGGCACCAGTGACATTCTTTCATCATCTATAGAAAACACAGTGGGGAACACTGTTATAAGAAAAATCCAGAATATCCGCGAAGATCGCACTGGAGAGAGCGAGACTCGCAGAAGTCCTTTGCAGCATTATCCTAAGGTAAACAGTTTTGTCTTCCCTGCTTGACCATCTTGACCCCATGTTAACCGCTAACCAAAGTAATAAGCTGTTTTATTTAAACAGACTAGGCTTTGGAGGTTGTGCTTAGATAACCATTGATTGGATTGGATTAGGGAAGGCCTTTATCCTGCAGTGGATACCTTTTGGCTAATGATGAAATCAATCATCAATGATATCATTGTTGATAATGAAAATGATGATTGAGGTTACGAAAGCCTTTCTACGCGCGGTAGAGATCTTTCAGAAAATAATGATAATGGTTACCTTGATCCACATGAGCGAGTTGTAGTACTCGAGGTCGACGGACTCCATGTCCTGTAGCTCTATCGTCTTGCCCAGCATCATCTTGTAGAATGGCCGGATGAAGAACGCTGAACAAAATTATTACATGTTATATTATATGTATATAGAAAATTAAATCGGCGATGAGGGTATGCTGCGTTGGTTTGGGCATATAGAAAGAATATCGAAAAAAAGAATGATGTAGGTACAGGGAATACCTAGACTATCTTACCATGACCAAATAGAGCGTGTCTTATCTAAAGCACAAGTCAAGAGTCTCCGTAACCGGCGAGCGTGTATGAGACAAACTCTGAGAGTGAAGGAAGCCAGAGGTATGTAAGAAACGAACCTGTTGAAACTGTGTACTCTCTGCTTACCCCGCAAGGGATTTGGCGTGATGTTATAGATAAAAAAAAATTGTGCGTCTCGGGACGCCCGACAGAAGTGATAACTTAAACCAGCGCTGTGGGTTAGAGTGAGAGAGTAAGAGCCTGCCTACCGCTGCCGTGTGCGTGAGAGAAAGGGAAGAGCGTTGTGGGTTAGAGTGAGAGAGGAAGAGCATGCCTACCGCTTCCGCATGCGTGAGAGAAAAGGAAGGCAGACACACTGGCGCCGTTACGCGTTACGTTACGAAGCGGTTTACCCTCCCATAAGAAGTTATCACTTCAAAAATTAAATGAATACTTTAATGCCTACCTCCCCCCAGTGGAGGCTGGCAGAAGTGCACATCCACATTCTGTCGTTGACGTTAGGTTCCAATGTAATAGGGAACGAGCCTTTTGGCATTATACAGAGCACAAGTCCAGACTCCGGAGATGATACTTAGAAATTTTACGAAACAAAAATTACATTTTATCCGTCTTTATGCCACTAAACGACTGGACTAGGACTGCGTGGACTGGAGCCATCTAGGGACGAGTCTAGTTGAACTTGGTGTGCAACAACACCTGATCTTGCTGCTACGCTCACTCTTTACACATAACCAGGGCGTTGTAAGAATTGAGAACACATACTAAGTTCTTAGATTTACGCGAATATTACACATGAAATAAAACTGGACTAGGATATGACTGACCGTCCTTCCCGTGACCATGGCTGCTGCAAAGCACTCGAAACGTCGGGAACTTAAAAATCAAAATAAACCGCGATAAAATCCGAAAAAATAGTTTTATTTCATTGAGAACACAGTTTCCAAACCCTTCGTCTTTAAGAAAGGTGTACGACAGAGAGAATATATAATGTGGCGCACATGATAGAACTGGAAGGGTGGTATCTACATTGGCGGCACAAAAATTACCAACTTGCGTTACGCCGATCATACAACCCTCATCGCCGCAAAAGAATCAGAAATGGTAACCTTTCTGGACAGAATGGAGCACATAAGCAGTAAACTAGGTTTACTAGTGAACAGAGCCAAAACCAAAGTGATGGTAATCTACCGTTCTAATCAACTTAACCTCACAGGTTTGGCGGACGATTCAGCGCAGTGGTTAAGAGCTGTAGCCGCTCCGGCCACTGTGTCTAATAGTCGCGGGTGCGATTCCCGCACGGGACAAATCTTTGTGTGATCCACAGTTATTTGTTCCGGTCTGGGTATATGTCTATGTGAATTTTCATGTTTGTAAACGCACCCACAACACGAATAAATCCTAGTGTGGGGCTATGTTTATTTTAAAAAAACAAGTGCACTTAACCTGGAAGCCTTCGATAGTTTTATCTACCTTGGTTCTATGATAACCAATATGGCTCCTGCGACACGGACATAAAAGGGCGAATTGGACTGGCGAGGAGCGCAATGTCCTAACTTGGAAATATCTGGACGGACAGAAACATCTCCATGAAAATCAAAAAATGTCTGCTCTTAGAAAAGCAGATCGCTTGCGCATAGATTTCGAAATGCGGTGCTGGAGAAGACTGCTCCGAGTACCATGGACCGCGCATAGGACCAATGAATCCATATTGGCCAAGCTCAATATCACCATGAGACTCTCCACCATCTGCACTCGAAGGATTTTCGAGATTTTCGGCCACATAGCCAGGAAAAAGGGCGACAACCTCGAAAAGCTACTGGTCACTAGCAAAGTAGAAGGCGCTCCGGTCCGATCAGATCCGATCCGCCCTGGGCACCACAATTTTTGATGCGATACACACGGCTGAGAACCAAGCTGGTTGGCAGAACATAATCCGCAATATCATTGTTCCTGGAGGTCACGACCCTCAACATTGAGGATATCGACGCAAGGAGGAGGAGGATGCCACTAAGGACACACCAACAAAGCAGATAATTACTGATTGAAGGAATTTTATTAAACTCTTGATAAGATACTCTCGACCTAATAGCGTCGCTAATGAGTCCTTTTATTCCGAATTCTTGAACTTAAACTGTCCTCTCTCTTGTAAAGATCATAACCATATCAGCCAGATAGAGCGATCACGCAGAGAAGGTGGCCGGAAAATTTTAAACTAGCACAGGACCGGAACGAATGACGTGCTAGAGGAGAAACCTACACTCAGAAATGGGTAAATACAGGCTAATTGACGATGATAACAAAATATCATAAAATGTCGCTTAAAACAAGTAGCCTTCACCTTTCGGTATGTAGTTTCTGGTCCCCATGAATAAAAAGATCTCTGCCTGGTATCACGAGGTCCAAGGTTTAAGAAGAAAAGTACCCTCTGTATGACCTAGAACCTCGTGATCCTAGTGACCGCCACACGCATTATGCACCACTAAGGCACGAACAGGGTTAGCATAACTAACGCAAATTTATTGACTAACTCGAGGTTATAACGTTAAATTTTCTTCAATACGTACGCTATGTATGGTATGTGCCAATGGGCCCGTATTATTTTCGTTTTCAGATTCATAAATGTGAATTAAAACTTACCGTCTAATAGTTTCCCGTGGTAGACGGCCATCCCAGCGACCCTGCCGATAAACTTAAAGTAGCTGAGGTGTTCCTCGTTACAAACCCCACTGTTGGGGTTGATTTGTAGCGTGTAGTTGTCCATCGCCGAGTACTCGAACAGACCGTAGTAAGGGTTGAACATCTCCTTGGATAGAAGGAAGAACCATTCACGGGCCAGTCCGCCGTAGTCTGCAAGAGGAAGAAAGGTCACTCTATTGCAAGATGGGCCGTTGGGGGTATCACAAATGAAACAATTAGTTCGACGTATGCATGTATAATGTTATATTACAAGTTTTGTAGCCCTATTTATAGGCAACACCTGAGGTAGGCGGTACATACACATTAAATGTTGTGTTTACTTGTAAATGATCACTTTACTTAGTCAAGAATATCTGTTTCTAGCGTGTAAAAAAATGTAATAGTATAAGTGATTGTAAGTAGACCTATTAAATAAATAAATAAATACATTACACTATAAGTATGGACTGTGTATACGACGACGACTTGATCTAGAGCGTAAGCCTCAGCCCCTCCAGTGCTGATGTCAGCCTACTTTTAAAGGGCGTAATCCTCTCCTGTGACGTGGATACGTTTACACACATAATAATAGATAACATAAAATTAGCCTTGTTAAGAAAGTGACTCAACCGTTGGGCACGGGACACCTCTCTAACTGAGAGGGTTTAGGCCATAGTCCACCACGCTGGCCCAGTGCAGATGGCGAACTTCACACACCTTCGAGAAACTCTCAGGCATGCAGGTATCCTCAGATTTCCTTCAACGTTAAAGTGAGTGATAGTTTGTTTTTTTTACACACATGAAATTTAAGTATATAAAAATCCAATTTCATATTTGTAAGGTCTTTTTCGATCCCGTCGGCGAAGCGGACTGAACCGACTGAACCAAGCCATCTCTCAAACAAATTGGTTCAAAATTGCACTTACCAAGTCCGACCTCGGACTCAAACTCGACCCAGAGCTTGGTCTTAAGCAGGTCAAGTCTGCTCACCGAGCTAATGATGCGGTACGAATCCTCCAGGATCGAGTTGCGCCGCACTTTGATCTCGAACTTGTTAGGCACGTTGCTCTGGAATTAACACCGTTATTATATGTTATATTCTTAAAGCGGGGATGGGAAAATTCTGCTTCGTTTTTGTAATACGTTATGTAGTACGTAATCGGCATTTCGATGGATTTCAAGATAGAGGTTGGTAGAGAGATAGAAAGAAGAGTTTATGTAGAAACTGAAAAAAAAACTTAACCGCATTATCCTTGAAACCTTTATTTTATATTATTCGTGTAATGCTAGAAAATGAAAATATTGATCGGCGGAGGTTGAGATTGATGAATATGTGGCAGTGTTAAGATCCCTAGGCAAACGGGTGTTGTATCCGGCGGGGCCAGTTCCCGAGACTTATTTTCGGGAGCTGGTGTATATACTCGTTGTGGAAATTCTCATATCGTGCTCTAGACTTTTATGGCAAATTATCCTCAGAGCTATAAGGGTGGAGGAAGCCAGAGATCTGTAAGAAAAGAACCTGTTGGAACTCTGTATACTCTGCCTACCGCGCAAGGTCTGTGGCGTGAAGATATAAACATACAAATCAAAATGTATGAAACGGACTAATGCGCCGTTTGCTTCATTGACTGGTCATTACAATCGAGATTCATTGTGCATGTGTGCCTCTACGTGTAGATTCGGCTAAACAAATCTCTTTAACAACATCAACGTACTGTTTCCTCCTTGAGGAGGAATGAGACACACATGTGTGTCACATACGTATATATGGGACTAAGCCCCCCACACATTCCCACCATTGTAACTCCTGTAAGCCAGGATCCTGTACGTATATATTAGTGTCCAAAGGCAGATCAATTTTTAGCCGAAGCCGATTAATATGCCATCGCCAAAGCCTTCGGCCGAAGCCTAATGTTCAATAACCCTAAAAAAATTGGTTGATGATTGGTTAAATTTTTAAAAAGTTATGTTGACTGTATTAACTAAACGAGATGATTGAAATGACCTGCAACTGGCTAAAAATAATAACACTGAAATAATATAATTTATCTATCTATCTATCTATCTATAACCTCACGCCAAATCCCTTGCGGGGTAGGCAGAGAGTACAGAGCTCCAACAGGTCCTTTCCTTACATACCCTCTGGCTTCCTCGACTCTCATAGTTCGTCTCATACACGCTCGCCGGTTACGGAGACTCTTGACTTTTCCTTCAGATAAGACTCGGTTTATTTGGTCGTGGTAAGATAGTCTAGGTCTTCCCCGGTACCTGCATCCTTCCACTTTCACATTGTATATCTGTTTTGTCATTCTTTCCTCTGGCATTCTTTCTATATGCCCGAACCAACGGAGCATGCCCTTTCTCATCTTTACACGGATACTATCTTTCATATCTACTCGCTGTCTTACTACGCTGTTGCTAATGCGGTCGGTCAGCTTCACTCCGCCCATCTTCCGCAGAGCTCGCATTTCTACCGCATTTATCCTACTTTCATTCTCCTTCTTACATACCCAGCTCTCGCTACCACATAACAGCGTTGGGACAAGAACTCCGTTATGTATGGCCAGCTGCGCCTTATGGCTTAAGTGCCGGCTCCCAAGTAGCTTTCCCATCGCACCATTCACTCTGTTCCCTGCACTCACTCTTCTCTCTATGTCAGCGGTGTATTTCCCATCCTTACTGAAGGCGCATCCAAGATATACAAACTCATTTACTTGCTCCAGCACATCGTTACCAACCACAATCCTTACATTCGTTCTGGTTTCTTCCCTTTCAAAAACCATAATAATATTTATTTACTTAAAAGTCATAAATCGTAATAGACCTTTCAATTTTTGACCGACGATTTAGCGCAGTGGTTAAGAGCGTAAGCCGCTCACCGTGTCTAATAGTCGTGGGGTCGATTCCCGCACGGGACAAATCTTTGTGTGACCCATAATTATTTATTTCGGTCTGGGTAGTTGTGTAGGTGAATTTTCATATTTGTAAACGCTCCCACGACATAGGAATAAATCCTATAGTGGTACTACGTTTTTTATAAACAACAAAAATCGGTGCTTCCTGGAAACCTTCGGTGTCGGCCAAAATTTCGGCCCATTTTGGCCGAAGCCGAAGGATTGGTCGAAGGTAGTGTTTTTGGCGAAAGGTGGTATTTTTGGAGCTTCGGTCGGACATTAGTATATTATGACTGCCTCGTCGGTCTGGTGGCGAAGCACATCGCTTTGTGATCACGAGGTCCGGGGTTCAAATCCTAGGTCGGACAAGTGTAGTTTTTCTAACGAAAAACTTCCCAGTACGAGTCCGGAGTCTGGAATCGTGCCCGATAAATTGCAATAGGTCGGCGAAACGTAGGTGTACTTAGTGCAGCTCTGCCACCCCCGCTTGGAAAATATAGGCGTGACGGTGTGTATGTATATGCATGTTGTTACCGGCTTGCGCAGCTGGCTCTTGAGGTACTCGTACTTGCGCTTGTAGTCGCGCGAGTACGGCACGGCGGGGCCCGCGATCTGCGGGTTGGACAGCCGCGGGTCCTCCCACTGCGTCGTGCGGGTGTCTGCCACACAAAACACACGCGTTAACATTACGCGTCATTGAGGGAGGCAGAGGCGTATATATTACACATTACATCGATGAATACTAAGACCTGGTAAATTCAGCGAAGCGTGACTTGAAGCTAAAACGAACTAAACGCGTGGTGAAACGTTTCGTGAAACAGTACGTTTTCGCATTTGTACGTGATTAGACTCAAGCGACACCTTACATAACTATGGGTGAGCGTTAGTGGCATTACAAAGCACGAGCTTATTCCTGCGATCTCCCCTCCTATCAGCCGCTACCGCCGTCCGCGGCATGTTCTCACCGACCCTCCCGATGCCCTTACATCCCTTCTTTCCGATACAGATACCGCACATAGGATCAGCCACCGACCTCGCCGGCGAGCTCGAAGAATCCCTTGCCCGCCGGCCGGTGCAGTGCACCACGGCGGGACACCTAGTATACGCCCTTCCCCATAGCGACTGCCCAAGCCGAGGCCGTTCCTCCTTGAGACGCCCTTAAGCTAATTACCCCCTTGCCCTTCTGGCTCGAGCGTAGTGATTGCACGCTCGCCCTCTTCTCCGATGAAGCTGTAAAGGCCCCGCGGCCAACAGCGTAGATCATTCACACACACACACACACACAAAATAATGCCTGCGATGACTTCCGTTACCGCCTTTGTCAGCGTTGACTTTAAACAGGAACCTAACAATTTCCCAGGATAATAAGTATCCTATTTATTAATCCATGCAACAATCTGTAAGCCAAATTTTATCCAAATCCGTTAAGCCGTTTATGCGTTATTGTGTAACAAACATACAAACTTCCACATTTATAATATTGATAGGACCTCCGCGCTTCGGAAATCACGTTAAGCTGTTAATCTTGAAAACCACTAAACGATCACACCGTCCATATCTTAATTGAAAGCCTTATAGACAGCTTGATAAGTTCTATCAGCAGGTGGCCACAAACCTGCCTCCAATGCACCGCACTGTGTCCGCGTGGTGGAGTATGATGGAGTATAATCTCTATCACCTTGATATGTAACAGAAGGCCTTAGCGCAGCAATGGGACCACGAAGCAAATACGAATAGGAGATGGCCTAAGCTAGCGAGCCTTTTAAATTCCTAAAAGCCTTGACGTCATCGTGGTGGACGTGGCTTACCTCAGTTTGTCATCCCTATTCGCTCCATTCATCTGTTAGCTCTAGTACGCGTAGCTGTTAAATATTATCTATTTTTACTAAAAATAAAAAACCTTCCATTGAAGTCATGAACCTTAACATGCAAAAATTACTTGGATCGACATTCTGCTCACACAAAAAATTTCACATTCACTTTTAAGTATTTCGTTCGTAATATATTAGAATACTTCTTTATTAAAAATGCCATCTACCGTAATATAATTGAACTTACAAGTAACATTGACATGGACGAACCGTTTAGTTTTTACCAGTCTCCGCCAGATGGGATATAAAAATGTGGGTTGGGCGTAACGACCCTCTCGCCCTGTGCCTTCCCGCGCAGTGCCACGCTTAGATTATATAGGAACATCTTATTACGCCATCTCCTCTTCGTATTCCCTTCGTGAGTGGGACAGCATAGGCTGAATGATTGTACACTCACTGTGATCGATGAAGAAGATCCTGCCGTCCGTATGCACGCGCTCCTCCCAGCCCTCGGGAAGAGCGCCCAGCTCGTCGGCCTCCGCGCCCGCCGTGGCCACGGCCGCCGTCGGCAAACTTGAAGCACAACCTGCAAACAACACCAAACAGTATAACATCTTTGTAATTATGCTTCGAACAATAATCACGCACACTAACATGCACTCTACGCGGATTCACGGTAGATTTTAGCAACTTTTCAGCCAATGGAACCTGCCAAGATACCGCGTAGAGCGCGTGTTATAGTGTAGTGTCAAGTGTAAGTGTAGTGCGTGGGTGAGTCGTAAAATTCAGACATATATTAAATAAAAGTCTATTTATTTAAATCTAAACAAGTTTCACTCTGCTAATCGACAGCCATAGTCTATAATTCGCGCGTCTGTCTGCGGGCTTCTTATTCGGAACACTAATACTAAGAGGTTCTACTTTCTACATATGTGTATTGTTCCTATGTAAAGCTGCTCAATATAATGTGCATGTAAATGCATTGGGTAATTCAACAACACGACGATCAACGTCCTATTCCAAAATATAACACATTTCCTAACTAATTTTTAGTGTCTACAAACAAGACCTCTGTTCATCTTCCTTTGCGAGCGATTCCGCGGGTAAAGGCTAATCAGTATTTAAAATTACATTAAGTTTTTAAATTTACACGAATATTACATATGAAATAAAATTAATTTGTGGTATTATTGCGTTTTATTTTTTGATTTTATATTCTTGACGCGAAATAGTACTGCAATCAATTTTTGCACCTTACGGCATTTCGCAATTTTCGTACAAGCCTGAATATAATCTCTTCATTTGTGCAAAAAGCTTGATGTCCTATAGACTGGATTTAAAGTGATCCAATTTACCTGTTCTTGGGTCTATCCATGTGGTGGTCTTCTGATTGTGGTCTATGAAGAATATCCTGCCGTTCGGCGCCTTTTGCATACTCCAACCGGGAGGAAGTCCTAGTTAAAAAAGAAAAATAAAAATATCAAATCACTTTTGTAATGCATTTTATTATAAAAAGGATATAATATATTAGGTATTGTATAAGTATGAAAAAAGGACCTAAAGAGCCTATGAGCTATTATTTTAATTTTAGCGCTTTGTTCCTCTTAAGACGAATGACAGATATCCATCAAGCAAATTCTAACCTAACTTAAAGAAAAGTAAAACAATTAACCTGTTATATAGTTATGCAAGGTGTATCGTAAATAACGCAAGACCCCGACACTCCGATTAGATAATCGCTTCCCATATTTAATACGAAAAACAAACTTCTAAATTTAAAGTTTTTTACCCCTTTATAAAAGTGCTTAAAGCACCTTTATACCCCAATTAACAATAAAACGTGTACGTGTATGTGTGCGTATTAAGAAATTTGATTTAGAAATGCTTATACACGTATTAAGAAATTTGTTTTAGAAATGCATATGCAATCTCCGGATTGCTTTGAATCAAGAATAAATTTAGTTTGTTAAAGCGCACTAGTAGTAACGCGCGAGTAACACATATAATATATGTATAATATATATTGCAAATTATATATATTGCAAATTAATATAAATTTAAAATATATTAAAGATTATTGGAATCAATTCAGTTACTCATTTAGAACAAACTACTTTCAGGTCTTGCGTTTATTATGTTACAGCTTGTATAGCTGCGGTTTGTAATATGTATATTTCATATTTTATCCTATCGCCTTGGGATCCCTATGAATAACTTTTATCTGATGATTCTAAAATCAGACTTTAGTTTGTATATCCCTTGAAGCTATTTTTATACAACTGCTTCGGCCTTTAGTACGTGTATTATTGATGTAAGTTTCAGGTACTGATATAAAATCAAGTAAACATATTTCCAATTCGTGCGTTGTATTTTGTGTGCGTGGTGAGTTTTGTATTATAATTTGTACCTATTTATATGTTTCTGATGCTATTCAAATTCTATCTATCCATCCCTTGCGGGGTAGGTAGAGGGTACAGACTTTCTACAGGTTTCTTTTGTTACATGTTCTTTACTTTTGATATATTTCCCAAAATTTGTCCGGCACCCTATTGTAATATCTACGTACCTTCACTGTTAGGTAGATTTTGACTTTGACTACTGCTGGCGCTGCTACTCCTGGTGCTGTCCGTGGAGCCGTCCGTCTCGTCCTACAACACGGCGTGATGATACAGCGCGCAATACCAATCTCAACCTTATTTACACTGCGATACAGTCGTGTTCGCGTCGAGCGTGGGCGGGGTTGTGTATTGCCAAAATATTCTAATAAAACATTTAACTATTTTAACATCTATTTTGTACACAAACAAAAAAAATAACTTCCTTTTATGTTTAAGTGTGTCTTTATTAAATGTGTAGAATACATATATCCCGAGAGATACAAAACATTACCCCCCTTTCTACCCTCGGGTAATAAAACAGGCAGTTTATTACCTTCATAACATCATACTAAAATTCTTAAATGCAAAAATAGTACATTTTCCCCTCAATTTTGGCAATACACTTTAAATACACTAGTGCAGTACACGCTTATTTACAATAATATATTAGCTGAAATCGTCTAGCTCCAATATATTTCTTCTTATATAAAAATATATACAATACAGTGCCCTACCCTACAGAATACCCTATTACCCCATTTAAACTCTAAATAATGCTGGCATTTTACATAGCGAATTTGCATAAATATTGGCATTATGTAGTCAAAACAAAATAAAACTAAAGTGGACTGAATATGGTTCATTTCGTTTTGGTAATATAACGCAAACATTTGTTCAAATACGCCATTAAAAGTATCACCTTAATATATATTTTAGCATTGGTCTTCGACCAAAAATAATGCATATATTTGAACTATAAAAGTTAGCAAAATCATATGCAAAAAAATACAATACATATTGCTATCCTTTTCACAAGCTAAAAGGCGTGACAGACAGCTGTTTGGTGTCCAATTTTATTGTACACTATATTGGCATATGATAATGCAAACTTAATAAAATGATAGTCCAATTATGAATCATTATATTTAAGAGAAAAAGCTGTAAAAAATATCACTTAAATATAAATAAATCTACGAAAGAATACAATCGAATACGTCAATACTACGTCAAGCATAGAATACACTAGCTACAAATACATAATACAGAATAGTAAAAAAGCGTAACAGCACAAGCAAACGTGTAGTGTGGGTAGTGTCAAATTATTAGAATGATGTCAGAAGCGTTGTCGTATAGCATTTATTTGTTACTATATCCACATTGTTATTAATGCGTTATTTAATTTGTAGAATATAGGAAACTGCGATGTGTAGACCATATGTTTATGTTAAAGTGTGTTCTTTATTTAAAATCAATTAAAATATCATTAATTATTTGTACATGTGTATTCTTCATCGCAGTTTACAGTATTGTGATTTCTTGTAGCACAAGGAATGTTATAAAAAAATATCTGTAATTGAATTTTTATGGAAAAGATAATTTAGTTTAGACGCTTCATTTTCCCCACTACCTTAATAGAGAATACCAAAATACTAGAAAATCATCAAAATACACAAATCCCTGAGGCGTCTACACTAAATATTTCGGTTTACAAACTGGCGGATATACGTCTCGAAGTAAAATAGTAATTTAAATAATAATTTCTTTAATTACAAAGAAATATTAGAAAGAATATATTAAAAACATTTCGATAAGGGAACTCTTGTGCTACAATACTCAGTTATTTATCTCTCGAATCATTCAGTTACGTCGCATTCGGCGGTAAGCGGTCCGGGAGGACGCTTGTTAGTGACGCAAGCGCAGGGACATCACAGCAGCATGTTGTGCCTCACACGTCCTCATAGACAATTTCCCAAAGCACTCCGTCGAACGGGTAGGCGAAGTGCGGGATGCGACGCGTAATGTATTTTATACTTTGATACGTTGGTTTATTCTTTGACTTTTCGGTAAATTTAGGGTCATACTTTGAAACAAAGTACACTTTATAAAAATGGGCAATTAATCTCATACTTTTAATAAATCTTCAAAAAAATTATATTCAGTTGGTACTGTTTCCGTTAGTGATTTCTGAGTTGTTTAAATCCCCTAAAATAAAATTTAATTTTAACACCTCATTAAGATACTTTGACACGTTGCGCATACCAGTCACTATGATACAACATAACCGAATTAAATATTAACCGAAATCTAATAAAACACAGGTGTATTTCGATCCGCCTTAACACCTACTCAATATGGTTGATGTTCACAGATTGTTTTAATACTACATTCCGCGTGTCACCCCGCACGCGACTATCCGCACCTTACCTCCGAGTCGTCGAGCGAGCTGTTGGTAGCCCTCCGCCGTCGACCCACCGGCGACCGCTCCGGCGTGGCACCGCCTGTCGGGGTACTGAAATGATTCTCATCGAACGTCAAGTCCTCCGCCACTCCCTCATTACTCTCCGCAGCTGCTTCGCTACTGGGCACATCTGCCTCATTATTAGTCGTCTCGCTCTGAGCTTCTACATCCAGATTGTCATTTGTCTCCTCATTTACGTCATTGTTCGGTGTTAGGTCACTTTCTGCTCTCGGTTCGTTGTCATCAGTAATGTTTTCATTGTCAGCTGTTCCATTTTGTTCGATATTATCTGTATATTCTTGACTAGTACTAGCGGTTTCGTTGTGAGCGTGACTGTCCGCGGTCTCATTGGCGCAGACGACGTCATCCTCTTCCTGTATAGTCTGATTTTCTCTTAAATTATTATCACAGTCAGTTTCATCACTTATGCTATTCGCGGGCGGTAGTGCCACGCTGTCGGTACTTTCGTTAGGTTCTGGCGATCTGATTGGTGTAGAGAACGGTGTGTGTTCCGCCGAGTTAGTCTCACCACTTGTATTGCTTAAATCCTCCTGTTAGACATTTATATTTGATAATATTTGTCGCGCAAACTTATTCGTGCAATCGAGGAGACGGGTATTTTAACGGAACTTTGGATGTTCATAGGCGGGTATTCTATTGCATTTTTATTTTTCAACTGCACATATAAGTTTGTCGTGGCACGTCCTATAACGAGGCCTAAAGGCGTTCAAGCTTGTCAATGTGCTGTAGAATTGTCTATGGAAGTGAGGACAACACAGTGGATGTCTTTGGTAACACCCGTGTACCGATGAGCACAGACTATGAATTAGTATGTTGTGTGTGTATTGATTATATATTCATAAAATTTAATATTTCTGGAAGATTATTTGATTGTAAGTAAAAGAATATTATTACTTGAAATATCATAATCTTTCAGAAATAACCATGTACTCATTTTTATATCCATGATAAATTCAATACCATTGTTAATCATTTTAATTATATTACAAAATATACTTGGTAGTATTTATTAACGCCATAAGGCAGTAGATATCTCACATGCATAAAAATATGTGGTATCAATACTCATAGAAATAGATTATATATTTATTTACCAAAAGGCATGCATTTTATTAGATAAACTCATTATATCATCAAGAATACAATAATACTATAAATAAATCACCCTATACTGTACCTTCAACTGGCAAAAATACTCTCTCACAAATTCACTTGAGAGAGATAGCTCTTATTCTACTATGTGGACTCAATACTGACAGGTGCACGATATTTTGTGGCCATCTGCAGTAGAAACTTATCAAGCCACCCGTGAAGTTCGACTTTAACTTGGAACCGATCAATTCATTGATCGGTTCCAAGGACTTACAAGAAAACAGAGTAAGTTTCGTCAGACCAACATTATCTGAAAAAGAACGTATTTACCGGCGACGCCGCAAAAATCGTTTGTACGATACATGAGTCACCTTATAAGCTTTATTTTAAGAATTTCAGTACCCTAAAATACTATATTATTGGCACCAATTTACCGATATCTAAAGATTAAATATAAAATGAGTACATGGCTCCATTTGGCATATGCTGGAGGTTTGAATCAATACAACATTTAAAATCAATTTGTCTTTAAACTGTTTTGGTACTACAATCATACTTTATTGTGAAAAAGCGATGGAGCTGTATACTGCGTATAACCTCTTTCTCACGGCAAAGTAATAATTTAATAATACTGCCAATAATATTGTGATAGCCCCCTGGTATTTAAACAATATAAAAATAAGAATCATTACTCAAACCTCCAACTTTCAAAATAAAATTAAATAATATAGCACTTGTTAGTTGATGTTGATATATGGCTAAAGCCCATGCTGCGAGATTGTACTATAAGAATCGCAATCTCCCTTACTACCACTCTACTCCTCGTTTACATCTAGCTCACTCGCGCGACAGTAACTAGAGAAGTGGACTTTAAATTGGCTAGGGCGCATAAAGGACATGAAAATAACAAAAATTGTTTAGATACTTGCATTTGGGAATTTGAACAACTCTTTAGCAATATTATTTTAATCTAACTTTACCGTGGGAGAGTGACAGAGTTACTGATATAACGATTTATGCTGTGCAACAATTAACAACCAAAAAAATGTACGTAAGGAGCTTTGCAGACGCACCGACAATATATCTACAACTCTTTCTTACGGCAAAGTAAGATTACAATAATACTCTTGAAGATATTGTGACACGCGTTCAGCTCATTTTCACTACCCGGTACACTGCAACGCAAGTGGCCTGAATGTAATCCAGGAATAAGGGAGAGGAATCGTTACCGGGTAAATGGTCATATAACGGAAACTTTGCTGTACGATTGTGGACCCAAAGAACTGCGTAATACTACCATTTACCCGATGAATACTCTTTATAGTAGATAAAAAGATTATAAAATGCTTGCAAATCACATGCAAAGTTCCTTTGATAATGATGCCAAGATGGACCGTGATAATCTATTTCATATTATGCTCTTTCTGAAAATTTTGGATAGTGGTGGACATAAAGAATTCATAGATTTGTGTAACTGACGCCATGATGTGAGCTTTATTAGTAACTAAACATCAATTATCACTAAATGTCAATAGCAGTTGTTCAAATTGCTTGCACACTTTTGTTTTCATCGAATCCATTACAGGAATCGAATCGAATCATACCAGGATCTTGTGGTCCGCAGCCAAAATCGGAACTAACGCCATCATCAAGTGAAATGTCACTTCATGACAGTCGCAAAGTTGCCGTTTGCTATGAAATTTACCCAAGTCCCACATATTGAATATCTTTCCCTGGAAATAGGAAATTTTTACTGAATGATAAGCGCAATTTTACACCAATGCCCCCCCTGTCATTGTCAAAATATCCTTGTCGCACTATACTTTTCTATCTATTTATCTATATCATCACGCCAGATCCCTTGCGGGGTAGGCAGAGAGTACAGAGTTATTACTTTTAGTGTAACTCTAGCAGAATACTATATAAATTGAAATCGCCCGCCGCTTTTTTCTATGTATGTACGCGCTAACTTCAGAAACACTATACATATTTCCATTACGGTCACCAGCTGTTCCATAAAGGATATTGTTCTGCGCCCATACATGATTTGCTCCAGAACTAACAGAAATGAAAAAATACTTGTATGATTTCAAATCACCCATAAATTCTCTTAAGGCATTTATTATTAAACGGACAAGTGGGGGAATCGCAATATTGCACAAAAAGTATTAGATTTTGAGGTTATAATTCAGTACATATGAGGTCATATTGTGTGTTGACATTCAGTAAAGATGTCGGCGACTACGATATAAGTACTTGCAGTACTTTGAAATATTCGTTTTAGATCACAAATTGTCCGTTAGATACGGATATTTGCCATTATTTTAATAAAATAGATAAATAATGATGGCATGGGTCAAATGTTTGTTGGTTCTGGGGCAATTTTCGACAACGTCCTTTCGTCGAGTGTAAATATTTTTTTTTATGTGAAGTGATCTTAATTAGCTAAAATTTAAAATCTCAGAACACAAGTTGATGTTATATAGCTGTTATTAGTGTTTTACAAGTAATATAATGTATATGATCCAGACTAAAACAAAATACAAAAAGAATTTTCTGTTTAAATTAAAAGTTTGGTCCATCCCGCCACTATAGCATTTTTCATGTGACTGTGACAGTTGTAAGTGTCAAAGAAAACAATATTATACTTTATTCAATGGCAATATGAGGCGTTACCCATTTCTATACTTATGGTTGTATGCCTTAACACCATTGAATTAAATATGAATTTCGTTTGGCAATTGTCACTACCCATCCTATGTGAAAAATACTAGACGTATTTATACCTATTAATGATAAAACGTTTTCGGTTCCTTACAACAGATAAATATTTTTACCCACATGCAAGGACATGACAGCTTATCGTACAATTAACCGGAACAGATTTAGCGCAGTGGTTAAGGCCTCTCCGCCCTAATAGTCGCGGGTTCGATTCCCGCACGAGACAAATTTTTGTGTGATCCACAATTATTTTTATCCGGTCTAGGTAAATCTGTATATGAATTTTCATGTTTGTAAACGCACCCACGACACAGAAATAAATCCTAGCGCGGAGCCAAGTTTACTTTTTTTTTAAAAAGAAACACCCTTTTTTAATTAGTGCAAATGACTTCATGATGCAAACAATAAAGCGTCATTAAAATACACAATTTAAATCTGTTTAATATATCATTGACGCGTCAACATTCTTACTTCGAACAGAAAAATAAAAAATAATAACTGGTTTAGAACACCGCTAGTACTATCAATCTATATCATCACGATACCTTGCGGGGTAGGCAGAGACCGCTAGTACTGATTATAAATAATCAGTATTATAAAGAAAAAAAAAAACACCGTCACGCCTATATTCCCCAGAGGGGGTGGCAGAGGTGTACTGAGTACACCCACGTTTCGCCGACGATGTTAGGTCCCATGTAATAGGGGGCGAGCCTATTGCCATATACCGGGCACAATTCCAGACTCCGGACTCATACTGGGAATTTTTCGTTAGGAAAACTACATTTGTCCGACCTAGGATTTGAACCCAGGACCTCGTGATCACAAAGCGATGCGCTTTGCCACCAGACCAACGAGGCAGTCAACAAGTCATTATAAAGAACTAATTGGAATAATCATATTTCTAATTCGGAACAATAAATCTGGTGAGTTACCAACACCTCTTCAGCAGAACTATTTTAAAATTGCTTTGCTGTGAAAAGAGACAGAGATGTGGGTATATCCAAGTCTCTCCTAGTAAAGTAAGATTATAATAGCTTCATTAAAGAGATAGTGGTTCGCGCACAGATCAACTATTTCACGATAAATCATGAAGATTGAGTCATCCATCTACAAAGCCCACGCTTTGTATATGACTCGAAACTCCATGAATTGATAAAAATATCGAGACTAGAAATATAGATTACCTCATTAGTCTAGTGGCGAATAATGTACTTTGCTATCACGAGGTCCTTACTTTATATCATAAGTCGCGCAAATGTAGTTTTTCTATCGAAAAAATCCCGGTATCAGTCCGGAGTCTACATTCGTGCCCGGTATATGGCAATAGGCTCGCCCCGTATTGGAATTTGGATAGAAATACGTAATAAGATTTTATTATTAACTTTAACTAACTACAACAGAGGAGCCGTTGGAGCGGATTAAGCCAGAGACAAAACAAAATCTATGATGTTATGAATCTATGGTAGAAGGCGGTAAATTAAAATTTTCTTTAACACCCCTATTACATGGGACTAAAAATCGTCGGCAAAAACTGGGTGTACACACTACACCTCTGCCACCCCCGCATGGGGATTATGGGCGTGTTTATTTTATTTTTTATTTTACATTCTCATAACATAATTTAGACAATATCATTTAAATTTATCTAATCATGGTAAATCGATAAAATATTTTTTATTTTTCTGTTCGATCCTACTATAAAGAACATGAACTGGAAATTGTAATGCATGCTTGATAATTTAAAAAAAATCCTGAAAGCGAACAAATAATATTAACTATAATGAGATTGTATATAAAAAGGAATCTTAAAAGCTCCCCAAAATACTGAGTATATGTTTTATCGTTTTAAATAACGTACTGGACTGCAGCGCATGAGCACGAACACCAAAATATCGGCAAAACTCAAAACATTCATTTTGTTTACACCCTTCGGGGACGCATACAAGTTGTCTAACATCTATTACTGCTCACTTATTTATCACTGCATCGGCACGCGGCCTCCCTTGATAAGGTCCTGCGAAAAGTTCAGCAGGCGTCTTTTTTTAATCTTTTGTATCATCTTGCATAATAGTGGGTAGAGAAACACACATTGTTAAAAATTAGGTAGATTTTGAATCATAAGTACCGTTTTACAGATTTGCAATTATCTATCTATCTATATCATCACGCCAAATCCCTTGCGGGGTAGGCAGAGAGTACAGAGTTTGAACAGGTTCTTTCCTTTCATTCCTCTCTAGCTCGCACTAGCACTCTCATAGTCCGTCACATACACGCTCGCCTGTTACGGAGACTCTTGACGTAGTTCAGATAAGACTCTGTCTATTTGGTCGTGGTAAGATAGACTAGGTCTTGCAATTATACTAGTAATATACAGACACAACACAAATCGCACCTTCAGAACGGTATAGACTTAACTCAAAAATCTAATAAATCAAGTTACGGTTATAGAAAGCCATCAAAAGGTACGCTCTACCTGGAAAATATTAAAACAGTGATGTTTTTATTTCCCTTTTATTTCCCGCGCCACTCGGTTCTGAAGGGACGCGATTAGTTTCCCAAAAAATTATTTTTTTGAGATAAGTCACTACTGTTCTGAAGGTGCAAAATTGTGTATTCTTCATTATGAAGACTAACTTTCGAATACTTTCATTACGGCGAAAAAATGCGCTGCAGACCAGTACGCAAACATCCCAATATTAAAATAAACATTATTCTAAAGGCATAATGTGTAATATACCTGAGCGTGCGCGGTGGCGGGGGGCTCGGGCGCGGCGCGGTGCGGGGAGGGCGGGTGCGCGGGCGCGTCGTGCGCGTGCGGCGCTTGCGGCTCGTCGGCCGAGATGTGGAAGCGCCGCTGGAACTCCGTGGCGGCTGTTTCCATGCGCTCCGCTTGGGACTCCACGCTCATGTTGCGCCTGCGATATACATGTGGGATATACACGGACGATTTAGCGCAGCGGTTAAGACCTTAAGCCGCTCCGCCCACAGTATCTAATACTAGTTTGTGAGATCCACAATTATTTGTTTCGGTCTGGGTATTTGTGTATGTGAATATTCATGTTTGTAAACGCACCTACGGCACAGAAATAAATCCTACTGTGGGACTATGTTTTAAAAAAAATAATAAATAAAATAAATATTAAGACTTATTGAATGAATATAAATAAAAATTGTGTGGCAGAAGATTTGTTTTTAACTATCTATCTATATCATCACGCCAGATCCCTTGCGGGGTAGGCAGAGAGTACAAAATTCCAACAGGTTCTTTCCTTACAACCTCTCTGGCTTCCTCCACTCTCATAGTTAATCTCATATACGCTCTCATTACTTTTTATATTTAAAAATATTATTTAAATTAAGAATGACTGAGCTAACGTACGGAAGACAGTTGCCAAGGTGATGAGTGAATCAATTTCGTTAGAGAAAGACGTAAGGCACAAGATTGGAAGACTATTTTTATAATAAATATTGTAAAATTAAATTTGAAGATTATAAGCTATTAAAACTAAGACCGCTTTTTCCCTCTACTGTCACCCGCGGGCCCCAGCCACTTATCCCTTTAATTTCTACATCGTGCATACATGCGCATACTTCTTATGGCAGTTCCAAACATGTGGAAAGATCTTTGCAAAGATGCGCAAAGGCAGACACACAGGTGTGTAGAATGTCATTCGCTACAACAGTAAATTAACACTTTTTTTACGATACATGAAAAATAGGCCACTGAGATAGTCCATCCATAGATGGAAGTAGACTTTGGTCTGTTCTAAATCTATCGTCACCTGATCAAAATTTGTACCGAACAGACAATGAAAACGATATAATAAAAACTTTGTAAAATTATCACAGTTTTAAACACAACAATGTGAATAAATAGCTGGTCAAATGTATTATGACCTAACTCAAAAATATGATTAGTTGAATTAGCACTTTAATCTCAACGTAAGAAAGGTCGATTTCCCTTGTTAGAATTTTTGTTTGCACTGTTCCGTTGTGCCAAGGAAATTGTCCAAACTTACGCGAACGTGGGCCGCTCCCATTGCGTGGACCTTTCGATGTGGTTCACGTAGTAGGTTCTCCCGTTAGCGTCCTGTCTCTCCTCCCAGCCAGGAGGAAGAGGATCCCCTCCAATAGTCTGCAACAATAAACATTTACCACATTTCTAACGGACAGTTTGATAAAACATAAAATAAGGACCCTCTTCTTCAGAAAAACGTTCATTGCCGCATATAGGCCTCCCCCAAAGATAGCTACAACAGTCCGCTTTATACTGTACGATTCCGGCTTTCACCTACGACCTTCACGACATCATCGGTCCATCTTGAATGAGGCCTGCCCACCGCACCGTCTTCTGGTACGTGGTCCCCACTCCAGAATCTTTCTGCACCAACGGCCATCGGTTCTACGAGCGACGAGCAGCAATGTTCTACATATTAAGGCCCGTATTACAGAACGAAAATCAGCCGTGAATAGTTTTTAAACCAACATTTTAGTACAAAAACCGTTTTTATAGCTAGATTCACGACCGGTTTACTCTCTGTAATACGGGCCTTAGTATAATTAAATAATTTTAGCCCTGTTTAGAAACTGTCCCACTGTTGGGCACGGGCCTTCTCTCAAACTGAGAGGGAGAGGCCATAGTCCACTACGCTGGCCCAGTGCGGGTTGGCTTAGTATACTAAGGCGTTAGGATATTACGATTAGGATACTTCTGTACAACAATAATACCACTTGCACCAGATATACCAAGTGGGCCGATATACTTCTAGAGCTGCTCGTGTAATATTCCATCAGGATCGGGGAACAAGCGCTTGCATGAACCTTTTGATGCCGTATGGAACTTCCATATAATTTGTACGAAATAAATTGCTAAATTGGGTAAAGTATCTACACCACAAAAAAGGTCAAAAAGGTGGCGGGTAAAAAAAAACACAAAGCCAGTCGTCGTAGCAATCTTTGACTATACCACAAGGACACCAGAATTTTTAAAACAAGTTATCCAAATAGATCAGTAGGTCTACCATGAAATGTAATTCCGAAGTTTCGGATCGATATTTCGGGCAATTCCTACCACGAAGTGCTTTCGTTCCGAAATCGGTCCTGAAGACGTTTCGTCCGTCGTAAAATGCCACCATGAAGTGATTCGAACAAACGAAGTTTCGGCATTTTGACAGCACTTCTTTTGTGATTTTAACCTCAATTATACGAAAACTAAAGAGGTAACTTTTTACTTTCGTAAGTATGAATTTTACTTCTTTGGCTGTTTAAATATAAACACGAACGGTTCAATGGAGATTTTGTTGATATCTTAAAGCAATAAATGCGTTCAAACTGGAATTATATGGTGTTTTTATAATATGAATATTGCTATTTTAACATAGAGTACAAACATACGGAAAAACACGATTTTTCTATAAATCCTTTGAAAGATAGAAAGCAGAAGGGCATCCGCCTAGGTTACGATGACTCTCATAATAATTCTTGTCGAGTTGCTTTTAAATACCAAATAGCCTTTGTTGCCGTTAATAACAAAATATAAAAATTGTAAAAACACAAAAAGAAATGACAATATAAAAATTGTAAAAACACAAAAAGAAAACACCATTAGTAGGGGGTACGAACTCGCATCGAATTCTATAGCAAATTTGACATTATTTATTGTGCCATTTCAACTTAACAAATGTCTGCGAAATTTTGGAATATTATATGCATAGTTCGTGCCTTTATGTCATAATAACAGCTTGACATTTAATAATTTACACGACTAACTTGAAATGTTCATAAGTTACCATGTGCCTGATAAGAAACAAATGCACTTTTTATTTGGTTGGCTTATAATACTTCATTTATTACTTACTTTTTTTCGTTAATGGAAACATACTTTGCATCTGTCATTCATTCACAAACACAGTTTATGGTGCCCAACCGAAAGAAACAAATCCGATACAACTTCATGGTAGGTACACGCATCGTATTTCGTTCGTGTATCGTTTGGCTCCGAAGTTTCGGATTGAAACTTTCATGGTAGACCTACAGAGCTCTTATGCGTTTTAACCCAATGTCGTACAAATTACATGGAAGTTCCGTAAGACATCAAAAAGTTCATGCAAGCGCTTTTTCCCCGATCCTGATGGAATATATCGGATCACTTGGTATTAGAGATGAGTCGTATTTATTAGAACAGATCCAGGTATTTTACGAGAATAGGCGGCACCTAATCCAATTCTGGCAATCCACCTAATATTCGTATTCAATATAATCTAATGTTTAGCCATTTAGCGCGCTCACTAACACCTGTTCTCGCGCTCTCTCACTCACTCATATGCTTATCGCTTTGCTATCCCGCATACGTGTAAGAGAGCGAGACAGCGCTATACAACGCGTATTGATATAAAACAAATGTAAATATAATAAATTGAAATCTTTTAAATACGCCATCTTGCAAATGCTAAACTTTTGCGGAATATTTAATATTGTAAGACTCAAAACTTCATACATTCGTAAGTTAACAGTCCTAAACCTGTAAAATGTATGAAGGGAAGATACCAATTCATCACTAACGCGCCATCGCATCTGGCCTACTGGCAGCTGGCGCGTAGCCTCAAATCCGACTCCACGACTGACATGCCCCCGCTGTCCCGCCCTTCAGGCGCACCCCCAGCCTTCGACGACGACGAAAAGGCCGAGCTTCTCGCCGACTCCCTCGAGAGCCAGTGCACCCCCAGCTCTCAGTCCGTCGACCAGTCCCACGTCGACGCGGTCGACAGGGAAGTCGAGCGCAGGGCATCCCTCCCCCACGTCGATTCCTTGCCTCCTATCACGCAAACGGAGGTCGAAGATCTGATTATGGGTCTCAAATCTAAAAAAGCCCCCGGCCCTGACGGCATTTCGAATCGCGTTCTGAAATGCCTGCCCGCCCCACTCATCTGCCTCTTAGTGGCCATATTGAACGCCGCCATGACGAACGTCACCTTCCCCGCTAAGTGGAAGGAGGCGGACGTCATAGGCATTCCCAAGCCCGGCAAACCTCGCAATCTCCCCGCGAGCTACCGCCCTATCAGTCTCCTCAACTCCCTGGCCAAGATATACGAGCGCTTACTTCTGGCGAGGCTCAGAGACTTCGTGACGTCCAGGGGTATCCTTATCGACGAGCAGTTCGGCTTTCGAGCCAAACACTCTTGTGTCCACCAAGTGCACCGCATCACGGAGCACATCCTCTCCGGTCTCAATAGACCCAAACCCATCTACACGGGCGCCCTCTTCCTAGATGTCGCGAAGGCATTCGACAAAGTCTGGCACAACGGCTGGATCTACAAGCTCTACCAATTGGGTGTGCCGGACAGACTCGTGCTCATCTTACGAGACTTCTTGTCGAATCGCGCCTTCCGTTATCGCGTCGAAATGACGCGCTCCACTTCCCACTCCATCAGTGCTGGAGTCCCACAGGGCTCAGTTCTCTCTCCGCACCTGTTTAGCCTTTACACGAACGATATTCCTCGTTCGAGTAAGGCGCATCTAGCCCTATTCGCGGATGATACTGCTCTCTACGTCTCGCATAGGAATAAGGGTTTCATTACCAGAAACCTTCAGGCTTCCGCCAATTCCCTAGGGAATTGGTTCAGGAAGTGGCGTCTTGAGGTGAACCCGGACAAGAGCGCTGCGGTGTTCTTCTCCAGAGGTGCCACACCGCGCCACTCCCTGCGCCGCCCTAGAAGTAATCTCGGCCAAGTGACCATGTTCGACCGACCCATTCCCTGGGTCAAAGAGGTCAAATATCTAGGGGTCACCCTAAACAGCACCATGTCCTTCGGCCCGCACATCAAGCGGGTCCGTCACCGAGCATCCTTTGTGCTTGGTCGTGTCCATTCGTTAATCTGCAAGCGGAGTAAAATGTCCCTTAGAAATAAGGTGACACTTTACAAAACTTGCGTTCAACCCATTATGACTTATGCGTGTGTTGTGTTCGGGCATTCGGCCCCCTCTCACATCGATAAACTCCAAGTGGTTCAAAACCGCTTCCTCCGTAAAGCCGTAGGAGCCCCCTGGTTCGTACGGAACGTCGACCTCCACTCCGATCTAGGTCTCGAACCTATTAGCGCCTTTATTAAAAAGGCGTCAACACGTCACTTCGCGAACGCATCTACCCATGCGAATCCGTTAATCGTAGCCACCGCCGACTACGATCTCGCCCCCGACCCTTGCCGCCACCGCCGGCCGCGACATGTTCTCACCGACCCCCCCGATGCTTTGTCATCCCTTCTTTCCGCTCAGAATACGGGCGACGACGACAACGTAGTAGTAGATCCCCTCCCATAGCCGGCGGTTAACCGGCGCACTTAGTAGTGCACCCGTCCCCCTACAGCGACTGTCCCAACCGAGGGCGCCCTCGAGTATGTCGCCTCTTGCCCTTCTGGCTGGCTAAAGCGTAGTGGTTGCACGCTCGCCTTTAAGTCCGGTGAAGCTGTAAAGGCCTCGCGGCCAACAGCATACATCATTCACACACACACACACACACACACAATCATCACTAATATATCATTAAATGATAAAATAGAAAACAAGTATTAGTTTATTTAACTAATTTCGTGCAGAAATATCTAATATAAAAAAAAAACATTTGATTCCATTTTGAAACTTCCATTTTCATTAAAGTGTTATTATGACTCAATATAACAAAACAATTTAACATTAAATTAATTCAAATATCGATAATTCGATATCAGGATTTGATATAGAATAGGCGGATTGAAATCACTAAGGAACGGTATGTGTATGAGATCATTGAGATTAGGTGGATTAGGTGGAATAGGTATTTGGATTAGGTATTTATGCAGACTAGGAACAGGTGTATTTAGTACCTGATTTATCTAATACAACCCATCTCTACTTGGTATATTCTGGTGCAAATTGTATTATTGTTGAACAGAAATATGCTAATCCTAATAGACCACTTGTCATTAGCACCTTAAGCTTAGCTTAGTGGTCTCTAACATCAGCACATAGATTACACGAATACGATACACGAATAGTCGAAGTATATAAACAACAATTGCATTGCAATAGTCATTGCAATAGTCTGTGTCCAATTAGCGCTACATGGTAGATTGATGACCTGGTAGGTCAAAGCTGGATACGTAAACACAAAGCTGGTCACTGTAATAATCTTTGAAACAGGCCTTTGTCTTGCAGCGGACGTTTTTTTTTTTTTTTTTTAAACGTAGCCCCACACTAGGATTTATTCCTGTGTCGAGGGTGTGTTTACAAACATGAAAATTCACAAACAAATACCCAGACCGGAACAAATAATTGTGGATCACACAAAGATTTGTCCCGTGCGGGAATCGAACCCGCGACTATTCGACACAGTGGGCTGAGCAGCTCAAGCTCTTAACCACTGCGCTAAATCGTCCGTCAAAGAAAAGAAAATTGTAAAAAATAATCAGACAAAATGATAAGAAATTGACGCTAATTTTGTCCCCATGCAATGAAATAAACTCGCAAAACTATCTGCGGCATGCCAAATCTTTTTTGCTACTAACGCAGTCAGATACATGTTTAAGAAAAGAAAAAAGTAAACAGAGTTGTTAAGTAAACTTTACATGCCTGCACTCCATTTCTGCCTCTGCAGAATCTATAGTGTTTCCCTCACCCTGAAGGTCTAAAACCCTACTGTATGTAGAGTATTAGAACTTTCTAGGGTCAGAGACAACCTGCCAACTCCACAATGTAAAAACTCTAGAAGAAAGCAACAAACTGTGTTGAGATTTTAAGAATTCCAAATTGAGCGCAACCCAATAAAAAACGCTGGTTAGACCATTGCGGCGTGCCGGGATTCTCAGGTAAGCTGTTACAGCGGCTTTCGCCAGCGATAACAAAACCATAGAAAGTGTTCATGGAAATCTGACGGCTTGAGCCATTATGATAAAAATTCAGTATGTTGTACCAAGCTGTTATCAACATTCAACTGGTTTATCCGGTAAGCTTTAAGCTGTAAAAGCCCTGCGGCCAACAGTGCAGGTCATTCACACACAAACACACACATTCAACCGGTGCTTGTTCCCTTGATATACCCAAAGCTAAGTCAAAAGTGCTTTCAGCCCTGCAGGACCACCGTGTTTTTAACGAGCACTACTATTAAACAGCGTTCAGCCCAATGAGTCTGAAATGAGTGAGCGTTTTTGGCATTTTCCTCTTCGAGCATCTTGTGTGCTTCGAAAGGCATACGCTAGGCCCCAAGTCCCCCCCTCACGAGGCGGGCTCTTCGGAGCGCGGCACAAGGGGGGCAACAGCGCGTTCTACTCGGAGATCCCGGAGCCCCTCTGACACGTGCCAGTGCCGGCCACCGTTAGGTTTTAGTTGGTAAGAGTCCGACATGCCCCGCCAACTTTCCCCGAGGCTGGCGGAAGTACATGAGGATTTCCCCATGTAAAAAAGGCCCTTTGTCGCGGTTACCACTTAATTTGGAAGTCGTTAAAGGTGCTCGTAAAAAAAGAGGGTTCTCGGTACAGATACTGTTTGGTACGGGTAAAATAGCTCCGTGCGCTTATGCGCTTACATATAAAGAAACAAGTTGAAACTTGGCGGTACCGCCTGCCTGCATCGGGGCATTTTTATATATCCTTTACTGATCGGTGCAGGCCAACTAGCATAAGTTGGCACCTGCACCAATCAGTACCGGGCTGTTGCGAGAGTTCAGGACGGCTTGATTTATTCCTTTATGCAAACACCCTAAGTCAAGTTGGGATCCCTCTTTGCGGCTCAATAATTACCACCAACAGGCCACAAGCGCCCCATTATAATACCCAAAGCGAATCATGCTAAGCCAAATAAAGTAAAAGACACGTACAAGGTTGGCAAGGTCTGCGGCCTCGATCAGCTCCCAGTCACCGCCGGTGAACGAGGGAACCGTTCGACCCGACCCCGACACCTAGCGCACAACGGATCGTCAACGAACGAACTGGTCGGACCGCAGAGTCACACAACTTTTGATACTTAGAGAGAACAAATTCATTTTTGTTTCAACTGCCAAAACGTGTGTCGTTTTGTATAAGGTGTAATTTCGGTAGATTATTAACCAATAAGTGTTCGTGTACGTGTAAAGAAAAAAGCGCATTTACGCAGTCATTGATACTGTTAATTAAATCTTTACTTTCTCAGCTGTCGATCTATTGCTATTACAGTACAAGAAGTACCAGCAAATTTGTCCAGTTGTATAGTATGAACAGGGGGCCAATTCCCATAATTAAAAGTGTTGAAATGCAGTCTCGATCTAATCTCAATGTCATAAATCTCACAAATGGTATTCTCGTAAAATATAAATATTGACCGAATCGAGATCGGACCGAAAGTTGAACCAAATGTAAACGGTATTCCGATAAAATTTTGTACTAACATGAACAACAAATATACAAAATATCGTTAAAGTGAAGATTTCAGTTAGATGTTTTTTATTTAGCAGCTGCGATTAACATGTAATCAACAAATGATTAACAATATATTTTAAAATTAACAACTTCACATTATATCGAAATTAGACTGAGATGATACTGAAATCGGTTCGATACTTTAGTAGAGCAGAATACCAAATGTAAGTCAATTCATTATTTAATCACAATTCAGTCAAGTTTCAGTCTCAATGGCAATCAAATACGAGAATTGGCCTTCAGGAGGCCGTTGGTCAGTATAGTATAGTATAAATAGGACAGTAAAATAGGCCAGTAAAATATAATCTATGCTCTCATGATATCACAAGTCAGTTTTGCTTATAAATAAATTAGTAAACAGTTCAATTGGATATTGAACTAAATAGTTAGATAGAAAACATGATACATTATTTTTCAGATAGGTAGGTTATTTTTTTTCTAGAAATATCATCAATTCGTGTTTTAAGTAAATGAGACTTTTGAAAATTAGTTAAGAATTCGCGATCTAGTCCAGTAAGTTGGTGTATAATAAAATACATTTTTTAGGGGACCTAATAAGTCTGTTACAAAATAATCACACAGGATCTAGCACGAAAAGGTACAAACTCAAAAAAACATTTTTTTTTTTTTTTTACGTTTCAGAACGTATATGAATCTAATGTATGTAAACGCACTCACGACGCCGAAATAAACTCTTAGTCTTGAACAACGTTTTTTTAATTACATAAAGATGCATATTTCAGTTTGAGACAGGAAATGAAAGTGATTTTTAATCGATATTGTTTTAATTTTATTCGAGGTAGATAAATTTCAGAATGCGATACACTGCGGTCCGACAAATAAGCATTCTTAACTACAGTAACTACACATCTAACTAAATATATCTAATATTTTAATATAAATGCCTAAAGTTAGGCTAGTAAACATCTGCGAGAGTAGTCGCCATCTAGCAATCAACACAAAACTAAACCTTATGTCAGACAGTTCTAAGTTCCAAGTCTGATTGTTCCCAAGTTTCTTTTTATCTCACTCCTATTCAAGTTTCTTTTATTGTTAGTACAGTTGCTAGATGGCGGCAACGTTATTAAAAATTAAATACACGAACAAAAATAAGACAGTTTTTTTAAATGAAGCAATACTAAGGCTAAAGCTTTACGATATATAAAACAAGCAGAATTCTTTAATAAATGAGTTTTAAATGTCTTCGCATATGGATTGAATTCAACATTATACATACCATGTTGTCTCTTCCATTCATACGTTAGTACACATATGAATAAAAGAAACAAATCACTTTGACCATAACTTTCATTGTGATACGCACGGAATTTTTTTTTTTCTTTTTTTTTTTAAAAACGTGGCCCCACACTAGAATTTATTCCTGTGTCGTGGGTGCGTTTACAAACATGAAAATTCACATACACAAATATCCAGACCGGAACAAATAATTGTGGATCACACAAAGATTTGTCCCGTGCGGGACTCGAACCCACGACTATTAGACGCAGTGGACAGAGCGGCTTAAGCTCTTAACCACTGCGCTAAATCGTCCGTCCGTGCTTCTTTCTAAGAAGGAAAATACCTCTGAAATTTTAGAGAATTATATGCACATGTGCCATGCACAGGCGTGAGATATATATATAAATAATTTTATGTATTTTTTTACCAATTTCCTATTATATCCGAGATTTCTCGGACCCAAATCCCTAGAAACCTTTATCGGTAGCACCGTCCGAGAAATATTTCTCGGTCGCACCGTCCGAATAATATTTCTCCGTCGCACTGTCCGATATACAATTCTAGATCGCAACGAGATACATTCGCACCGTCACAGAAACATTTATCCGTCGCACCACTCTAGAAACATCTATCAGTAGCACCGCCCGAGAAATATCTGTATCTATATCACGCCAGATCCCTTGCAGTATCGGCAAAGAGAGGATCGCTTGCGGGGTAGGGTATAAGTAGATAAAGGTAAATGCTTACCGGTTGTACGGTCCCAACTTGTGCTTCGGGCTCGACCATCTCCCAGTCGTCGGGCCGGTCAGGACGTGCATCTGCAGGCGGTTCTCCCACTCTACTGACCAGCGCGTGGTACACTTCGATGTGACCGCGCACGCGGGACCGAGCACTAAACACACATACAGAAAACATCATTTACAGTATTGAAAACAAATATAGTACGCCTTGCAAAACAAACGTGTAATTGTATATCAATCTACCAACTTATCGGTAGTTGTACATATTTTTCCCTCCATTCCGATCTTGGTCTCGAACCTATTCGCGCCTTTATAAAAAAGGCGACAACGCATCGAATTATAGGAACCCCCTAATCGTAGCCGCCGCCGACTACGAACCTAGCTCCCCTCCTATCAGCCGCTACCGCCGTCCGCGGCATGTACTCACCGACGCTCCCGATGCCCTTACATCCCTTCTTTCGGTTACAGATACCACACACAGGATCAGACACCGACCTCGCCGGCGAGCTCGAAGAATCCTTTGTCCGCCGGCCGGTGCAGAGCACCACGGCGAGACACCTAGTATACGCCCTTGACGATAGCGACTGCCCAAGTCGAAACTGTTCCTCCTTGGACTGCGCCCTTGAGCAAGTTGCCCCCTTGCTCTTCTGGCTCGAGCGTAGTGGTTGCACGCTCGCCGCCGCTCGTAGATCAGTCACACACACACCTATATTTCCCGGAACCTACCTCATGTGACACTCCTAAAATAAACCTATTTTTTTAAGTATTACAACACCTTATTCAAATCATACTTGCGGTTTCGCGGTATTTTTTTACGTAAGTAGAGTGCACACTGAATACATGCATACAATACATACTTAACACATAACAACATTTCGGTACTTGTTACAATTACAGTACCGATTGGAACAAACGAAGTATATGTGTAACTTTAGGATACTTAGTAGTATCAGAGATGGGCAAAATGTAATGAGATAAATGATTAACCATCCCCGCTTGGGGTATATAGGCGTGATGGTGTTATAATGATTTTACAATTACAATTACATTTTGTAATCTTCAGCGATTACGATTACACTTTTAATCTTGAATCATGATTTAATATTACAAAATGGAATTGTAAATATTAATCTGATTACATAAGTGAATAGTAAATAAAATATCCAGCAAACCGCATTAGGTCCACGTGGTGGAGCATACCCTAATCTCTCTTACCTCGATTTGTGAGAAGAAAGCCTATAGGCTTTCTTGGGTATACCCAACAGTGAGATAGCATAGGCAATTTAATTTTATCACAAAAATGAACACCGTCAGGCATATATCAGAGATGTACTGTATACACCCAACATTTCACCGACCGTTATGGGTTATTTTTTACATAATAACAGTAATTTCATAGCGATTTTTATGCGTGATAGCTGGTACCGACACGATGGTTCTTAGATTATATTTAATACTGATATCATTATTTGATTAGGCGTTACATACGTAATACATCCATAATATAAAAAGCAGAATATATTTATCGTTAGCGCATATGGTTGAATTTTATTGGCCGTTTCCTATATTCATCTCAAAGGTAGATTTGCCCATGAAAAATAAGTCAAAATAGAACTGACAGAAAGAAAATCTATCAATTAGTAAAATATTGGCACCGGCCATATATGATACCGGTCTTCTTATTCCTTGGGCTACTTGAATCCATAGGGATCCATTATTGAATACCCCAAAGTGTCCTCGGATCCTCAAAACCATCCATCAACAGAGCCATTTAATGTATCTATGTGGACGGAGGGAGAAAACTACTGCACATCCCCACCATTGTAACTCCTGTAAGGCAGGAGTCCGTGGTGGGAGATAAGCGTAGCCTTATAAGTATAGTTACAACTTTTGGAAGACTGTGCTGTGTTTGGTTTTGGTTGTGCTGCAAAATACCAATTTCAGCCGCTGTATAACATACAATGTTCCACGCGGTATTGAATCATATAATGTGCCTTTGTGTTATTTTTCTAATATGTGTCGACAATGTCACGCGGCTTTAGTTCTAGTGTCTTTATGTCGGCTATTTCTGTGGCTGCAACACAATATGCCGACGGCGCGGCTGAAACGATCGCTAACAATAAGCCCTGTGAATATTAACTGTGGTAGTGACGTCATGTAGCCCTGCGAAACCGCGGTGTTCTTAGCCATCACCAAGGGCAGCATTTGGCTTAGTCGGACTGCGATTCGTGACTGTTTGTGGCATTACCATTTTTGAGCGTGTTCGTGCTTCGGATAGCACGGTAAACCGTTGGTCCCGGTTACCGCTTATTGTGGTAGTCGTTAAGCTGAGTAAAATGCCCTATAAGCGGCTATTAACATATGAAGGTCACAAACCTGGCTCGTAACGCACTGGGTCCGCATGGTGAATTATGACCTAATCTCTCTCACCTCCATTTGTGAAAGAATACCTTTGCTAAGCAATGGGATAGCATACGCTGATATATTGAGCAAGAAATGGACAAAATCAACTAAGTGGTTATTTAACCACCGGCCACTTCCCGGTTACTCCAGCGTGAGTGAGCTTCATGTAAATCAGGCGTCCTTATTTAACAAAAAAAGACCGGAGACCGTACCGCCGGCATAATGTGTTGCAGCCATGACACAACGAATATCACACGCACAAACACACACCCACGAACACTTAGCAAATTGATCAAAGACTAAAAAATAAAAAAATAAAACGCATACCTTTAGTTAATCACAACCGATAGCAAAATTATGAAGGATGGTTTACGGAAATACATAAGCAACCTGTTGTCTCAAAAATAACCGGACAAGTGCGCGAAGATCTCGCGCTACGAGGGTTTCCTAAAAGTGCCACTATAGTCCTTTTCACCAGTCATAGGTACGCTGACATTTAGAATTTGGTGTTTCTAGAAATGTGGGGAGTGTGAAATAGAATCGATTGAATATCGTATCGAGAAAATTTATAATGATGAATAAATCGACATTGATAAAAAATATTTAGAAACAAAAAGATAACAAAATAAAAATAATCTCATTATTTATTTAAGAATCAAGCCATTTGTCAAAAAACCGTTTGATAAATCGCTTGATTCGTCGCTTGCGTGTATTATTATTAAAAATATATAAAAGTGAGTATTTTGTTTTAATATGTCAAGATAGCGCAACCACGTTTGTTTATTAATTTCTTGACCTAGGAAAATACTAAATATTTCATTCAGATACATAAATACATACAATAATATACATATACGTAAAATAAATTGGCATTGTACAAAATCACATTTTAAAAACAACATATCGATTATAACGATTTCATTGTGTCAGTCCCTAAAAACGCAAACCGTTACAATTTACATAATTGAGTTTTATTAAGTTGAAAGTTTTTTAAATAATCTGGCAAATTTATAAACAGTATATAATTTAAATGAAAACTAATTTAGATTTTGGATGTATTTTTATATTCCTGTTTATTTTTGAGGTTCTATATTTTCAATATTCTTAAATACAATATGCGTGAAATGGAACATGCTCAAACGTCACCGTACCCATGTCTCGTGAAAAAGACTATAGATGTCACTATGTCATTTTTTTAATTTGAGGATTTTTTGTAATACATTATAATTATAAATTGACAAATTTCGGAATATTTCCCTAACTACAGTGTAAAACTTGACTTCCTGCAAAATTTTATGACCCTAGATCAACGGGAAACAACCTGTAGGTTTTAATAAGTAACTTTAAACAGGTAATTCTTTTGATTGTCGTTAGGCTTCAACTTTTTACACCGACAAGGGACCGTAAACTTTAGTATTCTGACCGACGATTTAGCGCAGAGCTTAAGCTGCTCCGCCCACTGTTCCTAATAGTCGCGGGTTCGATTCCCGCATGGGATCTTTGTGTAATCCACAATTATTTCTTCCGGTTTGTGTATGTGAATTTTCATGTTTGTAAACGCACCCACGACACAGGAATTGAACCTAGTGTAGAGCTACGTTAAAAAAAAAAAATTGATACCTCTACCTGTCCCTGAGACAAGACTAACCGTCGAACAGACAGACGTACAACAAAATGATCCTATAAGAGTTCCGCTTTTACGGTTAAGGTGTTATATACCTCATCTTCAAACGCAGAGGGAGTCGCGAGTCCATAAACCATCCTACAAAAAATCTACCGAATTCAAAAATAAAAGTATAGGCCACTGCATGCTTAGAGCACTACTTACACAGACCTGCGCGGGCGCAACGTGTACTTAACGACGTTGGGGCGCGGGCTGGCCGCGGACTCCGTGGGCACGCCGGCCAGCGGCACCTCCACCATGCCCAGGAAGTCGTCCCTCGTCAGCCGGTTCTCGTCGAACACCTGGATGAGCAGCTTGTGCTCTTGAGGTTTTACCTGGAATGAAATATGGTTTGCTAAAACAGGTGAAGCCTAAACGAGATATTTGGCTAATTCTTCTCCTAAGTCGTATACTCCTGGCAGAGTAGTCGTGGTCATGAATCGTCTGATAGGTTGATTGTGGATTTTGTAAGACTTTTCCATCTCTCTCTATTTGAGGCACTGTGTGTATTTTTCAGTAAAGGTATGGCCAAACCAACGGGCGTGTGTGTGTGTGTGTGTGAATGATCTACGCTGTTGGCCGCGGGGCCTTTACAGCTTCACCGGACAAGAGGGCGAGCATGCAACCACTACGCTCGAGCCAGAAGGGCAAGGTGGCAACTAGCTCAAGAGCGCTTCAAGGAGTAACGGCCTCGGCTTGGGCAGTCGCTATGGGGGAGAGCGTATACTAGGTGTCTCGCCGTGGCGCTCTGCACCGGCCGGCAGGCAAGGTTTCTTCGACCTCGCCGACGAGGTCGGTGTCTGATCCTGTGTGCGGTCTCTGTACCCGAAAGAAGGGATGTAAGGGCATCGGGAGGGTCGGTAAGAACATACCGCGGACGGCGGTAGCGGCTGATAGGAGGGGAGTTAGGTTCGTAGTCGGCGGCGGCGACGATTAGCGGATTACTATGATTGGACGCGTTCGCAAAATATCGGGTTTTCGCCTTTTTAATAAAGGCGCGCCGCGGTGACAGTCAGTATCTTCCTATGATCGCGCATGTGGATGCCGCACAGATCACGCGTGCAGGGCGCAGGACGCATTGGTGTGAACATGTCCATACAAATATTGCTGCAGGAATTGAATCGCCACCGTGCACGCTATCGCGGACGCGGCTGGACGCGTTGGTTTGGCCGTACCTTAAGGGGTGTCCCTAGTTCCTGTGTTCATAGACCATTTAATGACGTCTGTCCATATTGTAGGGATCAGCCACGGGGCAAATACTAAAGTTAATAGTATAATTTGGGTAATACTACAAAATAAAATAAAAATTCAGCATAGCAAAACATATACACAGGGATAAAAACATACACAAAAAAATAGAGTAAAGTTAAATGGGCTACTGCCATAAGTAATGTATAACCTACAAAACCGTAAAATAAAAAATAAACTCTGTAACATTTATATTTTTCCGATACTAAAACCAACGTTGCACCATAATAAAATATTATGGCGCAACAACAAGCTGTGGCAGTACTATCTTAAACCCTACACAATCTCGCTGTGTATTTTTTTTTCTTTATTTCTCAAACTCAAATTATTTATATGCTGAAATCCCTGCGGGGGTATTTACAAATGGTCATATCACAAGGTTAAATTTTTTTTTAACTTACTGATCTACCAACGGTTCGGAACGCGGCCTCCACTGAGAAGATCCAGCGAGAAACTCAGCGGGCTTGTCTTTTTTGTCTAATTCTCCATTCACTTTTTCAATCATTACCTTATACAAGGTGTAACATAAATAACGCAAGACCTCAGACACCCCTATTCGATTATTGCTATACGAATTCAATACGAAAATGAAACTTCCAATCTTAATGAGTTTTCTACTATTTTTTAACTGTTTGGTACCCAAATCAACCCTAAAAATAATAATTAATTAACTTTTGTACGCGTGACGCGTATTAAGGTGTGTGTAATAGAAAACCATTTAAAATAGCCGTAATGCTTTGAATAATTATTAAATTTTGTTCAATACAGCGAACGGAACGAGTATCAGCATTATTTAAAAAAAAAAAAAATCTATTGAGTTCTTAGATTTACGCGAATATTACACATGAAATAAACTATTTTACGGAAACACTGCAAGACCTCAAGACACCGTGAGCTCATTCTGCGTAGATCGGACCAACAACAACAAAAATAATTAAGAAGTTTGAGGGTACCCCGGAACAACTATGCCTTTTGGACGTCTAACACCTCAGTCCCTCCCGTGACCATGGGTGCTGCTGCAAAGCACTCGAAAGGTCGGGAATTAAAAATAAAAAAAAATAAAATAAAAAACAAACCGTGATAAAATCCGTAAAATAGTTTTGTTTCAAAAAATATCTAATTTTAAATATAGTTGGAATCGATTCAGTTGCCGATTTAGAACTAACTACTATCAGGTCTTGGGTTAATTGTTACACCTTGTATATACATACATTTTTTATATTATACAAAATAATTTATGCAATCCAGCTCCAGTGTGGTGCCTTACTACTGAGATATTGGAGTATAATAAGTATATTTTTAATGTAAATGTAAAAAAAATATATGTAATGATAAGCTAAAGGATTCTGGGTGGAGCAGTCTCCACAAGCAGCACCCACTTGATTTCATCCGGTTGTTCTTTATTGAGTTCGAGACACCTCAAATATTCTTTGTAGCATAATTTAAGAGTGCACTCTAACTAGTGTTATAAACATTCACTCACCCTAAATACAAACTCCTGATTCCATGTTGGACTCAATGTCTGAAAAAGAAAGATCAAACATAAATTACAAACACACTTTCGAGAAACTCTTAGGCATGCAGATTTCCTCACGATGTTTTCCTTCGCCGGTAAAGCAAGTTATTAAGTGGTTTGCGGTTAATTCTTAATACGCACATGCTTTCGAAAAGACAGAGGTGCGTGCGTGGGTTTGAACCCGAGACCTCTGACTTTGCAGTCCAATGGTCTAACCACTAGGCTATCACTAACAGTAAAAAAGGCAACGAGCAGTCAAATAGTTCTTAGCTATTTTTCATCATCATAGGTCAGAACGCATCCACAGGCATCTCGTGACGATCTCTGGCGCCATGATGACCGCTTTTGTGCTTTACGCATTCTGCTTTTACCAGAGACCTTCACCAGGTCATCGGTCCACCTTGTGGAAAGCCTGCTCGCTCCACGTCTGTATCAGAACCTTTATTTAGAGGGCATCAGACCCCAATGCCTCCCCCCCCATTTAGAGCTCATGTAATTAATAGATACAACATATCTATCTATCTATATGATCACGCCAGATCCCTTGCGGGGGAGGCAGAGAGTACAGAGTTCTAACAGGTTCTTTCCTTACATACCTCTCTAGCTTCCTCTACTCTCATAGTTCGTTTTATACACCCTCGCCGGTTACGCAGACTATTGTCTTGTCCTTCAGATAAGACACGGCCTATTTGGTCATGACAAGATAGTCTAGGTCTTTCCCGGTACCTACATTCTTCCACTTACGCATTGTATATCTGTTTTGTCATTCTTTCTTCTGACATTCTTTCTATATGCCCGAACCCACAGAGCATACCCTTTCTCATCTTTACCCGATACTATCTTTAATACATACTCGCTTACAACATATAAATTTTAATTATTATTAAAAATATAATAGAACCCACTTGCAGTAAAAAACATACATAAATGATTGTGACTGTAAACACGCCGATAGTTAAAAAACAAAATAGATGGAGCGACTCGATGGTTGAAAAGCGTAAGAGACATGCAATTGAATGTCTCTTAAGTCTATTAGCTTTTCAGCCATCGAATCGCTTATCCCCTTTTGCTTTATAAGACTCGAGACGTACACACAAATCAAAAAGAATGAGAAAATAAGAAATATACCTTTTTCTTGGTTTTCGTGAGAAAAGTATCGATGGTGACGTCACCATCGACTTTTTGCAACTCCACGCGAACATAGGGGTCGCTGCAACAAGAAAAAAAACATTTAGACAATAAAAGAACAACATTATATAAAAACCAGTCAAAGTCAAATATATTTCGCTGGTTCAATGGTATAGTGCCACATTTACGATTGCAAGACAGGGAAAAGTAAGCTTTATTATTATGAAGTTAAAATCCTAATTCAACAAACCAACTTGAACTGCGTCTCTATTACATTCAGCTAGCGATTTATTTATGCAGGTATTTTGTAACGCCTTGTTCTCCCAGCGGGGGGATGCAGTTCATTCCCGTAGTCCACCACCTGCAGAGGCAGTTTTTTTTTTTTCGTTTTTTAAAAAAAGAAAAAAAAAAAAAAATTAACACTAGGATATTCCTGTGTCGTAGGTGCGTTTACAAACATGCAAATTCACAAACAAATACCCAGACCGTAACAAATAATTGTGGATCACACAAAGATTTGTCCCGTGCGGGAATCGAACCCGCGACTATTCGACACAGTGGGCGGAGCAGCTCAAGCTCTTAACCACTGCGCTAAATCGTCCGTCAATGTCGTCCGTCATTAAATGTCGAGATCGCCCTAAGCATCATCGGCGCCCCTCTAGCGGCCATATATCTAATATAAATTTTAACTAATACTAGTAGAAGTAAACATTGATGACTGTAGTTCGCGTTACTACATGTGTAGTAGAGGTTACTCCAAGTTGGAGTTAGCATTTCTTTACTCCAACTAGCAGTAGATAACCTCAACTACAGCTGCTGTTGTAGCAATCACTTTTTTTCTGTGTATACACGCAATAGTCTTAATCTTCCAGCGTATTAGGGAAGTATACAATAATTTTACAAACGCGCAACATTGCAGTTGTATCTTATAATATCAGCCTATATTGCCCACTGCTGGGCAAAGGCCTTCTTTCACAAATCGTAGTGAGAGAGATTAGGTCATACTCCACCACGCGGACCCAGTGCGGATTGGTGGAGGCAGGTTTGTGGCCACCTGATGTTGGAACTTATCAAGCCGCCTTTAAGGCTTCCCACTCGGCTTAACGACTACCACATTAAGTGGTAGCCGTGACCAACGGCTTAGCGTGCCTTCTGAAGCACGGAGACGCTCGAATATGAAAATGCCACAGACGGTCACCCATCTCAGGTCCGACCGAGTCGAACGCTGCTTAACCTTGGTGATCGGTAAGAACACCGCGGTCGCACAGTAGATCTGACGGCCGTTGGGGCAGAAAGGTTCTCGAGTGGCGACCTCATACCGGAAGACGAGGAGTGGGCAGGCCCCCCACAAGGTGGAGCGATGACCTGGTGAAGGTCGCAGGTAGAAGCTGGATGCACCCTACCCACTATCCTAACAATCCCAATCACCGACCCGACGTCCTGGACATGGCGCTTCTGAAGGGTGTCACCCTACGGCTGCACTCCTTGGAAGTAGTCCAGGAACTCGACTCTGACCATCGACCTGTAGTCATGAGACTCGGTTCCCCCCCTTCCGCCCCTCAGCGACCCAAAAAAACGGTGGTGGATTGGCATGCGCTAAGCACGGCCTTGGCGGATGCCGACCCTCCCCCCCTGCCTCTCAGCTCGGACTCCATCCCGTCCCCTCAGGACACCGATCAGGCCGTAGATGCCTTCACCGAGCACATCCGATCGGCTGTCAGTCGATCGTCCAAGCAAGTCGAGGCGGAAGATCTCTACCTCAACCGCTTTCGACTGCCGGACGATGTTAGGGATCTCATTCGTTCCAAGAATGCTTCTATCCGAGCGTACGACTCCTACCCCACCGAAGCCAATCGGGCCCGGATGCGCGCTTTACAACGAGAGGTAAAGCGTCGTGTCGCGGAGGTCCGGGAGGAACGGTGGGGTGACTTCCTAGAGGGCATCGCGCCATCGCATCTGGCCTACTGGCAGCTGGCGCGTAGCCTCAAGTCCGACTCCACGACTGACATGCCCCCGCTGTCCCGCCCTTCAGGCGCACCCCCAGCCTTCGACGACGACGAAAAGGCCGAGCTTCTCGCCGACTCCCTCGAGAGCCAGTGCGCCCCCAGCTCTCAGTCCGTCGACCAGTCCCACGTCGACGCGGTCGACAGGGAAGTCGAGCGCAGGGCATCCCTCCCCCCCGTCGATTCCTTACCTCCTATCACCCAAACGGAGGTCGAAGATCTAATTATGGGTCTCAAAACTAAAAAAGCCCCCGGCTCTGACGGCATTTCGAATCGCGTTCTGAAATGCCTGCCCGCCTAACTCATCTGCCTCTTAGTGGCCATATTGAACGCCGCCATGGCGAACTGCACCTTCCCCGCTAAGTGGAAGGAGGCGGACGTCATAGGCATTCCCAAGCCCGGCAAACCTCGCAATCTGCCCGCGAGCTACCGCCCTATCAGTCTCCTCAACTCCCTGGCCAAGATATACGAGCGCCTACTTCTGGCGAGGCTCAAAGACTTCGTAACGTCCAGGGGTATCCTTATCGACGAGCAGTTTGGCTTTCGAGCCAAACACTCTTGTGTCCACCAAGTGCACCGCATCACGGAGCACATCCTCTCCGGTCTCAATAGACCCAAACCCATCTACACGGGCGCCCTCTTCCTAGATGTCGCGAAGGCATTCGACAAAGTCTGGCACAACGGCTTGATCTACAAGCTCTACCAATTGGGTGTGCCGGACAGACTCGTGCTCATCTTACGAGACTTCTTGTCGAATCGCGCCTTCCGTTATCGCGTCCAAATGACGCGCTCCACTTCCCACTCCATCAGTGCTGGAGTCCCACAGGGCTCAGTTCTCTCTCCGCTCCTGTTTAGCCTTTACACGAACGACATTCCTCGTTCGAGTAAGGCGCATCTAGCCCTATTCGCGGATGATACCGCTCTCTACGTCTCGCATAGGAATAAGGGTTTCTTTACCAGACACCTTCAGGCATCCGCCAATTCCCTAGGGAATTGGTTCAGGAAGTGGCGTATTGAGGTGAACCCGGACAAGAGCGCTGCGGTGTTCTTCTCCAGAGGTGCCACCCCGCGCCACTCCCTGCGCCGCCCTAGAAGTAATCTCGGCCAAGTGACCATGTTCGACCGACCCATTCCCTGGGTCAAAGAGGTCAAATATCTAGGGGTCACCCTAAACAGTACCATGTCCTTCGGCCCGCACATCAAGCGGGTCCGTCACCGAGCATCATTTGTGCTCGGTCGTCTCCATTCGTTAATCTGCAAGCGGAGTAAAATGTCCCTTAGAAATAAGGTGACACTTTACAAAACTTGCGTTCAACCCATCATGACTTATGCGTGTGTTGTGTTCGGGCATTCGGCCCCCTCTCACATCGATAAACTCCAAGTGGTTCAAAACCGCTTCCTCCGTAAAGCCGTAGGAGCCCCCTGGTTCGTACGGAACGTCGACCTCCACTCCGATCTAGGTCTCGAACCTATTCGCGCCTTTATTAAAAAGGCGTCAACACGTCACTTCGCGAACGCATCTACCCATACGAATCCGTTAATCGTAGCCACCGCCAACTACGATCTCCATTTCTGACACGACTTTTAAACATTATTCCCGTAGTTAACGAACGGGGGACAGGGAAACAAGTTTTCCTGTTAGCCGCCACTGGTGGACAATGATTCGTTCAATTGTCGGCAGTTGTAAATAAAATAGTAAAAATTCCCCGCTGTATCGAATGATAAGTCCCCACTAATCTTCAAGAATACCTTATCAAAGTCCCACTGAACTGCACTGAACAGTAAGCTTATCAGTGGTGTCTAGTGGCAGGAATAAGAATGTCGCTTTAAAATGATTTGAAAATTCTCCGATTTATAAAACACTAGCGACCAGCCCCGGCTTCGCACGGTTATATTATACACATAAAGCTTCCTCTTGCATCCTCCGTCCGTTGGTAAAAACCGTATGAAAATCCGTTCTGAAGTTAATGCGCGTTCAGACAGACAGACATACGCGGCGGGACGTCGATACATATTATAAAACATAATAATGATAGAAATTGAATATAACATAAGAAAGAAATATACAAGTAACATTATTATATTAAAACAATTGTCAAAGGTAGTCAGTTTTTTTTAAAATAGATTATAAATATCAGATTATACTGCCCACTGCTGGGCAAAGGCCTTCTCTCACAAATCGAGGTGAGAGAGATTAGGTCATACTCCACCACGCGGACCCAGTGCGGATTGGTGGAGGCAGGTTTGTGGCCACCCGCTATTGGAACTTATCAAGCCGCCTTTAAGGCTTCCAACTCGGCTTAACGACTACCACATTAAGTGGTAACCGGGACCAACGGCTTAACGTGCCTTCCGAAGCACGGAGACGCTCGAATATGAAAATGCCACAAACGGTCACCCATCTCAGGCCGACCGAGTCGAACGCTGCTTAACCTTGGTAATCGGTAAGAATACCGCGGTCGCACAGCGCTACGAGCGCCTCTAGAAAAAAAATAGATAAAATAGATTAAAGCATGTAAAATGGATAAATAATTAGGAGTTTTTAAATAAAATTACATATATTTATCATTTAGGAATTCGTCAACAGAGTAATAACATTTGTTAACAAGCAATGTAGTCAACATTCTTTTAAAAAGTTTAGCATCAGATATAGATTTCAGCGTATCTGGAAGTTTATTATATACAAAGTGTAACATACTAAACGCAAGACCTGAAAGTAGTTTGTTCTAAATCGGTAACTGAATTGATTCCAACAATTTTTAATGTATCTTACATTTTCTTTAATTTTACAAAAAATGCAATATCTCCTTCAGTGCGCTATAAAAAATTAAATTTATTCTCGATTCATAGCAAGAAGAAGCATCCAAATGCATTTCAAAAACGTATTTTTCAAAACGCACACAAAAGAGAACAACTTTCATTGTTAATTCGGGTATAAAAGTGCTTTAAAAAGGGTAAAAACCTTTAAATTTATGAAGCAATTCTTAATCGGGGTGTCTGAGGTCTTGCGTTAATTATGTTACACCTTGTATACAAGGGGCCATACCGAAAACACTTTTCTTGTATAGCGCTGTTTTACATTTCTGAGAACATATAATATATTGAGTACGCATTGGAACCTTTCGCACTGTTACAAATTTTTTGAAAAAATCTAGATTCTTTTTGGAAAAAACAGCTGTTTCTACTATATATAGTGCCGGTAACGTCAATATTTTCATACATTTGAAAACAGGCACACAGCTGTCCCAACTTCGCAGACCACACATTGAACGAGTGCATCTTTTTTGTGGCTTAAAAATTCAATAAGAATAACTACTCCTTTTTTAGGGTTGGGGGGAATTCCTAAATAAGATACCTGCTCGTTAAAGGGAAGCTAGGGGTTATGCCGAGACTCCTACCAGCTAAAACCCACCGTGCTCCAATTTGTCGCTGTGGCTGGGGCGGGTTACGAGAACGCGTGAGCAATCCGAGACAAGAATAACTACACTTAGTGCAACCTATGATTTCGACCCAGGACCTCGTCATTGCTACACGCATTATACGCCACTAGAAGTAGACTCCTCCTCCTCCTTGCGTCGTACTCCTCAGTGCTAAGGGGCGTGATCTTTATAAAGAGCTTTAGCCTTGATAATGTCTCTCCATTTGGTGTTACCCTCTGCGACATGAATTGCGTCGCTGACACTGAAATCGAGCGTCGAGCGAATCTGTTCGGACCAATGCATGGAACTCCGACCTCTTGGTCTCTCCCCTTCCAATTAGCCAGTGATCAAAGAAGTAGTAAATAATAAATAATATAGGTTATACAATGTAGAGACGATCGTAGCAGTATAGTATCGCGGTGTATAGTCACGCCTATATTCCCCAGAGGGGGTGGCAGAGGTGTACTGAGTACACACACGTTTCGCCGACGATGTTAGGTCCCATGTAATAGGGGGCGAGCCTATTGCCATATACCGGGCACAATTCCAGACTCCGGACTCATACTGGGAATTTTTCGTTAGAAAAACTACAATTGTCCGACCTAGGATTTGAACCCAGGACCTCGTGATCACCAAGCGATGCGCTTTGCCACCAGACCAACGAGGCAGTCGCGGTGTATAGTGATTACGAAAATTAAACAGCGTTCGGCTCGGTCAGAGATGGGTGACCGTTTGTGGCATTTCTATTTGCGAGCGTCTCCGTACTTCGGAAGACTCTTTATGCTGTTGGTCTAGGTTATCACGTAATGTGATAATCGTTAAGCCAAATTAGAGACTTCAAAGGCGACTTGATGAGTTCCAAGAGCAGGTGGCCACAAACCTCCACCAATCCGCACTGGGTCCTCATGGTGGAGTATGACCTAATCTCTGTCACCTCGATTTGTAAGAGTAGGCCTTTGCCCAACAATGGAACAGTATAGGTTGATATGAACTTTTTTGGTGTTCTATATTTCAGTAGTATAGTATATTCTATATGAGAGTGAGAGAGTAGAATAAATGCGGTCAAAGTTCGAGCTCTGCAGAAGATGTGCGGAGTGAAGAAGACCAACCGTATTCGCAACAGCGTAGTAAGGAAGTGAGTAGGTATTAAAGATAGTATCGGTATAAAGATGAGAATGCATACCCTATGCTTCGTTGGTTAGGGCGTATAGAAAGAATGTCAGAAGAAAGAATGACAAAACAGATATACAATGTGAAAGTGGAAGGATGTAGGTACCGGGGAAGACCTAGACTATCTTACCATGACCAAATAGATCGAGTCTTATCTGAAGGACAAACCAAGAGTCTCCGTAACCGGCGAGCGTGTATGAGACGAACTATGAGAGTGGAGGAAGCCAGAGAGGTATGTAAGGAAAGAACCTGTTGGAACTACCCCGCAAGGGATCTGGCGTGATGATATACATAGATAGAATATTATAGTGGGCGGTATCTCTTGCTGCCTTTTTATTTATGAATTTCATACCGTGCATGTGACACAGTGGAAACAATTACTTCGGAAGAAATTCGGTACTGGTCGGGACTGGTCTGCAATCCTTTGAGAGACTTATACCAATAAATCAGTCTATAGTCCCACTGCTGGGCAAAGGCCTTCTCTCACATAATTGAGGAAGTGCCTATATGTACAATATCAGAACACTAATCATAAATCCAATTAGCTGTTTTATCGCGCACTCGAGAGTGACGTACGAAGACGTCACGACCGCTTGTGTGACATTTACACATAGATCATTTAATCCTCACAGACTCGCCCACTCTTTTTCCTAAACGCTTACAGTGAAAGTGTGCAATGTTCGGATACTGTGATAATACTATCGTTACACTATCGATACACGTCTGTAACTATGTGTTTACGTGTATAACTAGCGGCTCTCTTATTCCGAAGCTTATTCTCGCTTGATCAGCTTGCCTCTAGTCTGTGTGAAAACAAGCGCTATGCTGTTATTACATGCGCACGTTATTGGTGTGTAACGGTAGAACTAACACACTAGCAGAACATCGAACACGCCCCCCTCATTCACACGAGCGCTCCTTTAAAGTGCGTTACTAAAGCGCTCGAACACAACAAATGGCTAGCAGTACATTTTTTAAAAGCGCTTCCAGCCCTTCAAAGATGCACATGTAAAAGCGTTCGTGAGATAATTTCATTGTAAGTTATAAGAAAAAAGTGGAAGGATGTAGGTACCGGGAAAGACCTAGACTATGTTACCATGACCAAATAGGCCGAGTCTTATCTGAAGGACAAGTTAAGAGTCTCCATAACCGGCGAGCGTGTATGAGACGGACTATGAGAGTGGAGGAAGCCAGAGAGGTATGTAAGAAAAGAACCTGTTAGAACTCTGTACTCTCTGCCTACCCCGCGAGGGATCTGGCATGATGATATAGATAGATAAATATATGTAAATAGTAGAACATCTCAATTCTAGCGGTTCGAATTAGAATCACGCACAAAGATGCGCATTCCAGGCAGCTTCTCGACAAATCTCAGCGGTTAGCTAAAACGCGGGTCTATGCTTGTGATGACTACCCGTTGAAACCTGACAAGTATACGTAGAGTACCCGTCTACGGGTGTGATTCTTATCCGGACCGCTAGTACTAAGATACGAGGAGCTTACTGTTAACATATTTTTATATCGTGGTATTATCTTGGATTCGCATGCCAGTGCGTAAGCGGTCTAACGGCTCGCTCTAAAATCACTGTCACTGACTAATAAGTAGTCCGGTATGACACAACACTATTAATACGCTATGACTCACTGATAGCCACTGGACTGAACGTTCATCAATTTTGTGAGAATTGACTGTCAAGGAGAATACGTGTATGAGCGTCTTGGGTGGCCAGATTTGATTGTAACTAGATTGACGGTGACCTGGTCTAGTGTTTAAAACACAGGACGTTCCGCTGGATCGATCCTCGCATGGGACAAATCATTAAGTGACCGACAAATGTTTGATTCGGTCTGGTTGTTTGTGTATACGAATTACATATTTGTAAATATATATAATATATTGACGGTCGATTTAGCGCATTGGTTAAGAGCTTAAGCCGCTCCGCTCACTGTGTCTACTAGTCGCGGGTTTGATTCCCGCACGGGACAAATCTTGGTGTGACCCACATATTTTTTTTCCATCTGGGTATTTGTGTCTGTGAATTTTCATGTTTGTAAAAGCACCCATGACACAGGAATAAATCCATGTGTTGGGCTAGGTTTTTAAAAAATAAATGTAAAAAAAATAGTAAACGCTCCCATGACACAGGAATTATTCTTTGCTTAAAATAAAAAAGATATGTTTAAAGAAAAAAGGGTTACCTGATACTAGGAATTATTCCTGAAGAGAAATTGACATTCACATCCAAACCAAAATAATAATTTGGAGGTCACACAAAGATTTGTCCCATACGAGGATGGAACCAACGACTACTCGAACCAGTGGCTCTTTAGTCAACTAATCTCGCTCCAAAATGATCCCGCAGGATCCGTTGACACTGGTCCCGTAGGATCCAATGACCGGGGACGGGACGGCCTAAGCTCCAACCACCAGACCAAACCTTCGTCATACATTGGTCCTCTTACGTTTCCTCGATATTCTCAAACTCAAATAATTTGTATAAGCCCTTACAAATATATATATTTAATATAATACGTAACTGCTAATCTTCCACCGGATCGGAACGCGGCCTCCATTGAGAAGATCTGGCTAAGAAACTCAGCGGGCTTGTCTTTTTTTAATCAAATCTCTTTCTCTTTTTTCCTTGTCATTGTTTTTTAATCATATTGTTTGGTTACAATTAAATAGTTAACGATCTAGCTCCAGTCTGATGCCATACGATGGAGATATGAGACTAATGATGTTATTTAGTGTCAAAAGGATTCCAGGTGGACCAGTCCCTACAAGCAGCACTCGTTCACGAGTATGAATACTGAAACAGCCATCACTCCCCTCGACCATATTGGAGGCAAGGGAGTGACCTGCGCCAGACAGCCACCGCAAGCAAAGACATTATAGTGAGCATGACCAAACGACAACCCCAAAGACGGTGGTCAGATTGAATCTAGATAGCAGCAAGTAGATAGCTGTTCGTTTCTTGCGTTATTTGATCACCTCGAGAGTTGACAAGGCAAGATTTTAAGTCACTTTTCACGACGCTTGATCGCCATATTAATAACCAAACAGGAAAAACTAATTAGCACTCACCTAGCACCAAATATATCCTTCTTGGCTAATCCGTAAGCCCCCACTATCCTCAATCGAAGCAGGAAGCTGTTCTCATCAGTCTGGAAATAGAGATGACGTCAAATTTTAGTATATTACAATCCATACTACATAGTAATATTAGTAACTAGTTCCAGTCCGCGACTTCATTGCGTAGGCTTTAGACTGAAACCTAACATTTTTCGGGATAAAAAGTATCCTATATGTTAATCCAGGTAATAGACTACCTATCTATATGTCTGTGTGTGTGTAAATGATGTACGCTGTTGGCCGCGAGGCCTTTACAGCTTCACCGGACTTAAAGGCGAGCGTGCAACCACTACGCTCTAGCCAGCCAGAAGGGCAAGAGGCGACATACTCGAGGGTGCCTCGAAGAGGCGCCCTCGGTTGGGACAGTCGCTGTAGGGGGACGGGTGCACTACTAAGTGCACCGGTCAACCGCCGGCTATGGGAGGGGATCTACTACTACGTCGTCGTCGTCGCCCGTATTCTGAGCGGAAAGAAGGGATGACAAAGCATTGGGGGGGTCGGTGAGAACATGTCGCGGCCGGCGGTGGCGGCAGGGGTCGGGGGGGAGATCGTAGTCGGCGGTGGCTACGATTAACGGATTCGCATGGGTAGATGCGTTCGCGAAGTGACGTGTTGACGCCTTTTTAATAAAGGCGCGAATAGGTTCGAGACCTAGATCGAGTGGAGGTCGACGTTCCGTACGAACCAGGGGGTACGAACTCCTACGGCTTTACGGAGGAAGCGGTTTTGAACCACTTGGAGTTTATCGATGTGAGAGGGGGCCGAATTCCCGAACACAACACACGCATAAGTCATGATGGGTCGAACGCAAGTTTTGTAAAGTGTCACCTTATTTCTAAGGGACATTTTACTCCGCTTGCAGATTAACGAATGGAGACGACCGAGCACAAATGATGCTCGGTGACGGACCCGCTTGATGTGCGGGCCGAAGGACATGGTACTGTTTAGGGTGACCCCTAGATATTTGACCTCTTTGACCCAGGGAATGGGTCGGTCGAACATGGTCACTTGGCCGAGATTACTTCTAGGGCGGCGCAAGGAGTGGCGCGGAGTGGCACCTCTGGAGAAGAACACCGCAGCGCTCTTGTCCGGGTTCACCTCAATACGCCACTTCCTGAACCAATTCCCTAGGGAATTGGCGGATGCCTGAAGGTGTCTGGTAATGAAACCCTTATTCCTATGCGAGACGTAGAGAGCGGTATCATCCGCGAATAGGGCTAGATGCGCCTTACTCGAACGAGGAATGTCGTTCGTGTAAAGGCTAAACAGGAGCGGAGAGAGAACTGAGCCCTGTGGGACTCCAGCACTGATGGAGTGGGAAGTGGAGCGCGTCATTTCGACGCGATAACGGAAGGCGCGATTCGACAAGAAGTCTCGTAAGATGAGCACGAGTCTGTCCGGCACACCCAATTGGTAGAGCTTGTAGATCAAGCCGTTGTGCCAGACTTTGTCGAATGCCTTCGCGACATCTAGGAAGAGGGCGCCCGTGTAGATGGGTTTGGGTCTATTGAGACCGGAGAGGATGTGCTCCGTGATGCGGTGCACTTGGTGGACGCAAGAGTGTTTGGCTCGAAAGCCAAACTGCTCGTCGATAAGGATATCCCTGGACGTTACGAAGTCTTTGAGCCTCGCCAGAAGTAGGCGCTCGTATATCTTGGCCAGGGAGTTGAGGAGACTGATAGGGCGGTAGCTCGCGGGGAGATTGCGAGGTTTGGCGGGCAAACCTGGGAATGCCTATGACGTCCGCCTCCTTTGGGAATGCCTATGACGTCCGCCTCCTTCCACTTAGCGGGGAAGGTGCAGTTCGCCATGGCGGCGTTCAATATGGCCACTAAGAGGCAGATGAGTTGGGCGGACAGGCATTTCAGAACGCGATTCGAAATGCCGTCAGCGCCGGGGGCTTGGCATCCGCCAAGGCCGTGCTTAGCGCATGCCAATCCACCACCGTCTTTTTGGGTCGCTGAGGGGCGGAAGGGGGGGAACCGAGTCTCATGACTACAGGTCGATGGTCAGAGTCGAGTTCCTGGACTACTTCCAAGGAGTGCAGTGACACCCTTCAGAAGTGCCATGTCCAGGACGTCGGGTCGGTGGTTGGGATTGATAGGATAGTGGGTAGGGTGCATAGGTGACCTATCTATATCATCACGCCAGCTCCCTCGCGGGGTAGGCAGAGAGTACAGAGTTCCAACAGGTTCTTTCCTTACATACCTCTCTGGCTTCATCCACTCTCATACTTTGTCTAATACACACTCGCCGGTTACGGAGTCTATTGACTTGCCCTTCAGATAAGACACGGTCTTATCCGATACCTACATCCTCCCACTTTCGCATTGTATATCTGTTTTGTCATTCTTTCTTCTGACATTCTTTCTATATGCCCGAACGAACGGAGCATACCCTTTCTCACCTTTACACCGATACTATTTCTCATACCTACTCGCTTTCTTACTACGCTGTTGCGAATACGGCCGGTCAGCGTAACTCCGCACATCTTCCGCAGAGATCGCATTTCCACCGCATTTATCCCGCTTTCGTTCTCCGAATAGTCTATCTATGTGCCAAATTTCATTCAAATCCGTTCAGCTTTGCGTGATTGAGTAACAAACATCACAACATCTAAACATACAAACTTTCATATTTATCATATTAGTAGGATAATACATTCGAAAGAAACTTTTGTCGCGTTTTGGCGCCTAAGCCACGGCAGTGAATTTGATCAAATTTGGCAAGTACATATATTAAATTCGGACGAATTGGCGAATTTGGTCTACATTGTAATGAAAGTCTGTCTGTCTTTCCGGTTCAAATCTTGTGATCCATTTTTCAAGCACTTGCGGGTATCCGATTGAGCTGAAATTTAGCATACGTGTGTAAATTCGGTAACAATGCAATACCATGGAGCTGATCTAATGATGAAGTTGGAAGGTGGCCAGAGGAACATGTGAATTATACAACGTAACCCCCTCATGTTTAGGGTTGTTATATTGGTATTGGCAAGTACTATGCAACCAGATAGGGTTCAGGGTGATGGAGCCGGAAAGAAGCCATAAGAATTTCTCAACTAAGAAAGATATCTTCGCCGTGTTGTTATAAAAGCTTGTTTTAAAATAATAAACAAAACCGTCACGCCTATATTCCCCAAGCGGGGGTGGCAGAGGTGTACCGCGTACACCCACGTTTTACCGACGATGTTAGGTCCCATTCTAGACTCCGGACTCGTACTAGGAAGTTTTTGTTAGAAAAACTACGTTTGTCCGACCTAGGATTTGAACCTAGAAACCTCGTGATGACAAAGCGATGCGCTTTGCCACTAGACCAACGAGGCAGTCACTAGACTACCGAGGCAGTCAGAAAAAGCAGTTTCAAAAGATCTTTCTATAAAAAATTATTTAAGTTAGGGATATGAAAATACATATTAAGACTTTTGGTAGGAAATAAAGAATTACATATTTCAGAGTATTATGCAAAATCATGTCTTAATCGTTCACCTCAGTGAACGATGCCGTACTTGTGTGCAACTAGTAAATTACTTAAAATACCGGTACGCCTATATTCCCTTAGCAATAGTGGCAGAGGTGTACGATATACACCCACATTTCGTTGACGATGTTAATTCCCAAATGAGTATATTAGGTACTAATCATAAAGGCTACAAATCCAGACTCTGGATTGTTAACGAGATTTTTGTATGGAAATCCCTAATAACGTTTTGTCCGATTAAGATTCGAACCCGAAGTTTGCTAGAATGAATGAGTATAATAACACACACCACACCGTCACGCCTATATTCCCCAAGCGGGAGTGGCAGAGGCGTACTGAGTACACCTTCTTTTCGCCGAAAATGTTAGGTCACATGTGTCATGTCATGTGTCCCGTGCACAATTCCAGATTCCAGACTCATACTCGGAATTTTACGTTAGTAAAACTACATTTGTCCGACCTAGGATTTGAACCCAGAACCTCGTGATCACAAAGCGATGCGGTTTGCCACTAGACCAACGAGGCAGTCGTAGACTAGACCAAAGAGTATAAAAACAAATAGATAATGTGTTTTTATAATCAACAGTGCAATTAGCAAGTATCATTTTATTCATAATACTTAAACAAAGACGAATAATAAAAGTAATCTTTCGGATTTTCCGTGGTTTATTTTAATTTTAAGTTACTAATGTTTCAAGCACATGCAAGCATGTTATTCCGAAGTAAGTGAATAAAAAAACAGGATAAAATCTTAAAAAAATCGTAATTTCATGTATTATTATCACACTAATAAATAGTTGAACACAATTAAATACATACACACACCTATATAAGTTTAATAAGCATTTCTATCAACGTAACATATTTAGTTTATACTCAATTTTCCTTCTACAATATTATTTTTGGGAAGGGCCAGAGGAAAAGAGTGTTTAATACAGAAGATAAGTGATTCATAACATGCAAAATTAACAGTGATTGGATTAAAACTTTATATTATTGCTTAACATGGTGTAAGTTGTCAATTTAACAATAACCTACTTTTGCCTTTGCCTTATTAATATCAAACACCATAAGGTTATATCATAAGGTAATTTGGGACATGATCTCTTTACTATGTGGTATTTCCAATTTTGACCGAAAAACTATACCTCTGAATCAAAATCTGAATATTTTTTATTCATGTAAACCATTACCGTATTTGTGAATCTTCCGAAAAGTAACAAAGACCACCACTTCGGAATGTCATTCCTGTGGAGAAGGCAGACAAGAAACTCCATGGTTACTCTTTTAAAATAAAATATTTTCAATTTTTCCATCTACATTTACACAAGAACTAGGATTCAAACCCCACCACGTGACTTATCAGGCAGTATTAAGTCTTATATTTATAAGCTAGTCCTCCGCCAAATTTTTACAGAATACAAAAATTTATTTATTTCGCTAACTTAAAATCACATCACAGATTAGCTATGTATAAATGCTCTTTTGAAGTGTGTAATACCTGCGCTAGGAGTCTCTGTTCTTACGTAACTTAAATTATTCATATTATATAACTAACATAAATGAAAAACTTGACGGACGGATTGTTTGCCGAAGCCGAAGGACTGGCCGAAGGTGATATTTTTGGCCAAAGGCGGTATTTTCGACCGAAGGTGGCCGAGGCTGAAGCTTCGGTCGGACATTAGTATATTATGACTGCCTGGTTGGTCTGATAGCAAAGCACATCGCTATGTGGTCACGAGGTCCTGGGTTCAAATCCTAGGTCGGACAAATAAAGTTTTTCTAACGACAACTGCCCAGTATGAGTCCAGTCTGGAATTGTGCCCTGTAAATGGCAATAGGCTCGCCCCCTATTACAAGGGACCTAACATCGTCGGCGAAAAGTGAGTGTACTCAGTGCGCCTCAGCTACCCCCGCTTGGGGAATATAGGCGAAACGGTGTGTTTTTTATATTTTTTTAAATGAAAAATGAGTTAAATCACACTCCACATGGAAGATTATGGGGGAGACCTTCGGCCAGCAGTGGTACAAAATTGGTAACCAAAAAAACTAAATCTATTCAGGAAACAAAGACATACCCCATAGAATATATGACTGCCTCAAAATGAGAATCTGTTTACTTCTCTCTGACTCAGAATATATTTTAAATCATTTTAACAATTTCTTTAAGTCAATAGAGACCAATTTCACTCTGATCTTGTTTCATCATCATCATCATCTCAGCCTATACTTGTCCACTGCTGAACATAGGCCTCCCCAATCGCTTTCCAGCGTAACAGGTCCGATGCCACCTGCATCCAACGACTTCCTGCGATTTTCACAAGATCGTCGGTCCATCTAGCAGGTGGTCGTCCCACGCTGCGCTTGCCAATACGTGGTCTCCACTCTAGAATCTTTCTGCCCCAACGCCCGTCCGATCTTCGCGCTATGTGGCCCGCCCATTGCCACTTCAGCTTGCTAATCTTAAGGGCTATGTCGGTGACCTTGGTTCTTCTACGAATCTCCTCATTCCTGATTCGATCACGTAGAGAAACCCCGAGCATAGCTCTCTCCATAGCTCGCTGAGCAACTCTGAGCTTTTTTATGAGACCTATAGTAAGAGACCACGTCTCTGATCCATATATCATCACTGGTAACACACATTGACTAAAAACTTTAGTATTTAGGCACTGAGGTATTTTGGATGAGAAGATGTTGCGCAGTTTCCCGAACGCTGCCCAGCCGAGTTGGATTCGTCGATTGACCTCTCTCTCAAAGTTGGACCTACCTAACCGGACTACCTGTCCCAGGTAAATGTATTCGTCGACAACTTCAAGAGTAGAGTTCCCAACGGTGAGTGCGGTGGGTACGACATGGACGTTACACATTATTTTCGTTTTGTCCATGTTCATTTTAAGACCCACTTGTTGAGATACTCTGTTGAGGTCGCCGAGCATTCGTCCTAGATCTTCCAGCGACTCCGCCATGACCACAATGTCGTCGGCAAATCGAAGGTGAGTGATGTATTCGCCATTGATGTTGATGCCAAGTCCTCGCCATTCCAAGAGCTTGAAGGCGTCCTCTATGGTGGTCGTAAACAGTTTCGGAGAAATGACGTCTCCCTGTCTTACTCCTCTTTTTATGGAGATCGCCTTCGTGCACTGCCCTTGTACTCGGACTGACATGGTGGCGTTATTATACAAGCACTTCAACACTTCGATGTATCGACAGTCAATGCGGCATCGCTGGAGAGATCTAAGAACCGCCCAAGTCTCGATCGAATCGAAGGCTTTCTCATAGTCCACAAACGCCAAGCATAGTGGCTGATTATACTCCTCGGTCTTCTGTATAATCTGCCGCAGCGTATGTATGTGGTCTATGGTACTAAAGCCTTTTCGGAAACTGGCTTGTTCGGGAGGCTGGAAATCATCAAGCCTGCGTTCAAGACGATTCGTGATGACTCTCGAAAACTACTTGTAAACATGGCTCAGCAGTGTGATGGGCCTATAGTTCTTTAATAAAGTGTTATAACCTTTCTTGAAAAAGAGTACCACCACACCCCTGTTCCATGCTTCCGGCGTTTTTCCTTCGAGCAATGATCTTGTTTAGTGAATCATAATGAGTAATAATCATAGTCCTACTAACAGGCTTTTTAGTTATGTATGACCTTATAAATTGCATGCCCCGGTGAATTTTACACGAACGATTAGTGTTACTATCTGACTAAAACATATATTGATGGTCTGTATGTACAAACTGAGTGTAGACAGTATAATATCTCTGCCACCCCCACTTGGAGAATATAGGTGTGACAATGTGTATTTATTGATTCCTTTCGTATACATATACATAAATATATATATATATATATATATATATATATATATATATATATATATATATATATATATATATATATATACAATATAGAGAAGTCACACAAGACTGAGCTCTAACATCCTGAAAAAAGAGTTTGAATGCACGAAAGCTGTCAATGGCTTTTTCGACATTAAGTTGCTTCACATAACCCTCCATGGTTCTTGCTGAATTAAGTTAAAGATCCTGCAAGGGTCAACAATATGTGGCTTTGAAAAAAATCAGCTTATTAAAGTTATTATTTGGCGTACGCTGTGAAAACTATTGATAATACATATAACAATGTACTCCATGTTATATAGTACTCATCATTGCCTACAACAAAGGCTGCGAAGCTACGTGACTAACTATTAAAGTTAAGCCACAATAACGACTGTTTTTTCAAATTAGTCAATCAACACGGGCAGGATCAAAACATGATGATATTTTGTATTATGATATTAATTATTATTCAACTGAATAGTTTCATAATCAATTTTGATAATGTAAATTTAAATTCCTCTTTAAATTATTGGAATCAGACCTTTACTTTTGGAGTCTTAAAAAATATGCCGCATTCGAGCGAACAGCCCTCCCTACCTACTCTTAGTGTATTAGTTACACATTTTACACTAAAAAAATATTAGGACGAGATGAAGTTCACAGGGACAGCTAGTAATCTATTAATCATCACGCCATAACCCTTGCGGGTAGGCACAGAGTAAAGAGTGCCAACAGGTTCTCTATTTACATCAAAATCTATAAATATTATCATAAAATGCATAATGCAAGGGATCTGGATCTCTATAATAATTATGCATTCATTTATATTAAATATATTAAAAATTTAAAATTGATTATAAAAACAGCAGACTTGCACTATCTATTTATCTATATCATGCCAGATCTCTATCATAACTATATAATTGTTTTGTAAGTTTACCATCAAAGATAACTCATAAATAATAATTTGACTGGTATTAAAATTATTTAATAATAAAAACTATTATACTGTATACAAGAATGATAAATTCAATTAAAATGAAGGTAATGTGTATTCAAATTAAAGTATATTTTTAATATAATGCATGCAAAATGGGTAACAACTTCCAGATTTATTCGTATAAAGAAGATTAGACACAATTCTTTTGTTAACCAAATAATGTGTACTCAAGTGCGTGTCAATACAATGCATAAATAGGAAGTTATGATTTAGTTAACTCACTGACAGCAAAACAAAAATAACCTTAGGTAAAATTAGTGTTAAATTAATACAAGAGCACAAAGCAGTGGAAATAAATGTCTATGTTTAATTAGAGGCAGGCAAGTGCAACATCAAGCATTGAACTTGAGGGGCGAGCCTTGACAAGTGTTAGTTGTAATAACCTGCTACCCACCAATGTTATTCAGCTAACTTACACACAATTGTCATTCAAAAACACAGATGAATAAATTAAATCACCTTGTTCCGCAAAATAAAACGCATTAAAATGTTAATCGTTCACAAGGACATGTTTATATTATCGGTAAAGTAATAACTTTTGACTAACAAGAAACTTATTGGGAGTAATAAGAAAAGTTTAACAATATCAACTTACACGAGTGTCCGACTGCCAAGCCATCACCCATGTGAAAATATACTATTATTTAAATGAAATTATACACGATTCACATTCCTACAACGACGTATTCGTTGAAAACAACTGTTTGTAAAATAATAATGACACGTTCTTATAAATTGTTGTTCTGTGTTTTACTACGAATTATTCTACAGTATATTAGCATCAGTATTGGTTATTACGATGTACGGTATAAAAATCTAAACACCAAAACTGCAATAATAGTCTAGAAATACGTGATACACAAATAAAAAAACTAAAATATCACGGGAATAATTATTTTTTATGACAGCTTGTGTCTGACAGATGGACATACGTGCCAACGTTCCAGCGATCAGATTAACCTTTTTAAACTTTTATAGATTATGCATCCTTTTTTACATGCACTGTTTGATCATGCTTAGTGGGTTCAATCGTGGTGCAATGCTTGTAATATCTTTATAATTTTGGAACAGAAACGTGACCAAATGCGTGATTCATTTTGCGCATTACGTTCTGTGTTACGCAGTAGTTGTGGTGAATATAGGGCAAAGATTATAATAGGTTATAGAGAGTATAGGCTACCATGAAGATCTTTGATCTTCGCAATACAAAAGTGCATCTTTTCTACAACTTCAAGAATTAATTTGTTACTTTTATCCAATATGAGCCAAGCGCCAAAGGATTACGATCAAGTACCAATGCGTTCCTAGAATTCATTTCTGGTATACTAAACTAACTATCTCTCTTTAATTGGTTGAGTTACTTTTGGTGAAGGGTGGACATTCGAAAGGTACTTTATAGGTACTTTATCATATCCTAATTCTATCGGCAATACATGATTGTATAAGTACTTATTCAGTCAATACATAATTTTCATAATGATTCCCGCTACCTAAAAAACAGTGACGTATTTCACACTTAATGTCGGTCAAAGAGTGCCTCTATATTACTATAATCTTTGGAATGCCTAAACGGAAATCAGATAATCACATGAAAGTCGATGCATGAAGAATAATATAATGTCCTGATTTTAGAGGCTTCCGAAGTTTCATACGGTTTTTTTTTTATCTCCACCCTATTTAATAATTAAATTCAACAAAAAAAAACTCTTACAAGCCTGTTATGAAACATTAGAATATGAACCAATCTGGTCCCTACCTTTCTACCAATCATAGGTACCTGATACTGCAGCGAATATCTTGGTTCATGTCTAGCTGCTAAGCCATTCTGTATACGTCGTAGGGACCAAGAGGATGATCTGCTGCGATGAGGCTGACCGCCTCCAGTGAAATCCGAAGGCCTAACGTTTTGCATCACGCTGATAGTACGGGGACCAATCATAATCACAACGAAACACTACACCATCACTTTTTAACATTTATTGTATTACATTATCACTAAAAAAGTCTAATAACAATGCGCGATCTCAATATTCAGTACAAGTGGAGGTAATGCGAGCCATACATATGACTTTGTAATCTTATCAGTCGACAAAACGAGCACGATAAAGCAGTGTGTACGTTGACAATTAGCGCTCGAATGATAACTTTATTCGGTCAAGTCATGTGAAACGTGCCCGATTATACTTTTTTTTTCATTTATTTGTAAGATAACCGTATCGGTCATTAGAATAGCGTATGGTGTTGTTTAAGTATCAGGCTACGTTACAAAGTGCTATACCCTTTATTCCAAACAATGTGATATTGGAGTTTGTCTAGCGAAAAACTAGCAGTCCAGTGATTCAAATTGTATCTGCTATTAGGCTCCCCCTCACGCCCATTCTTACCCTACCACACATAAGGGCCTAACATGGTCGTTTCGGCGAAATATGTGTGGGCACTTAATTTTGTTTCTTTTCTTTAAGACAGCATACATACAATATTTATTTAAGAAATTTACTCGTAACAGTATGTGCCAAATACAAGAGTAGGTCAAACAAACAAAACATTTTTGAAGATTTCGTATTTAAAAAGATAGAAAGATAAAGCAGTGACAGCCTAGTCGGTAAAACACTCGTCTTGTATTCGCGAGGTCTAGGGTTGGAATCCTCACTCGCTCCTCTGGGCTCCTCGAGACATAATTAATATATGCTATTGACATATCTATATCCGTAGGAATCCCGAGAAAATGTGAAAGTGAAAGAGACCGGAGTACCGTTTTTCTTAATTCTACTATAAAAACGCCGCTGTTTTAATATTTACCAGATAGAGCGTACCTTTCAATGGCCCTCTATGACCGTAACTCGATTTCTTAGGTTTTTGAGTTAAGTCTATACCGTTCTGAAGGTGTGATTTTATTTATGGATCTATAAAATTTTTACATCCTCAAAGAGGTGGCCTGATTCAGTACACTATGTATCTAGGTATGTATTTTACACGAAAAAATTGTAATAATAGTGTTTTATTATTACGTTTTCTGTTATTTTAAACGTGCACGCACAGAGACAACATGTGTACAACTGTAAATACTGTGGATTTCAAGATAAAACCTCGCGGTATTTAGTTCAGCATTGAACAAACTAATAAAAAGCTAGTATAAAAATATTATACCTAATGATAATTTCCGCATTAACTCGGCACAAAATGTCTCACCCATTGTAAGACATAAATATTACAAATACTGTGATATAACTGGACCGGCCGATTACCAAACGTCAACACTTCTCAGGATTAAGCAATAGTTCAACTGACTACGTTTTTACATGAAGGTATCAGCATCCCAAAGAGTATTATCCTGTTTCCGACAACATCCACGCCAAACGAACCCTCCTTCAATATGGCATCAGAGTATCATTAGATATCTCTTCTGCCTGGTGATGGATGGCCCTTACTGAAAATGCTCAGTCCCTGGTACCCTGGACATTTATCTATGCCGATGATGTAGCGATCTGTTCAACATCTCGAGGCGAAATTGCGTATGCTTTAGGAGAATGGAAGCGTCAGTTGCAGACAGGCGGCCTATTGCTTAGTGTTTCGAAAACCCAATACATTGTGTGTAACGACCCAAAGTTCATAAACAACTCTCTCATTATTGACGGATAGCAACTCACCAGGTGTGACGAATACAAATATTTGGGCACCATGTTACACTGCTCGGGAAATTTCGGTATAAGCATTCAGCATCGGGTAGCGGCAGCCTGGCTTAAGTGGCGGGAAATAACTGGCGTAACTTGTGACAGACGCATGCCCGTTAAGGTTAAGTGCTTAGTCTACAAAAGCATGATCAGGCCAGTCTTAACATATGGTAGCGAAACGAGGGCCGTAACGCAGCACCAAGTCCATTCGATTCAAGTCGCTGAAATGAAGATGCTTCGGTGGATGTCAGACTCGATAAAATTCGCAACGAGTACATTCGCGGAAGTCTCAGTGTTCGCGACATGGCTAATAAGCTACAAGAAAGTAGACTCCGTTGATATGGCCACATAAAGGGAAGACCTCGCGATTATGTGTGTATTACGGCCCGATATTACGGCCAATCTAAACCTATCAGGGCCCAGACCCAGAGAGTAGCCAAAATCAAGATGGGTAGATATGTTTAAGAAGGACCTGTGTATCTGCAATGCCTCCGAATACGACACGTCTGACAGAGCAAAGTGGAAGAAGAAAATTAGGAAGGCAGACCCCACCATCAGATGGGAATAATAATTGCTAAGGAGAGAGAGGGAGTATCATTAGATACCGACATTGATACAAGCAAGGCATTAGCATTGTTTGAACTAACTACCGCAGTTTGTGATATTTCTTGCTAGAGTTAGTCATCTTCTGTAACAAGGTGGAAACTACATTCACGCTCTGTCCCTACACGGTTACTTTCTCACACAATATTGTAGGTATAACTAAATTTTACTGCGCAACGTTCAGCGCGATGTAAGAGTATATAAATTCTTCACTCTTACACCCACCAGTTTCAGAGGCTCTTGCCTACTTCTTCGGACCATTTTTATAATAATAATAATTTAAGCATTATTTATGCCTTTGTCCTGCAGTGGACGTCTTTCGGCTGAAGAAGAAGAAGAAGTACGAAATAACATAAAAAATAAGAAATTTCATTATTCATGTTTTATTTTTTCTTAAACACGTATATCCCCAGACTAGGATTTATTCCTGTGTCGCGGGTGCGTTTACAAACATGAAAATTCACATACACAAATACCCAGACCGAAACAAATAATTGTGGATCACACAAAGATTGGTCCCGTGCGGGAATCGAACCCGCGACTATTAGACACAATGGGTGGAGCAGCTTAAGGTCTTAACCACTGCGCTAAATCGTCTATCGGTATTTTTTATTTTCAAGTTTCGCATAAACAATACTGACCATTGTTAGATATGAATCTTTATTAAAATAACTAAGTACACAAGTCTATAGTTATAATTATTATTTTCTTTGTGTATAAAATCTTGATATCAAGATATGAATCAAAACATCTGATTCATGCATATCTACAATTCCTTTACAATTAATACTTATTTATAGCGCTTTGTCTGTATTTAGACAGTTTATGTACAGAACAGATCAAAACACACATATTAAAAACATCATAAGTACAGTCGGCTGCTTATTATAAGGAAGAGTTTTAAAATCGTTTGTTAACTCATACGTTAGGTTTGTTTAACGTATGAGTTAACAAACATAACTTAAAACTTGCCCCGCCACTGCGTGGAAAAATATTTACCTCAATTTTTTGCCCACTTTTGTCTTGTTGCTCATCAATTTAATTAAATAAAACAATAAATGCTCATAAGTCGTAATTTGACCGATTCCGGTGTTTGTTGTATGTGTTTGTTTTTATAGATTAGGTTTATTTTATACATTAGGTAAATATTCTATCTAATATTCCTGATCTTATGAAACTTAGTAGAGTGATTCCTTGTTTTCATCGCGTAGTACAGCGGATCCGAATAACTTTCGGCCTATTTCAGTGCTGCCCACGTTAAGTAAAATATTTGTGAAAATTATCCTAAATCAGTTGATAAGCCGCTTTAGTAGTCATAAACTACTTCACAAAAACCAGTTTGGATTCACTAAGAATAGCTCTACTACTGATGCAGGTGTTGAAATAATGAGGAATATTTTTATGGCCTGGAAGAACTCGCAGGATGCTTTATGTGTATTCTGCGACTTATCTAAGGCATTTTACTATGTGCATCATGAAACTCTCCTCAGGAAATTACACTATTACGGAATTAGGAACAGGGCTCTCGACCTCTTGGCATCTTATCTCTGTGATAGAATTCAAAAGGTCGATGTTAATGGGAAGCAATCTCCCGGTTCTAATGTGACAATGGGCGTGCCCCAGGGACCGATTCTCGGTCCATTTCTATTCCTCATATATATAAATGACTTACCCTACTATGTAGGGGATAATCAGGACATTATGCTGTTCGCGGATGATTCATCCTTATTATTCGAAATTAAAAGACAGCTGCTTAATAATGACGATGTGAACAGTGCACTGCCAATGGTTGTGCATTGGTTTAACACGAATAATCTTCTCCTTAATGAGAAGAAGACAAAATGTATTAAATTCACAACGCCAAATGTAAGACAGGTTGCAACTAATGTACAAATAAATGGCGAGGATTTAGACCTTGTAGAGTCGACTGTATTTCTAGGTATCACTATTGATGCCAGATTACAATGGGGGCCCCATATTGATCAATTATCTGGTAGATTAAGATCAGCAGCATATGCTGTAAAAAAAATTAGATTACTAACTGATATTGGAACAGCTAGACTTGTTTATTTCGCTTATATTTATAGTTTTATGTCATATGGCATACAACTTTGGGGATGCTCTGCAGAACTTAAAACTCCAGAAAAGGGCTGTTGGAGCAATTTACAATTTGGCCCCGAGAGCTTCTCTTAAGGAAAAATTTAGAGAAATATATATTCTAACTGTTGCATCACAATTTATATATGAAATGTTCTAAATGTCAAAAAAAATATCAGTAAATTTTGAAAAATATAGCGACATTCATCATGTAAATACACGGAACAAAGATGATCTTATTGTACATTCCACTCGCCTCCACAGAATTAGTAATTCTTTCATGGGGCAATGTATACGCTTCTACAACAAATTACCCATAGATATCCGAAACGTGTCTATTAATAAATTTAAAAAGGCAATTAAAACTAAACTCTGTGAGAAAGGGTATTACAAAATTTCAGATTATCTTGACGATAAAACAGATTGGGTTTGAGCAGCTCCTCAATCAGCAACATTAATCAATGATGTATAATACAATTTTGAAAAACAAAAAAAAAATGGTTATCAAAAAGGCCAAACAAATTAATTAAAAGACTAGCCCGCTGAGTTTCTCGCCGAATCTTCTCAGTGGAGGCCGCGTTCCGATCCGGATCCGTTCGATGTAAAAAATGTAATAATTTTGACGTTTATGAATGCTATTGTATCCATTATGCAAATAAATGATTTTTGACTTTGACTTAGGATATTTATTAGGTAGATTATCTAATATTTATTTTTGTTTTCGTGACTTGTTGAAGTGGAATTCCTTAAAAAGGAATGTCAAAAAAGTGTTTTGACGTGCCGTAAATTTGACGTTTCAATGTTTTGAAAAATTGTTTATAAAATCATAAAAGCATCTAGGAATAGCGAATAAAAGTAATATTTTGTGAAAATGTCACAACACCTAGTTAATGAAAATAGCAAATATATATTAGAGTGAGTACACACACAACAGAAAACATAACCTCCTCATAATGATATGTATAAAATACTTTTAAAATATTAACTATATTTCAGCTTATTTTCGGAGCAGACTGTTGATTCACAGACTTTAGATTCTATATGCATTCAGGTGCAGAAGAAGTTTCCTAAATCAGATCATTTTAACTGTAAGTAGCTACCAGAAAAATATTTCCTTTTCAACTATTTCAATGCCAAATTATATTTTTTATAACCTATAGAGAAAATAGAAGTGTACCCTATATTTTTTATAAAATATTTTTATTTTATAAATTAATAAGACACTGATAATTTCCAGTATGCCTACTCCTGTCTTCATTAATTACTAGTGGTGACCTCTCACTTCCTGGGCAGCGTGTTGTTGCCCTAGCCATCTTATTCGACATCTACAAGATAGACAATCCATTCAGCTCTCTGTTTCTCCACTTGCTGGAAGGAAAACCAGGATTACCGCCTTTGGCACCACAGGAAAGGCTTCTGATTGGACAGCTACATGGATTCCTTCCAGTTAATGTTAAGGATGTAAGTATTTAATTGAATTCCATATTCTTTATTAAAATGTTAAGTAAATACTATATAAAAGCCTCAGGTCAGATGAAATCCTGTGTTATAGTTTAGTTTATCAAGTGTATACAATCTTTATCTTGAAATCAATGTATTGTCCTTTTGAATTTAAAGTGAATATTACATACCAACTTAATAGTAATTTAAGTTTGTAAGTTTATTCAAACTCCTGAATATTTTATGTTGGTATAACAATATAATATGAATATTACCCCTTAACCCTTCTCGTTACCAAGGGTGTTAAAACACACAAAATTAAAAAAAAATTAACCAAAAGATAAAATCTGTAAAAAAAGGCAATTGTTTTAATTTCATCCGTCTGTTTTACCTCTTGTTTAAATATGTTATCACTAAACATTATGTTTGTGTGGAGGAAGCCAGAGAGGTAAGTAAGGAAAGAACCTGTTGGAACTCTGTACTCTCTGCCTAATCCGAAAGTGATCTGGCGTGATAGATAAATATGTTTGTCAAAGGCTTGCCTGAAGGAGTAACAAAAGTTACCATGAATAAGGAAAAAAAAATAATACTAAACTATCTTCTTACACCCAGGTAATGAAGAAATCAGCAAAACAGGTGATGCTGACTGAAGTGTCTCCCAAGGAGCTGGAATTTGACTACTCCACTTTGCAGGGCATTGTGGCAGAACGGGTAACAGACATGAGCTCGATGGCGAGGGCGGCGGCGCCTGCACTGATACCACTTAGTGACGGGTTAGTAATTGTACATTAACACTTGAAAGGCAAAAGGACATTATGGTTGAAGTGCGTAAGAGACATGTCTATCAACCATTCAACCGTCATGTCCCTTATCTCATTTGCCTTTCAAGCATATAATATTATAATATTAGCCCTGTTAAGAAACTGTCCCACTGTTGGGTACGGGCCTCCTCTCAGACTGAGAAGGTTAGGCTATAGTCCACCACCCTGGCCCAGTATGGGCCAACCAGCCAACTTCAAACGCCTTTGAGAAACTCTTAGACATGCAGGTTTCCTCACGATTTTTTCTTTCACCGTCTAAGCAAGTGATAATTAATTTTTAATACGCACATGCTTCCAAGAAGACAGAGTTGCGTGCCTGGGTTTTAACCCGAGACCTCTGACTTTGCAGTTCAGCGGTCTAACCACTAGGACACTGCTCTTTCAAGCATAGCACAGCCAAATGCAGCATTATTTGCCAAATAGAATGAGGAAGGAAGGTAGGGATAGAAGGAGGAAGGAAAAACAGAACAGGTGCAAAGTGGTGGCTTCACAATTATTTATGCCATTGTCTTCATAAAAGTCCTATTTAGGTTTTTTTACCAACAAAATATGGCAATAACAGTCCAACTTTTGTAGCCAAGTTGACTATCGACATTGTAAACTCAATTAGAAGACATAAAAAAAACGGGAATGACATACTGCTTTGAAAAGTCACATAGTCAGAACAAAGCACTATTGATTATGTAAAGAGCTGGATAGGCCTGCTGATTTTAAGATTGGATTTGATTTATTTTAGGATAAGCCCCTTATATCATTGAGAACTAACATTCTTATTCATGGATGGGTGTACACTGTACTTATGCCATGCCCGCTTTGGCAATGTAGGCGTAAAAAACACTTTCGCATTTGAGCTTTCGTTATCAGCTATGAAAAATAAATAATTTTTTTTTAAATTTCCTAACTGTCAACAAACAAGAGTAACCCTGAACTTTTTTGCCTTTTTTTATAAGAATGATGTTTGAAAATGGTGGTAGTCTTAATTTATCACTATCTATAGTACTCGATGAATTGAAGACATTTAATTTCAATTTATTAACTTTTATTAATTCTAGTGTTGGTTTAAACAGCCCACCCAACCGCATGGCGATGAAGGAGCTGCTGGAAGCCTTGATCTCAAATGACTTCATGCCATTGCACCGCACTCTGAAAGCTTCAGGACCAATACCACTGCCCACCTTCCTGCTAGATACCACAGAGATAACAGCTGATAAGGTATAGTCAAAATTTGTTGCTTCACAATAGTTATTATTCTTGTGTTGTGGGTGCATTATAATAAACACTTGTTTTAAAAATATGGCCCCATACTAGGAATTATTCCTGTCTCATTGTAACTATAACAAACATGAGAAACTGAGTTCTTAGATTTACGCGAATATTACACATGAAATAAAAATATTTTACGGATTTTATCGCGGTTTATTATTGATTTTTAGTTCTATTTTAGTTCCCGACGTTTCGAGTGCTTTGCAGCACCCATGGTCACGGGAGGGACTGAGGTGTTAGACGTCCAAAAGGCATAGTTGTTCCGGGGTACCCTCAAACTTCTTAATTATTTTTGTTGGTCCGATCTACGCAGAATGAGCTCACAGTGTCTTGAGGTCTTGCAGTGTTATGCTTGGTTTTGGATTTGATTATATTAATCACTGGATCCCAAGTCGATGCAAGCACCCAGCCATCGTGTCTATTGAAATTAGGATGTTTTTTAATTTCAATAGCCTCGCGAACAATCCTTGGTAGGAATCGGTGTTCTTTCACGAGAATTTGTGGTCTATCAAATCTGATGTTATAGCGGGTGCGGTCAAGGACATGTTCACAGACTGCAGACTTCTTTGAGCGACGGTGTTTTAGGTCAGCTATGTGTTCTTTAACCCGAGTTTTTACCGGTCTTTTTGTTTGTCCTATATAAGAGAGACCACATTCACAATCAAGCTTGTATACTCCTGCATCTTGTAGAGGGATCTGACACTTGACAGATGGTAAAAATTGACTAATCTTCTTCGTCGGCTTATAAAATGTTTTAATTGAAGCACGCTTCAAGATGTAGCCAATCTTGTCCGTGACTCCTCTCATGTAAGGTAGTACTGCAGGGAGACGCTCGACTGTGGCTGGTTTGGTCACAGTGACCGAGTGAAACCAGCCACAGTCGAGCGTCTCCCTGCAGTACCCTAGGTATGTGAAAAATCACAATGGCTGTTAAAATCACACTTGATATGGAGTTGCAGATCGATTATAATTCATTCTTCATTTGAATTATATATGGTTAGCTTGGTCCAGTGGTCAAAAGGATTCCGCCCACTGGATCGAGTGGTCACAGGGTCGGTCGCTCGGAAGAATGTTTGCGTGATCCACAAATATTTCCGTCAGTCTGAGTATTTGTGTATTTTAAATTTGTAAACGCAACTACGACACAGGAATAATAAATCCTAGTGTGGGGCTAGGTTTTCTTTGAATGATTGATACAAATCAAATAGGTTTATTAGCAAACAATAGCAAGTGCGACGCTATTTAACACTAGCTCTTAGTAAATTAAAAATTATTGCCTGTGAAATTTCACATGTGAAATTCTGTGAAATAAAATTGTAACATTCTATCTATCTATTTATATCATTATATCATACCATAGTCCTTGCAGGGTAGGTAGAGAATACAGAGTTCCAACAGGTTCTTTCCTTACAAACCTCTGGCTTCCATAGAGATTTTATCAATTGAAAATAAATTAAAAAAGCGAGCTTTACAGTAGTCGCATATGATATGTAACATCTGACATGTTATCCGACTATGAAATTGAAATGAAATATATGTGAAGTCAATTTATACGTCATATTATTCATCTTATCTTATTGTTGGCTTGTCGGACCGTGGAGACCTCAGGCGCACTTCGACCCGATGGGATCTTTTGTGCTGTCCTTGCCCTAATGCTCTTACGTACCTGAAGGATCAAATACTCCCTGTATCAGGCTGTAGATTCCAGCAGTGGGGCAGAGCCGTAGTTCCTCTTTGGTTTGGATAGGCCAGTCCCAATAGCTTCATTCGCCGCGCAGCCAGAGCGTCGCAGTGGCAGAGGACGTGCTTCATGGTTTCAGTCTCTGTACCACAGTTCCTGCATACCACGTCGCTGCTTCATTCTTTCATGAACAACATTTTTTTTTTAAATGATGAACTTGTCAGAGGCTTAGTAGTAAGGATAATTAATAATATAGTTTACACATATAATTATAACCTCAGATTTTATACAGAACACTGTATAACTGTAGATGAGTGTACAGCTGATGCGTTCTCCTTCTCTATTTCCCTTTCTCTTTCTCGTCATACACGCATACACTATGTTGGCCGATAGTACGTCGTGGTACCAATCTCACGCAAAATGGGTTTGCACCATCTCTCCGCTACCGCGCGCGCGCATTGGTAAAATCAAATAGCGCGCGCTCAGTGGTTAAATCAAATAGCGCGCGCTCATTAGTCAAATCTAATAGTGCGCGCTTTCCCGGTTCCACCGCGCGCGCTTATTGGTCAAATCAAATAGCGCGCGCTCATTGGTCAAATCAAATAGCGCACGCTTCCCCGGTTTCCTGTAACACATTTCCGTCCCTTTTCCAAAATCACTCCCACAAAAAATATCCAGCAACCGAGAGGAAAGATGTTACACATCAATAGTTATCATTTATTTATTTTGTATCAGGCTGTATGGAAGTGCCTGGTGAACCGTGGCGCGTATAATCCCTTATACGACACAGACTATGAGGGTCTCACAGGTCTGCGACCGGAGAGGCTCGACAGGCGACAGCTTCCGCAACCACACAAACCTAAGGTATTTAGCACATTATAGAAGTGGGTGGTGATGTGATGGATTATAGGGAGATTGTTCGCAGGCCCCCCACAAGATGGACCTATGACCTGGTGAAGGTCGCGGGTGGAAGCTGAATGTATACAGTTTGAAGGTAGTGGTCGAGGCCATTTTTTGGAGAAGCCTTTGTTTAGTGGAAGTCGGCTCATTATGTCGACGGCGGTCGGCTCATGGTCCCTTCACAATTAGACCTATCGTAAATTGGATGCAGTTTATCTTTTAACTTAACTAACTTTGAATAGAATGACTATCTCGTTGGTCTAGTGGCAAAGCGCATCGCTTGGTGATCACCAGGTCCTGGGTTCAAATCCTAGGTCGGAGAAATGAAGTTTCTCTAATGAAAACTTCCCGGTATATGGCAATAGGCTCGCTCCGTATTACATAGGACCTAACATCGTCGGCGAAAAGTTGGTGTACTCAGTACACCTCTACCACCCACGCTTGGGGAATAAAGGCGTGGCGGTGTTTTAAATAGAATGTAAACAGTTCACCTCTGCTTAGGAAATCTAGGTGTAACGGTAGTTTTCTTTATATTTCTGGGAAAAAATATGGCAGGTTAAGTTCCATAGCCATAATAATGTCAAAACTAATCAGATTTTTAAATATGAGGGGATTCGGAATTGGGGTATAATGTGATTTTATTTTTCATAAAAACATCGCGAGTTACAAAAACAATGTGTATCTTCATTCGTTCCCCATTTAAACCATTTGTAAGTAGCATAACATTTTAGGAGGAGAAGAAAGAGAAGCAAGAAGAGAAGAAGTCCGAAGAGAAGGAGACCCCGGGTGGAGCCGTGGGGGAGGCTCGGTCGCTAACAGCGCTGGCGCTGAAGGGCGCGCTGAGCGTGGCGCACCAGCAGCGGCTGCTAGCGCTGCTAGACCAGCAGCCAGACGTCGTCTACGAAATAGGAGTCACGCCGAACCAGGTACCTGCCAAAAATAGAGGTTACTTCACATATTTGACGGATCGCTCGGGAGACGCTCGGCGGGCGCTCGGCCGGCCGTCGGCAGCCGCACGCGCACTCACACTGCGCCCGGGCGCCCGCCATGTTGCTGTCAACGAGAACACTAGCGTCCCGCTGGCACGTGTAACGGCTTCTCGCTTCTGCTGAGTGATCATGTCAGACGCAATCGCCGCTGGTCGTGAGGTTTGCCGAGCGTTTGACGAGCTGTATTGTAATGTTACGTAGCGGGGTAATTAAATGCCGAATAACGTGCGAAGTACTTTATAGCCGGCGCGGCCCACAAAGGGGTATTATTATTACATACCTACTTGTCCGTCAACAAATAGGTACTTGAATATCGAGCCCGCTCGCCGGCGATAATTAAAGGGGTGGAACCTTCTAGACGTTTCGCAACTTAAGCGCGGATTCTAGATCTTTCTAGTTAGATCACCGGGGGGCCTAAGGGTGGGTTATGCGTTTTAGAATCGACATCCCCCGATAAAGACTTTTCAAGATATCGGGTTATGTTCGGGTCGTAACAGTAATGTATATTTCAGTACATTACAACTCCTCAGGTGGCACCACCGTCGTGCTGCGTCGGCTATGTGGCGAAACTGTAAATTAGCCACATAAAGTCTCTGTAACCGGCGAGTGGGTATAAGACGAATTAGAGAGATCCGACACCGAACATGCCGGTGAGGTCGAAGAATGCTTTGCCCGCTGGCCGATGTAGAGCACAACAGTGTGAACGATTTAGCGCAGTGGTTAAGAGCTTAAGCCGTTTTAAATAAAAACAAACAGAACAGTGGGACACTTAGTATACGCCCTCCCCCAAAGCGATAGCCCAAGCCGGGGCCGTTTCTCCTTGAGGCGCACTTCAGCTAGTTGCCCCCTTGCCCTTCTGGCTGGAGCGTAGTTGCCAGGTGAAGCTGTAAATGCCGCTTGGACACCAGCATAGGTGATTCACACACTCACAAAAAAGTTCTGTAAGCTAAGAAACTGATGGAAATCTGTACTCCCCGCTTAGCCTACAGAGATCTAGTGTAATGATTTAGATAGATGATTAACCTGCAACGAGTCCGCGTGGTGAAGTATGACCTGAAGGCCATTTAATTGACACAGACTGAATATTGACTGAATTGGGATTTAATTATGAATTGACTTACATTTGGTATTCTGCTCCACTAAAGTATCGATTCGATTTCAGTATCTCAGGCTTATTTTGATATTATGTCTAGTCTTGATCACATGTTAATCTCTGCTATATCTAACTGAAATTTTCAATTCGGCGTTTGATTTGTATGTTTGTTGTTCATGTCAATTCAAAATTTTATCGGAATACCGTTTACATTTTGTTTAACTTTCAGTCCGATCATACCATACACCGAGAATACCATTTGTGAGATCTATGACATTGAGATTAGATGGAGACGGAATTTTTAACACTTTTATTTTCGAGAATTGGCCTTCTGGGGGCCAACGACCTGTATAACAAAATTATATTAATCATACTTTAGCGTAATAACACAAAACTATAAATTGCGCATATCCACATCTTTTTCTTGTCGGTTGTGCGAGGTAAGTAGGCGTAATGAAACACGTAGTTAAGGACTAAAAAAGCAATATTCACTATATTATCCTTATTTATCACTTTTATATTTGGAAGCGATGTACCTAGCTCCTATCACAAACACGAACAGTCTGATAATCATAATTGTAATATGGTGGATGTCGGTTTTATTAGTAAGATAAATGAAGTCGTTTCAAAACCAATTGTGGTAGATTAATTTTTGAAAATAGTAACAAACAAAATCAACATTTCTTACACCAAAGTAAGATTATAATAGCTTTGTGGAAGAGATAGTGGTACGCGCCATAATCACTCTTATTTCGTTATTTTTTAATTAAATCATATCCCCACAGTAGAATTTATTCATGTGTCGTGGGTGCGTTTACAAACTTGAAAATTCACATACTTCTGTATGTGAATTTTCAAGTTTGTAAACGTAATATTATTGTGGGTCACACAAAGATTTGTCCCGTGCGGGAATCGAACCCGCGACTATTAGACACAGTGGGCGGAACCGCTTAAGCTCTTTACCACTGCGCTTAATCGTCCGACGAAGGTTTGTGAGAGAAGGCCTTTGCCCAGCAGTCGAACAGTACAGGTTCATATATTATATCTATATCATCACACCAGATCCCTTGCGGGGTTAGGCACATACAGTTCATATATTACCTACAAATATTATGAATGTGGAATTTTGTGAGGATGGATGTAAGGATGTTTGTTCCGTTTTTCTTTGCAAAAACCTCTGAGCGGAACCTTTGATCAAACTTTACAGTATAACAGGGATAGCCTAGTGGTTAGACCGTTGGACTGCAAAGGTAGTGGTCTCGGATTCGAACCCAGGCACGCACCTCTGTCTTCTCGAAAGCATGTGCGTATTAAAAATTAACTATCACTTGCTTTAACGGTGAAGGAAAACATCGTGAGGAACCCTGCATGTCTAAGAGTTTCTCGAAGGTGTGTGAAGTTCGCCAACCCGCACTTGGCCAGCGTGGTGGACTAGAGCCTAACCCCCTCAGTTTCAGAAGAAGCCCGTGCCCAAAGGTGGGACAGTTTCTTAACAGGGCTAATATTATTATTTTATTTTATTTATATACAATAAGAAAGTGGAAGGATGTAGGTACCGGGGAAGACCTAGACTATCTTACCATGACCCAATAGACCGTGTCTTATCTGAAGGGCAAGTCAAGAGTCTCCGTAACCGGCGAGTGTGTATGAGACGAACTATAATAGTGGAGGGAGCCAGAGAGGTATGTAAGGAAAGAACCTGTTTTAACTCTGTACTCTCTGCCTACCCCGCGAGGGAGCTGGCGTGATGATATAGATAATTTTTTTTATTTACAGTAGCTTATACATTAGAATAACACAGAGGCTTTAATTTATAAAGATTACAAAACAAATGCGTGCCCAGCCGCAGGTAGCAGTTAGTTAATATAATAAATATGAGATGTTCCATGCCCGTAGTTACCAGAGCTGGTGGAGAACAACCCGATGGTGGCGATCTCAGTGCTGCTGAAGCTGATCCACTCGCAGCACATCACCGAGTACTTCAGCGTGCTCGTCAACATGGAGATGTCGCTGCACTCCATGGAAGTGGTCAACAGGTACACAACCTTCAGCAACCACAGCCGGCTTGATGGTAACTGGACGAGATTAAACAGGACTAGTAGGGGACGGCGTTTTTATTGGTGGTAAATGACGAACATACCTCACTCTTCTTTTAAAGACGTAGCCATACCTAGATTTTTTTTAAAACGTACCCCTCCTTTTTTTCCTGTGTAGCGACCCCTATACATCGCTACATAGTTGCGACTACCTACCAATAGATGGTGCTGACGATACACGTCTAGAACGCGATATTAGAGTGCGCACGACGTGTAACATATATACAAGCCCCCGACAACAACTCTCGGGGGAGAGTGGCAGGCCCCGCCAGACACACCACCCGTCTGGCTGGAAGATCTTCCCATCATCAACAACAACATCGTAGAGAAGCATCTGGCAGTGGGGCGGAAGGTTTTCTGCGGTTTTGTAGATCTGGAGAAGGCATTTGACAGAGTTGTGCGAAAGAGACTTTGGGACATTTTGCCAGAGTATGGTATAGATGGCACTCTGTTGCGAGCCGTCCAGTCCACCTATGTGGACTGCAAGGCATGCGTACGGGTGGGTGGTAACAGGTCACCCTGGTTTGACGTTAAAATCGGCGTCAAGCAGGGTTGCGTGTTGTCCGCTAGACTGTTTATAATATATCTGGACAAAAGTCTTCAAAGACTGAAAGCGATGAATGAAGGTGTACAAATGGGTGACTTAGTGGTAAACCATCTAGTTTATGCAGATGACGCGGTTTTAATAGCGCCAACAGCCACTGATCTGCAAACACTAGTCACAGTTATGAAAGACGACTGCATGATCAATGGCTTACACTTGAATGTGAAGAAAACCAAGATTATGGTTTTTGAAAGGGAAGAAACCAGAACGAATGCAAGGATTGTCGTTGGTAACGATGTGCTGAAGCAAGTGAATGAATTTGTATATCTTGGATGCGCCTTCGGTAAGGATGGGAAATACACCGCTGACATAGAGAGAAGAGTGAGTGCAGGGAACAGAGTGAATGGTGCGATGGGAAAGCTACTCGGGAGCCGGCACTTAAGCCATAAGGCGCAGCTGGCCATACATAACGGAGTTCTTGTCCCAACGCTGTTATATGGTAGCGAGAGCTGGGTATGTAAGAAGGAGAATGAAAGTAGGATAAATGCGGTAGAAATGCGAGCTCTGCGGAAGATGTGCGGAGTGAAGCTGACCGACCGCATTAGCAACAGCATAGTAAGACAGCGAGTAGGTATGAAAGATAGTATCGGTGTAAAGATGAGAAAGGGCATGCTCCGTTGGTTCGGGCATATAGAAAGAATGCCAGAGGAAAGAATGACAAAACAGATATACGATGTGAAAGTGGAAGGATGCAGGTACCGGGGAAGACCTAGACTATCTTACCACGACCAAATAAACCGAGTCTTATCTGATGGAAAAGTCAAGAATCTCCGTAACCGGCGAGCGTGTATGTGACGAACTATGAGAGTCCAGGAAGCCAGAGAGGTATTTAAGGAAAGAACCTGTTGGAACTCTGTACTCTCTGCCTACCCCGCAAGGGATCTGGCGTGAGGTTATAGATAGATAGAGATAGAAAATTCACATACACAAATACCCAGACCGAATCAAATAATTGTGGGTCACACGAAGTAGTCCCGCGTGGCAATTGAACCCGCGACTATTAGACACAGTGGGCGGAACGTCTTAAGCTCTTAACCATTGCGCTAAATCGTCCGTCGAATCGAAATCGTCGGTAAATGATGAACATACCTCACTTTTCTTTTAAAGACCTAACCATACTAAGAATTATTTCTGTATTGTGAGTCCCTGAGAGCGAAAACCTATTTTTCGCTTATTATTACGGGTAGGACTTTCGTTCGCGTGGTCATGATATTTGGAAAACTCCGTCGAGTCTTCTTATCGCCCATACCCCAATGCCTAAAAACGAAAGTTTTTAATCAGTGCGTCCTACCTGTAATGACATACGGAGCCGAAACGTGGCCGCTCACTGTGCGGCTTGTCCATCAGTTCAAGGTCGCTCAGCGAGCTATGGAAAGAGCTATGCTCGGAGTTTCTCTTAGGGATCGAATCCGGAACGAAGTTATTCGTCAGAGAACCAAGGTTACCGACATAGCTCAGCGAATTAGCAAGCTGAAGTGGCAGTGGGCAGGTCACATATGCCGCAGAACCGATGGCCGTTGGGGCAGACTGGTTCTTGAGTGGAGACCGCGTGTCGGCAAACGTTGTGTAGGGCGCCCTGTAGCTAGGTGGGGCGACGATATTCGTAAGGCAGCGGGCAGGGATTGGAGAAGGAGAGCCGAAGATCGAGCTCAGTGGCGTGCCATGGGAGAGGCCTACGTCCAGCAGTGGACTGACACGGGCTGATGATGATGATGATGATAGCTGTAAAACAGTTGAAACATAGATTTGTGAATTATTTAAATCTAAAAACGTTTCAAGTTCAAGGTTTTATTTTAAAAAAAAATCTGCTTTGTGTGTTTTCTTTTGTATGTAACTCTGAAAGTAAATGTGAATATTGGGTACCAATAGTTATTAAGATATGATTTTTGTTTTATAATAAAAAAAACTATTGAATTTTTATAAGAAACAAATCTCAAGAAGTGGAAACGTTCAAGGGATGTAAAAAGTATTATTTTTAAGTTGTAGCCCCACACTAATAACAATTCCTGTGTCGTGGGTGCGTTTACAAACATGAAAATTCACATACACAAATACCCAGACCGGAACAAATAATTGTGGATCGCACAAAGATTGTCCAATGCGGGAATCGAGCCCGCGTCTATTAGACACAGTGGGCGGAGCGGCTTAAGCTCTTACCACTGCGCTAAATCTTCTATCATGTTCATGACAGTGAACTTAAGGGTGTTGTCATTTAAGGGTGCGTTTACGAACACGAAATTTTGTATGTGAATTTCACACACACACCGTCACGCCTATATTCCCCGAGCGGGGGTAAGCAGAGGTGTACTGAGTACACCCACGTTTCGCCGACGATGTTAGGTCCCCTGTAATAGGGGGCGAGCCTATTAACATATACCGGGCACAATTGCATTATGTGAATTTCGTGTTTGTAAACGCACCCACGACACAGGAATAAATCCTAGAGTAGGGCTAGGCTTAAAAAAAATGTTTACCAATGTCTCCACAGACTAACGACATCGGTGGACCTGCCGGTGGAGTTCGTGCACCTGTACATCAGCAACTGCATCTCCACGTGCGAGACCATCCGCGACCGCTACATGCAGAACCGCCTGGTGCGCCTCGTCTGCGTGTTCCTGCAGTCGCTCATCCGGAACAAGATCATCAACGTCAAGGTACGCCCTACCATATCACTGCCCCAATAAAATAAACAACTAAAAATGCAGAAACATTAAAAATTAAGCTTTATTGTCTTGAAATTAGAGTGTTAATTCAAATAATCATATTTTGTGAGTTGTGCCATTATTGCATTGGGCCAACTAATTGTTCTTTTTACAAACTTAATGTGTTTTTTTTAATATTTTTTCTCGTACAGTTCCTTTAGTATTTTGTAAGAATGAAAGGTTTGATTTCTTGCTGTTATATAGACTTTTTTTCTATTTCTAGTTACATCGTTATTTCTTTTTTAATATCTTCAAATATCAAAAATACATCTGACTATACTAGACTAACCCTTGAAGTTCTTCAAGCCACTAAGCACCAACTATTACCCAGGAGCTGTTTATAGAAGTGGAGGCATTCTGCGTGGAATTCAGCCGGATACGAGAAGCGGCAGCTCTGTTCAGACTCCTCAAACAGCTGGACTCTGGCGACGGGCTCGCGCACAAGGACGCCAAGGAGAACTAGCAGGGGCCGCGGAAGACCAGGATCTACTCCAACAGGAACCGGAGACCACCCTGAGGGCAGGATGGTCGGGAATTGGGTATCTCAACTTTTATAAGGAGTTGTCAGGATCCGTGGAATTAGTGCAATATCGCCGTTATACTACAAAACCCAATTACCTTGCGAATTTGTATTATATTATAAATTAGCTGATACCCGCGGCTGCGCACGCATTTATTTTGTAATTTGGCATAGGTAGGTAGATCTTTCCAATATAACATTACTCCAAGACCTAAGACACCTCCATACTAAGTTTCTTACAATATCTGTGTACTTTCTTTTCTATTTATTATAAAATTATCGGCAAAATGGCTGATTTCAACCTTTTCTACCTACCCAGCCAAAGATGGTAATCTGGCGTAATAATATTTAAAAAAGGTGTGTGTGTATGTGTCTGAGTGATATACGCTGTTGGCCGCGAGGCCTTTATAGCTTCACCGGACTTAAGGGCGAGCGTGCAACCACTACTCTCGAGCCAGAAGGGCAAGGGGCGACATACTCGAGGGCGCCTTGAACAGCCGCCCTCGGTTGGGACAGTCGCTGTGGGGGGACGGGGTGCACTACTAAGTGCACCGGTCAACCGCCGGCATTTAAAAAAGGTACATTGTGAGCTAAGTATGTAACAAATTTTTGTCAGTACAATTCGTGTCAATCTTCTCGCAAGAATATACAGTTCATTTTCATGATCATTTTCAAAATCATGTTTAGATATATCTTAAATATATGAATATACAAAGTATCGTGTCCAGGCCATTCATCGTTAAAAAGTTATCTCCAGAAGAGACAATCCTGAATGCATCGCGGTTCGTGCACGAAATCATGTTTGAGTGTTTAAATCAAACGTCATACACGTTTGATTTCTAATAATCGAATAATCTAATAACCACCGGACTGATTTTCATACGGTTTTTACCAATGGACGACATGATTCAAGAAGCAGGTTAATGTGTATAATTCATAATTCATCCGTGTGAAGCGGGGCTGGTCGCTAGTAGGTTATAATTTATAATAGTATTACAAAATAAAAGCGTGCGCAACCGCGGGGAACAGCTAGTACTAAATAATATTGATGAAACATTTGCTCTCTGCGTACCTCGTAAGGGATCTGGCGTGATGATATAGATAGATAGAAACTTTTAAGATCACAGCAGGGCTAGTACAACCGTCCTTTTTGTGGTGTGGGATATGAATTTTTCGGCTCGGGGCTCGAGTTTTGTACTCAAGTCAAAATACTCTTGTCTATACGTCAATACAATATAATTCTTGAAACAAGTTTTCTTGTGACAAACTTGTCACGACACCCCATTCTAGGGCGTGTGACAAACCGGTTTTTTTAACGCCTTGGACGACAAAATGGGTCATAACTTGCAGGGCGAGTGGATAGCCCTGCAGGGCGGACAGACCTAGGTGATTTTATAAAAACTAGAATTTTATGAATAAATAAATAAACACCGTCACGCCTATATTCCCACTTTTCGCCGACGATGTTAGGTCCCACGTAATAGGGGGCGAGCGTATTGCCATACAACGGGCACAATTCCAGACTCCGGGACTCATACTGGGAAGTTTTCGTTAGTTAGTTATTTGTTCGGTCTTGGGTTTGAACCCCTCGTGATCACCAAGCGATCCTAGAAATTTGGGAATGAATAATACAGGCCTACAACGATTTAGGTGCCGGGGATTTGAGACCTGATTTTAAGTATGTCTTACATGGTGATATTAAAAATGTTACCGGTTTTTTTTCTATCAGCTCAAGTTCCCGAGATATAAAAAATAGTTTTCAGAAAAAAATAATATTTTATTGGTATTAAACATCAAGAAATTGCCTTTAACGCGATTTTCTAGAATGAGACTGACGTGGGCAATCTCGCATGATTCCCCAGCATAGTCGGCCACCATCCATCGGGTGTCCCACCTTCCTTGGTATCTATTCTCCATCGTTTTTATGTCTTTGTGGAAACGTTCTCCTTGTTCTTCGCTTCAATCTCCTAAATTGTCTTGAAATTGATCTAGATGACTATTGAGATAGTGTAATTTTTCTACTAATTCTACATAGTTATCAGCCTTATGATTTCCGAGGAAATTTTGTGCAACTGCTACAAAAGATTTCCACGCAAGCCTTTCCAGATCATTCATAGAAGTCTCAAAATTAGCGGTGTCTTTCATTAACTGACGTATTTGAGGTCCATCAAAGATACCTGCTTTTAGTTTTTCAGTACTTAAACCAGGAAATTTCTGTCAAATTAACTAAAAACATTGACCATTTCTGTCGAGAGCCTTAACAAACTGTTTCATCAGCCCTAATTTTATATGCAATGGCGGAGGAATGATTTTTTCTCTTGAAACTAAGGGTTCATTTATAACATTTCTTTCTCCGACAACAAGAGCATCTCTCATAGGCCAATTTTTTTGAGTCCAATGGTGTGATTTGGCTCGACTGTCCCAGAGACAAATAAAGCATGGGTATTTAGTATAACCACTCTGTTGACCCAATAAAAAATTAACTATCTTCAAGTCGACGCAGATCACCCAGTTTTGTTAAAAATATAATATTTTCTGTAAAAGAATTGAAATTACCTCATATTCTTCTTTCACAGATGTTGAGTGAGCAATTGGAACGGAAGCATATTTATTTCCATTATGTAGAAGAACTGCTTTGAGACTACGTTTACTACTGTCAATAAAGAGACGCCATACACAAAATTTTTATCAGATGAAAAAAACTGTAATAAGCGTCGTTCTCTCGTGCGATATATAGATACTCGAACATCTGAGGAAAGGCACTTTTTTTCTTTTAATCTGGACGCTAGTAGCGCAGCACGTTCTCTGATGAGGTCATTAAGCTCATTCTGCGAAAATGGCTTAGGATTTGATGTGTTTCCGCAGTATTCCAAGTCATTATCTACTTGAGAAGAAATAGGTGTTTCAGCTTTTTCCTCCTGAGATTGCTGCACTACCTGGTGAAAAGCTGGTATTGGAACATTTTCTGAATGCGGAGTAGGTCTTTGTGCAGAAGAAATATTAGGGTATTTCCATTTACGGCGATTGTTTTTGTTGATGCCCACTATATTAGTCATACAAAAGTAACATTCGTCATAATGATTTTTTTGTTCTCGCCATATCATAGGCACGCCAAACTTTAAAGACTTACGTATTCCTTTCTCCCGTTGTCGCAAATGTTCAACGCATAGTTTACATACACTATGAGGCGCCCACACTTTATCTTGGTGTCAAATTTCAATACCGAAATAAGCAAAATACAGACGATTCACAGTGTTTGTTATCGATTTACGCAGATCTTTTAGTATGTATTCACCACAAACATAACAAAATGTATCAGGATTGTTAACACAACATCTGGACGTACTAGCCATAATGATATTGTAACATAAACTTTATCGATGCTATTGTAATAATGACTATGCACGAATAAGACCGGGAAGAAAATTAAATGAGGGTAGAAGGTAAACTAGAGCTGATGAGTAAAAATAACGTATGACAATATATTGTACATTACCTGCTTTATCGACCATAGGCACAAACAGAGATGCACCAAAAAAAATTTGTTTTGTAGCCCTGTGTAATCTAATATGTAGGTACGAACGTATGCATACTCGCTAGCGTGAAAACTTATCTACTATCATTTGTTTGGTTTGAGAAATGATCAAATTGAACAAAATATCTCTAGCCTATGCTTAGAGGATTTGGTCGTGAGTGTATACGTATCTGACCAAGTAGACATATGCAAAATAATAATAATAATAAAGATTTATTGCTTGCAAACATTTTTAACCAACATTAATACATTTGTAATGAAGCACAATAAAAATGAACATAGGCTAAAGCAAAAACAGTGAGTACCCTGCCCCCTAAACTAGGTTTATATACCTGTGTCTTAGGGAGCAGTACATTAGTTGTCTGCGCTAACGGTCTAACAAATATCGATTTATTAAAGTGGCGATCGACTGTGTAGCGTGACGCCCATAGATAATAAAATGTAAGTGATGGCTGACATTTTAAAAGTATCCATTTCCTATTTTGAAAAAAGATAGTAGTTATAATAATAATATAAAAAAATATAAGAATTAATTCAAATGCTTGAAATGGCAATTGGAAAAGTATTTCTTTTACAAATTTCTATATTTCCCTGTATAGGTGTGGATATATTTACATTTTATTTATTTAAATAAATACTTTTGCTATAGATTGGATATTTTCACATTTATAGTGTTAGAATCCAAAATGTCCTCTTGAAAGGTATCTCCTCCTTTACTAAATTGTGTATGAACTAATAATGGCAGGACCATTTGTATATAAAACTTTCAAATATATGACGCCACTATAGCTCGGTTCTTATGAGTTTAGTTAGCACAAAATAATAGCGGTATCGCTTGCTGTTTTACACGATAAACATTTTACAAGTATATATATTTCGATAATTATTTGCGTTTCTTTAGTATATTCGCTGCTACTTGGTGTTGTATAGAAATGAGCGATAGTCACCCATGAGCGGGCGGGCGAACTAAACAATGATTTTTCTTTTAAACTAAAAGAAACATTGTTATAAATATTACAAGAATTATTGGTATCAGTGTTTTGTTTAATACTCTTCAATAAGAATTAAAATAAAAATCCTTCCAGACCACCTCATTATACAGATATAATAACAGCTAACCATCGATAGATGGCGCCACAATTTTACACAATTTTATAAATAAAACAAAGCTATGATTCGTAATACAAGTATGAAAAACGCATAAAGAGTTCTCACATGGCGATACATCACCTTGAAATGGCGAAAACGTGTTTGGTATTCCGCTTCAGTGACCTTAGAATTAAAATTACTTATACCCTATACAGATTCGATTGAGACAGAACATAACACAATTACAATAATAACAGTAAAAAATACAAGGTGTAATTTTAGTCGCCGTGGAGCGAAAGCCCAGGTGATATACCCATCACCTGGGCTTTCGATCCACGACGACTGCGCCTACTGTTCACTGGTAATAAAAAATGAATTATAATAATACTTCAATAAGTAACATCTACCTACTGAGCAATCCGAATATAATACACTAGCAGTTTCCCGCGACTACGTACCCGGTCGACTACAGCGCCACCTACCGGGTCTATGTTATATAGCCTATGTTACTTCTGGATAAGGTAGCTTTCTAATCGTGAAAGACTTTTTGCAATCGGTCCAGTAGAGTTTGAGTTTTTTAGTTACAAACTTACAAAAATACAAATCTTTCCTCTTTATAATATCACTGTAGATAGGGTGTAAATTAGTGTCGTAAAAACGCTCGAGTCGGCGCTTAAAACGCTCGCGTCTTCTACGTGTTTAAACGCTCGTGAGCGTCGACTCAGCGCTAAACGCTCGACTTCAGCGCTCATTTTTACAGCACTAGTGTAAATCCGGAACAGCGAAGGATCGGCCAAAGGACGATCCGCGCCGTCCCTCAACATCATTTCGTGCGTTGCACCAAAATTAGCATTGTAGCGGAGATGTTTCTTATTGAAGTGTTTTTTTTTATAGAACCAGTGAATAGTACGCGATGAATACACACCTGGGCTTACGCTCCAGGTCAATTAAAATTACACTGTGTATATCTATTAACAAAAATGCAACAACAGATTTACTCTCGAAAACAGCACTCGCGCCATCGAATCAGCTGACAGCAAAAATGGCGGACAAAACCTAATTTAAAATGAAATTACGAACTAATATCAATTAAGATACTTCTTATTTTATGATTTGTTAACATAAAATCTGAATTGTGTATACAGTCTGATAAGGATATTTTTGCCCGCGGCCAAAATCGGAACCAACGTTGTCATCAAGTGAAATGTCACTACATGACAGTCGCAGAGTTCCCATTTGCTATGAAATTTATCCAAGGTCTGTTTTTAATTAGTAACCGTGCGGAACCATCTGTTATAATATCTCCTTGGAAGTAGAAACATTTTACTGAATGGTAACACTGATTTCACACCAACGCCCTGTCAGTGTCATTAACGAGTGAAAACATCATTGTCGGACTATAGGTTGGATGAAGCGAATGACAATCCAACTTGGATTGTCATTCGCTCGGAAATGTACTTGCCAGCCATTGTATGAGAATAATATTAATTTGAAGAGATGTATGAAGTTTGCTAGCATTAGTATAATTATAAACATAATTTATTTTATTTAATCTTATGCAAATAATATAGGCATGTATAATTAATATAATTCAATTAAGTTTATTAAATATACCCTCAAAATGAACACACCGTTTATCGTTGTGTTGGTGGTGGTCAGATCCACAACATTATTGTCTTAAAACTTTTATGGTGAATATTTAATATATTTTCTCAACCTATATTATCCCACTGCGGGGCAAAGGTTTCCCCATAATTTTCTAAACTGAAATGCATCCAAGTCGTCATGCCAACGTTTCCTAGGCCTGCCTGACTTCGATTCACATCTAGAAGCACCTATTACGTAGAATGGTGAATATACAAACTGTAACATCATTAACGCAAGACCTGAAAGTAGTTTGTTCTAAATCGGTAACTGAATTGATTCCAACAATTTCAATGTATTTTACTTTTTTTTTTAATTTTAATAAAATGCTGTTACTCCATCAGTCAACTAAATTTATTTTTGATTCAGAGCAATACGGTGATTTCAAATGCATTTCTAAAATAAGTCTCAATACTCACACATATTCTTAAAAAAGGGTAAACATTTGTGAATCTATTATCTATCTATATCATCACGCCAGATCCCTTGCGGGGTGGGCAGAGAGTACAGAGTTCCAACAAGTTCCTTCCTTACATACCTCTCTTGCTTCCTCCACTCTCATAGTTCGTCTCATACACGCTCGCCGGTTACGGAGACTTGACTTGTCCTTCAGATATTAACGTAATTATCTAATCGGGGTATATGTATTAGATATGCATTTGAAATATCGGTATTAATTTTAATCACGAATAAATCTTGTTGGTACGGAGAACTGGACGAATGACAACAATTTTTGGTAAAGAAAAATAAAAGTAAAATACTTTAAAAATAGTTGGAATCGATTCAGTTGCCGATTTAGAACAAATTGCTTCGAGGTATTGCGTTAATTGTGTTATATTATATTGTTTGCGTATAAAAATTTACGAAACTCGTTATATAGAAATGAAAAATAAACTTTCGGCCGTAGATTATATTAAAAATAACCGACTAGTTAGACAGTGGCCTTCTCTCACATATCGAGGTGAAAAAAGGCCTTCATCAAGTGGGCGCAGTGTGGGTTAATGGAGACAGATCGTATAAATGATTGCAATTTTACGTATAACGGCTGAGTGGCTTAACTATAGTATACGCAATTAAAAGCAAAGATGCTGATGTCTGGTGTCAAAATCCGAATCTAAGGCAAGGTAGATTTAAGAAAAAAATCTTTGTTACATCTAACCTCACTCATCATCATCTCAGCCTATACTTGTCCACTGCTGAACATAGGCCTCCCCAATCGCTTTCCAGCGTAACCGGTCCGATGCCACCTGCATCCAACGACTTCCTGCGATTTTCACAAGATCGTCGTTCCATCTGGCAGGTGGTCGTCCCACGCTGCGCTTGCCAATACGTGGTCTCCACTCTAGAATCTTTCTGCCCCAACGCCCGTCCGATCTTCGCGCTATGTGGCCCGCCCATTGCCACTTCAGCTTGCTAATCTTAACGGCTATGTCGGTGACCTTGGTCCCTCTACGAATCTCCTCATTCCTGATTCGATCACGTAGAGAAACGCCGAGCATAGCTCTCTCCATAGCTCGCTGAGCAACTCTGAGCTTTTTTATGAGACCTATAGTAAGAGACCACGTCTCTGATCCATATATCATCACTGGTAACACACATTGACTAAAAACTTTAGTCTTTAGGCACTGAGGTATTTTGGATGAGAAGATGTTGCGCAGTTTCCCGAACGCTGCCCAGCCGAGTTGGATTCGTCGATTGACCTCTCTCTCAAAGTTGGACCTACCTAACCGGACTACCTGTCCCAGGTAAATGTATTCGTCGACAACTTCAAGAGTAGAGTTCCCAACGGTGAGTGCGGTGGGTACGACATGGACGTTACACATTATTTTCGTTTTGTCCATGTTCATTTTAAGACCCACTTGTTGAGATACTCTGTTGAGGTCGCCGAGCATTCGTCCTAGATCTTCCAGTGACTCCGCCATGACCACAATGTCGTCGGCAAATCGAAGGTGAGTGATGTATTCGCCATTGATGTTGATGCCAAGTCCTCGCCATTCCAAGAGCTTGAAGGCGTCCTCTATGGTGGTCGTAAACAGTTTCGGAGAAATGACGTCTCCCTTTCTTACTCCTCTTTTTATGGAGATCGCCTTCGTGCACTGCCCTTGTACTCGGACTGACATGGTGGCGTTATTATACAAGCACTTCAACACTTCGATGTACCGATAGTCAACGCGGCATCGCTGGAGAGATCTAAGAACCGCCCAAGTCTCGATCGAATCGAAGGCTTTCTCATAGTCCATAAACGCCAAGCATAGTGGCCGATTATACTCCTCGGTCTTCTGTATAATCTGCCGCAGCGTATGTATGTGGTCTATGGTACTAAAGCCTTTCCGGAAACCGGCTTGTTCGGGAGGCTGGAAATCATCAAGCCTGCGTTCGAGACGATTCGTGATGACTCTCGTAAACAACTTGTAAACATGGCTCAGCAGTGCGATGGGCCTATAGTTCTTTAATAAAGTGTTATCACCTTTCTTGAAAAAGAGTACCACCACACCCCTGTTCCATGCTTCCGGCGTTTTTCCTTCGAGCAAGATGGAATTAAACAGCCTCTGAAGGACTTTAAGTACCGGCGATCCGCCCGCTTTCAGAAGCTCTGCGGTAATTCCGTCTTCACCCGGCGCTTTGTTGTTTTTAAGTTGTTTGAGAGCCATCCTAATCTCGTACAGGCTGATGTCCGGGATATCCTCAGAGTAGTGTCGGGTTAGCTTGGCTCTTGGGTCTTTTACCAAGTCAACAACAGGTTCAGCTACTGAGGTAAACAACTGCCCATAGAACCTCTCTATCTCCCTGAGCACCTCTGACCTATTCGACGTTACGTTTCCGTCCTCCGTCTTCAGCTTCGTCAATTGGCTTTGCCCAATAGACGCGTCTCTTGCGAACACTTTGGAGCCCTTGTTCTGCTCTATGGTCTCCTCAATACGTCTTGTATTGAAGGACCGTAAATCGTGTCGCAAGGACTTCAATATCTGTCCATTGAGCTGCCTATAGGACTTAGCATCATCGGAGGTTTGGAGCGTCATGGAACGTCGCTCAGCCATGAGGTTTCGGGTGTAGTTGGATAGTTTTTGAGGTCTATTTTTACGGTGGGGCTTAAAATACTTGGCCCCGACCGTATGGACAGTCTCTACCAGCCTGATGTTGATTTCGTCCACTGATGCGCTGCTGTCTGGCAATTCGAAGCGGTTTGCCATTCGAGTTGAAAGTTCTCGGGATTTTGGATATGTGCATTACAAGGTCGGAGCGTAGACTTCATCAGACGCGATCTTTCCATTTTGACATTAATATTTAATGTGCCTCTGACCATTCGGTGATCACTGCCGGTTTTTACCCTGTGGATCACGGAGACATCATTAAATATTTGTCGCTTGGTGCTCATGATGAAGTCTATCTCATTTTTTGTGAAACCATCAGGGCTCATCCAGGTCCATTTCCTATGAGACGGCTTCTGGAAGAAAGAGTTCATCATAAAGAGTCCCTCCTTCTCCAGAAATTCGGCCAGCCTCTGACCCCTGGGGTTGCGCTGCCCATATCCAAATTGCCCCACTCTCAACTCATCATCGCCCCGTTTGCCCAGTCGCGCATTGAAGTCACCCATAACTACTGTAAAGTGTGCTTTGGAAGTATGTATGGCTCTACTAATGTCCTCATACATAACTTCGACCTCATCATCTGAGTATGCCGAGGTCGGTGCGTAGACCTGTATGACCTTCAGCGAATATCTTTTAGATATTCTGAGTATCAGGTACGCTACCCTGCTCGACACACTAGTGATGGACACAACGTTGTTTATGAGTGACTTGTGTACGATAAATCCGACACCACCTTGGGACTGCTGTTCGCCCTCCCGGTAGTAAAACAAGTTGCCGGATTTTAAGGTTATCGTGTCCTCGCCCTCTCTTCGGACCTCCTATAAACCAACAATACTCCACCGCAACTTGTTTAACTCTTCTTCCAGCTCAACTAGCTTCTCATCTGTCCTCAATGTGCGTGCGTTGTATGTCACCAGGGCCAATTTTCGGTTTTGGTGGTAGCCGAATCTCTGCCGGAGATTCTTAGCACCCCTTGTCCTGTCGTTACCATGGCTGCTACCGTGGCCAGGACGAACAGGACCGCCGGGGACTAGGGGCCTGGTTTTCTTGCTTTCTTCCATATTGGTTGGGGGTGTTTGCCACGCTTGGCAGGCGGGTTGGCGAGCGCAGTTTTTGGTTGTAGAAGTGTTAAAGGAACGCTGCTGCCCATTCCCTTAGTCGCCTTGTACGACACCCGATGGGATGAGATGGGTTGGTCCTATTCTAAGCCGGGAACCACGCGGCGATAAACCCACTAACCTCACTAACTTAAATAAAATAGACTAAACATGCTGTGAAGCTGTATAGCAGTGATAAAAGTGATTGAAAATTGCTAAAAGTAATAAATAATGTTTTTAAACAAATAGTAAAGTGAAATAAATAATACTTTATTTTGAAACAATGTACTTTTTTGCTGAAATAAAAGGTGGCAACCCTAATGTACTTGCCGTATTCTGAAATTACATATTGTAATAAGTTAATTTATAGTGGCTTACATCTTTTCACTACCAAGATGACGATATACAACTATAATTATAATTGGTTGGGAATACCTATCGAAATGCACGTAGTAAATATAAAAAAAAACTCTCGAACACATCAGGAATAGAACCTGGAAAGCTCATTATAAAAATAGGTTGCTTTATAGCGATGCCACTCGAGCCATGTTTTCACTCTAGTGGCACGAGTGAATTTGTTGAGTAAAAATACATTTTACTCGAGTCCGCATGCACTCGAGTTACCGAGTTAACTCGGCGAACGGAGTAGATTCGGTGAGCGTTAGATAGATATCACTTCACTAGTTCACTATAGTCTACGCTTCTAGGTTATACAAGTTCAAACTTGGGTATTGGAAAGTAAACAAACATGAACTTAGTTTTGTGAAGTGGTTGTGCTATAATTGTTGTTTCATATTATTTATTTAATAAAGGTACCTATTTAAAAACGCCCTTACTACAGTAATCGAAACTCGAGTGAACTATCACTCGAGTTGCTGGGACTGTAAACTTTAGTTACTCGAAAAGTAGAATATAACTCGAGTGACGTAATAAAATGACCCAAGTGACTCAAGTCACGAAATTCCACTCGAGTCGCATCACTATTGCTTTATAGTGGTATTTGATGGAGAATTCCCCTTAAAGACTTATTACGATGAATGATTTATAATTTTAGAATTTCATAATAGAAACAGATTCATACTTAAGCCTTACATATGCGACATAGTTTCAGTATGAATAAAAATTAATTGTTATATCGATTTATGAAGTATTTTTATACTGTAGGTTAAAAACTAATAAACAAGTTAACATTTTGTATTATGGAGTTGTCGGAGTGTGATCTAGTTTATAATAATACAGTTGTAAGGGACAAGTACGCAATACTTGAATATTATAGTACCTACCTATCAATAGAATTAACTTTTACTATGACAATACTCAACAAAATTAAAATAACAAGCTTTTTTTAGCAAAAACACAATGATATCTTCCTTAGTAGAGGAGTTCCTATTACTTCCTTCCGGCTCCATCATCAGACTTTGGACATCATCCGTATTTATATATACAAAATGTTGATATCTATTCAACAAAATTGCATCAAACTGTAGATTTGTGTTCTCATTTCCAGTATCCCCATAGTAAACGTAGATAATGCCTATGAAAATGAAACTAAGTCTCATAGGCAGACTTTACACAACAATGTTTTTTGATAAATCAGCAATTTTTTTTTGTTTTTACTTGACTAAAATGAGTCTTATAATTTTAGTTATGCAATTGTAAATTTTGTCTAAAATTGCCAATAAAAAAGAACAAAACATTTATATTCCATTGTTTTATTACTACACACCAATAACTACATAACTACAAGAAAAATTTTAATTCTAAAAATTAAACTGGCGCGAAGCCCACGGAAGACAAAAACGCGCGAAAGATACGGGTTATAAAATGCTAGAAGTACGCATTTCTGCCTTCAGTCTTAGTGGAGTCCTTAAACTATTTAGCACCTTCCAGAATTTTCCTTATTTCATCATCAGCAGCCAAATCTAAGGGTGTACAATCATCTTCATCTTTCAATAATGATGCACCAGCTTTCACCAAAATCTTAGTTGATTCAATATGGCCGCAAGATGCAGCGTAATGCAAAGCTGACTGGCCACATTCGTCCACAACATCTACTGGACATCCACCATCTAGAGCTGCTTCTAAAGCCCTTGTTGCATTTCTGTCTGCAGCCCAGTGCAATGCTGTAAGACCATCTTCATCTGTCTCATGACGAAGCTCAGGGTTATCTGCTAAGAGTTTAGTAACTCGTTCAGCATAGTTCTCTCTAGCCGCATCCAATAAAGACATCTCATTATGAATAAGTTCAGGCTCTGGAGATTTACGTAATGAAGACACAGCCACCCAAGTTTCTTTCGCTCCAGTTTCATTGCTTACAGCGAAGTCATCAGATAACTCCGGAGCATGTTTCTGCACTAATGCTATGTATCTTTCCTTGGCCTCATCACATGATAGGTCACCAAGAGACCTCCATGCCTCCCATTTTCTACGGCCTCTTCCATCTAACCAACCAGGCTTCGGAGTATTACACTTGCCTTCAGTGCCTTGTTTGTACAGGCCATAGAGCTCTAAGAGTTGATTGTTGTCCAACTTACTCGTCAACTTCCTCACATGATTGGCTGCTTTGTTGAAAGATATGTCTAATGGTGATTGGTCATCATCAGAAAAGTCTGAATCAGGGTACTCTGGAAGTGCTTGGGCCATTTTAAATGCTAACTAGTGTGGTATCTAACTATTTTGAATTTGGACAGTCAAGTTCAAACCTTCTAATGTGTGAACTTGTTTGTTGGTAGCATCGGCTGCAGCAGAGGGGGATGCAAACTCAATGAATCCGTACCCCTTGCTGAGACCAGTTGAACGGTCAAACACTACTCTCGCACTTTGTATTGGGCCAAATTGGGAGAAATACTCTTTCAGTTGACGATGACCTACTGTCCAGGGCAGATTGCCTACATAAAGGCGCGCCGCTCTTGCTGTGCTTGCCATACCCTCAAACTGAGACGATTTCCAGTAAATGCAAAGATCGTTCACCAACCAACGCTCTGTAGTCCACACCGGAACTTTCGCTCAATGAATCCAAGTCTAGAAGTGCGCCTTTAAGTCCCCACTTCTTCAGCAGAGCCTCAATCGACCAGTCAGCACTGCGTTCCTGGTAAGAACACAAAAATCGCGCGTCAGTGCCGTCCAAAAGATAAGCGACCGTCGATAACACCTCCTCAAACTGAGAGGGTTCGTAAAAACAGTCCGATGCCAGGAGTAAGTCTACAGGTCGAAGCGAGTGTACATCCGACAGTAACAAGCCCCAAGCGAGACCTAATAAGTGCACGTCACGGTTGGGGACTAAACCATTGGCTTCGCAGCAAGCCGCTAAATGCCTTAGGGATCTTGGTAGCGCTACGCTGTCGGTAAGTGTAACACGGGCGCCGCACTTCGCCGCTAAAATTCCTGGCAAACCAGTCCCGCAGCCAAGTTCGAGGACGCGTAGGCCTCGCAGATGCCGTCTTTGAGTCCACAAGTACCAGGCTAGCAGCGGCGCAGAGGGCCACGTGTAGAACGAGTAGCCAGCGGTTAGGAGCTCCGGAATAACTATCTCCAAATATTCACCTCGGGTGTCGCCGTTCGTGGAGGATTTTCCGCGGAACACAAATTTCTTCAGCTGGCCACTCACAGACCTACCATCGCTCATTGCATAAGCATTTCTTTTGATAAATACAGAAAAATATCGGGATCGAGGCCGACAGAAAACGTCACCTGTCAGATAGGCATGTTAATTCAAAATCGATTAAAAATAGATATGTTTTCGAGGCAAATAATCGATTTGTATGTACAAATCGATTTGAATCACTGTATTTATTTAGTAAATCGATCCAATAACCTGTCGAATCTGACCAATTCACGTTACAAGTAAAAAAGTGATAATTGACAATATTATAACTCAGTGAAGTCAACACAAATCACGTTTATTTTTAAATACTAAGTATATTTTTTCTGAGCTTGTTGTTTTCAATTAAACTCATCTAAAAATGATACAAACAGAGGGATCAAAACTAAAGATATCTGCTTAAACTGTAAATTAAAATTAATCGACGATTATTTGTTAAATGAAAACCAATCAAAACAAATATTTTCATTCAATCAGTATTAAAAAAATCAACTTTGAAATGATGAATTAAGAAATGATTTTATAATCTTTGATTTAATCGAGAATCGATTCTAGTGCATTTGATTCTAACAGAATTACAGATCGATTTTATGAAGACATGCCTATCCAATTTCAGATTTATTCAGTGTTGTCCCGGAAGGCCCTTACAATTACATTATATTCTTTATGACGGTTTGTTTTAACATAAAAAGTAGAATAAAGAACAAAATAACTGAAATAAGTACGTATCAAAATGATTGTCTTATATACTATCTTCGTCTTACATTAAGCCCATTTATGCGGCATTAGACATGTAATTTTTAATCGAAATTATTTTTATTATAACTTTCTTATTTGCCGTTTCGGCTTATAATCTCGCGCTGATCAGTTTAATGCTCTTCTGATCATTGCCACAAGAGTGCGCTTAACGTGAAGTGATAAGATTGATTTGAAGAAAGAAATCTATCTAAGCATTTATGTATGTCTATCATTACACCCGATCCCTTGTGAGGTAGCCAGAGAGTTTGTTTCCTTATAGACGTCTCTGGCTTCCTTCACTCTCGTTGTACACGCTCGCCAGTTACGGAGGCATTCAAACTGCCTTTCACATATATAAAAAAAAACAGAGAATGAAATTTTTTTCAAATTAAATAGTAATGACTAGTTTTAAAAGCCGAAAATAAAACCGAATGGAAGCAGTAGAGGGAGGCTTTTGCCTAACAGTGCGATAGTGGTTATATATTCTTTCGGTGGGACGATAATGGCTTGATAAATAAAAAAGTAATAATTACAAAATATTTCACAAAATACCTCCTTTTTACCTGGAGAAAATCCTGCGTAGGACTTCCACGAGCCTCGGGGGAAGCTCGCGGGGCGTGTCCGATTCCTGCCGATGAAATACCCCAGGGCGGCCGACATCAGTACTTTAGAGGGGCTCCGGGATTTTTGTATGGAACGTACCGGTGCCCGGGGCCACTCTTGTGCCGTGCCCACCATCGGGGGGACTTGATAATACGCTTCCCCCTGCTCACAAAATATCCTTAACGCATTTGCAAAACAAAACAATATCCCTAAAATACGGGCATAATAATTAATATCTTGGCAACACTGACCTCTAATTGATTGAACAATTTCTTCTTATCATATCATTCAATCGGTTATTCAATATCTCATTCATTCAACCACACGTATTTTAATTTACTCACTCATTCCAAAACTTTGTTTGGGGTGAAGTGTATGTGTGGTTCTGCACCTGTTTTATTACTAAAATTGTGATATCACAACAACACAATGTCTGCTGCAGTAAAAGGTATTTTTTTAAACATTTATAATCAAAAGTAATGTTTGGGAAATAGTGTATGTTGAAATAATGTTTCGATGTCGCGGGGTCAAATTCCAAAGTGATTGAAAGTACACCTAGATTATATTTTTATTATCTTAAATCGAAACAAGTTCAAGTTCAATGTTGCAGTTTTATAATTACAAATGTATGTTTCATTTGTAATTAATTTACATCCGTTATCCGTTTGTTTGGTAAAAGAAAATTATCTAAGGCCATTCACCTTCATGGTCAGTGTACAGCGTACAGAGTAGGTATACCAAAGTCCACTTTGAGTAGGTATACCACAGAGTAGAAACAGCTGTTTGAATATGATAACTAATCGAGGTTTAATTTTTATAAGCACCCGACGATATTAGCACCTAATCAACTTTCTTCGTCAAAGAATTCATATGACATAATATTTTAAAAGTTATTATTTTAAGCATAAAAATATTTAAAGTATTTAATACTTACTTTTAAAATATTATGTCAAGTACCGAAATAAACGCTGTGGAACATCTACCAGTAGGTAGATGTTCTACATCGTTCATGTCGGTACATTGTATGGGTTCATTTTATTTCGTCTGTGACTTCAGCACTCCACGCCTCCAGTTTACCTAGTTAGCTTCAAGAAAGTAGAAAAGGTAAAGGGTATTTTTCGCAGACAGAAATAAAATTAGTTAAATCTACCGATTTTAGGCTCTTCATCTATCAATTTTCTAAAATTAGGGTATACTGGCCCCAATAGCCGTTAGTTCTGCGAGAGATGTGCCCCGCCCACTTATGGTGTCGGTGGTTTTGCTTCTCCTGCGAATTTCCTTATTTCTGATTCGTATCCGCGTGGAAACTAAGCATTGCCCTTTCAATTGGTCTTAGGATGGCCTTGAGCCTTCTTATCAGTCCACGACTAAGATCACTGAATCAAAGACTAAGTCTTGAGACATTATGGTAATCTACCACAAAAATCGTAATAATAGCCTCGCTTAGATTCACGGGTCTTACCCGGACTTTTGAAAGGCTTGCATGGGGACATGATTCCATCACGTCTCTACGTCTCGCGAAGGGCCTTTACAATTTCTGTGCATTCGACACTGTTTGTAGCAGTTGTCATACAGTAAACCTTTAAAACCCTCTTTGAGATACATAAAATCTATCTATATAAATAAAAATGAATGCCTAAATGCTAATCGCAAAACTCGAGAACGGCTGGACCGATTCGGATAATTTTTTTTTAAATATTCGTTGAAGTTCGTTCGAGGAAGGTTCTATGAGGAGAAAAAATGGAAAAATTGCACGGAAAAACGTAAAAACCGCATTTCTCTTTTTCCCCATTTAAACGCGTGCGCATCCGCGGGTAACAGCTAGTATGCAATAAAAACTAACCAGTTTTAGTTTCATTGCTTTATTGAAAAATGTACATTTTCGTAATAAATCCTAATAATATCTTCTGCCTATCCTAATCGGCGATTACGTGCAATGTGAAGGTTGTGGGTTTTAGATTCAAACCGTTGTTTAAACATTCTTTATTAAGAATTTAGCATTATTAATCTATTGGCTAATAGTGCGGACCTACACGGACAAGGTCCAGAGCTCGAATCCTAAGTCGGAAAATGTGTTTATATCGTAAAAAAAACTCCTGCTGCCGGCCAGGCAAGTGGGGATTTAGTAGGAAAGAGTCCGACATGCCCCGCCAGTTTCTTCCGAGGCTCGTGGAAGTCCATGAGGGTATCCCCACTAAAAAAAGCTCTAACGCTCGCCCCTTATTGACTGGGATCTAACATCGGGTATATGTGGGTCTAAATAGTACAACTATGCCGCCCTCGCGAAGGTAATGAAGACGAGACGTTTCTTTTATCATATGATATTTATTCCATTTTTAACTTCCCCAGGTATTTATATCGTGGGTGCCAAGCGCACGGCCTTTGGCACCTTTGGCGGTGTGTTCCGCAACACATCAGCCACTGAGCTACAAACCATTGCCGCCACAGCAGCCCTGAAGGAAGCCGGCGTCGCCCCCGAACAGGTCGATACCGTGGTCGTCGGACAGGTCATGTCGGTAGGTATCTGTCAATACTTAGTTTTGACAACAGGAGATATTAACTACAAACTATTGCGGCTATAGGTAGTTTCGCTGGGGTATTGTGTTTGAACAGGTCGACAGCGTTGTCGTAGAATAGATTATTTGGGTAGGTATGTCAGTACATAGTTCCGACAACAGGAGGATTAGGAGAATTTTAGTCTTCTCTCTAAAGCGACGCTGACAGAAGTCGGTGTTGCGCCTGAACGGGTCGACAGCGTGGTCTTGTGACAGGTCACGTTATTAAGTGCCTGTTGATACATAGTTCTGACAACAGGAGATATTTATTTGCAATCTATTACCGCTACAGCAACCCTGGTGCGACGCCGGCCAAGGACGCCGGCGTCGCACCTGAACGGGCAGGTCAAGTCGGTACCTGTCAATACCTAATTCTGACAACAGGAGATTTTAACAGCAAATTATTGCCGCTGTACATAGTTGAGTTTGAGGAAGCCGGAGTGTTGTGCCTGAGTAGGTAAAAATATATTGGTCGTCGGACAGGTCATTTTGGTGGGTACCTGTCAGTACTTAGTTCTAACAAGAAATATGTAGAAATACACTATTATTGCCACAGTGGCGTTGAGAGAAGAAAGGTCTCTAATGCCTCACTCCTTAGTGGGTACATAATATAATAATAGATCAGTTTATAATGTCCCACTGTTGGGCCTTTTCTCACAAACCGTGGTGAGAGAGATTAGGTTATGATCTACCACGCGGACCCAATGCGGTGCGGTGGAGGCAGGTATCAACTTTGCCTACAATATTGAGCTACTGGCTGTTTCCGCTGTATGTATGTTGTAATTCCGTCAATTTACGCAGTTTATTTACTTAATTCAGTTTCACCATGGTTTCACCGATTAGGTCCGGGTCTCGACAGAGAATTTTTCCACACTTATTAGACACATGCATTAACTACTGCGCCATGCCACGGAACTGTTAATTTTGGCTATCATTTCTGACCTGACAACACTTCTTTAATGCATATACTTGGTTGTGCTAAAATGAATTTAATGTGAAGTACGATTAAGGTATAAAGTTCTATCTATCTATCTATCTATAACCTCACGCCAGATCCCTTGCGGGGTAGGCAGAGAGTACAGAGTTCCAACAGGTTCTTTCCTTACATACCTCTCTGGCTTCCTCCACTTCAAGTATAAAGTTGATTATAATAAATATGTCAGTTAGGAGGTATTAACAAGTTACGAACACTATGTTGTCGATAGTAAATATCAAAGATAAATTAGCATATTTCGATTATCAAAACATAGAAACTTTTGAAATTTTACCTACAGCCTTACAGGTATTAGGTATTGATCGTTAAATTCACAAAAAACGTGCCCCACACTTTAGCCTTGTCGCTTACAGGGGAAGGTGTGCAAAGTTCAGTAAGTGTGTTAGTTTTTTTATTACACGTTGTTACATTAACGTTACACGTGTGTAACGGTAGAATCAATACATAAGCAGAAGCAGAATATAAACTTTGGATTTATATACTGCTATTCGCTATATGATCGTTAAATTGACATACACGTGCCCCACACTTAAGCATTGCCGCATACAGTAAAGGTGTGCAAAGTTCAGTAACTGTGTTAGTTCTTTCGTTACACATTGTTACATTAATGTTACACATGTGTAACGATTTAACTAACACATTAGCGGAAGCAAAACATGGCACACATTCACTGTAAACAATTAGGAGAAAAGACTAGGCATATCTTCGTAGATTAAATGATCAAGTACAGGAACCATTAATTAAAAATTGAGTTTGTTCTAGAGAACAAATTCCGACAATTGACGCAGCTTTAATATGCTATGCTGTACCATTCTCATTAATTTGCAATTTTATTAACTTCTAAATGGTATATCCCAACCTTTTAAGAGTTAATTCAATGAGCTATTAACATGCTAGTGTACGTATATTTAGTAATTATAATCGTCTTGTATCGAACAGGCTTCCCAAACTGATGGCATCTACACGCCACGTCATGCAGCACTCAAAGCTGGGATCCCCAAAGAGAAGCCAGTGTTGGGAATCAACAGGCTCTGTGGATCTGGCTTCCAGTCCGTCGTCAACAGCGCACAGGTTAGTAAAGAACATTTATTGAGCCACGGAAATGAGTCAGCATCTGTGCAGTCAGCATCCGAGTAGCTGCGTGTGCAGAGTCGTTAAGAAATGAATCATTATTATAAATACCGTAACTACTGAAATTCAATTAACTTTTCATGTAGCAATCTGCTCTTGTGGTTTGTACATCAGTTGTTCCACAAAGACGCGCTTTCCTTTCTGTCACTTACAGTTTCAATTTGGAATGTTCTAGTAGTGTGTTAGTTCTATCATTACACGTATGTAGATTTTATCATCAGTCGAAAGAGAACCGTAGGACACAGTTGCAATAAAAAATACTGCCTCGTTGGTCTATTGGCCGATAATGCGTATAGCGACCACAAGGTCCCGGGTATTCTAGGTCACTATAACTCTAGAAATTTGCAATATAAGCTATGAAAGGAAAGAGTTGAGCGCGTCGCCGCGTCATTGTGAATGGCAGATATGTATTAACTTTGTATTATTTCAAAAAACTTTGCTCTAGGACATCCTCACGGGCGCAGCAAAGATATCTCTTGCTGGTGGTGTAGAGAACATGTCCCAAGCTCCCTTCGCGGTCCGAGGAGTTCGCTTCGGCACCATGCTTGGCTCCAGCTATGCCTTCGAAGATACGCTCTGGGCTGGCCTCACGGACTCATACTGCGGTCTTCCCATGGGCATGACGGCAGAGAAACTGGGAGCGCAGTTTGGTATCACTAGGGATGAGGTCGACAACTTTGCCTTGAAGTCCCAGCAGAAATGGAAGGCCGGTAAGCTGTGAAGTTTTGTTTTAGTAAAAATGTGGAAGTAGTTGAAATTTGTGGGTTAGATCTTGAAGATAATATATGAGAACGAGTTAGATGAGTATCAGCGTTTAGTTGTTACTCGTGTGTGAAGTGATGGGGCGACATGATACAGTAAAAAGTTGACTAGTTAGCCTAGTTATAACGTGCTACTTTCGAGCCGCTTATGAATTAGGATCTCTAGGATCTTCATTTTCTCTCAATGTCGTTGTCTCTAGGAACTGAAATGCTTTATATTTAAACACAATTTATGCTCTTATTCTACCAGCAAACGACGCCGGAGTGTTCAAAGCGGAAATCGAACCCGTGACCCTTACGATAAAGAAGAAGCAGGTTGCGGTGGAAGTCGACGAGCACCCCCGTCCTCAGACCACCATCGAGGGTCTGAAGAAACTCCCCCCTGTATTCAAGAAGGACGGTCTTGTCACCGCTGGCAGCGCTTCTGTAAGTGCGATAGCAAAATTTCTTTGTTTCAGGACTGAATTTCTATCATCAAATAAAAGTTTATTTATTTTATTAGGTACATCAACAATATAAACTAAATCAGTTATATGTTAGAACCAAGGACAGTAACAGAATAATGATACAGCAATTACTCATGTGCACAACATCATATAATAGGTATATAAATGATGTGGGAATTTACTACCTAAAAATTATTCGTACTCGTGTCAGACTCCTACCAATTAAAAATCCCACAGCGGCTGGTATCGACACGTTTGAGCAGCTCCGGGAGCTCTACTAGGAGCGCAGAATCAGAATATCTTCTTAGTCAAACTCAAATCGTTTATTTTGCATAAACCCTGCGGGGGTGTTTTACAAATTGTCATATTTACCTTTTTTTAACTTACTAATCTACCACCGAATCGGAGCGTGACATTCACTGAGAAGATCCGGCGAAAAACTCAGGGGGCTTGTCTTTTTTGTCTAATTCTCCATTCTTTTTTTTTGTATAGATATAGACATTTTTATACTCGTATTATATAAAATCATTAATGGGATCCAGTTCCAGTGTGATGCTCTACGACTGAGATATAAGACTAATAATAATATTTTTAAATATATGTTATAATGAAAACCTAGAGGATGCTGGGTGGACCAGTCTCCACAAGCAGGACCCGTTCACGTATACGACAACTTGAGCAGCCACCAAATAGCCACTGCAAGCTTAGACATTTTAGTGAGCATGACTAATCCCAGACCCCAGAGTGCAGTCAGTAAACGTCTATAAAAGGAGCGGTACTTCGAGCTCGTTTGGCACGACAACCTACGCTTTGACATTTTTGTTTACATTAAAGACCTGCTTAATGACCAATAATCGTCAATAAATAGACACTCGAGAAGGGCAAGAAACTCCACGGCTACTCCTTTAAAACAACACCTGTATACACTGTCAATTGTGGGATGTGGGAGACTTATTAATCGGCAGAAAAGTAGCTAAGACTACCACCACTTTAGAATATCTATCTTGTGGAGAAGAATTTCAAGAAGTTTAAAAATAATAGGGACTTGTCCATCCGGAATCCTTTTGATACTCTTTAGAAATAACATCATTAGTCTCATATCTCCATCGTAAGGCATCACACTGGAGGTAGACCTTAACTATTTAATTGTAACATAAATCATATTATGCGAGTACAATACTCTCATAATATGACAAAAAAATGAATGATAATTTATTAAAAAACAAGCCCGCTGAGTTTCTTGCGGGCTGTTCTCAGTGGAGGCCCCGTTCCGAACCGGTGATAGCGTAATAGTTAGATTAGATAAAAAAAATGTAAACTGACAATTTAAGTACCCCCCCGCATAGTTTATACAAAATAAATTGTTATGGTTAAATATTTTTACATTTTTTTCCATTTACATTTATGTTCTGTAAGTAAATAAACTGTAGGAACTCTGTACTCTCTGCCTGCCCCGCAAGGGACATGATGATATAGATAGACAGACACATTATGTTGTGCATTGGTGCCTCTGAGTCAATGTAATCTAACCTAACCCAAATCTATTAGGGTATCAGCGACGGCGCTGGCGCCATACTCCTGGCTGGCGAAGAAGCCGCCAAGAACCTGAAGCCGCTGGCTCGACTGGTGGGTTGGTCGTACGTGGGCGTGGACCCCAGCATCATGGGCGTGGGGCCAGTACCCGCCATCGAGAACCTTCTCAAGGTCACCAAGATGACGCTCAAAGACATCGACTTAATTGAGGTAAGATTTGTTGATTATACTAAGCCTTGTAAACTTAATCCAATCAGTATTTAAAATTCCAAACGTTCTTCGAAGATGTCACACATAAGTTGTCGTTAGATGCTGTTCTGTTTTTCATCTCTAAAGGCCCCGCTGCCAACAGGATAGATCACTCAAACACACACACACAAAAGTTTTCATGTCTCTTACACCAATCGCTGTGATAATAAATATCTTGTGTACTGAGAAGGCAAATGAGTAGTTATGTGAGGAACTATGAGAGTAGAGAAGTCTCTATGTAAGGAATACAAAGAACCCATTGTAACTTTGTTCTCCCTAAGGTCTCTGTAGGAAACTGTCGTGATGATAGGCATACATAGGTAAGATTAAAATCCACACCCATTGATTTCCCTCGTTCGATTTTCACCGTGACAGCAAGAGGGGACCTTTGTGGCAGTGGGCAACGGAACATGTTATCAACAAAAGATTCTCTTTTATATCCTAACCAATTATCACTTTAGAATATTTCAAAGTGACCTTCTTTTCAGATCAACGAGGCGTTCGTAGCCCAGACCCTGTCTTGTGCGAAGGCTCTGAAACTGGACATGGAAAAACTCAATGTGAACGGTGGCGCCACCGCTCTCGGGCACCCGCTGGGGGCTTCAGGCTCTAGGATCACTGCTCACCTTGTACATGAACTGAGGTAAATGCTACACTTATCTCTCGTGAGGTATAGGAAAGGGCTACCGCGATCAACCACTTGTCGTCCGGGACAATGAAAGTGATGCAATTACTTTACAAATGAATAATAAGGGACGGATATTTTAGCGGTGCGCTCGGAACTAAATGACGTATGTGCAATAACATTTTTTTATAATAAATAAAATTCTGCAATGATAACCTAGTTAGACCGTTGGACTGCAAAGTCAGAGCTCTCGGGTTTAAACCCAGTCACGCACCTCTGTCTTTTCGAAAAGCATGTGCGTATTAAAAATTAACAATCCCTTGTTTTAACGGTGAAGGAAAACATCGTGAGGAAACCTGCATGTCTAAGAGTTTCTCGAAGGTGTGTGAAGTTCGGTGGTGGAATATGGCCTAAACCCTCTCAGTTTGAGAGGAGGCCCGTGACCTTCAGTGAGACGGTTTCTTAACAGGGCTAATATTATATTATTGATATTAATTTAAATAAATTTATTAAATTTAATTTTTGGACCGATGATCTTGTGAAAATCGCAGGAAGTCGTTGGATGCAGGTGGCATCGGACCGGTTACGCTGGAAAGCGATTGGGGAGGCCTATGTTCAGCAGTGGACAAGTATAGGCTGAAATGATGATGATGATGATGAAATAAAATTTATTTATTTCGAGTGACAGCAATCGCACGAGCGATTCATGTTCTAAAAATCTACACTGAAATAAAAAATAACTGCACTACAAGAACTTTGCTACAATTATTAATTATTCTCTATGATTTTAAGTAAATTCTATTGACTAGTTCTTAAGCATCTCAAGTTGGAATTAGAAAAAGTAAAGCAATAGAAATAACTTTAATGTTTTTCTATCGAGGGAATTTTGTTTAATTGTGTATTCATTTTCCCACATTATAAAATAATAGCTGTCATGCGCGGCTGCGCACGCGCTTATTTTGCAATATCTTTATATATTATCATATTATTACTGAAACACAATCTATGTTACTGCTGGATAATGGAGATTTCTAATGGTGAAAGAATTATTAAAATCAGTTCAGTAGTTTTAGAGTTTATTGATTACAAACAAACAAATCTTTCCTCTTTATAATATTAGCATAAATCTATCTATTTATCTATCTATATCATCACGCCAGATCCCTTGCGGGGTAGGCAGAGAGTACAGAGTTCCAACAGGTATAAGTATATACTCAAAACTCATATTTCTCAATATTAAGTCTCTAATCCATATACTCTTTGGAGTGTATGGAGCATAAAAACGCATTTAAATCGCGGTAGCCCCTAAAATGCATAAAGACGCGCTCTATCCTTTCTTCTAATGGCTTATGGTGTAAATGTGCAATTTTCTGCTTGTGTGTTAGTCCTATCGTTACATTATCGCTGTGTAACTAAAGTACTAACTAGTGTATTTAGCTAAGCTACTAGTGTAGTTGTGTTGGTAGAGGTCTCCTTGCGAAAACGGCGAGCCTATTACTATGTATGAACATTAATAAACGCCCCTTCTAAAGAACGTTGAAAGCTTCTAAAGACTAGTACATAAGTACTTAGGTACGGTACGGTATTACGTTACACGTGTTTTGTTAGTGTAATTGCCGTCATTCCACGTGTACAGGATTTTATTGATTATGTACCTATTTTTATTTTTTATAATATAATAAGACTGTGATAGCTTAGTGGTTACCGTTGGACTGCAAAGTCAGAGGTCTCGGGCTCAAACCCAGGCACGCACCTCTGTCTTTTCGAAAGCATGTGCGTATTAAAAATTAATTATCACTTGCTTTAACGGTGATGGAAAACATCGTGAGGAAACCTGCATGCCTAAGAGTTAGTGAAGTTTGCCAACCCGCACTGGGCCAGCGTGGTGGACTATGGCCTAATCTCAGTTTGAGAGGAGGCCCGTGCGCAAAGGTGGGACAGTTTCTTAACAGGGCTATTATTATTATAATCTTATATAATAAGAATATTTGCGTTACACGTGTTTCGGGTATTATTATTACTGTTTTGGGTGATTAAATGGATTTTTCTTTTTTTGTTTACCAGACGCCGTGGACTTAAGCGTGCTATCGGCTCTGCGTGCATCGGAGGAGGTCAGGGCATCGCACTGATGGTCGAGGCCCTGTAAACATCGCGTTGTAAAAATAGTTGCTACTGTTAATAAAGTTATATAGGCTTGTAAATTATATTAACTATTGCATAAGCTACTAAGAAGTAATGTAGACTTGTAAATTGTATGAACTGTTGCATGGTGCCGTGTTGTGATCTGGGAAGAAGAGAAAGAGACGCAGTTATATGTATACTCAATATATAAACGTTTGTGTTTCACAGTTAAATTACAATATTACTTTAAAAGAGATTGTCGTACGCTCCTAAATCTAAGGTCACTTACATTTTTCCGATAATGTTATGTACCAATTTAATATAACGCGAACCTCTTATTATACTCGGCACGATTTTAGTCTTCGTACTAAGAATTTTTCGACGGACTAACTCTTTCACCGACTCAGGATTCGAACCCAGGACCACGCGATCGCCAGCCGCACCGTGCCCCACTGGATCAACGAGGCAATCAATAAAAATATTGAGTGGAATATTTTTCAATTTTTTATTTATTTTTTAATTTTAAATTTCCCACGTTCCGAATACTTAACAGGACCTATGGTCATGGAAAGTACTTCTCTTGACCGAGGGTTTTAATTTAAATAAATGTTTATTACTGACGTTTTAGCCCTCTCAGTTTGAGAGGAGGCCCGTGCCCAACAGTGGGACAGTTTCTTAACAGGGCTAATAATATATTATATTATATACTGACGTTTTATCTTTATATCTTATTTTTTATAACCTAAGAATGTAATCGTATCATGAAAAATACAAATGTACAATTTCAGTTAAGATAATTTTTGTTTACCATTTTTATCTATAATCGTTTGCACGAACACTATTTCAACGAGAGTTAGTCAAGCGCCGGAATGAAAAAAACGGTATGTACTGTCAAACAAAATTAATTGTGAAAACATTAAATTATATTATTTCGGATGTTAACGCGGCTTATTTATTTTTTAAGTTCTCGACATTTCAAAAGCTCTACAGCATTCATGGTTACGGGACTAAGGCGTTTGAAGTCCAAAAGGCATTGTTATCCCGGAGTACCTTAGGGAGATAAATTTAATTGCAACTGAAATTTTAATTGATTGATCATACAATGTCGGTGACCTTGGTTCTTCTACGAATCTCCTCATTCCTGATTCGATCACGTAGAGAAACGCCGAGCATAGCTCTTTCCATAGCTCGCTGAGGTCGCCGACATAGCCCTCAGGATTAGCAAGCTGAAGTTTGGGCAGAAAGATTCTAGAGTAGAGATCACGTATTGGCAAGCGCAGCGTAGGACGACCGCCTGCCAGATGGACCGACGATCTTGTGAAAATCGCAGGAAGTCTGGATGCAGGTGGCATCGGACCGGTTACGCTGGAACGCGATTGGGGAGGCTTATGTTCAGCAGTGGACAAGTATAGGCTGAGATGAGGATGATGATGATGATCATGATCATACAATTAAAAACTGACCAACACTGTTGTTAGGATTTTTTTTTGAAAAGTGATAACAGCGTTGAAAAGAACCCGTGCGAACGAGGGCTCATAGGTAGTAATTGAAAAGAGATAGCCCAGTGTTTTATTTTTTGAATTGAAATGAACACTAAATGTTAATAATATTTTGTTACCTAATGTTTTTGAGAAAAGTCTTATATTATAGTGAGTATATTTTAAGATGAGTTTTGATAAATATACTATAGTATAAATCTTGTTTATATTTGTTTTATTTGCCTATTATTATCGTGTGTATCAGACGAACTAGAAGAGGGAAAGAAGGCAGAGAGTCTGCAAAGAAAGAACCTGTTGAAACTCTGTACTCTCTACCTATCCCGCAATATAGATCATTGCCGCATTCTCTGATTAGCTCCTGCTTATTGTGGTGGGATAAAAGCGTAAATGTATATTCTATCCATTCACGTTGGGTAACATTCTTTTTGTAAATAAAACGTAGCCCCACTTGTGTTGCAAAAACGCACGAATCGGCGCTTAAAACGCTCGCGTCTTCTACGTGGTTCAACGCTCGTAAGCGTTGACTCGGTCGACTTCAGCGCTCATTTTTACAACACTAAGCCCCACACTAGCAATTATTTCTATGTTGTGGGTGGTCTGCTTGCTATTATCTTCGTGAGTATGACCTATAACATTTTCCCTCTCTATTAGTTAGAATCTTTTGCTCAGCATTGCGACATTATGGGTTGATACCGAGACACATACATATTTTTACTTTATCCAATATTAAAATTCCATTGTGTGCGTGAAAAATCTGCGCTGTTGGTCAAGAGGCCTTTACAGCTTCACCTTGGCAAGTATTAAAGTTCTAAGACCTTACATTAACTACAAGCGTAGATTTCGTTGGGCGTACACGATATACGTACAAGCGTAGAAGCGTCCTACTAAATAACTTTACAGCCAAATAAGGCATAAAATCTGCAAAACAATGACATTGCCTCTATAGGACATGGAACATTAGTCAATGCAACTTCGCATAGTAATGTTCTTTAGTAGTTAGCAGATTAAACCGAGAGTCTTCAGTAAACTTTACTTAGATCAAAGAAGGTAAAGAATCCTAAATATCAACATATTTGTATAGGAAATACTCCGGGATTTGGATTGCAGTTACTATTATTAGTCTTTAATTTTCTTGGCCAGTTTTGTGAATAAGCTTGAGAACCATGGCTGTTGGCACTTACGTAACTTTTGGTATAATTATTAGGATTTTTATATCTATATGCTATAAAGTTGTGAGATCCAAAATCCAAACATTTTGTACCTATTTAATTCTATTAAAGTCAATTTATTTTTATGTTACGAATTATAATTAAGTAGTTACGGTAATTCTAATTGTGAGAAAATATTTAACAATTACTTTAAAACAAATGTGAAAAAGTTTATGTTTTTATTTATGCATGGATTTTATGCTTACATACTTTTATAATACCTATCCTCTTGATTTAAAGACATTAGTATGCCTCCATAATTCTTAAAAATTATAATATTTTCTTATCTATCTATTTATATCATCACTCAGATCCCTTACGGGGTAGGCAAAGAGTACAGAGTTCCAACAGGCTCTTTCCTTACATACCTCTCTGGCTTCCTCTACTCTCATAGTTCGTCTCATACACGCTCACCGGTTACGGAGACTCCTGACTTGTCCTTCAGATAAGACCCGGTCTATTTGGTCATGGTAAGATAGTCTAGGTCTTCCCTGGTACCTACATCCTTCCACTTTCGCATTGTGTATCAGTTTTGTCATTCTTTCTTGGGACATTCTTTCTATATGCCCGAACCAACGGAGCATACCCTTTCTCTTCTTTACACCGATACTCTCTTTCATACCTATTTGCTTTCTTACTACGCTGTTGCGAATACGGTCGGTCAGCTTCACTCCGCACATCTACCGCAGAGCTCGCATTTCCACCGCATTTATCTTACTTTCATTCTCCTTCTTACATACCCAGCTCTCGCTGCCATATAACAGCGTTGGGACAAGCACTCCATTATGTATGGCCAGCTGCGCCTTTCGGCTTAAGTGCCGGTTCCCAAGTAGCTTTCCCATCGCGCCATTCATTCTGTTCCCTGCACTCACTCTTCTCTGTATGTCAGCGGTGTATTTTCCATCCTTACTGAATGCGCATCCAAGATATACAAACTCATTCACTTGCTCCAGCTCATCGTTCTCAACCACAATCCTTGCATTTGTCGGGTTTCTTCCCGTTCAACAACCATAATTTTGGTTTTCTTCTCATTCATATTTTCTTATCTTTTTAAAATATGGGTAAACAAAAGCACGGTTGGTCTACGAGCTTAAGTTGTAGGTGCCTAATATACCGTATGTTATGTATGTATGTTACAATACGAGTATGTTTCCCGAAATGGGGTGGCAGTGGCGTACTGTGTACACCCACTTTTCGCTGACTGGCTGGCTGGCTAAAATCGAGTCATTTCCGTGACATAAAGCTGTAACTACTGTATTCGTGAAGATATTTGAACAGGACGAATAATACGTCGTGCGTCCTGTTGCTGCTGTGGCTGGTATGCGTCGTGAAGGAGAATTCAATGAAAGCCGAATAGTCTTGAAACAGTGCTCCACCCACCAGTTGTGACCCTCTTCGCGCAGAGTTTCTTCCTATAATCTTCCAATGTCCAGTCGCTCGAACGTGTCTGGCGCGATTTTTCGCGCTCTTATATACTATTTGGTGTGTCACAACTAGTGGGCTTTGTACCGAGTTTATTAATCCAATAAACCAATCATGATACAATTATTCCTGTCCCTTTCCGGGGTTACACTTTTCTTACTATTCCTATCCCTTTCAGGGTTACACTCTTCTATTATTCCTATCCCTTTCAGGGTTACACTCTTCTATTATTCCTATCCCTTTCAGGGTTACACTCTTCTAACTTTATACTAGTGCTTATGCGCTAGGATTCTATGACATTATCTTATTTCTAACTTAAATTACATAATGTACTACAGTAACTTAATCTATTATATACAAATTATACAGACGTCGTCCTGTACAATATTTACGTGATTTTTTTTTTCTGATTATCTTGAATATGTAAGCTTTCAAATTAAATACATTTTAAAAGTATAAAATCATTTTTAATAGTAATAAAATATAATGAACTTAAAATAATGAAAATTTACTCTATATTGTTCAACTATAGTAGTAAAAATATTATAAAATTAACAACATTTTAAGGAAACTTTAGTTATAATAAGTATCAATGAAAAAAAATTGTGTCTTTTTAATGAATTGTAAAGGATTTGTGTCGAAGTTCCATAGATTTTTACTATAAGGTTTTCTTAGGCTCGTTATACAAGGTTTTCAAGTATATAAAAATGTATGTACTAGGCATGCCTTTTACGTTCTGTCGTTTCCATATTTCCCGGCAATTTTGAATTTGGAACTGTTCTATATTCGAATGTGTTTAAATTTTGAATCTCAAAACAGTTGAAAGTATTAGGATTAATGCTATTGTTTAGTCACAGCGTCGATTGGAATCTGTCAGGTTACGTACGAAAATGAATCTTTCTAAGGAAAATGTTCGTGCAATAATTTTCTACAACTTTAGAAGAGGCCTGACACGGCTTCAGTGTTTTGAAGAGCTAACATCTGTGTTCAGTGATGAAGCCCCATGTCTGCGGACTGTCGAACGCTGGTATTTAGAATTCCAGCGTGGACATACTAGTGTTAGTGACAAATCTCGCGAAGGACGCCCAAAATCCGCCTTCACTGAAGATAACATCATTGTTGTGAGACAACTAATTCTCGAAGATCGTCATGTGACGTATCGAGAGATAGTGGCTCTATTAGGCATCTCAGGGACAACCATTCAGAAGATCTTGCATGAAGCGCTTGGTGTGAGAAAGCTAGTTTGCCGTTGGATACCGCATCTGCTTTCCGACGATCACAAGGCAGCCCGCGTCAGATGGTGTAAGAAAACTGCAAAGGTTCAACCGAGGAGAGTCAAATCACGTCTACGACATCATCAGTGGTGACGAACCTTGGATCTATGCCTACGATCCTGATTCCAAACAACAATCTATAATCTGGGTCTTTCAAGACGAGCCAAAGCCGACTAAAGTTGTTCGTTCTCGAAGCACTTCAAAGAAGATGGTGGCCACGTTCGTTGGGAAAACCGGCCATGTTGCACTATTGCACTTGAAGATCGTAGAACGGTTAACGCAGACTGGTATACCACAGTTTGTTTACCACAAGTCATCGCCGAACTTCGAAAATCTAACTCAAAGCGACGCATCATCCTGCACCACGACAACGCAAGCTCACACAGCGCTCGTCAAACGATTGAGTATTTGAAGCAGGAAAAAATAGAAATTCTTGACCATCCTCCATACAGTCCTGACCTAAGCCCTAACGATTTCTCTACATTTCCTAAAATTAAGAAAAGTCTTCGTGGTGAAAAGTTCCCAGCCCGGTGAAGAAGCAGTCGACGCTTTCAAGTCAGCCATTTTGAACACCCCCACTTTAGAGTGGAATAAATGTTATAATAACTGGTTTGAGCGAATGGAAAAGTGTAAGCTACGTGGTGAATACTTCGAAAATCAATAAAAAGTACTATAAGGTTCTAGTTGGGTTTTTTTTACTTCAAACAACAAAACTTAAAAGGCATGCCTCGTAGAACATCTTCATTAATAGTTATTCTAGAGCATTTTCTATGATAGTAAAGCTTTGCTCCTTGACTCCTGGGCCCCAATTCTCGTATTTAATTGACACTGAAACTGGATCCTGACTGAATTGAGATTTAATTTTGAATTGACTCGAAATTGGTATTCTGTTGCACTAAAAGTTCGGTCTGATTTCGGTATCATCTCAGTCTAATCTCAGTATAATCTAGTGTCGATCACATTTCGATCTATTTTCGATCTCTTGTCAATTCTCAGCTACCATAGATTAAATAAAAAACATTATCTGTAATGTCAAACTTATAAATATCGGTGTTGCCAATTTGTAGGCAAGTACCGGAAGTGTCGGTAATTTTAAATAAAAACTGATAATTATATTTCACACAGGAATAGATATATAAACGTATAAACAAATAAAAAATACCATAAATATAATCAATTCGTTCTATTTTTGCGTATTCAGATTTATTTTTCATTTAATACTCGTTTGACGTGTCTGAAAATTGGGTATTTTCATTTAGGTGCATGACCACCCCACGCACTCGAGCTAGTACCCATGGCCATAAAAATTCATAAGGTATAAAAAAAAAACATCGCGCGAAAATTGATGTTGTTTACAAAGTGTTTTGAATTTCATTGTTTTCCATTATAATATTATGGCTAAACAAGGCAAAGAAGGAAACGCGCTTTCAACAAAATTGTGGGCTCAGTGCGCTTTGATTTTGAATGCCGACGTCGGAGACGTCCAAAAGTCAGCGCAAGAGTGGAAAAAGGTAAGTAATCTATCGTATGTATTATTTAGATCTGCTCAATATTACTATTCTTACTGATAGTGTCGTTTTATATTTCTAGTACTACAATCAATACAAGAGCCGCACGAAGGCTAAACAAAGGAGCCATAAAATGCGAGTCCTGAAAACTGGTGAAGGGCCAGCTGACGAGGTCCATTTAACACCTCTGGAGGAACGCTTCATTGGCATTATTGGAGGATGCAGTTCTCAGTTGCCTGCTGTCAGGCATAATCTACTTGATATATTGGTAAATATTATATCGGTGGTAATATTTATGTAGAACTCTGTCAAGAAATTTTGAAATATTCTAATGTGTGTGATTTGTTTATAGACTGTTGAACTGAATACTAGCAGTGGCGGGAATGATGGGAATTAGGGCACGAGTGGCCTTGTCCTAACAGGAGACAAGTAGGTCAATTTTGAGTAAGTATACAACCAACAATATAATAACCACTAAAATAATTTTATTGTAAACAAGTCAGACAGAAAATGTATTATCTTTAATTGCCCACAGAGTTTGCATGACTATTTGCTGTGCCTGTCATGGTATGGCCGGGATGAGCATCTCGTCACTGTCTTGCTCTGGAAGTCCTGGCGCTCTAAGCCAAGCCTGATTGGCCACGTTGTGTAGAACACAGCAAGCATTTACAATTGTTGCAGTCATCTCAAGTTTGTAATGCAGCTGCCTTACTACTAACAGACACCTGAACGAAAAGGAAAATTGAAAATACAACCATTCTTTATAATTATAAACATTGTTGATTAATAAATATATACCATTGTTGATTAGAAAAGTAATAATTTTAAACATTGTTAATTAATATTTGTTAAGAAGATAAACCATTGTTGATTAGTGAGTAGAAATAATTTAGTTTAGTGTATTCTATATTTATAATACATATAAGTGTTTACACATCGTTGAATAATAATTTGATTATAGATTGTTAGTGATATGTTTTATATGAATAAATAAGCACTTATTTGATTTAGTTAAACATGTTTATATTTACAAACCTGAATCTCCCTTTTGAAACCCCTATAATCATTCAGAGCTTCATATGTTTTCGGTAAAACCAATTTTCAGTAAACCCAAACAAATACCCACTATCACCTGCAATTTAAATGTGACATTATGCAGTGTTTATATTAGTTATCTAATAATGTGACTTCTGCAAACATACATACCTAAAAGAGAAATTGATTCACCACCCTCAGTGACCTCATTTAGATAACCATTTAATGGGTCCCTCCAAATAGTTGAATCATAGGTACTCTCAGTCTGGATGGGTCTACACAGAGAATATTTTGGTCTGTATCACAAATCTGAAAAGCAAGATTTTTTTTTAAATTAACAATCAATAATAATAAAGTTTAATAATTATAGCTTCATATTATTTAATTTATACTTACTATTATCACATACAAAGAATGATAGCCTTTATAGCATTAATATGCCTCCTCATGTTCTGAAGGTTTTATGATCGAGACATGAGTACCATCTATGCAGCCAACACCTCTAGGTAGCCCATATTTGGAATAGAATCTAAAATACAAAAAATCATACATTTGTTATTATTAGCAAATTTCAATAGATAGGTTCATATTACAATGATTAGTATAACTTACCTGCTTCTAATTCTTTCCCTTGCCTCTCTTGTCAGAGGTAAGTTCACATACTTGCTCAAGACTGCCGGGTGGTTTAAAGCATCTGTCACTTGCTGCGCAGCCCTCAACACACTAGGTTGTGGCAAAGCATGTGAAATGCTTTGTCCCACCAAACTTTGGTATGAACCACTCACATAGTGTTACCAAAACCTAGAAAAAAAGATAATATTACAATCATTTTTTAATATTTAAGAATATACAATGCAAGGAATCTAACGTGATGATATAGATATATAAATATATGGCTTTCATTTTGCATATATTGAGTATTTACCTCGGGTGTGTAAAAATGTGTGTTGTGTATAGGTATTAGGTACTTAAACTAACCTTTACAGCAGCATCCAGTCCATCGTTACGTCTTTCTCTGGGCATATGGGGCTTCAGCTCGTCAATAAGCTAGCGGTTTCGTGAGTCTGTAAGTTTTTTCAAACTCCGAATCACTCATGGAAAAGGCGTCTGAAGCGAAACGACGATCACGTAATGTACGTCGGCGTTGCCTACGTCTTTCCGACGCTCCTCGTAGTGCAGCTATTAGATAATTCCATCTTAAGCCAAATCCACTCATTTAACGTGAAATAATTGCGTAAAAACTTATAATAAAATTTATTTTTATGCGCAAAACCAACTATTTACAATGTCTCTTCAGTCAACTTTGAGTCAAGCTTCAGTGTCATTTCAATCTCAAATTTGACGTTTGTTATTGTACGAGAATACCAATTTTGTAGTTTATGTTAGTTCAAAACGTTACCAGAATACCGTTTACATGTTTTTCAAGTTTCGGTCCGATCTCGATTCGGTAAATGTCATTGAAGGATTCGAATATGTTACGAGAATACCGTTTGTAAAGTTGATGAGATTGAGATGAGATCGAAACTGGATTTTGAACACTTTTAATTACGAGAATTGGCCTTCTGGATATATCTTATTATATATCTTTGGGAAAGTGTCCAAGAGGTAACACAAAATGATGCCGTATTACACTTCCTCCGTGAATTAATACTTTATATATAGAAGTAATTATATAATACCGCATACACAAACACTAATTTATTAACTTACATTTGTATTATATCGAATGCGTACTGTCCCAGTTACGATTAAAGATTTTCCTACTTGACGTAACTTGAAGTATATAAAAATGTTTTAATAATCTCTCATTAAAACTAGTGAGTTCTGATGTACAATGAAAATTTAATACATATGATATTGAACTTCTGGCCATAAAGACATCATTGGTATTGCCGCTTATTGCCCTGCGTTTATCTGCGTATATTTATACCAAGTTCTTTCCTGAATCTCTTCTGTACATAAGCATTTTGTTCTTTTTTCATTACTATGTTTTTGTTGTTGTGGCTGACTATTTCTAAACCCTAGATTGTATGATATATGCATTATGAATTTCATGAGTCTAAAGGTAAACCGAATCATTTTGTACTTTTACCAAATTATTTATTTTGGTAGGTCTCCTTGACTCTTATCAATATGAGTCAAAAATAATGGTGAGAAAAGGTCACATTTCATGAGATCAGTCTCTCTAAAAGATAAAATTCCCATATACCACTAGTATTAAGATAAAAATGTTGATTTTCGTACTGAAAACTAATTTTAACAATTCATGTTTTACATGATTTACATATGTTACGAACTGATGCCGCAGAATTTTTTTTATCTCTTAAAATTTCATTAAATTTGCTACAAAATAACATCATCAACAGAACTTCATCAAGTTTCGGCAACTGTCAAAACTTTAGAGTTTTTACAGTGGCAGTGAATAGTTGAAACTACTTCACATGACTTACTTATCTGTGGTTGGTATGTTTCCTAAAAAAAGGCCATATTTACGTAATTCATAAAACAGTACATTATATGAGCTTCCTGAAATAGTACAATGTTTTTTATAATTCCCATTGCTATGACACAAAAAAATTATATTGAACAAGTCACAAAATTGAATTTATTTTTAACAAGTATTCAATTGGCGTCTTTAGATGTTTCTTTTTTTGCTACGAAATAGTAGCAGACAGACCTGTTAATTTTATTAAGTAAAATAGATTAAGTCTTTAGCTACAATTTGAGGTATCACACATGCTGCTCCGCATACTTTTGATAAAAGCATTAATGGCTCGGCTCTCTTAGGCGCTTCCCCACGATACGTCTACGCGATACGCTCACGATACGCTCTTAGTGCCACGATACGTCTCCGTAATAGATGGCGAGCCATTGCTATCATAGCGAGCATTGCCAGACTCCGGACTGAAAATGTGAATTTTTCGATAGAAAAATAACACCTTGCCCGGCCTAGGATTATCTGCATTATCCATCCCTAGACTAATGAGGCAGTTCTATCTATCTATATCACCACGCCGGATCCCTTGCGGGATAGGCAGAGTGTACAGAGTTCCAACAGGTTCTTTCCTTACATACCTCTCTGGCTTCCTCCACTCTCATAGTTTGTCTCATACACGCTCGCCGGTTACGGAGACTTGTCCTTTAGATAAGACTCGGTCTAATTGTTTATGCTAAGATAGTCTAGGTCTTCCCCGGTACCTATATCCTTCCACTTTCGTATTGTATATCTAAACGTATAGACCAAGTTAACGGGCAGTACTTGCTCCCCCCCCCCCCCCCCCCTCCCTCGTACCGACGCGACGCTTACGATGATGAGACATGGCCACCTACATCACACTACTCCTAGAAAGGAGTTGCATCCCAAGTAGCACAAAGAGACTGTAAAGGTACGGCCAAACCAACGCGTTCAGCCGTGGGCGCGGAATCGGATGCCGTGCACGGTGGTGATTAGCTCCTGTATTTTAGTATGTGTAGCGACCCCTATACATCACATAGTTGCGCCTACCTACCAATAAATGGTGCTGACAATTCGCCATACATGTCTAGAACAGAATATTAGAATGCGCACGACATGTAACATATATACAAGCCCCCGATAACTCCGGTGAAGCTATAAAGGCCTCGCGGCCAACAGCGTATATCACTCAAACACACACAATTCTTGGGGAGAGTGGCAGGCCCCGCCTCGCTGGAAGATCTTCCCTTTGAAAAATCCTGCCACAACGTATCCTGCCAAATATGGAAATGTTCACACCAATGCTTCCTGCGTCCTGCACGTGCTACCTGGGCGGCGTCTGCACGCGCAATCATAGGAAGATACTGGATACTGATCGCCACCATGAACGCGTTGATTTGGCCGTACCTTTAAAGAGCTTAACAGAGTTCCTTTACTATCGACACTGCTATAGGGAAAGCTGTTTTAAGGCTGCATAAGCGCATACGCAGCAATTATAACTCTTATTTGGGCCCAAATTATACAAACTAAGGCTGTGGAATAGCTGCTATACAGCTGTATAAAAATGGTATAGAGGCTGACTAAGGCTGCTTTAGAGTTGACAACAACACTTATTTACTAAGATACCTCTTTTGTACAGCTCTTACGCAGCCTCAATAGTAAGAATGGCTGTGGCTATTGGGCGCAGGCAACGGACAGTGCAGGACCCCGCCCTGCATCGACGCCACGCTTACGATAACGTGACATAGAGTACCTGTACACAACGAGAACTTTCTCGGCGTCGCTCGTGAAGGACGCTAAGGACCCCCGCCCCAGCGCATCCCACGACTCCATGGACCCAGTGGCGCATTTACCAACAGGCTGAGTAGGCTGGAGCCTAATAATATAATAAAAAATAATAATATTAGCCCTATTAAGAAACTGTCCCACGGTTGGGCACGGGCCTTTTCTCATACTGAGAGGGCTTAGGCCATTGTCCACCACGCTGGCCCAGTGCGGGTTGGCGAACTTCACAAACTCTTAGGCATGCAGGTTTCCTCACGATGTTTTCCATCACCGTTAAAGCAAGTGATAATAAATTTTTAATACGCACATTCTTTCGGAAAGACAGAGGTGCGTGCCTGGGTTTGAACCAGAGACCTCTGACTTTGCAGTCGAACGGTCTAACCACTATCACTGTTTACTGGCTGGAGCCTAGGGCGGCATATTTAAGGGGGCGGCAAATTTGGCTCAAAAATTTTTCTAGTACATGATCGAGCTTTTCTTAGCTAAAAATATACCCAAAGACTATTTCTTGTGTAAACTGCACTAAATTGTGAGTTATAAGAATGATTTAGGAACTGGCACAACGATCCTTTAGTTCACAATCATACTAATAACGGGAAAAAGCTGATGTAATGATAACGATAGAGCACATATCATAAAAATTGCAATTTCATTGACAAAGAAAATGTAATTAATATGATTATGACTAGGGAATACCCTAGTCATAATCATATTAATTACATTTTCTTTGTCAATGAAATTGCAATTCAATAGAATTGCAGAGGTTGGCGGCAAATGTGTAAATTCGCCACTGCATGGACCCCTTGTGATGTTAGTGCTGGTGGGGTGGTTATAATAATAATAAAGTTAGTCCTGTTAAGAAACTGCCCCACTGTTGGGCACGGGCCTCCTCTCAAATTGAGAGGGCTTAGCTGGCCCAGTGCGAGTTGGCGAACTTCACACACCTTCGAGAAACTCTTAGACATGCAGGTTTTCTCACGATGTTTTCCTTCACCGTTAAAGCAAGTGATAATTAATGTTTAATACGCACATGCTTTCGAGAAGACAGAGGTGCGTGCCTGGGTTCGAACCCGAGACCTCTGACTTTGAAGTCCAACGGTGTAACCACTAGGCTATCACTGCTCTGTCGGGTCTAAATATTTGTTCATTGGTTGCCTTGTTGGCCCAGTGTCGAAGATATCGAGGATCGATAGAATATTTCGAGTATTAGTCCTGAGTCTAGCAACGTCCCCGATAAAATGGCAATGGACCCGCATCCTATTCCAAATACCTAATATAGTTGGCAAAACGTGGCTGTACAAATACACCTCTGCCACCCCCGCTTGGAGAATATAGGCGTGAAGGTGTGTTTTTGTTTCAAGTTTACGTGTTGTCATCAAGCAGAACACCTATGTATGTTCAGCGAAGCACGTATCAGGCGAAGTCGAACGCCAGTGTTATATCAATATTTATGACGGGCAAACGTGTTTAAATTCGTCTTAATCTCAATAAAATACTTGTATTATCTTTTTTATCCTAAACATCGGCCTAAATGTACTTACATTCTACGTGTTTGGTTACCTACTGATAAAATTATCGTAATATCAAGTTGGAGTCACCGGGTGGCAGTGAGTTGTGTAAATAAGCAATTGGGGATATATTTTTAGATCGAAAATGGCGGTTGCGATAAATAAAGGTGAGTTTGTTTCTTTTTTACTTCTTATATATATAGGGTAGACATGAGATATAAATGGTTAAGATGTATTTGTAGATAAAACGATATTGTTTGGGCTTTACAAAGTAAGAAGTCATCGTAAAAGAGATCAACACTTTTTTGCTAAAAATAGCGTTTTTCAAATATGTGTTTTCCATCAAGACAAGAATCTCAGAGTACATTTTATATACACAACGATTAAGTTATAATTTTTGATCGATGTAGTAAGAACACAAACCAGTTAAAATGAAATTGGTCTGCAATAATAGCTTTGGATTATAGACATTATGACTGTCATGATAAGCTTCATATTGTTATTATCCAAGGGTCAAATCGGCTCGTGCAAAGTTCATTGGCTTCACTTGATAGTGAAAGGAAGGAATGTTTACTTATTTCTCTGCTTGCTAATGCATGTGCATAAAAGGGAAAACGACTTCAAAAAGCAAAAAAGAAATATTTGAAGTCAATGCCGGTTAGGGCAGTCGTTACTTGGCACCGACTTCGAGTATTTATTCTTTGCTTTTAAAGTCGGCTGATTTTTTAAAAAGTTATTTATTTTACAATTTTAAGTGATGAGTGAATTAATTATTAATATTTATGTACCTATATTTATTTATTTATTTTGCTTATTTCTAGTCCCTACAGGATTGATATAATACCCATAATAATCTATGCATTTGTGCAGTTTGCCGTTAAGGAGTCCCCTGGTGTATCTTCAAAGTCCTAGGTTCAATACCAATTTCATTAAAATGGGACCACTTCGAAACTATACTAAACCCAACGCAAGAAGAATCATCAAAATCAGTTTATAAATAAAGACGCCATGACAAACACAGACGAATTGATTACCTATAGGATTGATACAATAATTATAATAACTCAATCTATACATTCGTAACATTTGTCGTTATTCGTATTATTAGGAGTTCCCTGGTTAGTACTTTGAACTTTAAAGATACAAAGTCCAAGGTCCAATACCGATGAAATTAAAATGGGACCACTTTAAAGCTATACTGAAGCCAATACAAAAAGAATCATCAAAATCGGTCCAGTATTCCGGTTGGAACGTAGTCAAATTTATTGCCACAGCCTTCCGCCAGCTTCGGGGGAAGCTGGAGGAGCATGTCTCATGGCGGACTCTTCTCGACTAAAACCCCACGGTGGCCAGCATCGAGACTTTAGGGAGGGGCTTTAAGATCTCCGTTAGGAACGCACCGGTGCCCCTGTGTGTCGTGTTCCGAAGAGCCCGCTTTCGGGGGGAGGGGGAGCCTATGGACCCGATCCCTCCCTGCACCATCGCGGAGCTCTGCATGGACTACACCACGCCGCCGTCCTCCTCAGGACCCTGAACTACTTAACATAACCCGTCGTGTTTGGACTCATTGAATTCGTCTAGACAATTACTACGGACCCAAATAGAGTCCAGGGCCTGATGATGTAGCCGGGAGGTGACAATAGGAACTCCTCAACTAAGCAAGCAAGACTTTGTTGTGTTTTTGCTATATAAGTTTGTTTTTAAAAGATCTTTTTAAATTAAACGTATTACATACATAATACCTGTGGGTTATCGCCCGTTCGCCCTCTTGTCTGGTGAAAGGTCACTCGACCAACAGTGTAGTCATTCACACACACAAAGCAATCATGTTTCTAGTGGGTTTTCTTCTTAGGTAAGTTTAAGAAATTTACGAGTTTGTATGCGACGTATTAAGAAAGTGGTAGAGGCAAGACTATCAGTGGAGGTGAGGACAGAATCTATTGGCTCGTCCGGTGAAGCTGTGAAGGCCCCGTGGCCAACAGCGATCACTCACACACACACACACTAACACAAATTCCTGTTGTCTTGTCGGTTGGAATTATTCGTTCTCTGCATAGACTAGAAGGGATGCGGGGTTGCAATGTATTGGTAAAATAATTGAGACCCAAGACAGGGCCACCAGCAAACCAATAGGTCTTGATCATCAGGTGGAAGACATTAAATGCAAGACACAGGCCTCCCTAAAGATCGCCACAAAGACCTGCTTTGCTTGGTGAAGGTGGGTGAAAGCTGGACACGTGAAGCAACTAATGGGTGGATACTATTAATATATTTAATTTCAAATTCTAGGTCGGACAAAAATCTAATTTTTCAATATAAAATGTTCCAGTATTAGTCCGGAGTCTGTATTGTACCTGGTACAAAGGGAATAGACTCGCCCCCTATTACATAGGACCTAACATCGTCGGCGAAAAGTAGGTGTAACCACAGTACACCTCTACGACTTCCGCTTGGGGAATACAGGCGTGACGGTTATTTTTTATCTCAGCTTTCTTAATGGACTATTGTCCTAACAGTCTAATTTCTTCCTTATCAGGTATATTCATAGTGGCAGCTAAACGCACGCCGTTTGGCAAGATGGGTGGCGCCTTGAAGGACGTCCATCCCTCGGACCTCCTGGCCACCGCTGCCAAAGAAGCCTTCAAGGCTAGTAACGTGGCCCCCGCCATGATCGACACATCCAACATTGGTCAGGTTTACACGGTAAGTTCCACCAAACATCACTAGATGCGCGAGGTGGAAAATGACCATTCCCTCTCACACACACCTCTTTTTGTGAGGGAAGGCTAATGACCAACAGTGGGACAGCATTACGCTGATTTTAGACACTGACCGGTGACATTGCAAATTGGAAGAGAGTAGCTGAGAATCGTATAGGGTGCTCCAATGGCGTGGGATTTAAAAGGACCTATGTCCAGCAGTGGACTGCTATATGCCGATGGCTTTTTATAATATATCACTAGTTCTACTGTGCTATAAGTCTGTAAGGACAGGTCTGTAAGGACAGGTCTGTAAGGAAGAACATGTTGGAACTTTGTGTTCCTTGCATACCACGCAAGGGATTTAGTGTGATGATATAGCGAAAGGAGGAGTTGTACTGTATCATTTTATTTTCTGGTGGTCTATCAAGCTCTCTCGTTGGAATGCTTTGATTGTCTAGGCAATGCCATGCTTTTGTTGGCAATGGATTGCTAACTATAAAATTAAAGATCACCAGAAGAACCGAAAGAACTTAGCCGTTAAGTTTACGAATGATATGTGAAGCATGGCGCCTAAACATTTGGCAAAATAATGAAAAAAAAGAGCAGAAATAACCAGGAAGAACCAAAGATTAGGCTACCACCCCGAAAGATATTTGTTTTGCAGATAAGTGGAACTTCAGACGGCGGCCTGTCTCCTCGCCACGCGGCGCTGAAGGCCGGAATTCCGCAAGAAAAGCCAGCTCTTGGCATCAACAGGCTCTGTGGATCTGGCTTTCAAGCTGTCGTCAACAGTGCACAAGTATGTCACTTCATTTTAAACTTTTTTAACCAACTGACTTATCGTGAACTTTTAATTTGAGTGCTTACACTCGAATTAAAATACCTTAGTCAATGAATACTTATATGTATAGTTAGATAATATTTTCGTAAAATGCATTTTTATTTCGTTACCTACTCATCTAGGTTTGTCCTTCGTCCAATGTGTTTGCCATGGCAATAGCATCGCGTATTTTGGAATGGAGTTGATCAAAGATCCAAAATCTTATTCAAATTCGTTCTTAAGTCATATATTTCTTCTCATTTCTTAAATTAATAATTATTATTTTCTAAATGAATGGTTATGTTATTACATCAATAAGGCCATTGATTTAGACAACAGTTGGTTTAGTGGTTAGCGCGTAGGCCGATCCGCTGACTAGATTAAGTAGTTGCGGGTTTGATCTTCGTTGGAAACCTGTCAAGACGGTGTATGTCAATTTAGGTTTGTGTATGCACGCTCGAAACAGTGAAGGTCGCTACGGTTCCTTTGTAAAAAAAATAAAAATCTCTTTCTTTACCAGGACATCATAACAGGAGCTGCTCAAATCTCTTTAGCCGGGGGAATAGAGAACATGTCTTCCGTACCTTTCGTGGTACGGAACCTTCGTTTTGGAACTGCCCTCGGGACAACGATTCCTTTCGAAGACTCCCTGACATCTGGGTCCCTTGACACGTACTGCAACTTCACCATGCCGCAGACGGCAGAGAACTTGGCAGAGAAGTACGAGCTGAAGAGGGGCGAAGTGGACCAGTTTGCTTTGGAGTCTCAGCGGAAGTGGAAAGCTGGTACGGATTCTTCTGTTTATTATTTTCATTTTATTGTACCGCACGAAATAAGTTTTAATAACTTTTTTAACTGACGTGATTTCAAATGCTATCTACGCTTAAAGAATGGCCGCGATGTAACCTGTCTTTTTATGCCTACTTAACTTTCTGGCATAGCTGCATAACCATTTTCGTCGTGAGATAGTCGAGTGAGTTTTCAGAGATCTAAAGGTTGGAGTGCGGAGTAAGGCAGGTAGGGGTGACATCGCCCAAGCTCTTCAACCTGTATGTAAACGCTCTGATTGAGGAGCTCAGCATTGCTGGCCTAAATTATAACACTAAGAAAAGTGAATGCATGGTCTTTCGGGCCGGAGGTAAATGTCCAGATTATACTCGGATTATACTCGTCATCAGACTTAACGGTACGGTGACCCACAAGAGAGAGACAGATCATGGTCTAATCTGTGTCTTATATTCAGCCCTAAGATTTGCCTAGTACACCTCTGCTACCCTCGCTTGGGGAATATAGGCATGACAGTGTGTGTAAGATTTGCTTATTCTGACTAGAATGAGTAGGATAGATGACACGAAATTAGGCAAACGTAAGAATGTAAACGATATAACATTTAAAAGTAAGTCTAAATTTATTTGTAGCCCAAGACAGCGGCGTGTTCAAGGCTGAGATGGCTCCTATAACGGTGAAGGTGAAGAGACAGGAGAAGGTGGTAGATGTGGACGAGCACCCTCGACCGGAGACCACCACGGAGACCCTCAACAAGCTGCCTGCCTTGTTCAGGAAAGGCGGCGTTGGAACCGCTGGAAATTCTTCTGTGAGTATTAATAGTCTTTATTTCCTATCTCTATTTCCCTGTTTTGGTTTTAATAAACTGCCTTGTTGGTCTAGTATGTCTAGAGTGTAGGCTCCGCGTACTGGATCGAGTGGTCGCCTACAATCCCCATATGGTATATAGCTTTGTGTGACCCACGAATGGGTGAGTGTGTGTGAATTTCTTGTTTGTAAACGCACCAACGATACGAAAATTGCTAGTGTGCAGCTACATTTTATATGAAAAAAAGCAACAAGCAGATTAGCATATTACACATTTCACTCCGTCCATTGAATGGCTCTATCGATAGATCCTAGTACAATATTTTTTCTCCATTTAAATCCATCATGCTCAACAGTTCCAAATAAAGTGATAAGGGGAAAGGATGAGGAGACGCATGTTTGAGGATGGAACGACCTCTAGTGTTCCAAAGACGCTCGCCTAATCTGCATTTGGGTAGCTTATAAATGTTTTATCATGCTTCTACCAGGGTATAAACGACGGAGCAGGCGCTCTGGTCCTAGCCAGCGAAGAAGCTGTGAAGCAACACAAGTTGACTCCGTTGGTGCGGCTCCTGGGCTGGTCATTCGTCGGTGTAGACCCAAGCATCATGGGTATTGGACCTGTGCCAGCGATACAGCAACTCCTGGCAGCTACTGGACTTAAGCTTGCTGATATTGACCTGGTCGAGGTAAGTTATGTACAATTAAAGAATAGGATTTCTTTAGAATTTTTACTGCTATTTCATAAAGTTGTTACTGACTTAGAAATTGTTTAGCGGAGGAACCAAAGTAACCGATATAGCACTCAGAGTTGCCAAAATTGAGTGACAGTGGGCTAGGCACATCGCTCGTAGAGCTGACGTTCGTTTGGGCAGATTCGCGAGTGACAACCACGTCGAGGAAAGTTTGGAGTGGGCTGAACCCCCTCTCTAAATATGGCTTGCGACCCGGTAAAAGCTGGATATGTACTGCACAAAGCAGGTTGTCGTGGTGATATGAGGGGGAGAGGCCTTTGTGCTGCAGTAAACGTCTTTCAGATAATAATGATGATGAAGATATTTCCATTATCCAATTACAGATCAACGAAGCTTTTGCTGCCCAGACCTTGGCGTGCGTTAAGGAGCTGGGCTTAGACCAGAGTAAGCTCAACGTAAACGGAGGAGCGATCGCCATGGGACACCCAGTGGGAGCCTCCGGAGCAAGAATCACGGCACATCTTGCTCACGAGCTCAGGTAACGTCAACAGATCTCCGCATCTTCTCTGATCACAGGTGGAAAAACAGTCTTTAAATAATTTTACCAAGCCATCCACGACAATTCACTTATATTCTTTACTAATTTCCGAGGCGCTTCGTTAGCATTTGGCTTGGTCAGTTTGAGATGGATGCTTTGGTGGCAATTTAGTCTTCGTGCTTCAGAAGGCACGTCCAACTTCAGTGATAGTTGTTAAACCAAGTTGGAAGAGTAATGGACAGCTTGAGTTCCAACATCAGGTGCCCACAAACTTGCCTCCATAAAACTGCACAAGGGTTGCGTGGTAGAGTATAAGTATATCTCACTTCGATTTGTGAGTTAAAGCCTTTGCCCGGAAATGGGATAGTATATGCATATACCCTGGCACCGTTCTGCCTTCCAGATTCCATTGTTGAGGCTGGAGCTGCCGCTGCGGCCGCTGAATCCCTTAAACAGCGCAAATATTGCAACCTTGACAGGGGTTATATGTTTAAGCCGTTTTGGGGTCCGCTTGGTCCGTGGGGTCCTGGCGCACATCACATTTTCGGCGATACCTCTAAATTGCTGATCGATGTCACTGGTGACCAGAAGGCTGGTTCTTACCTCGCACAGAGAATAAGCATTGCCATACAACGTGGCAATGCTGCCAGCCTTCTGGACACATTGCCAAGCGGCAGCGATTTACCATAAATATATTTTTTGGAAATATTTGTGTATTTGAACATTTGCAGGTGTTTTGTGTATATTGCTTTTATTCATTTATTTTTTGTTTTCACGGTGTAAATATGTAATGTTCCTATTATATTAAGTTGCTAGTATAGGCTTGGTTATTTTTTTTGGTAACAATTTTATGACTGAACATTTTCAGACGCCGAGGTTTGAAGAGAGGCATCGGCTCTGCGTGCATAGGCGGCGGGCAGGGCATAGCACTACTACTTGAAACTGTTTAGTACTAGTCTACGGCTCAAATTGAAATAAAAAATGCTCAATGTGTTTGACATTTACTGTAAATAAAGGAAAAATAATTTATGTTTAGTTCCTTTTTGTTAACACCTTGTGGATTACTACTACTGCCACCTAGGTATGTAGAAATAGATAATTCTCTACCGCATTATTATTTAAATATTCTTCATTCATTCTGCTTTAACGTAAATTACATAATTAAGACACTTTGGCATTTAGTAGAGTGTCTCTTCTGTCGCTTCTTAGCTAGTTGATGTATGTTAGGTTACTTATATAAGTAACTAGAAAGTAGATATGTATTATGAATGCGGGATAAAATTATCCTTTTAAAGGTTTTTTATTTTGATTTTTAAAAAATAAACATGTAGGCCCATTGCATTAAAAGTTGATTTATCTATCACCCTAAGACAATTAGTTACAAATACATAAGTATGTATAAATATAAAGACCCCAATTGGATGAAAACCTATTTGTCTTTGATATTAATCTTCAAATTCATTTTATCTCCCACACGATTTGTTATATATATACTGACTTACATATAGAAAAACAAACTTTTCTTTGATAAAAATATGATTAAATTTTTATTTTAATGTGTGTTTACGGCTATTGAATAGAATACGTTTACAATAACGTGACCTTTGGTCAGTATTGTGGGTAGAGGTAAGATATATTATTACAACTAAAAGAAATTTAGGAGGCAATAATAAAATTATTATTTAAATCTCTTATCACAATATGTAGAGAGATAAATAGAGATTATTTTGTGACATGGACTTTATTATTAGCGATAAGAGTAGATAGTTTATATGAGTGTATATTTTGAGGTTACTTACCTATTTATTGTTTTGTTTACTCATTATCATTTTGTGTACATTAAATTTATACAAGGTGACTTAATCAGGACTTATTAACACTAATAGTATTTTAATTGATGAGAGAAAGCATCTATCTACCTATATTTTTCAAAGCATGTCTTAAAAACGTATAATTTCAGGATTTTTTGTGATTGGCGCGAAACGGTCGACATTTTGTTAATATGGCGGGACACTGCGAAAGTTGCCCGCGTATTACATTTCCGCAGTGTGGGGCTACGTTTTCTAAATAAAGAAAAAGAAAAAACGAATTGGCTGAGCTGTGATAAAGGATATAGTTTTATAAATTTACCTTTAAATTATAATAGTTAAGGCGCCTGGGTTACTTTGGTATTTCTCGCTCATTTCGTTTTACCTTATAACGTAATCATGCGGTATTGCACGTCATCACAAGGTCTAGGAAGACCTCATCATATTATTAAAAAAATGCCGAAGTGCCTTATTTCTATGTCTCTTTGCGTGCTTTGTTTTAATTACAAAGATTACAACCAAAAACGTTTTATACCGTCACGCCTATATTCCTCAAGCGGGGGTGGCAGAGATGTACTGAGTACGCCCACGTTTCGCCGACGATGTTAGGTCGCATGTTATAAGGGGCGAGCCTATTGCCAGACACAATTCCAGACTTCGGACTCATACTAGGAATTTTTCGTAGAAAATCTACATTTTTCCGACCTAGGATTTGAACCCAGGACGTCGTGATCACAAAGCGATGAGCTTTTCCACTAGACCAACGAGGCAGTCTCATTTTTTTTTCTTATATTGTTGGAAATCTGTAGTTTTAATTTTTGCAGCTAGATGGCGTTAGTATCGATTTAATGACTGTTGGTGAAATTAGAATAAATATTCTTTTCTTACTCTGACGGAAAATTGCGTTTTATACCTTTTAGTTACCTTTGGATTGTGGATCTTTTTCCTATTTTAATGTTCAATTCAGGCTGACTAAATCATTGTGTATAAGCACACACCACCTACTTATAGAACAAAATAACATTAAATTATTAGGTATCTATCCATATATCACACCTCTTCCGAAGTAGGCAAAGCGTACAGAAATAAAAAAAAAAATACATGAATATTATTCTGTTTATCTCAGGGCGTCTTAACAGGAAATTCGAAGTTGGGAAGGTTCATTTCGGAGCTACCCTGGGCTCCCCTATTTCCTGGAGGACCACAGAAAACAGCTGTTACTAACATTTACAGTGGCTTGACGATGCTGGAGATAGCCGAGGGTTTGGTGAATAAATATAAAGTGACAAGGGAGGAAACTGACGAGTCCCCTAGCTACTGCCCAAGCCGAGGCCGTTCCTCCTTGAGGCGCCCTTGAGCTGGTTGCCCCCTTGCCCATCTAGCTCGAGCGTAGTGGGGCACACTTGCTCTTTTGACCCCGCGCAACAGCGTAGATCACTCACACACACATATGTTACGGATTATGTCGTCCTAGGCGTGAGATAAACGTCTTGTCTTACCTTAGTGTAAGGGCCCTCTTCACCACCCCTGCATAATCGACAATCAAAGGTGCAAATCTATGTACAAATTACACGATCTCTGAGTAGCCGTATCCGACCGTTAAACTAGCCAGTTTTAATTGGCGAGTAACACTAATTGATAACTAACCAGCACTTTAATTGTCTAATTTAGAAGAATCTAATCTTTTTTTTATTACAAGGGGAAGTAATGTAGCGATCCAATACATTACGACATGGTTGCGACTACTCACCAACAGATGGCGCTGGTGGTCAGTCTGCTTCGTACATTCAATACAGTCGTATAAGAATATTTTGGCCCGCGGTCAAAATCGGAACTAACGCAGTCATTAAGTGAAATATCACAGTCATAACAGTCGCAGGGTAGCCGTTTGCTATATATAAATTTACACAATTTCTTTTTTTAATTATTAAACGAGAGGACTCGCCTGTTGGAATATTTCCCAGGAAGTAGGAACATTTTACTAAATCATAACCCTTATTTCACAGTAACGCCCCCGTCAATGTCATACGCGGGTCAAAAAATACTTGTCGGACTATACTTACAGTGCGACAAGGATATTTTAGCCCGTGGATGACATTGAAAGGGGGGGCGTTGGTGTGAAATTAGCGTTCCCATTTAATTTTCTTTTCTACTCCCTAGGAGATATTTTAACCGGCGGGTCCAGCATGTTACTAATTAAAAAAATTACTTTGGTAACCGCGGTTTGTGACCTCGTTAGTTTCAAAAAAAGTTAAAGGGTATGTCTCAAAAAAAGTTTAAGGGTATGAAATACACACCTTAATAAACGCGAACGAATTTGCGAGTACAGCTAGTTGTAACAAATTTTTTGACACCCATAAAAATATTATAGAAACTCTAACATGCCCCCCCCCCCCCCCCACATTCAAGCTTGCACTTGCATTTTACAGTCAAGGATCCTACGCTCTACAAATATGGTTAAGTTATCAAATCAAATCAAATCAAATCAAATCAAAAGCTTTTTATTCATGTAGACCAAAAGGCACTTATGAATAGTCAAAAAGAGAAAATTATTAATTACTTAAGACTCTACCACCCGTTCGGAAAGTCATTCCCGTGGAGAAGAAGCGCAAGAAACTCCACGGTTACTCTTTTTTAAAAATGAGGTTTACAATTCTTTTTGTATACATTGCATTTATGGAGTATGGGAGAACAATGCAGAACGAGCTAAATAGATGTGCTTAAGTATAGATTAATCATAAGTTTACTTAGATTCATGATATTGGTCTGTGTCTACATAGTCCTCTCATTTACAAAATAGAGATGTTGTAGAGGTATATAATAAAAAGCATAATAATAATGGTAAGAGAAAGTGTTACTATAAAATATGTAAAGAGCGCGTACAAAACAACTGGTCATAGCTCCAGTATGATGCCGAACGAGACAAAATTCAACAGCATTATGGTACACGTTCAGTCAGACAAAGGGCAGGGGACGGACCAGTCCCCACCAGCAGCACCCGTTCACGAGTATGACCTGAGAAGCAGCCATCACTCTCCTCAACCATTTTAGAGGGAAAAGAATGACCCGCTCCACAGAGCCGCCACTAGCAAAGACATTTTAGTGAGCATGACCAATCCACGACCCTGTCGACATCGTTCGAGAATAATATTTAAAATCAATGAACGCTCGCTAGGCAGGACACGCTGCACTTAACATTATATTCTTCTAGATTTCAGTTAATTTGTGTAAAGGCATTTTTACTCATTAGTGAAGATTTAATATACTTTTTAAATCTGTCAAGTGGCAACTCTAACATGGGCTTTGGTATCTTATTGAAGCAGCGAATACCGACTCCTACGAAGGAAGTAAATACTTTTTTAAGCCTAACAATTGGTAATACCAGTTTATGTTTATTTCTAGTATTTAATTTATGAACGTCACTCACTTTATTAAATAAATGGATATTCCTACGTATGTACACTATGTTGTCGTATATATACTGTGAAGCGACCGTGAGAATGTTGATCTCTTTAAAAAGTTCTCTGAGGGAAGCCCTAGGTCCAAGATTATAAATGGCACGGATAGCTCTTTTTTGCAGTATGAATACATTTTCCACGTCAGCAGCGTTACCCCACAGTAGGATACCATAAGACATAATGCTATGGAAGTAACTAAAATAAACTAGACGTGCTGTATCCACATCCGTAAGTTGCCGTACTTTCCACACTGCATAAGCAGCGGAGCTAAGTTTATCCGCAAGTGATGAGATATGGGCCCCCCATTGGAGTTTGGAGTCTAGGGTAATGCCTAGAAAGACAGTGGAGTTCACGAGGTCCAGCTTTGTGCCATTAATAAGAATATTCGTAGCATTAACTTTTACATTGGGCATAGTAAATTTAATACACTTTGTCTTGAGTGAATTAAGCAATAGATTGTTTATTTCGAACCAATTTGATATCCGTGAAAGAGCACCATTCACATCGTCAAAATTAAGCTTAGCTCTGTCAACTTTGAAGATCAATGAGGTATCATCTGCGAATAGTACAATGTCACAGACATCACGGACAAAGTTCGGCAGGTCATTAATATATACTAAAAAAAGAAAGAGTCCTAAGATGGAGCCCTGTGGAACACCAATTGAAATATTAACTTCCTGAGACTTGACCCCGTTAATCTCAACACATTGAGACCTTTCACCTAAGTATGAAGCTAATAAATTAAGGGCAGTGTTTTTAATACCGTAATGCCTTAGCTTTTTAATAAGGGTTGCATGCTCAACACAGTCGAATGCCTTAGAGAGATCACAGAATACACCAATTGCATTCTGCGATGCCTCCCAGGCACCGTAAATTTGCTGAAGCAGACCTACTCCCGCGTCTGTGGTTGAACGTCCCTTAGTAAAACCATATTGATCACCGTGTAACAGCTTATTCTCATTAAAGTGGTTAAGCAATTGATTGAGTAGGATCTTTTCATAAATTTTACTCAAGGCCGGCAAGATGGAAATCGGTCTAAAATTGGAAGGCTCGCTTTTTATCCCTGATTTAAAAATCGGTACAACTTTACTAAGTTTCATTAAGTCGGGGAACCTACCCTTCTCTACACATTTATTAAATATCGTCGCCAGCGCAGGTGCTATAGCCATTACTATGCTATCTAGTATTTTTAATGATATACCCCAGAAGTCGACAGTGTTTTTAAAGTTTAACGACTTAAAGGTTAAGATTATGTCTGTCGGGGTCACATATTTAAATTCAAACAAGACATTGCATTCTTTTACACTGCTTTTTAATATTAGTTCAGCTTTTCGGGAAGAGGAGTTCAAAGAGCCAGTAGTATGAACTGGAATTTCACTAAAAAATTTATTAAAAGCCTGCGCAATATCGAAATCATCTGTTAAGATGTTATCATTAATTACAAGTTCAATAAGATCATCGCGTGGTTGAGTTCTCCCAGATACACTGTTAATTATACCCCATGTGGTTTTGATCTTATTTGATGACCTTTTGATCATATTGCTATAATATAAAGACTTTGCTGCAGTACACACCTTCCTAAAAGTCTTCGAGTAGTTTTTAACATATTCCAAGAAAGCTGGGTTTTGATTATATGTTTTCGTATCATACAGTTCATACATCTTACCTCTACTTTTATGAATTCCTACAGTAGCCCAATCACTAAACTTGGCTTTCTTGGCCGTTGAAAATGATTTTATTTTAAATATATTATCGAATTCTGATTTCATGGTATCAAAAAGGTTTTGATATAGGTAATTGGGATCATTATGTAACCAATCCATATTAGATATGCGATTGTAAACTTTATCCCTAAAACAGTTTATACGTCGATCTGATATCGGCCTACAAGTAACTTTACATAACTTAGGTATAAGGTGGCTGGGTACTGACACCAACAAACCACTATGATCTGAGGGCAAAGCGTTTATAATTAATTTATCAAACACTTCACAGTCGCAAAACACATTATCTAAACAGGTAGCAGACGTAGCAGTGATTCTAGTCGGTTCATTAAACAAGCATACTAGATTAAAAGATTTAAAAAGATTAATTAGTCTACAGCTAATGGATGACTTTTCGATTAGATTGACATTGAAGTCACCACATATAATGCTTTGCTTTTTAATACCAGAAATTTTTTTTAACACCTCTTCCATAACGTTTTCAAATGTATTAAAATCACCTGAGGGCGGTCGGTAAACGCATGCTACAACATAACTATCCAGTTCGACACAAGATATCTCAACAATGCGTTCAATAGAAAGACCCATAATGTCCTTGCGCTCTTTACACTTGATGTCGTTGGCGACTAATATTAGAGACCCTCCGCGTATGGCTGTTTTTCTTGTGAACGCACTCAACACTGTGTACTGACTTTGATATTTGATTATTTCATGAGATTTCAGCCAATGTTCAGTAACACAGAATAAATGGACGTTGTATTTCCTAAGAAATAATTCTATCTCGAGATCTTTGCCAGCTAAACCTTGCATATTCTGATGAAAAATATTTAATTCTATTGACTTAGCTGTTGTCGCATTTATTAGTTTAAACTATGGTCACACAACCTAATGTTGCTGCCAGTATCAAACATTTTATTTTGGTTTATATTGCATATAACCGTGTCATTTTTTTGTATATTAAATGCTAACAATGTAGCCAACTGTCGTTTAGTTGTAAAGGGCAGATACATAGTATCTTCTGTCAGCCTAAACTTGCTAATGAATTTATTTATATCAAAATAAAAAATGGCGTCACTATGACGGTGTGTTATGTTGTAAATATATAAATTCATGTGATAAATGTGCCTGTTTTGCTGAATGGTTAAGTTACTGGCATATGGCAAGGCACAGAATACAAATTTACAATTTAATTTAGAATGCAGCTCTAATAATTTTTCAATACCCCTAGTCAGGTCCTTCCTCTTAACTGATAAACTATCACCATAAAATATAACAGTGGTTGTGTCCTTGTCAAAATTAGCTTGACTAATATTATCAATCAAGTGATTTAAACTGGCCCCAGGTGAACAGAAATTAGTTACTTTCTGATCTAAATGACTAGATAATAAGGAACCGAAGTCTTGGCCTATTTTATCTGAATAAACAATTACAGACTTTTGTGGATATGTAGGTTTTTTGCATGTTTTTGTGGCCGGTTGGCTAACAGGGTTATTTAGGTAAGAGGTAGCACTATTATTTACTTGCATTACATTAATAGAGCAATCAGATAATAATGTGTCCAATGAGGGGGTATCGATTGGGGTGGGTGGGATAGCACAGCTTGCTGTAAGAGATTCAAACCGCTCAACGTTGTATGTCCCCATTTTTAGGATCTCATCAGTAGCTCTGATATGCTCTTTGATCTGCTTTTGAGCATCTTCTTACCTTGAGGTAATTTTCCTAAGTTCAGACTGCAGATGAAAGATTTTAGTCTGCAATTCATTTACCTCAGTGTCATACACACAGTGACTATGAGCAAGCTCAGAGTCTAATGCCTTAAGGTTACCTAGGATATTCACTCTATCTTTTCTAAAAACATTGAGTTTTTGGCAAGAATTTTGTACCTTTAAAAGCCTTTTAGTTTTCTTTATTATATTGCTTAATTTTAAGTATTTTTTTATATTTCTACGACTGCTCAGTTTTATATGGTTTATTTTATAATCATTTTCAGATGTCAAGTCAATAACAGTACAACTCTCACTATTGGGCTGAGTTTTACAACCTAATAATTCATTGAAAAGACTCTGAGTGGAAAGGGCCTCGTGAGACTCTTTTAGTTGTTCTAAGTTATTTATTGATTTCTGAGCCTCACAGAGGCTACTTTCCAGCTCAGAAATGCGATTCAGAGCCCTTACATGGGTGTAGGTACATTCATTAAAACTAGAAACAACAGTTTGTAGTTGATCCCGTTGGTCAAGCACATCCATGTACTGAATATGAAGTTCAGATAGCTCGCTTTTTAATTGTGAGTTTTTGGTAACGATTTTTTGAATTTCAATTTCACTCTCGTCGCGTTCCCTTAACAGTTGATCGCAGAAGTCCTTTGACGACTTCAATTCCTCCAGAGCCATCCTCAGTTTACTTTCAACATCTTTGGCAACAGCTCTGCGGGTCAGCATGTTGTCGGTGAAAGTTCTCTGGAAAAGTGATATAAAGTGGATAAATACAACTGTAGCAGGAAAAAAAAGGCACACAAGAGAATTAATAATGCTTTGTATTATGTAAACTAATAATAGGTAACTTCTGAAATAAGAATTTTTATCTTTTTATCAAAAAAATTGATTCGTGGGGTAGATTAAAATAAAATAATCTATCTATCTATCTATAACCTCACGCCAGATCCCTTGCGGGGTAGGCAGAGAGTACAGAGTTCCAACAGGTTCTTTCCTTACATACCTCTCTGGCTTCCTCGACTCTCATAGTTCGTCTCATACACGCTCGCCGGTTACGGAGACTCTTGACTTTTCCATCAGATAAGACTCGGTTTATTTGGTCGTGGTAAGATAGTCTAGGTCTTCCCCGGTACCTGCATCCTTCCACTTTCACATTGTATATCTGTTTTGTCATTCTTTCCTCTGGCATTCTTTCTATATGCCCGAACCAACGGAGCATGCCCTTTCTCATCTTTACACCGATACTATCTTTCATACCTACTCGCTGTCTTACTATGCTGTTGCTAATGCGGTCGGTCAGCTTCACTTCGCACATCTTCCGCAGAGCTCGCATTTCTACCGCATTTATCCTACTTTCATTCTCCTTCTTACATACCCAGCTCTCGCTACCATATAACAGCGTTGGGACAAGAACTCCGTTATGTATGGCCAGCTGCGCCTTATGGCTTAAGTGCCGGCTCCCGAGTAGCTTTCCCATCGCACCATTCACTCTGTTCCCTGCACTCACTCTTCTCTCTATGTCAGCGGTGTATTTCCCATCCTTACTGAAGGCGCATCCAAGATATACAAACTCATTCACTTGCTCCAGCACATCGTTACCAACCACAATCCTTACATTCGTTCTGGTTTCTTCCCTTTCAAAAACCATAATCTTGGTTTTCTTCACATTCAAGTGTAAGCCATTGATCATGCAGTCGTCTTTCATAACTGTGACTAGTGTTTGCAGATCAGTGGCTGTTGGCGCTATTAAAACCGCGTCATCTGCATAAAGTAGATGGTTTACCACTAAGTCACCCATTTGTACACCTTCATTCATCGCTTTCAGTCTTTGAAGACTTTTGTCCAGATATATTATAAACAGTCTAGCGGACAACACGCAACCCTGCTTGACGCCGATTTTAACGTCAAACCAGGGTGACCTGTTACCACCCACCCGTACGCATGCCTTGCAGTCCACATAAGTGGACTGGACGGCTCGCAACAGAGTGCCATCTATACCATACTCTGGCAAAATGTCCCAAAGTCTCTTTCGCACAACTCTGTCAAATGCCTTCTCCAGATCTACAAAACCGCAGAAAACCTTCCGGCCCACTGCCAGATGCTTCTCTACGATGTTGCGGAGTGAGAAGACTTGATCCGAACATCCTCTTCCAGACCTGAAACCCCCTTGTGCCTCGCACAACATTCCATCGGACTTCACGCGCATTCTCCGTTCAATAATTTTACCGTACACCTTGGCTGCCAAGCTGATCAAACTGATGGCTCTGTAATTGGCGCAGTCATATTGTGAACCCTTGCCTTTATACAAGGGTACTATGACTGCGCGGCGCCAATCTGTAGGGACTCTACCGGTCCTCCAGCAAAGGTTTGCAAGGGCCCGGAAAGCGTCCCGGACGCAAGTTCCACCATATTTGATCATCTCGGCAGATATCATGTCTACTCCCGCAGCTTTACCGTTTTTCATACTTCCTATCGCCCATTCAACTTCTTCCATAGTGATGTCCTCCGTTGATTCTGGTGCCGCAATCTCGCCTTTAGGCACGTCTGCGGCATCAGCATCCGGGTCATCTCCATACATTTCTCCAAAATATTCACTCCACCGGTTTAGCACAGCTTGTGTGTCTGCAAGAAAATAAAATAAAATTATCCAAAATTGATATGAGTAAAAATTTGATTCAATATGTTATTTTCTGTACCTACTAGTCTATGTAATGTACTTGATTTCCTTAATAAGCAGTGATCATTTGTGTAATCATACTTTACTAGTAAAGGAAAAGAAAAAAATAAAAAATATTAAGAATGCTAATTTTCTTATATCAATTTTACAGTAAATAACAAGTAAGGAGGTTGTAAAATAGGTCTGATATGGCCAGTTACAATGGCTTAGGTGTAAATTAGGAATAATTATAAAAGAATACGATACTCCCCGGTAAAATTGAGAAATCCAAACAGCTCGACCGTTGACAGACACCAGTTCCTTCAATATTTGTTATTTGTTTGGACGAATCTCTCACAAACACTTGTAATGGATATTTACATTAAGTAGAAACGTTTACACTACTTTTAATAATAAGTTTACGTAGTAATTTAATTATTTTACAAATTCAAACTTTAACTTTAGTTAAATCATGTACCTACTTAACTAGAACTAAATTAGCTCTCTTTTTTACATGACGGTATTTTATTTCGGTTGCGGAGGCACCCTTAATTAGCCCTAAATCTGTTTGATAAATGTGTCTATCACAGATATCTACAATTGTATGTACTATTTCTGGTGATATAAATAATTTCACTAATAGTTACCTCGTTGGTCTGGTGGCATAGCGCATCGCTTTGTGATCACGAGGTCCTGGGTTCAAATCCTAGGTCGGACAAATGTAGTTTTCCTAACGTAAAATTCCCAGTATGAGTCCGAAGTCTGGAATTGTGCCCGGTATATGGCAATAGGCTTGCCCCCTATTACATGGGACCTAACATCGTCGGCGAATCGTGGGTGTACTCAGCCACCCCCTGCCAAACCTCTGCCACCCACGCTGGGCGTATGGGCGTGACGGTGTTTTTTTTTTTTTTTAGTAACCTATTGCATTTTACCTATATTCTACCTATACCTCGATGTGTCCGACTAACAAAGTCGGCATAAATAACTTTAACGGCGGGCACGAACATTGCTAATGTAATTTATTTTGTTTGACATATGTAACTTTGTTGTATGGGACCGTCGATCTGATTATATGCTCTTAGCTTTTAAGCATGGCGTACATACAGTGACAAAAGTTTGACACGAGAAAACTCGTTTCAAGCATTTTATCGTATAGATAGACGATTATTTTGACGTGCGTACAACACTTGAATCACGGACCGACAAAACAAAATTTTGTCGGTCCGTGACTGGTTGAGAGAAATCATGCCGTCCGTGATAACCTGGCAGGGATGTTGAGAATGGAGAATAATACTAACAAAAACCCATAAATGCCAAACCCTAACTAACAACTAAAGCTGGACACTCATTCGCTGTGACTCATTAAGTAATTTGGCTGGTATGGTATGGTATGGTAGTGCTGTGACTAATGAAGGAAGCACGCAACCCGGCGCGTTACAGTAATTACCTGGGACCTAGTATCGTCGGCAAAAAGTTGGTGTACATAGTACACCTCTGCCACCCCCGCTTGAGGAATATAGGCTTGACGGTGTTTATTTTTTTATTTCACGAAGCTATTATGGTGCATTGCTTTTGATGATATCGACTAAAAGCTCTGTAAGTTTATATATTATGTCGCTAGATGACGCTAGAATAGTTATACATCGCGATATGGTTTCGTTTATCATTTTATTATACTTTTCTGGATTCAACCTATTACGTTACCAACTGAAGTCAAATTTCAACTTCTAAATAGGTATTTTTGGGTACGGTACTCCTATAGAAAGGGTATCGTTGCAGTGAAATTCATAAGGTCTCAACACAAAGATTCAATAGTACACACACACAGACATAAAAACCTGTGGATTTAAACTTGTTTTTAACTTCTTTAGCTATTATAATTTCATAGTCCCTCTCTACCTTCTATTAATTTAGTAAAAAGTATATTTTTTTTCTCATTTCTTTCCATGTAGCACATTCACTGAATTTCACATGAATTGTATAATTTAACATAGACCATCCTACATTGTTCTCCCATCTCCCACAACAAAATTTAGCGACGGACGATTTAGCGCAGTGGTTAAGAGCTTGAGTTTGAGCCCACTGTGTCTAATAGTCGCGGGTTCGATTCCCGCACGGGACAAATCTTTGTGTGATCCACAATTATTTGTTCAGGTCTGGGTATTTGTGTTTGTGAATTTTCATGTTTGTAAACGCACCCACGATACAGGAATAAATCCTAGTGTGGGGCTTAAAAAAAAGAAAAAAAAAATTTTGATGGAAAAAATTGTAAAAATACTATTTGAAAAGAGTAACCGTGGAGTTTCATACCCTTCTTCTCCACAGGAATGACATTCCGAAAGTCTCTACCACCACAAACTCTTTGTTACTTTTCTGACGATTCATAAATACTGTAATGGTTTACATGAATAAAAAGTATTCTGATTCTGATTTAATTTAGACTCAATCCATTCAACCAATGATCAGAATCTATGTATGTACTCCCGATCCTCTGCTTCAGTCGTTTGAAAGTGGCGCCCAACCTGAAATGAACACCTTTATATTTCGTAGGGTAAATCATGAATATAAAAAACGCGAGCCTCGGGGGAAACTTGTAGGATGTGTCTAACTTCTACCGACTATAAGCTTCCACTTCCACAACCGTCCACCCAAGAAAACCACCGGTGCCCCTCTGTTCCGTACTTCGAAAAACCCGTCCTTGGGTGGGTAAATTGGACTCACTCCTTCCATTTTTTGGTTGAAAAAAATCCTACATAGGATACCTGCTCACTAGGGGAGAAGCTAGGCGTTATGCCAAGACTCTTACCGGGTAAAACGTCCTCAGGGCTCTAACTGGTCGCTGTGTTTGAAGCGGGTTACGGAAACGAATGAGCAATCCGCGACCCGCTAGCGACCATCCACTTTTGTGGACATCCCCTTATAGCGGAATCAGTCTCACACTACTTTTTCTCTCTCGCTCTGCCTTGCACCTACGCGACGTTGACGATGACGTGACATAACCCACACTACGGCAATTTACGCTGGTCTAGTGGTGAGAAATGCACCAGCGATTTAGTTTAGCGATCCATTATTTAGTTTAGCAATAGCCTTCTTAGATTTTATTTTTTTAATGTAGCTCCGCACTAGGAATTATTGTGTCGTGGGTGCGTTTACAAAGATGAATTTTACATACACAAACACACAGACTGAAACCAATATTTGTGGGTCACACTAAGATTGTCTCGTGCGGGAATCAAACCCGCGACTACTCGTTCCAGTGGGCGTAGCTCTTAACCACTAGACCAAGCCGTCAAATAGCAAATTTAATAATAAAAATTGCTCAATCTTTAAAACATGTATTTTATATTCAAGTATTACGTTGACCTACCTTCTCTGTGAGTAAAGGAAAAATAAACTGTTCTTTTATTTATAGTTTTTTTTGTATTGTTTTCACTTTGTGTACACAGTAAGTAGGGATTAATTGTTGACTCTACCGCATTATTTTATTTATAAGATTCTATTTTAACGTAAATAACATATTTAAGAAACTTCGGAATTTTGTAGACGTCTTTCTCTTCTTAGCTAGTGTCTGTCTAATGAAAGCTAAGTGGAAAATGGCGTAAAAATTAAAATAAATTAGGTCGTGCAACCCCGGATTAACTGGGAATAAATGGATTTGATACTTAAATGCCTTTATGACAAAAACAATAGTAGAGCATAAGCTAAAAATCGTGTAAATAAGTTATGATTTTGAGAAACACATTTATACACAGAGGAGAGTGGAGAAATGAGGGAGGAGAAGGAATATGGAGGGAGTTACACATAAATTATAACATCCCAATAAATAACATGCATAAGTGTTAATAGTTTATAATTCCTTGGTTTTCTGCTATGGGAATCTGATACTTATCAGCTTTCAAAGTAAGCTTGTAAGTCTTACAATTTTTTAGCTAAAATACGAATCGTCTGAAGAAGTCAAAATATCATTTATAAAATCCATCAATTCAATGCCACAGATCTTAATAAGTTTTATTTTTGATGACTTTAAATCATATAGAATTCTATGGAATGATAAAATAACATTAAATAAATCTAATATGTATCAAAACCATTTCTATCTACTTTGATTATTCTGAGCATTTATCACTAGAAAAATAGGTGGCATTAGTTTCAGTGTTGCCAGCTTGGGAAAACGTTAAAAAATCACTTTCATTAGACAGACTCTAGCTGATGATTGATGCACGTTACTTGACCAAAACTCGGGTTAGTACAGTCAGTGATACAAGCGTGTGAATACACGCCTGAAAATAACACAAACGAAGTTGCAGGTACATCTATATAGTTCTATTTAAAAAAAATAAACAGGTAGGTACCTTGCAATGAATTTGATTTACCTATCACCCCAAAAATAACTAGACACATACATACAGGTAGCATAAATATTTAAAAAATTTAATACTCGAAGGAAACCCTATTTATCTCTGATATCAATATGCAAATTCATTTTATCTCCACAACGATATGTTATATACTCACGTACACATAGAAAAACAAACATATCTACTTGATAAAAAACATGATAATATCTTTATTTTAGTGTGTGTTTACAGCTTTTGAATAGAACACGTTTGCCGCGCAATTACTATCAGAACGTGACCTTCGGCCAATATGGCGGGTAGAGGTAAGTTATATTATCCGTTTATCACTACTTAAAGAATTCGGTGAGGCAATAATTATCATTCAATTGTGTGTCGTATAATATTATCAATATGTAGAGTGAAAGATAAAGATAATAATCCATATTATGTATTATTTTAAGCGATTAGAGTAAGTTTATATGGGTGTGTATTTTGAGGTTAGGTATTTATTGTTTTTTTTTACTTACACATACAGTTCTGCACCTACGTACGTCTAAATGATAAATAATACAATATGACTTGAAAGGGTGTTATTGAGCCGAAAGGGTGTTTTATCAATGTTACTTGGCCACCACGACTCAAAAAATACCTATATGTTTTCAGGAGTTTTCGTGATTGGCGCGAAACGGACGCCATTTTGCGGATATGGCGGGCCGCTGCGGGAGTTGCCAGCTTATTACATATTCGCAGCTGCGGCAAAGGATGCTATTCGTTCGGCCAACATTGATCCTACCCTCATTGACAATACGGTTGTTGGAAACGTGAATTTCGTACGTGTGTTTACCTTATACAGTTATATAAGGATCTTTTGGCCCGCGGCCGAAATCGGACCTAACACCGTCACTTTATGACAGTGCCGACAGTTGTCATTAGCTATGAAATGTACCTAAGTTCTTTTAATTAGTAACCGTGCGGGCCCACCTGTTGAAATATCTCCTTGGAAGTAGGAAAATTTTATTAAATGGTTACCCTCATTTACCTACCAACGCCCCCTGTCAATGTCATCCACATGCCAAAAGATCCTTGTCGCACTATACTAACGATATCTAGCGATGACACTTTGGTCAGCTTCCGAAGATCAATATTATACGAATTCTCATTTAACCACGATGGGTGGTGCATTTCGAATGCTATCTATCTTCAGCCAAAACACATCCATAGCTGGACTAAGACCTCCTTCAAAGACCGCCGAAACGAACGGTTTTGTGCTGTACGCATCTTTCTACCCGCAACCTAGTTCTAAAACAGACCAAATAACGTCTACACTTTCGCTCGTTAAAGGTTTGGTCAAATAGCCGACGGAGCGCGACGCAAGCGTTCGGCTACGTTCGGTCGTGACGTTTGCCGTCGCGCCGAGCGGGGCTGCGCTGTGTGACGTCTCCCGTACATTTCAGTACATTACAACTCCCCAAGCCGCGCTGAGCGGGGCTGCGCTGTGTGGCGTCCCCCGTACATTTCAGTACATTACAACTCCCCAAGCCGCGCCGAGCGGGGCTGCGCTGTGTGGCGTCCCCCGTACATTTCAATACATTACAACTCTCCAAGCCGCGCCGAGCGGGGCTTCGCTGTGTGGCGTCCCCCGTACATTTCAGTACATTACAACTCCCCAAGCCGCACCGAGCGGGGCTGCGCTGTGTGACGTCTCCCGTACATTTCAGTACATTACAACTCCCCAAGCCGCGCTGAGCGGGGCTGCGCTGTGTGGCGTCCCCCGTACATTTCAGTACATTACAACTCCCCAAGCCGCGCCGAGCGGGGCTGCGCTGTGTGGCGTCCCCCGTACATTTCAGTACATTACAACTCTCCAAGCCGCGCCGAGCGGGGCTGCGCTGTGTGGCGTCCCCCGTACATTTCAGTACATTACAACTCCCCAAGCCGCGCCGAGCGGGGCTGCGCTGTGTGGCGTCCCCCGTACATTTCAGTACATTACAACTCCCCAAGCCGCGCCGAGTGGGGCTGCGCTGTGTGGCGTCCCCCGTACATTTCAGTACATTACAACTCCCCAAGCCGCGCCGAGCGGCGCTGCGCTGTGTGGCGTCCCCCGTACATTTCAGTACATTACAACTCCCCAAGCCGCGCCGAGCGGGGCTGCGCTGTGTGGCGTCCCCCGTACATTTCAGTTCATAACAACTCCCCAAGCCGCGCCGAGCGGGGCTGCGCTGTGTGGCGTCCCCCGTACATTTCAGTACATTAAAACTCTCCAAGCCGCGCCGAGAGGGGCTGCGCTGTGTGACTTCCCTTGTACATTTCAGTTCATTACAACTCCCCAAGCCGCGCCGAGCGGGGCTGCGCTGTGTGGCGTCCCCCGTACATTTCAGTACATTACAACTCCCCAAGCCGCGCTGAGCGGGGCTGCGCTGTGTGGCGTCCCCCGTACATTTCAGTACATTACAACTCCCCAAGCCGCGCCGAGCGGAGCTGCGCTGTGTGGCGTCCCCCGTACATTTCAGTACATTACAACTCTCCAAGCCGCGCCGAGCGGGGCTTCGCTGTGTGGCGTCCCCCGTACATTTCAGTACATTACAACTCCCCAAGCCGCGCCGAGCGGGGCTGCGCTGTGTGGCGTCCCCCGTACATTTCAGTACATTACAACTCTCCAAGCCGCGCCGAGCGGGGCTGCGCTGTGTGGCGTCCCCCGTACATTTCAGTACATTACAACTCCCCAAGCCGCGCCGAGCGGGGCTGCGCTGTGTGGCGTCCCCCGTACATTTCAGTACATTACAACTCCCCAAGCCGCGCCGAGTGGGGCTGCGCTGTGTGGCGTCCCCCGTACATTTCAGTTCATTACAACTCCCCAAGCCGCGCCGAGCGGCGCTGCGCTGTGTGGCGTCCCCCGTACATTTCAGTACATTACAACTCCCCAAGCCGCGCCGAGCGGGGCTGCGCTGTGTGGCGTCCCCCGTACATTTCAGTTCATAACAACTCCCCAAGCCGCGCCGAGCGGGGCTGCGCTGTGTGGCGTCCCCCGTACATTTCAGTACATTACAACTCCCCAAGCCGCGCCGAGCGGGGCTGCGCTGTGTGGCGTCCCCCGTACATTTCAGTACATTACAACTCCCCAAGCCGCGCCGAGTGGGGCTGCGCTGTGTGGCGTCCCCCGTACATTTCAGTTCATTACAACTCCCCAAGCCGCGCCGAGCGGCGCTGCGCTGTGTGGCGTCCCCCGTACATTTCAGTACATTACAACTCCCCAAGCCGCGCCGAGCGGGGCTGCGCTGTGTGGCGTCCCCCGTACATTTCAGTTCATAACAACTCCCCAAGCCGCGCCGAGCGGGGCTGCGCTGTGTGGCGTCCCCCGTACATTTCAGTACATTAAAACTCTCCAAGCCGCGCCGAGAGGGGCTGCGCTGTGTGACTTCCCTTGTACATTTCAGTTCATTACAACTCCCCAAGCCGCGCCGAGCGGGGCTGCGCTATGTGGCGTCCCCCGTACATTTCAGTACATTACAACTCCCTAAGCCGCGCCGCCGTCGCGCCGAGCGGGGCTGCGCTGTGTGGCGTCCCCCGTACATTTCAGTACATTACAACTCCCCAAGCCGCGCCGAGCGGGGCTGCGCTATGTGGCGTCCCCCGTACAGTTCAGTACATTACAACTCCCCAAGCCGCGCCGAGTGGGGCTGCGCTGTGTGGCGTCCTCCGTACATTTCAGTACACTACAACTCCCCAAGCTGTGCCACCGTCGCACTCCCGTTGCGCTGCGTCGGCTATGTGGCGAAACCACATACTTAAGTCATGGGCCCCTTTTAAAGTAGGTCAAGTTAGACACTGAGTTGGCGTACCTGCATATTTTTATCATAAGTCTTGGAATGCCATGGGCTTTAATATATTAATAACATAATAACACTATTTTATTCACCACAGCTCAGTCAATGTGATGGTGGCAAAACTCCAAGGTACTGCGGCTTATATTCAGGAGTACCAATCATAAGGCCAGCTCTGGGCGTCAGCAAGGCCTGCGGAACTGGTCTGCAAACCATTATTACGAGTTCACTGGTAAGCGAGGGTGGCAGAGTTGTACTATGTACCTACATCCACTTTTCGCCGACGACGTAAAGTCCCATGTAATTGGGGGCGAGCTTATTGCAGAATACCGGGCAGAATGTCAGACTCCGCATTAATACTGGAAATTACGTTTTGTCCGACTTGAGATTCGAACCCAGGACCTTGTGATCACTGCAAGCATTATTCGTTACTAACCCAACGAGGGAGTAAGCATAGTGTATAGAGTGATACAAAGTGTAACATTTTTTTTAATTTGCAAAAGAATGCTGACACTCCTTCTATGCGCTACATATAACATGTTAATTTTTAATTCAGAGAGGAGAATAGAAATGCATTTCTAAAACATATTTCTCAATACGCAGACATATACGTAGAAGTTTCGTTATCCGGTGAAGCTGTATAGGCTTCGCGGCCAATAGCGTAGGTCATTCATACACACACATACAAGTGCTATTAATAATTGGGTATAAAAAGTATTTAAAAAGGGTAATAAACTTCAAACTTTGGTTTTTATATTAAATTTGTGAAGCAATTATCTAATCAGGGTGTCTTATTTACGATACACCTTGTATAAGAAATAAATCATCATCCGTTTATTTCAGGACATCTTAACAGGAAACTCAAAAGTAACTCTAGCTGGTGGAACCGAGCTCATGTCTTCACTACCTCTCCTAGTTAGAAAGGTTCGCTTCGGAGCTACCCTGGGCTCCCCCTATTTCCTGGAGGACCACATCAAACGGCTGTTTCCAGACAGCTACACTGGCTTAACGATGCAGGAAATGGCTGAAGGATTGGCAAATAAATACAAAGTTACAAGGGAGGAAGTTGATGAGTTTGCGTTGCAGAGCCATTTGAAGTGGACAGCAGGTTCGTTAATTTTAAGTAGCAACTCTTTTACAGGTCTAAACAGCCAGCTGCAAAATTGCAGTTTGGATGCAGTTGATAATACTGCATCAAAACTGCCAACCGACTGCGTAGTCAGCAGGATAATTACTGTTAATATATTCATTAGAGCTGCACGCCGACTGCAAGCTGACTTCGCAGTCGGTTGACAGTTTTAATGCAGTAATGTCAACTGCACAAAAATTGCATCCAAACTAGAATTAACAACTGGCGTGTTGTTCAATTGCAGGCCGTCTATTCAAACCCTTACACGACCATTACTGTTAAATTAAAGCTTAGCCCCCCCACACTAAGTATTATTCCTGTGTTGTGGGTGCCTTCATAAACATGAAATTCACAAATACCCAGACCGAAGAAAACATTTGTGGGTCACACAAAGATTTGTCCCGTGTGGGAATTGAACCAGCGACTATTCGATCCAGGGAATGGAGCGATCCTCTCGACTTTCTGACCGTCCGATCTTAAGGCAACACAATATTACGTCATCTCTTTCTCTCCGTATAAGACCCGCGAAAAAGAAATACAGAAATCCTTGAATGTAAGATAACTGATGTTGAAATGTGGTAGGAACTTATGCAATATCCAAAATGAGATTTGACTAAAAAGAAATCCTGAATTTCCAGCCCAAAATTTAAATGTTTTCGATAAAGAACTGACCAGCATAACTGTAACCTTCAAGAAGAAAGAAATAACCGTAGATAAGGATCAGTTACCGCAGCCGACGATTAACGCTGAACAACTGAGCCAACTATCTGCATTGGTAGATGATGGCAAAGTGGTCACTTCTGGTAATTCCTGTGTAAGTTAATTAATCCATAGCATCGATAAAAAAAAACGTTTTGTTTGAACGTAGAACGTCTGCTGTCAGCATGTAAAAATTAAGGGGGTGGTGTAGTGTATGACCCCTACCATGAGGTGGGAGGTCATACACTGCAGGAGCGAGAGCATCCGCCGGCCCACCCGGCCACGACGCACGCTTATGTTTATAACAGTGAGCTAACTGTACCTAATCTAAGCTAATTATAAGTTAAATAATGACACTGGATTCATCTTCATTCCTTAATTATAGAATAGGATATCGACTGGTAAAATTCTAAACACATGACATTACTCGGCTAAGTACATTCTTAAGACTAAGTAATTACTTATCTGTAGAAACGGGTGTAAGTCTCAGTTGTTTAAGATAAGTGACCTTTTATGTGTTCTCCGATTAGCACTTTGTGGTAATTGCTATACCAAGTCATGCTAAATATAATGCCTTTGCTCGCGGTGGTTGGTGGTCCCTCCCTTCCCTCAAATATGGTGGAGGGGAGTGGTGGCTGTTCCAGTAGTCATACTCGTGAACGGGTGCCGTTTGTGGGGTCAAAACCTTAGACGTTTTCTTCCTAGAAATAACATTATTATTGTCATATGTCGGTCGGAAGGCATCACACTAAAGCTAGATCGTAAACTTCTTAATTGTAACCTAAAGATGAACTCAAATAATTTTATTAAAGAAAAAAAATTGAAAGGAAAAAGACAAAGAGAATTAAATAAAAATGCCAAGCCCGCTGTGTTTCTCCGGATCTACTCAGTGAAGGCTGCATTCCGATCCGTTGGTGGATTAGTCGTTAGGTTAGATGAAAAAAAATTAAGTACAGCAGGGTTGATACGAAATAAATTATATTAGTTTGAAGTTGGTACACCTTGATAATGTCCAATAGCAACCTGGCCTGCCTCCAGCAATCCGTACTAGTTCGGCGTGAAGTTTGTCCTATTCCCTCTCTGCTCGAGAAGGTTATTGCCCAGCGATGGTATATAACCCACTACTAGAATAAAATACAATTCTGATTCCATCCTCACCTCCAGGCACCAGCTGATGGCGCAGCCGCATTGATCATAGCTGGTGCAGAAGCAGTACGAGACAACAACCTTCAACCATTAGCCAGGGTTGTGGGCTGGTCGTGTGTGGGAGTGGACCCCCTGGAAACTGGAATAGGTGCAGTACCAGCTGTGAGGAAACTGTTGGATGACCAGAAAATTACTGCAGATGACGTGGATCTATTTGAGGTTGTTATTTTTATTTAGTGTAATTGGTCTATTGACGAATAATGAGTGTGGCGATCACGAGATCCTGGGTTCGAATTCTGGGTCGGACAAAACGTAATTTTTCGATAGAAAAATTTCCAATATCTATTCAGATTGCCTGGCAATGCTCGATCCCTATTACATGGGACCTAACATCGTCGGCGAAAACTGGGTGTGTTCAGTACACCTCTGCCACCCACGCTTGTGGAATATACGCTAGAAGGTGTTATTTTACTTTTTGGGACTTAGCCCTCTACACTGTCCTACCAACGTAATTTCTGTAAATATCCGCAATGATCTCCATGATACCAAGGTTTGAACCTATGGGTACACCGGCGTTTTTTTAAACATTACCCTGCACTAGGAATTATTCCTGTGCCTGGGGTGCGTTTACAAATATAAAACTTACATGCACACACACCCAGAGCGAAATAAATATTTGAGGGTCACACAATAGTTATCCCGTGTGGGAGTTGAACCCGCGATTATCTGCGGGAGGAGCGGCTTAAGCTCTTAAAGACCGGACCAAACCTTGTGTCTATAGTATAATATGATATTGAATAAATTATATTATATATAATTAGGCGCTCGTAGCGCTGTGCGACCGCGGTGTTCTTACCGATCACCAAGGTTAAGCAGCGTTCGACTCGGTCGGCCTGAGATGGGTGACCGTTTGTGGCATTTCATATTCGAGCGTCTCCGTGCTTTGGAAGGCACGTTAAGCCGTTGGTCTTGGTTACCACTTAATGTGGTAGTCGTTAAGCCGAGTTGGAAGCCTTAAAGGCGGCTTGATAAGTTCCAACAGCAGGTGGCCACAAACCTGCCTCCACCAATCCGCACTGGGTCCGCGTGGTGGAGTATGCCCCAATCTCTCTCACCTCGATTTGTGAGAGAAGGCCTTTGCCCAGCAGTGGGCAGTATAGGCTGATATTATTTTTTAAATATATAATTATATATAAAAAATAAAAACACTCAAGAGTCTCCGTAACCGGCGAGCGTGTATGAGACGAACTATGAGAGTGGAGGAAGCTAGAGAGGTATGTAAGGAAAGCACTTGTTGGAACTCTGTGCTCTCTGCCTACCCCGCGAGGGATCTGGCGTGATGATATAGATAGATAGAGAAAAAAACAATTTTGGAAATAAAAATTTTTTGGTACGTATATTCCTCGTTGGGTTAGTGGCAAAGCGCATTGCTTGGTGATCACGAGGTCCCGGGTTCAAATCCTAGGTCGGACAAATGAAGTTTTTCTAACAAAAACTTCCCAGTATAAGTCCGGAGTCTGGAATTGTGCCCGGTATATGGCAATAGGCTCGCCCCCTATTACATGGGACCTAACTTCGTCGGCGAAAAGTGCGTGTACTCAGTACATCTCTACCACCCCCGCTTGGGGAATATAGGCGTGACGGTGTTGTTTTATCTACACTAATATTATAAAGAGAAAAGATTTGTATTTCTGTATGTATATAACGAATAAACTCAAAAACTACTAGACTGATTTCAAAAATTCTTTCACCATTAGAAAGCTACCTTATCCAGAAGTAACATAGACTATATAACATAGTCCCGGTAGGTGGCGCTGTTGTCGACAGGGTACGAAGTCGCGGGAAATGCTAGTTATATATACTTTTCTATAATAAAAAGTTTGAAATTTCCTATGTAAAATGCAATTTAATAGGTAAGGACCTAACGTACCGCCAAGTAATGGTAATTTATTATTAAACGGCCAATCGAAATAAAATCTGTATAGAAAATGTCTTGTCTGTGCTGTTGACCGTTGAAGAGTTCCTTCATCTGGAGCCATTCCTGAATGTGTAGAGTCAGATCATGCTTGCCCTAAAAATGTTTTGTCATTGTAATTCAACCAACAACGAACTCCGTAAGATAAGAGGAACTGATGTTATATCATCTCGCAAGATTTCACGTAAACAGATAAACATTGCAAATTTGATAAAGCTTGTAAAAATCACTCTACAGATAAACGAAACATTGGCGTGTGAAGCACTGATCACGGCCCGAGAACTGAACCTAGATCTCAGCAAGGTGAACGTGAGCGGCGGAGCGTTGGCCCTCGGACACCCAGTCGCTGCGACTGGCGCCAGAATGGCTACCCATCTGGTGCACGAACTGCGGTAAGTGTACCTTCCCAGGGTATCATCAACAACTTCAGCTTACAAAGATTTACACCTATATTTAGAAGCATGTCTAAGTCTATATCTCTCTATCTATATCATCACGCCACATCCTTTGCAGGGTAGGCAGAGAGTACAGTTCCAACAGGTTCTTTCCTCAGACCTCTCTGGCTTCCTCTACTCTCATACACGCTCGCTGGTTACGGCGACCCTTGACTTGCCCTTGAGATAAGACACGGATCTATTTGGGCATATCTAACGGTCGCTTTCAATATAACTCAAGGATAGATTTGCCTTCTACGGATAGAATTTAAATATATTTTGTATGTATATACTGTCAGCAGGATTTTGACAGATTTTCTGTCAAAATCCTACTAACAGTAAGCAAAGTAGTAACTTTTTGTCAAGTATTTAGCACATCATTTTTATTCTAAAGTTGAGAAACTGTCAAAAGCGAGAAATGTCAAAAGATAGTTTTGTATAGAATTAAAATTTTAAACACATGACATTACACGGGCAAGTAAATTCTTAGTATTAAATGTCTATAGATACAGGTGTCAGAGCATTTAGAATTGGATCGATGTTCTAAGACTCAATTGCAGGGCACAGGCGGTGACGGTGTTTTTTTAAATCTATAGTGCGACAAGAATATTTTGGCCCAGGGATGACATTGGTTGGCTGAGGGGCGTTGGTGTTAAATTAGGGTTAGTAACGTTTTTCTACTTCCAGGGAAATATTTTAACAAGTGAAGCCGTACAGTTACTAATTAAAAAACGAACTTGGGTAAATTTCATAGCATACGGCAACGCTGCGATTGTCATGAAGTGACATTTCACTCGATGACAGTACTAGTTCCGATTTTGGCCGCGGGCCACAAGGTTCCTGTACAACTGTTTTGACTTTCGTACAAAACTCGAATTACGGGCCGACAATATTTTGCACCCAGCGAGAAAATCTTGATCTTGCCGCCCGTGATAGTTTGTGCAGGGAATTTAAAAATAAACCAAGATTAAATTTGATGTATACTTTTAGTTCATGTGTATAAAATGTGAATAAATCTACGAAGTCAATAAGCTCTACGGGAATATTGCGAAGGGAGAATAATACTAGCAAAATTCCACGAAAGCCAAACCCAACCTACGACTGAAAGTGAAACACAAAAACTGGGTACATATACGCTATGAGCAATCAAACAATGGGGCGCGTTACGAAAATTTCGTGAAATGATCGTTTAATGGTAATAACCCATTCCGATCTCAGTCTCGAACCTATTAGCGCTTATATTAAAAAGGCAAAAATCGTTATTTCGCGAACGCATACAATCATCGGAACCCCCTAATCGTAGCCACCGCCGACTAGGAACCTAATTCCCCTCTTATCAGCCACTACCGTCGTCCACGGCATGTTCTCACCAACCCTCCCGATGCCCTTACAGCGGGATCAGCCACCGACCTCACCGGTGAGGTCGAAGAATCCCTTGCCTGCCGCCTGGTGCAGAGCACCACGGCGAGACACCTAGTATACGCTCTCCCCCATAGCGACTGCCCAAGCTGAGGCCGTTCCTCCTTGGGGCGCCCTTGAGCTAGTTGCCCCGTTGCCCTTCTGGTTCGAGCGTAGTGGTTGCACGCTTGCCCTCTTATCCGGTGAAGCTGTAAACAGTCAACAGCGTAGATCATTCACACACACATTACAAAATAACTTTGCGAAGTTTTATTTCGTGAAGGTATTTTGAAGTTATCATACCGTGCCACTTTTGGTAATTTCGAATACAGGCCCTGTAAGTTTAAAAATTCTTCTGCTAGATGTCGCTACAATAGTTTTACAACGCGGTATGGTTTCGTTTAACAGCTTGTTCTAGTATTCCAGACTCAAGCCTGTCACATTAGACATAAATATACAAATAAACGTTTATGAAATTAGACCTAAATTTGAGAGTTTTTGGATACGGTACTCTGATAAAACGAGTAACGTTGAAACGTTTGATAACACTAATAGGATTCAGTTCCAATCCATCTGTAGGAGTGTTCGCAACGGCTATATATTAAAAACGCGTTATAACGATACGCTACTTTTAAAACGCCTATTATTTTTTACGCTATTAATAATAGTTATTTCTTCGCTTCGTTGAACGACGCCTTTTGATTATTGTCATAAAACACGCCGCGCCGTCGCCGTGAGCTGTTAAACGTTAAAAATTTAATATATATTTAATAAATTAATTATTTATACGTAACTAAAACTAACTTTTATTTACAGTTATGACAATAAACAAACCCACGATTTATTTGTAAACAATTTGACACGCGACGCCGCAATCGCTCACAAACCCACGATAAATGCATAAGTACGTCATCCAAGATCACGCCAGTGATCCGCACTAATATTAAAAAAATAATCTAACTTAGTAACCAACACGTTATAAATAACGTATAATACGAACAAATATATCGGCGCGGAACATAATAAATAACCTAATAATATATTACTTTCATTACTAAACACTCATTTAAAAATAGATCATATGTAGTTGTCTTAGAGCATAATATAACACTTGACTTTTGACAAAAATATTATACGTCTAAGTGAAATTGACCTTAAGTCCAATCAGTCAGTGCGCTGTGTCGCGTGGCAGGCTGGTAGGCGGTTTTGGTCGGACAATATGTAATATAAGTAACGCTTAAAAAATAACGCTTGCCTGAGGTAATAAATAATAGGTGATTTGATTATTTATTAATAATAGATTATTTTTTCAGTTATGTAATATAACGATCACTCCTATCCATCTGTAGGGCAACAAGAATATTTTGACCCGTGGCTGACATTAGGGTTATCATTTAGTAGACGTGGGTAACTCATCAAAAATACGCGAGCTACATAATAGCTCACAGCTCAGGTGTGTGAGCTGGTTCAATAACTCAGCTCGCAGATCAGCTCAATATGTAGATACCTATCTGCCGCCCGCGCAATGCGAGCCGCGTGCTGAATTGAGCCGACTGTGCTGCCACAGTTCGTTCGACTCCGCCGAACTAGTCCGTAGCGCGGAAGGGTGGCCCGGCCCGATTTAAACAAGTTTAAAATGCTATTGCTATCGCTTTTTACAACTTCGGATTTAGCCACGCGCAGCGCTCCCACTTGCTCACTCATTCATTTGCCCCGCGCAAATCAGGAGAATTGAGAACAGGTTAATTCGTTTGTTTGCATCGCCATTTTGTATAATACGAGTCAGTCACATAATAAGGTAGAAATCTATTTGGTGTTTAAAAAAAAATATAAGTATTTAAAATAAAAGTGAAAGATAGTTATTACGTTTCATTTTCTTACTTTAGAGTTTACATTTAAGTTATTTTTTATTACCTATTTATTTTTACATGTTTAACTATCAATATATACTAACAAATTATAATTTAAATCATTCAGATTTGCCATAATATACAAACGAAATGATCTATAAAAAATACACAGCTTTTTGAGTTGTACAATAATCGCGAAGCTAATCTGTGGAGGGAGTCACAGATACAATATGAGCCGGATTGAGCCGTGAGCTAGTCATTTTGTTGTTGAGCTGTAGTTCAACGGCTCAAACTCGTGTGATCTGATTCATTGAACTGGTTCAGAGCTGAGTTACACACCTTTATCATTTAGTAACATTTTGCTACTCCCAAGGAAATATTTTAATAGGTGGATCCGCACGGTTACTGATTAAAAAACGAACTTGGGTAAATTTCATAGCAAACGGCAACGCTGCGATTGTCATGAAGTGACATTTCACTCGATGACAGTACTAGTTCCCATTTTGGGCGCGGGCCAATAGATTCCTGGACAACTGCTTTGACTTTCGTACAAAGCTCGAATTACGGGCCGACTATATTTTGCACCGAGCGGGAAAATTCTTGGCGCCCGTGATCTTCGTGCAGGGAACTTCGCTGTATCGCTTTAAAAATCGCTTTAAAAACCTACTCCCCTCTAGCACGAAAACAATGCTCGTGCAGTTCTTAATCCTTCCTATATTCGACTATGGTGATGTGTGCTACTACGACCTGAATGCAGATCATCTCAACAAACTCGACCGCCTTCTAAATAACTGCATTCGATTCATATTTAATATACGTAAATTTGACCATGTATCTGAGTATCGTTCCCATCTAAAGTGGTTGCCAATTCGCAAGCGCAGGGCTCTACGGGCACTGACAATGTTATTTTCTATTCTTTACTCTCCTGCTTCGCCTGATTATCTTTCCTCCCATTTTCAATTTCTATGTACTAATCATGATAAACATCTTCGCTCTTGTAATAATCGTCTTCTCCAATGCCCTTCTCACCATTCTAATTTTATACACTCTTCTTTCTCTGTCTAATCCATTTTGCTATGGAACGCACTGCCTCAGGATATCAAGATGGCCACAAATAGCTTGTCTTTTAAAAACAAAGTGCAGGATTATCTTCTCAAAACTTTAGCAGAATGATCTCAATTTTAATTTCATTTGTGTATATGTGTATTTATTATTATATGTATATATTAGTTATATATATCTATATATACCATATATATGTATCTTATTATATTTTTCTATCTCTTTATTTTTATCTTCTATGGATTTGCACCTTCTTCACTAGTTTTTGCATCACCCTAAGGCAGACTGGTAGAGAATGCCTCAGGCATTAAGTCCGCCTTTGTACCTGTAGTGCATAAAGTATTAAATAAAATAAAACTTAAAAATAGACCAAGATAAAATTTGAAGTATACTTTTAGTTCATGTGTATAAAATGTGAATAAATTTACGAAGTCAATAAGCTCTGCGGGAATATTGCGAAGGGAGAATAATACTAGCAAAATTCCACGAAAGCCAAACCCAACCTACGACTGAAAGTGAAACACAAAAACTGGGTACATATACGCTATGAGCAATCAAACAATGGGGCGCGTTACGAAAATTTCGTGAAATGATCGTTTAATGGTAACCCCAATCCGATCTCAGTATCGAACCTATTAGCTCTTTTATTAAAAAGGCGAAAAACCGTTATTTCGCGAACGCATACAATCATCGGAACCCCCTAATCGTAGCCACCGCCGACTACGAACCTAATTCCCCTCTTATCAGCCACTACCGTCGTCCACGGCATGATCTCACCAACCCTCCCGATGCCCTTACATCCCTTCTTTCGGATACAGATACTGCACACAGGATCAGCCACCGACCTCAACGGTGAGGTCGGTGAGCTCCGGTGACCACGGCGAGACACCTAGTATACGCCCTCCCTGGGTTCCTCCTTGGAGCGCCCTTGAGCTAGTTGCCCATCTTAGATCATTCACATAAACATTACAAAATAATCTTGCGAAGTTTTACCTCGTAAAAGTAGTCTGGGTCTGTAATAAAGTGACATTTCACTTGATGACAGCGTTAGTTCAGATTTTGGCCGCGTGCCACATGATGACAGTGGGACTGAATCAGCAACGATTTTATTTAACTATAAACTTTGTGTATTTAGTTAATTTTAACAGCGTCACGTCTTTAATAAAGACCTTGTCCATCCTCTTCCACTCGTTTGAGAAATAAATACTCTAGGCAATAGGGTGCAAGCCTATTGTCATTATAGCGGGCTCAATGCCAGCCTCCGCACTGATACTGGAGATTTTTTCGATCGGACAATTTACATTTCGTCCGACCTAAGATTAATTTATAGGATACTAGTTTCTGCCCGCGACTTGTCCGCGTGGACTTAAGACAGGAACCTTACATTGCTTCGGGATAAAAGTATCTATCTATATCATCGCGCCAGATCCCTTGCGGGGTAGGCAGAGAGTACAAAAAGTAAAGTAAAAGTATCCAGGTAATAAACTACCTGTGTACTTCATCCAAATCCGTTCAGCCGTTTTTGCGTGATTGAGTAACATACAAACATACAAACTTTTACATTTGTAATATTAGTAGGATAATAGTTGATATTACTAATATTATAAATGCGAAAGTAACTCTGTCTGTCTGTCGCGCTTTCACGCCAAAACTACTGAACCAATTTAAATGAATTTGGTACACAGATAGTCTAGAGCCCGAGAAAGGACATAGGCTACTTTTTAATGCGAAAAAAGGGTTGTAACGGGTTGAAAGGGGTGGGGGGGGGTATGAAAAGTTGTATGGAAGTATTTCATTTTTAGAGCTAGAAGCTTGAAATTAATTTTTTAGGCTGTTGATTCGATATAAATAAATATCACTAGAGATGGGTCGTATTAGGTAAATCAGGTACTAAGTACACCTGTTCCTAGTCTGCATAAATACCTAATCGAAATACCTATTCCACCTAATCTCAATGATCTCATACACATACCGTTCCTTACTGATCTCAATCCGCCTATTCTATATCAAATCCTGACATCGAATTATCGATATTTGAATTAATTGAATGTTAAATTGTTTTGTCAGTAGAACGGGTACAGTCATAATAACACTTTTAAAAAAATGGAAATTTCAAAATGGAATCAATTTTTTTTTTGATTATATATTTCTGCACGAAATTGGTTGAATAAACTAATACTTGTTTTCTATTTTATAATTTAATGATATATTAGGGATGAATTGGTATCTTCCCTTCATACTTTTTACAGGCTTAGGACTGTTAACTTACGAATGTATGAAGTTTTGAGTCTTGCGATATTAAATATTCTGCAAAAGTTTAGCGCTCGCAAGATGGCGTATTTAAAAGATTTCAATTCATTATATTTACATTGGTTTTATATCAATACGCGTTGTATAGCGCTGTCTCGCTCCCTCCACTCTTACACGTAAGCGGGATAGCAAAGGATAGCGAAGCGTGTGAGTGAGCGCGCTAAACATTAGTTTTTATTGAATATGAATATTAGGTATTGTCAGAATTGGATTAGGTGCCGTCTATTCTAATAAAATACCTGTTCTTTGGATCTGTTCTAATAAACACCTATAATATTCACAGTTTGTAAAAGTTTTACCCTCAAGGGTGTAAAATAACAATAGGGAATAGGGGATGAAAGTTTGTATGGAAATATGTAAGGTTTATGTGAATGTTTTATAAGTTTGCGACAAGAGACAAAATGTTAATGCTACCCAAAGACACTATTCCACGCGGACGAAGTCGCGGGCACAGCTAGTAATTTTATATGTATAGATTTATGCATGTTTCAGGCGGCGAAATTTGAAAAGGGGGATGGCCGCTTCTAGCTGTGGAGGTGGGCAGGGTATAGCAGTTTTACTAGAAAAAGTATGATGACGATGTCTTTCCTTACAACAGACTCCTGAAGATCACCCTTAACTCCGTGGAAGTGGATATTCAAGAGCATAATACGTAGCGATAATATTCTCTTTGAGTGTGCTCTTGCGCAATGCTTCTCAGAATTATCAGTTACATACATGGCGACGTACTTTTAATAATGCGACCTACGATCATAATTTTGTGCCATAGTAGAGGAGCCATTGTTTAAGCCTCTGATGTCAGCTGGTGCAGCACCTCGAATCCGCCTCAATTTCCTAGTGGGGCGGTCCTTCACCACGTGCTGGATATTCTGGAGTCTCTACAGTCACAGCAAGGAGATTCAGAGATCACCCACCTTTGCCTCTCGGAGTAATATTATAATCACGGAACAGGAACGTAGTAATTATTTATTCCTTGGTTATAATATTGGTTTAAGTGCAGCGCAACATGGTTTTGTGATAACGATTTAATTTTACTTCTATGCAAAAATTACCTGGGTGTTTTTATAAATTAACATCGGTTTAGATATTTAAGTGTTAACATTTTTTTTTAAATGACCAACGATCTAGCGCAGTGGTTAAGAATCTTTGTGTGAAATTTGTTCCGTGCGGGATTCGAACCCGCGACTATTAAACACAGTGGGCAGAGCGGCTTAAGCTCTTAACCACTGAGGTAAATCGTCCGTACATCTGCATATTCAAATCATCAAAAGAAGTTTCAATATAAATGACATTAATGTATATAGTAAAAAAGCTTATATTCATTAAACAATTACATATTCCTAATTCTACAATAGGTAATACACATGGAATGATACATTCTGTTGGATAATTTTAAATATATTTTTTTTTTTCAAATGGTCTAATGCTAGTCCTTTTTTCACTCCATATAAAAATGTTGAATTCTTGCTAACAATATTTCTATGTCGATGTCTTCGGAAATACTGTCGCCCTCATATTACACTTATTATAGATTGCAATCACAACTAAAACATATAAAAATGGTGATGGTTTGTTCACAATGTTTTAAAGTTTGATTGGAATAGAGATATAGGTAGTTAGTTATACAGGGTTACTGAAAATTAATATCTGCAAGTGATATGGATCTGAATCAAATGGACTCCGCCAATTTGGCGGACCAAACTGTGCACTGTAGAGTCCTAAAATAAAGTTATTGTCGCCAAGGAAGACCCAGAAAGCGGTGGTGCGATAACCTCGACATATCGAAAATAATGGTCATTATTGAAGGGGAGAGAGTTGGGAGACCGTTGCCCAGCCGTTGGACATATTAAAGAAAACCTAGCCCCATACTAGGATTTATTCTTGCCGTGGGTGCATTTACAAACATGAAAATTTACATACACAAATACCCAGTCTGAAACAAATAATTGTAGGTCACACAAAGATTTGTCCTATGCGGGACACGAACCCTATTAGACACAGTGGGCGGAGCGGCTCAAGCTCTTAACCACTGCGCTTAATCTTCCATCTTATTGTCAGTAAAAAACTGGCAGTGATAATGTTATCTATTTAAATAAACCTACGAACGACTATTATGTGTGATCCTGTATGAATCATATATGTAAATTTTATATTGCAAATATCACTAATATCATGTTTTATTTTTTAAATAATAATACATTTAATACATTGTGAGTGTGACTTATTACTAAAATATATTTAACTTAAATGAGTATTTTTTTTATTTTATTTTATGTCAGTGTTTCTCCTTTAGTTACCTGTAAATAAAAAAAATATATTAGCACAATGTCATTGCAGCAGACTAGGTCATGCATTTTCTTTTTTTAAATAATTCGCAACAGCCAGCAGTCACTTGGACATTATTATTAATTAATGATTATAATTAAGTTCCTATTAATTTGCTGTTAATTTGCGTGTGTGTGTGTGAATGATCTACGCTGTTGGTGCGGGGCCTTTACAGCTTCACCGGACAAGAGGGATAGCGTGGAACCACTACGCTCGAGACAGAAGGGCAAGAGGCGACATACTCGAGGGCGCCTTGAAGAGGCGGCTTCGGTTGGGACAGTCGCTGCGGGGTGAGGGGGTGCACCACTAAGTGCACCGGTCACCCGCCGGCTAGGGGAGGGGATCTACGACTTTGTCGTCGTCGTCGCCGGTATTCGGAGCGGAAAGAAGGGATGACAAAGCATCGGGGGGATCGGTGAGAAGATGTCGGGGGCGGCAGGGGTCGGGGGGATCGTAGTCGGCGGCGGCTACGATTAACGGATTCGCATGGGTAGGTGCGTTCGCGAAGTGTCGAGTTGTCGCCTTTTTAATATAGGGGCGAATAGGTTCGAGACCGAGATCGGAGTGGAGGTCGACATTCCGTGAAAACCATGGGGCTCCTACGGAAGGAGCAGATGGAGGAAGCGGTTTTGAACCGCTTGGAATTTATCAATGTGAGAGGGCCGAATGCCCGAACACCACACATGCATGTAGTCATGATGGGGCCGTTTTTGTGTGATAGAGTAACAAACATACAAACACACATTTATAATATTAAGTAGGATTTCAAAGAAATTGGGCTTAAATTACTGTAGATACTGTAGATAATAATTACTGTACGAGGAGGGATCAAAAAGTAGTGAGAATGAGATAGAATATAATGACTATTGATAACTTAATAATTTATTTTTCTACATAGTTTCCGAGTCTCTCTACACACCGAGTCCAGCGCTTTTCCAAGGCTTCAATCCCTTTCACAAAAAAATTTGGGTGAATACTTACACAAGCTTCCAAATAATCTATTTTTCGTTCCAGTGATGTCAACTTCTCATTTAAAGTTGCAAGCCGAGATCTGCAGGACATGTCTGGAAACAGATAGTAAGATTATTTTAAAAAACTTACATCTCGAATAGCAATATACGTTAAAAGAACCTCAAGTACAAGTTTTCATATCATCATCATTATCAGCCTTTTCCGAAAGGTTCTAGGATATAATCCTCCTCTAAGGATCGCTGTAGGGGGACGGGTGCACTACTAAGTGCACCGGTCAACCGCCGGCTATGGGAGGGGATCTACTACTACGTCGTCGTCGTCGCCCGTATTCTGAGCGGAAAGAAGGGATGACAAAGCATCGGGGGGGTCGGTGAGAACATGTCGCGGCCGGCGGTGGCGGCAGGGGTCGGGGGGGAGATCGTAGTCGGCGGTGGCTACGATTAACGGATTCGCATGGGTAGATGCGTTCGCGAAGTGACGCTTTGACGCCTTTTTAATAAAGGCGCGAATAGGTTCGAGACCTAGATCGGAGTGGAGGATGTAAAGATGTATAAGTAGTATTTCACTTGCCGAAAGAATTGAGGAAATCTGTAATTTTTTTTATGCTGCCTGTGATAACTTCGATGTATTCTCTGTTCGCCCAATCCTGTTGAATCTGCTTTTGTATGGTCTCTCTGGGTGGCGTCGACATTCTTCAACACAATATTTTAAATAGTTAGGATATAAACCTTTATCACTTATAAATTGGGAAAAAACAATAATATAATCTCTTTTGATTGGTTTGATATACGTCAACAAATGACAAATAAATCTGTCAAAATCAAATTATCTGTCAAACAAAAGGAAGACCATAGAGACAGTATAGAATTTCTTGAGGGTACGACCATGGTACGACCCATTTACGACCGATAATTTTGTTGTGTAACTGAAGTAAGTACTAAGTGCTCTGTTGGCTTAGCAAAATCTTCAATTTCTAAATTAATAGTTAAGTGGCTTGTTTAAAATTTGTTTCACATTGAGCAAAGACCTTTTATTACGTGATAAGTCATAGACATAAGTCTATAGTCATTGGTTTTATAAACTTGTCAATGTAAAAGTTAACGTCATATTCTGAACCAGCTGTTTGCTTGCTTGCCGGCCAGGCAGATGAGAATAGAATTCGAGTAATTTTACTAGAAATACAACGAAAATGGACGAAATCGAATACAAATTGAACACCAACAACAGTGTTTTAATCGTTAACGCTATAGATAAGTTGATATCTACCATTAAATCTAAGTTTAAGCCTGCGGAAAGACAAAAATTCGTGTTAGAAAATGAAGAATTGAAGTTTTTAAGGGATAAGTGTTCGTCAAAGGATGCTATTGTGAGTCTGACGGCGTGCCAGGGTTTGCTGGCGTTGGTGGAGCTCGGGGTGTTGGAGATTGGGCACACTATGTCCACTGTCGTAACACTCTTGCCCTGTGCTCAGTAAGTTTCATGTTGCTTTAGTTCTTTTATTTATACATTCTTCCTCAGCCCATAGACGTCCACTCCATAGGTCTTTCCTAATGATCGCCACGGCGACGGGCTTTGTGCGCATCTAGATTGTAACGGCGGCCTTCATCTGGTTATTAATCCATATTGTAGGGGGTCTGCGCACTCTTGTATTTACACATTTATTTAGCAATTTTTTTTTAATAATTATTGATTATTCCACTGCTGGGCAAAGGCCTCCCCTTTACGTTCTCTCGTACGTCTCTCCCGCATAAGTGTCCAAGTCGTCACACCATCTTCGTCTCGGCTGACCACGACGTCTGTGACTGTCCACAGGGGTCCATACCGTGACGATGTTTGCCCACCTTTTATATTTTATATCAGTCAGAAAACTGTTGGTGTGTAGCAATGGGTGACTAAAGTTTTCTACAAAATAAATGTGTAAATTTGTAGGTTTTTATTTATCCTAATATAGAATAGCTGAAAAGTAAGACTTAAAGCTTCTGGCTGCTCTTTATCTATGACAAAAGGCTTGACTAAAAAAATGAAGCCAAAAGTTCTAGATAATTTTACATTTTTTCAATTTCAAAAGAGTTAATAAGTTGTCTGTCTAACCAAAACTGCCACTGATTTTACTGGCATTGTAATAAAAAATAGTAACAGCTCGAACTAACACAGGAAGATATTTTAATTATTAAATATTGGGTGCCTCGTTGGTCTAGTCGCGAATAATGCACTTTGTGATCACGAGGTCCTGGGTTCGAATCCTAGGTCAGACAGATGCAGTTTTTCTATTAAAAAAAATCCAATATCAGTCTGGAGTCACGGAGTCAAGATACCGGATGGTATATTACCCCGTATTACATGGGACCTAGCACTATTGGCGAAAAGTAGCTGTATATAGTACACCTCTGCCACCCCCACTTGGTGAATTTAGATGAAATAGTGTTTGTATTAAATCTTCATCATCATGCTCACTAGTTTTAGAGATTTGTGACTTGCCCTATTTCATTTAAACATCTTCGTTATTTGGTTTTTAGCAACTACTCAGCAATAATATCAACCATGGCTGGGCTGCTGATCCTGGATCTCAAGTCTCGGCTGGTCCCCGGTCAGCAGTACAAATGCCAATTTTCTCTGAAGTCACCGCAACATCCGTTCATCACAGTCTTAGAGAAGAACAAGGGTGCAGAGGACTATGTGCTAACACAGATGCATGCATTGTGCACGCATCCTGACTATATGTATGTATAGCTAATAATTAAGTCTTAAGTGTGATATGTATAAATATAATTTAGCTTATGCACCCATATGTGGCCTTTTTCAGGCCTTGATCTGATTTGCCCTTTCTCACTGTATCCAATATGGGGCAAAATTATTTTTGATATTTATTCATAAACCAAAGTAACCCAAAAGAGTTTAAACTCTTTTGAGTTACTAATTTTGATGATGATAATGATAAGAAAAAAAATATTGCAATTTCTAGTTCAGTTTAATTTAGATGTTATCAATATAATCATATTTTATGTATATTATCTATGTTTCCATAAAAAGATTATGTCAACCAGAATTTTTATTTCATTACCAATCAATCAATCAGCCTATCGCAGTCCACTGCTGGACATAGGCCTCTCCTAACACGCGCCATTGCACACGGTCCTCCGCCTTCCGCATCCAGTCTGTCCCAGCGACCTTTTTGAGGTCGTCGGTCCATCTAGCTGGGGGCCGTCCTACCTTACGCTTACCAAGTCGCGGTCTCCACTCTAGGACTCGTTTGCTCCATCGGTCGTCAGTCCTTCTGCAGATGTGACCAGCCCATTGCCACTTTAGCTTACTGACTTTGCGAGCTATGTCGGTAACTTTGGTTCTTTGTCGGATTACCTCGTTACAAATTTCATTATGTAATTAGTTAATTTATTTGACGTCAAGATTTTTTTTATAGGGCTGTACATTTACATGACATTTAAATAATGGAAAATAAAGGACCATTTTAACTTTCAAGGGACGAATGCGATAGTCATACAAGCGAAAGTAATCTAAAGTTTCTATCGCAGTGTATCATCAAACTCATTGGAACTTCTCCGGCCCGTGTTCCTCTGGCTGACGTGCAACCCTCAGCGGGACTGCAGCATCAGACCCTGGCAGCTATTGCTCAGCTTGCCACAGAGCATGGCCCAGTCCTCACTTCTATTGGCTTGTTTGAGCTGTCAACAGGTAAATAATTTTTATTTACTACCCAATGTGTTTCACTGCTGGGCAAAGGTGTTCCCCTCTCTCTCCAATTATTTGAAGAATCTAAGTTAATGCTTTGAACACACTTATCAAAACCTATACGGTACTTCCCGTTCATCTAGAGCAGGGCTGTCCAAACCAGATAATATCCAAGGCCAATATAAATTTTAAAATAGATACGAGGATAGAATTTGTGTCTGCACACAAATACTTCAGCTTTTTTAAGATAATTGAGTGTACTGTGTGAGCCCAATGGACGTCTAGCAACGACTATCGGACCGTGATCGGACCACGTGAAGAGCTGGCACAAAAAAGTTGCTGCCATCCGAATAAATATTTCATTCGTTTATTAGGGATACCAAAAAAACACAATAATGTTCTACCAGATAAATTTTGTTAAAGGAATATTTTCGTATTTCCGATAGATCGAAAATATGTCGCGGGCCACTCAAACACAAACCGCGGGCCGCGCTTTGGACAGCCCTGATCTAGAGCAGTATATTTCAACCTTTTTTAAGACGCGACTGCCTTATTATGAAAGAATTTTTAGCGAACCCCTACCCTCCGTCGATTGTAATTATATTTTATTATGTTACAAATATCAAAACGCACATTTTTATTATTTTTTATAATTAGGTATCGGCTTAATACATAAATAAGTTCCAGACATATTTTTACATCGATTACATCGCTAAACCATATCCTGCGACTTTCACAAGATCGTCGGTCCATCTGGCAGGTGGTCGTCCCACGCTGCGCTTGCCAAGACATGGTCTCCACTCTAGAAGCTTTCTGCCCCAACGCCCGTCCGATCTTCGCGCTATGTGGCCCGCCTATTGACACTTCAGCTTGCTAATCTTAAGGGCTATGTCGGTGACCTTGGTTCTTCTACGAATCTCCTCATTCCTGATTCGATCACGTAGAGAAACGCCGAGCATAGCTCTCTCCATAGCTAGCTGAGCAGAGAGAGAGAGAGAAAAGATTTCAAGATGAGAGAAATTAGTTAACGAAAATATTTACTTGTGGTATCCTACAAAATATGTTCTTTAATTAACATTTTCCTAACATAAATATATTTTAAAATATTGCGACCCTCTAGGAAGTCGCGACCCATAGATTAAAAAACACTGATCTAGAGTCATGAAATTTCCCATTAATCAAGCTAACAGTAAGAAAAAAATATGAAAATTATTATATGTAACTAAGCCCTCGTTCGCAAGGACGCTTTTTATAGCGCGGTGCTGAAGCGCTGTACAGCGCTTAAAAAATGTATGTACGCTTTACTATAGCCCGTTGAAAAAGCGCTCGTGCGGACGTAGGGCTACACAGAAAAAATAAACGAAATCTATAATAAAAATTAATAGTACCACCTAGCGACGCTTATACGCAACTTCCTTTTTTACAGATATGTAATCCCGCACTGATAGAGCGAGCCTTCGCGGCGTACTCAGCGGTAACAGATACAGCGATCTACCAGTGCCACAGAGAACATGTGATGGCTTTCGTCCCAATGCTGGCCAGGATATCCAACGAACTCATCCGGCATGGGTGAGTATATAGAGAAATTGAGAATTGGATGATATTGCTACACGATAAATAGCTGTCCAAAAAAAATTACACAACTCCGAAATATGTACATATGAGTTTGTACTTTAAATCCAATGGTGTAAAGCTTCATTTCTTTTGTTGACGCTTTTTAATTGTTTCGTTAGTCATTTAGTTTGAACAAACATGTAGCGACCCCTATACATGGCTACATAGTTGCGATTACCTACCAATAGATGGCGCTGACGATCCGCCATACATGTCTAGAACGCGATATTAGAGTGCGCACAATGTGTGACATACAAGCCCCCGACAACAACCTTCGGGCGGCAGGCCCTGTCAGACACAATACCCGCCTGGCTGGAACATCTTCCCTTTCACAAATCATACCACAACGTTCCTGCCACAAACAATAAAAATTGTTAGAAAACAGAAGCTGTTATATTAGGCACAATGCCAGATTACAGAATCTTTCCAGAGTTAAACCCATAATCTCTTGATGGCTACCAGTTGTTTGTGCCAATGAGGCAGTCAGTAAATTAATTCTAAATTTTAATAAAAGCAAGATATGTGACGTCACCCTATTCACAAAATTGTGAACACCGGCGACAGGGATCGAGGAGGGCTCCAAAAATCATGAATTTCGTGTGACGTAATTTATGACTGGCCTTCTAGTAGGTGAGCGGCTTGTTGTGTGTGTGAGTGATCTTCACTGGATAAGAGGGCGAGCGTGGACCACTACGCTCGAGCCAAAGGGCAAGAAGCAACTAGCTCAAGGGCGCCTCAAGGAAGAACGGCCTCGGCTTGGGCAGTCGCTATGGGAGAGGGTATATACTGGGTGTCTGGCCGTGGTGCTCTGCACCGGCCGGCGGGCAAGGTTATCGCACTCGCCGGCGAGGTTGGTATCTGATCCTGTGTGCGGTACCTGTATCCGAAAGAAGGGACGCAAGGGCATCGGGGAGGGTCAGTGAGAACTTGCCGTGGACTGCGGTAGCGACTGATAGGAGGGGGTCGGGTGCGTAGTCGGCGGCGTCTACGATTATCGGGTTCCGATCGTTGGACACCTTTGTGAAGTAGCGGGTTGTCACCTTTTTAATATACGTGCGAATAGATTCGTGACCGAGATCGGAATGGAGCAATGTGCTATTGTAGTGTATAAATCTTTGTGCCTGTATTTATTCATATTTTATATGATAATGACGTAACTAAAGTAGATAACATTAGTCAGGAGTCTCCGTAACCGGCGAGTGTGTATGAGACGAACTATGAGAGTAGAGGAAGCCAGAGAGGTATGTAAGGAAAGAACCTGTTGGAACTCTGTACTCTCTGCCTACCCCGTAATATAGCTAGATAGATAGATAACATTATAAGATTTTCTTTTACAATCTAGCGTGTCACTATAGTATTTTTATTGTATTTTTATAGGATGGGTACTGACATCTCTAATTGCCAAACGAAATTAATATTTAATTCAATGGTGTTAAGGCATAAAACCATAAGTATAGAAACGGGCATGCCTCTTATTGCCATTGAATAAAGTATAATTTCGTTTGGTTATTAGAAAACTACCCATCCTATGTAAAAAATACTATCAGCGGGGGTGGTGCGGGATGAATGGTGCCCACTTCTATATTTGCCATTTAGTTAAGAATTACAGTCTGCCGTAAACCACGCCCATCGCGATGACGTCAGGGCCTAGTTGGAAGACACAGACCGCTTAGGCCTACCTCCTCTGTATATTAGCTTTGTGATCGTGACTCAATAAATAAATATTTCCCTCCAGACGCGATCCACGATCATGCTACAACCTGATCGAGCGGTGCTTCGCACTGGATGCGCCTGAGTTGCGGACCGTGGCCGGCATCACCCTGATGTTATTGGCAGAGAACCTCACACACACCTCAGCGTTGTATCTACATGAGCTGTTCAATTTGTGTGAGTTGATTTTGTATTTTTGTTTATTTTTTGAACGACTAAAACTTTACTAAATTGAGAGATATAAGTAAGGCGAGCTACATCAGTCTCCAGCGACTAAACCTCATCGTGACTGCGACCACTTCAATAGTGAAGCGAATAAAAAGATTTTTTTTTGTATTGCATGCATTTATACGCTTATATGAACAACTTTTACTCCACAATTTTTTATCATTTCACATATTGTTGACTTTTTTTATCATAAAACAACGTGGCCCCACACTAGAAGTTATTACTGTGTCGTGGGTGCGTTTACAAACATGAAAATTCACATACACAGATACCCAGACCGAAACAAATAATTGTGGCTCACACAAAGATTTGTCCCGTGCGGGAACCAACCCGCGACTATAAGACACAGTGGGCGGAGCGGCTTAAGCTGTTAAGAGCACTGCGCTAAATCGTCCGTCAAAGTCAGTCAGTTTTTCACGTATTTCACGTATTTTTCACTTTTTTACTTATATAAGTTAACTCGACCATCGTTTATAAACACCTAGGCCGAAACAAACATTTGTTCTTCAAACAAAAACAAAAATTGTCCCCGTGCGGGAATCAAACCCGCGACAACTCGACCCAGTGGGCTGAGTGGGTTAAGCTCTTAACCGCTGGACCTAGCCGTCCGTCTAAATGTCCGTTTGTATTAAACATTAAAAAAGAATTCCCAAGAAATAGAAAAAAAATTGAGAACATGTTGTTTAGACTGACATAAATGAAAAAAATAATCTTTTATAAAAAAAGGTAAACCGAATTGCCGTGCTGGTTGGTGCAGTCGGTTACTTGGCACCGACTTCAAATATTTATTTTTTTGCTTTTTGAAGTCGGTTTACCTTTTTTTATAAAAGATTTTTATTTTGCAATTTTAAGTGACCAGTGAATTATTCTATAGTACCTATAGGATTGACGTAATACCCATAATATCTCAATTTACACATGCCTATTTTTGGTCGTTAAGGAGTTCCCTGGTGTATCTTCTAAGTCCAAGGTCCAATGTCAATAAAATTAATATGGGACCACCTTGGAAATATACTGAACCCAATGCAAAAAAAATATCAAAATCGATCCACAATTGACGGAAATATCGCTGAACATACATAAAAAAAAAAGCATACATACAACCGAACATAGAACCTCCTCCTTTATGAAGTCTGTTAAAAACTATCGGTATGATACCCTGTATCCATTTTACTATTTATCTATATCATCACGCCAGATCCCTTGCGGGGTAGGCAGAGAGTACAGAGTTCCAACAGGTTCTTTTCTTACATCTCTCTTTCATGTACACCGTCACGCCTATATTCCCCAAGCGGGATTGGCAGAGGTGTACTGAGTACACCCACGTTTCGCCGACGATGTTAAGTCCCATGTAATAGGGGGCGAGCCTATTGCCATATACCGGGCACAATTCCAGACATCGGACTCGTACTGGGATGTTTTTCGTTAGAAAAACTACACATGTCGTCGGAAAGTGTCGGACAGTGGATATCTTTCGGCTAAAAAAGAAGTCTATACTTTCCTGCATGGTAAAGACCTCTCATCCCTTCTGTAGTAGTTGTGAGAAGACAAAAATATTATTTCCGCTTTCCTCCAATCCTACTTTCTACTAATATTTTAAACTAGCTTCTGCCCGCGACGTCGTCTGCGTTGACTTTAGACAGAAATCTTAAATTTTTCCGCGATAAAAAGTATCCTATGTGGTAATCCAGGTAATAAAGTATCTGTGTGCCAAATTTCATCCAAATCTGTTCAGCTGTTTTTGCGTGATTGAGTAACACATCCAAACATTTAAACATACAAACTTTTACATTTATAATATTAGTAGGATGCCCCACGCCGATACCCCTGCCAGCATAGCCCCTACTACTGCCGGCAGGGAGAGGTCCGGTCCGATCCGGTCGACCAGGATCCGCCGCTCGGAGGCCCACGCTGGGCACTCTTCGAGCGTGTGCTGGGCGGAATCCTGGTCCCCACCGCAGTGGTGACAGGTCGTCGTCGCCTCGCGTCCAATCTTCCTCAGATAATCACCGAAGCAACCGTGACCGGTGATTATCTGAGTAAGTACCTACAAACCTGCCTCAACCAATCCGCACTGGGTCCGTGTGGTGGAATATAACCTAATCTCTCTCACCTCGATTAGTGAGAGAACGCCTTTGTCCAGCAGTGGGCAATATAGGCTGATAATATTATTATTATATATACCAAATTTCATTCAAATCCTTTTCAATGTCTGTATATTTGTTACTCAATCACGCAAAAATGGCTGAACAATGTGAAATTTAACATACAGATAATTTATTACCTAGATCAGCACTTTTTATCCTGGATAAATATTAGCTTCTTGTCTAAACTCAACGCAGACGTAGTCGCGGGCAGAAGCTAGTGTACCTATAAACTCGAACTTCCACCGCAAAAAGGTAATGAACGAGAAACAGTTAAACGAAACAGAGTATAACTAGTTAAAGTAGGTTTTTTATTCCACTGAGAAAGAGTTTGATTATTTTAATTATTACGACGGACGATTTAGCGCAGTGGCGAAGAGCTTGAGCCCACTGAGTCTAATAGTACAGAGTTAAAACAGGTTGTTTCCTTACATACCTCTCTGGCTTCCTCCACTCTCATAGTTCGTCTAATACACATTCGCCGGTTACGGAGGCTCTTGACTTGCCCTTCAGATAAGACACGGTCTATTTGGTCATGGTAAGATAGTCTAGGTCTTCCCCGGTACCTACATCCTTCCACTTTCGCATTGTATATAAATAAAATAAAATAATAATATTAGCCCTGTTAAGGAACTGTCCCACCGTTGGGCACGGGCTTCCTCTGAAACTGAGGGGGTTTAGATAGTGTTGTCAGAAGGCTCGAGCTTCCGAGCCTTAAAGTCGTTGAGAGCTCGCGCATCCATAGAAAGCTTGAGCTTCGACTCGAGCTCTCTATAAAGAGCTCGATTCGAAGCTCGAGCGCCGGCTACAAGGCTCGAGCCGCGGCTCGAACCTCGAAGCTACAAGGCTCGGAGGTTCGAGCTTTAAACGAGCTCTGTTAACAAGGTTCACGGTAGTTACTTTGAAAAAGACTCTGCTCAGAGTTTAAATTCGAGGGCCGTAAAGCAATAGTAATAGGTATGTAGAAAGGGTCAATCAATGTTCTCGTAATTTCTACCGATTTTAATGAGTTCGGGAATTAATAATTTCGAAACATGTTCGAAACAAGTAAAACGAAAACTTTAGGTATTCATAAAATACCACTTACACGGTGTTGTGGTGCTGGTCTAATGGACACGTCTTTTGTACAACATAGCCATGTTTGGGTTCGTTGGATTTGTCTTTACGAGTACTATAGACCGAGATGGTGTTTAAGATCACATGATGGAGCCGGAAGATGGCCTTCAGAACTACCCAACGAGTCAACACAGCCCCATGGCGTGTGGGCTCGTTTGTGTTTTGGCAAGTGCTTAAGACCCAGACGATGTTTAGGGTCTGATGATGGAGCCGAAAAGTGATTAACGGAACTCCGCAACTACTCAACATAGCACCGTCGTGTTTGGAGTCTATTAACTTGTCTTGATAAGAAGTTTCGACTGAGATGATGTCCAGGGTCTGATGATGGAGCCAAAACATAGCCAACGGAACTGCGCAACTACTCAACATAACCCCGTCGTGTTTGGGATCGTTTAACATGTCTTGATAAGAACTTTCGACTGAGATGATGTCCAGGATCTGATGATGGAGCCGAAAAGTGGCCAACGGAACTCCGCAACTACTCACCATAGCCCTGTCGTGTTTGGGGGTCGTTTAACTTGTCTTGATAAGAATTTTCGACTGAGAGGATTTCCAGGGTGTGATGATGGAGCCGAAAAGTGGCCAATGGAACTCCGCAACTACTCAACATAGCCCCGTCGTGTTTGGGGTCGTTTAATTTGTCTTGATAAGAACTTTCGACTGAGATGATTTCCAGGGTCTGATGATGGAGCCGAAAAGTGGCCAACGGAACTCCGCAACTACTCAACATAGCCCTGTCGTGTTTGGGGTCGTTTAACTTGTCTTGATAAGAACTTTCGACTGAGATGATTTTCAGGGTCTCATGATGGAGCCGAAAAGTGGCCAACGGAACTTCGCAACTACTCGACAAAGCCCCGTCGTGTTTGGGGTCGTTTAACTTGTCTTGATAATAACTTTCGACCGAGGTTATATCCAGGGTCTGATGCTGGAGCTGAAAAGTGGCCGGAAGAACACCGCAACTACTCGACATAGCCTCGTCGTGTTTGGGGTTGTTTAACTTGTCTTGATAAGAACTTTCGACTGAGATGATTTCCAGGGTCTGATGATGGAGCCGAAAAGTGACCAACGGAACTCCGCAACTACTCAACAAAGCCTCGTCGTGTTTGGGGTCGTTTAACTTGTCTTGATAAGAACTTTCGACTGAGATGATTTCCAGGGTCTGATGATGGAGCCGAAAAGTGGCCAACGGAACTTCGCAACTACTCGACATAGCCCCGTCGTGTTTGGGGTCATTATATTGACAAGTATTTTGGACCCAAATTATGTCCAAGGTCTGATGACAAACGTCACACGAAACACCATCGTATTAGGGTATACCTTATTTGTTTAAAATAAGAATATGAATAAATAAAATAATTATAAAATTTAATACTGAACAAATAAATACGCACAAATAAAGATATTATTAGAGAATAATAATCAAAGTCTAAAACTAAATAGTACGACATTAAATAAAGGTTAATAATCTTTTAAAAACCTTTTTTTATATACTATTGAACTGAAAATATTATTTCGTCTGTCTATTTACCTATATTATCACGCATCTCTTGCGGGGTAGACAGAGAGTACAGAATTTCAACAGGTTTTTTCCAAATAGTCTCCTCCCATTTAGTGTTTACAATATTTAGTTAAATATTATAGTTATATAAGAACCCCAGCCTTGGTGGCTTATTAAAGTTCTTATAGCCAACTGGACTTTCTACAGTCATTAACACTAAAAGAAAACGATCATTCATCAAAATCCCTTAGTTATTACGTAAATACAAAAATCCTAGTTTTTACGTAAATACAAAAATTAATACATCCATCCTCACTGTTGTCTTTTTGTATGTTTCAAAAACCTAGATGTTTTTCGTATCCTTGCATTTGCAGTACCTAATAAGATTTTAATTATCTAATACCTCCTTATTATACTGCAATTACATAGGTAACGCATGTGAGTGTAGGTAAGTAAGTCGCTACAAAACGGAGCCGCGCGGCGGCGGCGATGGCGTGCCCTTCCCTGCGCCCGCACACACTTCACCCCGCGGAATACGTCACTGAGACCACCGATATATATTACAGAGAAACAGATTCGAAAAGCGGGCGCGCGATGTATGTGCTTTACAACATGCGCAGCAATGTCTGTGACAAAGCAATACGGAGATTTCAAATGCATTTCTAAAATGTATTTCTCATAACGCACACATTTATATGCAAGTTTCATTGGTAATTATGGTATAAAAGTATTTAAAAAGGATAAAAAAATTTAAATTTTGAAGTTTTGTTTTTGTATGGAATTTGTGAAGCAATTATCAAATATTGCGTTATTTACTTACAATATATACTTATAACTTGTAACTAGTTAAACATTTACCTATGTTTTCAGTAATATTTATTTCCTCGTCAAATAGCCCTTTAGGAACAGGTAAATATAATAGACGGCCTTAGGGAGTTGTTTCTCTGTACACTATGCTGAGGCGCCGACCGGGTTGCCGGGTGCTCGCGCAAGGGTACCTACATTCGGCAACCAGTCGTATTTTAGTTGCGCGCCAATAACAACGCACACGCTCCTCATAGCACAGAGAGTAATATTTACTGATAATGCTAGGGAACAAAAACGACCAAGATATTGACATGTCTATTGAGACAATTGTAAGTCCCTGGTTTACTTCCAGTGAAGAATCTTTAGTAATATCAAAAAGACAGCGTTTAAGTTGGAAATGGGATAATTTAAAACATCTTTTGACCGACAAGTACTTGTCAACACAAATGTAAAGAGTCGCAACACGTCGGAGTTATGTTGAGTACTTGGGTTGTGCTGTTGGCCACCTGCCGGCTGCATCATCAGACCTTGGACATCCGTGTATACAAAACTCGTCAAGACAAATCTAATGAGCCCAATCACGGCGGGGCTATGTTGAGTAGTTGCGAAGTTCCGTTGGCCACTTTTTGGCTCCATCATCAGACCCTAGACACCATCCGGGTGCAAAGTGCTCGTTAAAACAAATCCAACGAGCCCAAACACAGCGGCGTTATATTGAGTAGTTTGGTGGTTCCATTGGCCGCGTTTCGGTTTCATCATCAGACACTGTACACTATCTGGTTGTATAGTAGTTCTCAATACCAATCTAACGAGCCTTAACGCGAGGGGGTTATGTCGTATAGTTCACATGCCCCTATGGCCACCTTCCGACTCCATCATCAGATCAGCTCCATGGTACCATAATATTGCATTGTTATTGGATTTACATATGTATGCCAAATTTCAGCTTAATCGGATACCCGCATGTCCTTGAGAAATGGATCTCAAGATTTGAACCCGAAAGACAGTCAGATAGACATACGAACATTGCAAGTTAAATAAAAGCTTGTAAAAGATTAACATCCCCCGATAAAGGGTTTACGAGATATCAGGGTGTATTTTAGTCGTAACATTAATATTCTCTGCCTACCCCGCAATGTATTTGGCGTGGTGATAGATATAGATAAAAATATTCATTTAGTACAATATTTGGCTAATCGTATCAAAAATCAAAATATCAGGTTGTATAATTAGTTCTTATTAGTATAGGCAAAATTGAAGGCTCAAGCTTCGACTCGAACCTTTAAGAGCCGAGTCCTAACGGCTCGCGAGCCTTTAAAGCTCGAGGTTTGAAAGCTCGAGCCTTAAGGGCTCCGGAGCCTTAAAGGCTCGAGCGTTGAACGCTCGCGAGCTTCGACTCGGGGTTCGAGCGCTCGACTCAGAGCTCATTTCTTACAACACTAGGTTTAGATCATAGTCCACCACGCTGACCCAGTGCGGGTTGGCAAATTTCACACACCTTCGAGAAACTCTTAGACATGCAGGTTTCCTCACGATGTTTTCCTTCACCGTTAAAGCAAGTGATAGTTAATTTTTAATACGCACATGCTTTCGAGAAGACAGAGGTGCGTGCCTGGGTTCGAATCCGAGACCACTACCTTTGCAGTCCAACGGTCTAACCACTGGGCTATCCCTGTTATACTGTAAAGTTTGATCAAAGGTTCCGCTCAGAGGTTTTTGCAAAGAAAAACGGAACAAACATCCTTACATCCATCCTCACAAAATTCCACATTCATAATATTTGTAGGTAATATATGAACTGTATGTGCCTATCCCCGCAAGGGATCTGTCGTGATGATATAGATATAATATATGAACCTGTACTGTTCGGCTGCTGGGCAAAGGCCTTCTCTCACAAACCTTCGTCGGACGATTAAGCGCGGTGGTAAAGAGCTTAAGCGGTTCCGCCCACTGTGTCTAATGGTCGCGGGTTCGATTCCCGCAAGCGACAAATCTTTGTGTGAGCCACAATTATTTGTTCCGGACTGGGTATTTGTGTTTGTGAATTCTCATGTTTGTAAACGCACCCAGGACACAGGAATAAATCCTAGTGCGGGGCAACGTTTAAAAAAAAAATTACCTTCTACTGCAAAAGCGAAGGATCGGAGTGAGTCCGTTTTTAACTTATTTTAGCTCGCACTCAACGCTCAGCACTTTTCGCTCATTTCTTTCTTGGTGGAAGCACTTATATGAACTTTCACTAACAAAATCTTTACTGTTGCGAGATCAGAGGCAGTGGAAACCGGGCTTAACTATCACTAGCATATAAATTAAACTTCCATTTTGTTTTCTCTTCCAGGCCTCAACATAGTCAGCAAATACGATTACTCCTCTATATCCCTGAACGTCCTAATCGCTTTATCGCTGCAATGGCTCCACCTCCCCTCCCACCTGACCTCTTCCGCCCTTAAAGTCGCCTCTAAACTCCTCGACACCTATCAGGCCTCTTCCAAAAACGACACACGTATCCACATGCCGAACCTCAAAGCAAATAAAACCTTCCAAACATTATTGTATACAGACAGCCATTTATCCATTATATTTAAGATGAACCAGAACTGGGAACGCGTAAGAGACAACAAGGATAAACTCTTAAATTGGTTGGATTCTATCGGAGCTGTTCAGGATGGGTTGAAATTGAAATTGCTTCCTTTTCTATTGGGTGTTGCGTTTGAGAAGCGTCAAGATGATTGGTTTGAAGATGTCGTGGTGAGAGTGTTGCGGTTAGCTGTCTCTCTGGTGGATTTCAAGAAGGACTTGTCAGTGCAGTTGTTGCCTATACTGCTGTATAAGATTGGCAATGATAGGGCGCCCGTTGTGAAGTGGGAGTGTTTGCGAGCGCTGCCGCTGATGGCTAAGACAAAGGTAAGTTACATTTCATACTGTTCCCACTTCTGAGTCTTAAAACTCAAACTTAAATGATTTATGCTAAGTTCATAGATTTACATTAATATTACACATGAAATAAAATTATTTTTCGGATTTTATCGCGTAAGCATAACACTGCAAGGCTTCAAGACACTGTGAGCGCATTCTGCGTAGATCGGACCAACAAAAATAATAAAGATGTTTGAGGGTACCCCGGAACAACTATGCCTTTTGAACGTCTAACACCTAAGTCCTTCCCGTGACCATTTGAAACAACGGGAACTTAAAAATAAAAAATAAACCTCGAAAAAATCCAAAATGTAACACCGTCACGCCTATATTCCCCAGCGGGGGTGGCAGCGGTGTACTGAGTACACCCACGATTCGCTGACGATGTTAGGTCCCATGTAATAGGGGGCGAGCCTATTGCCATATACCGGGCACAATTCCGGACTCCGGACTCATACTGGGAATGTTTCGTTAGAAAAACTACATTTGTCCGACCTAGGATTTGAACCCAGGACCTCGTAATCACAAAGCGATGCGCTTTGCCACCAGATATATATATATATATATATATACATACATTTTATATATATATATATATATATATATATATATATATATATATATATATATATATATATATATATATATATATATATATATATATATATATATATATATATAACATGATTTGTTTTGTGTAAATCCTGCGGGGGTATTCACAAATGGTCATATTTTCATATTTCATATAGGAACGCGGCCTCCACTGAGACGATCCAGCGAGAAACTCAGCAGGCTTGTCTTTTTTGTCTGATTCTCTAACCAGCCTTTTTTTATAAAAAAATGTGATAGGCCTTTGCCTTTTCTTTTATTACCGTCCTACCTACTCATGTATGTGTTAACATCAATAAGAATAAAAATAAACGTAAATTAAAAAACTTGCACAATAGCAAAAATATTAATAAAAAGACATACTTGAAATAAAACTATTTTACGGATTCTATTTTTGATTTTTAAGTTCCCGACGTTTCGAGTGCTTTGCAGCACCCATGGTCACGGGAGGGACTGAGGTGTTAGACGTCCAAAAGGCATAGTTGTTCCGCAGTACGCTCAAACTTCCAAATTATTTTTGTTTTTCCGATCTACGCAGAATGAGCTCATGTCTTGAGGTCTTGCAGTGTTATGCTTGGTTTTGGATCTGATTATATATAAGAATAATACTTATAAGTCTATAGTTTTATATAGACAATCAGGGTCATCTATGTTAATTTTTTCTTTATATAAATATGGCGTCTCGATGTATTTAGTTTATGCTAAACCTTAGTGGTATCTCAACACTGACTGATTTTTGTAAGTATTTTTAGTTGTCAACAAATATAAAAATTGAGGTTTACTAAGTATTTTTTTTAGGAAAATGTGCCGACAATCGTATCCATTCTTAACAAATTGAAGACCAACAAAGGAGTCCCAACATCGTTCCTCATTATGCTCTACACCAGTCTTGCTGAGACACAGGTAAGTTTTTTTATAATCAAAATCCAAGTTTCTTATGCTTGTAAACCAATATAGTACTTATAAATAATCAAGAAAGAAACTATCACCTCTTCAGAATGCCATTCCTTGGGAAAGTGAAGGGCAAGGAACTCTACTAATAATCGAATTTAAAATCAGGAATCAATAATATACGTAAGTGCAGCACTAAATATTTCTCTATCTAGAAATCTACATCACATCCCTTAATACCATACAGTAAAAATAATATCACACACACACCCACAAACCGTCACGGCTATATTCCCCAAGCGGGGGTGGCAGAGGTGTACTGAGTACACCCACGTTTCGCCGACGAGGTTAGGTCCCATGTAATATGGAACGAGCCTATTGCCATATACCGGGCACAATTCCAGACTCCGAACTCGGACCGGGAAGTTTTCGTTAGAAAAACTACACTTGTCCGACCTAGGATTTGAACCCAGGACCTCGTGATCCCAAAGCGATGCGCTTTGCCACTAGACCAAACGAGGCAAAAATAATATCAATTTTGTCTAAATGCGCGTGGTGCGACTGGTAGTGGGTGACAACGTTTTTATAGAATTCTCAGTGGCAGCCTGGAATCTGGAATTATGTCCGGTATAATGGCAATAGCTCCCATTATAACCTTAGAACATTTTTTTTTAACGTGGGGAAATGCCTAGCTCATACTACTACATCGTGGGCTTTGGTGATGTGGAAGTAATATGGGGCTCGAACCCACTTAAACCCCCCCGCGTCCGTCTCTTGCCTGAGTGCCCTGCCGCAGTAATCGCCAGTGGCATAACATCCGCGGCGTGGGCGGGCCTGCTCTGTTTTACACAGACCTCGCCTTCATCCCGTGCTCTTTGTGAGGGCGCGCAGATCGCAGCGCACTTCCTTCATAGGCCTGTTACTGGTCGGTTGACAAGCTGCCCACGCTCGGCGTCCGCAGGCCACTTCTCATGGTGGACGAAGGTCTTAAGCGGCGTTCGCTCTACGCCTCCGTCCAGCACGCCTTCCACGAGCGGGATTTGCACTGGTGTCTCCCCGCTCCCGTTGTGCCGCCTGCTTTACTGTCATTACAGCCTCACAAAAGGCGACCATAGCCGCCCTGAGTGAGAGCACCCTTCCCTCGATCTCAGCGGCTAACTGCTGTCACTCCACATCCCAAGCCGAACACACCAACAGAGTATGCGAGGCTGAATCCTCCGGATCAGCTACCTTAGAACCTAACAACATCGGTAAAGTTTGATTATCCTCCGCCACCCCTGCTTCGGGATTTTTTAAAACCGGCCTAGGTTTTAACTAGGATTTATTCCTGTGTCGTGGGTGCGTTTATACACATGAAATCCACATACACAAACACCCAGACCGGAACATTATTTGTGGGTCACACAAAGATTTGTCCCGTGCGGGGATCGAACCTGCGACCCAGTGGGCGGAGCGGCTTATGCCCTTAACCAAATACGGGCGTAACCGCTTAAATATGGGCGTGACGGTGATTGTTTTTGTAGTTTGTTTTACCATTTTGGATTTTGAAATAATTTTCAAGATGAAGGAACGCAATGTTATAGTTTCCAGTCTGAGGTAGTATTAAAATAGTTATATGTTTCTCAAGTATTGTACCAAATATTCTTATTTCAGTATTGTTAGAAACTATTGCTTATAGGTGCGGTGTTTCCCATACCTGCAAGAGTTGCTAGTGGACACCGGTGCATGCAGACCTGATGACCTGAAGTGGGAGGTGGACGTGGCCAGAGCTGTCGCCGTCAGGCAGATCTGTGAGATCAGGTTAAAAATTATGTTAATACTTTATCTCTGACTAGTCAGGGATCTGGCAGACACATTATTAGTCACACAAACATTATAATGTAACCCAAACGATTTTCCACTTATTATCGTGCTCTGCCTGCCCTTTCGCCCTTTCGACCAGAATGCAGTCAATGTGACTGCATTCTGGTCCGCTTCCATATAACTATAGCATGTTTGCCCTCGAAACGCTAAGTGGTGTGCCTGTATAAGAAAAATTAAAATATACACCCTTAGCCTATATTCCCCAAGCGGGGGTAGCTGAGGTGCAATAAGTACTCCCACTTTTCGCCGACGATGTTAGGCCCCATGCAATAGGAGGCTAGCCTATTGGCATATACCAGGCATAATTCCAGACTTCGGACTCATACTGGGAAGTTTTTGTTAGAAAAACTACATTTGTCCGATCTAGGATTTGAACCCTGGACCGCGTGATCACCAAGCGATGCGCTTTGCCACTAAACCAACGAGGTAGTACCTGATATTATACGCGTCCGAATATATCTTTTAATCTCTAATAACGAACCGTTTTTAAAGGGGAAGAATTTTCAGATGGCCTTTTTCAATTCTCACCTATTTTATTTAAAGAATTCCAGTGTAAAATTTAATGCTTTTTCTTAATCTTTCTTAGGCAGGAATGCTTACACTTCATCTTTGGGTGCAGCCCTCTGTATCCTTAAGCTTTTTTTGGACGGCGCCACTGATAAACGATGAGTGCATATTTACAAGTTCGCACGTAGTGCTGCGCGTATAAATTTGTTTAGTTTTTTTTCATGAGACATGAGTACGATGACGTTTGCAATTGGATGTTTCAAGAAATGCGGTGATGATAAAATTGAATGAAATAGTATCGATTGAAAAACGTATTGAGATAAATTATAACGAAGAATGAATCTGTATTAATAAAAATAATTTAGGAACATAAAGAAAACAAGATACAAGAATTTCATTATTTATTTAGGCATCAAGCGATTGATCAGAAAAATCGTCGAACAAATCGCTTAATTCGTCGCTTACGTTGATTATTATTTAAAAGTCTATGAATATCACATTTGTCGTGCGCCAAAACTTAAAACCCTCGCGCCGACGCCGTGCCCGCACGCGGTGTTTCATTTTAACCACTGCGCCGCTATACACCACTCATCGCGCGATGTACCGCTGGTACTATGGGCCAAGTGCCTACCGAGGCCCACCCCCGCGCGCGATGATTGGCCGCAACCAATAGGAAGCCGGCGGGCATTTTGCTTGCGCTCCCGCGCCTCGCGGCCGTTGCGGGAGCTGAGCTAGTCGACCCATCCATCCCGGACCATATACCACGCTAGAGAGCCTAAAACCCACATTTAAGTGAGTGTCTCCACTATTTTCCCCAATCGACTGAGCTATTCAGGCTGTACTAGCATCCAAGTCAGGCTATGTAGCCCGACGTGCAGTAATACATTTTGATATGTCTAAATGGCGCATCCATGTTTTTTTATTAATTTCTTGCCTCGTTGGTCTGGGGGCAAAGCGCATCGCTTTGTGATCACGTGGTCCTGGGTTCAAATCCTAGGTCGGACAAATGTAGTTTTTCTAACGAAAAATTCCTAGTATGAGTCCGGAGTCTGGAATTGTGCCCGGTTTATGGCAATAGGCTCGCCCCCTATTACATGGGACCTAACATCGTCTGCGAAACGTGGGTGTACTCAGTACACCTCTGCCACCCCCTCTGGGGAATATAGGCGTGACGGTGTTTTTTTCTTGACCATGAGTATACTGTCTTACAATCGATACATAGAATAATATATTCGTAAAGAATTCGCTATTCGATTTTGTACATTTTAAAAAACAATGAATCGATTATAACGATTTCATTGTGTCAGTCCCTAAAACGCGAACCGTTCCAATTTACATAATTGAGTAATAGAGTATTATATAGTTTTAAGCTTTTTTTTTAAACAATTATAAACAGTCTATGATTTAAACCCGTTCGTCCACAGGGCATCTAGCCACGGCTTGGAGCTGGTCTCTGTGATATCTTCAATCCTGAACCGCTGCGGGGACAAGACTGGGGCCGCGGCCAGTAGTGCTGCTCTAGCCAGCCTCGCGCAGCTGTGGCGAGCGCATGCCTTGGCTCCACACACTACGTGGACCGCGCTCGAGCCCAAGCTGGGGAGAGACTCCAGGCCTATCGTACAGATAAGGTACTCTAGAAACCATATATCCAGGATCTTCTTAAGGAAGTTCTCAGTGGAGGCCGCGTTCCGATACGGCGGTAGATTACCAGGATACAGTTACCAGGTAAGACCTTTTTTTTTCTTGGGGAAAATCCTGCATAGGACTTCCGCGAACCTCGGGGGAAGCTCGCGGGGCGTGTCGGATTCCTACCGACTAAAAACCCCAGGGTGGCCGACATTAGCACTTTGGAGGGGCTCCGGGATCTCCGTATGGAACGCACCGGTGCCCCTCTTGTGCCGCGCTCCGAAGAGCCCGCCATCGGGACCAGGAAAGACCTAGATTATCTTACCGTAACAGACATTATTGTTCTCAAAAAAATCTTTTATCTCGATATTGATTAAAACTATTCAGATTTTGTTCCTTTTTCGTTTCATCACAGATTTCGTTTCATTTTTACAAGTTTTTATTTAACTTGCAACGTCTGTCTGTGTATCTGTCTTTCCGGTTCAAATCTTGTAATCCATTTTTCAAGCGCTTGCGGGTATCCGATTGAGCTGAAAAGAGTAAGTATGTAAGTTTGGTGACAATGCAATAATATGAAACCATGGAGCTGGTCTTATGATGGACTCGGAAGGTAGCCATAGAAACATGTGAATCATACAACGTAACCACCTCGTGTTCAGGCTTGTTAGATTGATAATGACAACTACCTAATGACAACCTGATTGTGTTCAGGGTTTGATAATGAAGCCGAAAGGTGGCTAATGGAACCACCCAACTACTCAATATAACCCAATCGTGTTTGGGCTCGTTGGATTTGTCTTGATGAGTACTTTAAGACTCAGATGGTGTTCAAGTTCAATTGTATTCAATTACATGAAAACATAAAACTCACGGTACCAAGAAGAATACCGAGGTATCCCCTTAGGAAACCTTTAATATTCTGGTGTGCAGAACCAATATTGGACGACACTCATCACTGATTCGAATATGTAGCGAGTACAATACCGTCTGCGGAAACTCAGAAAACATTGGTAATATTGATATTTTTCACCAATCTTTCAGTAACTTTAGGAATAGTCTGATAAATTATTTTAGTATATATATAGTAGTAATTTAATTATTATTTTATGTATGTCTCACTCTTATTTTACCTATAACCTATTTTGTTTTCAATTTAATTATGTAATTATTTTTTTATTGTTATTTAATAACTGGACATGCCAATCATAAATCAAGGAATGCTGTGTACATCTATAATTGATATTCATATAAGATTATAATATTGTTAAATGCTATTTGTAAATGTGACATATGAATATTGTTGATGTGCCTATTATAAAAAAATAAATAAGGTCTGATGATGGAGCCGGAAGGAACCTATAGGAACTCCTCAACTAAGCAAGATCGTTATGTTTTTGCTTTGAAATCTTGTTTTTAAAAAGGTCTTTTTAAATAAAAATATTAAGACCAACGTGAGATTAGGTCGTACTCCATCACTCGGATCCAGTGCGGATTGGTGGATGCAGGTTTGTGGCCACCTGCGAATGAAATTTTCAAGCCTTATGCTTCTAACTTGGCTTAACGACTACCTCATTACATGGTAACCGGGACCAACGGCTTAACATGCCTCCCGAAGCACGGAGTTGCTCGAACATGAATGCTACAAACGGTCACCCATCTCAAGCCGACCGTGCCGAACGCGGCTTAACCTTGGTTATCGCTGAGAACACCGCGCTACGAGCCCCTCGAGGACATAATTAACTCCATGTACTTTGTTCCAGCCTCTGCAAGCTGCTAAGCGAAGTGCCATCTCTCCGCGTGGCCAGCCCGGAGTACGCCAAGCTGTTGGCCAGCACGGCGCGCAAGCTGTGGGCGCTGCTGGCCGACGCCAACCAGCCCGACGTGGCGCTCGCGGCTTGCGATGCACTAGCCGCCTATAAGATAGAGGACTACACGCTTAAGGACATCCCTGAGGTACAAAACATTAGAATATTTTACTTATAATAATAATATCAGCCTATATTGCCCTCCGCTGGACAAAGGCCTTCTCTCACTAATCGAGATGAGAGAGATTAGTTCATACTCCACCACGCGGACCCAGTGCGGATTTGTGGAGGCAGGTTTGTGGCCAGCTGCTGTTGGAACTTATCAAGCCGCCTTTAAGGCTTCCAACTCGGCTTAACGACAACCACATTAAATGGTAGCCGGGACCAACGGCTTAACATGCCTCCCGAAGCACGGAGACGCTCGAATATGAAAATGCCACAAACGGTCACCCATCTCGGGCCAACCGAGTCGAACGCTGCTTAACGTTGGTAATCGGTAAGAACACCGCGGTCGCACAACGCTACGAGCTCCTCAATTTTTACTCTCATATTTTACTTAGGTGACGTGATTATTTAGGTTAGACCGTTGGACTGCAAAGTCAGAGGTTTCGGATTCAAACCCAGGCACGCACCTCTGTATTTTCGATAGCATGTGCGTATTAAAAATTAATAATCACTTGCTTTAATGGTGAAGGGAAACATCGTGAGGAAACCTGCATGCCCAAGAGTTTCTCGAAGGTGTGTGAAGTTCGCCAACCAGCACTGGGCCAGCGTGGTGGACAATGGCCTAAACCCTGTCAGTTTGAGAAGAGGCCCGTGCCCAATGTCGGGTCAGTTCCTTAACAGGGCTAATATTATTATCACGTGATTATTTGGGTACGTTTACGGGTTATTTGTGGCGTGAAATAGCGAAGCTCCCTTTAAATAAATAAATGATTTTAACGTTACAGAATAGGCTCATAAAGCAAAAATAAAAAAACATAATCGTTTATTATCTGCGGATATGGGTTTTACAATGATTATATCATTTTAGGAGAGCCAGAAACCAGAGAGATCTGTAAGGAAAGAACTTGTTAAGACTCTGTACTCCGCTAGGAACCTGATGTGATAATATAAATCGATAGATCATTTTCAAATAGTTTTTTTATTGTTAAGACTCCAATACACCCCGATATATCGTGAACTCCTTATCGGGGATGTTAATTTTTAAACTTATTATACACCCTTAGGTCCCCTATCGATCCGTCAAGAAAGATCTGGAATCCGCGCTTAAGTGCTAAAACGTCTAGAAGGTTCCTCCCCTTTAATTATCGCCGCCGCGCGGTCGCAGTAAACAAGTACCTACTTGGTCATGTACAAATAAGTATGTAATAATAATACCGCTTTGTGGGGGCGCGCCGGCTCTTGTTCGATGTACTTCTATCGATGTACTTAGAGGGTTCGCGTCCGTTCTAGAACTCTCATACGAGTATAAAAGGAACACAGAGCGCGGGGACGGACACAGTCTCATTTGGGAAGCGTCAGCGATCAAATCGAGAACAATCAATCTAAGTGGAATACACCAGTGACTTTAGCAACGATATACGGATACTACGAGTCACTCAGCTTGGAAGCGGTATTTGGCGCCTAATAAAGTACTTCGCACGTTATTTGGCATTTTTTTACCCCGCAAACGTAACATTATATTTTTAATCGTTATACTGTAGGCTGTTGGGGTATCAATAAATGAAAGATAACGTGTGTCAACACGTTTTACGTATATTTGCTTACCTGCTCCGTTTTACATTATGTGTAGCTCTTTATATGTGGACTACCGTGAGGTAGGTGGGCATTACACGGTTTATCATTCTCCCATCTTCTTGACACGTTTTTTTTTTAAGAAAACTTAGCCCCACAATATTATTCCTAAGTCGTGGGTGCGTTTACAAACAGGAAAATTCACTAACAAATACCCAGACCGGAACAAATAATTGTGAATCACACAAAGAATAGGGAATATGCGTGTATTTTTTTTATATTTTTATACGATAGATTACATCAATATATAACTGCAAAAAAAAATTGAAGCGTCAAAAACAGAATGTAAAGGGTAAAAAAAAATGTTCAAGATAGCAAACAGATAAGAGCATTTTAAGCGCCCGCCATTTTGGCGCGCTTGGCGTGACGTCAAAGTCTATAATAACAATAACAAACAGCTGTAGAAGTATTTTATTCTGTAACGTAATTTTTATTTTGTATTTTGCGACTATTATACAACGGAACAACACTGTTTTGTGCCTAGGTGTAAAAATACAATAAGAAATGCACCCGATAGGTGCGGACATAAGGAGAAAGTGGTGTAAAATCAGAAAAAGTGACATAGTATCTCCATCAACTTGTTTATATTGCTGCGAAGATCACTTTAACGTAAGAATCAACTTAAATAATTTAAACTAAAATTTTGTCTTCGTGTTAATCGACAACAAAAAATAACAATAAAACTAACTCAATAGCAAACATCCAACAAATATGCACTTGCTGACATTTGTATTGTAGACTTTGACGTCATATTCGATCTGACCAATATCGTGGTGTTCCCGCTACTTTGAATTTCCCACAAATTTTTTGTACTTTCAATAATTATTTTCTTAATAAAAAAGTAATGATAATAAAAAAATATTGGTATAGACATTATTCTAATGCGACAAAGTTTAAAAAAAAAACATTGACCCTTATTTGAATTACACGCATATTCCCTATTGTCCTGTGCGGGAATCGAACCCGCGATTATTCGACACAGTGGGCGGAGCAGCTCAAGCTCTTAACCACTGCGCTAAATCGTCCGTCAACTATTTCCTTACATTAGTTCTATGAGTCGTAATTTAAATATATTTACAACTTTAATTTAATTCATAATCATCCTAAAAGTGCACATCTTATATTATTATTTAATTTTAATATAATTTGTAAATGATTGTCAGATATACAGGAAGACAGTGCGTCTCCCGGCGGCGTTCTGCAAGACGCCCGCCGACGCCGCGCGTAAACCGGAGGATGTCCTCGACTATGTTCCTTGTAAGTCTAATATTTACTTAAGTGACCCGATCATACGAACACAAACTATATTAACCACTATGTAAATCATAAAAATTCATGTTTTCCTTTGATTTAAATGAGATAGATAGCCTCCTCAAACTAGTCTACTTTGTTAACCTTTAAACTCACTAAGCGACAAATTTGTTTCGGGCAAAATCATGCCTTATACTCACTAAGTCACAAATTTGTCTCATGATATTACTAATTTAAAAAGTCCATTCTAGTATGAACACGTGACCTTGTAGACATGCAGTTTGTTCGGACGAAAGATGGCGGAGTTTACGTTCTTCACTTTGGTGTATAATACTTATCATAGATTGTCTGTGAGCATCGGCCATTCATATTCTAAAACTCGTGAGAGAAGACTCACGTCATTTTAGTCACAAATGGTCACTTGCCATCGTTTTGGCCAATTATTTTGTTTAAAATACATAAAATCTAGGATAAGTAGTTATAAAAATCTGCATATCTAATGCAGATTTTTATAACTACTTATCCTAGATTACAAGCATAACTTGTTATTCCAAAGTAGAGTAATATTTTCTAAAAAAAATATTTGCGTGAATACTATTTTTTTTTCAGTAAGGATGGGAAATACACCGCTGACATAGAGAGAAGAGTGAGTGCAGGGAACAGAGTGAATGGTGCGATGGGAAAGCTACTCGGGAGCTGGCACTTAAGCCATGAGGCGCAGCTGGCCATACATAACGGAGTTCTTGTCCCAACGCTGTTATATGGTAGCGAGAGCTGGGTATGTAAGAAGGAGAATGAAAGTAGGATAAATGCGGTAGAAATGCGAGCTCTGCGGAAGATGTGCGGAGTGAAGCTGACCGACCGCATTAGCAACAGCATAGTAAGACAGCGAGTAGGTATGAAAGATAGTATCGGTGTAAAGATGAGAAAGGGCATGCTCCGTTGGTTCGGGCATATAGAAAGAATGCCAGCGGAAAGAATTACAAAACAGATATACAATGTGAAAGTGGAAGGATGCAGGTACCGGGGAAGACCTAGACTATCTTACCACGACCAAATAAACCGAGTCTTATCTGATGGAAAAGTCAAGAGTCTCCGTAACCGGCGAGCGTGTATGAGACGAACTATGAGAGTCGCGGAAGCCAGAGAGGTATGTAAGGAAAGAACCTGTTGGAACTCTGTACTCTCTGCCTACCCAGCAGGGGATCTGGCGTGAGGTAATAGATAGATAGATAGATACTAATTTTTTTTCGTTTTTCGTATGTATTTTATCGTATGTATTATTTAGGCTTAAAATATCCAATAAATGTATATCTTGTATATACATTTATTTGATATTTTAAGCCTAAATAAGACACAGTAACATCATAGATGAAAATACTTTTTATTTCAAGTCAAAACATTAGGTAGTTTTTGAATTATCGTCGTTTTTATCAACCTCGGCAAATTTATGACCGCGCGGCCGCGACCTCATTGAGCATACTGGTATCGTCTTTCGTCGCGGGTGGAGCAGAAGGGTTAAGCGTAATCCTTACTTGCTGTCTCTTTAGTTGTATGAACGCACATGCACGTGCGCACATACACACGCACAAGCGCACACACGCACTCACACAGGTACCGCTGGCATGAAGTTTTTAGTGATGTACTAGACATTCCTACCATTGTAACTCCTGTAAGCTAGAGGCCACAACGTCTTCAAATGAATATCTGCTATGTGCAAAAATTATAACTTTAAGATATTGAATAAAAACATTTAGCTGTAAAATTTTGTATGAAGCAGTTTCTTTTAGGATATTTTTTACCGACTTCAAAAAAGGGGAGGTTCTCAATTCGTCTATGTTTTTTTTGTATGAATGTTACGCGATCATTCATTCGCCAATTATGAATTGATTTTGATGATTCTTTTTGCATTGGGTTCAGTAGAGCTCCAAGATGGTCCCATTTTAATTTCATCGGTATTGGACCTTGGACTTTGAAGATACAATAGGGAACTCCTTTACGACAAACAATACGAATGCGTAGATTGAGATATTATGGGTATTACGTCAATCTTATAGGTACCCTGCCATAGAACTAATCAGAATATTAACCGATTTCATTAAAGGAGGAGGTTGACCATTGGTCTGTGTTTTTTATAACGTCTTTATCCATGAACTAGTTATGATGGTTCTTTTTGCGCTAGGTTCAGCATTGTTTCGAGGTGGTCCCATTTCAATAAAATCGGTATTGAACTTTGGACTTGGAAGATACACCAGGGGACTCCTTAACGGCGAACAGCACGAATGTATAGATTCCGTTATTATGGTTATTATATCAATCCTGTAGGTACCTTGCTGTACAACTCAGCAAAATAATATAATATAGGTATATAAATATTAGAAAATAATTCACTCGTCACTAAAACCGTTACTTGGCACCGACTTCAAAATATTTATTTTTTGCTTTTTGAAGTCTGTTTACCTTTTTTAAAAAGATTTTTATTAGCGACCACAGTTCGCCGTATAATGCTTAGACTCACATAGCAGTCTTTTTTAAATAAAAAATTTGTACATGTGACTATACCATTCATAATAGTCAAAATGTCGAAATTTCCAAAAAGTGCGCATAGTAGATATTCATTTGACAACGACGACAATCTTCATCATAGATGACACTAAGGTTTGATTCTCGGGGTGTCTTAGGGAGTACTTTAATTGTATTGAAACCTGAATCAAATTGGAAAATAATATTTTCTCCATTATTTATTTCAATCAATCAGCCTATCGCAGTCCACTGCTGGACATAGGCCTCTCCTAACACGCGCCATTGCACACGGTCCTCCGCCTTCCGCATCCAGTCTGTCCCAGCGACCTTTTTGAGGTCGTCGGTCCATCTAGCTAGGGGCCGTCCTACCTTACGCTTACCAAGTCGCGGTCTCCACTCTAGGACACGCTTGCTCCATCAGCCGTCGGTCCTTCTGCAGATGTGACCAGCCCATTGCCACTTTAGCTTTATTTATATTGCTATAAATATTATCGATAAACCTATATACGCACTTCATGTTACCAGGTGAGATATGGCCGGAAGTGTTCAGGTACACGAACCAGGCCGCGCTGTCCGGGGTTCAGTCCCTGGCCAGCAAGCTGCTGGACCGGGAGGTGCGAGCGTACCGCAGCGGCGTGTACCAGCTCGAAGGTCGGCAGGAGCCGAACAGCTTAAACCACCTGCCTAATACCAGCCTGGCTAGGGGGCTTATGGAGTGTTTTAGGCGACAGGTATAGTTACATTGTATAATTTGAGGAAATCTCTTTTGCCCATGCGAGAGAAAAAAAGAGGTATTGTTACCTTAGTTTTACTGGTAGCACCTGTACTCCCCGATGCTTTGTCATCTATTCTTTTCGCTCAGAATACGGGTGACGACGACGTAGTCGTAGATCCCCTCCCATAGCCAGCGGTTGACCGGTGCACTTTGTAGTGCACCCCGTCCCCCCACAGCGACTGCCCCAACCGAGGGCGCCTCTTCAAGGCGCCCTCGAGTATGTCGCCCCCCTTGCCCTTCTGGCTCGAGCGTAGTGGTTGCACGCTCGCCCTTAAGTCCGGTGAAGCTGTAAAGGCCTCGCGGCCAACAGCGTACATCACTCACACATATACACACACACACAGCGACTGTACTGTACCTGGTAGTATGGCACTAGTGTAATTGAAGTTTGTTTCATAATTTTGAACAGTTAAATTATGTTTCATATGTTGCTAGATTATTGCATTTTAAAAATTGTTATGTCCCGCAATCTGAATAATTGTAATACCGTGAAGTTTTTCTGGAATATTTTATGATGTGAGAATAAATTTAAATAATTGTCGGGTTAAATCTAGTATTATTTTTTACTAAGGATTATATTATGTGTGTACTTTTAATCTAGTCCTTTTTTTGTTATTTACACTACAATCTGGAAGACTTACAGCTAATCGAATAATAACATCGGAAATGAAGACTGAGAGCCAGCCAGGCCAATTTAGTTAACAAATTCATATTTTCATGGGTATGCGTTCACGCGCGAACTAAACGCAGGCGCAAGTGACCAGCGACAACCCTTATCTATATCCATAAATTTAATGACGCATCTTCTCTGTCGGACCTCTTTAGAATCCGGCTCGAAGGACCAAATTGTTTAATCCCTAGCTCAGTGAAAATAAAAAGGCGCGGACTGTATAAAAAGGTGTCTATTTAAAATATAGAATCAAGGGCCGCTGGTGGCGTCCGTCGGCGCCGGTGATGCAAGTGAAGTGCTCGCCGCAGTAGTGGTTATCGCTGGTCGCTTGCCCCTCCGTTTAGTTCGCGAGCGAACACATACCCATGAAAATATGAATTTGTCAACTAAATTGGCCTGGCTGGCTCTCAGTCTTCTGTTCCGGTGTTATTATTCGATTTGCTGTAAGTCTTCCAGATTGTAGTGTAATAAATAAAAATAAGACTAGATTAAAAGTACACACATAATATATTCCTTAGTTGTTCACGCGTGAACAGTATGTGTGAATGACTACGCTGTTGGCCGCGGGACCTTTTCAGCTTTTTGGACCGATGTCATTTTTATCAAATTAATCTGTTTCCTTTTGACCCATAATCCTACAACATATGCTGCTTCAGCAAAAAATATCTTCAATTTCTGAAGTGTTTAATATTTTTCACCACAGGCCACAGCCCCCTCCTACGACTTCCCAGAGCCGGTTCTCCTCGCCATCCTCGACACCTTAACAGGTGACTACAGCAAGCCACTACCTCCCTGCGACCTCTACTTCCTCCCCGAGTTACTGCACCGAGGAACTGGATGGCGGAATGGCGGCGTGAAGCTAGCTGCTAAACAGGCTCAAGTTTCGGCTTCTGGGAGACGGATTGTGGATAATTACCTGGAAGGAATCGTTAACGGTAGCGCTGAGGTTAGTTTATCTATATATCTATATCATCAGCCTTATTCCTTGAGGGGTTGGCAGAGAGTACAGTTCCAACAGGTCTCCGGTCTCCCTTACTGGCGAGCGTGTATGAGACGAAAGGCGGGGTGGTAAGGAAAGAACTTGAGATTAGTGAGAGGAATTAACGAGTTTTTAAGGGGAGACCACGGATTGGGAAACTTAGTACAGGAGTCAGGAGTATATTAGTAATCAAGTAGAGAGTCTTGAGAGTAGCTGAAGATCAAACTCAAACTGTTTATTTTGCATAAACTCTTTCTGTATTTATGTATATACATTTTTTTAACAGTAAGTTAGCTACCACCGGATCGGAACGCGTCTTCCACTGAGAAGATCCGGCGAGAAACTCACTAGGGTTGGGATTTTTTGTCTCCAGTCATTGTTTTTCATCATTTCCTGTAAAGATACATACATTTTAATATTATACAAATTCATTTATGCGATCCAGCTCCAGTGTGATTGATGCCTTACGACTGAGTTATAAGACTAATAATAATGTTTTTAATTTTATGTGTCGGGTAAATTAAACGAGTTGTCGTTACCTTAATAAGTATTTACTTTAAATGTTTGAATTTAATTATAAATTACAAAAGAATAAGTGCAGGGTTGCATCTCGATGCAAAGGTAATAACGTTGTGTGGCGGCGCCTCCCCCGCGCCGACACATGGATGCTCCAACTATAGGCTATTTGACTAATTATATAAAACTGTTTTAAATTATTCTTTATTCGGTAATAATCACACTACATTACTATTTCCGAAAAATCTACTTTAATCTCAATAAAAATCAAATTTTAAATACGTGCCAAAAATGCTGTTACTGTAATGGCGCCGGTCACATGATATGTGTGACGTCACACACTCGTAAACAAGTAGCTAATAAAACAGTAGCTGAAGTGAGTTTCATAATTTTTCTTCAAATTCATTGGATATAATGGTGTTTAATGCCACATTGTACGTCCATTAATAATCCACACAAACTGTTTCTGTTCCAACGAATCCCAAAAAGCGAAAAATGTGATTATAATTAGTTCGAAGCGACCCAAAGAGCAATCCATCGCAATCAAATGTTTTTATGTGTGAAGATCACAGTGATATTATTGGTATTTAACTTTATATATACTAGATAGTAGCTAAAAATGTCGGTTTTTATAAAACGAAATAAAATCTATAATACCTAGTATAGCTTAATCTTGCAGCATAAGCTTAAAAGATCCTTACACTGCTGTTTTTACATTTTAAAATTTCGGAGCATAGTAGTCTGCGTTATATTTATAAAAAAGAGCAACCATAAATGCGTCAATCTTTGTTATGTTGTTGTTATCAGCTCGCACTTAATTTGACTCCATTTTTTAATTTAAAACTAATATATAAACCACTAGTTATAAGATTTATCAGAAAATATCAAAAAGCGGTTTCAGAAATAGCTCAAACATCGAATATAACACCCAGAAAACATTAAATGCGAACTACAATAAGCCATGTTTACTATCGTGTGACTTCACCAGAGATACAACCAATCACAGGGCGTTCCCGTCACAGACAAAATTTCATAAATTATTATGTTTTTAATTCGTGTAATTTGTAAAAAATACACAATTTTATTTAAAACGAAGTGAAATATGTTTTATTACGCTGTAATCTGTTAGGATGACCACATATTATAGTTTATTTTCAATGCTGTCAAATTCCTATTCCTATTGTAATAATGATAAGCTAAAGGATTCTGGGTGGAGCAGTCTGCACAAGCAGCACGTTCACGAGTACGACTACTTGAGCAGCCATCACCTCCCTCGACCATATTCGAGGGAAGGAAGTGACCCGCACCAAGTAGCCGCTGCAAGCATAGACTTTTTAGAGATCGTACACAATGAGGTGCCATTGGAAAGACCTATGCCCATCTGTGGACTGCTTTAGGCTTACGAAAATTGATGAATGAATGACGAAAATTTGTCTGGCGGTTGTGATCATTATTTAAAGGGAATCCTGAATGGTAGCTCCGAGGTAAGTTTCTGTGTGTGACCTGTACTTTGTCCCCGAGTTCCTGCAACAAAGGACCGCGTGGCGGAATATAGGCGTGAAGCTTATTGATGCGTGCAGCTGGCGGCTAGACAGGCCCGAGGTCTTTATTCAAGAGCCTTCTTGAATAAAGACCTCGGATTGGTAGAACGCCCTCAGGCTAGGTGGAGCGATGATCTTCGTAGGGCGGCTGGTAGAAATTGGATGAGAGCAGCCGAAGATCGTATCCAGTGGCGTGCACTTGGAGAAGCCTATGTCCAGCAGTGGACTGCTATAGGCTGTTGATGATAAGGCGAGTTTGTCCAGCTGTTGTGATAACTTCCCGGGGAGAATCATTTACCCCTTTATTGTCAAGTGCACAAGTGTATTCTTTGGCGAATAAAACTTTTACGGAAGGCAATGTGGTATAATTATTGTATTGTATAGCTTTGTCATCCAGTTCTGAGCTACGTTTTAAGTTTCAATTTATTATCTCATCGGGCAATTACTTTATAATAAATTGATTATTTTAGCAAAGCAGACAAACATTCTCATACAGACAAGAAAGATAATTAAAACATAGTAAAATTCCAAAAGATAATATGTTCAACCCTAACGACTTTAAAAAATACATTTTATTTCCAGGAATCAGATATTATGCTAATCTTCGAGCTCCTCCCCATCCTCTGCCGAGCCTTACCCCCCAACTCCCTCCGGGGTCCCCTCCAGAAGTGCCTCGGAGAGTCGTTTGCACAAGTCTCTCACGTGAAGGCGCGGAGCAAGGCGGTCGAGGGCAAGGAGTTCCTCTTCATCAAGCAGATGGAAATGATCAGGCTGTGTCTGGAATGCGAGAGAATCCATGATGCGAACAGGACTCTGCTATCGCAGATCGTTGAGGGCTTCATGGCGGAATTGAGTGATGATAATGTGGTGAGTCATTTTTATAGGATGACATGAGAACTGGGTATTATACAGAACACCGTCACGCCTATATTCCCCAAGCGGGGTTGACAGAGGTGTACTGTGAGGTGTATACCAAAATATGTTGAATTTACACGTCAGTATAAATAACTTTTATAAACACACACCGTCACGCCTATATTCCCCAGAGGGGGTGGCAGAGGTGTACTGAATACACCCACGTTTCGCCGACGATGTTAGGTCCCATGTAATAGGGGGCGAGCCTATTGCCATATACCGGGCACACTCCGGACTCATACTGGGAATTTTTCATTAGAAAAACTACATTTGTCTGACCTAGGATTTGAACCCAGGACCTCGTGATCACAAAGCGATGCGCTTTGCCACCAGACCAACGAGGCAGTCCAGACCAACTTTTATTCTACACTATATCTCTTTCGAGAATAATTCTTTATTAGATTTTCTTAATTATAGATTAAATTAATGACTGATCGAGTGAACTTGTATAGTTAAGTAAAAAAATCGCGAAGTTGTTCAGAATAGCGTATAAATGTAAGTAGGTATTATTGAATGAATTTTTTTTCTTGTGACTCTGTATGCCTTGAATGACGTTCATCACAGGACATCAGAGCCATTGCAGGAAAGCATTTGACTTATTTATTTTCGGTAGGAGATGACTCGCTGCTCGCCTACCCCGCAAGGGATCTGGCGTGATAATATAGTTAGTTAGTATGACTCGCTGGTCATTAGATGGGCCTCTGACAACAGTCGTCATGAGACAAATGAGGGCAAAACCTGTATGAGCGTCGAGAGTTGTACTGCGCTTATTCCTGAGTACTCGCGGCGATATATCTTACCTTCACTCTTGGTGTATATCGATGTAGAAATTATTACCTTCCTACGATCGTCAGATCAGATCAAGTTCTGTCGTCCTTTTTATTTTCCACTCGGCCAATGACGACATGTAGAGGATCAAGTGAGGGTTCTATGAGAACCCTCACTTTGGAGAACTCCGAATCGTGGGAAATCTGGAGAACTCTGAATAGTTAGCCAACAAAAGCTTGGCTTGTGCGACTGTAGCTATAAAAACGTGCGACTTCTGTGTGTGTGAGTGATCTATGCTGTTGGCCGCGTGGCCTTTACAGCTTCACCGGACAAGCTTGCGAGCGTGCAACCACTACGCTAGAGCCAGAAGGGCAAGGGGGCAACTAGCTCAAGGGCGCCTCAAGGAGGAACGGCCTCGGCTTGGGCAGTCGCTATGGGAGAGGGCATATACTAGGTGTCTCGCCGTGGTGCTCTGCACCGGCCGGCGGGCAAGGGATTCTTCGAGCTCGCCGGCGAGGTCGGTGTCTGATCCTGTGTGCGGTATCTGTATTCGAAAGAAAGGAAGTAAGGGCAGCGGGAGGTTCGGTGAGAATATGCTACGGGCGGCGTTAGTGGCTGATAGGAGGGGACGGTTTAAGTTAAAATCGTCTCTGCTCGCGATTCCCGTGCGATTTGACCCTCCTCACCCCTTGACGTCATCCCCAGCACCCCTGTAACGTTGCAAGCGAGGACTGAGTCGTCCACTCTATGGCTGCCCAGCGAGCTTATTATTATGTACGTATGTCGGCAGGCGTGGCCGAGCTACGTGCAGACGTGTGGCAGCCTGGCGACGCCGTACATCGAGCGCATGTCGTCGCCGTCGGGCTGGTGGGAGGTGACGTCGGAGCTGGTCCGCAAGGCGTGCGCGCTGCGCTGTGCGCTGGCGCAGGCGGCCGGCTGCCCCGCGCCGCTCGTGTGGCTCAACGAGATCGTCGACGCGCAGGCTACGCATATCACGTGAGAATCTAACCTTTAGGGCCATCTATAAACGAATTTCATGAGTTGTTGGACCCGGGCCCCGGCCTTGTCACTTGTGTGTGTGTGTGTGTGTGTGTGTGTGTGTGAATGATCTACGCTGTTGGCCGCGGGGCCTTTTTATCTTCACTGGATAAGGGGGCGAACGTACAACCACTGCGCTCGAGCCTGTCCTCGTCACATGTAGTCCCATTTGTGCGACTCCCGTACCCTAGTATGAGAATTGGCCCTCCCTTGATAATAACTGCTCACATTTTTGCGATTTTAACGGCTCATATGTTACTATGGCCATGGACTAACCCTTTCCGTTTGAGAGGAGGCCCGTGCCCAACGGTGGGACAGTTTCTTAACACGGCTAATATTATAACGTCTCATATTTTGCAATTCTAAATTTAGAAATGATTAAATTAAAACAGCGCTTTAAACGTGTCTAGTGGCGAGTAATGCGCGTTACGATCACGAGTCCTGGGTTTGAATCCTAGGTCGGACAAATGTAGGTTCGTATTACAAAACGAAACTCAGTCATCTAGTTTTAAAAACTGTTTTTTATACTAAAATGTTAGTTTCAGATTCATTTGTAATACTGGCCCTAGTTTTTTTTATCTTAAAATTCCCAGCATCACTCCGTAGTCTGTAGTTGTGCCCGCAATGTATGGCAATCTACTCAAATGATCCAGTGATAGATAAGTTAAAAAAAATATGCAAATAGGACAATCTATCTATCTATATCATCACGCCAGATCCCTTACGGGGTAGGCAGAGAGTACAGAGTTCCAACAGGCTCTTTCCTTACATACCTCTCTAAATAGGACAATGCCGCGGTTATATACAAAATAAACAGTTTGAGTTTGACGTGGGGAAGTTTAGTAGGCCCACATAACTGCCATACTACCAAAGCCCGTAATGCGGTAGAATACGTTAGGCGTTCCTCTCAAAACAAGGGACTCAGAGGTCTCCACGTGAAACGCGCCGTATCTCGAGAAAATATTTTTAGAATAATCGATAAGAATTTAATGTCGTCATTCTTCGATTTGTTTACGAAAAGCATTTCTAACATTTCAGTGAGCAAGAATATTCTCTACGGTGCATGATGCCGGCGCTGAAAATGGCTAAACCAGAGGACCAGTCTACGAAGGACTGGTTCCTACAACTCATGGGGCGCACGCAGGTGGCATTCAACGAGTATGTCTCTTTTTCTATCTATCTATATCATCACGCCAGTTCCCTTACGGGGTAGGCAGAGAGTACAGAGTTCCAACAGGCTCTTTCCTTACATACCTCTCTGGCTTCCTCTACTCTCATAGTTCGTCTCATACACGCTCGCCGGTTACGGAGACTCCTGACTTGTCCTTCAGATAAGACCCGGTCTATGTCTCTTTAACCTTATTTAAATATGTCGGAGCCTATTATTTGAGCAATATTTGACGATTATAGTTAATGAAATGTCAGGCAGTTATTATTTTAGTAACTTTTAATCTTGTCTATGGACAAACTCTATGCCTTTAATAATTGCCTGAGTGTGTTTAGTTGTGATGCGATGACAGATGTCAGATGACGACCAATCGATAACAGATAGTCGATGTGAGACGGCGGACGGCCCTACTATGTGATTCTATTGGCAATGGGGTGAGCGCTCGGACGTACCGCGGAGCAGCTAACCTCACTGCATTCCATAATCCTTTATTATTGCGAGCATCTTCTGATATTTTGCTACCAAAGTTTAGATATTAAGGAAGATCAGTGTACTGGACAAGAACCTAGTGTTATTTCAAGATTTCCATGTTCGGCCAACATGCGAACGACTATGAAAACGAAGATAAACCCACCTTTGAGGGTTTTGGCAGGAAGTTGAAGAGTAATGTTGCGATTTTGTTTTAATTTCCAAAACCTGTGTTACTTCAAGTAATAATGTGTAATGTTGGTGGAATATTAACCATTATGTATTCTTGAATGTGTATGAGTGAAGATAATTGTAACAAAGTGATAATACGTGCCTTTTCGATTTCTCTCAAAACTGCCGTCGCAATTGGTATGTGAAGTATCCATCGCTTTACTATTCAGGGTTGGATATTTCATCAATTTCATTATCATTGTTTTCATCAAGTTCATCGGGGCGTTGAATTAATTTAAACAAACACGATTATGCATCTCACTGGACACTGGCAAAATACACTTGAAGTTGCCATAACTGAAAGAAGAAAACCTACCTTTTATCGTTACCAGCATTGAAACGGCCATCCGATATATATATAACCGACTCGTTTAGCAAAACCTTAAAGAAGTGGCCGTTTCAAGTAGTGGTTACATATGACTACTAGTTGGCGAAAACATGCACCGAAATTAAATATTATAATAAAAAGTCTCGTGGTACAGGATAACGGGCTATCGGTTGCGGGATGAGAACAGAAACACGCTTGCAGCTTGGCTCGGTCATGTAAAATTGTCTGTGTGTCTTGACCTATATAAATAATGTCTTTTGTTGTGTTTACTAAATAAATTAACATGCTCAAACACCCAGACCGATACAATTATTTGTGGATCACACAAAGATTTATCGTGCAGGGATCGAACCCGCGACTACTCGAACCAGTGGGCGGAGCTATTTGAGCTCTTAACCACTGGATCAAGACGTCTGTCAAGGTTCACGCGTGAAATAAACGCAGGCGCAAGCGACCAGCGACAACCTCTACTGCGGCGAGCACTTCACTTGCGTGTGTGTGTGAATGATGTACGCTGTTGGCCGCGAGGCCTTTACAGCTTCACCGGACTTAAAGGCGAGCGTGCAACCACTACGCTCTAGCCAGCCAGAAGGGCAAGAGGCGACATACTCGAGGGCGCCTCGGTTGGGATAGTCGCTGTAGGGGGACGGGTGCACTACTAAGTGCACCGGTCAACCGCCGGCTATGGGAGGGGATCTACTACTACGTCGTCGTCGTCGCCCGTATTCTGAGCGGAAAGAAGGGATGACAAAGCATCGGGGGGGGTCGGTGAGAACATGTCGCGGCCGGCGGTGGCGGCAGGGGTCGGGAGGGAGATCGTAGTCGGCGGTGGCTACGATTAACGGATTCGCATGGGTAGATGCGTTCGCGAAGTGACGTGTTGACGCCTTTTTAATAAAGGCGCGAATAGGTTCGAGACCTAGATCGGAGTGGAGGTCGACGTTCCGTACGAACCAGGGGGGGCTCCTACGGCTTTACGGAGGAAGCGGTTTTGAACCACTTGGAGTTTATCGATGTGAGAGGGGGCCGAATGCCCGAACACAACACACGCATAAGTCATGATGGGTCGAACGCAAATTTTGTAAAGTGTCACCTTATTTCTAAGGGACATTTTACTCCGCTTGCAGATTAACGAATGGAGACGACCGAGCACAAAGGATGCTCGGTGACGGACCCGCTTGATGTGCGGGCCGAAGGACATGGTGCTGTTTAGGGTGCCCCCTAGATATTTGACCTCTTTGACTCAGGGAATGGGTCGGTCGAACATGGTCACTTCACCGAGATTACTTCTAGGGCGGCGCAGGGAGTGGCGCGGGGTGGCACCTCTGGAGAAGAACACCGCAGCATCAACAGCGGCCCTTTATTCTATATTTTAAAGACACACCTTTTTATACAGTCCGCGCCTTTTTATTTTCACTGAGCTAGGGACAACAGTCAATGCCGTTGAAGAATTACCTTGATTATAAAAATAAGCAGTGGGGACATTTAAAGTTTACTGCAGTCATTTGTATTATAGTGCTGCGGCAAATACGTTCACGCCGCACGCAGACGGATTTTCTGAAATGTTTGGTCATAACCTGTAGATTGATTCAAAAATTTGAAAATATTGTTACGACCCTAACATACCCCGATATCTTGAAAAGTCTTTATCGGGGGATGTCTATTCTAAAACGCATAAAACACCCTTAGGTCCTCCGGTGATCTGACTAGGAAGATCTAGAAACCGCGCTCAAGTGCTGAAACGCCTAGAAGGTTCCTCCCCTTTAATTATCGCCGGCGCACGGTCGCAGTGTACAAGTACGTATTTATTCACTTACAATAGGTATGTAATAATAATACCGCTTTGTGGGCCGCGCCGGCTATTGTTCGGTGTACTTCTACCGATGTACTTAGGAGGTTCGCGTCCGTTCTAGAACTTTCAAACAAGTATAAAAGGCACACAGAGCGCGGGGACGTCACAGTCTCTTCTCGGAAACGATAGTGATCAAATCGGGGAACAAGCGATCTAAGTGGAATACACCGGCGACTTTAGCATCGATATATGGATACTGCGGGTGACTCAGCGACTTGGACGCAGTATTTGGGTCCTAACGAGAGTAGTACTAGTGTGTAATTGGTTCGCGTGTGTATTTGCATACGACGTACTGTTTTGTGTGTACAGCGCCTAATAAAGTACTTCGCACGTTATTCGGCATTTAATTTACCACGCAACGTAACAATATATAGGAATCGAAAACAACATACTCGTAATTTAATTAAACCAAACCTTTACTAAACTCCAATTCACAAGTTGTTACATATGTCATGAATACTTAAAACTCTCAGTGAGGAATATATTTGTTGGGTAGCACTTTTCCTTGCAGAAGTAACATTTTCATAAGAGGTTTGCACTCTTCCTTATTAAATTGTATCGGAATTTGGTAAGCCTTGCTTCAACAACAAGTACTACAGCTTCGTCTGGTGTGTAAGGTATATACGATTGTTCAGAAGTGGTGTCTTTTTTGCGATTAGAAGTGATGTCTAGCTTTACGTTGTTTAGCAGATTTCAGAAGGCTATCTCGTTTTAAATTTATTTTAGCAGCAAACAAAAGTTCACTACTCGATCTTTCTATACGTAAGTCTTTTCTGCGTTTTGATCGATCACTGCTCTCCAAGAAATTTTTAGAAGGATTTCCACCAACTCGCTTTGGAACATTTTTTTTTAGACAAAACAGATACCATTATTAAGCCAAGCAGATATTTTTCTATTAAATTAGTCATTGTTTCTTTTAGCAGTAACCCACTTCTCTTTATATTCGAATATAAACTTAGATAATAACTATTTGACGGATTTTATCGCGGTTTATTTTTTTATTTTTAGTTCCCGACGTTTCGAGCGCTTTGCAGCACCCATGGTCACGGGAGGGACTGAGGTGTTAGACGTCCAATAGGCATAGGCGCTCGAAACGTCGGGAACTAAAAATAAAAAAATAAACCGCGATAAAATCCGTCAAATAGTTTTATTTCATGTGTAATATTCGCGTAAATCTAAGAACTCAATATTAGATAATAACTGTTTTGAGCCATCTGTTAAATCGTCGTCAATACCCAAAACAAAATTAACTTTATGTTATTTTAAACAATAATTGATTGTTTAAAATTGGAATTGTGCCCGGTATATGGCTATAGGCTCGCCCCCTATTACATGGGACCTAACATCGTCGGCGAAACGTGGGTGTACTCAGTATACCTCTGCCACCCCCGCTTGGGGAATACAGGCGTGAAGATGATTTTTTTAAAATGATTGTTGTTCAGAAATCAATACTTTGTAACAATAAATAGCAATAAAAACGTTCATTTGTAAAATTATGCGGACTGGCATTGTATGCAAGAAACTAATAAGATTCAGAAATCAAGTTCCGTGGCTTTTATGGCTGAGTACATTCGAGTTTTGACCAGGAATATATTTTCATATATTCCTGGTCAAAACTCCATGATTTTCATCAACCAGTGTGAGCTGGCCAATTTAACGTCCAGTTTTCTAGTTACTCTCACGTTAGTGGGTCGAAAATCTCAATCCGTGAACAATGGTGCGGATTGTGTTTATAAACTGATTAAAATAATTATACTGAAGAATTAATAATATGTAATTGTTTTTGGTTTCATATAAATAAAATAAAAAGAATATAATTTCGGAAATCATATATATCGTACTCGGCAATTAGACTTGTGCGTGATGCCAGCGCTGTGTAAGCGGCCCTTGTAAACGTGTGCAAATATACACACGCACACGCACGCATGCACGCATATGCGGGCGCATACGCACGGACTCGCCCAGTCGTGTTCGCATCACGATTTAGTTGTACCTGAAGTGATTCTATTGACTGTGAAGAGGCTCTCAGACTGTACATTTTTCCAGAATGGAGGACAAGTCAGCTAAGCTGTACCTGTGTGACGTGTTCATGCTGAGCGTGATCATCTTCAGTGGCCACTGGTGCTTAGAGCCGGACAATGAGCAGCAGCTGGCGAGCCGAGGCGGCCGGCAAGCGCTGCTGCCAGCTAGCGTCGCAGCGCTGGGCTCCAGCCAGCCGTGGAGCGACTGCACCTTGCAGGTACTGCACCGTAGTGTGGGGCCACGGCATAGTGCTACCATTGCCACTTGAGGAATATCGGCGTGTTCTGTTAATGCGTTTCTATGCAATAATTGATCAACTTGACGTCCTTGTTTTGTCGTCCGTCGCTAAAAACTAGTTCGTGGTCCTCAGCTGCTGGAGTGGCTGAGCCACACGCGCTCGGCGCTGGGCGACGCGGCCACCGCGCAGTGCTGCCAGCGGGCGCTGCTGGCGATGCGGCACACGGAGAACTTCGCCACGCATAAGATCTGGACCAGGCTGTAAGTTGCTCCTTTATTAAAGACTACCGGTCAGCGTGACTGCACATTCGTTTTATTTTGTAATTTATTCAATATCTCCTATAAATTATAGCACATGTGTTATTCTGATGTGTAAACTATATTAATGTAAATTTCATCAAAGTCCGTTCGGTAGTTTTTGCGTGAAAGGGTAGCAAACATATATCCGAAAGTGTTTGAAGGTACACACTTTCGCGTTTATAATATTTCTCGAGGTTATTAGAGCAATTGGAGAACCCTTAATACATACATTTGTAGAGTTTTTTGTTTTTATTTATTAATAGAATAGCTGGGTATGTAAGAAGGAGAATGAAAGTAGGATAAATGCGGTAGAAATGCGAGCTCTGCGGAAGATGTGCGGAGTGAAGCTGACCGACCGCATTAGCAACAGCATAGTAAGACAGCGAGTAGGTATGAAAGATAGTATCGGTGTAAAGATGAGAAAGGGCATGCTCCGTTGGTTCGGGCATATAGAAAGAATGCCAGAGGAAAGAATGACAAAACAGATATACAATGTGAAAGTGGAAGGATGCAGGTACCGGGGAAGACCTAGACTATCTTACCACGACCAAATAAACCGAGTCTTATCTGATGGAAAAGTCAAGAGTCTCCGTAACCGGCGAGCGTGTATGAGACGAACTATGAGAGTCGAGGAAGCCAGAGAGGTATGTAAGGAAAGAACCTGTTGGAACTCTGTACTCTCTGCCTACCCCGCAAGGGATCTGGCGTGAGGTTATAGATAGATAGATAGAATAGAATAAGGCGGTAACATTCAAATTATTACATAAAGGGTGCATCAAAAACCAGATTTAGGTTTGTCCATGCACCGGTTTAGTCGTCTACATTAAATAACAAATATATTTAGTAACAAATCGTGAGTAGGTGGGTATGCAAATTAAAGTTTAAATACATTGGACACGACCGCTCGCTACGAGTTTCGAATTAATATCGGACAAATATCGTAGTTATTTAAATGATCACGGGTTGATCTTTTTTATTATCTATCTCTATCTATAACCTCACGCCAGATCCCTTGCGGGATAGGCAGAGAGTACAAAGTAGGCAGAGATTTTTTTATTACATTAGATTATTTACATTTCTTGCTTTAATTGTATAAGAAAGTAGTTTTTTAATTTGTACTTAAGATTATTTTTCGTTTATGTTTTTTAAGGTCAAGAGGCAGGCTGTTGATAAATTTCTGTATAACATATTCAACATGTTGTTTACTATACAGGTTATTAAATTAAGGATCAATTAGTTTCGCATTTGAGACACTCCGAGTAACTTTAGAATAATGAACTGCCTTCTGGATATGTTTGTTGAAAAATTGTTCAGTTAATAATGAACTTTTTCATGTATGTGATAGTTATCATTAAATTGACTTTTCAATTTTTGTGGTACGATAGATTTCAATATTCGTAATTGAAGCTGGTATGTAGCATTTAAGTGACTTTTACAAGACTTCCATAACTACTAACTCCATAGGATATTATAGATTCTCCTAGTACCTGATGAACCAAATAAATACATATTCATCAAAGAACTTGCTCGCATGCAAAGTTAATGCGTGGTTCATGTTCTAATGCACGCGAAGGCTTCATCACGTTTTCACTGTTATTCGAAATGATCACCGAAAATGATCCGCACGTTATTAACAGGCTTTCGTATTTTTGGTTTCAGAGAGAGCCATTTTGGACGTGATTTGATTGAAGAATAAATCCATATAAGATTAATTATTTTTATTATATAATATTTATATTAACAAGTACCTCTAGTCAAGTATACTTCGACTAAATATAATACATAATAAAACCATTGTCAATGCATTTTTAAAGTCAGAATGTCTACTCTAATTCTCCAATTTGGGTATAATTAATACAACAACAGTGGCACTATTATCACAAGTTGTACTATGAGAATACAAATAACACGGTTCACATTAGTCCTAGTATGGGCGAAATATGCGCCATGAGCACAAGTTGCATAATTCATACAACAACCATTCGAACCTAAATATAATCCACCCTCATAGTTCATCCCATACACGCTCGTATTGTTATTGATTGATGAAAGTTATGAGACAGAATATAACGTAAATAAAATAATATATTTGAATTGTTTTACTTTTATACTCTATCAAGTTATCATTTAATTAATCGATATTTTTCTGTGATGAATATAGATTCATTAGCCCTGACAGAATAAGAGTAGCTGGAGTTAATTGGAATAACCTATGTAGTAATGATCTGTATTTAATATTAAGCTTTAATTGTGTTCAAAATAAATGCTATTTTCCATAACAGTATAATAAAATATATAATAAATTTTAGATTTTTCTATTGAATTCTAATAAATTAATATCACATGTATGTTTGGTAATTATTTACAATTATTACATTCATTTCGCCGCGTGGTTTCCGGCTTAGAATAGGACCAACCCATCTCATCCCATCGGGTGTCGTACAAGGCGACTAAGGGAAAACTAGGGAATGGGCAGCAGCGTTCCCTTAACACTTCTACCATCAAAAACTGCGCTCGCCAACCCGCCTGCCAAGCGTGGCGAGTATGGCAAACACCCCCAATTTATTAAAATGGAAGATAACAATAAAACCAGGCCCCTAGTCCCCGGCGGTCCTGTTCGTCCTGGCCACGGTAGCAGCTATGGTAACGACAGGACAAGGGGTGCTAAGAATCTCCGGCAGAGATTCGGCTACCACCAACATCGAAAATTGGCCCTGGTGACATACAATGCACGCACGTTAAGGACAGATGAGAAGCTTGTTGAGCTGGAAGAAGAGATAAACAAGTTGCGGTGGAATATTGTTGGTTTATCGGAGGTCCGAAGAAAGGGCGAGGACACGATAACCTTAAAATCCGGCAACTTGTTTTACTACCGGGAGGGTGAACAGCAGTCCCAAGGTGGTGTCGGATTTATCGTCCACAAGTCACTCATAGACAACATTGTGTCCATCACTAGTGTGTCGAGCAGGGTAGCGTACCTGATACTCAGAATATCCAAAAGATATTCGCTGAAGGTCATACAGGTCTACGCACCGACCTCGGCATACTCAGATGATGACGTCGAAGTAATGTATGAGGACATTAGTAGAGCCATACATACTTCCAAAGCACACTTTACAGTGGTTATGGGTGACTTCAATGCGCGGCTGGGCAAACGGGGCGATGATGAGTTGAGAGTGGGGCAATTTGGATATGGGCAGCGCAACCCCAGGGGTCAGAGGCTGGCCGAATATCTGGAGAAGGAGGGACTCTTTGTGATGAACTCTTTCTTCCGGAAGCCGCCTCATAGAAAATGGACCTGGATGAGCCCTGATGGTTCCACAAAAAATGAGATAGACTTCATCATGAGCACCAAGCGACAAATATTTAATGATGTCTCCGTGATTCACAGGGTAAAAACCGGCAGTGATCACCGAATGGTCAGAGGCACATTAAATATTAATGTCAAAATGGAAAGATCGCGTCTGATGAAGTCTACGCTCCGACCTTCTTATGCACACATCCAAAACCCCGAGAACTTTCAACTCGAATTGGCAAACCGCTTCGAATTGCTAGACAGCAGCGCATCAGTGGACGAAATCAACAACAGGCTGGTAGAGACTGTCCATACGGTCGGGTCCAAGTATTATAAGCCCCACCGTAAAAATAGACCTCAAAAACTATCTAACTCCACCCGAAATCTCATGGCTGAGCGACGTTCCATGACGCTCCAAACCTCCGATGATGCTAAGTCCTATAGGCAGCTCAATGGACAGATACTGAAGTCCTTGCGTCACGATTTACGGTCCTTCAATACAAGGCGTATTGAGGAGACCATAGCACAGAACAAGGGCTCCAAAGTGTTCGCAAGAGACGCGTCTATTGGGCAAAGCCAGTTGACGAAGCTGAAGACGGAGGACGGAAACGTAACGTCGAATAGGTCAGAGGTGCTCAGGGAGATAGAGAGGTTCTATGGGCAGTTGTACACCTCAGTAGCTGAACCTGTTGTTGACTTGGTAAAAGACCCAAGAGCCAAGCTAACCCGACACTACACTGAAGATATCCCGGACATCAGCCTGTACGAGATTACGATGGCTCTCAAACAACTCAAAAATAACAAAGCACCAGGCGAAGACGGAATTACCGCAGAGCTTCTGAAAGCGGGCGGAACGCCGGTACTTAAAGTCCTTCAGAGGCTGTTTAATTCCGTCTTGCTCGAAGAGAAAACGCCGGAAGCATGGAACAGGGGAGTGGTGGTACTGTTTTTCAAGAAAGGTGATAACACTTTACTGAAGAATTATAGGCCCATCACACTGCTGAGCCATGTTTATAAGTTGTTTTCGAGAGTCATCACGAATCGTCTCGAACGCAGGCTTGATGACTTCCAGCCTCCCGAACAAGCCGGTTTCCGGAAAGGCCATAGACCACATACATACGCTGCGGCAGATTATACAGAAGACCGAGGAGTATAATCGGCCACTATGCTTGGCGTTTGTGGACTATGAGAAAGCCTTCGATTCGATCGAGACTTGGGCGGTTCTTAGATCTCTCCAGCGATGCCGCATTGACTATCGGTACATTGAAGTGTTGAAGTGCTTGTATAATAACGCCACCATGTCAGTCCGAGTACAGGGGCATTGCACGAAGGCGATCCCCATAAAAAGAGGAGTAAGGCAGGGAGACGTCATTTCTCCGAAACTGTTTACGGCCACCTTAGAGGACGCCTTCAAGCTCTTGGAATGGCAAGGACTTGGCATCAACATCAATGGCGAATACATCACTCACCTTCGATTTGCCGACGACATTGTGGTCGTGGCGGAGTCGCTGGAAGATCTAGGACGAATGCTCGGTGACCTCAACAGAGTATCTCAACAAGTGGGTCTTAAAATGAACATGGACAAAACGAAAATAATGTGTAACGTCCATGTCGTACCCACCGCACTCACCGTTGGGAACTCTACTCTTGAAGTTGTCGACGAATACATTTACCTGGGACAGGTAGTCCGGTTAGGTAGGTCCAACTTTGAGAGAGAGGTCAATCGACGAATCCAACTCGGCTGGGCAGCGTTCGGGAAACTGCGCAACATCTTCTCATCCAAAATACCTCAGTGCCTTAAGACTAAAGTTTTTAGTCAGTGTGTGTTACCAGTGATGATATATGGATCAGAGACGTGGTCTCTTACTATAGGTCTCATAAAAAAGCTCAGAGTTGCTCAGCGAGCTATGGAGAGAGCTATGCTCGGCGTTTCTCTACGCGATCGAATCAGGAATGAGGAGATTCGTAGAAGAACCAAGGTCACCGACATAGCCGTTAAGATTAGCAAGCTGAAGTGGCAATGGGCGGGCCACATAGCGCGTAGATCGGACGGGCGTTGGGGCAGAAAGATTCTAGAGTGGAGACCACGTATTGGCAAGCGCAGTGTGGGACGACCGCCTGCCAGATGGACCGACGATCTTGTGAAAATCGCAGGAAGTCGTTGGATGCAGGTGGCATCGGACCAGTTACGCTGGAAAGCGATTGGGGAGGCCTATGTTCAGCAGTGGACAAGTATAGGCAGAGATGATGATGATGATGATGATGATGATGATGACATTCATTTAAGAGTTAATGATTTCGTACAGTGAAACTACCAATATATGATATTGATGTTTTTATACATACGGTTAATTGGTGTATGAGAAACAGCTATCCTAAAGTCAATGAGAAGAGCAATATAAATACTATGCTAAAATCAATGTTGTGACTTTTAAAATTTACAAGATACCTATACATATAATTCCAATACCTATTCGGGAATTAAAGTATACTTTCTGTTTCCATACTACAGAAAATTAACAAAGGGTCATATATTTGTAGTTGCACTGTCGGTAGTAATAAATATTCCATTTTAAGGTTGATACTTAAGTTCCTATTTAAATAACATCCACATGCTATATCTAAATTACAAATGAATAACATTACATTTATATTACACCATTTCCACATTTATTTATATAAAGTCTGGCATACAATCAAATATAAATAATGATTAACTAGCTTAGTATTAATTATGCGAAATGTCACTATTTCATTCCCAGCCTAAACAGTGTACTGCATGACACTGGGCACTGTCAACACAAATAGCACAGTCCACATTAGTGTATTGGTGTAAGAGACACTGTTGGCACCAGTGGCACTATTAGTGCAACTTGCACTATGTGAAAACAAATATTATTAACACAGTCCGCTTACGCGCTAATATTGACGATTGAGATATGCACTGTGATCACAAGTTGCACTATCGCCACAAGCGTAAATATTGATTTAAGTTTCACGATAGTCACGAAAGCTATTATCGATAAAGGATTTTATGTCACTCGCGTCACAACAGAATCTACACTATTGTCTCTCACGTTACTATGGTGTCTGCGCATGATGGCGCGGCGCCCCCGGTCAGACGGGGGTCTCACCGACCGGTGCCTTCACCAGCGGTTCCGTGGAGCTCTTCACTGAGACCCTGATCACATATTCCAGCTTGGTCTTTATTAGCGGCACTATCGACATGAGTTACAGCATCAGGTTCACTTTCAGCATATTTTGCACTATTGACACAAGTTTCACTATTGGCATAAGTGGCACTATTGGTATAAGTGTCACTATAGAGTCTGCGCGTGGTAGCGCGGCGCCCCCGCTCAGACGGCAGTCTCGTCGGCCGGCGCTTTCACCAGCGGCTCCGTGGGGCTCTTCACTGGGACCCTGATCACTTCATCTTCCAGCTTGGGCTCTATTGGCATGTTCTGTGGGTAAGGATAGTACGTAAAATTAATATTATTTTTGTGCGATGGAAGGTCCAAATTTTAATTGTTTAAGTCTTAAGTATTCTTGTAGATTGTTATACTACAGAATTTAGTACATAAATAGCAAAAACTTTGTTCAATTCTTCCTTCGAGTTTTTATTAGCAATAATTTAGTCATAGACAAGATTTATCTAAGACTTGAAGGAACCTTAAATATTTTCTGAAATAAAAGTACCCTATATAACATATAGGTATCCAGGTTACAAATTTTATCTAAATCCGTAGTAGGATTTACAATTTTTAGCATGCAGTGGCACAGTTCACAGTCTAATTGTCAAGGGTCACTTCATTGTATGCCTTTGTCGGGGTAATCTCTGTTGTAAAATATATATTTTATTTTAACAAGAAGAGAATTTCATTCCTAAATCAGAAAGAGGACAATCGTTTGGGTCGAAAACCATTAACTTTAGCAAAATATGTTTAATACTAACTACTAAACTAAATTTTGACATAAACACACATACTTTTAGTAGATCTGATTTGGCAACTTTCAGACATAGGGTTGCAAAATTATTGATAGGTGAAATTTAAAGAGGAAAGAATGTCAAAACAGATATACAATGTGAAAGTGGAAGGATGCAGGTACCGGGGAAAACCTACACTATCTTACCACGACCAAATAAACCGAGTATTATCTGAAGGAAAAGTCAAGAGTCTCCGTAACCGGCGAGCGTGTATCAGTGTTGGGCACTAATTGTTTAATTGTTCAATTGTAGGATCAAACAATTGAAATTTCAATCGCAAAAAAATCAATTGCAATTGACGATTGAAAAATTATTTGTTAATTGTAGGTTTTCACAATTAACAATTGATCAATGGTAATTGTAAAACGTTGCAATTACCATTGATCAATTGTTAATCGTTTTTTGCATGTTTACGATTAAACAATTAACAATTAAACATACGACAGAAAATATTTTTAACACATCCAAGTTGGCGGACGTGACCTTTGAAGTAACATGGGTGTCACTTTTGGGGTTTCGGGAATAATGATTGCGAATATGGCGTGAATTTTTGGAGTGAAGTAAAATCAATATGGGTGTCACATTTGGGATATTAGGGCATGCTGATTACGAATATGACATTAATTTCTGGATCTAAGATGGTGGACGTGACTTTTCTAACAAAATCAATATACGTGTTACTTTTATGGTTTTGAGGGATGTTGATAACGAAAATAGTGTTAATTTTAAAATCCAAGATGGCGGCCGCGACTTTTTATGAAAATCAATATGGGTATGGACTTTGGGGTTCTAGGGGATGCTGATAACAAATATAAAGTTAATTTTAAAAGCCAAGATGGCGGACGGGGCTTTTTATGTAAATCAATATGGGTATCGATTTCGGGGTTTTTGGGGATGCTGATTACGAATATGGCATTAGTTTCTGGATCCAAGATGGCGGACGCGACTTTTTATGAAAATCTATATGGGTATCGATTTCAGGGTTTAGGGAATGCTGATAACAAATATACCGATAATTTTAAAATCCGAGATGGCGGACGCGACTTTTGGAGTTAAATCGATATGGGTTTCATTTTTGGGGTTTATAGTTTATCATATTTTGAGCAAATTTTTCTTGTGTATATGGCTGGACCTCTTCAACTTTTCTTAAGTCTCTTGTCAGTGGTTTTTTTCCGAATTTTTGCACCTTTTTATTATTTTTCTTTGTATTTATGTACCATTTATGTGCCACCAGACCAACGACAGGTGGCAAAGCGCATCGCTTTGTGATTACGAGGTTCTGGGTTCAAATCCTAGGTCGGACAAATGTAGTTTTTCTAACGAAAAATTTCCAGTATGAGTCCGGAGTCTGGAATTGTGCATACCGGGCACAATTATGCACAATGGCAATAGGCTCGCCCCCTATTATATGGGACCTAACATCGTCGGCGAAACGTGGGTGTACTCAGTACACCTCTGCCACCCCCTCTGGGGAATATAGGCGTGACGGTGTTTTTGTAGTTATGTATCTTTTATATTCATTTACACAATCTTATCCATGTTTCTGTTTGAGGTGACTCAGAAAATTGGACGTACAGTTGTCGAATCCTCTGATTTTAGTAGTGAAAGGCGAGCATTTAGGACACAGAGCTGTGATTATATGTGCAAGTGCAAGACGCGGGGGTGAAGATATTGACGTGATTTAGCTAGGCCTGAAGACTGCCCATCTCGATCTAACTGTTCATTGATGTCCGTATCCGACGTGTCATCTGACATATAACTATATTTCTTTTCATTCATAATGACTATAATATTCAAAAGTGTGTGGAAATATTCGTTGAAATATGCGGATATACTTAATAAAAATTAATTCAAGTCCCTACAATCCCAGTCCTACAATCAAGTCCCTCCTGTGTGCTCACGACTCACACTCACTCTCTATGTTTGTGAAAATTCGTAAGTTTAAATACCTACAACTATAAGTACACACACAAAAGTACCCTGAAGTGTGATCGTGTCGAAATGTAGGCGATACTTTGCGCACCGAAAAAAAGTATTTTTTTTTCTTTAAAAAAAAAAAACGTTTCCCCACACTAGGATTAATTCCTGTATCGTGGGTGCGTTTACAAACATGAAAATTCACATACACAAATACTCAGACCGTTATGACAATATTTTTGTCCTAAACGATCGAACAGAGACACGCGGGGTCTCAGTGCGCGGGGTATGTGGGGTGCCCGACCACAGAGTACTATAATACAGTAAAATATCTTAGTAGTTACGGTCCGAATCAAACTCACGCACACAGACGCGCGCTCTACACGCCTTCTCGATAGTTTTCCGCATGTAATAAGCCGCGGTGGCAGTGCACGTCCGAGACGGACACTTTTTTAACAACTAACATTAGAACGTTCTGTGAAAAAATAACCTGTTCGAACTCTTTACTCTCTGCCTACCCCACAAGGGATCTGGCGTGACAATATAGATAAATAGAAAATTAATACAAATTTAAATATTTTGTCTTTTTGTGCTATTAGGCCTTAATATTTAGAATAAAATGACCACTTTAAACTTATTAGTTACTTGTATGGTTTCTCAATATGTATCTATTATTAGAATTAAAATAATGGCCACTCGAATCGCCAAATTGATATTTAGTAACTCATGTGGTTTTTACCATATATACTTATATACAATTTCCAAGTAATCTATCATAAAAACTCTCAATAAGAATGAGATTCGAGAATATTTATATATAATTAGAATTCTTATTCGTAAAAGGAGAAAACGTGTTTCTAGAAACAATTTGCAATAAAGGTAAATAATATATTCTTGAGCATAAAAATTAAAATTATAAACGTTTTCATTATGCTGTTATTACACAATGTATATGTTAAATTGTACAACGCTTCACTCATATCGAAAAAATACAGGCTTATAACCACAGCAGTAGATTAATTTTAATAAATGACAAAAAAAATCCAATAAAAAGGTGCTAAACTTAACAACGTTCTGACGGGAGTGTAGGTAATTATGCCACTAAAACGGCTTAGATGAGTTACTGAATAGATAGATACTGTGGCACTACCGACCGACTTTACCTACCTACGCACGTGCACTTTGTCGGCTCGTGTCGGTGCCGAAAGGCGACGAGTAACTAGGGTTGCCACCAATAGTTTATTATAAAGTACTTTATGAGAACTGTAAAGTACGCGAAATTTGATTTTTTAAGATTCATTTTACATTAATCATTAAAAAGAAAATAATTGATCGCATCAAAAGCAAAGTGGATGATGTCTGGTGTTAGAATCCGAATATATGTTAAGCTAGATTTAAGAAAAAAACATTGTTACATGTACAACTTCTCTAACTTAAAGAAAATATTAAATACTATAAGCACTTTTAAATTCTTTCTCCAATCTATTTAAGTTATCATAGACTGTCAACATGCTGTAAAGGTGTTTAGCAATGATAATAGTGATTGAAAAGATCTAAAAGTAATAAAACATATGTTTTTAAACAAAATAGTAAAGTGTAATAAATAATACTTTATTTAGATACAATGTACTTTTTTACCTTCCTTTAAAAACCAATGTACTTTATTTGCTCAAATAAAAGGTGGCAACCCTACTACTGACGCGCGCGCACTTGTCGGTTCGTGCCGCTGCCGAAAGGCGACAAGTGCGCGCGCGTTTTTTTAAAGTTTAGGTACTTATTTATAAACAAACATTTTGATAGCACGGGGGGTTGGCAGAGGGGTGCAGTGTATTGAACGAATTTCGAATGCTTTTATATGGAACTGGAACTTGTAAAATATTCAATTCTTATAGGGACAAAATAGAAATACTTAATTTTTTACAAGCTTTTATTTAACTTGCACTGTTCGTATGTCTGTCTTTCCGGTTCAACTCTTCTGATCCTTTTTTCAAGCACTTACGGTATCCGAATCAGCTGAAATTGACATACGTATGTAAGTTCGGTAACAATACAATAATATGGTACCATTGGGTTGGTCTGATGATGAAGTTCGAAGGTGGCCATAGAAACATGTGAACTGGACAAAACCCCTCGTGTTTAGGCTGGTTAGATTGATACTGACAAGTACAAGTAGATTGATATTGGTGTTAAATTAATATGGATATCATTTTTGGGGTTTTAGGGGATGCTGATAACGAATATAGTGTTTAATTTGTTCGTAATCAACCCATATTCGTAATCAGCATACTCTTAAACCCCAAAAACGATGCCCATATTGATTATTCATAAGAAGTCGCGACCGCCATCTTTGATCTAAAAAATAACGCCATTTTAGTTATCACCATCCCCTAAAATCTCATAGATGATTATGTCTTGAGTCTTTTTAGAAGGCAAGCTTTCAATCAAGCATCGTACTTCCGAGTCAAGCCTTACAACACCAGACAGAAGTGTACATTGTACACTCCCACATTGCGCCAACGTTAAATGTGCTTTTAACACCTACATTGCGCCGACGGTTTTTCGATGATTAATTGTTAATTGTTTAATCGTAAATGTGCATAAAACGATTAACAATTGATCAATTGTAATTGCAATGTTTTGCAATTACAATTGATCAATTGTTAATTGCAAAACATTGCAATTACAATTGATCAATTGTTAATTGCATAACACTGCAATTACAATTGATCAATTGTTAATTGTCAATTGTTTAATCAATTGATTTTTGCCCAACACTGGCGTGTATGAGACGAACTATGAGAGTTAAGGAAGCCAGAGAGGTATGTAAGGAAAGAGCCTGTCGGAACTCTGTACTCTCTGCCTACCCCGCAAGGGATCTGGCGTGATGTTATAGTAGTAGTAGTGACTTTTAAAAATAGTACAATATCGATATCATTACATTTCATACAATCGGTAATATTGTCTAAATTAACAGGCTACTGCGTAAAAATGTGTTTTTGTACTCCATGCATCCGAAGAAGTATATGGATTAAAGACTTAATATTTCGAAATATGACACACCGTCACGCCTATATTCCCCAAGCGGGGGTGGCAGAGGTGTACTGAGTACACCCACTTTTCGCCGACAATATTAGGTCCCATGGGGGCGAGCCTATTGCCATATACCGGGCACAATTCCAGACCCAGACCCATACGTTTTCGTCAAAAAATTTCCTTCGTCTGACCGAGGCTTTAATCCCGGGACAACGTGATAACAAGCGATGCGCTTAAATATGTTCATTTCCGAGCGCGCGCCTAATATCTCTTATTCAGTCACTGTTACTGTCCTGGTGAATCGCTGTAGGCCCTTAATATTTCTGGCCGATCTGTACCATCGATAGTATCAGATGAGTACACTAAAACAGATCACTAGTGTTAACAATATCCTATTATTCGAGGCCGTGATAGTATTGATAGGTTATATGATATAGTATTGATAGGTTATATGATATAGTATTGATAGGGATATGATAGTATTAAGTGTGACACTATCGATATAGTGTCACAATTGTTACAACTCTAAAGGACATTGCCGAAAATTGCCCCAGAACCAACAAACATTTGATCCATGCCATCATTTTTTATCTATTTTATTAAAATATTGCCAAATATCCGTATCTAACGGACAATTTGTAATCTAAAACGAATATTTCATAGTATTGTAAGTACTTATATCGAAGTCGCCGACATCTTTACTGAATGTCAACACACAAAATATACCTTCATATGTATTAATGGCTACTGAATTATAACTTCAAAATCTAATACTTTTGTGCAATATTGCGATTCCTCTACTTGTCTGTTTAATAATAAATGGTTTAAGAGAATTTATGGGTGTTTTGAAATCATAGAAGTATTTTTTTTGGGGCAAATCATGTATGGGCGCAGAACTATGTCTTTTACACATAGGATACTTTTTATCTCGGAAAAATGCAAGGTCGCAAATGCGGACGAAGTTGCGGACGTCGTTGCGACGAAAATAGTATCACATATAAGAAATTAAACTAAGGAGTAAAAGGGGGAAGTTGAGGACGGTGACTAACTTCCAAAGCGGTGTAGTGCTTATGCAGTGCGGCGGGCAGCTTGTTGGCGCCGGGCAGCGCGGGCAGCGCGGCCAGCGCGCCGGGCCGCAGGCGCGCGGCCAGCAGGCGCTGCGCGCGCCGCTGCGGGCTGCTGCGCGGCGACGCGCGCCCGCACGTGCCCACGCTCTTCAACAGCCTTGCGCTGCCAAAGGATAGATGGCCACTGCATAAGCTCCCCCCTTAGATTGAGAGTTGTCTAGACGGAGCATTCCTAACAAAAATGGCGCCTAGAAGTAGCATCAACGTGTGTCTGTCATGCGTACTACAATTTATGGATATTTTATGCGTATGCGCGCGCGATTCTCTATCGAGACGAGTAATTCGACTAAGCTTCTCTCTAAATATCGCCTCGACGAGGGGATTATAAAAAATAAAACTTCCCCGCAAGAATCTGGCGTGATGATATAGAGAAAACTTTCGATTGTGGAACGTGTGAGTGTCAGTACACGCACATCGCTCAGTAGAGATAGTTACAAAGCGCAAGGACGAGCTAATATATTTCATCAGGGGCTCCAACACCCTGCCTGACACCGCATACATCCGGCCAATATATGCGACCATAAGATAACAGATGGTAATTCTACATTGTACAGTCACCATCCATAGTAGATCGCTGAAGTTCTTTTTTAAACTAGAGAAAAAAGTACTCACACATGTCAAACAAAATAAAAATCCTATTAATCAAAACGCAATTTTTTTTCTATGTAATATCTCAAACTATATTGATAATACGAAACCAAATGAAGACCAGTATCACAACAAGAGTCCAGTTTGTTCCAACATCTCAGCCTGGTATTGATGGTATTTATTTTTGCTCAAACTACATAGGACATGTGACAGATATGACCAGCATAGTCATTTTAGTTTACCAGCTGTCTGACCAACATCAGCAATTTTTATTAATAGTAGAAAAACTAACTTAACACTAAACATCACTTCATATTCTATCTATTCATATCATCACGCCAGATCCCTTGCGGGGTAGGCAGAAAGTACAGAGTTCCAACAGATTCTTTCCTTCCATCATCTCTCGTTTCCTTCACTCTCATAGTTCGTCTTTTGCACGGTCGCCGGTTACGGAGACTCTTGACTTGTCCTTCAGATCAGACACGGTCTATTTGGTCATGGTAAGATAGTCTAGGTCTTCCCCGGTACCTACATCCTTCCACTTACGCATTGAATATCTGTTTTGTCATTCTTTCTTCAGACATTTCTTCTATATGCCCACCTTTACACCGATACTATCTTTCATACCTACTTGCTTCATATTACTTCATATTACATCATTACTCCTAGAATTGAGTCAGTTTCTTTTTTGTTATCTATTTATCTTTATCATCGCGCCAGATCACATATGAGGTAAGCAAAGAGTAGTTATTTATTAAATTTATTATACTTACGCATCCAACAACTTTAACAACAGCCGGCTGTATGCCTGGTATTCATCCTCTCCGAACTCCCCTGGGTGGTGCCTCGCGTACTCATAAGTGTCACAGAACTGGTGGACCAGCTTCTGGCCACGACCATCCAGGGGAGCAGCCAGTGAGGACAGCAAGAAGGCACGGAGAGACTCACGGGGGTGCCGCCGAAGACCTGGATCTTGGCGAGCTATCTCCTCTTCTAAGTAATTTCAGACATTTTTTTTATCAGATTAATTATTTAAAGATAACACAGAATACACTCAAAATAATGAAAATTTTTACTAAATATATATAAATAGAGAACAAGTAAAACAAGTCAAGAACATTTCTGAAGGACAAGTCAAGGGTCTTCGTAACCGGCGAGCGTGAATGAGACGAACTATGAGAGTGGAGGAAGCCAGAGAGGTATGTTAGGAAGGAACCTGTTGGAACTGTGTACTCTGCAAGGGATCTGAGATGATGATATAGTTAAATAAAGAACATGAAATAATGAAAATGCTTGCATAGATTTAAATATCTCTATAAAAAGGAGGTTCTGCATTTAGGTTTTAAGTAACAGTCCTATTGGGGTTTCCCTATTGAAACCTACTTAACCTTTCCATATGATGACAATAGGCTTTTGTAGTTTTTTTTTAGTAGGTCAAAATAGGTTACAGCAGGTTAAGGTTGGTCTAATGACCAATGACAAAACTTTAAATAGAGATCAATTGTGAAACTTGTTTAATATGCAGGTTTCTACAGGAAGGTCCAATCGACTGCCTCGTTGGTCTAGTGGCAAAGCACATCGCTTTGTGATCACGAGGTCCTGGGTTCAATTCCTAGGTCGGATAAAAAGTTTTTCTAACGAAAAATTCCCAGTATGAGACCGGAGTTTAGAATTGTCCCCGATATATGGCAATAGGCTCGCCCCTTATCACATGGGACCTAACATCGTCGGTGAAACGTGGGTCTACTCAGTACACCTCTGCCACCCCCGCTTGGGGAATATAGGCGTGACGGTGTTGTTCCCAGTACGAAAGTTTTTCTTTAGAAAAACTACACTTGTCCGACCTATGATTTGAAACCAGGACCTCGTAATCACAAAGCGATGTGCTTTGCCACTAGACCAAGGAGCAAGTAAATAAATCTTATAAGTAATATTATTTCTGATAATATTACTGATGAGTGATGGGCAAATGACTGGCTCTTCCTTACTGGGCTGGAAGCGAAAGAAAAACTAAGAATGCCCCAGTAGCCTTACTTTTGCTAGGCTGGTGGTAAGAGTCCACCAAAAGGCAGTAACGTCGTCCGATCAAGGACCAGAAAAGGAAAATTCGGAATAAACCCTATACCAACCCGTCTGGCCAGCGTGGTATAGTAGGCCAAACACCTCCTAACATGATAAGGCACCTAAACCAAAGGCCCCAGTTCCCGGTAGTCCCGCTGTCCGCTGCCACGGTAGCGGTCGCGGTAACAGCGGGGTGCGAAGAATCTCCGGGCTACGACAAAAGGCTACCAAAAACACCTGACCCTGGCTACGTACAATGGACGCTCTCTACGGCTGGACCAACACCTCACTGAACTCGAGGTAGAACTAGGTCGCATAAACTGGCACATATTGGGGTTATCCGAAGTCCGAAGATAGGGCGAGGACACGATAACCCTTGAGTCAGGCCACCTGTTCTACTTTCGGGAAGGTGATCGGCCCTCTCAGGGCGGTGTCGGTTTCCTGTCAACAAAGCTCTCACTAACAACGTTGTGGAAGTCAGCAGTGTGTCGACACGGGTAGCGTACCTCATAATTAAAATCACCGACAGATACACCCTGAAGGTGGTACAGGTATATGCGCCGACTTCGACATACTGCGACGACATAGCCGAAGCCATGTATGAAGACATAGCCAAGGCATTACATGGCACCACCAAGGCTCACTACAACGTTGTTATGGGGGACTACAATGCCAAAGTGGGAGTACAAGAACGCGGCGAAACGATAATCGGACCCCACGGCGTGGGGCGCCGAAACCACAGGGGGCAGATGCTGGTCAACTTTTTGGAGTCGCAGGGGCTCTTCTTGATAAATTCGTTCTTTAAGAAGAAGCCTCATAGAAAGTGGACGTGGCGAAGCCCCGACACTGTGACGAGGAACGAGATAGACTTCATCATGACTGACAGAAAGTCTATGTTTAGAGACGTCTCCGTGATCAACAGGTTTAATACCGGCAGCGATCACCGACTTGTCCGAGGCGCTCTAAATATAAACTTCAGGGCCGAAAGGCGTCGTATGATGAGGTCTACTCTCAGACCTACTGCGCCTCAAATAGCAAATAGCTTTAGGGTCCGAAAAGTTCCAACTGGAGCTTCAAAATCGTTTCGACCTGCTGGAAACCGAAGGCAATGTTGACGAGAAAACCGACACAGTGGTCAAAACGCTACAGGATGTGTCTCGAAGGGTCTTTCCCGGCAAAAGCGGTAACAGAGAGTCTAAACTCTCGCTCGAGACTCTTGAACTTATGAGGCAGAGACGGGAAATGTCATCCACGCAGGCGTCTTCGCCGGATGGGAGGAACCTCAACCGGAAGATCCGGAAGCTGGTGCGACGTGACCTCCGATGTTCCAACACCCGCGCCATCGCGGCTGCGATTGAACAGAACAGAGGCACCAAAGTCTTCGCTCGCCAGCTAGGTAGATCCCATCTAACGAAACTTAAAACTGCGGGTGGCAAAACCGTAACCTCCAAGTTCGAGATACGCAAGGAAATTGAGAGTTTCTACAAAGACCTGTACGCATCACGGATGACTAAACCCACGAGACCCAGCGCTGACGACCACAGAGCCCCACTCACACGCCACCACACGGAAGACATCCCTGATGTCAACCAGGACGAGGTCAGAGTGGCTCTCGAGCAGCTCAAAAACAACAAGTCGCCAGGCGATGACGGAATCACCACTGAGCTCCTAAAAGCAGGCGGGACTCCAATCCTGAAAAAGCTAGCGAGTCTCTTTAATTCCGTCATCCACCAGGGCTTAACACCTCAAGCGTGGAGCGGGAGTGCGGTGGTTCTGTTCTTCAAAAAAGGTGAAAAAACCTTGCTGAAGAACTACAGACCCATCTCACTCCAGAGCCACGTCTACAAGTTGTTCTAGAGAGTACTCACAAACCGCCTCGCCAGAAGACTTGACGAGTTCCAGCCACCGGAACAAGCCGGGTTTCGAAAAGGCTACAGCACCGTAGACCACATCCATACTGTTCGGCAGATTGTACAGAAGACCGAAGAGTACAATCAGCCGCTGTGTATGGCTTTCGTGGACTACGAGAAAGCCTTCGACTCCATCGAAACCTGGGCGGTTTTGGATGCTCTGCAGCGATGTGGCATCGATTGGCGCTATATCGAGGTGTTGAGATGTCTGTATGATACCGCCACAATGACCTTCCAGCTACAGGACCAAAAGACCAACCCGAACGAGCTGCGTCGAGGGGTAAGACAGGGGGATGTAATATCCCCCAAGCTCTTCACCAATGCACTCGAAGACGTCTTCAAGACGCTGGACTGGACTGGGCGGGGCATTAACATCAACGGCGAATACATCTCACACCTTCGGTTTGCCGATGATATCGTCATCGTGGCAGAGTCACTGGAACAGTTAAGCGAAATGCTGCATAGCCTAAATGGAGCCTCTCGAGGTGTCGGTCTCGGCATGAACTTGGATAAAACCAAGATCATGTTTAATGAACATGTCACGCCGGGACCGATCTACGTCGATGGTTCGATGTTTGAAGTTGTTCGGGAATATGCCTACCTTGGACAAGTTGTCCAATTTAGTAGAAACATCTTCGAGAAAGAAATCAACCGCAGGATCCAATTAGGTTGGGCAGCATTTGGCAAACTACGTCACGTTTTCTCTTCGCCTATACCGCAATGCCTGAAGACTAAAGTCTATAACCAATGCGTCCTACCTGTTATGACTTACGGGGCTGAGACGTGGCCACTCACAGTGGGACTAGTCCACAAATTCAAAGTCGCACAGCGGGCTATGGAGCGAGCTATGCTCGGCGTCTCTTTGAAGGATAAAATTCGTAACGAGGTAATCCGACAAAGAACCAAAGTTACCGACATAGCTCGCAGACTCAGTAAGCTAAAGTGGCAATGGGCTGGTCACATCTGCAGAAGGACCGACGGCCGATGGAGCAAGCGTGTCCTAGAGTGGAGACCGCGACTTGGTAAGCGTAAGGTAGGACGGCCCCCAGCTAGATGGACCGACGACCTCAAAAAGGTCGCTGGGACAGACTGGATGCGGGAGGCGGAGGACCGTGTGCAATGGCACGTGTTAGGAGAGGCCTATGTCCAGCAGTGGACTGCGACAGGCTGATTGATTGTTAGGGCAAATGATAATGGGCAAATATGGGTATGGCAAGACGAGTGATAATTGAATTTTTACTGCAAAACAACCTAACGTTACTCAATTCTGTCTTCAAAAAAAATCCCAAAACCAAATGGACCTGGCTGTCACCTGATGGAAGATATAAAAACGAAATTGACTACATAATAACTAACAAACCAAAGTTTTTCAATGATGCACACATAATACAGAATTTAAATTTCAATACGGACCACCGTATGGTACGTTGCCGTTTAAAAAAGCTCCCAACTCAAAGAGGCAGAAACAAAACAAATAATAAATTGCTGACATTAGAACATTATGAAAAAAACATTTTCGTTTAGCAAGACATTGATAGAAGTAGTAAACTCTAATGGAAGTGTCGCAGAACAATACGACCGGTTGGCCAAACAACTATCACAAATAAGAAAAGTAAAGGCAGTCACAAATACAAAGTTTAGCGAGAGGACAATAGAGCTCCTAGAAGAAAGAAAAGCATTGATCGCCGACAAGTCAAACAGAAAAGAAAATCGTATCACAATATCCACACTGAGCAAACAGATTCGAGAAAATATAAGAAACGATAGGAAAACAAAGAGAACGAAAAAACTAGAAGACGTAATCCAAAAAACAGGGGGAACAAGAAAAGCCCTTAAAAAAGAGCATGGAATGGAATGGATACCTAAAAATTAAAAGTAACAGATCCAAACAAGCAACAACAAGGAGAGAAATCCAGAAACTGGCTACAGACTACTACAGAACCCTTTACTCATCCAATAACGCCGAACAGGAATATAACACCTACAAGAATCCAATCCCGAGATATAAAGATGTGCCACCAATACTGGTGCAAGAAGTCCAGAAAGCCATCATGTCACAAAAGCTAGAAAAGGCTCCAGGACCTGATAGTATAACAAACGAGCTGATGAGCGGCACAGTAGAAGAAATAGGCCCAATTCTAACCAAGCTATTAAATGACATTTTAACAACAGACACCATCCCGAAACAATGGAGCGAATCTCACATTATTCTCCTCCATAAGAAAGGAGATAAGGACAACATTGGCAACTATAGACCAATAAGCCTCATTTCAAATGTGTACAAAGTCTTTGCAAAAGTAATTCTGGAAAGAATAACAAGGGTCTTAGACGAAAACCAACCAATTGAACAGGTGGGATTCAGAAAAAACTTCAGTACTACACCACCACATCCACACAATCAAACAAATCTTGGAAAAATATAACGAATACCAGAAGCCCCTATATATCTGCTTTATAGACTACTCCAAAGCTTTTGACAGCCTAACCCATAAATTTATCCGGCTGAGTTTAGAAGAACAAGGAGTGGATGAGGCCTATATACAAATAATTAAATCCATCTACAAAAAATGTAAAAGTCGCATTAAATTGGAAACAAAAGGAAACCCATTTCCGAGAAACAGAGGCGTGAGACAAGGAGATCCGCTCTCTCCCAAGCTGTTTAATGCTGTGCTGGAGTACATATTTAGAAGATTAGATTGGGAAAACTATGGTATCAACATCAACGGTAGCCGCCTAAACCATTTGAGATTTGCTGATGATATTGTCCTGCTAGAAGAAGACCCTAAAAAACTAGGACACATGCTAAAAGCCATAGCGGAAAAAAGCAGAGTTGTAGGATTAGAAATGAATGCAAACAAAACAAAACTGATGACCAACTCCACAGAAGTCAACATAGAGGTTTACGGAAACAGGCTAGAATATGTGAAAGAATACATATACCTAGGTCAAATTATATCCCACGAAGTTTCTATGTCCAAGGAAATAAATAAAAGAATAGCCTGCGGATGGAAAAAATACTGGTCCCTAAAAGAAATAATGAAGAACGCAGAGCTAAGTCATATCAAGAGAAAGACTTTCTACACCTGCATCCTCCCGTGCATGACATATGGCTGCGAATCATGGGCGTTAACGGACAAGCATAGAGAAAGACTAGCTAGTACACAAAGGGCAATGGAAAGGAGCATGTTGGGAATCAGACTCAGCGATAAAATCAGAAATTCTGAAATAAGAAGGAAAACTAAAGTAGTAGATATAATAACTCGCATAGAGCATTTAAAGTGGGGTTGGACAGGACATATGCTACATTGCAAAATAAACAAATGGAGCAAACGAGTAACCTTATGGTACCCAAGAGAGGACACTAGAAAACAGGGGCATCCGAAAACAAGATGGAAAGACGATATCCGTCTAACCTTGGGGCCATACTTGACCAGAGTAGCTAAGGATAGAGATCAATGGAAAGATCTGGAGGAGGCCTATGCCAGGAGGCACACCGATTTGCGAGATATACTATAACAAATTGAATTTGGAAATATGTATTGTCAAAGCTGTAGTGAAATCGGAATAAAAGGGCTTTATTATTATATTATTCAGTGATATTATTTTAATCCCATTGTAGGTAATTTTAATCATTTTGTTAAGTTAATACAGTCAACTTAAGGTTTTGGCGCTGGCCTATTAATCGGCTTCGGCCTAAAATTGACCTTCGTTCAGACACTAGTATTTTCTAAGATTACTGAGGAACATACCAAGTGTCTTCACATCATCAACAGCCCTAAAGCGGTAGTGGTACGGCTGCTGTGGCTCCAGGATGTAGTGTGAGGGTTCCGTGCTGAGAAGCCTTGGCTCGTGCATTATCCTCGGAACCGCCTCTATGCGCCGTTCTATCTCTTTCTTTAAACACTGAAAAGGGGGCAAGATGAGCAATTTTAAAATTCTTTAGATTCATAAATGACATTGATAATTCTCCTGTAGCATAGGCAAGTCGTTTTTGGCTTTAAATCTGAATATTTCTCTATAGACAGGTTAGCTATTTAGCTTTATACAAGCAAATCAAAGAATATTTCTTAAATGTCACCATATTGTTTTAAAATGTATTGTACCTAAATAGAAAGATAGGATAATTATTAATATGACAGACGATGTGGCGCAGTGGTTAAGAGCTTAAGCAGCCCCGCCCATAGTTTTGAATAGTCACAGGTTTGATTCCCGCACGGGACAAATCTTTCTGAGACCCACTATTATATGTTTCGGTCTGGGTATTTGTGTATGTGACTTGTCATGTTTGTAAACGCACCCACAACACAGGAATAAATCCTAGGGTGAGGGTTGCCTCACCCTAGATCTGGGGTTGATGATATTTGTATGTACTTACTTTTTTAGCATCAGTACCAATGGGAACATGTGGGCCCCTTCGGGACCGAAGTGCGAAACGAGTTATCTGCCTCTTCGCGAATATGAAAAGAATCACGAACGTCAACACCCCGCCGCTTATTATGAATATTATGTTCAATATATTAGTGAAATCGCGCATTTTTGTAAATTATTTCTGCACAGTTAAAGAGAAAAATTTGTGTAAAAATCTAATAAATTACATTTCGTTCAGCAAGTTGCAATTGCATTATTATTGTTAGTCGTTCATGGTGTTTTATAGCATTGACATATATAAAGGATAGATGATTAATGCAAGTTATGTGTCTGAAAGGGAAAGATAATTTTAATGCTAGCTAGGTTGATAGAACTGTGGTGCAACAAAATTTTTGTTGACAGATGGTTGACAGCAGCGGTTTGACATATTTATGACATTCCATAATTCGTTCAATAATATTTATTAAAAAAGTGTTTCCAAACGAATCTTTATTTCTAAATTTCTACCGAGGAATAAAAATAGGGCTCCGTAATAAAATTGTCGTAAACTTTAAACGATGTGAAACTTTACAATAGTTGTTAGTTTTCATAGATTTCGTTACCCAACGCCTGCTTAAACGAATGTAAACAACGCAATGCATGTACTACAAATTGCTTAATTACGTTAATTCAGCTGTAAAATAGTAAAAGTTTCTGATAAGTACATACGTGGAAGTATTACTTGAGAAGTTAGCTGCCTATAAGTATACCTAAGTGTATGCATGTTATTTATTATAAGTGCCCGCTTTAACACGATCAGGTATTTGCCGTCATACCTAGAAACGCTTATTATTTATTCATCGTTTATCATATGCCGTCGTGTACACAAAACGAACATAAATTCCTTCATCATGATTCTTTCTATTGAGGAGTTGGGCGCGGCACGAATGTCTTTGGCGGGAAACACGGTGCGCATACTAATTTTAAAATGGCGGCGACGTGCGATGACCAATAGACGTTGTTCAATTATGGAAACCGAATATCGATTGTCAATCGGCTACCTACTGCGGTCACAATGGGTTCCTTTACAAATTTGGTATCGGTATATTCCGCGCAGTGCAATTTCGATTCAATACACACAACCGCATTACTTTAAAGGGAGCGTTCATAGAAATATTGTTTTCCTTCTATCTTTAACGCGCAATGGAAATATGATTGATTTGTCGATCGATAGTTCAATACATAAAGCTCGAATAAAGTTATACTTAGGTCGTTAGTATTCTGTAAATGTGTGTGATATGAAAATACCACCGGAAGGTTCGCAGCTCGTAAAATTCTTAAGGCTACAATGTAGTCGCTTGCTATCAATGCGTATGATTCATAGTCATGTGTGAAAGACATATGGGTCTATACCATAGTTAGGTAGTTAGAAAAGAGTATGGAAGGAGTCGTCGATATTCTTAAACAAATTCACTTAAATTGTCAATTTTCCGTCTATATTATCTGAGCAGGCATTTAGAAGAAAATATAAAATTTTTACTCACAGCCTGCCTGAAAGGAACATTTATGGAATGATTCTCCCAGTGCGGAGATTAAACCTGCGACTACTCGATCCAGTAATATATGCTGTCGTCATAAATGACGATCACGTAGATATTGGACATAACTTATACGTAGATAAGCCTATTACGGCAATAGGCTCCTCGCCTATTGCCGTAATAGGGTGCTGGATATAAAATGATTTTTAGCCCATAAGTGGCCTCCTCTGGAATATAGAAATTAGAATATTCTTCTATTCGTGTAGTTTGTGTTTATGAATTGTCGCAACAGTAACATATACTCTACGACCAAAACGGAATGTCATTACTGCGCAGGTTTGAACAAAATTCTACAAACGGGCATCTATCTCGGACCGACCGAGCCGAACGCTGCTTAACCTTGGTAATCACTAAGAACAAAACCATCGGTCGCACAGCGTCACCTAGTAACTGCATAGGTCCAGGCAGCATACGTGTTAAAATTTAAACCACAACTGTCATCTCCATTCAGCAATCGTGAGCTGTCATTTAGCGCCAAGACCAAGCAAGTGACGTTTCATATTGACACAAGCCCGCTAAAACTGTCGACCTTGGAGCTTTGATGATTACGAAATGAGCAAACAATTACATGTGATCCAGTTGCTCTGTCCAATTTTGACAAGTTGCGCATACAAATTGAATATATTTATACTTGTTTAAAAGGTTTTAAATATGTTTATTTAGCTATTAATTTACGTATCCTACATTCAGCAGGGCTCGCACCTTTGGCAAGACTTTTGCGTAGGACAAAATTTTGTAGGCCCATGATTTCAGTCTTAGTCCGAGTGGGACCACGCGGTAACAGGATGCACGCTAGTTCAAATAGACTTAGTCTATATGTCAATACAATGCACTTGAAACGTGCTTTCTCATGTCATACTTTTGTCACGGCAAACTTGCACATAAGCCCAATGGCTATCTTATGTCTTGTCCGTGTGGTTCGGCTGGCAATAAAGGTGTCTTGGGTACGAATTAAATGTTATTGAAGTTTTTATAACAAATAATTCTCAGTAATATTACAGTGCGGCCTAACATCGTCGCGTTGGCGGAATGTGAGCATACACATTTCACTTCTGCCATCCCCGCTTATAAAATATTGTCAGTGTTTGTTTTATTCTTGCGATATGTGTTAGCTAATGAGCTAGGTAAGGTAGGCCATTTGTGTTTTTAAACTTTGTACTACCTTATTTAAGTAACCTATGTACTTGCATCAGCTAATTAGATTATACGTCATTATTAGTTATTGTAATAAATTTCAAACTGAACTGAACATGAACCTGTTGAAACTTGTACAAAGTTATACATAGATATATTTCAAATTATTATTTATACATATAGACTAATAAGGAAAACTACCTTTTTTATTTCGATAAGTGAGTTATATTATTAAAACAACAATTTACAGAATCATTAGCGGCCGGTTTCAATATTCAACTCAAGGATAGATTTGCCTACTACGGATAGAAATTTGACATATTTTGTATGGAAAATCTATCAAAAATCTACTGCCAGTAAACAAATCTTTCCATGAGTTACTTGAAACCGGCAATAAATCTCGCTGCTCGATACGTATTAAGAAATTTGACGTATTTGTTTTATGTAATCCACTACGCAAAGGAATGTAAAGGAAAAAGCCCATACTTTCTTTTAATTTTTATTAAGCAACCACCAGGTGTGAGTACGTTGCGTAGAAATTCTTAAGATCGATTTTCGCAATTGTCCAACCATCGGCAGCTGTAAAAGTCTACGCAAAGGCGTGTTGGTGCGGGGTGAGTTTTGGTGACAACATACAAATGAACGTAACGCGTCTAAACGCTTAATCGCTCATAATTTTTTGTCTTCCAGAACGCCATGTTTATCGTTTAAAATGCGTTCACAAGAATAGGTAGATACGAGAAGTATTTGATAAGTGGTTTCTAATATTCTTAACAGAAACTAGTAATGGGGTGTTACCACGAAATGTTCAGTAATGTTTACTTAATATTGTATACCACTCATTGTATTTTACTAGTACCTTAATTTAAGTATGACCCTAATACTTAACTAATTACCTTGATATCTAACCAGAGAATCTGCATTTAAAATTGCAGTTTTGAAGCGGTTGTTATTAGTGCATCAAAACTGTCGACTGTTTGCACGTTTATAACGCAGTTGGAACGAGTCGTTTGACAGTACCTATCCATGTAATTACAGACATTAACTTTCAGAAATCCTTTATATGAGAAGTCTCCATTCTGAGACGTCACCATAATGCGCCTAAAGCAACTGCACATCGAAAATTGTTGCAAATTGCCTCTAGCGTCTCCGCCACGAATAGCAACCGGTATATTTCACGCCATTTGACAGGTAAAACGTATGCGTATTCCGTCCGCGTCCATCCCGCACCACAATGGCGACGGCACGCGAAGATATGCGCACGCGACGACACGTCCCCGGTTACGGGCGATGATTTAGCGGTGGCGAAATAACGTTGCGCAAATGTTCACTTGGATGCTCTGGAAGTCTTGGGAGGTCTATGACGATTGATGAATTGTATGGTTCAGTTCAATTTATTGAGGACAACGAGCTTTGTTTGACCCTCAACATGAGCGCTTTCAAATAATTGTCAGATTCCGACTAATTTAATTAGATACCTACTTAGTTTTATTTGGTTATCCATAAGAACGAAATAGGTGCCAATGGAAAATTGAAACAACAAAAAAAAAACACCGTAAATCTAAACTATATTCTACTAAAAAACTATATTCCCCAAGCGGCGGTGGCAGAGGTGTACTGAGTCCACCCTCGTTTCGCCGACGATGTTAGGTCCCATGTAATAGGGGTCGAGCCTATTGTCATATACCGGGCACAATTCCAGACTCCGGACTCGTACTAGGAAGTTTTCGCTAGAAAAACTACACTTGTCCGACCTGGGATTTGAACCCAGGACCTCGTGATCACAAAGCGATGCGCTTTGCTACTAGACCAATGAGGCAGTCAAAACATCGAAAAACATAAGTCACTGTAAAAACACAAAAACCGTCACACTTACATTCCCCAAGCTGGGGTGGTAGGGGTGAACATTTCAGTACTCAATGTAATAGGCGATGCGCCCATTGCTATTATTAAATATTAGATACTTAGTCTTCCTCCATCGTCCGACCATGTCGTTGTCTACAGATGGCTTTGTATTAAAAAAGCAAAACCTGAAGGAACTGTTGTTCGAATTTCAAGGGTACTAGCGATACCAAAGAGGACCTTTTAGTATGAAACACTAGTACCCCAGAAAGGCTAGATTTAAGCGATATTAACTACCACTGTGGGTGGCAAATGGGGAATCAATCGGTTTTCCGCCAGTTGGTACCTGTTTCGATCACAGACAAAAATGTCTGTGATTTAATAATAAATAAATTCTTTATTTCGACCAACTGTGATCTCGTGTTAGTAGAACATTTAGTCTTAATATTAGGGATAGTAAAGAAACATTTACAACAACAAAACGCAATCAGTCACGCAAATCAAGTCTGTACATGAAGCATACAGTAATGATTCATGTACTCACAGTCGAGTCTATCAGTCATGGCCTTTAGGATGCTGTTGGAACTGCACCGAACCCTCCGCACCAGGGATGCACACCGTTTCCGCATAGTGGCGAAAAAACAATCAACTCTCGCCTCGGCGAAACATTCCTGACGCGCTGGAATTTAAGTGAAGTTTGTCTGCTAGAGGGAGACTTCATAAAAATACAGGCCACCCAGCCAGGAACAGGTTTTCAGAAAAGCTACAAAGTGAGAGTACTGGAAATATTAAAGGAATAGTCATAACACACCGTCACGCCTATATTCCCCAAGCGGGGGTGGCAGAGGTGTACTGAGTACACCCACGTTTCACCGAAGATGTTAGGTCCCATGTAATAGGGGGCCAGCCTATTGCCACACACCGGGCACAATTCCAGACTCCGGCCTCGGACTGGGAAGTTTTCGTTAGAAAAACTACACTTGTCCGACCTATGATTTGAATCCAGGACCTCGTGATCACAAAGCGATGCGCTTTGCCACTAGACCAACGAGGCAGTCAATAGTCATGATTATATCTAATCACCATGACCTCGTTACCCAGACTGTGACCTCTAAACTGAAGAGAGCCCACGTCATTGGATATGAAAGCAGAGGGTTGTGGGCGTATGAATGGTTATGTGATGTAACGTAACCTCTGTGACTCACTATCTTGTGATTGCCGCCCTCGGCGACTGCTAATGGTTGGCGTAGACTGGTGATTGTGGCCGGAAAGATCTAACTTGGAGTGGGGTATTAGGTAACTTGCCAGTTCTAATAGATATGTCATTCAATTTATTTTTTCTTAAATGAAATTGAAGCAAAGGATTCAGTCTTATGTATAAAGTTAAATCTATAAAGTTAAAGAAATAAATACTTTATTTGACACAGCACAAGACAACCACATACAAATTCCACGAAAAAATTAAGATATATAAAAAGATGTTTTTTTTTAAAGTATATATTAAAAAACCCTAATTTACGTATCAAGACGAATAATGAATTCACTTAATTATCCACTTATACCTTAATAAACATATACATACACAAACACTCAGTCCGAAATAAATCGTTGAGGGTAAAATATAGATTTATTCCGAGCGGGGATCGAACCCGCGACCTCTTGATCCAGTGATATGAATGGACTGCGTTCAATCTACTAACCACGACGGACGATTTAGCGCAGTGGTTAAGAGCTTGAGCTGCTCCGCCCACTGTGTCGAATAGTCGCGGGTTCGATTCCCGCACGGGACAAATCTTTGTGTGATCCACAATTATTTGTTCCGGTCTGGGTATTTGTTTGTGAATTTTCATGTTTGTAAACGCACCCACGATACAGGAATAAATCCTAGTGTTGGGCTACGTTTAAAAAAAAATACTTCGCTGTAAATAGATATCTCTAAACTCACACATTTTGCTAAATTATTGTTAGGATTCCCAAATAAAAACTTGCCTGCTTGCATATAGTGATGATCTGACGAAAAGGATTGGTCCTTTCTGGCCACCTTCCGCCGAATAGAATGGAGCGCCATGGAAGTGACCTAAACTCAGCATTGTGTAGCTACGGGTTGAAAATGAGTATAGTGCGGTTGGCTATCACGAGGTCCTGGGTTCAAATCCTAGGCCAAACGAAATGTGATTTTATGTCGAAATATTCTCAATGGCAGTCCGGAATCCGGAAACGAGGACGGTAATAATGGCAATAGGCTTGGCCCCTACTACATTGAAACATAACAGTGTCGGCGATGAAGGGGTATGATGATTTTTTCTAACCAAAAACACTCCCGAATGATTTCTGAGCTACTGTCTATGCCAATCAAACTTTAAAACATTTTTCACTTAACACCTAACGTCGATTTCTTGCTAACAACATTTTTATTTGGATATCTTTGGAAATACTGTCGCCTTCATATTACCTACACTTGTTATAGATTGCAGTCACAACTAAAACATCTAAAAATGGTGACGGTTTGTTTAAAAAGTTTTAAAGTTTAATTGGAATAGACTATACATTACATACAAGGGATCTTGTGCGATAATATAGATAGACACAGAGATAAATCTAACACGTTTTTGTTACATCTTGGATCAACAAGTCCCATCTCATATTCAACACTAGCAATCAGGATATCAAATCGAATGGAATAAAACAATTTAAAAATAACCATACACGAAACACCAAAAACACGGTCATAAATTTCAAGAAGAATAAAAGAAGAATCATTCTGTGTTTCGTTTACCAAGAGATCTATTAAAATAACGCTGTAAAAAACCTTCTCGCCATTGTACTTAGGGCCTACGTATTTTTTTAATTCGACAGTTAAACCATTATTTCAATATGTATTCGTGTCACACACATCCCCTCCCGTCGAACAATAGAGGTAGCCGTACCATTTTGACGCAGGAAGCATCGTACGCGCATGTTTTACAAAGTGGCCGGCTCCGCCCGCTTCATGATCCTGGTATGGTGTTATAAGTCCGTCTGGATGCTATGGAGACAGTATACCATAAATAAAAAGGATATCCTGGCTGGTTTCCGTTTGTTAGTTTACATTTCACATCGCGTTGACTGCGCGTGATTCTCATAAAGACGTTCCTTCCTTCCGCGTGAAAGGTGACAAATTGAAATCGTTGGTTTTAGTTGCCCCTTTAAGCGATGGTGTAGGTATTCAAAATACCTAAGCAATTTGAATGTTTATTTAGGTACATGCTTATGCACCTGCGAAGGATATAAGTGGCCATATAATTTTTGGTGCACCAACATGCTGAGGCTGTATCCTGTTTAACCCTTATCACAACAACTCTTATGTCTGTAGCTATATCAGATCCTCAATGTCCTTATGTATGGTTAAATAAATGTTTTATTCCTTCTTACTTAAACAACCAGCTATACTGACCTCTGAAGGGTGGTTCCTGAAATATGTTCTACTTATCCCTATCTACCATATCAGGCTTGTCCGTCCTGTGGACAGAGCTGTCATAAACGACTAGGTATACGTGTAATGTTTTGTTGTGTGTTCATGTTTAACTTCTAGCGCCTTAAACATTTAATGAATTCTAATAGGTAACCCTTCAAATGATTTTTTTTAGACAAATCGAAGATTTTCAATGTATTGCTGCACGTTCATTTACACGTAACGAGGCCAATTTTAGAGAGAATCCACCAATCCAATAATGGCAGTAGAGACAATTCAGTAATAGATTGTTCTCGAGACATTACCGAAGCCAATCCATTGAATAACTAAAGTTTTAATACCGCTGTATTGACTTGTAAAAAAACTTTGTATTAATTGTTCATAAGTCAGTCCGTTAGTTCTTCTGTCATTTTATTATTATCCTTGGGTACTTATCTTAAGAAAATACTTGATTGATCCAATGTACAACCCCTTAACAGTACCCCCACCAACTTCTTTTTAAAGTTTATTCGTCTTCTACTTATTCGTAGCTGTTTGTGAATTAAAATTATGGATTTTTTTAATCCCAAGGCTACTTCACGTCTACCTTTATCATCAAACGTCGTGGCGTCTGAATAAGGAACTGAAACTGACCAACATGTAAAACATGAGAGACCGGTCTGCATTGTTCTCCCATAACTAATAATTACGACGGAAAAAATTAACTAAAACTTTTATTTAAAAAGAGTTACTGTAGAGATTCTTGCCTTTCTTCTACACAGGAATTATATTTCGAAATGGTTACGGTCTTTACCACTTTCCTGACGATTATTAATACTTTCATAGTGTACATCGTAGAAAAAAAATATGATGTACATTCATTTAAAAAACATTCTGGTTCTAATCCATGAAAATGGATTTGTGACAAATATTGTGATCCATTTTTCAAGCACTTGCAGGTATCCGATTGAGCTGAAATTTGGCATACGGATGTAAGTTCGGCGACAATGCAATAATATGGAACTGGTAGTCGACTACACAACATAACCTCCTTGTGTTTAGGCTTATTTAGATTGGTATTAACGACTACCTACTATAAAACCAAATGGTGTTCAAACTCTGATGATGAAATTGAAAGGTGGCCGATGGAACCACCCAACAACTCAACATACCGTGTGCGTAATGAGCCCAACATTGGGTTTGGAGAAGTATTATGAGCCCAGATGCGTCCAGGGTCTGATGATGGAGCCGGAAAGAGGTCATATGAACTTCTCAATCACTGATGTAAATAAAACATGCACATCAATGCCCTCAACTAAGAAAGATATCTCCGTTGTGTTTCGGTATAAAAGCTTATTATAAAAAAGATCTTTTTAATTCACGATTCGATTCGATCCTAGGTCGGACAAATGTAGTTTTTCTATCGAAAAATTCCCAGTATCAGTCCGGAGTATGAAGTTGTGCCTGGTATATGACAATAGGCTCGCTCCGTATAACATGGGACCTAGCATCGTCGGCGATAAGTGGGTGTACACAGTACACCTCTGCCACCTCGGCATGGGGAATATAGGTGACGATGTTTATTTTTTTATCTTGTTTTTTATTATTAGATTCATATTATTTCTAAGGTTATGATATCTTTCTCTACATTCTTGGATACACTAATTATCAATAAACTTGTCCAGTGAAGCTGTAAAGGCCCCGCGGCCAACAGTGTAAATCATTCACACGCACATAATTATCAATAACGAGTGATGTTGCAGAAGGATGACAGCATTCCTACATTTTTAAAAATCTATACCCAGTTATCTAACCAGCCGGAATCCACGAGAAACTAGCCGGATTTTTATTACAATCATCTTTTCCATTTAAAAAAATATATACCTACTTAGAGGACAGAGAATACTAAAATGGGTGGATTTATTGTTTAAAGTTTTTTAGGAGGTACGTATTAGCGTAATGCCGCCCGTTGCATACCGATGTAAAGATACCTCTTTGAAATGTAGGATCAAAGGAGCTTCTGACATTTATTGGATCATTTCTCTTGTTGCTCTGTAATTTAGAATATTTTTTTGTTTACCATTGCTATCCAAAATCCAGTTTTGGATGGATATCCATGATCCAGCCATATATTTTAGGTCAAGGGAAGAAACGTAATGAAAAGGTTAAAATAAAAAAGCTTAAATAAATTATTCTAAGTTTTAATGAACGTGCATTATAAAAGGTGCAATAATTTACGCAGTAATATAGCTGTGACAGAGAATTGTATACTTAGTTTGTTTTTAGGAAACATTATGCCCTAAAAGTATTAAGCCCCATCCATTTATGCATAACTTTATGCAGAAGTAGCATAGGCTGTATAACATAGACCCGGTAGGCGGCGCTGTTGTCGACCGGGTGCGATCATTACAATAAAATAAAAAAGTTATGTTGTTTGATTTTAGTTAATTTGTTTAGTTAATTTATTTAGTTAGTTTGATTTTAGTATTCGGTTAGATTCATAATTTCCTAACATTTTCTAGGAAAATATTCTAGAGAGGTAGGTACTACAAATATACAAAAACTAACGTTATCTTATGTACAAGGTTTTAAATTGTTTAAACTTATACTTAATATGCTTTGATACTGTAATTTATTCACAAGAAGATAAGATTTTAAAACAACAAAAAAATATAAATTAAAAACAATTATTTACAACTTAAAAACCAGGTATTTAACAAAACAAAACTTGCTTTGTAATAAACGTTTAAAGACCTATCTGGTATACGATTGAACTAAAATTTGTCATTCTGTTTAAATTCGTTGACAATGTTATGATAATGTGTTCAGCTCCGACAGTAGTAGATAAAATGGAGCTTATCTAATGATGGCTATAGGAAACCTCAACTAAACAAGTTAACTGTCAGTCTAGTTTTAGGCTATAAAAGTTTGTTAAGTTTATCGTTATTTCTTTAGAGGTCGACTGATCCCTAATAAATTCTAATCACTACTGTTCAAATAAAAAAAAAGTTTGGTACACTCACCTGCTACGTTTAAGATAAGCTTGTTTACATTTGCACGAGATTTCCTCTCCTTATCTGGCAACGATGGTGACTCATAATCATGTCACTGTGTCTAACGTTTTTTGCCTTGTTTTTGAGGGAATGTGGAAAACAGAAGGCATAAAAAACCATGTTACAACTCAAATTATATGATGTAAATTCAACTCTAATAGTACGAACAGACTTAACATCATTCAAAAACCTTATCAAGCAGTCCGTTATCATGGTCGTTGACTCATTCCTATAACGTGGGTGTTTGATGTAACTTTGGTGAAAAGTGATCATTCGAAACGTATAGGGCTAATAATTAATTAGTTGAGTTGCTTTGTAGACACAATCTGACCGTCTTTGGGGTTTTGGTTTGGTCATGCTCACTATAATGCCATTGCTTGCGGTCGCTGTCTGGCACGGGTCATTCCCTTCCCTCCAATATGGTTGAGGGCAGTGCTGGCTGTTCCAGTAGTGATACTCGTGAACGGGCTCAGCTTGTGGGGTTGTGGTTGGTTTATCTGGAATCCTTTAGACACTTTTGATAAATAACATCGTTAGTCTCAAATCTCGATCGTAAGGCATCACACTGGAGCTAGATCGTAATCTATTTAATTGTACAATATGATTGCAAAAAATAAATGACAAAAGAGAAAGTGAATAAAAAACAAGGCAAGCCCGCTGAGATTTTTTGCTGGATCTTCTCAGTGGAGGCCGCGTTTTGATCCGGGGGTAGATTAGTAGTTAAATTAGATTTAAAAATGTAAATTGACTAAATAGTCAATTTACTTTTTTTTTGCAAATGCAAGCGCCGCCCTTCAGGGTTTATACAAAATGAATTATTTGAGTTTGAGTTTGACCTGTACGGATCACTGCTTTGCCTACTCTCCCAAATCGAGGTTAGAAAGAATTGGTGGAGGCACGTTTGTGACTACTTGCTGTTGAAATTTGCCAAGCCGACTTGACTTCCAACTTGGCTTCACAACTACCACGTGAAGTGGTAACGGGGACTCACGGGTTAACGTACTATCCGTAGTATGAAGATGCTACAAATGGTAATGCTACAAACGCCCACCCATCTCAGCCTAACCAAGTCGAACCCTGCTTAACCTTCGTGACCGTGAATTGGGGTAAGTACTGTAATTCCACGGCACCACGCTTCTGCAAAAATACAACCGTAATCCATTCTTCGTTGTTATTCCGTACTCCACACTTAACAATAAATACCATAACAAAATATAAAACTCTTGTGAATAAGGAACGAATTTCTTATCAAAAGGAAATATCTACAGTTCAAAAGGATGGGATATTTTATTTTGTTAGTTATATATCAAGTTGATGATCGAGGTAACAAGGATTTAACCTGTATCATCGCAGGAGCGTTTAGTTTTGCCCTACAAGATAATCCCTTTTTTTAAGATGTCCGCAGGAAGAAGAATGTATCAGTTTGACACAGTATTCCTGCTACTTAAGCAGCAATTTGAATTTTCATAAAATATGTGCGTTTGGAACTACTAAACAGTGTTTCATATGTGTCCAATAACAACTTCTGTAAATACTTAGTTAGGCCCAGTGATGAAAATGGAGGTCTCTCGCCCGCTTCTTGTGTCGTCGCCCGTTTGATATCCGTGCAGGGCACATTTCCGTTGTCTTTCAGCCACCGGTAAGATATGTTTTTTTTTACCTAGAATTTTAATTATACAAAATATGAATAATCATCAAAGTTTTCGAAGAGTCCGAATATTTTTAAACACTCTTTTAGAATAAATCGTGTAATAACTATTTCCTACCCATGTTAGGTACCTATTCATTGATATTGATTTATGAATGTGTACCGAACCGAATGCGTGTAAATAATTCACGTCATTTTCCTTAAAACGGCATAAAGTATACCGCAGTTTGTCATGCTTTGACCCGATTTACACACGGGTCGGCGCGTGGGTGATCGGCTTAAAGTTTTTTATTTTTAAAACATCATATGTCTTAACATGGTCAGCCTTAAAAAGTTTTCCAGCCCTCCAAGCATTACCTTTCCTAAAGCACGCTCTTTCAAACGACGAAGTACCTACACAAAGTGTCTAATTAGTATTCATCTGGGCGCGTGTAGTCCTCACCGCGGTGGGGACGGGTTATTAGCCGGCGCCGCCTCCGCGCCCAGGCATATTGTTCCGAGTTCTGCCCACCGAGCGCCGCGCTCGCCCGGTAAACGTTAATTTACTTTGTCAATATTTGAACACCAGTACGGTACTCACAGTCGATTTCACCGCCAGAGGAAGCCGAGCCGGTGGCTGGGAAGGCAAGAAGTCGGCATAGCTGTTTGACGTTGAATACGGCTGTGTCACTTCGAGCCAGCTCAATCCACCGGCTTTCTTCAATACAAGACCGAAGACTCGCGGACGCTCCCGTAACTGAGAAAATTCGGATCGCTCCCGTAGCCGTTTTCGCCGGGAGAGGGCGCGTTTGACAGCTGTCACTGCGAGCTTTCTTCACGAACGGAACGTGGGACGAAAATCTTTATTTATATCACACACGACGATGTTCCCGTAGAGTGCGACCGGCTGTGTACGTGCGTGACGATACGATACGAAAACACGACGAGAGAATGGCGAACGAGGAGGTGTTGGGTCCGCGGAAGACGATGTTCGTTCTTGTGATAGTTGTTGGGTGTTTCGCTGTGTTGTGGCCGAGGATACTGTCGCCGTTGATCCTGGGCCCGAACCGGGACCAGCTCAAGTCCAACCAGTTCGACCGGGAGGCAGGTAACGTCGGTATTTTTAACACAAGCTCAATGTCAATATCGCTGGACTCGGGGTGACGAAAATGTAGCGTTGCCGCCGTGTAGACGATTTTAATCTAATTATACGCCGGTTACGGGTAAGAATTATGATTGCGGCTCGTTTGGGTATAGCTGATGTCATATTTCTGGTTATGTAAACGTATAAAGTGAGAATTTAGTTGGTAAAACGTGTAGAATAGATAATATCTGTTTGCAGTCCGTGAGCGCGAGATGTGTCTGTGCAAATACGCCGCGGTCCAGCTGTTGACTTTGCGCATATGATGTTTACGAAAGAACTGATTGGAATGTTGTACTAGCCTCTAAAAGAGGAATTTTAAATATCATTTTATGTTAACATGTTAAAGAATGTTTTAATGGCATAGAAATTACCTATTTTAATGGTTATTGCTGTCTATGTTAATATATTATATGTATTTTATTACTATTATTGCTCTACATAATTAATGTAATTTGTCTAAAGTAATTAAATTATTTTTTTTCAATACAGTGGATTTAGATATATCTAATATTTTTATAAAACCAATATTGAGTAATGTTATAAGGGCTTGTATCAAATATATTCAACAACTATTTTATTTATTCATAATGATATCTATAAATAAAATGAGAAAAATATATTTAATGTTTTTTATGCAAAGGTAGAAGGATCATAATGTCAGAATAAACTACAGAACTACATTTCTAATACTTGTTAAAACTAAATTTATTTCTAAATTTATTATTATTGTGTTCCTCTTTAATAAAATCAAATGAAATAGGTAAGTAATTTAATTAAGCTGAAGAAGTATGATAAGTATGATAAGTTGTAAAATATTAATTTACATTCTTTACATATTGACAATCCTATAGAACCAAGTTATATATGCCAATCAAAATAAATGCATTTGCAACTTTCATGCCCCTCGATAAGGTTATTTATGCTAAATATAAATACTGGATTTCTTTATACCAAAATACCTATTTTTCTACCTACTAAAACTTTTCAAGTGGAAGACTTTCATACATGAGTACATTATCATAATGGTGGAACCCTCGCTGATTTTATTCATAACAGAAAACATCAGGATACAAATAATATGTGCTCAACAGATTAAAGCATTTAAGTCATAAATCACAAAAGTTTTGTCTTATATAATATTTCTAATTTTCAGTGCCTGCCTCGTTGGTCTAGTGGCAAAGCGCATCGCTTTGTAATCACGAGGTCCTGTGTTCAAATCCTAGGTCGGACAAATGTAGTTTTTCTAATGAAAATTTCCCAGTATGAGTCTGGAGTCTGAAATTGTGCCTGGTATATGGCAATAGGCTCGCCCCATATTACATGGGACCTAACATAAGTGTGGGCGAATAGTGGGTGTACTCAGTACACCTCTGCCACCCCCGCTTGGGGAATATAGGTGTGACGGTGTAATTTTCAGTTCCTTATTCCAAGACTTTAAATTATTCCAAGTATTTTAATTTAAAGTGTTCTGTTTTAATGTCTATATTAAAAACTGTGTGTAATTTAAATATAAAAATGATTTTGTTCTATGAGAGTGGAGGAAGCCAGAGGGGTCTATAAGGAAAGACCCTGTTGGAACTCAATACTCTCTGCCTACCCTGCAAGGGATGGGGTGTGATGTAATAGATAGAACTTGTTTTATGGTTAGATGCACCTCATTTAAATGAATCCAAATTTAATCCAAGACATGCTTATTCATAAACTTTAAATAATGTTTTTTGAAGAGAAAAGTAGTGCAAGCAATGATATGTATCTCATTTTAATTACTGTGTAGATGTAGACTTGCTTATCTAAAAAATGTTGTCCAAACATTTGAAAAAAAAATGTTTCTTTAAGAGTAAACCAGTTTAAGAAATGGTACACAGTACCTTTGTATATCATCTCGTTTATCAGAAATAAAATAAGGAAATGTAGCATAATTGCAAGAAACTCCATTTTCTATTTTAATTTTTTTTTTGTATATTATCAGATTAAATTTGTCTTAAATTTGAATAAAGCCACATGATGCTGTAACATAATGCCTAAATACCCTGCTGCTCGTGTTTGTTACAAGCATTGATACTGTAGAACTACCATTGGTAAATCACTTCACTGGTTTGCACCGCAAGGGATCTGGCGTGACTATAAAGATAGATCACTGGAATAAAAGAAATAACTCACTGCACAATATTATTTTTTGCAATGAAATATTTAAAAATTCTTAAAAATATATCTGATGACTCTTAATCTCTAATGTTTCAATCAGGTATTTGTGTGATGAAGAGTCATACTGCATACTGTGATTTTAACACCTCAGTCTATATTGACATATGTAACAATTTTATAAATGGTACACTGGTTTTGGAAGGCATTAAAGTTAAAATGTAGAACATTGTCAATTGCTTGCAAATAACTATCATAATTCGGTATACAATGTAGAGACAAGATGTAGGTTAAGCTGCAAATTTGAACACTATTCTAAAATCCATAAGGCGTATATATATATATATATATATATATATATATATATATATATATATATCGATTAGATAATATATAGACATAATAGGTCTCTGCAACTTGCTGATTAATTATTGAAGAAATTCATATAGGCTTGGTGCCAAGCTTCGTTGCATACAAAACACTCATTAAATGCAATTTAGTGATCAAATGTACACTTGAGTTTAATTTATTAAGATAGGCGGCATTACTGTAATCAGAGTAAACTGACATTTGAATATAAAAAAATTACCAAATGGCTTTATTAAACCCACTCTAGTTTTCTATATTATTATTAATCTTTAAAGTTGCTGCTCCATTGTGGCATAAGAGTTGGTTGGTGGGCATGTGTTTGCGTTGTTGGGGATATATGGCCATAAGAACCAAAGTGGTCCATATACAAGATTAACATAAGCTATTATAATTGTGCAAAATTCTCTATCAGTGATACATTTGATAGTCAAACTCGTTTATTTTTCTTAAATATTGGTGAGGCCACTCTGGTTCTAATGGGCTTTTTTGGATTGGGGAAATTCTTTATAGGACTTCACGCCATAGGGGTAAGTCAGGAGTTATACCGAGACTCCCATTGGCTAAAACTGCCACCATGCTCCATCTCGTCGCTGAGGCTGGGACGGGTTGCGGGAACGTCTAAGCAATCATCCGCGTGGTTCTAATGGCTTCCTATAATTTACATTTTTATACAAAGCGAAGTTTACACCTTTGTCCTGGGTGCCGTAATGGACTCTAAACTGAATACAGATGGTCTTATTTATAATAACGTCATCCCGATTCCTGTAAAAGATGTCTCTCGTCATTTATATTACCCCCATACTGCCCAATCTATTTCAATAGCTGTGTTGATATTTACAACGCAATTTGCTTCTACCAAGTTCCCCTGCAGGATGCTGCGAGGTCATATTCGAGACGGAGGTAGCGGTATTGGAGTTACTCAACGAAGTATGCAGCTCAGCAGTCCATGTCAACGGGAAACTATCCCCTTACGAAGTCGCGGAATGCCGGAAGGCAGTTAACGAGACTTGCGGACTAGATATAGTAGCTCTCCTGAAACGGAGCGATAACGTTGGAAAGACTTCCAAAATGCTGGTTGAAACCATGAAGAATAGTAATAGCTCCTGCCTTAAAGAACACTTCGGCGTCCCAGTTTGGAGTCTCGGCTCCCACCTCGTCCAGAACGCCTGGATTCAGCCAGACAGTTAGTCAATTTACGTTTTAGCTCACTTTGCCAAGTTTCGACGCCAAAATCGCGGATACATCAATTCCGATCGAAATTATTCCGTAATAAGATTTTTTATATTGTGAATTTAAATAGACAAGGCAAATAGCATCACTCGTCTAAATCTTGGAATAAATGCAGCATGTTTTATTCATAATTGGCGTTTAAGACTATATTGTTGCCATCGGTTGTGCGATATGAAACTTGGTGGAGTATGGACTGGGGGCTTACCACAACTTTACAGTATTATTGTAATCTTGTTTTGCGGTGAAAAGGAGACTTGGATATATAAGGTTCATAGTTCCGTACCTTTATCGCCGCAAAGTAAGATTAAAATAATACTAAAGAAGTGGTGGTGTATTTGGCTAAGTGAATGGAGTGTCGTGATTTGATAAGTATATGTACTAACACGCATGGGATTGCCAATTTCAAGAATGTACATTGATTAACATTCGTCCAATTAATATGCATTAGATAATCGTTACATTTGCAGTGCAAAGACTGGACTAAAATGTAAATCTTTAATGGTATGCGCATATTACGTAAACCGGTATCTTTAGTGTTTTATTTGTGGATATTTTAAATTTTCAAGAGTTAGGATGCTATTGTTGTAGATACATTTTTACACGTACGTTTGCAGGTACTGAATCAAAATGATCTAAATCTGTGCGCTCTATGTTGATTTTGTTGTAGATGTAATCATACATCTGTTTTACCAATTTGATCTATTGAATACACTACAATACAGTACAAATTGATCTAATACACATAAAGATCTTTTTTGAATAGATCAAAGAGAAATGATATATTTAATTATATTCCTATAATTGTCCTGATAGTTATAAACTTAAGATAAACAGATTATAAACCCCATTGTAGATCTCAGGTGTTAAGACATATATCAGGATCTCAAATAGCCAAATAGCGATAAATGCCACACCATGCTGTAAATGTTATCAACAGTAAAAAAATATAACACATTTTAGGGCACCATTTAGCTAGAGTTAGCCTAAAGTATCCAATGCCTTATCTCACGAATTATGGAGAAATAGATCACCTTATCTCACGAATTATGGAGAAATAGATCATGGTCCACGTGGTGGAGACGTAGGCTCTGTGCGGATTGGTGAAGGCGGGTTTTTTTACTTAAACTGTATAGCTCCCAATTTAACTTAACGACTACCACATAAAATGGTAACGGGGCGCAACGCCTTAGCGTGCCTTCCGAAGGCCGGAGATACAACAATTACTCATCTCAGATCGACTGAGTCGAACATTGCTGAACCTTGGTGATTGGAACGAAAATCGCGGCACCACAGTGGTACGGGCGCTTCAATTGTATGTTATTCTAGAAATATTCTAATTACACGAACATCTTATCATCAATGAAGCGGCGGATAATTGAGACTGGGCACAACGTCAGTCACATGTGCATAGCGTTTCGGCAAGTTTACGTATTGCAACTAATTTTAGACGGTGTTGATACTCCACGCTACTTGTATTGCATCCTCTTACATTTGGGCGTATTATGCAATGCTAGGATAAACTTAGAATTTATGTTTTTCTTCAGTAATAACTCAGATCTGTTCTAAATTTTCGAATTTTTACGAGCCACAGTCGTCGTGTTGGAAAAAATTTTTCATGAGACTTGTGTATGTATGGATTTTACACCTAATTTGCTATTTAATGAATGACATGGTATTTTGTTTTTTTTTTGTACACTCATTTACGTATCCCATGATTTATTTAGCGCTGTCTTATGATCTTGTACTGGATGGAAAAGAACTAGCTGTCATAGTCAGACTTCTAAAGTGACCAAAATTGTATAGTAGTTTCATACTTCCGCTAGATAACTACACAATCATCTTCCCACTGCTGAGAAAATACCTTCTCTCACAAATCGACGTTAGATAGAATGGGTCAAACTTTATGGCGCAGACCTAGTGCGGATTTTTGGAGGCAGTTTTGGGTTTAGTGGTTTGTGGCACATACCATCGGATAAAAACATAATGGGATAGTATCCACATCATGCATAACTATTATTAGTTTGCCAAGATAAACTAACAATAGGAAATAATAATTGGCCCTATAAGTTATATGTTATTTTTGTTCCGATTTGACTTAAGCCTTTGATGGCATCGATCACGTGTCCATTTCGGACGTTAGCATTTTCCCTACAATACCTATTTAACTTCCCAAGGTACTTCTTGATAAGTCAATGTTCTAAGCCATTGACTACAAGCAGGAGAATACTGACCATTCATGCTTCTAGATCATGTTAGATCTATCGAGCCATCACGACAGTGATTTCATCCGCAAACGCAAATACAAAGACATTTGCTTTCACAACGTCGTGTGGGGCGGCATTTCAAGTAATACCCGTTTAGTGGCCTCTCCTCGCATGTGAGACAAGAACAAAAGTTTTAACGCCATATTGTCACATCACATGGTAAGGTCACATGAGTAACGGTGCAAGTCAGGAGGCGTGAGCGTGGATTCATGTTGGCAATGCAAATTAGAGTGTACTTTAGTGAAGAATTTCAATTTTTGTAAGGAAGGATACTCACCGCGAAAATGCTGTTGGAGTGAATGCATTTGGTGTTACATTTTGAGAACGTGATCGTTCACAGGTCAAAATTATTCCATTGTGCGAGGACATATGTACTCTGCCCTAAACTAGTACTAGACTAGTGTGCTCTTTTTTAAGGTTAGTAAGGCTTAAATTTAGTGCAATATTTCGTCTTACTAAAATTGTTTTACAGTTTACATTATAGTTATCCGTGTATGCATCGGAATAGGGATTTAAAAAAGTAACCTAGATCATTGATTATGACTCTTGTTTACATTGTATTCTTTGTCGAGTCTGAACTATCGTCGTCTAGATAGAATCGTTACGGTCTATTAATTTATTTTTATTCTTGATTCTACCATTCATAGCTTCATACCTATATGCCAAAGTAATTTCTAAATCTAGCGCTCTTATACAAATATTTGCCTATGTCTTCGCTGTTTCAACAATGTCCTCTGTCTAAAGATTTCCATTCGTTAAACATATTTCTCTCAACGTGGCTAAGTCTAACATATGCCTAACCACACATGTGTTACGAGCTCTATGTTTGTGTTACTTATATAATAAAGCTCTTTGGCGTTTATGACGCGCTTGTTAGCGTACCGAGACCTTGGTGTCCCATATGTTTTTTTTAAACAAATTAGGTAATGTGCCAATTGATAAACCAGGTCAAATTGTACTGTATTGTGTAATACCCATTAGCTGTTGATGGGCGGACTTTTATAATTTTAGGATCACATGTTAGCTGTGAATTTATGTGTAGAAAAAAAATAGGCGCCGTCGGCGATGTAGCCGGCTTTGTGTTTTAGATATTACTGTAGGTATTACATTTAATTTCGTTTTTTATAAGTCTTTTGATCAGTTTTGTACTTGTCACTATTTTAAGATGCGTTTCTGTAAGTACTTCCTTTTTTAAATCAAAGCAATCTTGTCAATCAGTTTGTGGCATCTTTCTGTTGATTCGTTTTCTTTTGCAATTCAATTCGGTATTGCAATATTCTGAACAATTTAGACCTGGTTTTTCAATCATTAGACACAAGTTAGTTATTATCTAAAACACAACATAAATAAAAAGATATAGTTTTTTGTATATAATTTAACTTTTATATTCAGTCAGGCTATAATTTATTTGTTGGATAACTTTTATATGATGGTTGAAGAAATAGTATTAAATTAGTTAAATATTCATGCTCTATCATTTTCTTTTTTGCGTGTGATTTATTAAATACTTGATTTATTCATCAGCATTATGAGTAGCAATAACCTATTTATAATCTCGTCTCCGTATATAATGTATCTTTCGACTGATCTAAATTTGGATCATTCAAAACCTGTTCCAACATAAATTAATGGTACTGACCTAATGGCCTGATTTGTCGGTGAGACTCACATATGAGTCACGTGTGAACTCTGCTATGTGGTAAATTAGGAAGTTGATGATTTCCCGTTTGTATGGATGGTATAATTGGCTTGATACTCCTTTACGCCTATAGACTAGAGGTAGCGCATTATGTTTTGTCTTCCGTTGAGACTAGAGGTGAGTCGGATTTATTAGCACAGATCCAAAGAACAGGTATTTTACGAGAATAGGCGGCACCTAATCCAATTCTGACAATACCTAATCCACCTAATATTCATATTCAATAAAAACTAATGTTTAGCCGTTTAGCGCGCTCACGCACACCTGTTCCCGCGCTCTCTCATATGCTTATCGCTTTGCTATCCCGCTTACGTGTATGGGTGGAGGGAGCGAGACAGCGCTATACAACGCGTATTGATATAAAACAAATTTAATATAATTAATTGAAATCTTTTAAATACCGCAAATATCGCAAGATTCAAAACTTCATACATTCGTAAGTTAACAGTCCTAAGCCTGTAAGTAAAAGTATGAAGGGAAGATACCAATTCATCACTAATATATCATTAAATGATAAAATAGAAAACAAGTATTAGTTTATTCAACCAATTTCGTGTAGAAATATCTATACTAATAAAAAAAAAAAAATTGATTCCATTTTGAAACATCCATTTTCTTAAAAGTGTTATATAACTCAATATAACACAACAATTTAACATTAAATTAATTCAAATATCGATAATTCGATATCAGGATAAGATATAGAATAGGCGGATTGAGATCACTAAGGAACGGTATGTGTATGAGATCATTGAGATTAGGTGGATTAGGTGGAATAGGTATTTGGATTAGGTATTTATGCAGACGAGGAACAGGTGTACTTAGTACGTGATTTACCTAACACGGCCCATCTCTAGTTGAGACCGCCTGGTGATGTGATATCAAAAACTAGGGAAAGAAAACCGAAAGAAGTGTTCAGTAAGGCAATCGGTATTGACAAACTTACACAATTACAACCTAAATAATACCCTGCAATAAATGCACCTGCCTTACACATATTTATAGCTTTACAATAATTTTTCTCTTTATATGGTGCAATGAGCCATAATTCCATTTTTTTGTGTTTACTTCTTACTAGGCGGTAAGTAAGCGCAACTGCGTCTGGATAAAGGTAGGGTACGGCACTTCTAGTTTTTTCTTCCGCTTCAAAAATGATAATATTGATCTCTGATGTGTTGTCATCGTTGATATGTTGAATATATTACGGTTAATGTTTAATAATTTTATCGATATCGACACCATGCAAGGGACCCGGCCTAAAGAGGATTTTTTGTTGTACATTGCTGAAAAGTGAAGAAAGTATTGTAAGTACCTACATGCACAAATCATTCCATAAATATGGACGATGTTATAACACATAAGTGAATATCCCAACAGAAACAAAGCTTCATGCAACCGGGCTACGACAGTACACTCATCATCATATGGAAATGTACTCTCGGTTTCGAAATTTTATGTCAGAGTGGAGGAGCCATTGTTTAGCCTCCGGTGTAAGCTGGTGAACGTCCTCGAATCCACCGCTGAATTTACTAGGAGGGCAGTCCCTCACGATGTGCTGGATATAGTAAACTTATGAAGAGTACTACTACAAGGGCTCGTCGCCCGAGGAAAATGTGCGGCGTAAACCCAGACGGTGTGTACGTAAACTAGTCAGTGAGCCTTGTAGTGTGCTGTGTGTGTGTGTGTGTGAATGACCTACGCTGTTGGCCTCGAGGCCTCTACAGCTTCACCGGATTTTAAAGGCGAGCGTGCAACCGCTACGCTCCAGCCAGCCAGAAGGGCAAGAGGCGACATACTCGAGGGCGCCTCGAAGAGGCGCCCTCGGTTGGGACAGTCGCTGTAGGGGGACGGGTGCACTACTAAGCGCACCGGTCAACCGCCGGCTATGGGAGGGGATCTACTACTACGTCTATGTCTACTTCGTCGTCGCTCGTATTCTGAGCGGAAAGAAGGGATGACAAAGCATCGGGGTGGTCGGTGAGAACATGTCGCGGCCGGCGGTAGCGGCAGGGGTCGTGAGGGAGGTCGTAGTCGGTGGTGGCTACGATTAACGGATTCGTTACGATTAACGGATTCGTGTAGTGTGCTATAGTAGCGCAGTTATATGAGCCTTTGTCTCTGTTGGGATACTTACTCATGTGGTTATACAATGCTTAAAAGATCAGAACTAGAATGAGTTACCAGGGTTTTGGAAGGTCAATGTTGTCTTGGAGACTTATTAGCCCCTATTATTGTAATCAGTGGCGTGTATTGTATATAGGTAATTAAGCAGTACCTACCTCATACGAACTTAATTAGATTGCCTTTAAATAGGATTACATAAATAAAATAATATCAGAATCAGAATCACAATATTTTTTATTAATGTAAACCATTACAGTATTTATAAATCGTCAGAAAAGTAACAAAGACTCTACCACCACTTCGGAATGTCATTCCTGTGGAGAAGAAGGCCAAGAAACTCCACGGTTACACTTTAAGAATAAAAAAACAATCATCATACTTACTTAAATATAATAATTAATAATGTATGTCTACATTCAGTGTATTGTACTAAGGACGGCCCTGCTTAATTGCCTATATGCAATGCATGCCACTGATTGTAATCTTGTTTTGCAGTGGGAAAAAGACGTAGATATATGCAGTTACGAGCTGTTTCTTTTTCTGATAGTGAGATTACTATAGTACTGCTAAAGAGCCCCCCCCCCCCGGACGTTTGTCAGAGGACAAATTATTAAGCTATGCGTTCATGGAATGACACTATGCTGGCAACTACGAAACTCTTATTCAGTTGAAAACCGTTATCATTAACTCTGTATCGCGTTTTATGTGTTATGAATGTTATTAAAAGCGTGTTTCATTGAATAATTAATAATAAAATATGAACTTGTGTGTGTTTTATCAATTAACCCTTCAATTAAGCATTTTAATAACAATACCTAATGTGTGACTGTTGATAGTACTTACCTACTTATATGAATGTCTGTATGTATTGTTAGCGTTATTGATAAATTATTTAACTTATTGTAGAAGTTACTCTTATATCTTTGCATATAAATCTGTTAAAGGTAGTACAGTAGAATCCGTTTACTACGACTCCGGCTATATTGACCATCTGCTTAATATGACGTAATTGCAGTGTGAAGTTTTGTTCCAAATAAACTTCTATGAAACAAAGTTGGGATTTAATGACTTTGCTTATTGATATATCATTTATTAGTGACCTATTTTAAGGAACTCGTGTTCATTTCTTATGTAATAAATACAAGTGTATTATAATTTTTTTATGTTATGTTTAGCCAGTTCATTTATTCTGTTTTTTGTAAGTTAAAAATTGTTTCAAGTTCTATAGATACAAGCATTTAGTGTTCAATTATCTCTATTACTAGAAGTCTAGAAGCAGTCAGAGGTCTTGGGTTCAAACCTAGGCACGCACCTCTGTCTTTTTGAAAGCATGTGTGTATTAATAAATTAACTATCACTTGCTTTAACGGTGAAGGAAAACATCATAAGGAAACCTGCATTCCTAAGAGTTTCTGGAAGGTGTGTGAAGTTCGCCAACCTGCACTGGGCCAGCGGTGTGAACTATGGCCTAAACTGAGAGGTAGTTTGAGAGGAGGCCCGAGCCCAAAGGTGGGACAGTTTTTTAACAAGGCTAAATTACTATTTATTTTCTCTATTACTAACAAAAGTACAAAAAAAATCTAAGCTTATGGTTGTATGACGGTCACTTAATATGATGTACGAGGCATGCCTTTTAAGTTCTGTCGTTTCCATATTTCCCGGCAATTTGCATTTGGAACTGTTCTATAAACGAATGTTTAAATTTTGAATCTCAAAACAGTTGAAAGTATTAGGATTAATGATATTGTTTAGTCACAGCGTCAGTTAGAAACTGTCAGGTTACGTACGAAAATGAATCTTTCTAAGGAAAATGTTCGTGCAATAATTTTCTACAACTTTAGAAGAGGCCTGACACGGCTTCAGTGTTTTGAAGAGCTAACATCTGTGTTCAGTGATGAAGCCCCATATCTGCGGACTGTCGAACGCTGGTATTTAGAATTCCAGCGTGGACATACTAGTGTTAGTGACAAATCTCGCGAAGGACGCCCAAAATCCGCCTTCACTGAAGATAACATCATTGCTGTGAAACAACTAGTTCTCGAAGATCGTCATGTGACGTATCGAGATATAGAAGCTCTATTAGGCATCTCAGAGACAACCATTCAGAAGATCTTGCATGAAGCGCTTGGTGTGAGAAAGCTAGTTTGCCGTTGGATACCGCATCTGCTTTCCGCCGATCACAAGGCGGCCCGCGTCAGATGGTGTAAGAAAACTCTGCAAAGGTTCAATCGAGGAGAGTCAAATCACGTCTACGACATCATCGGTGGTGACGAATCTTGGATTTATGCCTACGATCCTGATTCCAAACAACAATCTACAATCTGGGTCTTTCAAGACGAGCCAAAGCCGACTAAAGTTGTTCGTTCTCGAAGCACTTCAAAGAAGATGGTGGCCACGTTCGTTGGAAAAACCAGCCATGTTGCGACTATTGCACTTGAAGATGGTAGAACGGTTAACGCAGAGTGGTATACCACAGTTTGTATACCACAAGTCATCGCCGAACTTCGAAAATCTAACTCGAAGCGAGGCATCATCCTGCACCACGACAACGCAAGCTCACACAGCGCTCGTCAAACGATTGAGTATTTGAAGCAGGAAAAAGTAGAAATTCTTCACCATCCTCCATACAGTCCTGACCTAAGCCCTAACGATTTCTTTACATTTCCTAAAATTAATAAAAGTCTTCGTGGTCAAAGGTTCCAGTCCGGTGAAAAAGCAGTCGATGCTTTCAAGTCAGCCATTTTGAACACCCCCACTTAAGAGTGGAATAAATGTTATAATAACTGGTTTGAGCGAATGGACTTCTACTTCGGAAAACAATAAAAAGTACTATAAGGTTCTAGTTGTGTTTTTTCCTCCAAACGACAAAACTTAAAAGGCATGCCTCGTATTTGTCATTTTCCTTTAAAGTCATTATAAGCTGATTCTACTGTACAACTAAACTTACATACTACAGGGTGAGAACCATTGATATATTATTCGTAAGTACCCGCTTACGGATCACTAACGAAATGACTGAATCAAAACTAACGCTTCGATATACTTACACTATATCTATGTACTCGTAGAGAGCCACTGTAGGAAGTAGTTTTAAATAATGAACTTTGTATGGTAGTTTTAGCAAAATGTAGCATTTTGACTGCCTCGTTGGTCTGGTGGCAAAGCGCATCGCTTTGTGATCACGAGGTCCTGGGTTCAAATCCTAGGTCGGACAAATGTAGTTTTTCTAACGAAAAATTCCCAGTACGAGTCCGGAGTCTGGAATTGTGCCCAGTATATGGCAATAGGCTCGCCCCCTATTACATGGGACCTAACATCGTCGGCGAAACGTGGGTGTACTCAGTACACCTCTGCCACCCCCTCTGGGGAATATAGGCGTGACGGTGTGTAGCATTTTATCGCGTCTCCAGCCTCCCGTTGGATATGGTTTGCTCGAACTTATTCGAAATAAGACTACACCCATACTTGTGCAATTTTTTTTCGGACACTTCGTACTAATCTAGTAAAAATACTATATCGATGGCGAGAACTCGCAGGACTTTTCCAATGGTCATATTCCAAGTACTGCGGGCGCTTCCACTGGACCTTAACTGATTGGTGATTTGAGTTTATTCCATTAAGATACCTCTGTAGAATGCAGAGTTGATTGGTGAGGATGATGCTGACGACGACACTGCAACATTTTAATTTATTTACAGTAAAGTTATAAACTTTCGTGAATAACTGTTTGCTGTTGCTAAACCTCCATTCCAACAACCTACAGATCTACTCAATTAGCTTTAAAAGCCTGCCTACTAAAAGTGCCGAAGTGAATATTACAATAAATCATCGACGGTTTAAATTTGTTAGTATTTTGTTCATTTTAATCGATAAATTTTCTTCTTAGCTGTAAAACAAGAGCGACCCACCATCAGAGGGGCTGGCCCTCACCCCGCAATGCGCGAGCGCGGGCGAGCCATCCCCGCCGGCGCACCCTCCCCCGCCCGCGGACCTGTAGCCATGCCACCCAACGCCAGGGTACGAACTTCACCCTTATCGGTGTACTTTGAACTGGATATAAAGGTCAGTCGAACGTGTGACGGAGTCAGATGCTTGCGCAAGGTAGGTTCGGGAGTTCCCAATGGATGTTGAAAGGTTTTATGTGGTTGGGATTATATCGTATCGTGGTTTATAAAATGTCTATTTGTACCAAAAGATGAGTAGAATTAACGACAACCCGGCCAGGAAAGAAATTAAAAATAAGTTTTAGTTTTGTATACTGTTTTAAATTGCTTGAACAATCTTAGGATCAAGAATATTGATTAAAACATCATAAGGTTATCCATGAGTCAACTTAAATAAATAAACTTCCTTATGAAACAAACGAGAATTGACTTATTAGAAGTATAGAACCAAAATCGCATCCTTTGGAAACTCCTTTTTACTAATACCTAGAGAATAGCTTCGGCAGTCGCCTATATCTTCTAATTAAAAGGTAAGTAGAAGCAAGCTTAACAATGGAGCTTATCTATAATATTATTATGTGTAATATCAGCTGCTTTAATAGATATAATTTTGTATATTTCGAGTAGTTCACTTCGTCAAAGGCTAAAGATAAATCAGACGGATAGGGAATTCAGTATATTTCTCGAGTAAAATGTCTCATTATGGCTGTCAACAAGAACGTTCAAAGTTCTAGATTTTAATCTTGCCAATTATGTACATGTCAAGGTTGCGTCGAACAGTTTGTTCATTTTAACATACCCTGGAACCGTTGTTACTTCAGATAAACCAGTTTCCCTTGTTCCGACACAGCGAGCCTCAACGCAGGCATGTTTTAGTCCAAACTCGTGTTTCTAAACGTACATGGTGAAGCAATTTCAAAGTATACTACAAAACTGTATGTATTGTCCTACTTGAACCGTGTGCGCGCGTTGGCCGCCTTGTTTATTGTTTGGTATAAGTTATAAAAGGTTGTTAGACGATTCAAGAGTTATGTGGATTCAAAGCTTTAATCTGAAATGTTCTGTTTTAATATCTTTCCTTTAATCTTCATGGTAGTGAATACGTGTGTTTTGAATTGTTTCATAGATCTCCCAATTTTGTTGCTAGAAAAATATTTTCGGGCTGAAAACATTGCTTTTATTGATTTAATAATTTTGATGACTCTTTAAGATCTGTAGTATTTCCTTTGTTCCACTAACAAGCTGTTTTCTTGTGGTAGAGTATGACGTATTAGTCTTGATTTCTGATAGGTTTTAAGCTCAGCAGTGGGACTGAATAAACATAGCAGTACGGTACAGTAATAGTAAAGATACAGTGGATAAAATGGAGACAGGCATCTCGGGGTTATAATAATATACCATTAGCCTATCGCTTATAGATTCAAAAATATTTAAGTGTAACAAAACAATATGATGTCATAGTAATTATTTTTGGTGCTCCATAGTTTCAAGCGAGCGCGAGTTGCGGCTCACATGTGTTAACCACTAGCGTGTAATCGCTAGTTTTTAATCTAATTTGGACGATGAGAGGCTGTTTTGAAATGTTACAGTGGAGGGGATATTCTTGTATGAGATCATAAATCGTTCCCGGAGTCAGTGACATAATGGTGATGATAAACTAACCAACATCTCAAACAGTACATATTTATTTGGAATCAAATTTATGAGAGAGAGAACAGAAAAGCAGCATATTGTGCTGAAAGACGTCCTCTGTATTTAATAGAGTGGCGATGAAATTCAATATTTACGACAAATTACTACAGAACTGAAAGTGGATACGAATTCTAAAATGATCACTATTTAGGCACGGATTGACAATCCCTGAACACTAAATTTGCCCTCGGTAATATTAGGTACGCGTTATCACTATAACGGTGCCAATATGCTCTGTATAAAAAATACACAAACACGATAATGCCGCAAAACATAAAAAAAACAACATCTGCTATGTGCACTTTTTGAAGATTTGGACATTCTCTCTGTTATGACTACTAGTTTACTAACCAAATTTTCGTATAAAAGTCTGCTATGACTCTAACCATTATTTGCTTAAAATAATATCCTTCAAAAATCTGCTTCATATAAAATTTTACAGGAGAACGTTTTTTTGCAATATCTGAGTTATTCTTTTTGCACTTAGCAGATATTGGTTTGACAACGACGATATAATGTCTCTTATAATTACAAAATGTTATGAAAATACTCCAATTATTCAGCGGGTTTCGTGTTGCTAAGTGTCATTGTTACGTCATTTTGTTCCGGCATGTAGGCATGAGAGTCATCCAAGGTTGCGTCTCAATAACCAATTGTTGGACCAATACAAGCATCTATGTTCCGGCCTATTGCATCTTCATTGTAGAACATCTTACCAACATCAGAAATGGCATTTCCGCCTAAAATTAGACTTGCTTGTGGGCGGAGAGCTTCAAAACTGTTTGTCGTCGCCTCGTTGACGTTCGGTGCGACATGTTTATTTGCGCCATGAACTCTGTTTAAAATTTTGACGTTCAAGGACGCGACCTTCTGGTCGTCAAATTCAGTGACGTCTTTCTTCTATGGTATGTGGATATGGTAAGTTTAACCATAAACGTGTATCTTAGGATCTGAAAATTGTTTAAATTAGGGATTATTTTCATCTTATCTCTGGCACTATAAAAAGGATCTAGGTTGTACTGGCAATTGTTTAAAGATGTCGGGACTACTCTTAATAACTATTATCTGGACAGGATGCGTAGAAGTTTCGTCATGTAGAACGGTAGCGCACACAAGATCACCAATCCGCGCAACCTCGCCACAAATATTTTGTTAAAATACTTATACTAATACTTATTTTATTTTTCTAGGTTAACGAACAGTAATTACGTAAATGCAAACGCTGCTACATTACATTTAAAATCTTACAGTACTAACGCACGGCAATTGGTTTTTATGTATATAAATTTAACACAGCCATCTTCGACTATTGTCTAATTCCAAAAAGTAAATTCCAATGGGTTTACTCCCTATTGAAAACATTTGTGCCTTCTGAGAATATAGAAATTAGCTTTTTAGCTGATTTCAAGTTTTCTTTTGTTTGTTTGTTTTTTAAAGAAACGTAGGCCTGTAACGTAGCACTAGGATTTATTCCTGTGTCGTGGGTGCGTTTACAAACATGAAAATTCACATACACAAATACCCAGACCGAAACAAATAATTGTGGATCACACAAAGATTTGTTCCGTGCGGGAATCAAACCCGCGACTATAATAAGACCTAGTGGGTGGAGCGGCTTAAACTCTTAACCACTGCGCTAAATCGTCCGTGCGATTAATAAATTTAAAAAAGTGAAAATAATATTACAATCTTGTATTCTCAATAAGCATTTCTAGGTAAAACGGTAACGCATATTTGCGATCCATAATTCGTCGCCTGAAGACAGACTCTTTGCATATTGTCTTAGCGAAATGACATTTTTATAATTTAGAGCAAAAATAATTTGCAGAAACCCGTTCACAATTATCAGTAAACCGTCAAGAAACTCAATTACCCACCAAATGGGGCTAGTTTGTTTATCTCTTAGCAACAGTAAGAGCCAAGGAGGCCACCGGTTACAGTTATACGAAGTACAGACGAGACAATTCCAAAGAGCACTGTATTTGCATGATAGAGACACGAAAACTTCATTGTATTGTCCTGTTTAATGAAAAACACGTTGGACCAGTTGGACGTACGTTAGCGTTCACGCTTTGTATTATTCCTGTTAATAATGATAAACAATTTGCGTCAATGGCTGCTGCCATGGAACTAAATGTGGGAGACTCTTAATCAGTTGGATGCTGCTTAGAATTATGCGTTGTATATTCAAATATTGAGCAAGATTTTTTGTTACAATCAGTCAATTTTTTAGCTTTGAAGAGATTTTGGCTGATCTCGTATTTGAAGTGATGACAACTTGGTCTAGAGTTGAATCGTAGACCTTAGTGGAAGATCAAGTAGTCGGTGGTGCGATCGCTGTACAAAAAAATCTATTTCTGACCCTTAAATTTTTGTGTAGGTCTGGGTGTTAGTGAAAAGTTAGTATAAAGCTGGCCTTGACCTTACTAAATTCAGGGTTCAAAATATACCAGAGATGCAGGATGAGTTTCTGAAATAAATGTCAGATGTTCATTACTTAGTGTGAAGGAAAAAGGAATGCAGAACACTTCATGTTTGTTAAACAAAATTGACGACGACTTCCTGCACTATCAGACAAATTGAAATCCAAAATTTCGCTAAGCATCTTGAGTATCTTATCTGCCTACTTTTTAGATGAGCCGATTTCGCAGTAAAATATAATGAGGACCTACATATCTAACCGGTCTTTTATTTTTATTGGTTCTGTACAAACATTTCACGTTCACACTGTCAAACGCGAAGATAAACAAATCGATGCGCGCTGGCATTGGGCGGGCGAGACTCGACCCACATGCACGGCCTAGACACAGTGCGGGCAGAAATAACTAGCAGTGACACTCGCGGCTTGCGTATGCGCATAGCACCGTTTCTGTTGGGTTAATGCCATGATATATGGACTTTCTTTTTTAGGGTGATGATTGATATTTTTTATTAAGTTACAATTGAGCAAGTTTTTTATAAAACATAAACTATCTTATAGAACGAATGTCCGAAGAAAGTATGACAAAACTGATATACAATGCGAAAGTGGAAGGATGTAGGTACCGGGGATGACCTAGACTATCTTACCATGACCAAATAGATCGGGTTTTATCTGGAGGAAAAGTCAGGAGTCTCCGTAACCGGCGAGCGTGTATGAGACGAACTTTGCGAGTGGAGGAAGCCAGAGAGGTATGTAAGGAAAGAACCTGTTGGAACTCTTAACTCCAGATATTATCTATCTATCTATATAGATAGATAGATAATATCTGGAGTTAAGATTTTCAGTTCTCTTGACTTTTAATTATAAATAAGATCGTTATTTTGGAATTTTCATCGTCGACATGAATTTGGTATACCGTGATATACTATATCAGGCGATATTAGGCCAACGAAGCGGTCTATCCGATTTCCTCTAATTCACGTTATTAATTTTTCCTACTACTCCTATTTTCTTTGTTATAATTTTTGTTACGGGGCCGAGACCACTACAGCGCCGCCTGCGGCATTCCGAGGTTCAGACCTCGGAGTTATCGATCGAGCCGATTGTGGGTCCTGGTTTACAGAACTTAGTGGTGGCAAATATATGGCGGGCTTAGTTACGTATTTAATTAAAATTCTTGCTCCTTTTCTATCTATCTATCTATATCATCACGTCAGATCCCTTACGGGGTAGGCAGAGAGTACAGAGTTCCAACAGGCTCTTTCCTTACATACCTCTCTGGCTTCCTCTACTCTCATAGTTCGTCTCATACACGCTCGCCGGTTACGAAGACTCCTGACTTGTCCTTCATATAAGACCCGGTCTATTTGGTCATGGTAAGATAGTCTAGGTCTTCCCCGGTACCTACATCCTTCCACTTTCGCATTGTATATCAGTTTTGTCATTCTTTCTTCGGACATTCTTTCTATATGCCCGAACCAACGGAGCATACCCTTTCTCATCTTCACACCGATATTCTCTTTCATACCTATTTGCTTTCTTACTACACTGTTGCGAATACGGTCGGTCAGCTTCACACCGCACATCTTCCGCAGAGCTCGCATTTCCACCGCATTTATCCTACTTTCATTCTCTTTCTTACATACCCAGCTCTCGCTGCCATATAACAGCGTTGGGACAAGCACTCCATTATGTATGGCCAGCTGCGCCTTTCGGCTTAAGTGCCGGCTCCCAAGTAACTTTCCCATCGCGCCATTCACTCTGTTCCCTGCACTCACCCTTCTCTCTATGTCAGCGGTGTATTTTCCATCCTTACTGAATGCGCATCCAAGATATACAAACTCATTAACTTGCTCCAGCACATCGTTCCCAACCACAATCCTTTCAGACCTCGGAGTTATCGATCGAGCCGATTGTGGGTCCTGGTTTACAGAACTTAGTGGTGGGAAATATATGGCGGGCTTAGTTACGTATTTAATTAAAATTCTTGCTCCTTTTACTATTATATACAGTAGGTAGTTACGTACATGGGCATGAAACGTTTCGTCTATTTGCTGAATGAGCGCCGGTCCCACTATGGGTGTGTTAGACAATATTACAGGCTCCGAGGCCGCCTACATACGTCTTAAGATTGGCAATGAGTAGGTTGATTAAATCGCAAAGATGCGTCACGAGGACTTTACAACTTAGGTATTACATTAGATTATTTTACATGTGATATGCGTGTCTTTAAGTAGGTAAATTGGCGCTTCATATTTGTTTAAAGTGACAGACAGTTCAACAAGTTGGAATGATCAATTCATTTAAATCATAAATATAGATATTCTTCAGATTCAGATTTATTTTTGTAATAGATTAAGCAGTTATACTGTCAAGAAACTCGGAATTTGTATTACTTCCACTTATTTTCTTAGAGCAAAAGAAGTTGAATTCATTTTGTTATGAAACGAAAATCACTTAATAATAAAAAGTATCTGTTAAATAGTTTATACAATTTTTTCACCGACTAGTATTAAATTTCAAGAGCAGTGATAGTGGTTAGATCGTTGGACTGCAAAGTTAGAGGTCTCGGGTTCAAACCCAGGCACGCACCTCTGTCTTTTCGTAAACATGTGCGTATTAAAAATTAAGTATTTTTTGCTTTAATGGTGAAGGAAAACATCGTGAGGAAACTTGCATGCCTAAGAGTTTCTCGAGGGTGTGTGAAGTTCGCCAACCCGCACTGGGCCAGCGTGGTGGATTATGGCCTAAACTCTCTCAGTTTGTTGAGAGGAGGCCCGTGCCCAACAGTGGGACAGTTTCTTAACAGGGCTAATATTATTATAATATAAAATTTACTTGCATGCAACACATGTGCTTGTTTCGAAGTTAAAAAGTATATATGTACCGGATTAAAATTGATAAACAGAAGCTAAAACCAACATCTGTGTAGATGATGATCCGTTTATGCATGTAAGTCAGTAAATATTTTTCCAGTCTGCAATTTTATTTCTCTATGCCTTAATCTATGAAACCATCTTATACAGAATTGAAGAGGTCGTATGTAGGATGTTTTCCCTTTCTAACTACATTTGAACGTATTATAATGAGCATCTGTGCATTATAATTGTTAGTAACTGGAGAATGTGGATGGCAATGGCGAACCCACCTTACATTACAACATCGTTTGGTAATTTTGTGGTGTTTGTCTTAACATTAGATGTAAAGGTTTATATCTATTAAATATCAAATGGACAAAAATCATCAAGTTTTGTTGAAGTGCTTCTTACATCTCACAATTTACGACGTGTACCGTACCCGTACGGTAAGCTTCATTTATCGGTTCATTTATGAGTCTCAAGACGACTAATTTGTAGTCTCATTCACGAGTTCCGTTACGGTTTATATATTTAATCAATTTTACGGGCTCCCGTAACGGTTCAATCAAGGGTACCGAGGCGGTTTACATTCAAGCCTCTTGATAGTCAATAATTTCATGACGGTTCATTCAAGGTTCCCCTGGAGGTTCATTCAGGGGTCTTGTGATAGCATATTTACATATTCTGTGTCGGTTCATTCGTCATAGAAGCTTTCACATGACACGACTCTTTCGCACCTTCTACGTTTAACCACTAAACAAGCACAGTTTCGTCTATAAAGCCGCAGGCACTTAGGCGTTTTAAAATGTTGCCGTACAAGTTTCTTTTATGGGACATCCATATTAATATTATAAATCCAAAAGTCTGTTACCTTTTTACGCCCAAACCGTTGAACAGAGTTAGATCAAATCCGGCAAAGAAAAAAATATCCAGGGGAAGGACAGGCTACCTTTTGTCTAAAAAAACTTGGAGGTCTGAAATACACGCCTGTAAATAACGCGAACGAAGTTCATATTTAATAAATTACTAGCTGTTTCCCGCGACTTCGTACCCGGTCGACAACAGCGCCACCTACCGGGTCTATGTTATATAGCCTATGTTACTTCTGGATAAGGTAACTTTCTAATGGTGAAAGAATTTTTGAAATAGGTCTAGTAGTTTTTTAGTTTATTCGTTACAAACATACATAAATACAAATCTTTCCTCTTTATAATATTAGCATAGATGTATGTCTTTACTTGTCAAATTAAATATGAATTGAGTTAACCTTCCATTGTATAGTTTTTGCATTCGAAGTGTCGTTTGGAACAGGCTATATATTTGACCTGTAAAATTTATTATCATTACATCGACTATGCAGCGATTTCGAGTATCGTAAACACAGTCCTGCTTTTAACTACCGGAATGTAGAATCGTAAATGATTTAATAACTCTGTAAAGTTTTCTCCCGAAATTACGCTGATCCGAGATATTTGTATAGGTTTACGTGTCTTTGGCTTAGAATTTAAGAGCATATTTTGCTATTGAGATTAAAAACACTCGTGTCTAATAGTGATACTTGTTAGTTGTTTAGAGGATAACTACCATCTTTGTTTTACGTACTTACTGGTGTTTGAACGACTTTACTCACATGTTTGAAGACTACACCAATTAACGCAGTTGTAATCTATTGTATGTCGAATATGGAATAGGATTGGGTGGGACATGTCGCGCGTGTGGACTCGCATAGGGGGGGAAATATGATCACGATATAGATCACTGAACACAGTGATACACAACGTACCGACCGAGGCGAAGGTAGCGTGACGATTTGGACACTTTTGCGGGAAAGATATGGACACTACTGGCCGAGGATCGATTTTTGTGGAGACGTAACGGGGAGGCCCTTGCCCAGCCGTGAGATATAAGCTATTGAACATGTCGAATATAAGACTACAAAATGTACGATTTTTGTCGTATAGTGACTAGGATTGACTTTATTAATATCTATCATCATCGTCCCTTCCAGCCCATTCCACCGACTGCAGAACCTCTTACCTCAATCTTCATATTAGTATCCATACAAGTGCATTCTGCTGCTGCTAAGCATTCCCAAGTCTATTAAAGTCTGCTAATTTATTAATATTCAGTGTAATAATCTTCTGCCCAATTTGAAATAATAAGTATGACTTGGTGACAATTGAATCTGATATATATATATATATATCAGGTAAGAGAGATTAGGTCATACTTCACCAAGCGAACCCAGTGCGGATTGGTGGAGGCAGGTTTGTACATTAATACATCATAGTAACCTTCGTCCTAAAAATCTCTATCAAACGCAGTTCACAAAACCGCGTAAATACAGGAAACCATTAAGCCACGTCGTCGTAAACCGGGAACAGACTGGTGTTAATACATTTTGATTCAGTCCCGTCTTCAGAACGGCGATCATCGCTCGTGTCACTCATTATCGAAGATTCATTTTCGATCATAATACTTTGAATAAATTTCGCCGGCGCATCTTTCAGCTTTGAGTATTAATAGCTGCTGAAGATCGGTTCGAGTTTGAGTGTATTTGCCGGCAAATATGCCTGATGCGGCAGGAATTAAGGCAACTAAGGTACTGTGTTAGAATGATATTTTTGTTATTAAGGACTTTCGAGTGTTTTATAGCACCCATCGTCACGGGCAAAAAAAAGTGTTTGACGTCCTTCAAACTACTTGATTATTTTTCATCGTCTGATCTACGAAAAATGAGCTCTCAGTGGGTCGAGACTTCCTTTATTCGTGTGTTTATAGTTGTATAACTTGTATGCAACCAAATTTTTATATTTCCACTGGATCGACCCATCATCGGCTGTTAGTCCACTGCTACACTTATTTTGTATCACATCTCATGAAATTTGTAGAGGTTTTTTGTTAGCTATATAATCTGCATTGGTTTTCGTAGAATCGGAAAACGATATTGAATCTTGGAGATTTCCTAAACTTGACCTAGAGACGTATGTAAGAGAGATTGTATGATTCGGTCACTGCTATGCTAGGGGTAATCCCGAGATAGCATATGCCTTCAATTTATTCTTGACGCTGGTTGGAGTACTGCATACTAATTATTTGTTATTTCGTATGGCGAAGTTATGAAAGCTCCTACCGTCAAAACCTGTTTCTAAGTAACTGATTTAATCTCGCCTTTTTTGGAGTTCTACTTTATATAGCTGTAATAGGTCATCGTTATCTTTATTAGTCGAAAGAGATACATTGCAGAAATTAGGCCTGTAAATTGTTATAGGGGCTTATAGAAGAGCCCTACCATTGCGGTTGAATTGCGGACCGAATTAAGAACTCCAATAAACCTTCCATACAGGAATATGTGGGTATTAGAGGAATGGAAGTCGTAAGCACCGCTCAGCCGTCGTTCGTATAACACGAGCGTCAACTAGCAATTACGCGCGAACTACTAGCGTAGCTTCCGGGCGCATAACATCATAATCAAATTTATTATGACAAGGACACGAGATTTTGCTTCGGAATTATGACGACGTGGAAGCCATTCAAACATTATTGATGTTTGCGATCTGGTCTTAGTGACAGCTATGAATATTATTTCGAGTGAATCTTGTCTAACAAATTGCTTGTGTGAATAAACATAACGCCGCTTAACTGTGTGTTCTTCTTATACTAAATTTAACGGTGGTGTATCTTTTTTATGTTTATTCAAAATACTTGTGATAACACAAAATGTATTTTTGTGATTACTTCTTTCTTTATGGATCTTTACAAATTCCACCACAGCTGCCTTTCTTGAATTTCACTGATCAAAATGATGCGAAAATTCTTATGCATCTTTTTGCAAATCAGACAGCTAAACCATTGACAATAAATGAGCCCATACTGTCCTTCTGCTGGGCAAAAGCCTTCACCAATCGAGTTGAGTGAGGCAAACTAATATTACATTAAGTCATAAAGGGGTTATGGTAGTTTCCCCGGTTTCCCAAATATTTGATTTAATTTTCTTCTAAGACATTTTTGTGGATTAAACCTGCTTAGAATATTGAAGTTGACCATTATATTTAGATAATAATATCCCCATCCTATTTGACAAGACATGACATGATTGATGCATCTTCTAGCCTCCGCCGATCCCGGGTATGCGACCTCCTCTTGGCTCCCCCGGAGGTCCAGTGCCAGCTCCTAAGTCATCCATGGGCTTCGTGATGCCGATCTACACTATATGCATCATCGTCTTCTTCGTCTACACTCTCAGTAAGGTAATGTAATCTTAAATGTGTTTAATTTTAGGTGTTTAGTTTTTCTGTTGAAGGTTATTTGCTGTATCTCCATCTTGAAAAATATAACCTACACTCCTTTTTATGAGAAAACTTTGAAATTTTACTAAAGAAGTAGCATCATAATATGGCTAAGGTTTTTTTTATATCGATAAGAGTTACTGACCCTTGCGTGTATGAGACGAACTTTGTGGGTTTAGTAAGCGAAAAAGATCTTAAGGAAAGAACCTCTTAGAACTCCGTAGTCTCTATCTACCCCGCAATGGATCTGGTGTGATGACATAGATAAATGTTGCAAATCACAGTTCATGTAAGGAACTGAATATGTTGCATTCCTAACATCCATTTGTACCATCAGTAGAAAGCTTAATGTTTTTAGTTGCTATGAGTTTCATTTACATAGGTCCCGTAGGATACAACAGGAGCAACAAGCAAATTCATTTAATGTTGTACACACATTGTCCGATAAAGATTCATATCTAGAGATCGATGTCCTTTCTTTTTTTTAAATAAAATGTAACGTAGGATTGATTACTAACAGTTATTAGGATTTATTGTTGCTAACAAAATGGATATAGAATTGATCTGAAAATAAATTATTATTATTAGTAAACTGACGTAGGAAAACATTAATTTCCTACGCTGATATGGCTTTCACGGCTCCCGGCTGGACGGCTGATTAAGGCAAGCCAGAGCTACATTCTACGGATACCCTGCGGTTTCCATTCGTCCCAAGTAGACATGCCGATGTCGAGACCGTGACAGACGCTCTGCAGCACTCGGGTCCGCGGCGTCGTCACTCACCAATAGTTCCCCAGTGAGGGCCCTGCAGGCAGCTAGTGGCGAGCTGTATAATTGAAGACTAAGCTACTATATAAATCTAAACGGAATTTCACAGATTCTATTTAAGCGCACCGGTACAGTGCCGTACGAAGCCGTCACTCCTGACCCTCAGTTCAGGAGACGTGTCTTCAGAGACGACTCGAGAACTTCGCCCGAAAAACTCGGTAGGTACCAACCAATCCTTATAATAAAAATAATGCCATTGCAGAAGTCGTGAATTAATGCGGACGGAGGGAGAGGGTTACTTTGGAAAATATGCATAATGTTGTGATCTCTAAATAGTAGATACAAAGGATCTGAAATAATTTCATCATCAACTTCAAATACTGATCAGTGACGAGCAATAAATAACATGTGAGCATTTTAGTACTTTATTGTAACGTCATGTTTGTAAAGACCAGGGTCCCAACCCAATTTTAATAAAATTGTTCATCATCGACATCATAATTATTAGTTTTGACAGTTTTCAATCTACTAATTCAATGCTTTCCACTTCCTATGGTACCTATCAATAATTCTTATGGTTTTCCATAGTCGTAGGTACCAGTTCAATAATTTCCGACTTTTGGCACAATTATAATTGAACGATTTTTGTGGCATCTCATAATTACAAAACATGTAAAAAATAACAGACTTGGGGCACAGTAGGAATAGTATGGGCGGCAAGACTTAGTTCGCGCGGGAGAAAATTTCGTCAGCCCGAGATTCTAGTTTTGTACGCAAGTCAAAATAGTCGTCAATACACTGCAATTCTTGAAACGCGTTTTCTCGTGTAAACTTTTATCTCGGTACGCCAGGCTAGAATGTAAGATAAAACGGTTGTCTCACGCTTAAAGTGACAAAGTTCGAAACATACATATGTGTGTCTTGTCGCGCCGCCTGTATTAGCGTTGCTGCATTTTTAATACAGATGTTACTATGACAAAGTTAGTGTTGTAAAAACGCCCGAGTTTAAGGTGTTTTAATGCTCCTCGGCGTCAACGTAGCGCTAAACGTCTACTTTCGGCACTCATTTTTACAACACTAAACAAAGTACAAAATGTTTACATATTATTGCTATACAACTAAAAATTTAAATTGTATTTTGTATTTTCCAAATAATTCTAAAGATAAGCTTACGTTTAGCTTTTGGTTAAATTGTGTTCTATAAAAATGTCGTCATGGCGTTGTAAAATTTGTAACACACTTGTTTATGTGAACGTGGCTTTAAATATCCCGTGCTTTCCTTTGCTTCAATGTACAAAAATTTAAATAGTTGAACAATTCGGAAGAGACCTTACTGCTACAGTAATAAGACGATATAGAGATGATGTATGATGTTATGATAGTGTTATAAAAATGCTCGAGACGGCGCTTAAAACGCTCGCGTCTTCTACGTGTTTCAACGCTTGAAGCGTCGACTCAGCGCTAAACGCTCGTATTTACAACACTATGTTATGAACTATGAATTGAGGAAACAAAAGAAATGACACTAATGCTATTGGCACAAGGCTGATTTTATCTTTTACAAGGGAACAACCGAAGATATATCTTGGTGTTAACTATCCTATCGATAATTGTTATGTATGGCTTGAGCGACGTTCATATAACATTAACAAAAGTAAGGTACAGTCTACTTATTGTAATCGTATTTAATTATAAACCTATTTTTATTACTAACAAGAGCTGTTTGCGCACGCAGGACCAAAAGAACGGGATACAAGTAAGTATTATGTTGATTATGTGTATAAACATGTTGCCAATCATCTTCGGGTGTATAGTCTCTACTACAGATTATTATGTTAAGCAGTCTGTAGGTTGCGTTTGGCTAGATCATTGAATTGAAAAATATTTTTCTATGCATTCTGTCAAGTCTATCATTAAAAAACTCACAAAACAAATTGATCTTTTCAGCGTTAGCTTCCGTGAAGTCTTATAGTTAAGCTTCATTGATTAGTTTTTTTTCTCTAGCTGATCTGCCTAAACTCTTTACGGAAAAGAAAATTGCTTAATAACGTTATCTATTTTCTAAATTCAAGACTATACGAATCCTTGTGACACATTAAATTACAAAATGTATCTTTGTGTTCAATGGCAGAAAAGTAATATAAAAATATTTGCCAACGTCCAGTACTGTTATTAAAATATAACTGATATGAACAGGAAAAGTTGATTTGATAAAACCAACGCTATTAAATATAGTTCAATAATGTTGCATATATGAAATAATCGATAGCAATATAACTGGGATATAAATTAAGGCAGGATGTTGTTACTGCGGTTCTCGGAACAAATAACGTAAAGATGATTGTAGAAAAAAGTCTAGCCGAGATATAGGCCTACTATTTTGAGAGCAAAATTGAACACATTTTAGATGCGTTGCACATGAATTATGTTACACAAAATAATCCACAGAATTCAACGCTTATCACTTTTTAATAAGTTTGAAGGCCATTATTTATATCAACAACTTAGTCTATATTACATAGGCTTTGTATACAAATTATAGCACCATATCACAAGATTTAAAGTTACAAATTTACTTAAGTTGTTTGTGAAGTTTGTGAGCACCATCAACCAATATCCTGACTACACAAGGAATATGCCATATTACCTTAAAGTGTTATCAAATTAAAAAAAGAGGTACGCTCGTGATCTTACTTGAACATGTGTAAGTATTCGTTATTACATACCAAACAATATTTGGGCTAGTGGTAATAACATCCATAGCGGATACAATTATTGCACATTTACTGCCAAAATACCACCCTACCCTACCATAGATTCTGTAGTTACATACGCAGGAATAAAAGATGTCTTAAAAGGTCATTCAAATGAACTATTATCTGATTACAATGTTGAAAAAGATAATATAGAACATGAAGTACAAGGTCATTGAAATGTATTAATATACATATAATCACAATGTTAGACAAGATGGTATGGAACATAGAGTAAGAACCAACTTGCTCAGGGGACGTGGAACTGGAGGCGCTGAGAGCGCGACTGGCGGAGACTGAGCGCGCGATGCAAAGGATCGTCAGCCAACTAGCGCAACGCGATGGGGTACTAATCGATCTTCCTTGGGTGATGGACTGGCCAGCTCCGGGAGCCAAGTTGACATCCTACAACCGTTAACGCTAATAAAAAACGGAAAAATGTGCCGGCATGACGGTTTTTAATGAAGTCACGTGGACAGAACGAGGCGCTAACGTTTGCGGAAAGAGAATGGATACGAAATGTTTGCAACTTGGTTAGCTCGGGGGGTTAGATGTGGCAGGACTTAATATTTCTGTAATTGGTGTTGATAATATTCCGTTATAGATTTGAAGAAACTATACAGAGTAAGGATTCTAGAAAAATTACATTTATTGTTTTATTTTTGACATGAAGAGGGGATTGGATATTTTATTTTGCACCACAAAGATTGATTCAAATTTGTATATTAAAACCTCATCAATCTTCTTTTATGGGCGTCTTGAATTTATTTTAGTCGAAAACTTATTTTTAGAGGATGACGAGTGTCGATCTAATATTATTTTTCATATTGTGTAATCAATTACACTAACTTTCATAAAAATTATACTCGTATTGGCAAGTCATTTGCTGCCGCAAAAGGCGACATCATCTAAATACATACGCAATAATTCTGCGACACATGTTTCCCTGACGGCCAGTTCATCACACCTATCAAGATTTATCCCTTATATGCCGTGTTAATTAGATGTATACCTAGCAGCTTGCGGCATGGTGAAGGTTTCGCCCGTTTATACTTGTACGGATGGTCATTCTAACTTGCATATACGCGGTGCATCCAAACGATTGTGGATCTTAATACATAAACAAAGAATACATGTTTAGTTTGTAGAGTGGATTTTTGAGATTAGAGTAACGGTTTCGTGTATGTTTACCTGTTAACAGCGATAAAAACCAAGGGTTGTCCCAGTAACATTCATGTTAAGTGTTCGTAAACCATCCCAAATGAAAATATTTGTGGGTTTTTGTGTCTCAAACGATATAAATCGTTTGATTTTGGTCCAGTGTAATGTTTAACAGAATTGATTGATGTTTTAGAAATTAGTGAATATTTTGTGATGTCTAAACGAAAAGTAAATGTTAGTTTAATTGAAATAATCACGCAGTCCGTTGCATTGACTGATCGGCAACGATCGCCGATGTTGGAGTGGCTAGGCATAGTCAGACTGATAGTACATAAAAAGATGTTAAATCATAGGTTTGCATTGTTCTTAGAAGACTGCAGTCATTAATAGCCAAATACACTAACAGCGATAAATAATTTATTATTTTCAAGGTATTTCGTCTATTAAATTCCTGTTATTTGGAAGTCCGATGCGTGAAGTCCGATGGAATGTTGTGCGAGGCACAAGGGGGTATCAGGTCTGGAAGAGGATGTTCGGATCAAGTCTTCTCACTCCGCAACATCGTAGAGAAGCATCTGGCAGTGGGGCGGAAGGTTTTCTGCGGTTTTGTAGATCTGGAGAAGGCATTTGACAGAGTTGTGCGAAAGAGACTTTGGGACATTTTGCCAGAGTATGGTATATATGGCACTCTGTTGCGAGCCGTCCAGTCCACTTATGTGGACTGCAAGGCATGCGTACGGGTGGGTGGTAACAGGTCACCCTGGTTTGACGTTAAAATCGGCGTCAAGCAGGGTTGCGTGTTGTCCGCTAGACTGTTTATAATATATCTGGGCAAAAGTCTTCAAAGACTGAAAGCGATGAATGAAGGTGTACAAATGGGCGACTTAGTGGTAAACCATCTACTTTATGCAGATGACGCGGTTTTAATAGCGCCAACAGCCACTGATCTGCAAACACTAGTCACAGTTATGAAAGACGACTGCATGATCAATGGCTTACACTTGAATGTGAAGAAAACCAAGATTATGGTTTTTGAAAGGAAAGAAACCAGAACGAATGTAAGGATTGTGGTTGGTAACGATGTGCTGGAGCAAGTGAGTGAGTTTGTATATCTTGGATGCGCCTTCAGTAAGGATGGGAAATACACCGCTGACATAGAGAGAAGAGTGAGTGCAGGCAACAGAGTGAATGGTGCGATGGGAAAGCTACTCGGGAGCCGGCACTTAAGCCATAAGGCGCAGCTGGCCATACATAACGGAGTTCTTGTCCCAACGCTGTTATATGGTAGCGAGAGCTGGGTATGTAAGAAGGAGAATGAAAGTAGGAGAAATGCGGTAGAAATGCCAGCTCTGCGGAAGATGTGCGGAGTGAAGCTGACTGACCGCATTAGCAACAGCATAGTAAGACAGCGAGTAGGTATGAAAGATAGTATCGGTGTAAAGATGAGAAAAGGCATGCTCCGTTGGTTCGGGCATATAGAAAGAATGCCAGAGGAAAGAATGACAAAACAGATATACAATGTGAAAGTGGAAGGATGCAGGTACCGGGGAAGACCTAGACTATCTTACCACGACCAAATAAACCGAGTCTTATCTGATGGAAAAGTCAAGAGTCTCCGTAACCGGCAAGCGTGTATGAGACGAACTATGAGAGTCGAGGAAGCCAGAGAGGTATGTAAGGAAAGAACCTGTTGGAACTCTGTACTCTCTGCCTACCCCGCAAGGGATCTGGCGTGAGGTTATAGATAGATAGAAATTCCTGTTATTTGGATTGCGAAAGGGCTATCAAAAATTCACTTTATAAATCGAGTTCCAATAATGTTGGATTTCATTCCTGAGATAGCATAACCGTAGCTAACTAAGGATTGGCTCACGGCCAGCGGTGGGAGCCTGCCCAATCGTCTGATGCATCCAGTTTATTTTGGTCAACGCGTCCTTCGATGTTTGTTTTGATGATATCTATTTTTATTTTAGTTTCTTTTAATTTTGGTTTCGCTAAAATAAATGCATATACTTTTATTGGCATACCGTTGGAGATAAACTTAAGAAAGTCTTCTTTATGTACACCTAAATTCCAGAGAAAAATTAACTTTTTTTAAATCAATGACAGTGTAGGTTTAGTAATGAAATGAGATACACAAAAATTACAATTTTTAATGATGGCACATAAATTTGTGGTTGTGATCTTTTTCGAATTTCCTAAATGAAAAAGCCCGATATACGTCTAAAATTATGCTTTATTGACCAAGATTCAAGTTTAACAAGTATAACTAATAGTAAACATTATCGGGTACAGTTGTTACCGCCATATCAGGGCTGGTAGCCGAGGTGCAGCAGCAGATGGAGGCGAACTACGCGCAGAATCAGCAACGACAGGTCAATGCATGCTCGGCCTTACCTTAACGTCCTTAATACCTTCCCGTTAAAGTCCTATTTCCTGCCGTTATACGTTGTTTTCTTTTTGTTGTTTTTATTGTGTTTTAACAGAACTTTTAGCGATATTAAATACTTGTATAAAGTTAAATAAAGATATAAAAAATTAAGCTATATCCGAGAGATCATTAAACAAAATCACATTATCCATTCAAATACATGTCAACTTTTACGTTACATTTTTCACCGATTCACTTATTAATTACCGACTGATTATACTCACATTTGATACAAAAACTTAATACAATAACTTTTTGTTGCAAAAGTGTTTCAATTGCAGCTTATGCTTCATACTTTTTAAAATTATTTTTTTTGGTTGATGCAGTAATCTAACATTAAATTTAGTCCATAAGTTCTTCACTCCAGTGCTCTAAATTCCGTTTTGACATCAGTCGATGTGTTAAGAATATACGTATTTGGCACCCGATCTGCTGTCGCGCCAAAATTTGGTAATATATTTAGCACATTCGCTTTCGGACATAAATCGTGGATATCTTACTTTAAAATGTTGTAATGCATTTTATGTGAATTATGACTATATCACTGTAGACTAGCGATATTCTCCACGTTATAAATACGTTTTACGTCTCTGCACATTTCAGTAAAATAATATCAAACATTATTTTAATCCTCTCAATTTTCTTGTTCTTACGAGATCTGAGGTTTACATCCCGGCTCACACTTCTTCATATCACTTTCTTATGGTGAAGTAGTAGTAAGTACTTGTAAACCATCATGAGAGGAATCTCAATGTCCAAGAAAATTTAAAAACCATTGATGATTATGTGAAAAATGACCAGGCTTGCTCCCTCTCACAGTAGGACCTAACTTACCACAGTGCACTTCTGGTGATAAAGGTAGTGTCTGTTATCAATTCAACCCAAATAATTTATTACATAATCTATATAATCACGCTAGATCCCTTGCGGGGTAGGTAGAGAGTACGGAGTTCCAACAGGTTCTTTCCTTACATACCTCTGGCTTCCTCCACTCTCATAGTTCGTTTTATTACAATATTATCCAGCATCTTGAATACGCCCTGTTGATTTAATAGACTGTAGTATTATATTCGTTGTCTACAATTTCTACTATGTCACTTTTTCTCCGGTTTATATTCATCCTACTCCCGTGGTAGTGATCAGGGAAGTTGTCGAAAACTGGGCAGTGTTATAAGACAAATAACATTCTTGCGCTGCCTATTTTCATGTTAAGAAGAAAGAAACCATACAAAGACAGGAGGTTAATAAAACTTACAATATACACATCTATAGACTGTAATTGTGCGTGTGTGTGAGTGATGTACGCTGTTGGCCGCGAGGCCTTTACAGCTTCACCGGACTTAAGGGCGAGCGTGCAACCACTACGCTCGAGCCAGAAGGGCAAGGGGCGACATAATCGAGGGCGCCTTGAAGAGGCGCCCTCGGTTGGGACAGTCGCTGTGGGGGGACGGGATGCACTACTAAGTGCACCAGTCAACCGCCGGCTATGGGAGGGGATCTACGACTACGTCGTCGTCGCCCGTATTCTGAGCGGAAAGAATGGATGACAAAGCATCGGGGGGATCGGAGATAACATGTCGCGGGGGGTATCGTAGTCGGCGGCGGCTACGATTAACGGATTCGCATGGGTAGATGCGTTCGCGAAGTGTCGTGTTGTCGCCTTTTTAATATAGGCGCAAATAGGTTCGTGACCTAGATCGGAGTGGAGATCGACATTCCGTACGAACCAGGGGGCTCCTACGGCTTTACGGAGGAATCGGTTTTGAACCACTTGGAGTTTATCGATGTTAGAGGGGGCCGAATGCCCGAACACAACACACCCATAAGTCATGATGGGTCGAACGCAAGTTTTGTAAAGCGTCACCTTATTTCTAAGGGACATTTTACTCCGCTTGCAGATTAACGAATGGAGACGACCGAGCACAAAGGATGCTCGGTGACGGACCCGCTTGATGTGCGGGCCGAAGGACATGGTACTGTTTAGGGTGACCCCTAGATATTTGACCTCTTTTACCCAGGGAATGGGTCGGTCGAACATGGTCACTTGGCCGAGATTACTTCTAGGGCAGCGCAGGGAGTGGCGCGGGGTGGAACCTCTGGAGAAGAACACCGCAGCGCTCTTGTCCGGGTTCACCTCATTACGCCACTTCCTGAACCAATTCTCTAAGGAATTGGCGGTTGCCTGAAGTTTGACTGTAATCATCTATAGACATTGTAATCGGTTTCGACGGACGATTTAGCGCAGTGGTTAAGAGCTTAAGCCGCTCCGCCCAATGTGTCTAATAGTCGCGGATTCGATTCCCGCACGGCACAAATCTTTGTGGGATCCACAATTATTTGTTCCGGTCTGGGTGTGGGGCTACGTTTATTATTAAATTTAAAAAAAAATGTTAGGTCGGATTAAACCAGGATACTGCCTTAATTGTTGCTGCACCATAAAGTCTTATCGTAGTCCAATGCTGGTATTCTGGCAGTACCTTTAAAAAATGCAGTCTTATTTGCTCAATACTCCGCGATATTTTAACCAGTTGTCATATCCATGAATCCTAAGCACAACTTTCATTAGATGTCCCACACCATCCTGGTCTATAAAACCTTTCGTTGCATTTATTTGTATAGAGAATAGCATGTTCAAAAGTTTTTTTTCTTTGTATATCGTCAGTTGCTGCCTTTGTCTGTCTGCACCCGATATACAGTCTTGACTAACAAAATTAAAACTAAAATTCTAGGTAATCATTCAAACTGCTCATGATTAATATCTAAATAAATTATTAATAAAATACATACTTAAACAATAAACTAGCCGTTTTATTATTGCTTATGCTTAGATTGTTTAAGTACCGCTGAAATCAGTTTTTAATCCTTGTTATTTCTTTTGAATAGGAACTTGGAATCTAATTCATTAATGAACACTTGCCTTTATAGTAATGAATATAGGCATTGGTTTGTTTCAAATATTAAACTTGTATGTCATGTATTAAGGTTTCTCTTGAAACAATCGACGTTTTATCCACAACCAGATTCGTCTGTATAGTAACCGTTATATTAACTTCAAATTATGACTGACTTTAGCGGTAACTCTTAGAAAAACATGTGTATATAGTGATGACTTTTGGTTTTTCAGTAGCTTGTGTATCAAGTATTTAGGTACTCTAGACTCTTAGCTTCTGTTTTTGATGTTTTCCTATAGAGAGATGTGTGTTTAGTTTTCCAGTTGTGTATATTTGAATACTTTTAGCATTTAAAGTAGAAGTAGCATGGTTTATCCCAAAAATGTTGTAACTGTAACATTTGCTTATCTATTTCTTATCTATATATTTTGATCTGGTATTCCAATTTTCAGGATGTGCAGGATAATCACCCTCGCCCCTACACTAATGGGACAATCTTACACAACAGTGGCCCGGTTCATATAGTCACTAGCGAATATCGCGAGCCTTCTAAAGAGAAGAGTCCGGAACCTACGTTTGAGAAAGAACCTTTCCAAGTACCTGAGGAACAGACAAAGACACCAGAAACTGTAGAAAAATCTGAAGGAATCGCAACAGAAGAGCTTATTGAGTTAGGGGTAGAATCTGACCTAAAGATTTCAGGACCTATTCAATCGGAAGTGGAAATTGGAGAAGAAAACAAGCAAGAAGTAACAGAACCTGATTCCAAAGCTAACGAAACCGAAATACCAGAGAAGCAAGATGTCAAAGAACCTGAATCAGAACCTAAAGAGATCGCACCAGAAGTTATTGCTGAACTAGAGGCTGCTGTAGAAGAAGAGCCTGCAAAATCTACTGTAGAATCAAAAGAAACTAAGGAGCCTGTACAAGAACCAATAGACCCGGTAGAAGAAGAAGAAAAACTCAAAGTTATAGATAAAGAAGAACCAAAAGAATTAGAAAAAGACCTTGAAGGAATAGAAAAGGCAGAATCAAAAGAAATAGAAAAAGACCTTGGAGAAATAAAAAAAGAAGAATTAAAAGAAATCGAAAAATATTTAGAAGAAGACGTAAAAGAACTTACACCAGAATCAAATGAATCTACACCAGTGGAAGAGGAAGTAGCTATAGATGACAGCAAAGACAATATAGATGAAGAATTAATACAACTAGAATCAAGCGCAGACGAAAAGGAACCAAGTCCAGAACGGGAAATTGTTGATGCAATTAACAAAGAGGAATTATTTATGTTAACTGATGACGTAAAAGTGCCCAAAACTGGAGATTTAGCGAAGTTAACGGAGGAGTTCTTAAAAGAAGAGTTGAGGTCTTCTGATGACAGAAAACAGGAAAAGCAGTCGACACCTGAACTTCTGGAAGAGGCTATCAAAGATGAAGAGATTAAAACAGAAGATGATGTTGATGAACAAGAGAATGCCAGTGTAAAAGTGAGTACCAAACATTTTCTTACCCGTTGAAAATGAAGACCTATCTAACTTGAATTACCGTATGTTTTTGACAAGAATGATTCAAATTAAAGAATGTGTCTCCTTAAATATTTTGCTAATGATATAGATTTAGAACGTTTAAAACTGATTTTTGTCAGTCCATTAGCTTCTGCACCGCTCCGATTTGTGTCTAAATGCAAGTAATATGCATCTTAACTGGTTTTGTCTAGCGTTTTCCCAGATAATTCATCTTAAATACCATCTCAAAAATGTGTGTAACCTTAATGGATATCGTACTTAAAAAAACGTTTACGTAAAAATAGTTTTTTGAAGGACTATATGCGTTAAAGCAACCTTGTTATGTGTTTTGTCATTATTTTTTCTGATAGTTTGGATCTCCCATTATACTTGCATTTTCTCTTCTACCCATTGATATCCCCGTCGACCAGAAATCTAAATTGACTTTTTTTTTCTTCAGAAAGACACAATCATTAAGTTTTGTGTATGTAGAATTTATGTTTGCAATTTTAACCAAAAATTGTTTTTGCTCCTTTTTTTCAATATCAAGAAAATTCTGCATAGGACTTCCGAAAGCTACTGCTGTGATTAAAATCTCTAGAATATGTATAAAACTACGAGCATCATAGCAACACCGACATGACCTGCTAAACAAATCATATTCTGGGCTAACGCTAGACCGTAAAATAATGCCTCGGTAGTCTAAAGCATGGCTCCCCACTAGGTGGTAGGGATGGAGGTGACGGCGCACGCGGCCGACGGCGGCGCGTGGGCACGTACACGTGCGGCGCCGCCCGTAGCGCCCGCAGCGGCCGCGCAAGCGCCGCCGCGACTGGTGAGCGCGCACTGCACTGTGCACATTGTTCAGACACTGTACGATGTTTTAGGGTAAAGCAGGACTCTCTATAGCGCTAACGAGACATTCATTTTATTTGTTCTCGACCATAATTACAGATATATTATTTTATTGACCGGACACGTGTAAGTAGAACTCACGTTCTGAGCGATTCTTATAAAGGCGACATTTTAATTTTTCATCGATTTCGAGGATATTGTTATCTCGAGGAAATTTTGATGAATCAGTTTAAATGGCTATATCTATTGATTGGATTGACTTAAAAGCTCTAATAACCACCACCAAAGGACCGCAGACCTTAATATTTGACATAACTTTTTAATCTGTACATTTTCAATGAAGTTACAAATATACACTAAATAGCATGATAAAAAGATAATTCAATTTGCATATAATATCAGCCTATACTGCCCACTGCTGGACAAAGGCCTTCTCTCAGAAATCGAGGTGAGAGAGATTAGGTCATACTCAACCACGCGGATCCAGTGCGGATTGGTGGAGGCAGGTTTATGGCCACCTGCTGTTGGAACTTATCAAGCCGCCTTTAAGGCTTCTAACTCGGCTTAACAACTACCACATCAAGTGGTAGCCGGGACTAACGGCTTAACGTGCCTTCCGAAGCACGGAGACGCTCGAATATGAAAATGCCACAAACGGTCACCCATCTCGGACCGACCGAGTCGAACGCTGCTTAACCTTGGTAATCGGTAAGAACACCGCGGTCGCACAGCGCTACGAGCGCCTCTCAATTTGCATATTCGACGAGAAAGAAGTTTTTGTAGAGACTCCTGCTTATTGGATATCACAATTTACTTTGCATCCTTATTAATTAATATATCTCACCTTACCTTATGACTGTTAGTTTCTCATATCTATGTTAACTTTTATGTTGCTCATTTTTTTTAATAATTGATTTCACTCTTTTTTACGTTATTGGCACTCGAAATTAAACTTAATATCGTCCGTAGTTTAGTTCCATTGTCGCTTGACATTCCAAGGGTTAGTACAAAGTAGTTAGTATAACTAATTGCTCAATGTTTTGCTCAAACCATAATCATTGTTATATGGATATAATATCGCTAACCGAATATAATAGTGGCACAAATCAAAAAATTGATTATTTGAATTAGCACTCTAATTGCAAAACTATAAGAAATAATTTCACATATTATTTGCTTTTTTAGTTAGGTCAGTATTTTATTCGGCCAGCGATTATATGATGCCCAGTTTTATGCACTAGTTACTGAAAACGTACTACATTACTAGAGAAGATATAAGAAACATAAAATGGTGTGCATTTTGGTAACCGGCAGGGTTAGGGGGAATATTTCTGGAATCCTATGTTTCTCGAGTTACTTAAATAGTATAAACTCAAACTCAAATAATTTATTTTTTATAAACCCTGAGGCGCCTAAAAATAGACTATTTTCAATTTTTTTTAAATCGGCGGCCTCCACTGAGAAGATCCCGCGAATAAAATGTACGGGCTTGTCTTTTTTTATTTAATTATCTTTCTCTCTTTGCATTTCAATTTTTTTTTTATCATATTTTGTGAATACAATGTTTAGGTTACAATAAAATAGTTTACGTTCTAGCTCCAGCGTGATGCCGTACGACCGAGATATGAGACTAATGAAGTTATTTATAAACAGTGTCTAAAGGATTTCAGATGGATCAGTCCCCACAAGCAGCACCCGTTCACGATTATGACTACTGGAACGGCCATCACTCCCCTCGACCATATTGGAGGAATGGGAGTGACACCTGACAGTATCTCACTGTACATGAAGAAATATTTTTTCAAAATTAAACATACCACCTCCGGCAAGCACCTGGCACAGACTAAATGAGATAGAGTGCATGCACTTCAACGCGTGCTAAAAAAATTGTTCATGTGTCTTCTTTAGTACGTAGTACATGATAGTTCAAAGGTTTACATGGACTTCTCTGTCCCACTTTCCTCCTCATTACCGAACGATTAGGCTGTATGTAACTGGGAGTCAGTTTAGTACCAATAGACCCAGTCAGCATCTTAGAATGAAACTGCTTGCATTTCACAGTTGGCTTTGTTATGTATTTTATTAATAAACTTTTTTTTCTATATGAAGCAGTTTTATTTTAACATGTCGATACAATTCATGGAATTGTGCCCGGTATATGGTAATAGGCTCGCCCCCTATTACATGTGACCTAATATCGTCGGCGAAACGTGGGTGTACTCAGTACACCTCTGCCACGCCCGCTTGGGGAATATAGGTTTATTTTTTTTATGTTGATATAGTCTAATAATAAAATAATTGAGAAAATTTAGATGTTTGTTACAAAGAGAGGTCTAAACTGTTGATCGATTTTGGTTGAAATTTGGTAGAGGGGTAGTTTATAAGATACCACATTACAACTTTATGAGCTACACAATTTTTTCCACCGATTTCAGTTGGGTTCGCCTGGTGGAGACAATCACTTCTTCTCACCTTTACCTCAATTTGTGAAAGAAGTCCTTTGCCCAACAGTGGGCAGTAGAGGTTGATTTATTATACAGACTGTAGTTTTAAATCCTCCCGGAATTTACAAGAGTGGCGGTAATACTGAACACAACATTCATAAAAAAGAAATACACTACACTTATAAAACACAAGTCACTAAAAATAACTATTTTTATAATTTAATAAAAATAGGTAGTAACTAAAATATTGCCCGGCAGAGTCTCGGGCAAAAGCTAGTCAACAATAATAATCTGTCATCGCATCGGAGTATTTATATAATTTCCATAAAGCGTACGCTGTTGATCGCAGTTTTGCATATTTATGAGACAGTATTATAAATCTTGACGTCATCAGAATGTTAATTTCGTGCACGCCTACTGGAGGCTCAAGCGTCGAATGGGACATTAAAAATTAATAAGACATACCATACATGAACATTGTCATAAATACTGCATACATACAAATTATATCTCAAGTTAAACAATGCTTGTGTTAAGGGGCCACAGCGAAGAAAACGTGCTTTTGTGCTCCACGCTCTATAAGAAGTATATGGATAAGATACTTCTTGAAGAGCATTCGAAATATAATTTAGGACTGTATATTTTAGAATCTGATAAAAGGAATACACTATTAAACGAAATTTTCTCGATAGGAAAAATCTAAATTCATCTCTATTGCTTTACATTATGTATAAATTGATAATTATTCTTATGGACCTACCGCGATTGGCCATTTATCGAATTGGAGAGTGATGGTGATGCAATTATGTTATAAAAGTAGGGGACGGTTATATTGAGCGCGCGCTCGGAAATAAACGAAGTATGCCCAAAAACAAACTTAATCATTTTCTAAAAAAACTACACTATGAAATAAAAAACTGCTTTACACGAACTTTGCTACAATTATTTGCTATGTTTATAAGTAAATTCTATTGCTTTGGTCTTAAGTATTTAGCGTTGGAAACAGAAAATATAAAGCAATTAATATGCCTTTAGATATTTTCTGTAGAAAAAAAATCGTTTAATCGCGTAATGCTTTTACCAGATTCTAGAATATAGATTAAATATTTCTAAATATTCGTATACTTCTTAAAGTGCATGGAGTTCAAAAACACGTTATTATCGCGATAGCCTCTTAAGTGTCAGTAGTATTTTACAGATTTTGCTTATATGATATGTCAGAATGGAAGAGTGGAGGCTTGGAAATAGCTATTTGTTACTACTGTTTATTATTAACTATGTTATCCTAGCTTTTAACAAATTGCGGATTGTAGTAAGTTTAGAGGGCATTAACATAAATAAATATACATGGAATCTTTGCATTTAATTAAAATCCTTCAGTGTCTTTAAAAAAAGTATTATATAGCGAGAATAATACTCAGTATGATTTTTCATACATGCAAAATTTGTACCGAACTGGTAAACAGACAAAAAAGAAGTATAATAAAACACCTAATAAGAAACAGATACTTTTTTACAAAGAAATATATTAATTTGAACAGTATTTTTCCAGCTTCGCTAGCTTGGGTACCCAGTATGAAGTATGGTATATACCCAGGCTAGCAAAACTGGAGATACCTAGCTAGAAGAAAGAGAAACAAAAATAAAAAAGTCTTCACCGGATCTTCTCTGTGGAGACCGGTTCCGATCCGGTGGTCTATTAGTTAGATTAGATAAAAAAAATTGTAAATTGACAATTTGTAAGTGCCCCCTCCAGGACTTATACAAAATAAATTATTTGAATTTAAGTGTAGAAAAACATCTAGCTAGAAAAAACAGTTTCTTAAAATAATTCTACCTTATTCAGCATCAATTATTGAATATAAAACTAATAACTGGCAATGTTGATCAGCACGAAGCTGAGGAAGTGAAGTCTATATACCTGGAGACTGAGATCCCGCAGCAGTCGCGCGTCCTGGTTGCTGACTTCGCTGAGGACAGGACTGACAGGCCAGCGCCCACCAAACACTCGCCTGTGAGTTGGTTGTACCCTTTATGTACTTTGTATCCTAGCTGTTTCGCAATAGGGAATATGCGTGTATTTTTTTATATTTTTATACTATAGATTACATCAATATATATTTGCAAAAAAAATTAAGCGTCTAAAACAAAATGTAAATTTTTGTTTAAACGCCCGCCATTTTGGCGCGCTTGGCGTGACGTCAAAGTCTATAATAACAATCAACTAGTGAACAGCTGTAGAAGTAATTTATTTTTATGTTGTATTTTGCGACTATTATACAATGGAACAACACTGTTGTGCCTAGGTGTAAAAATACAATAAGAAATGCACCCGATAGGTGCGGACATAAGGAGAAAGTGGTGTAAATTCAGAAAAAGATACATGGTATCTCCATCAACTTGTTTATATTGCTGTGAAGATCACTTTATCGTAAGAATTAACTTAAATAATTTAAACTGAAATTTTGTCTTTGTGTAAATCGATAACAAAAATAACAATAAAACTAACTAACTAATATGCACTTGTTGACATTTGTATTGTAGACTTTGATGTCATATTCGATCTGACCAATACGTGGCGTTCCAGCTACTTTGAATTTCCCACTCATTTTTTGTACTTTCAATAATTATTATCTTAATAAAAAAGTAATGTTTTAAAAAAAAAGTTGGTATAGACATTATTCTAATGCGATAGTTTGTAAAAAAAATATTTGACCCTGATTTGAATAGGGAAAATACACGCATATTCCCTAATGTAAGAGATTTAAGTCCTTTGTGCCCGTATCGTAAGTTAAGTACTAGAATCTAGTGACGTCGCGCTTTTTTATTGCCGAGTTTATAATGGTCGAGGATAGACAGCCAGCGCCCACCAAACACTCGCCTGTGAGTTATTTATGCCCTTTATGCACTTTGTACCCCAGTCGTTTCGTTGTTGCAAGAGCTTTATGTCCTTTGTACGCTAGCCATATCTGAGGTAGGTACTAGAACCCTAGATGAAAATAATCAATTTTTCGAGCACTTGCGGGTATCGGATTGAGCTGAAATTTGGCATACGTATATAAAGTCGGTGACAATGCAATAAGGTTCCATGGTACCAACCATGGAACACATCTGATGATGAAGTCAGAAGGTGGCGATAGGAACATGTCAATTATACAACGTAACCCTCTTGTGTTTAGGCTGTTCGGATTGGTAATGATAAGTACTATTTAACCAGATGGTATTTAGGGTCTGATGATGAAGCCAAAAGGTGGCCGATAGAACCACCAAAAAACTCAAAATAACCTTACTTCTAACTAAATATAATGTTTGGGCTCTTTGGATTTGTTATAACAAGTACTTAAGTGACTGCCTTGTTGGTCTAGTGGCAAAGCGCATCGCTTTGTGATCACGAGGTCCTGGGTTCAAATCCTAGGTCGGACAACTGTTATTTTTCTAACGAAAACTTCCCAGTGCGAGTCCGGAGTCTGGAATTGTGCCCGGTATATGGCAATAGGCTCGCCCCCTATTATTTGGGACCTTACATCGTTGGCGAAACGTGGGTGTACTCAGTACACCTCTGCCACCCCCGCTTGGGGAATATAGGCGTGACGGTGTTACTTTGACCCGGATGGTGTCCAGGGTCTGATGATGGAGCCGGAAACAAGCCATAGGAACTCCTCATATAAGTAAGATGTTTGATGTGTTTTGCTATAAAAACTTGTTTTTAAAAATATTTTTAAATTAAAATTATTAACAGCTTAAACTCTCCTAATAATATGTGTATGGTGTGTATTTCAGATGGTGGTTAGCGGCAAGATGACGCTATCTCTGATACAAGACGCGCCGCGGGATACTCCAGAGAGAGACCCAGGTAGACAAACCCTAGAGTTAAACAGAACAGAATAATAATTCAGAACAGAATAATAATTCATAGGAGTTTGTATCGCCGTGCTGGGGTATTTGAGGCGGTTTCCAAAGTTAAACCTGGGACGCCTCGGTCGGTCTGCGATGGATGACCGTTTGTAGTATTTCTATCTTCGAACGTCTCCGAGCTCCGGACGGTACGTTGGTCCCAGTTACCGCTTCTTGTGGTAGTCGTTAAGCAGAATTGGAAGCCTTATTGGAACGACTTGATAAGTTTTAACAGCCAGTCACAAACCTGCCTCCATCTATCCGCATTGGGTCTGCATATTAAACATATTCTCACCTCAATTTGAGCCTTATCGAATGCCCTGTATAGCATTGGGACAGTGAAGACTGAATTCTTAGACACCGCCACGCCTAATTCCCCAAGCTGGGGTGGCAGAGGTGTACTGAGTACACCGACTTTTCGCTAATTGTGTTAGGTCCCGTGTAAAAGGAGGCCAGCCTATTGCCATATACCGGGCACTATTCCAGACTCCGAACTGTTACTGGGAGGTTTTCGATAGAAAAACTACATTTGTCCGACCTAGGATCACGAGGTCCTGGGTTCAACCCAGGACCTCGTGATTATTCGCCACGACACCAACGAGACAATGTAGATTATATTGTATTATTATCAATCAGCCTATCGCAGTTCACTGCTGGACATAGGCCTCTCCTAACGCGCCATTGCACATGGTCCTCCGCCTTCCGCATCCAGTCTGTCCAAGCGACCTTTTTGAGGTCATCGGTCCATCTAGCTGGGAGCCGTCCTACCTTACGCTTACCAAGTCGCGGTCTCCACTCTAGGACACGCTTGCTCCATCGGCCGTCGGTCCTTCTGCAGATGTGACCAGCCCATTGCCACTTTAGCTTACTGAGTCTGCGAGCTATGTCGGTAACTTTGGTTCTTTGTGGGTTACCTCGTTACGAATTTTATCCTTCGAAGAGATGCCGAGCATAGCTCGCTCCATAGCCCGCTGTGCGACTTTGAATTTGTGGACTAGTCCCACTGTGAGTGGCCACGTCTCGGCCCCGTAAGTCATAACCGGTAGGACGCATTGGTTATAGACTTTAGTCTTATTATACAGGTAATGAATATTCTGGATTTCAGAATCAACGGTCGATGACTTCACAACAGCGAGCGCTGTCACGCAGAATGCTGCCGAGGTACTAATATTTATACAATATTTGTACAAGGTGTAACATAAACGCAAGACCTGAAAGTAGTTTGTTCTAAATCGATAACTGAAATGATTCCAACAATTTATTGTATCGGTGTAAAGATGAGAAAGGGTATGCTCCGTTGGTTCGGGCATATAGAAATAATGTCCGAAGAAAGAATTACAAAACTGATATCAATGCGAAAGTGGAAGGATGTAGGATGTAGGGAAGACCTAGACTATCTTACCATGACCAAATAGACCGGGTCTTATCTGAAGGACAAGTCAGGAATCTCCGTAACCGGCGAGCGTGTATGAGACGAACTATGAGAGTTTTTTAAGACTTTTTTTTTAAGACTTTTTTTATTAAACGTAGCCCCACACTAGAATTTATTCCTGTGTCGTGGGTGCGTTTACAAACATGAAAATTCACAAACACAAATACCCAGACCGGAACAAATAATTGTGGCTCACACAAAGATTTGTCCCGTGCGGGAATCGAACCCGCGACTATTAGACATAGTGGGCGGAGCAGCTCAAGCTCTTAACCACGGCGCTAAATCGTCGTCCGAGTAGAGGAAGCCAGAGAGGTATGTAACGAAAGAGCCTGTTGGAACTCTGTACTCTCTGCCTACCCCGTAAGGGATAGATAGATAGAATTTATTGTATCTTTAATTTGCAAAAAATGCTGTTAGTGCGCTATAATAAACTAAATTTATTATTGATTCAAAGCAATACGGAGATTTCAAATGCATTCCTAAAACCGGGGTAAAAAAATAAATTTGGAAATTTGGTTTTCGCATTGAATTTGTGAAGCATTTATCTAATCGGGGTGTCTGAGGTCTTGCGTTGTTTCCGATACAGCTTGTATAAATATTTTAAAGAGGTCTGTAAGGAAAGAATCAGCGGAACTTGCACTCTCTGCCTACACTGCAAGGCATCGGACATGATGATATCGATGGATAGATATTATTTTCATAGAGAGATTACGTTCATGGTGTTATATCGTCGGTGATAAAACAAAATTGTAACTAGTAACAGATAATACGGCTTAAATTAGGTATGAAAAATTTCTGTAAGGTGAAATTCACATTGTTTATTTTGCGAATATGGGTATAACAATACGGTGTTTATTTGACTATGATAGCATTTGCCATATTCTGAAAAAAAAACATGCGAAAGGTTATAATATTACATTGGCATGTCGTTCAATTTAAATCGGTCCAAGTAATATTATTATTATCTCTATTTCTTATTCTTTTTTTACAAAAACGTAGCCTCACTGGAAAATATTCCTGTATCATGGGTGCGTTTACAAACACGAAATCCATATGCACAAACATCCAGACTAGTACAAATATTTGTGGGCCACACAAAGATTTGTCCCGTGCGGGAATCGAACCCGCGACTAGTCGACCCAGTGGGTGGAGTGGCTTAAGCTCTTGACGACTGGGCCAAGCCGTCGGTCATAATAATTTAATATTTTCTCTTCTACTTATATAAAACTAGTTTTTGGCGGTGACTTCGACCGCGTTGCTTTTAGACTGGGACCTAACATTTTTTCGGTATAATGAGTATCCTGTATATTAATCCTGTTAATAGACTATCTGTGACCCAAATTTTATCCAAATCCCTTCAGCCGTTTTTGCGTGGTTGAGTAACAAACATCCAAACATACAACCTTTCACATTAATAATATTAAATAGGATGTGAATGAACTCTTAGATATTTCAAAATGTAAATTGTCTAAATTTTTAATATCTAAAATTGCAGACACGTAATAGATGGATAACAGAGAAAATATTTAGTTTTTTGATTTACCCGTAAAGTTTTGTCACCGTCACGCCTATATTCCCCAGAGGGGGTGGCAGAGGTGTACTGAGTACACCCACGTTTCGCCGACGATGTTAGGTCCCATGTAATAGGGGGCGAGCCTATTGCCATATACCGGGCACAATTCCAGACTCCGGACTCGTCTAGGATTTGAACCCAGGACCTCGTGATCACAAAGCGATGCGCTTTGCCACCAGACCAACGAGGCAGTCAAGTTTTGTGAAATTGTAATTTATGCCATATTGTATGTTGTTAGTTACACATTCATAATCTTCTACGATATTTATTATTGTGGGGTAGAACGGCTGACATTAAGTCTATTTTTATCTTACAAAATTTCCTATCAGAGATAGGCAAAATATAATCAGATTAATGATTAAGCACCCCCGCTTGGGGAATATAGGTGTGATGGTGTAATAATGTTTAACAATTACAATTACATTTTGTAATTTTCAGTGATTACGATCACATTTTGAATCTTGAATCATAGTTGAATGCAAAATGCAATTGTAATTATTAATATGATTACATCTTGCCCATCTCTGTTTCCTATATATAAAATCTCATAAGCAGTATAATTTGGTTGATTTAAATTCGAGTTATCAGACCAGCCTACATTGTTCTAGAGAAAAAATATGTATTAAATGTTTCATCATCATCATCATCATCATCTCAGCCTATACTTGTCCACTGCTGAACATAGGCCTCCCCAATCGCTTTCCAGCGTAACCGGTCCGATGCCACCTGCATCCAACGACTTCCTGCGATTTTCACAAGATCGTCGGTCCATCTGGCAGGCGGTCGTCCCACGCTGCGCTTGCCAATACGTGGTCTCCACTCTAGAATCTTTCTGCCCCAACGCCCGTCCGATCTACGCGCTATGTGGCCCGCCCATTGCCACTTCAGCTTGCTAATCTTAACAGCTTAATTAAATGTTTATTTAAATAATAATAATAAAACCGTGGAGTTTTTCTCCACAAGAATGGGATTCCGAAGTTATGGTAGTCTTTGATACTTTTCTGACGTTTCATATACTATATTGTTTACATAAATAAAAACATTCGGATATATTAATATATAAATGTAATTCGAAAGAAAATTCAACGAAAACCGCTGAGTTTTTCGTTGAATTTTGAATTTTTAAATTCTCTCTGTAATTAAGACATTATAAAACTTTTTTTTAACAGAAAGGGGAGGAACCCTCCGACGAGGAAATTGAAGAGGAAATAGAAATAGAAGAGATAGAGGAAGAAGTAGATGAAGAGGAAGTGGAAGAGGAAGTGGAAGAAGAAGTGGTAGAGGAGCCGAGGAAGGACGTCAAGAGCGGAGCGCGGAAGACAGAGTAACGAACTGATAGCCATAGTCTTTGTATTGACAGTTCTGGATGTGTTACCGAGTTGAAAATGACCGCGACGAGGACAAGAACATGAAACGCCTTAATGCGAATGTGACAGGGAGTAGGGAAGTGGAGATTGAACTGGCAACAGCGAGAACGTCAACAGTGGCAGTGAGCAGGGCATTGAAAATAGAAATTAGCAAAGTGTTTATAAACTTCAAACATCAGTACTAACTTTCTTAGAATGATTTGAACTCTTTTTTAATTATATTTGAAATCAATTAACACTTCAACAGACATTTTTGTAATGAATTAAATCGGATTTATGATGCGACGTTTCGAAAGTCCGCTCCAACGGTCACTAGAAGGACTGAGGTGTTTGATGCCCATACGCAATTATAATAACGGAGCGCCTTCAAACTTAATAAATATAAAAAGTCGGGAACTTCGAATACTAAAACTAAACCGTGATAAAATTCTAAAACAGAGTTTTATTTCATGTGTAATGAAATAAAACTATTTTTTCGGATTTACTCGCGGTTTATTTTTGATTATTAAGTGACGAGTGTTTCGACCCATGGTCACGGGAAGGTATGTAATATTTGCGTAAATCTTAAAGGTCAATAACATTAGTATAATTAAAATATGGTTTAATAATTTATACTGCCTCGTTGGTCTAGTGGCAAAGCGCATCGCTTTGTGATCACGAGGTCCTGGGTTCAAATCCTAGGTCGGGCAAATGTGGTTTTTCTAACGAAATTTGCCCAGTCTTATAGTGGGCAGATTTCCGGAGTCGGGAATTGTGCACTGTATATGGCAAAAGGCTCACCCTCTATTACATGGGACCTAACAACGTCTGCGAAACGTGGATGTACTCAGTACACCTCTGCCGCCCCCGCTTGGGGAATATAGGCGTGACGGTGTTACATCGTCGGCGAAACGTGGATGTACTCAGTACACCTCTGCCACCCCCGCTTGGGGAATATAGGCGTGACGGTGTTTTTTTTAATAATTTTTGTAAACGAATCTTTTTGTATAAAAAATATTTCTCTTGAAAACATAAATTTTCAAGACATTTAACAGACACAGGTTATTGAAGTTCCTATGGCTATTTTGACCGCATATGACTGTTCCTTTTCATGCCCAATTCCCTGGTCACTACCATGCAAGTGGCTGAATATAAATCACTAGAAACAGCTAAGAACACCATGGCTCTTTAAACCAATGGAAAATAGCTTTTAACTAGTAACACATACAGAATGAAAAAGTAATTTTAAAATAAAAGTAACACTTACCGTATAACGTTATGCAATTAACTATTGTATTTATTTATGTCGTACGCTTCTCTTCGTGTTGCCAGCACGAATAAATCATTTTACGTAAATTATATATATAGAAAGAATGTCAGTAAAATGAACGACAAAACTGATATATCTACAATACGAAAGTATGTAGGTACCGGGAAAGACCTAGATTATCTTACCATGACCAAATAGACCGAGTCTTATCTTAAGGACAAGTCAAGAGTCCGTCATCTCCGAGCGTGTATGAGACGAACTCGACGAACTTTTGTTTGTAGGTACCTGGGAAGACCTAGACTTTCTTACCATGACCCAATAGTCCGGGTCTTAATTGAAGGGCAAGTTCTAATCTTTGCTGTAAGAAAAAGATGTGATTATACGCAGTTTATAGTTTTGTATCATTTTCAAGGCAGAATAAGATTGAAATAGTTTTGCTGAACTGGTTGTTATAACGCCACATTTAAAAAATGACCACGGTGCTTAATATCTTGGTGTGTTGTTCTTAATTTATTCGCGTATTAACGTAACTATACCGAAATGATGTGTCGTCTCGCTCACACCATAAGACCCGTGAATAAGAAGGAAAGAGATCGTGTCTTTTGGATGATTCATACTGATTATTCGTGCTGGCTCCTCCATTTAAGGTGTACATTTTGTTCAAATGTTTTTTATGCTTTTGTCGTATTCTATATTGTTGTGTGGATTTTAGAATTGTGTTGGGGTTGTCGAATCGATTTCAACTAGGTTTTGTTTTTTTATAAGGAATTCTCCAGCTTGTCCGCTTAATAATAAATGCGTTACGAGAATTTATGGGTGATTTGAAATCATACAAGTATTTTTATATTGCTGTTGGTTCTGGGGAAAATTATGTATGGGCGCAGAAAAGTGTTATTTCTTTTCATATGCTTAAATAGACTGGAAATTTGATTCGGTTTCCTCAACACGCTCGTTATAAAGTTTACATTCAATTAATGAAATTACGAATTTAATATATTGGTGTTATCGGATCATTTGTGCCAAATATGACTTCCAGCTTTTTAGCGTTGTTTCTATAATATTTTATAATCATAGTTTTCGATATCAAAGTCTGCGAATTAGCCAAATTTTCTTGTTGTTCAATCTTCGTATACTTGTCAGTAAATTTAATCTATACAATATTGATGTAATATGCTTGTGGAAAACTGAAGTCAATTAATTGAAATTTCTATTAAAATACCAAAATTTGCGATTATTAGAAATTTACTTTTAACTTGTGGATAAGTTAAGCAGCGTTCGGATCCGTCAGCCTGAGATGGGTGACCGTTTGTGGCATTTCCATATTGAAGCGTCTCCGTGCTTCGGAAGTTACGTAAAGCCGTTATTATTATACACGCAACCCGGTATTTTATTTTCGTGGCTCGGTGCCATATGGGAAACGCTACCTTGGGGATTAATAAAATTGCAATGGAAATTTTAATTTATGATTCTACAATTTAAAAAATTTGAAAAGATTTAGTAATATTTTGATACTTATTTTATATAATTGGGAGATTTGTTTGGAACTTGGAACCTGCGATATATTTATTAGGAACCTTCCGGTTGAGCTAGGAAAAATAGAAAGTATATTTTCGATATCTAGATTACTAGATGTGTCTAAATTATAACACATTTTAGTTGTATTCGAGTTACTTACTTTAACTATTACTTAAGCATACGATTAATGTTTCTCTTGATAATTCGTCAAAGAATTTCAGGCTCAATTTTTATCTTACAAAGAAATATAAAAAGCTCAAAAAATACAATTTTAGACTTCAGAAAAAAGGAAATTTAAAAAGCTCAAAAGATGCTATTGTAGACTTCAGTTTTTTCACGAGCGATTAATAAGGTATTAATTAATAAGTAATTAAAATGTCCCAAAAATTAATCCCAGATGTGTCCAAGGGCGGTCAGACTGACGAGCTAGTAACTGGTGGTTAGTGTGTTTAAATTAGCAAATAGCGAATAACAATGAGTATGATGTACATTAAAAGTTAGGGGGTACCGATATTGACCATTTATCGACTGTTAATTATTTTACAGCTAAATATTAGAGACGGAAATATTGAGCGCGTCGCTCAGCGAACTATGGAAAGAGCTATGCTCGGCGTTACTCTACGTGATCGAATCAGGAATGGGAGATTCGTAGAACCAAGGTCACCGACATGTCCCATAGGATTAGTAAGCTGAAGTGGCAATTGGCGGACCACATGGCCTGTAGAATTGACGGACGTTGAGGCAGAAAGGTTCTCAAGTGGCGACCACGTTCTGGAAGATGTGGCGCGGGTAGACATAAGAAACAAATAGCTACTAGCTACCAGTTAATAGCTTTCAATTTATCCACATCCTATTCGTGTGTAATTAGTGTTAAGCTAAGGTTACACCTTTCTGCTCTTGCGCATTCCATCAGATACGCATGCGTAAAGCCAATACGCGTTACGCGTTAGTGTGGCCTCAGCGTAAAGTTTTTGCACTAGTGTGAATACATAAGTTACTATTGTGCATTTAATGTGACAATTTAATTTCAATTGTTATTTTTTATGAAAATTTTCTTTTTCAAACCAAAGAAATTTAAGTAAAATGGAATTATGAAATAATATTCCTATTTCTCATTATGTTGAAAAATTAGAAAATTTAATATTTTAACATATTATTTAAAACTGTAGATTGATTTGTTGATATGCTTACAATCTGTTTTTTAGTTGTAAGAAAATAAAGTGTAACTCTTAAACTATGATTCGTTTTATTTATTTAGTTTCATATAAACCGTGAATGTAATGGCGGCTCTACACTCACAGAGACGATCAATACCACGGGGTCTAGCACGGGCGACAAGATTTCTTATGCAGGACAAAATTTTGTCGGGCGAGTCGAGTCTTGTACGTAAGTCAAAATAGTCCTACGTTAATACAAAATAGTTTAATCATCCCAGTCGCTTATAGTGGAATCGAGACGCTATCATGGTAACGTCGCGACGCTACCGCTCTGAAGTGGCCTTGCGACGCTATCATAGTGGCGTCGCGGTGCTATCATAGTTGCATGGCGACGCTATCATAGTGGCGTCGTGACGCTGTCATAGTTGCGTGGCGACGCTATCATAGTGGCGTCGTGACGCTGTCATAGTTGCGTTGTGACGCTGTCATAGTTGCGTGGCGACGCTATCATAGTGGCATCATAGATGCGTGGCGACGCTATCATAAAGGCGTCGTGACGCTGTCATAGTTGCGTGGCGACGCTATCATAGAGGCGTCGTGACGCTGTCATAGTTGCGTGGCGATGCTATCATAGTGGCGGCGTGACGCTGTCATAGTTGCGTGGCGACGCTATAATAGTGGCGTCGTGACGCTGTCATAGATGCGTGCCGATGCTTTCATAGCGACGCTGTTATTGTGGCGTTATGACGCTGTCATAGTTGCGTGGCGACGCTATCATAGAGGCGTTGTGACGCTGTCATAGTTGCGTGGCGACGCTATCATAGTGGCGGCGTGACGCTGTCATAGTTGCGTGGCGACGCTATAATAGTGGCGTCGTGACGCTGTCATAGTTGCGTGGCGATGCTTTCATAGCGACGCTGTTATTGTGGCGTCGTGACGCTGTCATAGTTGCGTGGCGACGCTATCATAGAGGCGTCGTGACGCTGTAATAGTTGCGTGGCGACGCTATCATAGTGGCGGCGTGACGCTGTCATAGTTGCGTGGCGACGCTATAATAGTGGTGTCGTGACGCTGTCATAGTTGCGTGGCGATGCTTTCATAGCGACGCTGTTATTGTGGCGTCATGACGCTGTCATAGTTGCGTGGCGCCGCTATCGTAGTGGCGTCGTGACGCTGTCATGGTTGCGTCGTGATGCTATCATAGTGGCATGGCGACGGTATCATCGGAGCGTTGTACTGCTATCATTGTAGAGTCGCGAACCTGTTATTTTGGCGTCGCGACGCGGTCATAGCGACGTTGCGTCACTATCATAGTGGCGTGGCGACGCTATCATAGGAGCGTTGCGCTGCTATCATTGTGGCGTCGTGAACCTGTTATTTTGGCGTCGCGACGCGGTCATAGCGCGTCGCCACACTATCATAGTGGCATGGCGACGAGATGCTATTTAGAGGCGTCGCGACCCTATCAAAGTGGCGTTATGACCCTACATAGCGGCGTCGCGACGCTGTTATAGTAGTCTTGCGACACTATTATGGTAGCATCGTGACTGTCTCAGAGGCGTCGCGACGCTATCATAGTGCCGTCGTGACGCTATTATAGTGGCATAGCGACGTTGTCATAGTTGCGTCGCGATGTTGTCATAGTGGCTTCATGACGCTATCATAGTGGCGTTACGACGCTAGCATAAGTTTCGCAAAAAAATTATCATCGAGGATGCAACTCTATCCGAGTGGCTTCGCAACAACGTTACAATAATGCCACACCCCCGATATAGGATGGCAGATGGCAGTTACTATGACAACATTCAGTTTCTATTTTTTCAAGTATTTAGACACATTTCAACATTAAAATAAAAATATCAATCTGCAAATATTTGTTTTATTGTAACACTTAAATAATTAAATTACAAATTGATTTTATTTACAATGTACTACGCTGCATTGATATTACATTCAGTTGGAACCTGAAACAAGAGAAGATATTTGCATCATAAATTTAATCAAAAAGGACATAGTCGAAAATTGCCCCCAGAACCAACAAACATTTGACCCATGCCATAATTTTTTAACTATTTTATTAAAATAATGGCAAATATCTGTATCTAATAGACAATTTGCAATTTAAAATTTATATTTCAAGGTATTGTAAGTACTTATATCGAAGTTGCCGACATCTTTACTGAATGTCAACACACAATATAATGGCTAAAATGGCCTCATATGTATTAATGTATAATTTTGCTGTAATAATTTTGTAATTAAGGATTTTAATGGTGGAACATAGATCTATAGTAGTTTTGTAAAGGCATCATCTGCCAGAGCGTAGATCTATGCTCCACTGCCCACAAGCAGTTTTTTTTTTCGTTTATTTTTGTTATACAGTTTGAAATTCTTAGACAATAAATGCATCAATGAGTATATGATCAATCACAACCACAATTCATTTCTGGAATGAAATAAACATGAGAGTGTAGATCTGCACTCTCGACATCTTTTTAATAAGTTCATTCATTTATATATTCTTACAGTGGCTTTGTACTGTTGACTGTAAAATTTATAATAATATTTAACAAATTTTATGATCCACAACCATGTTAAGCAAGGTGCTTATGCAATATTTTGTGCGGCAGACAATACACATTACACTTGTCATATCCTAGCATACAACAAAATGTGATCATTTCGCCTGCATTTTCCTCAAACAAATAATGTTTTGTAATTTATTAATTTATTATACACACTCATACACTTAAAAGTAAGTAGTAAAAATAACAATAAGATTTAAGGTATTCCCTAAATAATCCATTTTGCGTATTGATGAGTATGATACAGGTATGCTCCGTTGGTTCGGGCATATAGAAAGAATGTTAGAAGAAAGAATGACAAAACAGACACACAATGCGAAAGTGGAAGGATATAGGTACTGGGGAAGACCTAGACTATCTTACCATGACCAAATAGACTGAGTCTTATTTGAAGGTCAAGTCAAGAGTCTTCGTAACCGGCGAATGTGTATTTGACATACTATGAGAGTGGAAGAAACCAGATAGGTATAAAAGGAAAGAACCTGTTGGAACTCCGTACTCTCTGCCTCTGTAACCCCGCAAGGGATCTGGCGTGATGATATAGATTGATAGATGAGAATTTTCAAAATTGTATTTTTATGTCCATATTTAAAATAAATAAATAATATTCTTTTCATGTCCCTAATCACCCTGCAGAAAAATAGCAAAATGTGATAATTAATCAAAAGTACCTGTAGTGAAGTTCTTCAATTCTTCATAATCCTTGGCCATAGTCCAGTCATGTTTGACTGATTTGATTGTCTTAGTCGCTTGAGCCATGGGTGGGAAGAACTCCCAGCCCTCATCCACCGAAGTCTTCTTAACCATGGCGGCACAGCCGAGGACCACAGCGGCAGGCACAGCTATGATCGGGGCTCGCTGCCAAACACTTAGCAAGCTTCCAGCAACAGCACCACCCAAAAAGTAGTTAACTTTATCATTCTTCCCTCTAATGTTCTGAGCAGCGTTAGTAGTCACCGCGTATGCCGTCGCCATTCCCACGAGGGGTCCGACATACCAGAAAAACCTTCCAGCGGTGCTAGCAAAACCTTTGGGGTGAGAAAACATGAGGACATCGTAAGATGCGGCCACAACTCCGGTAAGCGCGGCGTATTTGGACAAAGCGAATGACTTCATAAAGATGTCCTGCCCCTCCGGGGTGTCATAGTATTTGTATTTTAATAGGGAACTCATTCTCGATCGACGAAAATGCCTTTTCGAAAAATATTACACAACACAGAACGTGAAATGTCAAACTCGAATTAAAATTACTTGACGCGTTTATAAGGTTCGTATTAGTCAAGAATAAGAATAGAATTTGTTGGTTTTATTGATATAATAATTACAGGCAATAGCTATTTTGTTTTTATATCATATGGTTTAAAAAATGTATGCTGCGCAACTTAATTTAATAGAAGATTCTTGCAAAAGTTTTATGATATTTTATACTAAACGGACAATTCAATAAAATGTGTTCTTAGGATATACGATTAATTTCGCAGAAACCTTTTCGAAATAATATACTTCTTAATATTGAATGATATTTTTTTTGTAGAACTATTTCCTATTCCTTGCAAAAAAATTAAAAACAAATTATGTGACTGCAAGTTTGTTTGAATGCAGCTATTGCGATAATTCTTGCACAGCATATCCGACAATTTGTCATTAGTGTCAAAAGTATCAAAAATGGCGGCGGACGGTGACGAAGTGATTAGTGATCAAGAAAAAGTTAGAATCGTTTCAGATTTCATTTTACATTCACCACCGGGAGAATTTAACGAGGTGTTCAACGATGTGAGGGTCCTATTGAATAATGACACCCTCCTCAAGGAAGGCGCCAGCGGTGCTTTCGCGCAATACAATAAGGATCAACTAACGCCCGTGCGCCTTGAAGGCTCGGAACTCCACACGCTCATAACCGACCACAACGAACTCGGCGGCGGGCGATTCTTCGACCCACGCTCCAAGCGGTCCTTCAAGTTCGATCATTTACGCAAAGAGGCATCGGAATATGAGCCGTACGAGCCGGACAGGGTGGCGGAGCCCTGGCGGGCGGCCCTCGACGAAGATCTAACGGCGTACGTGGCCGCGCATTTCAAGCACGGTGCGAGTTTGGTCGTGGGCCGCGCTCTAGACTCGGGCGCCGTCCAGCTTGTAGCCTGCATCGAGGATCACCAGTTCCAGCCAAAGAACTACTGGAACGGGCGATGGCGGTCAGTGTGGTCGCTGACCGTAGGCGCCGGCGCCGCCGAGCTGCGCGGCATGCTCCGCGTCCAAGTGCATTATTACGAGGACGGTAATGTGCAGTTGGTGAGTTCTAAAGAGGTGCGCTTGCCCCTGACGGCGACTGGCGAGGCGGCGACGGCCAAGGAGTTCGTTCGGCTGGTTTGCGACGCGGAGAACGCGTACCAGACGGCCATATCGGACAACTACAAGACAATGAGTGATACAACTTTCAAGGCGCTCCGGCGACAGCTGCCCGTGATGCGCACCAAGGTGGACTGGGCGCGGCTCGTCTCCTACACGATCGGTAAGGAGCTGAAGAGCCAATGATGTCCCGCCGCTGCGCTATGAGCCGCAGCGGCCGCTCCACGCCTCTGTACATATTCGCGTAAGAGTAAATCTTGTTCAAATGTTTACGGGCGCTGGGGGAGCCTCGCGGCGACTCTGGCGCGTATTTATCTATGAGTATATAGAGAAATCGCTATCGTAACTGTTAAATTTTATTGCATTTTGTTACTCTCAGTACGGAATGATTATTATTGAATAGCAGAAGCGTCTGGTGCGGCTTATTTTTGGACTGTGCGCTCTCATGATGAGTGAAGATTATCCAACGACATTATGTCCATTTTTGTTGGTAGCAATGAGATTATACAGAGTAATGTTGTACTTAGGTGTGGGCCATTACACCCATCTAGATCCGTAGATCCTATGACTGAAGGTCATACTTTATTGATTAATTCAATAGCTCTCCGGAATGATTGATTGTTGTGTAAGCAATATGACAACTGTTTAATCATTGATTTAGCTTTTTCGTATTGATTTTGGAAAATGCATGTCAATTACAAGAAATATAATTATAGAAATTACCGTTACGAGATAACTTTTGCATGAAAATAAGAAACTTTCAATCCATCCACTTCCATGTTTTGTTTCACAAACCGTATTATTTCTTTAATATTGCTTGCATGACAGAGCATTATGTGACAAAATTGAACAGGAAAGGTATAATGGAAGGTTTCCAATGGTGCATTTAATTGTAGTTAATTTAACTAATTGTCCACGTAGCTTTAAAGCAGCGTCTATATTATGAGCGTAGAGCACAATATATTCAATATTTTTCAATCTAAAAAAAGAAATTTGGAATGTTGCTCAAACAGTAACTAATGCAGTGAAGAATTAGAGAAATATTGTCCATATATGGCTTTGAGAGTGCGAATGAAACGTAACTTTTTTTTTTATATAATGTGTAATAATTATAACGCCAATAAGGATTATTTTGTAATTATTATAATTATTTTAATAAAGAACGTAAATAAAAAATCCAAGTATTCTGTAATGTATGGATTGGATTCATTTGAATAAAAATATATATTAAAATGTTGCTAACATCTGTTTTCTTTTTTTATTTACCGCGAAAGAGGGGTATAATGTTTAGGGTCGAGTAAAAAAAGCAATAAATAAAGTTGTAAAACGTCTGTATCTGATTTGATATATTTGCGAATGATAAAGTCGTGAGTCATGCATTTATTGGGATCGCCGGTGACGAAGCGGTGCGCGCCGCGTCGAGCGATACTAATTTCGTATACATGCACTCTTAAGGTGTTCGTGCTGACCCCGATTGCATGATACTTAGGTATCACTACATATTATAAAACAATCTCCCCCCGCCGCGTCTGTCGGTCTGTCTGAACGTGATAAACTCAATAACTACTTTTCATTCGGTTTTCACCAGTGTTTCAAGAGGAAGGATTATGCCATGGCTATAATTCACCTGTGGGCGGGACGCTAGTCTATACTAATACTAATATTATAAAGACTCAAAAACTACTGGTTTGATTCCAAAAAATCTTTTACCATTACAAAGCTACCTTATCCAGAAGTAACATAGGCTATATAACAAAGACCCGGTAGGCGGCGCTGTTGTCGACCAGGTAGGAAGTCGCGGGAAACTGCTAGTTAATTATAAAGAAAGAATCTAAGTACAATATTTTTTAAGAGGTCCGTAGGTAAAGTTCCGGCGTGAGAGTAAAAACTATCTGGCACTGTCGTGGTTGTTAGTGAGTCATCCTAATTAGAATGTATTCAATTTCTTGTTGACCCATATCTTACCTGACGGAAAGTAACCATAAAGCCGAAGATATGGCTTTCTGACTCAGTAAAACCCTATTTATATAGGCTGAGGAGACGGAAGTTAGACCGAGTTCCGAATCGGTATGATTGGATTAGATCCTCCTCATAAGGCAACTCCGGACAGTGTGCCGGAACACGACTAAGTCGCCTGGCGGCATGACTACTGGGAAGGTGGTGACCAGCCACGGGCGCAATCTATCACCAGTGTAGGTGTTGCTTGATAAGCACAACTCTGGGACTACGTGTATGGAATTGAGAGTAAAGCTAATCCTACGAACGCTAGTTCGAAGAACGCTATGCTACAAACGCTAGAACGTTAGCTCGCCCCCAAATAAAATGAAAATTTATAGTAATTTCCCGCAAGGGAACTGGCGTGATATTTATAGAAAATGAATAGTACCCCCGATGCAAAAAAGGGGTGCTCAACATATGCATAATCTTTAGTATGACGTATTTGCATGTAATTCTCCTAATATTATAATCGCGAATGATGTTCGTTACCCTTTAACGCAAAAACTAATGAATGGTACTTTATAATGATAAAGCTCATACATCATAATATCACACACAATAATTTCTAAAGGTTTTACAAAATAAACGCATGCGCAGCCACTACTAATAGCTAGTATAGAATAGAGGTTCTAAATAGAAAGAAAAATATATTACTTCGGATGGGAGGCGAACCCTTAGAATCCGGGTGATCGATCTAGTCACTGACCTATCGAAGGAGGCAGCCTTGAGACAACATTTTGACTCTAACGGTATAAAGCGAATGCGAGTTGCATAATGTAAAACACATTTAGTTTCTGCAATCGTCCAAACATCCGAACCACATTGGTCGCTACAGTTGTAATTGCATTAAAAAATTACCGGTTCAACAGCTTTGCTTCTCTCCGAGTTCAGACATTGACGAGTTCGCGACAGTATTGCACTAGTTAATAACACCTATATCGAGTTTATATTATGCTACTGCCGCTATTTCCCTCATAGAGTTTTAGCAATTCCGTGACAGCGTCGACTGGTTACATTGCCAGTTGATGCGTGTGTGTGTGTGTGAATGATGTACGCTGTTGGCCGCGAGGCCTTTACACCTTCACCGGACTTAAAGGCGAGCGTGCAACCACTACGCTCTAGCCAGCCAGAAGGGCAAGAGGCGACATACTCGAGGGCGCCCTCGGTTGGGACAGTCGCTGTAGGGGGACAGGTGCACTACTAAGTGCACCGGTCAACCGCCGGCTATGGGAGGGGATCTACTACTACGTCGTCGTCGTCGCCCGTATTCTGAGCGGAAAGAAGGGATGACAAAGCATCGGGGGGGTCGGTGAGAACATGTCGCGGCCGGCGGTGGCGGCAGGGGTCGGGGGGGAGATCGTAGTCGGCGGTGGCTACGATTAACGGATTCGCATGGGTAGATGCGTTCGCGAAGTGACGTGTTGACGCCTTTTTAATAAAGGCGCGAATAGGTTCGAGATAGGTCCGGAGGATCTAGGGATCGGAGTGGAGGTCGACGTTCCGTACGAACCAGGGGGCTCCTACGGCTTTACGGAGGAAGCGGGATTGAACCACTTGGAGTTTATCGATGTGAGAGGGGGCCGAATGCCCGAACACAACACACGCATAAGTCATGATGGGTCGAACGCAAGTTTTGTAAAGTGTCACCTTATTTCTAAGGGACATTTTACTCCGCTTGCAGATTAACAAATGGAGACGACCGAGCACAAAGGATGCTCGGTGACGGACCCGCTTGATGTGCGGGCCGAAGGACATGTACTGTTTAGGGTTCCCCCTAGATATTTGATCTCTTTGACCCAGGGAATGGGTCGGTCGAACATGGTCACTTGGCCGAGATTACTTCTAGGGCGGCGCAGGGAGTGGCGCGGGGTGGCACCTCTGGAGAAGAACACCGCAGCGCTCTTGTCCGGGTTCACCTCAATACGCCACTTCCTGAACCAATTCCCTAGGGAATTGGCGGATGCCTGAAGGTTTCAGGTAATGAAACCCTTATTCCTATGCGAGACGTAGAGAGCGGTATCATCCGCGAATAGGGCTAGATGCGCCTTACTCTAACGAGGAATGTCGTTCGTGTAAAGGCTAAACAGGAGCGGAGAGAGAACTGAGCCCTGTGGGACTCCAGCACTGATGGTGTGGGAAGTGGAGCGCGTCATTTCGACGCGATAACGGAAGGCGCGATTCGACAAGAAGTCTCGTAAGATGAGCACGAGTCTGTCCGGCACACCCAATTGGTAGAGCTTGTAGATCAAGCCGTTGTGCCAGACTTTGTCGAATGCCTTCGCGACATCTAGGAAGAGGGCGCCCGTGTAGACGGGTTTGGTACTTATACGAAAGGTGAATGTTTAATTCAAGCAGCGTTCTTTGTATCTCGCTTTATTTATGAGACGTCCCCACATTAGGGGGGCTAAACTTTTTTTTTTGAAAACATTTCCCCACACTAGGGATTTCTGTGTCATGGGTGTGCTTTCTACAAACATGACGTACACACTCATTAACATCTATACTCTAACAAATAATTGTAGGTGACAGAATGATTTGTCTCATTTGGGGATCGAACTCGCGACCATTTGATCTAGTGGGCGGAGCTGCTTAAGCTTTTAAACACTGGACCTAGCCGTCCGTCAAGAAATGTTTTATCAGGGGGTTACCACAACATCTATAGCAGTGCTATTACAAATTATTTGGTGCGGGTCACTTCCTTCCCTCTAATATGGTCGAGAGAGGTCGTACTCGTAAACGGTGCTGCTTGTGGAGACTGGTCCACCCAGAATCCTCTAGCTTTTCATTATAACTTATGTTTAAAAATATTGTTATTAGTCTTATATCTCAGTCGTAAGGCATGACACTGGAGCTGGACCGCATAAATGTTTTTGTATAAAATAAAATTTATGTATTTGTACAAAAAATGATGCAAAAAAAAATATATGGAGAATAGCCCGCTGAGACCAGCCCGCTAAGTATCTCGTCGGATCTTCTCAGTGGAGGCCGCGTTCCGATCCAACGGTAGATTAGTAAGTAAAAAAAGAATGTAAATATGATAATTTGTAAATACGGGGGGTAAGGTTTATGCAAAACAAACAGTTTAATTTTTAGTAATTTTGCCGTGGTAAGGACGGAGCTGTAAATTAAATATATCCACGTCTATTACGGAAGAATAAGAGTACAATAATAGTTCTAAACAGAAGGGGGCACGCTTTCAATATGTTTAAGTTTTGACGGTAAGTGTGAGATTACAGGACATGTTTAAACGTCATAAAAAATTAAAACTGATATGCCCAAAGATATACAAGATGTATCGTAAATAACACAAGACCTCAGACACACAAATTAGATAATTGCTTCACAAATTCTATACGAAAATCTAATCTATAATTTTAATGGTTTTTACCCATTTATTAAGCACTTTTATGCGCCAATAAACAATGAAATTGTTGTATGTGAATGTGTGTTTAGGGGGCGTCCATTAATTACGGGAGGTGATTTTAGTGATTTTTTGCCCCCCCTCTCCCCCTGGTGAGGTTTCGTGAGATTTGGTTCAACCCCTCCCATATCCCCCAATCTCACGTGAGATTTTTCAAAATGCATGTATCTCGTAAATGCAGCGGATTGATTCTAAAAAGAAAAAAAAATAATTTGCTTAATATTTTTATTTAAGAATAATCAAGACTACTTTTTAAGATTTCTGAGAAAGTAGACTAGAATTACAGCGAAACGTAAACAATAAAATACTTAAATCTTTACTACTAAGATTCATAAAAGAATATTCACTTCACTTTCAAAGGAATAGTTACACTGTCTAGTTGCAATGTCATCGGAACTAAAGGTGTATTCCAAATTTCGGTTCAATCGGTTGAGCTTGACTAGTTTAAAATTCAGTTCCAAGATTTGTCCCTCACTAAAAAACGAACAGGTCAACTTAAATAAAAGCTTGTAAAATAAAAGTTTGTCAAAAGGTGTTTAACTTACCTTAGAGAGAAATGCTAGAGTAGCCCGGGCATTTCTCTCGGTCGCTTCTCAGCGGAGCTGTTCGATCTCATGCTGTACCAAGTCTTCCTTTTTCGGGAATTTTGCTTCGCTGCGTTTCATTACTTTATCACAACGTCTTGGCAAGATTCTTTAGTCTTATAAACGTGTCTTTTGACGTATGCATAATAGTAATCTTGATAAATCATTTTAAATAAGTAATAACATTAACAGAGTCATTGAGAAACGAAACAATTGCGAGTATAAACAAAGCAGGTCGGAAAGGTCGGAACCTGTACGTGCGTCGCTGCCACTCAGCTTGTAGGTACGCTACAACGTTGGTCGAGTCGCGCGTTTCACTGGCAGTGGCGCGTAAACAAACGACGATCTACTGTGCAACTTTGCGGCGTTCGAAAAATCTCGTTATATTATTGAATATGATTTGGACTTTTTTTCAATTTTACTGTTTCTTGCGAAAAAATTACGTGATATTTGCCGGGACTCCCCAAAGCTCTCCCCAAAGTAAGATTAGATGAGATTCGACTCGACCCCCTTCCCCCCTTGTACACCTCACGTAATTAATGGACGCCCCCTTATTGAGAAATATGTTTTAAGCATGCATTTGAGATCTCCGTATTGCTTTGAATCCAGAATAAATTTAGTTTGTTATAGCGCACTGAAGGAGTAACAGCATTTTATGCGAATTAGAAAAAATCCTTGTGTGGTTTTATGAAACCACGGTAAATAGAATAGAATAGAAAACTCTTTATTGTACACCAAATTATAAATAAACAATAATGTAAGGTACAAAACAATATAGGGTACAATTGGCGGCCTTATTGCTTATAGCAATTGGCAACATATTGGCCTTGGCTGCTCTGGCGAGCGCGTTGCATGTCGCGTGACGGTCGGGCATGTCGCGTGTCACGCGACATGCAACACACAGACCAAAAAGTTTGTAACGATATAATAAAAGTTTCACTTTAAAAATGTAAAATGGTTGGAATCAATTCAGTTTATGATTTAGAACAAACTACTTTTAGGTCTTGTGTTGAATACGTTTCATCTTGTATATAGCTGCATGCCTATATCATACAAGAGAGCGCGGCAGAAATGTACTTAAGTAAATCCACTTATCGCCGACCATGTTAGGTCTGAATGTAAGAGGGGGCGAGCGTATTGACATTATACTAGATACATTTCTGGACTAGGTTGATATTGGTAATTTTTCGATAGGAAAATATAATTTTTGCACATACGAGTACTATGATTCAACATGACCCCGTGATCGCTACGTGATTAGAACTGCCGATGTGATAAACCGAAATATCCGTTGAAAATTAAATAACTCAATGTCGTCTGTGTTCGTGGAAGCAGGAAATACCAGCGATAATGTTAATAGAACAGTGTTTATCGGTACGTTTGTATTCAGGACAATACCAACATAAATTGTATGAAACTTGCCAGAATATATTAAGCATTGTTATTAAAACTTTATTATGGCTATTTTAGACGACATTTACTGTAGTTTATAATTTAAACTTCAATTGATATACAAGATGTTACTTAATAAATGCAAGAACTGAAAGTAGTTTGTTCTAAATTGATTCCAACAATTTTTAATGTCTCTTTTTTTAATTTGCAAAGAATGCTGTTACTCCTTCAGTGCGCTGTAAACAAAACTAAATTTTTCTTGATTCCTAGCAATAAGATTTCAAATGCATTCCTAAAACGTATTGCTTAAAACACACACATACACGTACAAGTTTCATTGTTAATTTGGGTATAAAAGTGCTGAAAAAATGGAAATACTTTTAAATTTGGAAATATGGTTTTCGTTTTGAATTTATGAAACAATTCTCTAATCGGGGTGTCTGAGGTCTGCGTTTATTATGTTACACCTTGTATAAGGCCACGACAAAAAGGTAATCATTCCAGCAGATTTTGGCAGACGTAGGCATACGTGATGACTTCACTGGTGTAAATTCTTAGACTAAGACTTATCTTCATTTAAGTGTAAATTACTATTCAGGTCTGCGCTTGGTGTGCTCACAAACAGTAATATAAGTTGAGCAGGTACCTATTTTTTTATATTCGCAAGTAATTAACTTTCAGGATTCTCTGTGCACATCTTACGAATGGAATCCCAAATACTAGAGTGGTGGAACTTTACAGACCAATTACAAAGTCTTGGACGAAATTGGAAAATCACGTTTCATTTTTTTGTTACTTTTTTCGTTATTCAAACACGAATACAATATAATGCCACCGTCAATAAACACCGTCACGGCTACATACCTCAAGCGGGAATGGCAGGTATGTACTGTGTGTACCACACGGAGTACAGAATACCCCTACCTACTTTTTTCGCCGACGATGTTAGGTACCTACCATGTAATGGGAGGCGAGATTGCCATTATACCGGGCATCATACTAGATTTCGAACTGATACTGGAAATTTTTCTATTAAAAATATGCATTTTTATTTGACCTGAACACAATTTTCGTCACTAGACCAACAAGGCTATATAAACATTATGTGGACCAGTTAAAAAAAATGTATTTTTTTCAAAACCACTTCTGTAATACTGTCAGAGGGATGAGAAAAAGAAAAAAAAGTTAAATTTACTATGAATAAAATTTTGAGCTTGAATAATTTTTGAACTCGCCGGTTTATCGAAAAATGATAACAGACATATTTTGTAGAGCGTACAATTTCCTACAAAACATTTGTCGCGCATAAGAATCCATTGATTGGTGTAAGAGATGAAAAAATCTAAAAAAAAAATTATTGCCCCTAAAATACAGGCTATGTCCTAGTTTGGGAGCCAGTTTTTCGGTAACGTAATGTTAACATTCCATGTTCACGAATGCTAATAAATGTAACACCTCAAATGTAATGTTATATGAGTGTAATAAATGATTATTATTTAAATGGGAAATGAAATCCGCCGTGAGCGCTCTCTAAATATTAATATAATATATAAGAGCTCTGCTTTTAACAGGCGTCTTTTCTCATCCCTCTGACAGTATTTTAGTTGTGGTTTTGAAACAAAAGAATATTTGATATTTTGAACTGGTCTAATAAATATATGTGTAAAAAATATGTTAACTTAGATAATGCTTTGAAATCAAACCAACACAAGTCCTGAGACTTGAAACAAAATTGACAATATCATGTTTCATTAAACCTCTTCCAAAACTCTTTAGCGGGAATTTTTTTGATTTTCTGCCCTCTATGTAAGACAAATAACCTATAACCAAGCTATAAATCAAAACATTTTTATTACTACAAGGAAAACAACAAACTTTCTGATATTGTTTATTCACAGCCTAATAATAACATAATAGCTATGACATCACCGTATTAAAAAAACAATGACGAATAAATAGTCCTTATAACTAAATAATTACTTTCGTACATTAAACAATGCTACATTATTAATTTAATAAAAAATTATGTTTTAACGCAGTGTTATGTCATGACAATATCATTGATTAATTTATAGCCCTTATGAACGAACAATATTTTCTTAGTAATTGAAATAAAATTTCTCCTTTCGAAATCTTAAATTTTGTAGGGTTATATTATTTCAGTAAATTAATAAACTTACTAGATTTCAGACAGAAACACAATGTGTGTTTCATGTTCACATTTACTTATTAAGTAGATAATTGTAGATAATATAGCTTATAATTAATTATATTTATAAATGCATAATGGTTACTAAGGGATCGCCCATTAGTCACGTGAGGCTCGAAGGGGATGAAGTCCAAAACCCGACGGCGTAACCACCAAAACATTACGTGATTAATAGATGACCCCGAAGTAGAGTTTGATGTACCTAATATCTATCTATATCATTAAGCCTTTGCGGGATAGGAAGAGAGCGGAGTTCCAACAAGTTTTTTCCTTACAGACCTATCCAGTAATTTCTATAAGCTACCCAAGTTCTTTAATATAGCCTACGTTCGTATAAGCCGTACGTATAAGCGGGCCAAGCGGACAAACCTTCCGATAAAGTAATTAATAAGTGTGCGTAAGGTGTGCGTATGTAAATTTGATTAATATACAATTTTCTGTACATATTTAGAAACATTAATTACTTAATACACAAGAAATTTGCATAAAATATGACAAGGTATGTATAGCTAGATATTTTTTTTTTACATTTACATTAATACGTACAGGGAGTGGATTCAAGACTACAAGAATACAAACCTAAATAAATGACGTTAATGGGAGGCGGTTAAGTATCGGTTTTGCTCTCACCGACCCTCCCGATGTCCTTACATCCCTTATTTCGCATATAGATACCGCACACAGTATCAGACACCGACCTCGCCGACGAGCTTGAAGAATCCCTTGCCCGCTGGCCGGTGCAGAGCATCACGGCGAGACACCTAATATACGCCCTCCCCCATAGCGACTGCCAAGCCGAGGCCGTCCCTCCTTGAGGCGCCCTTGAGCTAGTTGCCCCCTTGCCCTTCTGGCTCGAGCGTAGTGGTTGCACGCTCCTCTTGTCCGGTGAAGCTGTAAAGGCGCCGCGGCCAACACCGTAGATCATTCACACACTCACACACCACACACACTCACACACACACAGTATCGGTTTTGCGGAATTTCATTAGTAGAATGTGTGCCAAGTGTGTGCTGTTCAGTATTGGATCGTGTCCCAGGAATCAGAATAATAAGTATTCTGAGGATCGTGTCCTAAATGCATACATGTACCCGCCTAAGGTTTTAGTTTTCTTTTCAACGGAATCCCACAGCGTGATAATCTGAAATCGTTCCTAATGATTTACCAGCTTCTGGGAACACTTCCGCGAACGTTTTCAGCGTTTAAGCCAATATTTTTTCTCTGCTTTCAAGGCAGCAAGAGGGCTGTAACTAGCTCAAGGCCGCTCGGAGGGGGCCTTGGCCTTGGCCTAGTCTCTCACGGGAGGAGGGGGTGGGGCCAGGGAATTATCAAAACTAAGTACTTGCTTAGAATTCATATAAAAATAAGATTTTTATATTCTAAGCTTGAGTAGCGTTATTTATGTCATCGTAATCGTTAAAGATTACTAAATGTAATTATAATCGTTAATGATTGATACACCGTCACGCCTATATTCCCCAAGCGGGGGTGGTTATCATTAATCTGATTACATTTTGCCCATCCCTCGTTATAACTACATACCTGCTAAGGATGGTAACTCGTGTAATTTATATGAGCACGACTATGGTTTTATTTATCCTCGTGTGTAATCATGAGGAAACTCTTGTTTGACATAAGAAAGTGTTAGACAGGGTGAGCCCTCGTTCGCATGGGCTCTTTTTCAACGCTTTGTGCTGAAGTGCAGTATGCGCTTTTTTAAAAAATCGTGCTGTTAGCAGTTTGCTTTATTCCAGCGCTTGACTAACGCGTGTTGAACTTATAGGGTACATCCTTACGACGTGGTAAGAAAAAAAAATACCGAGTCGATAGGAACGAGTGCATCGATAATCGATTTCCCTTTTTATCAATGGAACGAGTGTCCTTCATTTATGATTACGATATTCTGCGACACCCGAGTGAGAGAGTGAGTAAATCTTTCATTCATCATAAACCTTGTTTGTATTTGTTGACATTTCGTTTGGAATATGACCATATGATATTATGACAATATTAAAAACGAAACGAAACGTGAACAAATAAGTAAGTTAATTCAATCACCCAATTTTCTCAGCAATGCCAAATGGCAGAACTGGCAAGGCCGCCAAAACACGAATATCTCCTCGTAATAGGGGGCGATCTTTGTAATATTGCAATAATACGGGCAAAATGCCGGACTCCGGACTCATACTGGAAATTTTTATATTGAAAAAATACACTTTGTCCGACCTAGGGTTCGATCCCGAGACCTTGTGATCGTCAGCCGAATCACAAGACTATCGTAGAACAATATTACATTTAACATATTTTAATATTTTTAGTGTGCTAACTTTCTTTCACAAAAACAGAACTATTTTAATTGACTTCAAGTTACGTAAATTGAAACAGCCAATTAAAATTGTTAGTATTACCACTGGTACCTACATACATTCACTTATTCTAAAACAGAATAAATATTTATATTCTAACACACACCGTCACTCCTATATTCCCCAAGCAGGGGTGGCAGAGGTGTACTGAGTACACCCACGTTTCGCCGACGGTGTTAGGTCCCATGTAATAGGGGGCTCCGGACTCGTACTGGGGAGTTTTCGTTAGAAAATCTGCACTTGTCCGGCCTAGGATTTGAACCCAGAACCTCGTGATCACAAAGCGCACTTTGCCACTAGACCAACGAGGCAGTCGTAGAGATTTATATTCTAGGTGCTAAAAATAATTTTAACTACATATCAGTCAAAACCTAACATTGACTCAATATAGCCGGTCAACCAACGTCAGGAAAAATACACGATATTTAAACATTGAGTTACAGACTTACAAGGATCATTCGGCTTGCGGATAAAATAGGAACTAACGCTATCCTTCCGTGAAATGTCAGTTCCTGACAGTCGCAGATGCCGATTGCTATAATAAAGTTCTTTTTTTTTATTATTAATCGTGCCGAGGTCGATGATCTTGAAGAACGTTTACATACACATTACAATAATAAAACTTGTATTACAAGAGTATGTACGTTACTCCCCTCCTATCAGCCGCTACCGCCGTCCGCGGCATGTTCTCACCGACCCTCCCGGTGCCCTTACATCCCTTCTTTCGGATACAGATACCGCACACAGGATCAGACACCGACCTCGCCGGCGAGCTCGAAGAATCCCTTGCCCGCCGGCCGGTGCAGAGCACCACGGCGGGACACCTAGTATACGCCCTCCCCCATAGCGACTGCCCAAGCCGAGGCCGTTCTTCCTTGAGGCGCCCTTAGCTAGTTGTCCCCTTGCCCTTCTGGCTCGAGCGTAGTGGTTGCACGCTCGCCCTCATGTCCAGTGAAGCTGTAAAGGCCATCAGCGTAGATCATTTACACACACACACACACACACACACACACACACACACACACACACACACACACACACACAAATAGTATGTACGTATGTACATTCAGCTGAGTTGGTAAGCATTTTTAAGGCCTTTCACCGTATGATATATTTTAATTTCAGACACCAATTTTCAAAGTTCGCACTTTACAATACATTGCAACATTTAAAATTAAGTGTGTGGCAACAATTAATAAAAATACACACACACACACCGTCACGCCTATATTCCCCAAGCGGGTGTACTGAGTACACCCACTTATCGCCGACAATGTTAGGACCCATTTAATAGGGGGCAAGCCTATTGCCATATACACTCATATTGGGAAGTTTTACGTTGGAAAAACTTTATTTGTCTGACCCCAGGACCTCGTGATCACCAAGCTATGCGCTTTGCCACTAGATCATCGAGGCAATAATAAAAATTTTGTAATAAAATATAATGAACAGGAATTGTATTATCAATATGCGGCCACAAACAGTAGCCTTTATGTATTGTTTTGTCCTATAAAATAAGTCAGTAAATTCCATGCCGCATTCCAATCATAATTACCTACAACATTTTCCTCCTCTCTATATTCGCTCACCCGTTCACGCAAACAAAACTTTGTTCATAAAATAATTGAACGTACAATGCAGCATTTTTATCGAATTACCTAATATACAGGTATAAATAACCGCCTATTATAATAATTGTCATTAGCTCTTAAATAGTAATACGGACCGTAAGGAGTCTCAATACTCTGGAGTCTTCTGGGATTTCCATGAAATGAAGGTCGAGGCACGAAGTTTTGTGGTGGCAGCACCATCGCTGGTATCGGACCTTCCAACCCTGGGGGTACTTCCAAGTCTTTTTCTGTATCTATAACGTGGAAATTGGATAAGTTTGGATTCTCAATACCTTTATCTAGCTCAGTAGTAGCTGCAGTGAGTTTTGAGAATTCTGTCTCAATTCTGGTCGTTTCTTCGGTAGTTTTAAAAGAATTCATCGCGTTTTCCTTATATGTAAGTTTTTCCTTAGTATTATTATTTAAAATAGTATTCAAATCTTCAATAATATTTGTTTTATTAGCTTTTTTGTCTGCAAAATATTCTGTATTATTATAATTATGATTTTCATGTACTTTATCTTTACTTAAAGTGAATTTGTTCATTTCTTGTATAACATCCTTTTGTAGATGTAGTTTAGATCCGTTTAGCTTATGATTTGTATAAATGTAGGGTATATTTAACATATCATTATAAACGGTTTCTGCTTGTTTATCTATTATAATATTAGAAGTGCTATCATTAGTATTGCTATCTGCTTTTTCATTTGTTCGGATTTCTTTTGTAGGTTTAATATCGCCATCTTTGTCTTCTTTCGCTTCGTCCTTTTCTCTCTTAGTCAAGTTTTCATACAATGGGTCGTCAAGAGGTATTCCCTCAGGGATGTCTTCGAAGGAGAATTCGTGTGTGATAATAATTTCTCCATCGTCGGCGTGCGACCTGGCCATGTTGAAGAGATTGTCTGAATACTGGTATTCGTTAGTTTCATGTGTTATTCGAGGTGGACAGTCTTCTGGTATAGTATATACCTGTAAATTATTATTTTATTGATTAAATACTTAATTGTCTTAATGTGTTGGAGCGAAGTTCGGTTTACCAACTAAATATTTGTTTATTTAACATAAAGATACATGAACGACTTGTGCTGAATGCTTATAGTTGTGGAGTTAAAATAATATTCTCTTGAATTCTGTTTAGGCGTGTTCGGTTCAGTTCTGTATTAGATTTCAGAGTTATAAAATGCCAATAGTCTGATGGTTTGAGTGTAGGCTGTTTGGATCGAAAAATTGCGGGTTCTATCAGTGTTGCAGCTTAGGAAAAAATGACCTCCACAAACCATGAAAAATAAATTTATCAACAAACAACTGTTAGCTGTGATTGCCTTTAATTGAGGGAGCACGTGACAGGATGTTTATGTAAGACTTAATGTGTAATTGAATGTGTATCACTCGTTGGCGATCCTTATATAAATAAATAAATAAACAACCTTTAACTAAATCTTATCTTTATTATCAACATTAATTAGTGATGATTAATATCAATAATGACAAGTGTGTGGTTTATTATAATCCGAATGGCAAGTGTATTTTTGAGTCGAGGTTTTAAAAAAATCCGAACTTATCCGACTTGGTGTAAAGCACTCAAAACGCTGGACTCTTAAAAACCAAAAATAAACCGCGTTAAAATACGAAATATAGTTTTATTTCATGTCAAAAACACTCCTAAATAAAACTCTAATGGTCAAACTGCAACATTCAAGCAATGTATGTTTTGTAGTAGGTATAAATAAAGAAGGAGGAAAAATATACCAAATGTGAATGTAATGTGTGCCATTTAGTTTAGCCTTTTTTTTAATAGATTACTAGTTACTGCCTGCGACTTCGTCCGCGTTGACTTTAAACAGGAATCTTACATTTTTTCGGGTAAGAAAGTATCTACTATCTGTGTGCCAAATTTCATCTAAATCCGTTCAGCCGTTTTTGCGTGACTGAGTAACAAACAAACAAACATCCAAACATACAAATTTTCACATTTTTAACCGACTTCAAAAAGGAGGAGGTTCTATGTTCGGTTGTATGTATGCTTTTTTTTTCTTATTTTTTTATGTTTGTTCAGCGATATTTCCGTCAATTGTGGACCGATTTTGATGATTTGTTTTTGCATTGGGTTGAGTATAGCTCCAAGGTGGTCCCATTTTAATTTCATTGGCATTGGACCTTGGACTTAGAAGATACACCAGGGAACTCCTTAACGATAAACAATAGGCATGTGTGAATTGAGATATTATGGGTATTACGTCACTCCCATAGGTACCCTACTATAGAACTAAGCAGTATATTAGCCAGCTTTAAAAAAGGAGGTTCACAATTCGTCCTTTTTTTATAACTCCTTTGCTTATGAACCGATTTTGATGATTCTTTTTGCATTGGGTTCAGTATAGTTTTGAGGTGGTCCTATTTTAATGTTATTGGTATTGGACCTTGGACTTTGAAGATACAAGAGGGAACTCCTTAACGGCGAACAGTACGAATGTATAGAGTCCGTTATTATACTCATTATATTAATCCTGTAGGTACCTTGCTGTACAACTCAGCAAAATAATATAATATCGGTATATAAATATTACTAAATAATTCACTCGTCACTTAAAATTGTAAAATAAAATTAGGGATTTTATCGATAGCTTATATTCTCCTAGCGGGATAGCAGAGTTTATTTTTTATTTCTTTTGAAAAAACGTAGTCCCACACTAGGATTTATTTCTGTGTCGTGGGTGCGTTTACAAACATGAAAATTCACATACACAAATACCCAGACCGGAACAAACAATTGTGGATCACACAAAGATTTGTCCTGTGCGGGAATCAAACCCGCGACTATTAGACACAGTGGGCGGAGCGGCTTAAGCTCTTAACCACTGCGCTAAATCGTCCGTCGGTGAGAGTAAGAGTGGAGTTGTATAGTACGACCAAAGTTGTCGAAAAGTGGGTAGTTTTCGTCAAAGATGATCGGTTCTATGTAATAAATAGGTTCCTAGTACTAGCAAGCTACATCATTAGTGTAAAATTGAAGCTTCTAAATAAATGAAATTGAAGGCTATGGCCATTTACATTTACTCATCACAAATTTTATAAAATCGAGATTTCTTGAATCATGAAATTTGACCACGTGTAAGTTTTCACAGAGCAAGTAGGGGTTCGAAAATTGTTAATTAATTGTTACCTATATCACAGAAATCAGTCAAAAATTAAAACAGCGCCATCTAGTGACGTTTATACGATACCCTTAAAGCATGAGACCTAATGCGCTTCTCGGAGTTTTGGCGGGATATCGAAGAGTTATGTCGTCAATTTGTTTTAATTTCCAAAACTTGTGTTATTTCGAATAGTAATGTGTAATGTTGGTGGTATATATAACCATAATGTATTCTTATATGTGCATGAGTTATGGTAATTGTAATAAAGTGATGATACGTGCCTTTTCGATTTCCGTCAAAACGGCCGTCGCAATTGGTATGTAAAGTATCCATGGTGATACTTTATCAATTTCATATTCATCGTTGTCGTCAAGTTCATCGGGGATTAATTTAGAAATTATTAGTTATATTCGTAATACTTGACTTGACATTGGCAAAATACGCGTCGTCGTGATGCCACAAAAAAAGAAAAAAAAGAAATTCACTTCTCCGGTTATTATTACCTGTGTATCATTCACCATCGGCTTGTAATAGTCCTGTACCCTCACGTACGCGGGTCTGGTCTTGGCCCGTGGCCCCACGGCGTGTATGGTGAAGCACTGGTGGCCACCATGGCCGCTCGTGTCCGAGCCGTCGCGAGTGCCCAGGTAGAGCGTGGCGCGGTTGTTGGCCGGAGTCAGTTCTATGCGCCGGAGGACTGGAAGAAAATACATTATCTTAACGCTATCCTGGAACTGCAGGGCAGCCCGACGATCTGCAGTTGGAACTTATTAAGTTGCCCATTAAGCTTCCAATGTGGCTTAACGACAACCACATTAAGTATTAATTGGTAACCGAGACCAACGGCTTAACGTGTCTTCCGAAGCCCAGAGACGCTTGAACATGAAAATGCTACAAACAGTCGCCCATTTCAAAGGGACCGAAAGTTCTTAACCTTGGTGATCGCTACGAACACCGTGGTCTCACTGTACGGGTCTCGTCACGGTTTCATGACGACCGAGGACGCGGCCGACGATGCCGGCGCGGGATTTGGAGAGGTTGGGAGGTGCACGAATCTTCCCACCATTTAAGATTTCGTCACATAGCCATCCCGCTCGCACGCGTATTGGCGACTCGCTCCCGCCTAGCTTAGTTTATAATCGCGTCAAGCGCGGCGGCGGCGGATCATGACGTTTGCCGTCGCACCGAGCGTGGCGGCGGTGTGAGACGTCTCCCGTACATTTCAGTACATTACAACTTCCCAGGTCGCGCCACCGTCGCGTTCCCGTCGCGCTGCGTCGGCTATGTGGCGAAACCTTTAGGCCAAGTGCAGATAGACCCTGACACGACCTGTACCTTGGTGTACCTATAACTTAAGTATGTTTAAATTTAGAGTTCATTGGTTATTACGGACTCAGCGAGCGACATCTTCAGCCTCATCGTCATTTATCAGATGAGATAGGAGTCAATCGCTGACCAGTCATACGTTATTATGTTTTAACAAATGACTGAAGTCCAACGAGTAAAAGTTTCTACGTTGACTCAGGAAGGCACTCACGTGAGCTGGGTTTATGCAGTTGTGAGTATAGTAAAGCTGCGTCTGCGCCGAAGCCGCCGGGCAGCGACACCTCCAGCAGCGCCATCTCGGGGAACGCGCCGCTCCACATTACACACGCCTACACAATGGCACAGTATCATTAATTAATCGATTGTTAAAACTATCGATATATTATTTGTACATTTGTGTGAGAGTCCAAAAACGACCCAAAAAATAGTAAGAGCACGAAGTGTGAGTGTGTTCTTATATGGAATTAGTTAGATTGAACTGTAACCAACGTAAAGACGCATCAAAACGCTACAGCACAAGTAGATATAACCCTTCAGGCTCCAGCGTAGTGGTTGCACGCTCGCCCTCTTATCCGGTGAAGCTATAAAGGCCCCGCGGCCAACAGCGTAGATCATTCACACACACACAAAAAGTAGATATAAATGTGTAAGTATATCAGAATCGGAATATTTTTTTTAGTCGTGTGAACCTTTATATTTATGAATCGTCAGAAAAGTAACAAAGATCCTACCATTACTTCGGAATGCCATTCCTGTGGAGAAGGGCAAGAAACTCCACAGCTAAAATTTTAAAATAGTTATTTTTTTATTTTTTCAATCAATCAATCATTTATTTTGTTAACATAGGTAGTGTGTACAGACAGATGTTGATATCTTAATGTAGACCGCTATATTTTGCCAGTAGTTGGCATACAAAATTTCGGTATAAGTTGTATTAAAAATTAAGGCATCCTATTAATTAAGTTAGTCATTTTACAGAGAATATATATTATGAAAAATAAAATAAAGCAATTCTCAAAAAATAGTATACAATGCTAATAGAATTACAGTATGTATTTATAAATTTGTCAAAATACAGTCATTATTAAATAAGAAAAAATATGATTGGTAAAGTTTAATAAATCGGACCCTGGTTATAGCTCTGTTTGTCAGTAAGGAACTCTGTGATGGAGTAGTAACACCTTTTTTCTATCTACTTCTTTTTTCTATCTACATTTTGTTGTGAGGTATGGGAGAATAATGTATTTTCAGGCGAGTTTAAATTTAATTAACCAAGTTATACTATTCATGAGAATGGCTATATCGAGAGTAGCTACATGGTTCTCTAATTTACAGAGAAAGGAAAATGATCAATTTTATTGAATTATAAGAAGGAACAGAGGGAGTATTAAATAATAATGGCTGAACAAGTTATCCATATTCAGATGGAGCTGGAATAGCATGTATTCAAGCATTTTTGTCTTTTAAATAATCATCTATCGGCCCATATTCTTCAACGGCCTTTTTTTTGACTCTCATTTTATTTGTGATCCGTAATCTAGTGCGAAAAATATATGAACATCATATTCAACGTCACATGAAATTCCGTGAGAAAATATATTCAAATTGATCCTTTAAAAAATCTCTATAATAGGTGGTTTCTACTGAAGAAGTACCTAATTTATTTTTTTGTTTTTAATGTCTGATCTGAATGTTTCCAGCGATTGAAGAGTTACGGGGTTGTCATATGGCTTATATGGCTAATATTTTAAACTGATCTGTGATATAATCAATTAACTCATTTTTGAAGAAAGATGTAACACGCATTCGGAATGTTTATTTTTGTATTACAATGTGTGTACTTTTATGTAACTTGGTTTGTACGTATCTCTGTCTTTCCGGATCAAAATTTGTTTCGATTGACTAATCCGATTAAGGTGAAATTTGGCAACAGGCAGTCCCCACATACATAATAATGTAAATACATTTTCCCCTCAAAAATTGGTAAAAATAACCACAATCTACACTACAACCATAGAATAACAATAATCCAGAAGCCGCGTCCAGTCATGGCGCGTTATGGCGCGCCGCGCGGTGAAGCCAAAAAATCAACAAACGTCCCGCACTCATCGCACTTCCCACCCGCATAATGTTGCTAGTTAAAAATGATTTACCACTTTTTGGGGTAAATGTTCAGTAAGAGATTATAAAACCATTATTATTTCTAGCGGTAACATGTACCTTTATACATATTAACGAAAGAATAAGATGTAATTAAGTAGGTTCTTAAAATTAAACACGATTACATTATTAGTAAGTTAATAATGTTAATTTTTTAATAAGTTAATTTTTTATTTTATTTGTGTCGTTCCCTGCCTCATTGGTTTGGTGGAGAATACTCGTAATGTGCGTTACAATCACAAAGTCCTGAGACCGATTCTTAGGACGAAAAAAGTGTAATAATAATTTTATTATCCCTTTTCTAGAACCGTTTTTTTTAAATATTGCCTGAAATGTGGGTATGCGGTATACCTTTGCCATCGCCACGTAGCGAAGTTCATCCGGCATATCTAATGATATGCCGGATGAATTTACTATACTACTAGGAATCAAATTATATCCCGGCTTCAACTACCATACTGCGCAGGACATATTAAGCGCTATTCCATTGAGCTCTTAGTAATTAAAAGTGGGGAAAGTACTTTCGTCATCGCAACTAAGTAGTAAAATTATTATGTAATAAGGATTTAAATTAATAATATTTAGTACTATAACAACTAAGGTCTATTGTAAATATATTTCTTTAAATAATACGATGTCCGATTGGGCTACTTACACATGAAATGTAATCCCACCCTGTTTCTTTTTGAACTTGACAGAATTGTTACAGGTAGGAACGGCGCAAGACGCCATAATTAAATTTAATTTGACACGCGTAGAGCACGTAATTTCGCGCGACGGTCGCCGAGTGACTAATCGCGTAAACGTGTAATTACTTTCTTTGCAGGTACTCATTGTTGCTTCATCTCGATGCGCGCCCGCGGCTTCTAGATTATTGTTATTCTATGACTACAATCTACACTCGCGTGAATAATTCGTAGTCTCACCTCAACGACAGCAGCGCAGAAGCAAGTGGTTCCATTGTTGTCGCAGTGGAAGGGCCCGTCCGTGCGCACCGCCACTTGGGCCGACACCTGCTTCTCCTGAACGTTGTCGGACGACAGCGTGTTGTACGAGCGAGTTGCTTGCACAAGCGCACACCCACTACCTGTTATATATTAGCTTATATTGTCACATTGCTGGGAAAAGCTCGCTCAGAAATCGAGGTGAGAGAGATTGGGCTGTTTGCCTCATTTTATTAGAGAAAGGCTTTGCATTCTCGAACAGAGAGAGAATCAGGGTTGTTACTAAAAAAAACCGTGTTTTAATCACCGTGTTTAAAACACGTTTTAAACAAGTACTAGGTTGGCAAATAACTTATGTACCGTATAGAAAATGTTTTCCATGCTTTTAATTACTTTATCTTATATATTTCCGTGATATCAAAAACCACCATTTTAAAAAAGACTATTTGACAGGATGGTGAAAAATCTTTTTGCGAGCTTTTATTTAACTTGCTCTGTTTCTATCTGTTTATCTGATTCGAATCTTTTCAAGCACTTGTGAGTATCTGATTGAGCCGAATTATAACGTCTGTAAGTTCGATGACAATGCAATAATAATATGAAGATCCTGGACACCATCTGAATCCATTGTGCTTTAAAATACAAATACAACAAGTTCAAACGTGATTGGGTTATGTGTACTAGTTGGGTACTTCCGTTAGACTCCTTCCGGTTCCACCACCATACTCTGGACACCACCCATGTCTAGAGTACTCGTCAAGATAAAATAACGAGCCCAAACACGGCGGGATTATATATGAGTGGGTCCATTGACCATTTTTCGACCTCATCATAAGACTCTGAACACCATCTGGTAATACTAGCATGCCTTTTAAGTTCTGTCGTTTCCATATTTCCCGGCAATTTTGAATTTGGAACTGTTCTATATTCGAATGTGTTTAAATTTTGAATCTCAAAATAGTTGAAAGTATTAGGATTACTGCTATTGTTTAGTCACAGCGTCGATTGGAATCTGTCAGGTTACGTACATAAATGAATCTTTCTAAGGAAAATGTTCGTGCAATAATTTTCTACAACTTTAGAAGAGGCCTGACACGGCTTCAGTGTGTTGAAGAGCTAACATCTGTGTTCAGTGATGAAGCCCCATGTCTGCGGACTGTCGAACGCAGGTATTTAGAATTCCAGCGTGGACATACTAGTGTTAGTGACAAATCTCGCGAAGGACGCCCAAAATCCGCCTTCACTGAAGATAACATCATTGCTGTGAGACAACTAATTCTCGAAGATCGTCGTGTGACGTATCGAGAGATAGAGGCTCTATTAGGCATCTCAGGGACAACCATTCAGAAGATCTTGCATGAAGCGCTTGGTGTGAGAAAGCTAGTTTGCCGTTGGATACCGCATCTGCTTTCCGACGATCACAAGGCGGCCCGCGTCAGATGGTGTAAGAAAACTCTGCAAAGGTTCAATCGAGGAGAGTCAAATCACGTCTACGACATCATCAGTGGTGACTAATCTTGGATTTATGCCTACGATCCTGATTTGAAACAACAATCTACAATCTGGGTCTTTCAAGACGAGCCAAAGCCGACTAAAGTTGTTTGTTCTCGAAGCACTTGGAAGAAGATGGTGGCCGTTCGTTGGAAAAACCGGCCATGTTGCGACTATTGCACTTGAAGATCGTAGAACGGTTAACGCAGAGTGGTATACCACAGTTTGTTTACCACAAGGCATCGCCGAACTTCGAAAATCTAACTCAAAGCGACGCATCATCCTGCACCACGACAACGCAAGCTCACACAGCGCTCGTCAAACGATTGAGTATTTGAAGCAGGAAAAAGTAGAAATTCTTGAACATCCTCTATACAGTCCTGACCTAAGCCCTAACGATTTCTTTACATTTCCTAAAATTAGGAAAAGTCTTCGTGGTCAAAGCTTCCAGTCCGGTGAAGAAGCAGTCGACGCTTTCAAGTCAGCCATTTTGAACACCCTCACTTTAGAGTAGAATAAATGTTATAATAACTGATTTTAGCGAATGGAAAAGTGTATTAAGCTACTTGGTGAATACTTTGAAAAACAATAAAAAGTACTATAAGGTTCTAGTTAAATCGACAAAATATTTTCTAATCAAGCCGTTCGCTTGTGGAATGCATTGCCTGTAACAGTCCGTCGTGCACAGTCGTTGGCGTCCTTTAAAAATATGGTTCACCACCACTTTCTTCATTTATAAATTTTTCATTGCACACTCTCTGTATTGTGTGTAAGATATATTTATATATTTGCATAGTATTATATGTGTATATATGTATGTATATAATGTTGTATTATAACTATGATATGTATGTAAGTAAAATGATGACAGTATGTATTATTGAGGTTTATAGTGTACGCCACCATAACTGCCCTATTCCGTATGTTGCTTCTTCCAATACATTGGTTGTCTGGAAGAAATTGCTTTTAGCGATAAGACCGCCAATTGTACCTATTTTTTTTTTTCTTGTATGTAATTAATTGTCAATATCACTGGTGTACAATAAAGAGTACTCTATCTCTATCTATCTATCTATATATAGTATTTGTCAATACCAATCCAACAAACTTAAACATGAGATTATGTTGGATAGTTGAAATGTTCCTAACGCCACCTTCCGATCCCATCATCATATAAGCTCGATAATACCTTATTATTACATTGTCATCGATCTGACATACGTATACTAAATTTCAGCTCAATCGAATACCTGCAAGTTCTAGAAAAATGGACCACAAGATTTGAAATTTGTTTGCAATATAAAACAGATAAAAATTTTTAAACACGGATCAATCATAGTAAGTACATAAAATATTGTTTTAAACAAACAAAACAAAAAAATTTTTTTTCTTAATATCCTTGTTTTTTTCCGAACCGGAGAGAATAGGTACAATATACATACTCCATCACACGGACCCATTGCGGTGGAGGCAGGTTTGTGCCTAACTGCTGTTGCAACTTGACAGGTCAGGATTTAACGGAAAAGACCTTTATATTATCTAACAAATTGATATAGGTACATAATAATTTAAAAGGACGACCGACGATTTTGGCGCAGTGGTTAAGAGGTTTAGCCGCTCCGCCCACTGTCGAATAGCTGCGGGTTCGATTCAGGCACGGGATAAATCTTTGTGTGATCTACAATTATTAGTACCGGTCTTGTGTATGTGAATTTGGATGTTTGTAAACGCACCCACGACACAGGTATAAATCCTAGTGAGTGAAAAGAAAGAAATATACTCCATCGCACGTAACCAGTGCCAATTGGTGGAGGCAGGTTTGTGGCCTGCTATAGAAACATATCAGGTCAGGCTTTCTTTCTCAAATCGAGGTGACAGTGAAATAGGTCATGCTGCTCCACGCGGCCGCAAAGCGGATTTATGGAGGCAGGTTTGTGGCCAGCTGTTGCAAAGTTCCAACGTGCTTACCATGCCAGAACTTCAATTCTTCAATAGGACGTCAATAACCGGGGTGAAAGTACGGTGGTCACACTCCAGCATATGGACTCAGGGTGGATTCGTGAAGGTGGGTTTGTGGCTTGCTCTTGGAACTTCCCTAGCCGCCTATAAAGCCTCCAACTTGATTTAACAACGGCTTAAGGGCAACATGCCTTCCGAAGCATGGAGACGCTCGAAAAAAGAATTTCCACAAAATTGGTCCTATCTCAAACCAACCATCGTAACCTTTGTGATCGTTAAGAACGCCTCGGTCCTGTAGACACCTTCGTCTTTTTATAGGTACCCGAAAATAGAATTGCCACTTACGGTCACCCATTTCACACCGGCCGAGCCGGTGCTGATTGTTAAGGAAAATCTAGTCCTGTTGGTCTTCGAGAGAGCCTTAGGCTTTTTATAGCTAGCTAAAATATTCACCTTTAACAGTTATGCTGAGCTTTTTTCCAGGCCTCATCTTCAACGGACGATTTAGCGCAGTGGTTGAGAGCTTAAGCCGCTCCATCCACTGTGTCTAGGAGTCGCAGGTTCGATTCCCGCACGGGAAAAATCTTTGTGTTACCCACAATTATTTATTTTGATCTGGGTGTATTTGTATGTGAATTTTCATGTTTGTAAACGCACCCATGACACAGGAATAATTCATAGTGTGGGGCTACATTTTTTAAATAAATAACCAACACGTTTGGTATCTTGACTCCTGGTTGCAGCAGAACTGGTCCTGTACGCTGCAGGGAGTTGTCACGTTCAGGTTCTTTGAAGTTGACTGGAGCGAGGACCAAGCAACCTAAATGGTCACCCATCTTACACCGACCGAGCCGAATGGTGCTAAACCTGGTGGTGATGGCTAAGAACGCCCTAGCAGTGTTGGTCTTCGGGAGCACCGAAGTCTTTTTATAGCTAGCTAAAATATTTGCCTTCATTTGTATAGCTACGTACCTTCAACAGAGATGCTGAGTTTTTCTCCAGGCCTTATCTTCAACACGTCTGGTATCTTTGCTCCTGGCTGGAGCAGAACTGACTGGTCCAGTCCGCTGCAGCGAGCGGTCACGTTCAGGTTGGTTGGGGTTGACTGAAGCGAGGACCAGGCTGTCAGAGCTTCTAAAGCCACAAGGGTATCCTGTAGAAAGAAATAGATATTGATAAAGCTTTAGGCAGATTTTGATAACGGCATGGAAGAACACGCTGTTGACTAATGGTCTTTATTCAGAAGCGTAGGCCATTGGGTGAAAAGGATTTGATCGTATGGGACAAATCTTTGTATGATCCATTGATGTTTTCTGATCTGGGTGTTTATACATGTGAAATTTGTATTTGTAAACACATCCGATATACAAGAATAATTTAAAGTAAGTATGAAAAAACTGTCACGAAGCACTACGCAGCAGACAGGTAAATAAACATACCAATGTCTCCTAGGTCATACACATACACCGTCACGCCTATATTCCCCAAGCGGGGGTGGCAGAGGTGTATTGAGTACACCGTCGTTTCGCCGTCGATGTTGGGTCCCATGTAATAAGGGGCGAGCTTATTGCAATATACCGGGCACAATTTCAGACTCCGTACTCATACTGCGAAGTTTTCGTTAGAAAAAATACATTCGTCCGACCTCGGATTTGAGCTGAGGACCTGGTGATCACAAAGCAATGCGCTTTGGCACTAGACCAACGAGGCAGTCAGGTCACAACAAGTCAAAAGACCGTAAATTCTTCTCTGTACTTTGCGTCTACCCTGCAAGAGATCTAGCGTGATGATATAGGTAGATAGAGATATCTTTGGTACGGTACCTGTGTGGACACGAACCCTCCCGAAGCACTGCGGTGGGCGGCCAGCCAGCGCCGAGCGCCGGCCGCGGCATCCGAACCTGAGCTCCACTGCGGCAAGAATGAGATGCTCTCTCGAAGAGCTAGCAGGGCATAAGCTGTAGCTTCTATTGAAGTCGCGAGGCTACCTGATTGTAGGAAGACGTAGTGCATTAATACCCTGATAAACGTTTTGTTTTCTTACGCTCTCAATTTGAACTAGTATACACGAAGACCAGCCTCGTGGCACTTCAGTTGCTTAGGCATTATGCTAAGTTTTCAGTGCCACATATAATTTTTATTTTATACTAGCTTCTACTTGGACTATGGCCTAAACCCTCTCAGTTTGAGAGGAGGCCCGTGTCCAACGGTAGAACAGTTTCTTAACAGGGCTATTATTATTAATACTAGTCCGCGTTTACTTTAGACAAGAACTTTTTTTCCGGGATAAAAAGTATCCTGTGTTAATCCATAAACTGTGTGCCAAATTTCATGTAAAACCGTTCAGCCGTTTTTACGATATTGAGTAACAAACATATAAACATACAAACATTCACATTTACAATATTAGTAGGAACATTTGCAGTGTATTTTTGTCTCGTTAAATAAACGTTTTTTTTTCTTTCTTTTCCATAGAATATTTCATATAGGTATTTAGATAATAGGATTTGTAAGCTAAAGTGGCTATGGGTGGGCTACATAGCACGAAGATTGGACGATCGTTGGGGAAGGAAAATTCTAAAGTGGAGACCATGTATAGGCAAGAGCAGCGTGGGACGGCTGCCTACCAGATGGACCGACGATCTTGTGAGGATCGCAGGAAGTCGTTGGATGCAGGTGGCATCGGACCGGTTACGCTGGAGAGCGATTGGGGAGGCCTATGTTCAGCAGTGGACGAGTATAGGTATATTTGAATAATAAACAAAATTAAATCCATTTAAATTATTTACGAAAATAGTTACAAGCGAAAAGGGTTAACACCGTCATACCTATATTCTCCAAGCGGGTGTGGTACTGTATATTATTTCGTCAATGATGTCAGGTCCATGAGAGGAAATATTTGTTGAAGGTAATGAAAATATAATAAAATATAATAAATATGTAGGTAATGAAAATAAATCTTAGTCACGCCTACATTCAGGGCACTTTTAGTTCATTCCGGGGCCCTAGGGGACACGAGAATATGGGGCCCTGTTAGAAAGTAAGAAACTGACAAAGTATGAATCGAACTCGCGCACTGAGGGATCCGTAATACAAATTAGAGTTACCGACTTAAGATATATAGCGAGAACCAGGCTCGAACTTGACTTCAAATAGAAAAAAAAATTACAGTATCATACAGTATCATACAGCAAACATATCGGCCTTTCGGGGCCCCCGTGAGAATGGGGGCCCCCGTGAGAATGAGGGCCCTGAAAGGTCGGGCCCCTTGTGCCCTTATGGTAAAGACGGTACTGCCTACATTCCTCATTCAGGGGTGGTTGATGGTATTATTCGTTAACGATGTTAGCTCTTAATATTATAGGGAGCGAGCCCATTGCTGATATTCCAGAAACACCGTCACGCCTATATTCCCCAAGCGGGGGTGGCAGAGGTGTACTGAGTACACCCACGTTTCGCCGACGATGTTAGGTCCCATGTAATAGGGGGCGAGCCTATTGCCATATGTCGGGCACAATTCGAGACTCCGGACTCGTACTGGAAAGTTTTCGTTAGAAAAACTACACTTGTCCGACCTAGGATTGGAACCCAGGACTTCGCGATCACAAAGCGATGCGCTTTGCCACTAGACTAACAAGGCACTCTATTCCAGAAACAATTCCTGATATGATTTAATTTTGCGGTAGAGAAAGTCTGAATAAGCACTATTCGAGCTCGGATTCGAGCCCCGGATCTTGTAGCTAGATGCTTCATGCTTTGTTGGTCTAGTTGCGCATAGTGCGAGTGAAGATAACAAAATCCTTGGTTCGAATCCTAATTCGGACAAGTGTAGTTTTTCTATTTAAAAGTCCTCTGAAGCAGTCCAGAAATGTGTCTGGAATTAAGGCAATAGGCTCGCTCCATATTGCATTGGGACGTAACATCGTCAACGACATGTGATGTATGTGAAATATGTGGATGATACACCTCTGCAACCCCGCTGGGGAATATAGACGTGACGGTATATTATTTAATCAATAAACTTACTAGTTTCCCACCAAACATAATCTCCACTCATTCTCGCCATCTTCAGCAGTTCTTCCACCTGTTGGAGTCCTTCATCTCTCTCCAGACCAGCTCCAAAAGAATTTCTCCTTAAGTAACCAGCTTCGTTCGTCTTCCTCAAGTCCTCTTCGTATCTCTCAAGCCTCACATAGGCGTATGCTAGTAAAGCGTGGGCGTATACCCTGGTGGGGGTTTTGGATTTGAGTGGGGGGAGAGCCCGAAGGCAGGACAGGGTGTTTCTCACTACTCTGAAGGGGAGAGGGGAAGTGCTTTCGAGGAGGGAGGTTATGACGTAAGCTGTTAGCGCTACGCTTGCGACTTCGCCATCTTCGTTGAGCCCGCCCTAGAAAAGAATGTTGAATGAAGAAAAGTGAAATTTTGACACAGTATTGGGTGTGTTATTCGTAACGGGAATGTTGTATGTTTTTGAGTAAAATTCAATGGAAAACATAAAATTAGTTACTGCACTGATCGCTACCGATATCGATATTTGAGGGCCCCTGTGGTTACTCAATATAGTGGTTTTACATGAAATAAAACCAATATTATGTGCCGAAGATGAAAACATACAGCATTGCATAGGTGACAGAGCTTGGTGAAGACTACGAGCAAGCAACTAGCGCCATCTGTGAGCGGTAAGACGACAACTCTACGTAAGTATGTCAACGACTGCAGTATTTTTCACATGGGATGGGTAGTGACAGTCCTAATTGCCAAACGAAATTATACTTTAATCAATGGCAATAAGAGGCATGACCCGTTTCTATACTTATGGTTGTATGCCTTAACAGCATTGAATTAAATATTCATTTCGTGTGGCAATTAGAACTGTCACTCCCCATCCCATGTGAAAAATATTATAGCGAGGTAAATACAATACCTTCTTCAACAGCAATGCTGTATGTTTTCCGAAGGCACATCAATATGTATTTAATTTTAAAAAATTAGAAAAATAGCTACGAATTTCAACTATGAAAACAAAATTATGAATAAAAGACTATAGTATTCTAGTCAGTTCATTTTCGAGCGTCTTCCTGCTTCGGAAACCACGTTAAGTCATTCGTCCTGGTCACTCCTTAATATGGTAGTCGTAAGTCAAGTTGGGAGCCTTAGCCACAAACCTGCCTGCCCCAATCCGCACTGGGTCCGCGTGGATTTGTGAGATGTCTTGACCAACAGATTTAAAAAAAAAGTACGCGTCCCCACACTAGGATTTATTCCTGTGTCGTGGGTGCGTTCACAAACATGAAAATTCACACACGCAAATACCCAGACTGGAACAAATACTTGTGGATCACACAAAGATTTGTCCCGTGCGGGAATCGAATCCGCGTCTATTCTACCCAGTGGGCGGAGTGGCTTAAGCTTTTAACCACTGCACTAATTTGTCTATCGGTAGTATAAGCATAATAACAGTGGGATAGTGTAAGCTAAATTCATTAGTAATATTATATCTATATTATCACACCAGATCCCTTGCGGGGTAGGCAGAGGCTACAGAGTTCCAACAGGTTCTATCCTTACATACCTCTCTGGCTTCCTCCACTCTCATAGTTCGTCTCATACACATAAGTAATATTGAATCCTAATAATGGTATAAAATCGGAAAGACTATTTTACCTTGACCAAATAGACCGTGTCTTATCTGAAGGGCAAGTCAAGAGTTTCCCTAACCGGTGAGCGTGTATGAGACGAACTATGAGAGTGGAGGAAGCCAGAGAGGTCTGTACGGAAAGTACCTGTTGGAACTCTGTACTCTCTGCCTACCCCGCAAGGGAACTGGTGATGATATAGATGGATAGATAGAAATCGGAAAGATATTCAGTTTAAGTTTCAAATCAGTATTTTGGTACAAGATGTAAGTAATGAAAAATACTGATCATTCTCATCTTCCAAGGAGACCTTTAATTAACAGTAACTCGAGTGTTTCACGAAAATCTAACACTGCAAATTGAAAATTTCTCCGAATGTTTTGCCCTCATTTTATAATTGGTAGTTATATGCTCTTACCCTCAGCTCCCTATGAAAGACTTGTCCCTCGTTTCTGAAGCATCCATTCTCCATCTGCTGACTGAGGAGCCATCTCTCTGCGCGGATTATTGCTGGCGGGACTTGCAAGTTTGGCCAGAGCACCTGAATTTATGGGACAGTCAAAAGAATGCTGTGGCAGGTGAAGGGAAGATAGGTGTGCGCCTATCAATACTTTATTTTATTTTAATTACTCTTTATTAAATACATATATTCTTCTTCTTTATCGATTCCTCATGACTGAGGGTCTGAGGGACTGAGGGTGACCACTAGGTCAAGTTTTTACACAAGCTCTCTCCAGGCATTAAGCCTGTTTGATGGCAGCTGGGATACTGCTCGTGATCTCTTTGATGAAGTCGTATATGTTCAGACATATATTCACAATTAACAAACTACTTGGGTATAGGTAATTGGAGATACATCTTGAGTTAGTTTCGTTACCTTATGAGCTCTTCTCATATGTTTCACAGCGAAAGCTGTAAGCCAGGTGGAAGAAGTCGAGTCAGAAGGACCGAAGGCGCTGAATCCTCCCGTGGGATGAACGTATTGGAGCTGGCGAGTGAACCCTGGAATAAACCATACAAAACATGCTAAATGGCAGTGAGAGATGGAATGGAATGCTAATGAAAGTAGGATAAATGCGGTCGAAAAGCTCTGCAGAAAATGTGCGGATTTATACTGGCAGACCACGTTCGCAACAGCATAGTAAGATGGCGTTAAGGTATAAAATACTAAAACATACTAAAAAATACACCGTCACGCTTATATTCCCCAAGAGGTGGTGGCAGAGGTATACTGAGTATACCCACTTTTCGCCGACGATGTTAGGTCCCATGGAAAGATCGCGTCCGATGAAGTCTACGCTCCGACCTTCTTATGCACATATCCAAAACCCCGAGCACTTTCAACTCGAATTGGCAAACCGCTTCGAATTGCTAGACAGCAGCGTATCAGTGGATGAAATCAACAACAGGCTGGTAGAGACTGTCCATACGGTCGGGTCCAAGTATTGTAAGCCCCACCGTAAAAATAGACCTCAAAAACTATCCAACTACACCCGAAACCTCATGGCTGAGCGACGTTCCATGACGCTCCAAACCTCCGATGATGCTAAGTCCTATAGGCAGCTCAATGGACAGATATTGAAGTCCTTGCGACACGATTTACGGTCCTTCAATACAAGGCGTATTGAGGAGACCATAGCACAGAACAAAGGCTCCAAAGTGTTCGCAAGAGACGCGTCTATTGGGCAAAGCCAGTTGACGAAGCTGAAGACGGAGGATGGAAGCATAACGTCGAATAGGTCAGAGGTGCTCAGGGAGATAGAGAGGTTCTATGGGCAGTTGTATACCTCAGTAGCTAAACCTGTTGTTGGCTTGGTAAAAGACCCAAGAGCCAAGCCAACCCGACACTACACTGAAGATATCCCGGACATCAGCCTGCACGAGATTAGGATGGCTCTCAAACAACTCAAAAATAACAAAGCGCCGGGCGAAGTCCGAATTACCGCAGAGCTTTTGAAAGCGGGTGGAACGCCGGTACTTAAAGTCCTTCAGAGGCTGTTTAATTCCGTCTTGCTCGAAGAGAAAACGCCGGAAGCATGGAACAGGGGTGTGGTGGTGCTATTTTTTCAAGAAAGGTGATAACACTTTACTAAAGAATTATAGGCCCATCACACTACTGAGCCATGTTTATAAGTTGTTTCCGAGAGTCATCACGAATCGTCTCGACTGCAGGTTTGATGACTTCCAGCCTCCCGAACAAGCCGGTTTCCGGAAAGGCTTCAGTACCATAGACCACATACATACGCTGCGGCAGATTATACAGAAGACCGAGGAGTATAATCGGCCACTATGCTTGGCGTTTGTGGACTTTGAGAAAGCCTTCGATTCGATCAAGACTTGGGCGGTTCTTAGATCTCTGCAGCGATGCCGCATTGACTATCGGTACATTGAAGTGTTGAAGTGCTTGTATAATAACGCCACCATGTCAGTCCGAGTACAGGGGCAGTGCACGAAGGCGATCCCCATAAAAAGAGGAGTAAGACAGGGAGACATCATTTCTCCGAAACTGTTTACGGCCACCTTAGAGGACGCCTTCAAGCTCTTGGAATGGCAAGGACTTGGCATCAACATTAATGGCGAATACATCACTCACCTTCGATTTGCCGACGACATTGTGGTCGTGGCGGAGTCGCTGGAAGATCTAGGACGAATGCTCGGCGACCTCAACAGAGTATCTCAACAAGTGGGTCTTAAAATGAACATGGCCAAAACGAGAACAATGTCTAACGTCCATGTCGTACCCACCGCACTCACCGTTGGGAACTCTACTCTTGAAGTTGTCGACGAATACATTTACCTGGGACAGTTAGACGGTTAGGTAGGTCCAACTTTGAGAGAGAGGTCAATCGACGAATCCAACTCGGCTGGGCAGCGTTCGGGAAACTGCGCAACATCTTCTCATCCAAAATACCTCAGTGCCTTAAGACTAAAGTTTTTAGTCAATGTGTGTTACCAGTGATGATATATGGATCAGAGACGTGGTCTCTTACAATAGGTCTCATAAAAAAGCTCAGAGTTGCTCAGCGAGCTATGGAGAGAGCTATGCTCGGCGTTTCTCTACGCGATCGAATCAGGAATAAGGGGATTCGTAGAAGAACCAAGGTCACCGACATAGCGCTTAAGATTAGCAAGCTGAAGTGGCAATGGGCGGGCCACATAGCGCGTAGATCGAACGGGCGTTGGGGCAGAAAGATTCTAGAGTGGAGACCACGCATTGGCAAGCGCAGCGTGGGACGACCACCTGCCAGATGGACCGACGATCTTGTGAAAATCGCAGGAAGTCGTTGGATGCAGGTGGCATCGGACCAGTTACGCTTGAAAGCGATTGGGGAGGCCTATGTTCAGCAGTGGACAAGTATAGGCTGAGATGATGATGATGGAATAGGGGGCGAGCCTATTGCCATTTACCGGGCACAATTCTAGACTCCGGACTCGTACTGGTAAGTTTTCGTTAGAAAAACTACACTTGTCTGACCTAGGATTTGAACCCAGGACCTCGAGATCACAAAGCAATGCGCAAGGTATAAAGTATAAAGGTATGAAGTATTGGTGAAAAGATGAGGAAGGGTATGCTCCAGTGGTTTCAGTATATTGAAAGAATGTCGGAGAGAATAATGTCGAAACAGATATACAATGCGAAAGTGGAACGATGCAGGTACCGGGGAAGACCTAGACTATTTTCCGATGTCTACACCGTGTCTTATCTAATGGACAAGACAAAAGTCTCCGTAACTAGCGAGCGTGTATGAAACGAACTATGAGAGTAGAGGAAATGAGAAATTTTTAAGAACCTGCTGAAATTATGGGTTGAGCTTAACCTCTCATTTTCGCACAAGAAAATCGTTCGTGGCCCACCGATATTTGTTTTAGTCTGGACTCTCGCCATACGTCAACCTTACTTTGAATATAGCAATCAGCCAACAGAAACTGCGGATGCTATAGATCAGGGTTGTCCAAAGAACGGCCCGCGGGGCCCATGCGGCCCGTGACTTGTGTTTGAGCGGCCCGCGACATAGTGTTGAGCTATCGCAAATACGAAAATATTCCTTCGACGAAATTTCTCTGGTAGAACATTATTGTATTTTTATAGTATCCCAAATAAACGAATGAAATATTTATTCGGATGGCAGCAACTTTTCTGCCACCATTATTAGGGCAAATCCCGAACAGTGTATTTGTGTGCGTTTTATTGTTGTTGTCAGATGAAATGTGACGTAGTGTGCCAGCTCGTCACGTGATTGGTCCGATCACGATCCGATAGTCGATGCTAGACGTCTATTGGGCTCACACAGTACACTTTAATTTTCTTAAAAAAGTTAAAGTATTATCTATTTAAAAATATATATTGGGCGAGAATCGTATCTGGTTTGGACAGCCCTGCTATAGATAATGAATCATTCCAAAGAGTGATGTCTTGCTTTCGACAATATTCAGCCATTTTCCTGTACAAGGTTTATCGTAAATAACGCAAGACGTCAGATACCCCGATTAGATAATTGCTTCCCAAATTCAATAAGAAAACCAACTTTTCAAATTAAAAATAAATTGTATCCCTTGTTTATATCCCAATTAACAATGAATCTGAAAAAGAGGCGCTCGTAGTGCTGTGCGACCGCGGTGTTCTTACCGATCACCAGGGTTGAGCAGCGTTCGACTCGGTCGGCCCGAGATGGGTGACCGTTTGTGGCATTTTCATATTCGAGCGTCTCCATGCTTCGGAAGGCATGTTAAGCCGTTGGTCCCGGCTACCACTTAATGTGGTAGTCGTTAGGCCGAGTTGGAAGCCTTAAAGGCGGCTTGATAAGTTCCAACAGCGGGTGGCCACAAACCTGCCTCCACCAATCCGCACTGGCTCCGCGTGGTGGAGTACGACCTAATCTCTCTCACCTCGATTTGTGAGAGAAGGCCTTTGTCCAGCAGTAGGCAGTATAGGCTGATATCATTAACAATGAAACTTGTACGTGTAGCAGTAATAGCCTAGTGGTTAGACCGTTGGACTGCAAAGTCAAAGGTCTCGGGTTCAAACCCAGGCACGCACCTCTGTCTTTTCGAAAAGCATGTGCGTATTAAAATTAATTATCACTTGCTTTAACGGTGAAGGAAAAACATCGTGAGGAAACCTGCATGCCTAAGAATTTCTCGAAGGTGTGTGAAGTTCGCCAACCCGCACCAGGCTAGCGTGGTGGACTATGGCCTAAACCCTCTCAGTTTGAGAGGAGGCCCGTGCCCAACAGTGGGGCAGTTTCTTAACAGGGCTAATATTATTGTACGTGTATGTTTGCGAATGGCGAAAAACGTTTCAGAAATGCGTTTGAGATCTCCGTATTGCTTTGAATCAAGAATAAATTCAGTTTGTTATAGCGCACTGAAGGGGTAAGAAAATTTTAATTTTCTGTTTCTAGCTTGTGGTCAATGTATTATGGTTATTTGTTGGTTTAAAACCTTCTAGGACTAAGATTCTACCTCTAGAGACGTGTTCCCTCGCAGTGAGCGCAGCCACGGAACTGGGGTCCAGTAAGCTAAGGGCCAGCAGGTTTGTGGCGGTCTGTGCCATGTTCTGTTCCCCACACCCTCGAGGAATCAGGACTAGGGAGTCTGCGTCCTGAAAGTAATCCAAATTAATAATATCATGAACTATGAAAGTTTCCAGAGAGGTCTGTAAGGAAATAATCTTTTGGAAATCTGTACTCTTTGTCTACCCCGCAAGGTATCTGGCTCGATAATATGCATAGAATAATATTAAACACTTTTAGGAACCTTAACGTAGACCTGCGGAGGGTGTTCTAGAAAATTCAGCTAGGTTCAGCATCGATCAGCTGAGTCGGTCTGAGATGGGTGACCATTTGTGACATTTACATTTCCGAGGGCCTCCGCGTGGAAAACACGTCAAGCCGTTGGTGACGGCTACTACTTAATGTGATAGTCATTAAGATGAGTTTGGATGCCTTATTGGCAGCTTGATTAGCTCCAACAGCAGGTGGCCGCAAACTTGCCTCCACCAAACCACATTACATCCGCGTGGAGTATGATCTAAGTTGCAGTTGCAATAGGCATTTTAATTTTTGGGTGACTCCGTATTTTGGAAGGCACATTAAGCCATTAGCAGAGAAGTTACTTTACCATCATCACTATCAGCTTATGGCAGTCCACTGCTGGACCTCTTCAATAGCACGCTATTGAGTACGATCCTCGGCTCATTCATATTCTGCCAGCTGACCTACGAAGACCATTATGGGCGGCTTAAGTTCCAGATGGTGACAAATCTGCCTTCACCGATCCGTACTGAGTCTCCTACACACCACTGTACGATTCTGGGCTACTTTTATACAATTTTTGCCAGCTGCTCTACGAAGATCATCATGGGCAGTCTAAAAAGTTCCAACCGAATATTTTCACAATCTTGCCTTCACTTATCGGTAATGGGTTCTCTATTACCTCAAATTGAGAGGGAAGCCTCTGCCCAGCAGTGGAACAAAATAGGCTGATTTATAAATAATACTTACAGCAAGTAGAGGACCAGTGACATCTCCCGCTGCCCAAACAGTAAGTGTCTCCGTCCCGGGAACAGAAAGTACCGGAGGCCACAACCACTGCACTTCTGATAAACGGGATTCTGTGCTACCTGTAAAATAAATGAGGTATACCCAGGTATTGTGGCATATCCATCTTCAAGCGTCTTTGTGCTTCGGAAGGCGCATTAAGCCATTGGTTCTTGATGTGGTCGTCGGTAAGCCATGTTCGAAGACTAATGGGCGGCATGATAAGTTCTAATAGCAGGTGGCCACAAACCTGCCTCCACTAATGGGTCTACGCGGTGGAGTATGACCTAATCTTTGGACCTCGATTTGAGAGAGAAGGCAGAGGCCTTCTCTCACAAATCGAGGTACATACAGGCAGAGGCCTGTTCCATGATTGTGGGACAGTAGGTTCTTTTCAAAAGGTTATTGTTCCACTTTTTCTGGTTTTAGACAAAAAAAATATAAATTTATAAATGACTGACATTTCGACTCTTTTGGTGGATCTATTACGATTAGGTTAGTATCTACTTACCATTTCCACACAGGAGTATAGATTTCTGTTCTTGTACTGGCACCCCCTCGGGTTCTATCGTAATTTGTAGGATTACTTCATCACTGGAAGACAAGAATACAGCCTGTTCACTATAGCTCGCATAGATCAGGGATACCGTTCGGTATTTTTCGCTGCAGACAGCGGCAGCAAATTCAGCGTATATTTAATGAGAGGTGTGTAATACTGCGAGCTTCTCCATGCGCCAGTATTTTGTATCTAATATCATTGCGCAAACTTTAGAGCGCCTGGTTGTTATTTATTTTGAAAAATACCATTCTCGTAATTTTTTCCGCCTCGTTTCGTTTCGACTCTCTCGTTGGTCTAGTGGCAAAGCGCATCGTTTTGTGATCACGAGCGATTCAAATCCTAGGTCGGACAAGTGTAGTTTTTCTAATGAAAACTTCCCAGTACGAGTCCGGAGTCTGGAATTGTGCCCAGTATATGGCAATAGGCTCTCCCCCTATAACATGGACCCCCGCTTGGGGAATATAGGCGTGACGGTGTAATTTTTTCCGTTTTCTATAAGCGTTAACGACTGTAAAACTAGTGTTTTTTTGTATTCATTTCCTCTTTGTCTTTGAAGACACTATTGAGCTTTAGATTTGTGAGAAATATTAGTCGTTTGTTTTATCACTTTTGTCCTTTCCTAAAAAACCTTTGCTAACACATCTTGTTTGCCCCTATTATTTTTTTTTAATTTATATCGTCCCACTGCTGGGCAAAGGTCTCCCGCATAACCTTGCAGACCGATCTGTTTTAAGCCATCTCCGGCCTATCCTTCTGAAATGCATCCAAGTCGTCACGCCATCGCTTCCTGGGCTTGCCCTGACGTCGATGGCTCGACTCAAGCCCATCTCTTATGTTGCATTCGACAAACATGCGCCGCCCACTCCCATTTGAGCTTTTATTACCCACATCAGCGATTCCCGTTTTTGAGCGTATTGTGGTGTTTTCGAACAGTTGTGCAGAAACGATTAGCAGTATATTTTTTACAATAAAAATTTATTAACTGTTTGTTTTAAATTCGCGATATAATACTTTTCTACGAGCTTTTATTTAACTTCCAATATTCATATGTCTGTCTGTCTGTCTTTTCGATTCAAATCTTGTGACCCATTTTTCAACTTACGGGTATCCGATTAAGCTGAAATTTGGCATATGTATGTCGGTCAGTCGGTGACAATGCAGTAATATGGTACCATGGAGCTTGTCTGATGATGTAGTCGAAAGGTGGGCATAGGATCTTGTAAACTATGCAATGTAACCCCCTCGTGTTTAGACTTGTTAGATTGGTATTAACAAGTACTATACAACCAGATAGTGTTTAGGGTCTGATGATGAAGTCGAAAGGTGGCCAATGGAACTACCCAACTACCTAATATAACCCCGCCGTGTTTGGGCTCGTTGGATTTGATCTTGACGAGTACTTTAGACCCGGATCGTGTCCGAGATCCGATGATGATGGATGAAGGAAGCCATAGGAAGTCCTCAACTAAGCCAGATATCATCGTTGTGTTTTTGTTATAAAAGCTTGTTTAAAAGGGACTTTATTAATTAAAATTATTGTACCTGACTCCAGTTCTATTGCTAGTGCTGTTCCCACACTTGCCGCCGCTCACGGCTATAGCGCGCACGCGCACAGTGGCGGGCGCGGCCACGCGCGCGCGCAGCGCTGCGCGCCGGGCGACCGATGCGCGTGCGCTGATACACGCCGTCTCTACCGGGTCGGCGGGGCCTGCCATGTGCGGGTCCGTTAGGATCTGGATCTGGACCTAGGGATGAGAAGAATTTATTAGAGAATTGGTAAAGGACAATTAATGTTCTGCATCCATACAGGATTGGCCCCAGAACCAACAGCAAAAAATGGTTGTACGATTTTAAATCACCTACAAGTTATCTCCATGTATTTATTATTAAACAGACAAACGGGAGAATCGGATTACTGCAAAAGAAAGTATTAGATTTTGAGGTTATAATTTGGTAGATTTAGGTATTAGCAATAATCAAATCGATTATAGTTGAATGTAATCGATTGAAAATAACCGATTAATACGATTGGCATCTCCAACCGTAATTCGATAACAACGAAACGAAAAGATGTCGGCGACTTCGATTTAAATCCTTACAATACTTTGAAATATTTGTTTTGGATTGCAAATTGCCCATTAAAACGGATATTTGCCACTACTACAATAAAATAGTTGAATAATTATGGCATAGGTCACATGTTTGGGGCTATTATCGACGATTTCCTTTAGGTGAACTTATTAATTTCATTATCTGCCGAAAGATGTCTACTGTTGTACAAAGGCCTCCCAAAAGATCGCCATCGACGAAGAGTACAGCAAATTAAGTTTATTTTTTCATATTTTTCTAAGACAATTAAAGTACTCCCAGGGATACCCCGGTGTTTGAACCTTGGTGTCATCTAAGGAAACCTTGTGTAATGTGTTGGGATTGTGGATCCTGGTTTAAGGGAGTTGTGTGACGGGCTTAGTCCCAAAACAAATTAAATATAAAAAAATAATAAAAAATAAACACCGTCTCGTCTATATTCCCCAAGCGGGGGTGGCATAGGTGTACATGTGCACCCACTTTCCGCCGACAATACTAGGGCCCCATGTAATAGGGGGCGAGCCTATTGCCATACACCGGGTACAATTCCAGACTCCGGGCTGAAACTGGAAATCTTTCATCAGAACAACTACATTTCTCCGATTTAGGATTTGAACCCCGGACCTCATGATCACAAAGTACATTATTCGCCACTAGACCAATGAGCTAAATTAAATATTACGAGTATTAGGTACTTTTAAGAATATTATAGCTCTACAATTATATACTCTAAAAGATGGTCAAAGAATTTTAAAACACTGTGTTGTTTCAATGTACTTGCCATCAAGTTGTGTGAAAACCTTAATAATTATCAAAACGATTAATTATGCCGTGCTTTTATCTACTTCCTCTTCATCTTTTTCATCAGCCAAAAGAGGTCCCCCCAAGGATCGCCACAACGACCAGTTTTGTATTATACCTACACGCCCAGATTTTACCATTATAACCTTCACCAGAAAAATCTGCTGCAAACATTTGTCTCGATCGGAAGGGAGACATTGTGCCTTCCTAATGTCCTATAAGCAAAGTATTCTACACGTAATTTCCAGAATTATACAACCTATAAACACGAAAAAAAATAATGTTTCATACATTTTATAACCGAAACACGAATTTCTTGTCGAAACTCTCATACTTACGCTAAGGGGTTCATAGAGGTAATTGAAGAGTCTGTATCTGATAATGGCGGTGTCACCTCGCCTCAAACGCTTAGGTCCGTCCGCGTGGATGAAGAATTCTCGGAACACCTGCCAAAAAGTGATATGTTCCCTAAAAAAACTACTAAAATAACGCTGAAGAAAATATTTATTCACTGTTCTCTTTATGGCGTAGTTAGGGTAAGAATATAGTGTAGTGTATGACGCACCCTAATATATATATAAGGATGCAATAACGTTTATTAAAATGCTTCAAACCAGTGGTTTCCAAAGTTGACTAAACAGACACCCACCTAGCAAATTCTTACAAAAATAAAGAAAAAAGGGCATAACTATATGAATAAAGGTCTGTTTGAACAAGAAAATAACATTTTCATTTAATGAGCAGGATGCATTTGTTCCCTATTTTTTGTCATTATAGCTTTAGTATTAACTTCAATATTAGTTACTTTTAATCTCAATGAGTTCGATACATCCAGTTTATTTCGGTATTTAGTTTTAATATTAACTACAGCCGAAAATCCCGCTTCACATAGGTATCAGGGATAGGAATGACGGGAAAGAGGGACCAATTTTTTAGGGCCCCTGATAGTATGGGTCGCGACCCATAATTTCGGAAATGCTGCTGCGAACCTTACGCGCTACCTTATACAAGGTGTACAGTAATTAACGTAAGACCTTGGACACCCTGTTTAGCTAATTGTTTCACAAATTCAATACGAAAACCAAATTTGCAAATTTAAAGTTTTTTTTACCCCTTTTTTAAACAATTTTATATCCTAATTAACAATGAAACTTGTACGTGTATGTGTGCATATTGAGAAATTCATTTTAGAAATGCATTTGAAATCTCCATATTGCTTGGAATCAATAATAAAGGACATTGCTCTGCGCCCATATATGACGGACGATTTAGCGCAGTGGTTAAGGGCTTAGCCCGCCCCGCCCACTGTGTCTAATAGTCGCGGGTTCGATTCCCGCACGGAACAAATCTTTGTGTGATCCACAATTATTTGTTCTGGTCTGGGTATTTGTGTATGTGAATTTTCATGTTTGTAAACGCACCCACGACACAGGAATTAATCCTAGTGTGGGGCAACGTTTTTAAAAAAAAAAAAAAAAATTTACCGCACAACCAACCGCGATGAAATAATACTTGTATGATTTCAAATCACCCATAAATTCTCCAAGGCATTTATTATTAAACAGACAAGCGGGGATGTTGCAATATTGCCTAAAAAGTATTAGATTTTAAAGTTATAATTCAGTAGCCCTTAATACATATGAGGCTATATTGTGTGTTGACATTTAGTAAAGATGTCGGTGACTTCGATATAAGTACTTACAATATTTTTAAAATAGTCGTTTTTGATTGCAAATTGTCCGTTAGATACGGATATTTGCCATTATTTTAATAAAATAGATAATTAATGATGACATGGGTCAAATGTTTATTGGTTCTTGGGAAATTTTCGACAATGCCCTTTAGCTGAGTTTGTTATAGCGCACTGAAGGAGTAACAGCATTATTAGCAAATTATGAAAAAAATATAAAATACATTATAAATAGTTGGAATGAATTCAGTTATCGTTTTAGAACAAACTAATTTCAGGTCTTGCATTTATTACGTTACACCTGGTATATATTAGGGCGGTGCATTACACACTTCAATAGAGTGATGGTAAGAAATGGATGAAAGCCCAGAGGCTGTCTTAAAGCCAGATATAATGATGACATCGTTAAGATGGCCGATAAGTAGTAACAGCAGGCACATTTTGCGGACGATTTGGCGCAGTGGTTAAGCATTTAAGCGACCACTGGGTCGCATAGTCGCGGGTTCGATTCCCGTACGGGACAAATCTTTAAGTGACCCACAATTATTAATTTCGGTCTGGGTATTTGTGTGTGTGTGAATTTTCATCCTACGTCCTGGCCTAGGTTGGCTCAGGAGAGAGATATGTGGCATAAAAAGGAGGAAGCTTATTCCCTTACGGAATGAGTGAGAAGCTAGATGATCAGCTGCGTACCTGTAAAACAGCAGGTGGAGATATAGCAACCCCGTTCCTCGACACGCAGACGGCGCCGGCTTCGAACCTGGTGATGGAGTCCGGTGCGCGGGCGCTGACAACCCCCGTACCGTTCGTACCGATGGCGAGGAGACGCCATAACCACGCCTAAACATGGAAAAAAGAATAAATTTATTGTATAAAATAACTGCCTCGTTCAAAGCGCTTTGTGATTACGTGGTCCTGGGTTCAAATACTAGGTCAGACAATGTCTGGAATTGGCTAGGCAATAGGATCGCTTCCAAATACACGGGACCTAACATCGTAGGTGAAAAGTGAGTGTACTCAGTACACCTCTGGCACCCCCGTTTGGGGATATAAGCGTGACGGTGTATTTAAAAAAAGAACATTAAAACAGGATTTTATGCAGCCACCGTGGATTTCTTTGGGAGCCACAACATATGGTCCGGCAAGGATCTTTTGACGCTTGGAGAATATCCCCGCGGGCGTTGGTGTGAAATTGAGGTTATCCTTTGGGGTTATCATTTATGAACGGTTTCAATATTCAACTGAAGGATAGATTTGCTTACTGTCAGTAGAACTTTGAGAAATTTTCCATACAAAATATGTCAAATTTCTATCCGTAATAGGCAAATCTATTCATGAGTTGAATATAGGAACCGGCCGTTAGTAAAATTTTAGTAAAATCAAAATTAAATGTCGCGCAACATCGCTTGACGTTACCTGAAATCTCTAGCGACGCCTGTTGTGGGACACTTGTCTCCTAATGAATGCCTTTAATCGCGACAAAATCAGAAAAAAATGTTTTATTTCATGTGTGATATTCGCGTAGATCTAAGAACGCAATATTTAGATAGCCATCTAGAACCAAGATATCAATTACTTATATCTAAATTTCTATATATAGCTCCTGAAATTTACATAATAGCTTACAAAGTCAATTTTAAAATATTTTGTTTGTACAGGCCAGTAAGAGCGCTTACAAACGTTAAAAATTATTACATTTTTATATCTACCACCGGATCGGTGTGTGTGAATGATCATTGATATAGCTGAACATTGGTATATAGCTGGATCAAAGCGTAGGATTTTTCTTTCTAAACATTTATCCCCAGAAACAAAAGAATTGCATAGATTAACTAGACAGTTTTCTAAAGAAAATAATTATAAATTTGTGTGGGTACGTTTTGGTCAAGTTTACCTTCGCAAGGACGAGCAAATTTCTGCTACTCATGGTTAAAGCGCTAATGTGCTTGCTTAATTGACATGAGTAGTTGTGCTGTGTACTTTTATTTTCTAGTTATGTAATATATGCAGTTTACTCTACACGGAATCTTCATTAACTTGTGCAATGGCTACTATTTATTACCAAAATGTTAATAGAATACGTACTAAGTTACATGACCTTTATCTAAATGTATTAAACTCAAACTATGACATTATTTGCCTCACGGAAACAAACTTAAATAGTAGTATTCGTGTTGGCGAAATTCTCGATAACCGTTACAACATTTTTAGAAGAGACCCTGAAGAGACTTCTTTCACCAAACGAGAGGGGGAGGTGTCCTCGTCAATATTCATAAAAAGTACTAAGTAATTCGTCAATCATCTTGGGACAGTGAGTTGGAGGATATCTGGATCACTGTTTTGTCAAGCTCTGGGAATGCTTCTAATATTAATATATGTGTATGTTATCTACCACCCCATGTCGGATATTTTGAGCTACAGGAATATTACACACACTGCCAAAAGTTGATTCTAAATAATTTCCCGAATGAATCTTTTTTGTTAATTGGAGATTTTAATACTCCGGAGATGGTATGGTGTCCCATTCCCTCTTCCTCTTCCTCTGTAGTTTCTGATGTTGTTAACCTTTTATTAACCTCAAACAAGAAAACTCAACTTTTATTAGAGCTAGCTACTATCTGTAATCTTAGACAGTTTAACTTTATTACTAATGCCAATGGAGGATTATTGGACTTAGTTCTTTCTAATATTAATGAAACTTTACCAATAAGTCTCTTGGATAGGCATCATCCTGCAATTTCAAATAATTTAAAATGATTTAAGATCTGTGTAAATCTGCCAAAAAGTAATAACGGTCGCTTAAATTTGGTAAAATGTGATCGACTCGATCGATGGACTCTATAATGTAATTTATGATATAATAAGACGGCATACTCCAAAAAAGAAAAAAAAAACATATAACTCCAATAGTTATCCGGTATGGTACAGTAAATCTTTAATCAGATGCAATTTGGAAAAAAATAAGTACCACAAACTTTATAAAAAGCGTCACAATCCACGCGTCTATGATAAATTCTCCTTAATTCGCAATAGATGCAAAACTCTTTCGAAAGAGTGTTATCATAAATATATATTGTCAGTTGAGTGACAACTTGGACTGTTCATTTAGCGGTTACTGTTATACTGACATCAACACAGACACTTACACTAGTCCATTGTCATCTATCACTTTAACAGAGACGGACGTGTGTCTCAGAATCAAAGCTCTTGACAAGAATAAAGGTCCTGGGCCTGATCTTATTCCACCTTCACTTATTATTTATTGTTGTAAAGAATTGGCCGCACCTCTCTGTATCATCTTTAATAAGTCCCTTAAGTCTGGTGTCTTCCCAAAGTTTTGGAAAACAGCCCACATTGTTCCCATTTACAAAAGCGGAGAAAAATCTAAATGCGAAAATTATAGACCTATTAGTATACTGTCTTGCTTTCCTAAACTGTTTGAGTCTCTAGTATACGACTGTCTTTACCGTCACTTTAAGACAATAATTTCTTAAAAGCAACGTGGCTTCATAAAAAATTAAGTCAACGGTCACTAATTTATTAGAGTATAAGAACTTTTTGTGTAAGACATTTGCTGTAGGAGGTCAGGTTGACTCTGTGTATACAGATTTCTCCAAGGCATTTGACAAAGTAAATCATTTATTTATTTAAAAAATATCATAAGTCATAAGCTACTTTGTCTTAAAATTGCCTCACATGGTATTAATGGTAGCCTGTATCGCTGGATATGTTCTTATTTGAACAATAGGAGTCAACTAGTTGCTTTAAAGGGTTTCTTATCGTCACCAGTCAACGTTACATCTGGAGTTCCTTAAGGATCTCACTTAGGACCCCACTTCTTTTTAATATTTATAAACGATCTTATAGAAAAAATATCATGCCCATGTCTCTTGTATGCTGACGATATGAAAATCTTTAATAGTATGGCAACGGTCAAGGATTGTGTTCTTTTGCAACACGATTTAAACACTGTATCTAGATGGTGTAAGACCAACCATATGCATCTAAATATTAAGAAATGCACTGTAATCTCCTTACACAAATAAGCGATATAAGATCAATCATGATTATTTAATTAATGGACAAATACTACAACGTTCCAATGTGGTAAAGGACTTGGGAATTTTAATGGATATGAAGCTTTTTTTAGGGCTCATTACCAACACTTGACATCAAGGGCTAATGACTGACTGAGGTTTCGTTATCAGATCAACGAAAGGTTTTAGGGAACCCAGTAGTTCACTTCTACTATTCTCTGCTATAGTAAGAAACATTCTTGAGTACGCTAGTCCAATATGGTCCCCGTATTATAAAGTATATATAAATGAAATCAAAAGTGTACAGAGAAAGTTTACTAGATTATTGTGTAATCGACAAAAAGCGGGTCGCTAAAATCTTACTTATGAAATGCGATTATCTCAACTCAAAATTCAGACGTTAGAGAATCGTCAAAAATATTTTGACTTGATATATCTTTATAAAATTTTACATGCAAAAATAGACTCTCCGGAATTACTTTCCCAAATTAGCTTTAACACGAGATACAGAGCCCGTAGATCTAATGAAACTAATCTGATTGCCCTAGAAATTTACAAAAACGATATTTCGTACTATAATCCACTGATACGAATGCTTCGTCTGTACAATGATTTAGCCAAGTCCAAAAATAGCCTCGATATTTTTGAAATTTCATTGCAAAATTTAATAAAATTGTTAAAAATGTAATTTATGCTACATAATGTCATGCTCTGTAATATTATGTTACCCGTCCTTATAAATATTGTGTTTTTATGTAAATAGATGTGTATCTGGTTCTGTTTCTTCTTGGACAATGTGTCTATGAGTATTTCTTTCTTATTTTTTTTTGTTTTTCGTTAGTTACTTAATTTTATTTACCTGAACGCACATGTTTTGGATCACAATCCAGATCTATGCTATTACTTTATAACTAAGTGCTATGTTTGATTGTAATCTGTGTTGTGTGTCAAAATAAAAAATAAATAAATAAATAGATTGATAGGGTGTTGGCCGCGAGGCCTTTACAGCTTCTCCGGACAAGACCACCGGATCCGAACGCGGCCTTACACTGAGAAGATCCGGCGAGCAACTCAGCGGCTAATCTTTTAACTTAATTGGATTGGCCTTACTGGTTATCATTCTTTTTTTTACAAAATTGTATTTTAATAACGTATTTTAAATGTAGGTATTTTACAAGATGTATATAGGAGTTGCTGAATGAGGAGTTGCTCAAACCCAATCAGTTTTATTGTCGATATATACCTCAGAAAAGTCACTCCTGGGGGTGACGATTTCCTCAGCAGTGAGCGCTGCGGCTGGCTGCGGCTTGCAGTGTCTCCACGAAGGCAGATCCCCCCCTAGCAGCCTGACGCCGGCAGCCGCTAGCCAGGTGGAAGTCAGCTCTATACTACTGCTCGGAGTATCTGGAGTATCAACATCTGTACAAGATTATTATAATTATTATGAGCCATTTGTGTCCCACTGCTGGGAAAAAGGCCTCCCTCCACTTTTTCCACTCCTCTCTGTTCGTTGCTATGTCAGACCAGTCTTTCAAAAAGGTGTCCAGTTCGGCCCGCCATTTACGCCTGGGTCTACCGCGTTCTCTTTTGTATTTCGTGGGGACCAGTCAGGTATTATTTTGGCCAATTGGGTAATTTTTCATGCGGCAGATAAGGCCGACCCAGTCCCATTTAAGCTTGGCGGCGGTAGAATATTGTAAAATTATTGGCTCTGCAGTTAAAATTAAATTATTTTAAATGAACAGCCAATTTCATTTCTCTACTCCTTGCCTGGCAACATGAAATTCTAGATTCGAATTCAAACTTTTCCTAAGTGGCATTGGGTTTTTCGTAGATAAAGTCTCAGCAACAATCCGACATGCACGGACGGACGATTTGGCACAGTGTTTAAGAGCTTAAGCCGCTCCGCCCACTGAGTTTAATAGTAGTGGGTTCGAATTGTTTATTCCGGTCTGGGTATTTGTGTATGTGAATTTTCATTTTGTAAACGCACCTTCGACACAGGAATAATTCTAGTTTGGGGCTACGTTTTTTAAAAGGAGAAAAAAACTATATCATCACGCCACGCCTTGTACTGAAATGTTAGTTTTAAAACTAGACTAGAGATTTTAGTTCTGTAATACGGACCTAAAGCACTGGATCAAGTCGTGCGTAAATCTCCAACTACTTACTAAAGAAGCAATCTCCAGCTGCATCATACTCAGTCAGATTCCTATGACTGTCTATCAGTCTTCTCAACCCTCCGATCAAGACTTCCTTCACGTTTTGTGGTGGTTGCGTCCACTTGGCAGCTATGTCCAGGACTGAGAGGGCACACAGGGCTGGTCCGGGGGTGAACACTTGGAGAGATGCCGTGGAACCGGGCAGGACTTGTCTGGTGAGCCAGGTGGCTTCCGCCTGTGAAAAAGTGTAGTTTCTAGGGTAAAATGATAGGATAGTAATCTATTTTTTCTCGATCATTCTAGAAAAAAATAAATGCTTGATTAATCAGGTATGGAAAGAAATATTCCGTTGGCTTAGCGACCCAAAATAAATCTCGGTCTCCGAAAAAGTTTTATTTATTTATTGACGTACAAAGCAGATATAATCGGCAAGACATAAACAATTCTATTTATAATTTACCTACATTGATTTGGATTCCGTATCTTCTCCCTAAAAGAAAAGAGTGAACCAAGATAATACATATTTGGATGGAACTACCCCTCTTTGCCTACCCCGCAAGGGATCTGGCGTGATGATATATAGATAGATTAATCAAACATCATGTCTTACCGGCAATAGGAATACAAATATTGGTTAAATAACATACCGTAATATACACAGTATAAATGTTTGTGATATTTAAGTGTATGCTGAGTTTCTATGACAATACAAACCTCCAGAAATCAGTATTTAAATCTATATACTAACGTTATACTCAGATACTAACCTTATTTGCAAAACATTCGTCCATCTCAAAATGTTTGCTTGCACTAACGAATTCTCCATTATAATAGAAATATGCTATCAAATGGCTGTCTGGACACATCTGATGAGACACTTTGATCGGCAGCATCACCCTCAAAAGATGACGATCCAAAAGCGCGTCTGGATCAAACTGACTCATATTTGTTTCGTATTTAGCCGTAGTATCACTATTACCTAACACTACATTACGTCCGATCCTATTTGTATTAAGTTTAGCAAACTGATTTATGTAAGCTTCGCTTTTAGCTGCGTTGAATTCACTTTTAGCTCTACTGAATTCACTTTTAGCTAAGTATTGTTCACTTTTAGCTGAGTATTGTTCACTTTTAGCTGCGTTATAGTCAATTTTAGCTGTGTTAAAGTCACTTTTAGCTGCGTTAGGGTCACGTTGAGCCATAATAACGTCGCGGTGTAGTTGGTTTTTGTAGTAAGCTAGGTTTGCGTTGCATCGACTGTTTCTTGGTGAGGATCGGATCTGGTCTGCTGAGTTGGTGATGGGACATTGTGTTGTTGCGCCCCAGCGATATATGATGCCGCCACGCGTTATTACCTGTAGGTGTATTAAAATTTAATAAGATTTGTGTGGTGGGTTTTATTGCATCTTCTTGGTGGACTTAACTAATGTAAGTATATTATATAGTTAGTTTCAGTGAAGATGAAGCAAGAGAGGAAAGAACCTTTTGGAACTCTGAACTCTCTGCCTACCCACTACCCCTACTATGCAAACTGGCGTGAAAATAGATAGATAGTTTTAGTAAATACATTTATACAAATCTGCCAAGCCAATCAATTACTTGATTGTATATGGGATACTAATTCCATAAACAGTTGAACCCATCGGTACAGTAAAAACATTGAATGGCTCTAAACTTTTACCGTCCTTTGAAGCTGATAATGCTGTTTCATACAGCATTAATCACAATGAAAGAGAGATAAACAAGACTGCCTTGTTGGTCTAGTGGCAAAGCGCATCGCTTTGTGGTCAAGGGGTTATGGGTTCAAATCCTAGGCCGGACAAATGCTTCCAGTATAAGTCTGGAGTCTGGCATTGTGGCATGGGACATCGTCGGCGAAAAGTGGGTGTACTGAGTACAGATCTGTCACTCCCGCTTGGGGAATATAGGCGTGACGGTGTGTATAAACAAGATTATACGACCACAATTTTGCAGGATTGGTACTTTTTTCTTGCAGGGGAAATATCTTCAGAAGATTCTCAGTCGTCAAGGGGAGGGTTGGAGTATGAAGGTCTTTTAATACACTAAAAACCCGAACAAAGGATTCTTTAGACACGGTAGGGGGCTGCGGGATCTCCAAACGGATCACACCGTTGCCCTTAATCTCGCTCGGTTGAGCACATTTTGTAAAATCAGAATCAATTAACTTACCACAAAATGTACAGTAACAGGTGTAGTTATGTTCGGAATGTTCAGGTACAAAGGTACGAAGGTCCGCGCCACTCGGGAGTCTGGTTTCAGTGGGCCGAGGGCGGCATGCACTTGCGCACTGCGGCGGACTGGGAGGGTTAACGGCGCCGCTGTCGTTGATGTATCGTTGGATAAGCTAGCCTGAGGGTTGAAGAACATACAGTAGACTATATTGTCCGAGTTCGCACTGGGTTCGCGTGTTGGAGTATGATCTCAATAATCTCGATTTGTGATAGAACCAGCACAAAAGCAGTACTTATTTAATAAAAAATAAATAAAAGCGTGGTTTTATTATAGTTTATTATAGTTAATTTGTTGTTTTGTTGATCTACATATATTATAGTGATAGCCTAGTGGTTAGACCGTTGGACAGCAAAGTCTGAGGTCTCGGGTTCAAACCCAGGCATGCACCTATGTCAGTAAAAACATGTAAGTCTATTATAAATACAATCGCGCCTCACGTAGCTTTTATTTATAATATGCGTGTAGATCAGGCAGTATTTCCCAATTTAATGAAATTAAGCAAAGTGATACCATTTTTTAAAACCGGTAATAGTAGGGACCCCAATAACTATAGGCCAATTTTTGTCTTGCCAGTGCTCAGTAAAGTGTTTGAAAAGATAATGCTTATTCAAATGTTAGATCATCATCATCATCATCATCATCAGCCTATAACAGTCCACTGCTGGACATAGGCCTCTCCAAGTGCACGCCACTGGGTACGATCCTCGGCTACTCGCATCCAGTTTCTGCCAGCCGCCCTACGAAGGTCATCGCTCCACCTAGCCTGAGGGCGTCCTGCATTACGTTTGCCAGTCCGCGGTCTCCACTCAAGAACTCGTTTGTCCCAGCGGTTATCGGTTGTTCGGCTAATGTGACCGGCCCATTGCCACTTCAGCTTACTAATCCGGTGGGCTATGTCGATAACTTTGGTTCTCTGTCGAATGACTTCGTTCCGGATTCTATCCTTCAGAGAAACTCCGAGCATAGCCCTTTCCATAGCTCGCTGAGTGACTTTAAATTTATGAACCATTCCAACCGTGAGTGTCCACGTCTCGGCTCCATATGTCATAACGGGCAGGACGCACTGATTAAAGACTTTTGTCTTTAGGCTTTGTGGAATGGGCGATGTAAATACTCGACGTAATTTCCCAAATGCCGCCCAGCCCAGCCGTATTCTTCTGTTGACCTCTTTCTCGAAGTTGTTTTTCCCCAACTGCAGAGTTTGCCCTAGGTAAACATATTCTTGAACAACCTCGAGAATAGCGCCATGTATTGCAACAGGTTCCGGTACTACATGTCGGTTAAACATTACTTTGGTCTTGTCTAAGTTCATGCGGAGACCTATTTGTTTGGAAGAATCGGCTAGGCTGGTCAGCATCTGTTGTAAATCCTGCAACGTTTCGGCCATAATGACGATGTCGTCTGCAAATCTCAAGTGTGAGATATGACTGCCATTTATGTTTATGCCATGACCGTCCCAGTCCAGCGTCTTAAACATATCCTCCAATGCATTTGTGAACAATTTGGGGGAGATAACGTCCCCTTGTCTCACTCCTCGATGCATTGAGATAGGGTTGGTCTGCTGGTTTTGTAACTGGATGGTCATGGTCGCGGCGTTATAGAGACCTCTTAACACTTGGATGTATCGCCAGTCGACTTGGCATCGTTGCAAGGATATCAGAACTGACCAGGTCTCGATCGAGTCAAAGGCCTTCTCATAGTCCACGAATGCTAAGCACAGGGGCCGATTATACTCTTCGGTCTTCTGTATAATCTGCCGTATAGTGTGGATGTGGTCTATGGTTCCATACCCTCTTCGAAACCCGGCCTGTTCCGGGGGTTGAAATTCGTCGAGCCTTCGCGCAAGACGATTCGTGATAACTCTTGAAAACAGCTTATAAATGTGGCTCAGGAGCGAAATAGGGCGGTAGTTCTTCAGTTGGGTCTTATCACCCTTTTTGAAAAACAATACGACCACGCTCCTACCCCAAGCCTCTGGAGTTCTCCCATTAAAGAGGACAGAGTTAAAGATATTTTGGAGCTCCTTTAGCACGGGTTTACCTCCTGCTTTTAATAGTTCAGTTGTAACTCCGTCCTCTCCAGGGGCTTTTCCATTCCTTAGCTGCTCAAGAGCCATCACGATTTCGTCTAGGCTGATCAAAATCTCGTACCTTCCTCCCTGAGGATTTTAACTACATTTGTGAGGGCCTGGTCTACGTCATTTGTGGTTTCCATGGTAACGAATCGGCTCTCCAGATTTGACTGGAACGCTTCAGATCCTACTACGGTTTGGAGGAGGTTGGGCCGGAGCCTGGCCTTCATCAAACGGACTCGCTCGAGCTTAAAGTTGATATTCAGTGAGCCTCTGACAAGTCGGTGATCGCTTCCGGTATTAAACCTGTTGATCACTGAGACATCTCTGAATATGTGCTTCTTGCCCGTTATGATGAAGTCAATCTCATTTTTAGTCCTAGTGTCGGGGCTTTGCCATGTCCACTTTCTTTGGGGCCGTTTCTTAAAGAAAGAGTTCATCAAGAAAAGCCCCTCTTTCTCAAGAAAGTTGACAAGCATTTGCCCCCTATGATTCCTGCTACCGTAACCGTGAGATCCTACTACCGATTCGCTGCAAATTTGTACTCCCACTTTAGCGTTGAAGTCCCCCATGACAACGTTGTAGTAGGCCTTAGTGGTGGAGTGTAAGGCCTTCGATATGTCCTCGTACATATCTTCAACTTCATTGTCAGAGTGTGCCGAAGTCGGTGCGTAAACCTGCACAACCTTTAGGTTATACCTATCGGTTAACTTAATAATAAGATACGCTACCCTGTTCGACACACTAGACATTTCTACAACGTTGTCAGAGAGGGTTTTATTGACCAAGAACCCTACGCCGCCCTGGGATAGCTGATCGCCCTCTCGGAAGTACAAAAGGTGGCCTGATTCTAGGGTAACGGTGTCCTCTCCCTTTCTTCGGACTTCACACAGTCCCAGAACGTGCCACCTTATCCCTTCGAGTTCGGATTCTAATTGCGCCATGTGCTCGTCGAGCCGTAACGTGCGTCCATTAAACGTCGCCAAGGTCAGTTGATTTTGGCGGCCTCTCGTAGCCCGGGGATTCTTCGCACCCCCTACCCTGCCGTTACCGTGACCGCCGCCGTGATCCGGAATAGCAGGGCGGCCGGGAACTGGGGGCCGTGGTTTGTTTTGGCTTGCCATTTGGAGGGTTTGCCCATAATCGCCACGCTGGGCAGGCGGGTTGGCGATCGCAGTGCGTAACTCTTCGCATCGGTGCCGCTGCTGCCCGTCACCGATCTGCGGTATTTAGTCACGCAGTTTTTTTTTTTTCGTTATGGTTATACCGCCATTTTTCGGTCGTCAGAGCCTCGTTCGTTGATTAGCAGGATGTACCACGAGCAGGTGAGGATGACTTGGAGCCATATGGTGGTATTTGACTCCCTTACATCCCTGTTAGATCATTTTAAAGCAAATAACATCTTAGATGATCAACAATATGGTTTCACCAAAGGACGTTGTACTACTGACTGTTATAAAACTAGAAATAGAAATAAGTTAGATCAATCACAGTTTCGATTATCCAAAATTCACACATCTCTTATGGGCTATTGTGGTAAATTTTATGATAAACTTCCAATTGAGGTCACTAATCTTAGTGAAACTAAATTTAAAGCGTGCATTAAACGGACACTTTGTAAGCAGGCTTACTACTCATTAGATGAATAATTGAACGACAAAAATGCTTGGATAGGTGCTGCTCCGGCTCCGCTGTAATAGGTACAGATGACTCGTTCAACCTTGGCTAAATGTTGTTTTCATTCCTTCTATTAAACTAGTACTATTAACAATTAAGTCCCTGCTAATGCAAATGAAGTATGTGTCATATTCTCAATCTGTATTATGATGTTTCATGTATTCTCATTTTTAGTCCTACCTAGTGTAATGTAAGGTACATTACCCACACCCCACAATTGACAGTGTATACAGAACAGCAGAAGACAAAAGTCTTAAAGGAGTGGCTGTGGAGATGCTTGCCCTTCTCCGCTCGAGTGTCTATTTATTATATTGACGATTATTGGTCATTATTTGGTAGGAGTCTCCGTAACCGGCGAGCGTGTATGAGACGAACTATGAGAGTAGAGGAAGCTATAGAGGTATGTAAGGAAAGAGCCTGTTGGAGCTCTGTACTCTCTGCCTACCCCGTAAGAGATCTGGCGTGATGATATAGATAGATAGATAGATAGATTATTGGTCATAAAGCACGTCTTTAATGTTAACAAAAATGTCAAAGCGTAGCGTTTCATGACAAACGAGCTCGAAGTACTGCTCCTTTTGTAGACTTTTTTTGACTACATACCACCCCTTACATTCCAAGTGCCTATTCGGCACTCTGCACTCCACGACTCGCCAGTTCGGGCCCAGCGTGATGGGTGGCGGCCCCCATCGCCGCTTCCACCTATATCCGTACCGACGGGGGCGGGCCGGTACGCGCCCCGAGCGGGGGACGCCCTAGCCCGCACTGCGGTACGTCTTCGGTCCAAGATTGCAGCCATAATAACTGGCAGGGGTCGCAACGAGCACGCTCTTGGACAGACCCCTCTCAAAATGCTCTAGCTTTTCATTATAGATTAGAGTTTTTTTTATTTTATAAGTTCTGCCAAAGAGTTAAATAAATTGGTCATCTTCCCGGAACTTGATATCTTTAACTCAAAGCCGCATCATTTTAAACAATTATTACTGAAAACGTGGTTTAGTGGTTCTCAAACTGTTAGCTAAACATTTATTTTATTGTTTAAACATACTTTTATATTTGAAATAATGAACAAGCATGTTGTTAAACATATGTAAAAACATGTTAATGGTGTATTGATTCACTTAAGGCATTACATTTGTTATAAATCACTGTATGTTCTCCGAATAAAATAAAATAAAATAAAAATAGCATATATTTAAAAATAGTCTTATATCTCAGTCGTTAGGCATCACACAGGAGCTGGATCGCATTCATGATTTTGTATAATATAAAAATGTATGTATCTATACAAATATGATGAAAAAAAATATGTAGAATTAAACAAAAATGACAAGCCACTTTCTTGCCGGATCTTCTCAGTGGAGGCCAAGTTCCGAGCCGGTAGTAGAAGGTAAGTTAAAAAAAAAATGCAAAATTACACTTTGTAAGGGGGTCCTTACAAAGTGTCAAATTTGCAGGGTTTGTGCAAAATAAATGATTTGAGTTTGTCTTTTCGAAAGCATGTGCGTATTAAAAATTAATTATCACTTGCTTTAACGGTGAAGGAAAAACATCGTGAGGAAACCTGCATGCCTAAGAGTTTCTCGAAGGTTTGTGACGTTCGCCAACACCCCACTGGGCCAGCGTGGTGGACTATAGCCTAATCCCTCTCAGTTTGAGAGGAGGCCCGTGCCCAACGGTGGTACACGGTGGGCGGTCTTGCTTGACGGAAAAACGCCGGAAGCACGGAACAGGGGTGTGATGGTGCTGTTTTTCAAGAAAGCTGATAACACCTTATTAAAGAACTATAGGCTCATCACACTGCTGAGCCATGTTTATAAGGTTTTTTCGAGAGTCATTACGAATCATCTAGAACGCAGGCTTGATTACTTCCAGCCTCCTGAACAAGCCGGTTTCTGGAAAGGCTTTAGTACTATAGACCACATACATACGCTGCGGCAGATTATACAGAAGACTGAGGAGTATAGTCGGCCACTATGCTTGGCGTCTGTGGAATATGAGAAAGCCTTCGATTCGATCGAGACTTGGGCGGTTCTTAGATCTCTCCAGCGATGCCGCATTGACTATCGGTACATCGAAGTGTTGAAGTGCTTGTATAATAATGCCATTATGTCAGTCCAAGTACAGGGGCAGAGCACGAAGGCGATCCCCATAAAAAAGGAGTAAGACAGGGAGACGTCTTTTCTCCGAAACTATTTACGGCAACCTTAGAGAAACCCTTCGAGCTCTTGGAATGGCGAGGCGTTGGCATCAACATCATTAGCGAACACATCACTCACCTTCGATTTGCCGAAGAAATTGTGGTCATGGCGAAACCGCTGGAAAATCTAGGATGGAGCTCGGTCACCTCAACGAGTGGGTCTTAAAATGAACATAGACAAAACGTAAATAATGATTAACGTCCATGTGTACCCATCGCACTCACCGTTGGGAATTCTACTTTTGTTGTTCAAGTTGTCGACGAATACATTTACCTGGGACAGGTAGTCCGGTTAGGTAGGCCCAACTTTGAGAGAGAGGTCAATCGACGAATTCAACTCGGCTGGGCAGCGTTCGGGTAATTGCGAAACATCTTCTCATCCAAAATACCTCAGTGCCTTAAGACTAAAGTTTTTAGTCAATGTGTGTTGCCAGTGATGGCATACGGATTAGCTACGTGGTCTCTTACAATAGGTCTTATAAAAAAGCTCAGAGTTACTCAGCGAGCCATGGAAAGAGCTATGCTCGGCGTAACTCCACGTGATCGAATCAGGAATGAGGAGATTCGTAGAAGAATCAAGGTCACTGACATAACCCTCAAGATTAGCAAGCTGAAGTGGCAATGGGCGGGCCACATAGCGCGAAGATCGGACGGGCGTTGGGGCAGAAAGATTCTAGAGTGGCGACCACGTATTTGCAAGCGCAGCGTGGGACGTCCGCCTTGTGAATCTTGTAAAAATCGCAGGAAGTCGTTGGATGCAGGTGGCATCCGACCGGTTACGCTGGAAAGCGATTGGGGAGGCCTATGTTTAGTAGTTGTCAAGTATAGCTGCTGAGGCTGAGATGATGATGATGAAATAGTAGTACAATTGGCGGTCTTATTACTAATAGCAATCTCTTTCAGATAACCAACATACCTGGAGAGCTGAAAAGAGAAATACAGCAATTGGTGACGTACAATATCATTGAATTATTTACATTAAATTAAACTACATACTTATCTACATACATAGATCTACATAATACATACGTACCTATAAAAATATATAACTATGTATAGAGTCGCAAACCCTTTTGAAAAGTCATTATAAACACTGTCACACCTATATTCCCCAAGCGGGGGTGGCAGAGGCGTACTAAGTGCACCCACTTTTTACCGACGATGTTAGGTCCCATGTAATAGGAGGCGAGCCTATTGCCATATATACTTCATTTGTCCGATCTAGGATTAGAACTCAGGACCTCGTGATCACCAAGCGATGCGCTTTACCTCTAGATCAGAGAGTAATTTATAGTCTTGATATGACAATATTCACCTCAAACCGATAAAACGGCGCAGCGTCATCGCCAGCCGCAAACAGCAGCCTGGCAATACCGCTGGCGTCAACAATTCCTTCTGCGCAGATGGTGTCGCGCGACGCCGCCGCGGGCACGTCGATTGGCTGCAGCGATGGGTAGCGACATACTCGGATGCGCTCATTGGTCGCCGGCTTGTCGTCCCAACGGGTTGCTTTTACCTGGCAATACGAAAATCCATACTCATATTACAAATTCGAAAGTAACTCTGTCTGTTGGTGCCTACAGAGGCGCACTCTTCAAATATGCCCAAGAACAACACAGGAAAGAATGGGAAACACACACAAGGCTTAGACACTCCAAGGAATTTCTCTCCGCATGGTGCAAGAGCGACAGCAAGAGACTATTAAAATACAGTAGACTACAACTAAGGCAAATAACTGGAGCAATCATATGCTACAATGGCACGAAAGAACATCTAAACAAGATGAACCTATGCGGCGACGTGGTATGCAGGAGCTGCGGTACAGAAACTGAAACCATGAAGCACGTCCTCTGTCACTGCGACGCTCTGGCTACGCGGCGAATGAAGCTACTGGGATTGGCCTATCCAAACCCAGAAGAACTACGGCTCTGCCCCCCTGCTGGAATTTACAATCTAGTACAGGGAGTATTGGACACTTCAGGTACGTAAGAGCATTAGAGCAAGGATATCACAAAAGATCCCATCGGGTCGAAGTGCGCCAGAGGTAAGCCAATATTAAGATAAGATAAGATAACTCTGTCTGTTCGTCTGTTACCTTTTCACGCCCAAACAGATTTGATAAACAGATTTTGATCAAATTTGGCAAAGATTTTATCCAGAGGAAGGACATAAGCTACCTTTTGTTACAAAAAAGGCTTAAATACTCGCCTAAAAATAACGCGAATGAAGTTACGCGGGTACAGCTACATCTCCTAAATGTAGGCGTTTAATCCCGCCAGATCCCAGATCGGGGTACGGCCCGCAAGAGATCTGGCGAGCATCAGAATATTTTTCATATGTGTCATGGCATGTCATGATAGTAATAATGAATCATTAAAAAAGTAACAAAGACTCTACCACCACTTCGGAATGTCATGCCAGTTTAGAAATAGTACAATTATATAGAATGATAAAAGGATCTCTCAGATGCTCAAGAATTAAGAGTCTCCGCAATCGGCGAGTATGAGACGAACTATGGGAGTACAGGAAGCCAGAGAGGTCTGTAAGGAAAGAAACTGTGGAACTCTGAACACTTTTCCTACCGCGCAAGAGATCTGACATGGCAAACGGGTTCTTGTGCGAAACGAGCTTTTTTTGGATCATATTTTACAAAATAAAGGAGTTGTATTTTATACAGATTATTTACGTAGCTGGAGGCGAACCCGGTATTACTCAGTAAGAACAAAGCTACAAAAACTCAATTTACCCTGCATTGGCATTAAATTCGGGACGGCTTGATGTCATAGCTGAATGGGTTACTGACCAAGAGTTGGATAGCGACAGTTTTTTTTTGACAAGCTTTTATTTAACTTTCTGTTGGCAGGGCTCCAGGGACAAGGAACTCAAAACATTCTTTTTACACGGACGGACACATGTTTATTCTTCTAGCTGCTAGTACTACAACTGACAATACAAAGGGCGGCTGCGCGGGCGCATCTTATCTACGTAGCTATACATGTACATACTAGTCACAAGGTACAACCTTGGCATAGGCGCACGCTTATGCACTTCATATATTTAAAACTTGAAATGTTCAGATGCCTGTCTGTCTGTGTGTCAGTCTGTCAATAATATGGTACACTGGATCTGGACTGACGATGAAGTCAGAAGATAGCCATAGGAACATGTGAACTATACACCGTACCCCCCTAGTATTTAGACTTGTTAAATTGGTATTAACGAGTACTCTACAACCAGATAGTGTTTAGGGTCTGATGATGAAGCCGAAAGGTAGCCAATGGAACTACCCGACATCTCAATATAAACCCACTGTGTTTGGGCTCGTTGGCTTTGTTTTGGCGGGTACTTTAGACCCGTGTATTGTCCAAGGTCTGATGATGGAGCCGGAAGGAAGCGAGATATTCCTATAAATTATTCAACTAAGCAAGATATTTACGTTGTATTTTATCTATAAATGCTTGTTTTTGTAAAAGGCTTTTTAAATTAAAATTATTCTATTCTTAAAACATAACCCTACACTATAAATTATTCCTGTCATGCGCGTGTCCCAGACCGAAACAATAATTTGTGGGTCTTAAAAAGATTTGTCCTGTGCGGGAATCAAACCAGGGGTTTATCAATCTAATAAGCGGTTTAAGCTCTAACAAGTATACCAAGCCATCGTGAGTTTTTATTACCTTCAATTTATACGGAAGTCCTGGGGATATAACTGCTCTGTGCTTGGTGAGGAACTCCAAAGAGATCGGTTTGTCGACCACTTGTGATACAACTGTTGTGTTCTGCCAAATCCTTGTGCCTTCCTCCTAGAAAACAAGAATGCTAGTTGTAATACAAACAAAAAGTGTGTAATCATGTAATTTGTATAATTGACTCGTTAGTCTAGTGGCAAAGAGTATCGCTTTGTGATCACGAGGTCGTGGGTTCAAATCCTAGGTCGGACAAGTTTTGTTTTGTTTTTTGTTGTTTTAAAGAACGTAGCCCCACACTAGGATTTATTCCTGTGTCGTGAGTGCGTTTACCAACATGAAAATTCACATACACAAATACCCAGACCGGAACAAATAATTGTGGATCACACAAAGATTTGTCCCGTGCGGGACTCGAACCCGCGACTATTAGACGCAGTGGGCAGAGCGACTTAAGCTCTTAACCACTGCGCGAAATTGTGTAGTAAAAGTGTAGTTTTTCTAACGAAAACTTCCCAGTACGAGTCCGGAGTCTGGGTTTGTGCCCGGTATATGGCAATAGGCTCGCCCCCTATTACATGGGACCTAACACCGTCAGCGAAACGTGGATGTACTTAGTGCACCTCTGCCACCCCCGCTTGGGGAATATAGGCGTGACGGTGTTTTTTAAAATCTGTGTACTACTACTGTTTCCACTATCTCTCAGCTTGCTGATAAAATAAGATGCATCATAGTCAGTCCCTTTTTGTCATACTTATCTGTGAGCATGTATGTAGTTATATATGTTCTGTACTTATTTACGTATATATGTATTTAATTATTCTTTATACATATTTAAATAATATATATACCAATAATAGCGTACGCCACCAACTGCCCTGATTACTTTTCTTTCTAGTATTTTGTATCTTATCGTATCCAGGTTAGCGATGCGCGATTGTTGCGAAAAAAACTATCGAATGAATCGACAATTGTAGTTACACACATTCGACTGTCAATTCATTCGTCCTCAGAAAAATACATTCGAATAACAATCGACCAACGAATGAAAATCGACGGCGCATCGCCATTGCGCAGGTCACATTCGATACGGGGAGAACGTTCCGATTGTTAGCAATGACTTTTAGTTAATCAGTAATTACTGTTGGTAAAGGGCTTAGACAAAGTAAGTTGGAAATATCGATTGAATTATAGATAAATTAAAATAAATCTAACGTAATTATTATCACTATACCTACCCCGCAGGATATCTGGCATGATGATAAAATACCACAAATTCCAAAGTTTTTTTATGAATTATACCTATTTACTAATAGTAGTATACATATTTACTAATAGTAAATAAGTACAATTCATAAAAATACTTACAAAAAAATTTTTTATATGATAATTTATGTTTTATAAGTAATTATATTTATGTACAAAAATTATTTTATAAAAAATTAAAAAACAAGTCCTGATTCAAATCTATCGAACGATGCCAATATAATCGATGGTGCGTTCGATTCATGCGTCGATTGCACACTCGTTACTAAATTTACGCGCGCGCGGTCAAAACGCTATGCAACAATCTAACAACAATCGAAGAATTATGATTGTCATTCGAATAAAAGGAACAATCGAATGATTCGATTGTTTTTAGTAATAATCGCCCATCGTTAATCCAGGTTGTCTTGAAGAAATTGCTCTCAGCAATAAGTCCGCCTGAACGAAGATTCATAGAACCTCCGTATGTACTAAGTAGTAAATTTAACTGTTCCACTGTGCCAAGATTAACTCTACACCGAAACTGACCGGTAGTCACTAATCGGTCGAAAATCTCGAAACCGCGGGCTAACTTTCTTCATGAATTATTTACTTTCGGTGCAGCGCCATCTATCGGGGTATGTCGTAAACAACCTAATTATTGAAAATTACTGTTCACGGTGATATTTGTTCCATCACCGCCTATTGTATCAGTGTTATTTGTTCCAACACCGCCTATTATTTCACATTTTGGTTTATAACTTTGTTGGTGTACAATAAAGTGTATTCTATTCTATTCTTCTCTCCCAGCCGAAAGACGTTCACTGCAGGACAAAGACCTCCCCCAAAGATCGCCACAACGACCGGCTTTGTGCTGTACGCATCCAGCTTCTACCTGCGACCTTCACCCGGTCATCGCTTCACCTTGTGGGGGGCCTGCCCTCTCCACGTCTTCCGGTACGAGGTCGCCACTTGAGAACCTTTCTGCCCCAACGGCCGTCAGTTCTAGGAGCGATGTGCCCCGCCCACTGCCACTTAAGTTTGGCAATTCTGAGAGCTATATCGGTGACTTTGGTTCTCCTGCGGATCTCCTCATTTCTGGTTCGATCTCGCAGAGAAACTCCGACCGAGCTCTTTCCATTGCCCTTTGGGTGACCTTGAGCCTTCTTATGAGGCCCATCGTGAGTGACCATGTTTCGGTGCCGTAAGTCATCACTGGCAACACACACTGGTCAAAGACTTTTGTCTTGAGACACTGCGGTATTTGGGACGAGAAGATATTACGTAGCTTCTCGTCCCAAGAACAGCTACTCTCTACCTCGCAAGGGCTTTTGGCTTGGTGGTATATTTGCATAAAACTAAATACGATCTAAAATTAAGTTGAAAAGTATCCACCTAAGATCGACATATCGATCGTAATTGACATATTTATTATGTTAAGGGTCTCTTTCATCACCCTCGAGTAAAGTCTGAAGTAATCTAATCGAGAGTTAAAGTTGCAAGTAAGTCTTTGTACGAATTCCCCATCTCTGAATAGCCCTATCCGACGGTTAAACTAGCCAGTTTTATTTGCCGAGTAACCCTAATCATGACGTTACTAACAGGCACTTTACTCGAGGATGATGTAACAGGCCCTGAATAATAATAATAATAATACCAGCCTATACTGACCAGTGCTGGGCAAAGCTTTAACAAATCGAGGTGAGAGAGATAAGGGCATACTCCACCACGCGGACGCAGTGAGAATTGGAAGAGGCAGTTTTGTAACTACCTGCTGTTAGAACGTCTCAAGCCGCCTATAATGCTTCCAAGTTGGCTTAATGACTACCACATTACGTGGTAACCAGGATCAACGGCATAGCGTGCTTTCCAAAGCACGGATATGAAAATGCAGAAATGGTCACCCATCTCAGGCGGACCGAGCCGAATGGTGCTAAGAACACCACGGAAGCATCATACTCACGCATCAACTTCATATTTTATTAGTATTAAAGCTCATGAAGATTTAGATAGATAAATAAACTCTTTAATGTGCACCAATAATCTAACAAATTGTGATTGGACAAACATCATCACAAGTAACACAAAGGGCGGCCTTATCGCTAATGAGCGATCTCTTCCAGGTAACCTTAGGATGGAGAATTTTTAAGTAAAACAAATGTACGGGGATGCACTAAATTAGAATGATAGTAACGAGAATTATTAACATTACTTAAATACAATAACAACAAAAAGACGCTAAGTTAATAAACACAAAAAAACCAGAGAGGTAAGGAAAGAACCTGTTGGAACTCTGATACCCTAACTTTACCCCGCAAGGGATCTGGTAAGCGGTCTGATAAGTAAAATTCCTTTACTTGTTCTTTAAAGTGTTCTAAAGACGACGCGCGCTGTATAATGACAGGTAAAGCATTCCAAAGTCTGACTCCCTGGACTTTAATTGCCTGGAATTTAATTACCTGAAAAGAGAAATCAGCAACGATAACGTCTGGAGGATGGGTTCCGTTCAGGCCTATTCTTCTTGCGGCCGCTGCGTGTCGGTGGCACGCCTTGGGAGTCCTGAGCTGGACCGCCGTCCTGATGCCAGCGCTGCCGCTGCCGGCCACCCCACCGGCTCCGCGGAGACGAATCACCAGCATGCCTTCAACTGCCTCCGACCAGGGGTACCTGGTGAGGCAAATTTTGATTTTATTTTAGCAGGCAAGAAGCGCTGTATAGATGAGAATAGGTATACTCCGGCACTATGGACGGCCGAAACCGATACATAAGTGGAAGGATGGAAGTATCGTATATACCCTTTTTTATCTGAAGGGAACTGGCGAGGCAGTATGAGACGGATTATGATAGTAGAGGTAGCCGGAGGGGACTGAATGCCTGCCAGAGAGGAACAACTAATTCAAACTGTAATCTCTGCCTGCCTCAAGGAGGGATCTGCTGTGATGATGTAGATAGATAGAGGTTATTACCCTAGTCTGCTCGCCTTTTAGGCATAAGCTGAGTCACAGTTCAACAACTCGCATGCATAAACTATATACCCCGATTTCAATAAGCTACTAATAAATGTAAGGACGACTTGAATGCAATCTTAGAATTAATTTATTAATTATTATTTGAGTTACCTGACACAAACAGTCCACACGAGCCGGTCGCTGCTCCTTAGAATCCTTGGAGCGTGTCGCACGCTTAGCTGAAACGGCGGAAGCTCGTAGTTTCCTACCCAGAACACAGCTGAACCCTGAAAAACAATTATTTTAAGCATTGTTTAAGCATTTGGGATCGCTGGCTTAGTCCAGTGGTATGCTGTTCCGCTCACTGGATTGAATTATCGCAGGTTCAATCCCTCCATGAGACATTTTTTTGTGTGATTCACAAATGTGTGTTTCGGTCTGGGGACACAAGAAGAATTGCTAGTATGGGGATAATTTTTGAAAAAGAAATAGGAAATATAGACATCCAGACTCCGTTACTGAGAATTTTCGATCTATAAATTATGCTCCGTCTGAACTAGAAATCGAACCTAGAATCGAGATCTCCAAGGTCTTCACTAGACCAACGTGGCAGTCAATCGGGAGTTATTTTGAAACTAACATTCTGCAGCTTAGTTGAAAGAATAAATAACTTAATACCTGTGATCCATCAGCCAGCTTAGCCCTGACGGTCCACTTCCCGGGCGGTGCCAGCTCATCTGTCTGGTACTGCAGCTGTGCCAGCCCAAGCCGGGTGCGCAAACGCAGCCACTGCGTCACACGCGACCCCTCCCAAGCACCGCGAGGACCTTCCAACCACGCTTCTTCTATCTGGAAATAAGAATTTAGTTATAGGTGAGCTATATACAAGACTAGCAGTTTCCCACGACTTCGTACCCGGTCGCGGCCTATGTTAATTCTGGATAAGGTAGCTTTTTAATGGTGAAAGAATCATTAAAATCGGATCCGTAGTACCGGAGATTACCCCGAACATCCAAACTCACAAACTTTACCTCTTTATAATATTAGTATAGGTGTATATTGTAAATAACGCAATACCTCAGATACCCCGATTAGATAATTGCTCCACTAATTCAATACAAAAGCCAAATTTCCAATTTTAAAGTTTTTTACCCCTTTTTAAGCACTTTTATACCAATAAACAATGAATGACTCGTTGGTCTGGCGGCAAAGCGCATCGCTTTGTGATCACGAGGTCCTGGGTTCAAATCCTAGGTCGGCCAAATGTAGTTTATCTAATGAAAAATTCCCAGTATGAGTCCGGAGTCTGGAATTGTGCCGGATATATGGCAATAGGCTCGCCCCCTATTACATGGGACCTAACATCGTCGGTGAAACTTGGGTGTACTCAGTACACCTCTGCCACCCCTTCCGGGAAATATAGGCGTTACGGTGTTTTTTTTTTTAAACAATGAATCTTGTACGTTTATGTGTGCGTATTGAGATATACGTATTAGAAATGCATTAGAAATGTATTGCTTTGAATCAAGAATTAATTCAGTTAGTTATAGCGCACTGAGCCCCCTCAGTAACAGCATTTTTTACAAATTAAAATTAGGTTACCGATTTAGAACAAACTACTTTCAGGTCTTGCGTTAATTATGTTTCAGCTTGTAGGTGAATGCCAAGATCTAATGAGAAAAGAAGAATCTGTAGGAGAACCAAAGTCACAAGCCTTTAGAATTTTGGCAGTGAGCGAGGCGTATCGCTCGTAGATCTAACAGACGTTGGGGCTGGGCTCTTATTCGATAAGATGAATGATTGTTTAATGGGTTAACGTTTGGGATTGGTCATGCTCACTTAAAAGTCTTCGCTTGCAGTGGCTATTTGGCGCGGGTCATTTTCTTCCCTCTAATGATGACCTATGCTTGAGGGAGGTGATGGCTGCTCAAGTTGTCATACTCGTAAATGGGTGCTGCTTGTGGAGACTGGTTCACCCAGAACCCCTTTAGCTTATCATTATTTACAAATATTATTAGTTTTATAACTCAGTCGTTAGGCATTACACTGGAACTGGATCACATACTTAATTTTGTATAATATAAGCTCGCTGAGGTTTCCGCCGGATCTTCTCAGTGGAGGCTGCGTTCCGATACGGTGGTAGATCAGTAAGTTAAAAAAAAGTAGTAAAATGTAAATATGACCATTTTTAAGTACAGCAGGTTTTATACAAAATAAATAATTTGAGTTTGAATGGTATAGAGTACTTGAGACAGAATACCGGTACACGATCATTTTGCAAAGTTATCGTAATGCCGCATTTGGTCATAGCGAATCAGGACACCGAAGTACCCAGAAAAGTTCTCGAGCAGCGACCAAATAACGGAGGATGTGAAGTGGGCAGGCCCCGAACTGGCCCCATGATTTTTATTTTATTTATTAAGGAACAAACAGTCTTATACTTATTCAAGACATCATGTTGAGAATACATAAAAACTTAAGGCCTCGTCATATAACCGACTGAGCGCGACGAGAGACCGACGGTGGGGTGGCTTTGGGAGTTGTAATGTACTAAAATGTACAGAAGATGCCACTCAGCGCAGTCCGGCTCGGCGCGACGGAAACGGCACGACCGAACGTAGCCGACCGCTTCCGTCGCGCTCCGGCTAGGCGCCGAAACCTTAAGTCTTTATGTATGCTCCCCACAATTTCTTGTATAAATATATGACTGTTTAATCAAAAATTAACCTGAAAATACGGTACAGTAAAAATAACGAAACTTAGTTTCTACATACATTCATCTCTAAGAAAATAAGTATAGAGAAAAAAGAGATAGATTAAGAAAGTAAAGTGCTGTGAACCTGTGCCTTTTATCATGTCCGGTGAAGCTGTAAAGGCCCCGCGGCCAATAGCGTAGATCATTCACACACACAAAAAAGTATTTTTATAAAGAGAAACCGACTTCACAACGCAAAAAGTAAATATTTGAAGTAGGTGCCAAGTAACCGACTGCACCAACCAGCACAGACTTCAAATATTATATTTAATCAACTTTTATTTTACAATTTTTAGTGATGAGTAAATTTATTATTATTATTATTTATATACCTCCTTTATATTATCCTACTTATTCATACAGTGAGGTACCTACAAGATTGATATAAAATATATAATAACTGAATTTTCACATTCATGCTGTTTGCCGCATAGGAAACTCCTGGTGTATCTTCAAAGCCCATTGTCCAATACCAATAAAATTTTAATTCGATCATCACGGAGGTATACTGAACCTAATGCAAAAAGAATCATCAAAATTAGTTTATAAGCAAAGAAATTACAAAAGAATACAGACGAAATATGTATCTCCTCCTTCTTTTAAGTCGGTTAACATTCTGCTTAGTTCTATAGTATAGTACCTATAGGATTGACGTAACACCCATATTGTCTCAATTTGCACATTCCTATTGTTTGTCGTTAACGAGTTCCCTGGTGTATCTTCAAAGTCCAAGATCCAATACCAATGAAATTAAAATGGTACCACCTTGGAGCTATACTGAACCCAATGCAAAAACAATTATCATCAAAATCGGTTCACAACTGACGGAAATATCAGTGAACATACATAAAAGAAAACGAAAATAAAAAAAGCATACATACAACCGAACATAGAACCTCCTCCTTTTTTAACGCGGTTAAAAAAATACCACGGACGGCTTGGTCCAGTGGTATAGAGCCTGAGACTCTGCGCACTGGATTGAATAGTCTCGGGTTGGATTCCCGCACGGGACAAATCTTTGTGTGACCCATAATTATTAGTTTGGGTCCGGGTGTTTGTGCATATGAATTTGTAAACGCACCCACGGTACAGGAATAATTATAGTAAGATTGTCTAGGTTTTTGTCGGTACCAACATCCTTCCACATTTGCATCGTATAATTGTTTAAAGTCAAAGTCAAGTCAAAGTCAAAAATCATTTATTTGTATAGGCCAATACACATAAGCACTTACAAACGTCAAAATTATTACATTTTTTACATCTACCACCGGATCGGAAAGCGGCCTCCACTGAGAAGATCCGGCGAGAAACTCAGCGGGCTAGTCTTTAATTTGTTTGGCCTTTCCGATAACCATTCTTTTGTTTTTTAAAAATTGTATTATACATCATTTATAAATGTTGCTGATTGAGGAGCTGCTCAAACCCAATCTGTTTTATCGTCAAGATAATCCCAAATTTTATAATACCCTTTCTTACAGAGTCTAGTTTGAATTGCCTTTTTAAATCTAACAATAGTATTGTCTTAAGTGATTGCATAGGTCCGCATAGCGGCTATTGCCCGCATAGCGCCTATAGTGTATTTACTGAATAAACTTAAAAACTAAGATACCTACCCGATGAGTTTCAAATCAATTTCTAGCGAAAACATCACACGCGAATAAATTATTTAAATTGTGCTCATTTATAAAGTCGTAATTCTAATGCCTTTTTACCTACCTTGCAGATTATAAACACTTTATATGTAAATAATTATAATATTCTCATGTGTGCATTCCGAGAATCGACATACCGTTTTCACCTTAACCTAATGACACTGTTCTTTTGAAGCTCTTTGCGAACGATAAAATTAAAGTCAATATTAACTTGCATGTTTCACAAATTTCTTTTTAAATATAATGTGTCATAAAACAGTCATATATGGATGTCATGGATATCCATACCGTCATATTTCCGAATGGATGGGCAGAGGTTAGTTTAAATAAATAAAAATAAACACCGTCACGCCTATATTCCCCAAACGGGGGTGGCAGAAGTGTATTGTTTACACCCACTTTTCGCCGAAGGTGTTAAGTCCCATGTACGAGGCATGCCTTTTAAGTTTTGTCGTTTGAAGAAAAAAACAACTAGAACCTTATAGTACTTTTTATTGTTTTTCAAAATATATACCACGTAGCTTAATACACTTTTCCATTCGCTCAAACCAGTTATTGTAACATTTATTCCACTCTAAAGTGGGGGTGTTCAAAATGGCTGACTTGAAAGCGTCGACTGCTTCTTCACCGGACTGGAACCTTTGACCACGAAGACTTTTCTTAATTTTAGGAAATGCTAAGAAATCGTTAGGGCTTAGGTCAGGACTGTATGGAGGATGGTCAAGAATTTCCACTTTTTCCTGCTTCAAATACTCAATCGTTTGACGAGCGCTGTGTGAGCTTGCGTTGTCGTGGTGCAGGATGATGCGTCGCTTTGAGTTGAAAATCTAACGATTTTCGAAGTTCGGCGATGACTTGTGGTAAACTAACTGTGGTATACCACTCTGCGTTAACCGTTCTACGATCTTTAAGTGCAATAGTCGCAACATGGCCGGGTTTTCCAACGAACGTGGCCACCATCTTCTTTGAAGTGCTTCGAGAACGAACAACTTTAGTCGGCTTTGGCTCGTCTTGAAAGACCCAGATTGTAGATTGTTGTTTGGAATCAGGATCGTAGGCATAGATCCAAGATTCGTCACCACTGATGGTGTCGTAGACGTGATTTGACTCTCCTCGGTTGAACCTTTGCAGAGTTTTCTTACACCATCTGACGCGAGCCTCCTTGTGGTCGTCGGAAAGCAGATGCGGTATTCAACGGCAAACTAGCTTTCTCACACCAAGCGCTTCATGCAAGATCTTCTGAATGGTTGTCCCTGAGATGCCTAATAGAGCATCTATCTCTCGATACGTCACATGACGATCTTCGAGAATTAGTTGTCTCACAGCAATGATGTTATCTTCAGTGAAGGCGGATTTTAGGCGTCCTTCGCGAGATTTGTCACTAACACTAGTATGCCCACGCTGGAATTCTAAATACCAGCGTTCGACAGTCCGCAGACATGGGGCTTTATCATTGAACACAGATGTTAGCTCTTCAAAACACTGAAGCCGTGTCAGGCCTCTTCTAAAGTTGCAGAAAATTATTGCACGAAAATTTTCCTTAGAAAGATTCATTTTCCTGTAACCTGACAGATTCCAATCGACGCCGTGACTAAACAATAGCATTAATCCTAATACTTTCAACTGTTTTGAGATTCAAAATTTAAACACATTCGAATATAGAACAGTTCCAAATTCAAAATTGCCGGGAAATATGGAAACGACAGAATTTAAAAGGCATGCCTCGTAATAGGGGGCGATTGCCATAAACTGGGCCCTATTCCAGACTCCGAACTGAAACTGGGAATTTTTTAAAACTAGTTTTGACCGACCTAGGATTTGAACCCAGGATTTCATGCTTACATTTGTTTAAATTTGCTTCAAATGCTGTTACTCCTTTAGAGCGCTATAATAAACTAAGTTAATTCTTGATTCATAGAAACACGGAGACTTCAAATGCGTTTCTAAAATGTATTGCTCAATACGTACACATACACGGAGTATAAAATTGCTTAAACAAGGGATAAAAAATGTTAAATGATATAGATAGAAAAATGTTAAATTTGGTTTTAGTATTACATAATCCTCAATCCCCTGTTTACCTCAGGGAGCGTTTTGACTTTCTTGTTCCAAGGGATAAGCCTGCCGTGCAGCTAAATCTCTCCTTTTCCGTGCTCCTCTTCATTCTTCTAGTCGTTACGATGGGTCCTTCACTGTTCGTGCTGTGCGTCTCTGGAACTTACTTCCACAGTCCATTCGTGCAAGCTCATCTTTGGATGTTTTCAGAAGAAGAATCAAAGAACATTTTCTATCCTGATTTATTTAGGTATGTATGTTTATGTATGTATTATAATTATATGTGTTTAATATTTGTATAGTAAGTAACTGAGTATATGTATGTATATTTGAAAATATAGTATTTATTGAAATAATATTACATATTGCTATTTTCTATTAACGTTATATTGTATAACTGCCCTCTTATTCACTTTCGCATCTCTCAACACTCTATTGTTAGCTAGAAGATAACTCATATTTGAGTTAAGCTCGCCTTCTGTATACTTTTAAATTGTAAAATTATTTCCATCCCAGTGTATACAATAAAGAATAAATTTGTGAAGCAATTATCTAATAGGGGTGTCTGAGGTGTTGTGCTATTTACGGCACAGCTTATATATATATATACATTGCTATTACCTTCTTTTATCCGCTTATGTAAATAAATAGAACTTTAATTTAAAGCAAGACGTCGATTTCAATTGCAACCCTACAACATATAATTCAATACGCTCATTCCTATAACATAAATACTATGTTTCACATTTATTAATTTGGATATGAAAATTCATAATATGAATTTTGGTTTTCGATTTTGTAAAAATAATCTAATTGGGGTGTCGTCTGAATTCTTGTTTTATTTACGCTACAGATTAAAGTGATAGTCTAAAAATCACCTCGAGCAATAGGAACACAAGTATGGGTGTGGTCTAATTTCGATTTAATTCGATCCAACCATAGCCAAACATGAAGACGCGTTTGTGTGTATGTGTGTGTGTGAATGATCTACGCTGTTGGGCGCGGGGCCTTTACATCTTCACCGGAAAAGAGGGCGAGTGTGCAACCACTACTCTCGAGCCAGAAGGGCAAGGGGGCAACTAGCTCAAGGGAGCCTCAAGGAGGAACGGCCTCGGCTTGGGCAGTCCCAGGGCATATACTAGGTGTCTCGTCGTGGTTCTCTGCACCGGCCGGTGGACAAGGGATATTGAGGACGCGTTTAATGCTACAGTATGCTAAAACACCCATAATAATAAAAAGATTCTAATTTCTATAGACGTGGCCACTCACAGTGGGACTAGTCCACAAATTCAAAGTCGCACAGCGGGCTATGGAGCGAGCTATGCTCGGCGTCTCTTTGAAGGATAAAATTCGTAACGAGGTAATCCGACAAAGAACCAAAGTTACCGACATAGCTCGCAGACTCAGTAAGCTAAAGTGGCAATGGGCTGGTCACATCTGCAGAAGGACCGACGGCCGATGGAGCAAGCCTGTCCTAGAGTGGAGACCGCGACTTGGTAAGTGTAAGGTAGGACGGCCCCCAGCTAGATGGACCGACGACCTCAAAAAGGTCGCTGGGACAGACTGGATGCGGAAGGCGGAGGACCGTGTGCAATGGCGCGTGTTAGGAGAGGCCTATGTCCAGCAGTGGACTGCGATAGGCTGATTGATTGATTGAATTTCTATAGTTGCTAGCTGCGAGTATATATGCGTATGTATATGCAAACTGGTCGTTTTTTGACTGTTATTTTGTCCAAGTTCCGTATTAAGAATAATATATCGATGGTTATGGATGGATAAATCTCTGAATACCCATCTCCGATAAAAACGACCAATCTGTGTCATTGTGTCGACCGGTCCGTATTGTGATGTCGGTTTTTATGAGCCCCGTACATGCGAGCTAACTGTAAACATGGCTGATTCATTGTCGGTGTATTGTCGTAGTTCGGGACGCCATTGTGATAAGTTTTAATTTGCATTCAATCAGTTGTGATGCGGAATACTTTGGGTAGGTATGTAACGGATGATATTGAAAGGAATACTAAAATAAATATAATCTATATGTACCTAACTATATCATCATACAAGATCCCTTGTGGGGTAGGCAGAGGGGGAAGAGGGGTTTCCTTACAGATCTCTTTGGCTTACTCCACTCTCACGCGTTTGCCGGTTATGGAGACTTACCCATTAGATAAGACACGGTCTATTTGGTCTTAGTAAGATCGTGCCCTCTAGTTTTTCCTGGACATTTTTCTACTTTCGCATTGTGTTTTGTCATTCGTTTTTCCGACATTCATTTTATATGCCCGAACCCTCGGAGCACCCTATATACACCTATCTTTAATATAATTAATGTATGAGAGGAACTATGTGAGTGGAGGAAGCGAGAGAGTTCTGTAAAGAGCCTGTTGCAACTTTGTAATCTCTGTCTGGCGGGATGAGATAGATAGAATAATGATGAGTTAGGCATGTTTGAGATCCCGTAGCATCTCTTTGACACGATACTTTTATGGTCCTATTAAAGGTGTCATATAGATTATGTGTTCCCCGCGAAGTCTTGTATTGTATCATCAAGAGTCTTGGATCTTTTTAAGTTTTCCTCCATATGAAAATTAAGAAAATCATTAGTAAGTTATTGCAAAATGTACATCGCACCTTCTCTAGTTTTTATAGGTACATAAATATATCGGACAACAGTCCCCCACAGCAGGGTATGTCGTGGATGGACATCTATGGGGCCCCAGGATCAATCGCTAGTGTATTAAGATTATAAAAAGAAAGGAAGAAAGAATATCTAATGTGGTACATGACATTTATATAAATACGTTTATTTATACATAGCGTGTATGAGACGAACTATGAGAGTGGAGGAAGCCAAAGAGGTCTGTAAGAAAAGAACCTGTTGGAACTCTGTACTCTCTGCCTACCCCCGAAAGGCGACTGGTGTGATGAGATAGATAGATTTATTTATATGTATAAAGGTGGCAGGTAGGACTGCCTTGTTGGTTTGGTGGCGAATAATGCGCGTGGCTAACACGAGGTCCTGAGTTTAAATCCTAGTTCTGAATAAATGTAATTTTTCGATAGAAAAATGTCAAGTCTCAGTCCAGAGTCTGGCATAGTGCCTGGTACAATGATCATAAGCTCACCCGCTAGTACATGGGGCCTGACATCGTCGGCGAAAAAAGTGGTGTCCAAAGTACACCTCTGTCACCTCCGTTAGGGTAGTATAGGCGTGACGGTGTTATTTTAAAGGCAGGTATGTATATTGATTATAAATACTGACAATATTGAAACCGGTTTCGCACGTCCGTAGGAAGTGTGTCAGTGGTACGCTGACCACGCGTTTACAATTTTGTTTACGGAACCAATGAATCTGTATTTACAGCAAAATGCTCGTCTTGTTGGTTTAGTGGGCAAAGTGCGGCTGGTGATCACGGCGCCCTGACTTCGAATCCTAGGTCGGACAAAGTTGAGGGAATTTTTTCGAAAAAATTGACTCGGTAGACTTACCTTCCGTTATATTGGGATAATAATTGGTTTATATTTATTTCTCACAAGCAGTTTCCCGCGACTTCGTACCCGGTCGACACAGCAACAGCGCCACCTACCGGGTCTATGTTATGTGGCCTATGTTACTTCTGGATAAGGTAGCTTTCTAATGGGTAATGATTTTTTGAAATCAGTCCAGTAGTTTTTAAGTTTATTCGTTACAAACATACATTAATACAAATCTTTCTTCCTTATAATATTAGTAAAGATGAACAGGTAATAAGATGCGGAGTCAGGAATTTTGTGTTCTATATAACTGCAACAGACTTGCCTCCTTTTACATTGGCACATTGGGTTTTTTTTCTAATTAAAAGGAGACGAGATGAAATGAGAACTCAGTGAAGTGCATTTTTTTATACGCTTAAAATCATATTTTCTAACTATATCGTCACAGATTTGTTGCGGTAGTCAGGACTAGGCAAGGGCTTTCTTGCATTAATTAAGGTGAGAGAGATTAAGTCATACTCCATCACGCGGACCCAGTACGGCCCAGTTGAGGCAGGTTTGTGAACTTGCGGGGGGGGGGGAGCGTGTAATAAAGTCTCCCCCTGATGACGGGATTGTCAGAGCGCGGCACAAGAGAGGCACCGGTGCGTTCCGTATGGAGATTTCGGAGCCCCTCCAAAGTGCTGATGTCGGCCACCCTAGGGTTTTTAGTCGGTAGGAAACCGACACGCCCCGCGAGCTTTCCCCGAGGCTCGTGGAAGACCTATGCAGAATTTTATCCAGGAAAAAGGGGTGTGACCACCTGCTGTGTGAAGTTATCAAACCGCTCATAAAGTACCTAACTTGGCTTACCCGTTAGCGACCAATAGCGACGGCTAACATGCCTTCTATAACCTGGATATGTTCGGAAATAGAGTTCTTAAAACGAGCGAACCGAACACTGTTTAATCATTGTGATCGCTAAGCACACGGTGGTCCCACAAAGCGACGGGTGCCTGAACAGGTTATTTAATTATACACTGTTTCAATTTAATATTCCAGAAGAGAAATCTTTAGCGCATACAGCGTTCACATCAAACGAGTTTGGTTGGTCCCGCTTTGGTACTGTGTCAGTAAAGCAGGCTTTTGAGGTTTACTTGTAAAACGCGGTTTATACACTGCCACTACAGCAACTTCCTGCCGAAAGCCATGAGCAGTGCCGCGGCAGCATCGATTGTTCACATACTCCCTTCGCACATCACGCATCGATCTGTGTTTCTTTTACGTTTCCAAAACTTCGAACATCTGATTTTCTTTTCTCTGATATTGTTTTTATAAAAACATGCCTAAGGCAATTTTTTAATCGAATCAAATTATGACGGACGATTTAGCGCAGTGTTAAGAGTTTAAGCCGCTCCGCCCACTGTGTAATAGTCGCGGGTTCGATTCCCGCACGGGACAAATCTTTGTGTGATCCACAATAGGGAATATGTGTGTATTTTTTTTATATTTTTATACGATAGATTACATCAATATATAATTGAAAAAAAATTTTAAGCGTCAATAACAAAATGTAAAGGGCAGAAAAAATGTTGAAGATAGCAAACAGATAAGAGCACTTTAAACGCCCGCCATTTTGGCGCGCTTGGCGTGACGTCAAAGTCTATAATAACAATCAACTAGTGAACAGGTGTAGAAGTAATTTATTTTTATTTTGTATTTTGCGACTATTATACAATGGAACAACACTGTGTTGTGCCTGGGTGTTAAAATACAATAAGAAATGCACCCGATAGGTGCGGACATAAGGAGAAAGTGGTTTTAAATCAGAAAAAGAGACATGGTATTTCAATCAACTTGTTTATATTGCTGTGAAGATCACTTTAACTTAAGAATTAACTTAAATAATTTAAACTAAAATTTTGTCTTTGTGTAAATCGACAACATAAAATAACAATAAAACTAACTCAATAGCAAAAACACCCAACAAATATGCACTTGTTGACATTTGTAAGGTAGACTTTGACGTCATATTCGATCTGACCAACAGCGTGGCGTTGCGGCTACTTCGAATTTCCCACTAATTTTTTGTACTTTTAATAATTATTTTCTAAATAAAAAAGTAATGTTATTAAAAAAATATTGGTATAGACATTATTCTAATGCGACAAAGTTTGTAAAAAAAAATATTTGACCTTTATTTAAATTACACGCATATTCCCTATTATTTGTACCGGTCTGGGTATTTGTGTGAATTTTTCATTTTTGTAAACTCACCCACGACATAGGAATAAATCTTAGTGTGATGCTACATTTAAAAAAATATATTAAATTAATCTTAATAATAAACATCTTTATAATAAGATTTCTTATCTGAAGGCAAGTCAAGAGGCTCCGTTACTGGCGAGCGTGTATGAGACGAACGGGAGGAAGCCAGAGAGGTATGTAGGGAAATAACTTGTAGAAACTCTGTACTGTCTGCCTACCCCGCAAGGGAACTGGCGTGACGAGTTAGATAGAAAGATATTTAGTTATATATCAGTCGTCGTCCAATCGTGAATCCTGAATAGTGAATCATACCCCTGAACCTATGTTTTTGATACACCATCTCTAATACTCTTAATTTAAACATTATTTACAACTTAAAAAGAAATAAATATATATTTTTTTTAAATTAAAACAGCCCCCCACCAGGTTTTATTTCTGTGTCGTGGGTGCGTTTAAAAACATGTAAATTCACCCACACAAATACCCAGACCGGAACAAATAATTTTGGATCACACAAAGATTTGTCCCGTGCGGAATTCGAACCCGCGACTATTAGATAGAATTCTTAACCACTGCGCTAAATCGTCCGTCCATTCAATTGTCAAAAAGTCTTTATAATCTACAAAAAAACTTAATTCCACATACATATCGGAGAAACGTGGGGGTTCAAAGTACGCCTATGCTATCCCCATCAATATATTTTCTTGCACTAGATTAATGGTAAAAATCACCGTCACGCCTAAATTCCCCAAGCAAGGGTGGCAGAGGTCTTGTGCACACCCACTTTTCGCCGACGATGTTAGATCCTATGTAATTGGGGGCGAGCCTATTGTCATTATACCAGGGAACAATGCCAAATTCCGAACGATACTGGAAAACTTTATACATATAGAAAAAATGCATTTTTTTCTGACCTTGGATTTGAATTCAGGACCAAGGTAGCACAAGTATGGTGTGGTCTTATAACGAATTAGTTCGATCCAACTACAGGCAACGTGACGACGCCTTAAAATTCTACATTTTGCTCAAACTGCTTTAATACAAAGACCTGATCTAATTAATAATTTAAAACCGATTTCTAAAAAAAAAACACCCTCACGCCTATATTCCCCAGCGGGGGTGGCAGAGGTGTACTGAGTACACCCACGTTTAGCCGACCAATTTCTACTATGCGTAAATATATCCTAACACAACCGTTTTTGGCTGTCATTTTGTACACATTTTGTAAGCACGAATAACATCGATGGCCATCTCTCTGGCTAATATAGGTGTGACGGTCAATATATAAGACCCAGTAACCAGATAAAGTAGACTAAATATATATTTTTCTCTGCAATAATGATAACTAAATGTAAAAATAGAGTAAACAAACTTGATAACCACGTGGTTACGTCATCAAACGACAGATAATTCCGCCTTGCGAAACTTTAGATATAAACAATAGTCTGATTAATTGATGCCAATTATATGTGTCATTTGTTTGAGATTGCAGACATTATATCGTTGTTGTAAGTGTTAAGAATAGGTGCTTTTGTTTAGATAATGGTAATATGGCGTAAGGAGATTGCCCTATTGATTCTAGTAAAGTGTAAACTAGAGTTTTGAGTATCCAGTTCTGTAACTCGGTACCATTGCTCCCTATTACTAAGGGTTATTTTACCCCGTGGTATATTAATAACTTCCTTTAAAATTTACTTTTTTTGCTGATCTTGGCAATAGTGAAAGATGTGCTCGAAGGGTCAACACCTAAAATGAAATATGCTTTATTTTCGTATATATTTTATACGTATCCGCTTAATCGTTGAATAGACACTTTACAATTTATATTCATAAAAGGGCTTCTTTGAAACTATTATTTTTTTATTAGATTTTTTTTTCATTACATTAAATTTTTCAATAAATTGTGTGCACGATATTCTTATCTTTATTTTCATACATACTTCTTATAGTAAATATGCAGTAAATTCTTTAAGAATCGTCATCATCATATCGTTCGTATTTTTGGGAGTTCGTCATCGTTTCTGCTTTAATTAAAAGTAGGTAGCATTCATTTCCACGTCTAGTACTTTTTTGGGCCTAACCCCGCCATACATTGACACCATTCTAACCCCTGTAAGCTAAGATCCACAATGGTCTCCTTAGATGACACCAAGGTTTGAACCTTAGGGTGTCCCGGGGAGCGCTTTAATTGTCTTGGAACCCGCAACAAATTTAATTAGAAAGTAAAGAATATCTACGCTGTTGGCCGCGGGGCCTTTACAGCTTCAAAAGTGTAGTCCTTACCATGCCGTGTGAGGGCGTGAGGTCTGGTTTGACGGCGAGTATGCGCACGCGCACGGTGTCGCCGGGCCGGTAGCGCGCACGCTCTGTGCTCACGAGCACCACGCGCCCCGCGGATATGCGCAGTGACATGCGCCGCTCCCAGTAGCATTGCGCTTCTGGATACCTGTAAATATATATGATATAGATCGTGGCAAGTATATATCACGTTGCGTGGAAACGTTGGTAGTAGTTTGTAGACGATACGTGCTGTGTGATGTCGATGTGCCTGGGGGCCCACCAGATCTTTTGCGACCCCAGACACACAACCGCATACGTTCGGATGGTGGCACGCAGGAGCAACCTCACTACCTCGTCAAGGGCGGTAAAAGGATCGCCCCGATATTATTTTGAATTTTATTTTATCCAAGAATTCAATTTAATGTAGAATAAAGAAAATGTAAAAATACAGTCTAGATCTATATATCAATCACGCCAGAACCCTTGCGGGGTAGGCAGAGAATACAGGGTTCCAACAGGTTGTTGTTCCTTACAGACCTCTTTGGCTTCCTCCACTCTCGTAGTGCGTCTCATACCCACTAGCCTGTCACGAAGACTCTTAACTTGCTCTTCAGATAAGATACGGTCTATTTGGTCGCGGTGAAATAGTCCAGGTGTTCCTGGTACCTGCATCATTCCACTTTCGCATTGTACATCTGTTTTGTCATTCTTTCTTCCGACATTGTTTCTATATGCCCGAACCAGCGGATCACTTTCTCATGTTTACTGCATGAAGAATAAATATATAAATACTTATTTCAAATAACTCACTTACCTCACATTAACAATTAAATCAGCTTTCGTGTTTGGAAGCTGGGGTACGTTGATGTCCAAGCAACCTCCGTCACCTGTAAAGATGGGTAGGTATTAATATTACCACATAAATCTCTATAATTAAAGATAAGAACAACCTTAGCCTATCAACCTTAACCTAGAATCTTAATTATTAATATTTATGTGGTTATTATCGAGATATAACAATGCTGTAATAATGGGTTGTTCAATGTTAACTACTAAAACAGAAATTAGAAAAAAAAATGTGTTTACGAGGTAAACATAAATATGGGATCACAGTTAGGATATACATTCATATTATGTAAACGAGACAGTATGTATCCATAAAAATAAACACCGTGACTTCTATATTCCACGAGAGGGGGTGGCAGAGGTGTACGAGTACACCCTATGTATTCCTAAAGTCTTTATATAAAATGTTATATAAAACCTCCACTTCAAATAAAAATCTTTTAAAAAAAAGGTAAACCGGCTTCAAAAAGCAAAAAATAAATATTTGAAGTCGGTGCTGGTTGGTGCAGTCGGTTATTTGGCACCGACTTCAAATATTTATTTTTTGCTTTTTGAAGTCGGTTTACCTTTTTTTTTAAAAGATTTTTATTTTAAGTGACGAGTGAATTTTTTAGTAATATTTATTTACCGATATTATATTTTTTTGATGAGTTGTACAGTAAGGTACCTACAGGATTCATATAATGTCTATAATAACGGAATCTAAATATTCGTGTTGTTCGCCGTTAAGGAGTTCCCTCTTGTATCTTGAAAGTGCAACGTCCAATACCAATAACAATAAAATACGACCACCTCAAAACTATACTGAACCAAATGCAAAAAGAATTATCAAAATCGGTTCATAAGCAGAGGAGTTACAAAAAAAGGATGAATTAAGAACCTCCTTTTTTGAAGTTGGCTAATATACTGCTTAGTTCTATAATAAGGTATCTATTGGATTGACGTAATACCCATAATATCTCAATTTACACATGCCTATTGTTTGTCGTTAAGGAGTTCCCTGGCGTATCTTCTAAGTCCAAGGTCCAATGCCAATGAAATTAAAATGGGACCACCTTGGAGCTAAACTGAACCCAACGCAAAAAAAAAACATCCAAATCAGTCCACAATTGACGGAAATATCGCTGAACATACATAAAAAAAAAACGTACATACAACCGAACATAGAACCTCCTCCTTTTTGAAGTCGGTTAAAAACAGTAGCTATCTGTGGAGACTTTAATATTAATTTATTAGAAAACAATATTCTTACTAGGAAGTTAATAACCCTTATGAAATCGTATAATATGTACATACAATGTTTTCTTGGAACCTACTAAAGTAACTGCTGCTAGTGCAACATGTATTGATAATATTTTCACCAATGTTAGACCTAGGTATTATTCTGTAATAAATAAACTAGAATCTGATTATAGCGGTCAGTTGGTTGTGTTCCCTAGGACTAGTAAGGTTCAAAGGAATGATGATGAATGTAGGCCGCTTAGAGTGTTTTAAATGCAATTTAATTGAGAGAGTACTCAAGTTGCCCTGTCAGGATGACCCAAACGATTTATATAACTCACTGCTCCACCTTATCAGTGATGAATTTAATAACATTTTTAAACCCGAACATGTCATAGTTGGTGATCGTACAGGCTTTAGTGACTGGGCAACCTGTGGTATTTATAAAAGTAAATTGAGGTTATATGAACTTTATGATGTCAAATCCTATAACCTGAAAAATGAAAATCTTATAACCATACACATCATCTTAGCACATCAGATCCAAATAACTTTCGGCCTATTTCTGTGTTGCCCACGTTAAGTAAAGTATTCGAAAAAATTATCTTAAATCAGATGTTAAGCCAATTTAGTAGTCATAAACTACTTCACAAAAACCAGTTTGGCTTCACTGAAAATCGCTCAACTACTGATGCAGGCGTTGAATTAATGAGAAATATTTTTGAGGCCTGGGAGAACTCGCAGGATGCTTTAGGTATATTCTGCGATTTGTCTAAGGCTTTCGACTGTGTGCATTATGAATCTCTTCTCAGGAAATTACACTATTACGGAATTAGGAACAGGGCTCTCAACCTCTTGACTTCTTCTTATTTGTGTGATAGAATTCAAAAGGTCGATGTTAATGGAAAAAGATCTCCCGGTTCTAATGTGATAATGGGCATGCCCCAGGGTTCGATTCTCGGTCCATTTCTACTCCTCATATATATAAATGACTTAGCCTATTATGTAGGGGATAATCAGGACATTGTGCTGTTTGCAGATGATATATCTCTTTTATTCAAAATTAAGAGACAGCTGCTTTTATGACGATGTAAACAACGCACTGTCTAAGGTTGTCCATTGGTTCAACATTAATAATCTTCTCCTTAATGAGAAGAAAACAAAATGTATTAAATTCACAACGCCTAATGTAAGACAGGTAGCAACCAATGTACAAATAAATGGTGTGGATTTAGACCTTGTAGAGTCAACTGTTTTTCTAGGTATCACTATTGATGCCAGATTACAAGGGGCCCCCCTATTGAACAATTGTCTTGTAGGTTAAGCTCAGCGGCATATGCCGTAAAGAAAATTAGATTATTAACTGATATTAAGACAGCTAGACTTGTTTACTTCGCTTATTTTCATAGTATTACGTCATATGGCATACTGCTATGGGGATGCTCTACAGCACTAAACACCATCTTCGTTCTGCAGAAAAAGGATGTTCGAGCAATTTACAATTTGGCCCCGAGAGCTTCCCTTAAGAAAAAATTTAGCGAAATAAATATTCTAACTGTTACCTTACAATTTATATATGAAAATCTTCTATATGTTAAATAGAATATCAGTAGCTTTAAAAAATATAGCGACATTCATTATGTTAATACACAGAACCAAGATGATCTTATTGTACATACTACTCGTCTCCACAGAATTAGTAATTCTTTCATGGGGCAATGTATACGCTTCTACAACAAATTACCCATAGATATCCGAAATATGCCTATCAATAAATTTAAAAAGGTAATCAAAACTAGACTGTGTAAGAAAGGGTATTACACAATTTCGGATTATCTTGACGATAAAACAGATTGGGTTTGAGCAGCTCCTCAATCAGCAAAATTAAACAATCCTGTATAATAAAATTCTGAAAAAAAAAATGGTTAACATTAAGGCCAAAGAAATTAAGTTAAAAGTCTAGCCCGCTGAGTTTCTCGCTGTATCTTCTCAGTGGAGGCCGCGTTCCGATCCGGTGATAGATGTAAAAAATGTAATAATTTTGACGTTTGTAAGTGCTTATGTATTGGCCTAAACAAATAAATGTTTTTTGACATTGACTTTGAGACCCAAAGTAGTCTATGCCAATTAAGCTTCAAAACTTTGTTCACAAACCATCACCATTTTTAGATGTTTTATTACTATTGTTGTCGTTATTACAATATAACAAGTCTAATATGAAGGCGACAGTATTTTCGAAGACATCGATATGAAAATGCTGTTATCAAGAAATCGACGTTTTTTTTTTAAAAACTTAGCCCCACACTAGGATTTATTCCTGTGTCGTGGGTGCGTTTACAAACATGAAAATTCACATACACAAATACCCAGACCGGAACAAATAATTGTGGATCACACAAAGATTTGTCCCGTGCGGGAATCGAACCCGCGACTATTAGACACAGGGGGCGGAGCGGGTTAAACTCTTAACTATTGCGCTAAATCGCCGGTCAAATTTAATTGAGTCGGTTTAAATGAGTGAAAAAGGAACTTTGGTTTGAATAGACTATAAATAAATATACAGTGTCTCGTTGTTCTAATGGCACATGATGCGGCTGGCAAACACGAGGTCTTGGGTTCAAGTTCTAGGTCGGAAAAAGTGTCATTTTTCTCTTCAAAATTTTTTATTATCAGTCCGGATTCTGAAAATGTGCCCGGGTAATAGGCTCACCCCCTATTACATTAGGACCTAACATCGCCTTTAAACCCATTGGCACCCCCTTCGGGAATATAGGCGTGACTGTGTGATTATAAATCTGTAAGGAATGTACCTATTGGGACTCTGTATTCTCTGCCTACTCCGTAAAGGATTTGGCGCGATGATATAGATAGATAAATAGTAGTATAGATTACCTAGGTGCGTATCACAATTGCTTTAACAAAGCTTTTACTATCTTACTGTGCTGTAAGAAAGAGATGGATATACAAGGTGTAACATAATAAACGCAAGACCTCAGACACCCCGATTAGAGAATTGCTTCATAAAGTCAAAACGAAAACCAAATTTTCAAATTTACAGGCTTTTACCCTTTTTTAAAGCACTTTTATACCCCAAATAACAATAAAACTTCTACGTGTATGTGTGCGTTTTGAGAAATACGTTTTAGGAACGCGTTTAGAATCTTCTTCTTGCTATGAATCAAGAATAAATTTAATTTTTAATAGCGCACTGAAGGAGTAAAAGCATTTTTTGCAAATTTAAAAAAAATGGAAAATACATTTACACTGGTTGGAATCGATTCAGTTACCGATTTAGAACAAACTACTTTTAGGTCTTGCGTTTATTATGTTACAGCTTGTATATATTTATTTACAGCAAAGATTAAAATATTTTTTCCTAAGAAGGTTCTGGTGAAACCCTGATATTTATTAAAAGCCTACCAGGCGGTAATTCCCTGGACGCTGTTACGGTCTGTCGGTCTTCTGAGACCAAGGTGAGGAGTAGGTCAGCTGGCCCATCAGGGTAGAACCTGGATATGCAAGCTCTATTGGTGCCGCCAGCTGTCAGCACTCCTGGAGCCAGAACCAGGTGGTTCTTGTCTGTACATGGGCTACTGAAACAAAAAAACAAGATTTAAGTTAGGTTAGAACGTACGGTACCTACACCGCTCCGTTCACTAGACCGAATAGTCGGGTGTTCGATTCCCGAACAGGACAAATATTTATGTAATCCACAAATGATTGTTTCTCTTAGGTGGGAGAGAATTATTACTCGTGTTACTACCGATAGTAGAGCTGGTAGTACAACGGGCAAAAAATGTTTTGTGCGTGGGAATGTCATGTTTGTAAACGCAGCCACGTCACAGAGATAATTACCAGTGTGGGGCTAGTTCTTTTTTATATAAAATAAGCATGGTCACGTCTACATCTTTAAGAAGGATTGGCAGATGTATATGTTTAGCTCCAATATGTGTGGAGACGCGCCTGTTGCCATCATTACACTGGGCATAATTCCAGACTCCGGACGAGAATCTACCTACTGAGATTTTTTAATTTCAATAACTAAAGTATTGTTTTTTATATGCCTTTCGCATTGGTAAAAAGCGTATAAGCGACAAATTTTCTAAAAAGCGCATCGTGTGCCGAAATAAATAGGTATCTGTGGATCTTCTTCTTCAGCCGAAAGACGTCCACTGCAGAATAAAGGCCTCCCCTAAAGACCGCCACAACGACCGGCTTTGTGCTGTACGCATCCAACTTCTACCTGCGACCTTCACCAGGTCATCGGTCCATCTTGTAGGGGGCCTACCCACTCCACGTCTTCCGGTACGTGGTCGCCATTCGAGAACCTTTCTGCCCCAACGGCCGTCAGTTCTACGAGCGATGTGCCCCGCCCACTGCCACTTAAGTTTAGCAATTCTGAGTGCTATATCAGTGACTTTCGTCCTCCTGCGGATCTCCTCGTTTCTGATTCGATCCCGCAGGGTAATTCCGAGCATAGCTCTCTCCATCGCCCTTTGGGTGACCTTGAGCCTTCTTATGAGGCCCATCGTAAGCGACCATGTCTCAGTGCCGTAAGTCATCACTGGCAACACACACTGGTCAAAGACTTTTGTCTTGAGACACTGCGGAATTTTGGACGAGAAGATGTTACGTAGCTTCCCGAACGCCGCCCAACCGAGCTGGATTCGACGATTGACCTCTTTCTCCAAGTTGGACCTACCTAATTGGATTCTTTGTCCCATTCTTTGGATCACCCAAATATTACTCATGCGCAGAAAACAAAGTGACTACTTGATGTAGTAGGGCGTTTTAAACGCGTGGGTCGCGACCCACTGGGGAGTTGCGAAGCCTCCATAAGCGACTCGCGTAGTGTCAGCCTCTTTAAAAATATGCTTTATTAGGAAAATGTTAATTTAAGGATATATTTTGTGGGTACAAGTTAACAAAATAAAAAAATACTTAATGAGTCACATTCACATTAATATAAAGGTCGCGCCTGATTTCCGTGGAGGAGTTTGGCCTGGCGATGTAATGGATGTAAAAATAAGTCTGTTGTACCCGATACAATACTATAAAAATGTTGCGCTGATTTGATATTCGTAACATAAAAAATACAGGTTACAAACAGCGGAGGGTAGGGGTCGAAAAATTTTATTTTTTCATGCTAAGGAGGACGCGTCATGAAAAAGGTTAAAAACACTGATTTAGTAAATTGAGCGGTGTACGTTTAAATCACTAGTCGTCGTAATCACAATGTAAGTAATATCATATTCATAGTTACAAGTTAACATAATCTACCCATCAGGACCTTGGTTCTAACATCAATTACAAGGAAATCGCTTCTCATTTTTTGTTCCGCCTGTAAGTACATATTACACCTTTGTTCCGGGAAATCGTGGGCTGTTATGGAATGTTAAGTACCAGAGTCCGATGGGTCACAGCTTGTAAGATCAGTTGGGTCACTCTACCGGGTATAGTACAGGCGGGTAGAGGCACACGATACATTTAGTATCGGCGATACGCGATTACACATGAAATAAAACTAATCAGGTTTTACTGGTTTTTATGATTTTATGTTCCCACCATGGTTGATGTAAAGCATTAGAAACGTCAAAATAAGCTGCGATAAAATCTGAAAACTTTTTTTATTGCATAGAGTAAGATCGCATATAGTCAAACGTAGAAAGTGCCTAATATTTAATAGAAATCAGTGCGGTAGGATTGGAGATACAGCTTGGCAAAAGCCAATCGGGAACGGAAAGTCGTAGGCCCGTATTACAGAACGTAAATCAGTCGTGACTCTAGTTTTAAAAACTGAATTTTCTACTAGAACGTGAGTTTTAAGACTAGATTGACTGATTTACGTTCTGTAATACGGGCCTTAATTCTTGTCTTAATACTAACGCTTACGCGAGACGCGGCGCCGCGAACAAAACCCAGTATGAAGTAAACACACGCAAATCTCTGTTTGCATGACATTCGACTCTGACACTGATCAGAGTAAGCTAGCTCTTCTTACAAGCTGAGCTTATGTTATCTTGAAATTATCTTCGATATTATGATAATAAAAACCGCATTTATGATTGAAGGATTGATTATTAACCGTTTAAATTTGAATATTAAAATCAATTATCCTCCAAAGAACTCTTCCGTAAATGGGGACTTCTTTTAAATAATAATCACCCAGGGCCCTTTTTCGCTATGACGAAACGCGATGCGTTGAGATAACTTCGTGAAATGGTATTCTGTATGTCATTGGAGTATCATTAAACGATGCTTTCACAAGCTTATAGTAACAAACCGCGTTACGTGTTTAAGTGGAAATAAGTGCCCAGGTAATAACATCGGCTCCACGCTTCTGTAGTAGCTAAATATAGTAAATTATTTCGAATTAATCATTGCAATGGACTTGTAAAGTGCAACTCCATTTAATGCTCAAGTAGCTTTCTTCTTAAGTATAATGTATGAACCAACAGGGTTAAGTAACAATTGGCTGTTGTGAATGCGTTCGTTTACTCGCTTCGTAGAAACTGCATTTACGCGCTTGTATTTGCTGGGACCAATTAAGCACGTATCGTGGTGTGTTACGATAACTTTGTGAAATGATCATTAAGTGTCCGACCGAAGATCGCCTTCGCCTTCGGCCTAGGCATATCGATTCATTCTAAGAAAAAATAGATCTATTTTTGTCTTTTTTGATCCTCGAATTTTCGATTCGAAGGCGATTTATTGCCGATTGAGTGAAACTATTTGTTTTGGATCCCTCCCTCCTTTTTATAATTTCTTAATGCATTCAATATAGATAGATAGACAGATAAAAAGTTTATTGTAACAAAAGGACATATAGTACAAAATATTTTCCTAAAATACAAAAAAAAAACATGCAGTACAATTTAAATTATAATATTATTATAGTAAGTGTGTTCCAGTGGTACAAAAGGGCCACAGCTCAGCGCGGCATTTGCTCGAGGAGTAAAACGCTGATTTTCAGCTGCAACCACGATATTACGCGAGAAACTCGTACAGCGTTACAGACATGAACCCAAAAATTGTTACTAAAATATATACATAAAAAGAAGAAGAATATATATAATATTATTTATTCGTGGCAAAAAAAAAATATATGTTGAGTTTATGTTAGTTGTCGTCGGTGCTCATATAGAGCACCGACGACAACTGAAGATATACAGAGAGTAATATTTTTGACAATAAACTTGTTGTGCTATTATTTATATGCGTGATTTACACAACTTAAATAAGTCGTAGTTTAGATTACCCCTTCTTTATTGAATCGTAAATCCATCCGATTCGACGACTTTTTGGATTGATCTACTGAATCGATTTAGTGGTTCAGATCGATAAAAAAGCGATTATCTGGCTCGACTTAATCGACTATAATAATATCAGCCCTGTTAAGAAACTGTCCCACCGTTGGGCACGGGCCTCCTCTCAAACAGAGAGAGTTTAGGCCATAGTCCACCACGCTGACCCAGTGCGGGTTGGCAATGTTCACACACCTTCGAGAAACTCTTACGCATGCAGGTTTCCCCACGATGTTTTCCTTCACCGTTGAAGCAAGTGATAATTAATGTTTAATACGCACATGCTTTCGAAAAGCAGAGGTGCGTGCCTGGGTTCGAAACCGAGACCTTTGAATTTCCAGTCCAACGGTCTAACCACTAGGCTACTTCTACTTTTTATCGACTAATCGATTTTAAATGCTCAAGTCTACTTCGGCCTCGTTTGATTTCAACCTAAATTGGCCGAAGTTTCGGCCGAAACTGAAAGGTTTCCAACAAGCACTGAAATTTAACGATCTATTACGATTAACGCCTTACGAAAGCTTTTAAGTTAATAAATATTATGAATAATATTATTTCAGTGTTCATAATTTTAACCAGTTGTAGGTCACCAGGGTAACATTACCACTATCATCTCAGCCTATACTTGTCCACTGCTGACCATAGGCCTTCCCAATCGCTTTCCAGCTTAACCGGTCCGATGCCACCTGCATCCAACGACTTCCTGCAATTTTCACAAGATCGTCGGTCCATCTAGCAGGCGGTCGTCCTACCTTGCGCTTGCCAATACGTGGTCTCCACTCTAGAATCTTTCTGCCCCAACGCCGGTCCGATCTTCGCGCTATGTGGCTCGCCCAATGCCACTTCAGCTTGCTAATCATGAGGGCTATGTCGGTGACCTTGGTTCTTCTACGAATCTCCTCATCCCTGATTCGATCGCGTAGAGAAACGCCGAGCATAGCTCTTTCCATAGCTCGCTGAGCAACTTTGAGCTTTTTTATGAGACCTATTGGAAGAGACCACGTCTCTGATCCGTATGTGCACATGGACTAAAAACTTTAGTCTTGAGGCACTGAGGTATATTGGATGAGAAGATGTTGCGCAAATTCCCGAACGCTGCCCAGCCGAGTTGGATTCTTCGATTGACCTCTCTCTCAAAGTTGGACCTACCTAACCGGACTGCCTGTCCCAGGTAAATGTATTCGTCGACAACTTCAAGAGTAGAGTTCTCAACGGTGAGTGCGGTGGGTACGACATGGACATTAAACATTGTTTTCGTTTTGTCCATGTTCATTTTAAGACCCACTTGTTGGGATATTCTGTTATCTACCGTCAACATAACTTTTTAAAAATGTAGTCAATCATGAACCAAATTTTTTAGGATATTTAAATCTTTGGCATCGGCTTCGGTTTCGGCCAAAGGTTTGCCTATTTAATCGGCCAAAAATCAACCCTCGGTCAGACAGTAATTAAATGGTATTCAGTATACCATTACACGATAATTTCGCGGAGTTATCATAACACGCCGCGTTTGGTCATAGCGGATAAGGACCCCGCATAATACCTAAATATTTATTTATTTGGTACATCAACAATATACATATTATAACACTTTTGTTCCAAATATTGTACTATTTTTTTATTTTTAAACGTAGTAGGAGGATTAGTAGGATTTATTCTTGTGTTGTGGGTGCGTGTGATAATTGTGGATCACACAAAGATTTGTCCCGAGCGGGAATCGAACCCACGACTATTAGACACAGTGGGCGGAGCGGCTTAAGCTCTTAACCACTGCGCTAAATCGTCCGTCATTATGATTCTGGTTTGCGACTATTGAAACATGTATGGATATCATTGATTTAAAGATCAATGACGTTTAAGTGCGAATTACAATCCCACAAGGATCTTTTGGCCCGCGGCAAAAACGGAACTAACGCTGTCATTAAATAAAATGTTATTTCATAACAGTCGCAAGTTACCGTTTGCTAAGTAATTTACCCAAGCTTTTTTTTAATAAGTAGAAATGGATTATAATATTAGCCCTGGTAAGAAACTGTCCCACCGTTGGGCACGGATCTCCTCTCAAACTGAGAGGGTTTAGGCCGTCCACCACGCTGGCCCAGTGCGGGTTGGCTAACTTTACACACTTACGAGAAATTCTTTGGCATACAGGTTTCCTCACGACGTTGTATTAAAAGTTATATTGTCTTTTTATTTTGTTCTAAAATTAAATTCAGTTTATTGCGTCCACGTGGTGTAGCTTGATTAAATTCATTCAGCAAGCGCGCCAACTCTCTCGAGTTATTTACACCGTGCAGACCTGATGAAACATTTCTCTGGAAGTAGAAACTTTTGAGTAAATAGTATCTTCATTTCACAACAACGCCCCCTTTTCAATGTCAATAACAATGGCCAAAATAGGCTCGTCCCACTGTATTTCATATTAGTGGTAACACTGTGGTGTGGTAGTGGAGTGGTAGTGGGAAACACTGGGCCCTTAGACTAATAGAAAATTTAAGTATTTCTCTACTTAAGTATTAAGTAGCGAGTTACTGGAGTGGCTTCCGATTCGACAGCGTAGGAACTTGAGAGCACTTACAACCTTGTATTCTCTTCTTGAGGCTCCTTCTTCCCCGTCTTACCTATCATCTCAGTTTCAATATTTAAGTTCCAGCGACTGTAAAAATCTACGCTCTTTTCATAATCGGCTTCTTCAATGCCCACTCCACCGCACTAACTTTATTCACTCTTCTTTCGTCGTGCAATCCATTCTTCTTTGGAACTCTCTTCCTCCTAATGTGAGGATGGCAGAGAGCCGGTACTCCTTCAAGAAAAAATCTCACAAACACATAACCAAAAAAATGTTAGCAGAATCATCTCGTTAGTATGTTTAATTATATTTATTGTAGTTATTTATCTAATGTAACATATTTATTTAATTTTATGTATTCTATGTATATATACATATTAAAAATTGATATATATTAGTTTATTATATCTGCGTATCTGTGTATTATATTTAAAATATTTGTCTTCCCGATAATTCTTTATGATGTAGTCCAAGTGCACCTACCTTGTTTTCTCTGCATCACCCTAAGGTTGACTGGGAGAGAATGTCTTTGGCATTAAGTTCGCCTCTGTACAACTATGTGCAAAAAGTATAAATAAATAAATGATAAATAAATGGACAGATACATAAATTACATATCAATATCTGTGTATCAGTGTTTTACAGAGCTACTTAAGTATAAAGTATGCAGCAATAGGGTTAAGTTACAGTTCGCTGTTATGAATGCGATCGTTCATTTGCTTCGAAGAAACAGCACATCTGCTTAATAAATATTGATTCCGTTACGATTCAGGGTTGCTAACTACGCTTTTACAACAAATTACCTATAGATATCCGAAACATGCCTATTAATAAGTTAAAAAGGCAATTACAACTAGACTCTGTGAGAAAGGGTAGTACAAAATTTCGGATTATCTTGACGATAAAACAGGTTCGGTGTGAGCAGCTCCTCGATTAGCAACATTAATCAATGATGTATACAATTTTGGAAAACAAAAAAAAAAGATTATCAGAAAGGCCAAATAAATTAAAAGACTAGCTCGCTGAGTTTCTCGCCGGACCTTCTCAGTGGAGGCCGCGTTCCGATCCGGTGGTAGATGTAAAAAATGTAATAATTTTGACGTTTGTGAGTGCTATTGTATTGGCCTATGCAAATAAATGATTTATGACTTGGACTTTGAAAAACGTATGACCATTATTGATTTGATAATAACCGGTATTTAAGAAACCAGTGAATTTTTATATATCTATGTATTCAGTGTAAAAGATAAGTGTCGAAGCTACTTAAGTATAAGTGTGCAGCAACAGGGTTAAGTTAAAGTTCGCTGTTATGAATGCGATCGTTCATTCGCTTCGAACAAACTGCACATATGCTTATAAACATTGATTCTGTTATGATTTAAGTTTCTATCGATGCAGACATTATGGCCGCTGCTAATTTAAAAACATGTAAACAGTGGAACATCTAACTAACGATCCGAATCGACGGTATGAATCCAAATAAGGTAGTAGTTAGTTTCGATTCCCGCTCGGGACAAATCTTTGTGTAACCCACAAATATTTGTTTCGGTCTGGGTGTGTGTGCATGTGAATTTCATGTTTGTAAACGTACCCACGACACAGGAATAATTTCAAGTCACTGCGTGAATTTGCCTTTTTTTTTAAAATAGCCACTTTAAAAAAAAAGGCAAATTCACGCAGTGCCGTCCATCCGTGCCGACTCGTGAAGTACAACTTCATTTCACTTTAGTACTTTAGCAGCTCTCTACTTATGTATAAAGTATACAGCAACAGAGTTAAGTTCCAGTTGGCTATTATGAATGCGTTCTATCATTGGCTTCAAAGAAACTGCACATGTGCTTAATAAACATTGATTCCGTTATGATTCAGGGTTGCCATCGATGAAAACTATATGACCATTGCTAAACTCGTATTTGATAACTGACACTTAAGTTTAAATTAAGTAGAAATTAGTATATTTTATTCAATCCTACTTAATTTGTTTGACAGATTGTTATCGTTGCAGCATGCAACAATACGGTTAAGTCACAATTGGCTGTAATGAATGCGTTCGTTCACTCGCTTCGAAGAAATTGCACATCTGCTCTTCAATAAACATTGATTCCGTTATGATTCAGGGTTGCCATCGTTAACTTATTTATAGCAGGTATACTTATTTAGAGTAATATTATGTACCAGCTGAATTGTATTCTCGTGGAATTTATCGAGTCCACAATCGTGTTCGTTTTCAGCACATTTTTTTGACAGTATTTATTTATTTTATTTTATTAAATAGGTACATAAACACATTACAACCAATAATAATAAATAAAACATAAGCATCATAATTTAGTTCTGGGAAGTAACCCTTAATAATGTACACAAAAAGAAAAACATGCCATCATTAACTTATAATTAATCTAGACTAATATTACAAAGAGGAAAGTTTTAACTTTATACAATATAATTGATATAAGAAAGAATATATTTTAGAAAGAAACCTTAATTCAACTAAACACCTAAAAGTAAAAATATAAATATAAACATGAGAACCAAGACAACCAAGACAAGGAGGGTGAGTTACAATTAATTGTGCTTTATTTAATTTGAGATTTAACGCTACGCATGAATCTAATGTAAGTCGATCCAAAGATGTCGAGATCGATTTTGCGTTTGGCGGTGACTTCATTGTAAGACCGACACATTTGTACAATAGGGTTGTAGTAAGAGGTGTTGTTCCTGTAAACTTGGTAGGTATCGGAATCGTAATACTCCTAATAATCGTAATCGGAATACCCTATAGTCGAAGTGAAGAATACTCTACCACGCGGTAGATAAGTAGATTATACGCTTTTAGGGCCTACCGCGATCAACCATTTATCCACCAAAAGAGTGGCAGTGATTCAATAACTTTACAAAAGAATAATAAGAGACAGATATATATATATATATATATATATATATATATATTTTTTTTTTTTTTATTATTCTTTTTTTTAAAAACGTAGCCCCACACTAGGATTTATTCCTGTATCGTGGGTGCGTTTACAAACATGAAAATTCACAAACAAATACCCAGACCGGAACAAATAATTGTGGATCACACAAAGATTTGTCCCGTGCGGGAATCGAACCCGCGACTATTCGACGCAGTGGGCGGAGCAGCTCAAGCTCTTAACCACTGCGCTAAATCGTCCGTCAATTGAGCGCGCGATCGAAAAAAAACGAAGTATGTGCATAAACAACTTTTATCATTTTCTAAAAAAAACTACACTATGAATTAAAAAACTGCTTTACAAGAACTTTGCTACAATTATTATCTGTATTTAAGTGAATTCGATTGAGAAAATTTCGACTGCCTCGTTGGTCTAGTGGCAAAGCGCTTTGTAATCACGAGGTCCTGGATTCAAATCCTAGGTCGGACAAGTGTAGTTTTTCTAACGAAAACTTCCCAGTACGAGTCCGGAGTATGGAATTGTGCCTGGTATATGGCAATAGGCTTGCCCCCTATTACATGTGACCTAACATCGTCGGCGAAACGTGGGTGTACTCAGTACACCTCTGCCACCCCCGCTTGGGGAATATAGGCGTGACGGTGTGTGTGTAAAATTTCGTTTAATCGTGTATTCCTATTACCAGATTCTGAAATATATAGTCAAAAATCATATTTCGAAATATTAAGTTCTAATCCATATACTTCTGGCAGTGAATGGAGTACAAAAACACGTCCTTTTCGGGGTAGTTCCTTAAGCATCAGCCAGACTTTTCTATCCTAACTCCTAAATCGAACAATTGATAGCACAATTATTCCAACTTTACTATAATTATTAGAAATCGGACATCCTAGCGTCCTTGTCTTAAGCCCAAAGTTGGAGAGTATTAGAGAGAGAACGCTTCGTAAATCGAATGTCCTACAAAAAGTAAGGAAAATAAGGTGTGGATCGTGTTTTATTTGCTCCGACCGCTAAGTACCCTTGTTCGCTGTGACTAATTAAACACGTAACGCGGCGCGTTATGATAACATCAAATGATCGTTTACTGATACCCCGCTATTTATTTTGTGTGTGTGTGCGTGTGAATGATCTACGCTGTTGGCCGCGAGGCCTTTACAGCTTCACCGGACAAGAGGGCGAGCGTGCAACCACTACGCTCGAGCCAGCGGCAAGGGGGCAACTAGCTCAAGGGCACCTTAAGGAGGAACGGCCTCGGCTTAATAATATTAGCCTATACTGGGCAAAGGTATTCTCTCACAAATGGTGAGAGAGATTAGGTCGTTATCCACCACGCGGATTGATGGAGGCAGGTTTGTGGCCACCTGCTGTTGGAACTTATCAAGCCGCCTTTAAGGCTTCCAATTCGGCTTAACGACTACCACATTAAGTGGTAGTTGGAACAACAGCTTAGCGGGCCTTTCGAAGCACGGAGATGCTTGAATATAAAAATGCCATAAACGGTCACTCATCTCACGGTGACCGAGTCGAACGCTGCTTAACCTTGGTAATCGAGAAGAACACCACCGTCGCACAGCGGTACGAGCGTCTCGTTTAGCAGCACGCCGCTATTGGTCTAAACAAATAAAGCTCTGCAGTTAGGTTTTCTTCAATAAGGTTCTTCAAAATAGGTTTTCTTCGGTCGTTAACGCTAAGAGAATAATTTTAATTTAAAAAGATCTGAGCACCCATGGTCTAGTCCTTCCCGTGACCATGGGTGCTGCAAAGCACTCGAAACGTCGGGAACTTAAAAATCAAAATAAACCGCGATAAAATCCGAAAAAATAGTTTTATTTCATGTGTAATATTCGCGTAAATCTAAGAACTCAGTATATTAAAAAGATCTTTTAAAAAACAAGCCTTTAAATCGCAATAACAACGAAGATATCTTGCTTTAGTTCCAGTGGCCTACTTCCGGCTCCATCATCAGACCGTGGGCACCGTCTGGTTGTATAGTTTTTGTTAATACCAATCTAACAAGCCTAACGAAGGACTTATGTTATGTGGTTGGTATGTTCCTATGACTACCTTCTGACTTCATTATCAGACCAGCTCCATGGTACCGTATTATTGCATTGTCAGTACGTATGCCAAAGCGTATTTGAAAAACCGCAAGTACTTCAAAAATTGATCGCAAGATTAGAACCGGAAAGACAGACAGACATGGACAGGCAAGGAACGACATTTTACAGGAAGAAGCCACATGGTCAGAATAAGGCGCTACCGATTGTGGTAAAAGAATAGATACAAAACGCGTGACACTGGGCTAAGCCCTAAAGCACTAACCAGACCTTCATATGCCTCCTTCTTATTCAGACCCTGTGTCAACTTCTTTTAGAAATCGGACATCCTATCGTCCTGTCTTAAGCCCGAAGTGTGCGAGAGAACGCTACCTAAAAGAATGTGTAGTTTTAAGCGGGTAGCATCACACAATTTAAAACAAAAACAGTCTATACGCATACCTTATATACTGTGCGATTTCATAAACTCACCTTATTATATTTCCAGCTATCCCTGTTGTATTGAAATACTGCGAGCTCACTGGCGCCAGTGTTAACACTAAACACAGCCACAGCATGTTGCTATAACGCATTGTCATTGCCACACTTTTTAAAACGTTAAGAAAAAAACTGCACCCACATCGTTGTATAATATTATAGTTTAATAATGTCACTGGCTTATCTTAGGTAGGTAGAGTTATATTAAGCATTTTTTTTTAAAGAAAAACAAATCACGGATTTTTAATAAACATTTTTGTTTATTAAGTAATCGTGTTTTGTTACATTATTCAAAAAAAAAAGTTTTTTGTCGGTATTAAAAAGTGTAATAAAAATAATTAACTAATAAAAATTATAACAAATATAATTCATGTTAGTATTTATTCATATGAAATGAAAGTAATATGTCAAGTTCTATACACGAACAATATCATATTATACATAAATTAAAAACAAATTTATAAATCAGTCATAATTAATATCATTGAACTCAATATAAGCTTTGATTATTCTTAAATGTTTTTGTATTTTAAAACTACTTTTGTTTGTTTTATTGACATAATTATTTATTCAATTAGTAGGATCTCGTCACAATCAATAGGTATATACATACAAATTAAATGCTATTTGTAAGCCCACCACTTGAGAACGGCTAGATCGAATTGACTTTATTTAAGGTTTTTTGCGGAACGAGATTGGAACGGGTGTTCGGTTTTTTTTTTTTTTAAACCTAGGCCCACCCTAGGATTTATTCCTGTGTCGTGGGTGCGTTTACAAACATGAAAATTTACATACACAAATACCCAGACCGGAACAAATAATTGTGGATCACACAAAGATTTGTCCCGTGCGGGACTCGAACCCGCGACTATTAGACGCAGTGGCAGAGCGGCTTAAGCTCTTAACCACTACGCTAAATCGTAAAATTGAAAATTTCGGGAAAAGCTAAAAAGTACTTTATTTCTGTGGGATTTTGGAGACAACTACATCATATTCTAGATCGGCTAGTACTAAAATGTGTAAACAAGTATATTTGGGCATTGATTTGCAAAAATGCATCAGTCATTTAAACACATCAATTCAATTTATATTTTACTAGCAGTTTCCCGTGACTTTGTACCCGGTCGACTACAGCGCCACCTACCGGGTCTATGTTTTATATAGCCTATGTTACTTATGGATAATAAAGCTTTCGAATTGTGAAAGAATCATTAATAGCGGTGTAGTAGTTTTCGAGTTTATTCGTTACAAACATACAAATCTATCCTCTATTAATATAATTATTAGTGTAGATTTCTGTTAATAATCTAAATCGAATGCCGCGATTGATGTATAAATGGTAGGTGCCTGTTAGCGTCCAATTAACGTAGTTCTATCTACCTATTTTGCTTTTTCGAACTTAGACTTTGTTACAACATATAGTCTTATTCAATTTATTTGCTTTTTTTAATAAAATCAAGATAAACACAATCCTTTGAGTGATGTGACTCAAGTCATTATGTAACCCGTCCTTTGTGTTATATTTAAGTAATGGTTAATGACAGGCCTCGATCAGTACCCATCTTCTTATATAATATAATATTGTGGATCGTTTCACGAAGCTATCGTAACGCGCCGCCTTCGGTTACAGCGAAAAAGGGCCCAGAGATGTGTTTGTTTAGAAAATCTTTGACCGACATATTTTACTAGATTTTCCTGATAAATCTTTCCACCTCACGGAATCATTCCTTTTATTATTTTCTTATCTTTAGCTTTGAACAATGGCATAATGTAACCGCAATTGCCAAAACAAAAAATAAATCTTTGACTGACTCGCAGGTCCGGGGTGAGAATTTAAGGTCGAATAAGTTTTATTGAGGTATTATATATATATAGAAAAATTTCCAGGAGCAGTACAGAGTCTAGAATTTTGCAGGCTACATTGATATATTAAAACTACTTCAATGGCTAATAACAACAGGATTGCTGTTTTATTATAACTCAAACTCAAACTGTGTTTTGACATAGGACCATAATTGCATCAGACCACAGCACGCACAAATGTTGAATGGTCTAGAATAATGGATCATCTCAAGAAATTAACTTCACGTACTAAATGATCCATTACAAATGGTATGGTTTCTTGTTACAAATCAACAGTTAAAACTATTAAAATAACTAGTAAATAGATATGAACTCAAGAAAAAGCAATTCTTATAACTTTGACTAACGATGGTAAAAAAATATGGAATGATTGGGTAACAATTATTTTAAGTGCGGTAAAATGAAAAAAACTTTAAGTTTTTTTTCCCGCCAGATAACTTTCACATAAATAGGTATGCAGATTTTAATAACATGGGTTAGAATTCAATTTAATACCGTTATTAGATATTTCGGTAATTAAAATAATTTTATAATTATTTTAATTACCGAAATATAAAATTACATTTAATTGCTACCTTTCACTTTTTAATAACTGAATGACCCTATAGATACAAAACTTAGATATACAAATTAATTGCTTAAAAAGATATTATTTATCACGGACTAGGAAAAAGGATTTCCTAGTCTGTGTTGTTTATATTATTCATTTTATCAGTCTGTAGATAGATGCATTTTTATTTCGAATCTCAACGTTAATTAAAGAAATTTTAAATAATGTTTTATATCTAAACACACATCACAAATCATTATTATTATCTATCCGACAAAACTATTTTATAATTAAAATAAACATAAAAATAACATACTCAAATTCACTGTTTACCACCTTTTCGATAAATATTAGGTTTTTTTTTTTCGATAGTAATTTATGTCTTCACACTATTATATACTGATTAGCGTATTTTCCCAGCGGTAAGTGTAATTAAGTAATAATATTTTTCTTTATTTAAAAACGCGTCTCTACCACGACCGTATCATTTTTTTAATTTATTTTCTTTTACGCGGAACGTTAATAACGAACGTCCGGTACGGAATGCGCGCGCAGCGGACTACGATGTTCGCTCTGTTGTTGATGATCGTACGCATGCGCGAAAGGTCGTCGCGCATCGCGAATTACACGTTCAGTTGTCTGAAACATTTTTTTAAAATTATAAATGTAAATGAGAATATTTTTTTTTTTTGGTTTTTTTAACTTTGTTGGGGTTGCATCATCCTTTGCTAAGCAGTTATCATTTAAGGGCTATTTTATGAAAAAAGGGATACTTAACTAAACAACTATTTTGTTTAGTATATAGCTACGTTTATTCTACTACTCGATTTCATGCTACAGAATAATAATATTTATTTTTTTCATAAACTATGCATCTATATATTTACGCCGGATTACGCTATAGGGCACAGAGTTCATAAACTACAATGAATGGAATTATTTTAATTTAAAAAGACCTTTTTTTAAAGGAAGCCTTAGCAAAACACAACATAGATATCTTGCTTAGTTGAGTTCGTATGGCTTCCTGTCGGCTTCATCGTCAGACCCTGGACACCATCTGGGTATAAAGTACTCGTCAAGATAAATCCAACGAGCGGCGGGGTTATATTGAGTTGTTTGGTGGTTCCATTTGACTTCTTCATCAGACTCTGAATATCATCTGGTTCAATAATACTCGTCATTACCAAACCAACAAGCCTAAACACAAGAGGGTTATGTTATATAGTTCCAATGTTTCTATGACCACCTTCCGACTCAATCATCAGACCAGCTTCATGGTACCCTATTATTGTATTGTCATCGAACTTAAATAGGTATGCCAAATTTCAGCTCAATCGGATATCCGCAAGTGCTTGAAAAATGGATCACAAAAATTGAACCGGAAAGACAGACAGACATACGAACATTGCAAGTTAAATAAAAGCTCGTAAAAATCATTATCATCATCGATATATTATTTGGTCTTAATTAAAGGTGTGTCCGAAAAACGGCTCAAAAATACGATCACAGTTATGGGTGTGGTCTTATTTACAATTAGTTCGATCCAGCCATCGCAAAGGTAAGGACGCGGCGCGAATCGCAACAGATTTACAAGTACCAAAATAAAAAGATAATTAATAATTTAAAACTAATTTCTACAGTTTCTACGAGTTAGTATGGGTGCGTATAAAGCGGCCGTTTTTGACTGTCATCTGTCATTTTGTTCCTTAATAATAATAATAATATTAGCCCTGTTAAGAAACTGTCCCACTGCTGGGCACGGGCCTCCTCTCAAACTGAGAGGGTTTAGGCCATAGTCCACAACGCTGGCCCAGTGCGGGTTGGCGAAATTCACACACCTTCGAGAAACTCTTAGGCATGCAGGTTTCCTCACGATGTTTTCCTTCACCGTTAAAGCAAGTGCTAATTGATTTTAAATATGCACATGCTTTCGAAAAGACAGAGGTGCGTGCCTGTTCCTTATCCGTGATTTAATACGAATAAGATATGGATGGTAACAGTTAACGATCCCTGGCTAGGTTAATAGGTCGATCATCGACCGCTGTGAAGCGTTTGTTTAATTGTTATATTTAACTGCGCGCTGTTATGTTACAGTCGCATGCGCAGCCGGGGCGTACGTGTGAGCTTGGACGGCCATGCTTGGCATTCCTGTGATTTCACTCGCCTGCCACATTTGTGAGCAGTGAGTTGCTGTGAAAGGAAACGAAATTGCGTTTTGATACGCCTCGTAACAATATTGTAGATTTGAGTCCAAAAATCGTGTACTTAAAAATGATTATCTTAAAATAATAAAATAAACGAAGTCACGCCTATATTTCCCAAGCGAGGTGGCAGACGTGTACTGAGTACACGCACTTTTCGCCAACGATGTTAGGTCCCATGTAGGGGGCGAGCCTATTGCCATATACCGGACACAATTCCAGACTCCGGACTGATACTGGGAATTTTTCTTTAGAAAAACTACTTTTGTCCGACCTAGGTTTTGAACCCAGGACCTCGTGATCACCAAGCGATGCGCTTTGCCACCAGACCAACGAGGCAGTCTAAAAATAATAATAAACTTATTCTAAGGTAATACTTGAATTGTTGTATACTGAGTAATACAGAAGGCACCTAAAGCAATTTATGTTGTAAAAGTTAGAGTGCATACACTCTAACCTTTGTGCCTTAAGTTTGCCGCAACGTTACACCTTTAGGTACTACATTTTATTATAAAAATATACCTTTATGTGCATTGAGATACTATTAAAACGACTAGAGAAACAGTCTATAATAATATTATAAGGAGGTAAAGTTTGTGAGTTTGGATCTTCGATGTAATCTCCGGTACTACTGATCGGATTTTAATGGTTTGTTCACAATTGGAAAGCAGCCTTATCCAGAAGTAACATAGGGTATATAACATGGACTCGGTAGGTGGCGCTGTTGTCGGAAACTGCTAGTATTTTATAATCTGAAAATTTTAAACAACCCTGCTAACTCCGCGGTCTTCAAGTCGCGCTCCATTTTCTGTTTGAAGTAGCTTCTTTACTAGAAAACATACTTACTCAATGTAGGTATGTAAGAGTGTTTTTTTTTCAGTAAAGATGAAAATCTGTCTAGAATTGGCTGATTGGACTATTTGTGAATAATCCGTGTAGAGAATGTAATCTTGTGTTCGAATCCTAGATCGAATAAATGTAATTTTTCTCTTTGAATTGTAATGATTAGATTTTTATTCAATTTATTTTCGAAACGGCGACCGAAGTTAAAGAACTTGATACTAACTCCAGTAATAGGCACAGGGCAGGTTTATTATTATTTATTTATTTATGTACGATCACAACATAATGCACAATATAAAAAACATCGCCCCACAAAACTGTGCAACCAGTTTGACTGTGGGGTCAGTTGAATCTACAAACTTAATATAATGGTAACACTAACTTAACACAAACTTAGGTAATGTTTTTTCAGATTCCTTTTAAATTTTTTTATATTTGTCTCGGCCCTTATGGTCGCCGGCAGACTATTCAAAATGTATGGGATGCGTTTGCCTAGTATGGGGCCACTGTAATGTTGTTATTTTACCTTTTTACTTGTTCATAATGAATTCTTAAATTTTGATAGAAAATTTTCTAGCATCAGATCGGAGTCTGGCATTGTGCCCGGCATAATAAAAATATGCGCGCTCTCTATTATGGGGACCTAAACTTGTCGGCAAAAAGTGGGTGTACTCGGGACACGTCTGTCACCCTCTCTTTGGAAATATAGGTGTGACGATGGTTAATTTTTTTTTGTAGACAATCACCCTTCACTGTGATACTGTTACTTAGGCCTCTCACAAACCGATGCAAGAGTAAATATTCCTGTATCCACACTCAAACATATGCGGACCCGATGCAGCTTGGTGGAGGCCGGTTTGTGGCCACCTGCTATTGGAACTTATCGAGCAACACGAAGTGGCTACCGTGACTAATGTAACGTGCTTTCCGAAGTATGGAGCGCTCGAATATAGAAACGCCATAAACCCATCTTAGTCGAATCGAGAATAAAAACACAACACAAAAAGACAGTAGGAATGTTATGTCTAGCTTAAAACTTTATCCTAAATAATGTATTATAAATTAGCGATGCGCGACTGCGAATGATTCCATTCGAATGATTCACGAAAATTATTTACTAACTGCCTTCCATTCGACTTGCTTGACCGAATGAACGAATAATGAATAAAGTTCGGCGAACGAATAATTCTTTTTTTTTGAGATATGGCTTCACACTATTTTTAAGTGTATTTTGCCAATGTCCAGTGAGATGCATAATCGTGTTTCCCCGAAGAATTTGATGAAAACGATGATAATGGAATTAATAAAGTACCCCACCCGTACACAGTATTAAAGCGACGGATACTTTACATACCTACCACTACGGCCGTTTTGTAGGAAGTCGAAAAGGCACGTTTTATCACTTTGTTTCAATTACCTTCACTCATGCACATGTAAGAATACATAATTATTATATACCACCAAAATTACACATTATTATTCGAAATAACAGAAGTTTTGGAAATTAAGACAAATTGACAACATCACTCTTCGATTTCCAGCTAAAACTCCAATAAAACATTTTACCTTAAATTACAAGTTTTTAATTTAGAAATACTTATCTTGTATTACTTTTATTTGCGCCGTCTATATGTAAGTAGCGGTAAATAATTGCTACCTTCATCGAAGTTGATAGTGTTATGAAACTCCGTCTAAGTGTGGAACAATTTATCTTTTAACATTTTGTACAGATGGCGCTGGGAAGTACGAGTTGATATTTTTAACCGATTTTGAAAAGGATGGTTTTCTCTTTTAGTCTGTCACATACAGTACTGTTAAACCCGGCCGGAAGGCCGTTCAAGCCACCGCAAATAAAAAAAATAGATGTTTGCGTGGGAGGTGCGTTTACAAACATGCATTTCTTACACCAATACACAGACCTCAAAAATTGTGGGTCGTACAAAAATGTGTTCCATCGGGCATCAAAACTGCGACTGCTTGATTTAGTGAGTTAGCGGCTCATTTTTTTTTTTCTTTACTTTTTGTTTAAAAAACGTAGCCCCACACTAGGATTTATTCCTGTGTCGTGGGTGCGTTTACAAACATGAAAATTCACATACACAAATACCCAGACCCGAACAAATAATTGTGGATCACACAAAGATTTGTCCCGTGCGGGACTCGAACTCGAAACTCGGGATTCAAACCACTGTGTCTAGCTATCGTCATTGTGTAAGTAATCTAAACTAATATTATAAAGAATAAATGTAAAATTGTCTTTTGTGCTTCCAGGATAAGCCACCTAACTTAAGTGTGTTGGTTTAAAGCCTTAGGCACGTTTAAGGCTAGCTTTGGGTTATCGCTTGTACTGCGTTTGTTATTGTTTGGTTAGGATAAGGGTCAACCTTGCAAGGCTAAATTTGCTACTGGTGGAGATGGTTATGTAACATTTCAGGATATTGTCCCCAATTTTATGATATCGTCCGACAGACAAAGTGTCATATTTTTAAAGTAAACCAATTCTAAATTCTTTGAAGTAAACTAAATTATGGTCTGTGAAATACGGTAGAATGTTATAGTGAACGTGAGTATGAAAATGTCAGTGGGCTTTTGTTTTTTGCCGTAGTACATACAAAAAGAAGGATGTTATAAGTTTAAAGTAAGTAGGTAAACGGACGATTTAGCGAGGATTCGATTCCCGCATGGGACAAATCTTTGCGCGACCCATATTTATTTGTTTTTTTTACATACACAAAAACCCAGACCGTTTTTGTGTATGTGATTATTCATGTTTGTAAACGCACCCACGACACAGGAATAAAGACTAGTGGGGGGCTACGTTTTAAAATAAATAAAAAAAGTGTGCAACTGTGTGGTTGTCTGTGGCCCCTAAACGGAAGAACCGATGTTGATTTAGATTTATTGTTTAAAAGGTGACTTGATCGAGAGTGTTCTTAGTTATGATTCAAATTCGGTCAGCCGTTTGCAGATCATTAGGTCTTTTCTAGTCGTTGATGTGGGAAACTGCTACTGGTCTGATCGATTAGAAATTTAATATTTTGTGACTTCAACGATATTACAATAACATGCTCATCTTGACTTGATGTCGCAGCATCATTTGGAATCAGCAGAATACCTGATTCCTTTCCAATTTACAGGAGAGGTATTATACCTCATTATGGCTCGTTTAAATGGTCTAATAGAATAAATAAACAGATATGTAATATGCCACCTTAGTCTAGTGGCAAAGCGCATTGCTTTGTGATCACGAGGGCCTGGGTTTAATTCCTAGGTAGGACAAGTGTAGTTTTTCTAACGAAAACTTCCCAGTACGAGTCCGGAGTCTGGCATTGTGCCCGGTATATGGCAATAGGCTCGCCCCCTATTACATGGGATCTAACGTCGTCGGCGAAACGTGGGTGTACTTAGTACACCTCTGCCACCCCCGTTTGGGGAATATAGGCGTGACGGTGTATATGTAATATTATAGATATATAGATAGATGGTGATTATGACCTGATAAGGAGTCGTGGTTTTATTAAATTTTGGATTTAAGTCTATTATTACTTGACGGTTGCAAAATACTTTGTTAAAGTGTGAGGCCATAAAACACAATAAGAAGACAAAATGCAAATGATCTCTCTCTATATCATCACGCCAGATCCCTGGCGGGGTAGGCAGAGAGTACAGAGTTCCAATAGGTTTTTTCCTTACAGTCCTTTCTAGCTTCCTCCACTCTCATAGTTCGTCTCATTGACGCCGTTTACGGAGACTCTTGACTTGTCCTTCAGATAAGACACGGTCTATTTGGTCATGGTAAAATAGTCTAGGTCTTCCCTGTTACCTATATTTTTCCACTTTCGCATTGTATATCTGTTTTGTCAATATTTTTTCCGACATTCTTTCAATGGAAATGATAGCTGACTTTTTTAGAATTCTAGTGCAACCGGGAACGGATAGAGTCTGAAAGTTTTTAAACGATGTTTTTTATATTAACAATACCGTTATGCCAATATTTTAAAAGTGGGGGTGGAAGCGGTGTACTCTGCACATCTACATTTCGCCGACATTTAAGTGTACCAAAAATAATTATACAGAACTGTACGAAAACGAAATTTACGGCCAGTAACAGTTTTATTTTCAATCAAAAACAGTCGTAACAGAAACCTAGTGTCGCGAGAGGGAAGCGAAAACCGGCCAATAATAATTAATTTTTATTTCGGCGCCGTCGGCTGGGTGGCCAACGCTCAACGCTTGGAGTGTTGCCAGCTTGGGTATTCCAACTGAATTTTTAATTGTGGCAACATTTTGGCGATTGAGTTCGCGCGTCCGCGATGTTTTATTTTTAATACTTTTTTTTTCATTATTTGCTTTCGTGTGAAGTTAGACAGGCTGATCGTTTAATTCCCTTTGTTGTGATATTTATTTTTAGTTCTGCAGGCGTTATTGCATAATAACATTTTGTTATGCGGACTACAGCAACACATAGTAAATTATTGTGGTAACATACACAATATCCTGATTCAGAGCAGTTACAATTGTTTGACATGATTGTTATTCGATTATTGTGAGAGTGTTACAAGGATTTGCATGAAATTTGACAGAATGATAGATTATACAGGAATAACACTTAGGTTATGTAAACTTAGTTTTGGAGCTATATTGCGATTGTTATTAATCCGGCATTTTCTGGGTTTTGCAGTAGATAATTATGCCTCTCAATTTTGAATGGATCATTGTAGAAAGGTTTGTTGATCATCAGGACATGTCGTGATAGAAGGTCATAAAAATCAGAGTAATCTATTAACTTTAAATTAAAATTAATGAATACCATTCTTGATTTAAAAGTGTAGTTATTGGACCGGCCGGTCTGGTTCTCATGCTCTAATCATGGGACTTTCTTCTTGCTATAAATATGGACGACCAATAAAATGTTTGAATATCTTAAACCAGACCTTTTTAATAATAATTATAGTCGGAACCGTGGTAATGTATGAATTCCTTCTTCATATAAATTTTAATTCTGTATGATAACGAAATACGGATAGTACCGAGTTCGTGAATACTGAACGTTGAATGTTTTCCGGCGCTTTTCCATAATGTACTTATGTCGTGTGCTTCGCTTTAATTGGCCCTAGTTTTGCAACAACCATTTAATATTTAGTATTATTCAACTGAATTTAAACTTTATCAACTGAAAGAATAAGGTTTATGTTTCAATGAAAGTGGTTTTGAGGACGACGCATTGTTACATAGCAGTTGACAATTGCACCTCGTTAATTCGACGTATCTGTAAAATTTACGTTTTTAATTAAATTAAACCAATTTCCGTAGTTCGCGAATGTTCTTTACATATTAATCCGGTGACACGGTATTGTTCGGTATGATAATAGCAAGCCGCTAATTGTTCGCACTGAGATCGTGTATTTTAGTTATTTACTGGGTGTAAGCAATTAAGATAATATAAAGTTACTTTTGTTACAAGTGTAAACACTTCCTCAAATAAGACAGGGAAATAAATTAATACTGCCACTCAGGAGAGACGACAGACTAAAGACTCAGGAGGGTCCAGGTGAAAATCAGCGTCATGCACTTGTGCCTGACATGAACCTGATCTGGATACCTATTTGGCTCAGCCGTGAGACACATACTTATGTATATTACTTTGTTGTTTTCGTTTTATGTATTTTTTCCTCATGTGTGTTTTTTTGTGATAATGTTAATCGTTTGTACTTCTTGTAATTGTATGGCTATATTGCCTATATGTATGTGTCATATCAGCTAATTATTTGGTCTTTCATGCTGACAAATAAAATTTCTTTCTTTCTTTCATTCCAATTATATTCCCTAGATAATAAGATTCGATTGAAAAACCTCAATAACACTTTGCGCGACCCAGCCAAGTCTAGCCAAGTTGGAAGCGCTAGGGAGTGGCTTGACAACTCCCAAAGGGAGTGTCGGAAACCTGCCACATTGGGCTTCTGTGATGGGTGACCTTTTCTTTCTAACCTCCATTTGTGAGTCAAAGCCTTTGCCCAGCAGTGAGACAGAATGGGCTGATTTATTATAATATTACTAATAAGTACTCAGTTTTTTGAAAGATATGACATCAATATCTGCAGTGCATTTTAGGTAATAAATATAATAATAATATTAGCCCTGTTAAGAAACTGTCCCACCTTAGGGCACGGGCCTCCTCTCAATCTGAGAAGGTTTAGGCCATAGTCCACCACGCTGCCCCACTGCGGGTTGGCGAACTTTACACACCTTTGAGAAATTCTTAGGCATGCAGGTTTCCTCACGATGTTTTCCTTCACCGTTAAAGCAAGTGATAATTAATTTTTAATACGTACAAGCTTTAAAAAAATCTTTTAAAAAAAAAGGTAAACCGACTTCAAAAACCAAAAAAATAAATATTTGAAGTCGGTGCTGGTTGGTGCAGTCGGTTATTTGGCACCGACTTCAAATATTTATTTTTTTGGTTTTTGAAGTCGGTTTACCTTTTTTTTTAAAAGATTTTTATTTTACAATTTTAAGTGACGAGTTAATTATTTAGTAATATTTATATACCGATATTATATTATTTTGCTAAGTTGCAAAGTAAGGTACCTACAGGATTAATATAATGACTATAATAACGGAATCTATACATTCGTGCTGTTCGCCGTTAAGGTGTTGTATCTTGAAAGTCCAAGGTCCAATACCAATAACAATAAAATACGACCACCTCAAAACTATACTGAACCAAATGCAAAAAGAATCATCAAAATCGGTTCATAAGCAAAGGAGTTATAAAAAAAGGATGAATTATGAACCTCCTTTTTTGAAGTTGGCTAATATACTGCTTAGTTCTATAGTAGGGTACCTATAGGATAGACGTAATACCCATAATATCTCAATTTACACATGCCTATTGTTTGTCGTTAAGGAGTTCCCTGGTGTATCTTCTAAGTCCAAGGTCCAATACCAATGAAATTAAAATGGGACCACCGCGGAGCTATACTGAACCCAATGCACAAAAAATTATCAAAATCGGTCCACAATTGACGAAAATATCGCTGAACATACAAAAAAAAAAAAAAAAAAAAAAAGCATACATACAACCGAACATAGAACCTCCTCCTTTTTGAAGTCGGTTAAAAAGACAGAGGTGCGTGCCTGGATTTGAACCCGAGACCTCTGACTTTGCAGTCCAGAGGTCTAACCACTAGGCTATCACTGCTATTTTCATTAAGCACTGCATTTTAAGTAATACATTTTTTTAAATTGACTTATTAAATTTAGACCACAACCTGTATGTAACCGTAGGTAATAAATGTGTAAATAATTAATTATCCGCGGATGTGATTTTTAATTTGGAATACCCAGAACTGCAATCAAAACCTTTCAAGAGATCGTAAACGGACAATGCCGCCATTACTCAGATGTCGTAAACGCACAGTAATTCGGTAAAAAATTAAATCATCACGAGATTTTGGAGCAATAAACTGTGAGATATACAGGTTTTATTCTTAATTGTGACTGTAAGGGAGTAAAGAAGGGTAAGGTTAGGTATGAATTAGGTACCAACTTGTAACTTCACATGAATCAGCAGCGGTCAACTTCTTTTTGTTTTTATTATTGCTGAGTCAATATTACCTATCTTCTTATATAACTCCTTTTTTACCCATTGCTGAATGAGTTCGTTGTTGACGGGGTCGATATTGAGCCGAATCTGTAATAGATACCAGCTACCTCAATCGGTATGGTGGAGGGTGTGTTTAACCTCAGTATGCACCTGGGAGCCGACGTAATCTCAAGTGGCAGATCGACCGACAAATCGGGGACTTTACACGGATCCCTGGGACGGACTCAGAGAGACTAGAGGGTCACTCCCTTCCCTCCAATATGGTCGAGGGTGCTGTTTGAGGGCTGGGGACTGGTCCATCTGGAATCATTTAGACACTTTTACAGATAACATCATTAGATTCATATCTCGATCATATCGTATACTATTAAATTGTAACCTAAAAATTGTGATTATATTATTATTAAATTAATTCTGATATTATTAAACATTTTATCCACACAATATGATTTTAAAAAAAGAAAAGAAAAAGAGAAAGAGAAGTAAATAAAAAAGACAAGCCCGCTGAGTTTCTTCGCCGGATCTTCTCAGTGGAGGCCGCGTTCCGATCCGGTGGTAGATTAGTAGTTCAATTAGATAAAAAAAAGGAAATGGACTATTTGTAAGTCAATCAATCAATCATTTAGCCTATCGCAGTCCACTACTGGACATGGGCCTCTCCTAACACGCGCCATTGCTCACGGTCCTCCGCCTTCCGCATCCAGTCTGTCCCAGCGACCTTTTTGAGATCCATCTATGTGCCTTATACAAAATAAATTATTTGAGTTTGAGTTTAAGAGAGGTAAAATATTGACCAACTGGGTTCCTCTCAATTTTATACGGCATGGCGGCAAGCCCATCAGGTGATAGTGGAACAAACTGGATGCCTTTAAAAACGATTGGTGCTCAATAACCCTAAATAGATTGGAGTGGAGGAGTCGAAGGGAGGCCTTTGTTTAGCAGTGGGATACTGAAGGCTAACTAATAATAATGCCCAATTTATTGTTGCTTATTATCTAACTCTCGTTACGGTAGTAGTTAAGCATATAGGACGCCAAAAGTATTCGTAACATCCAAATTCTGACGAATTTTTTTCACTGTTGGTTTTTTAAGTGCTTTTCTTTTTCAAGAGTTTCTATCAAAAAATATCTAGTAGCAGTTCCAAGTCTAAAATGGTGGCTGGTATAGTGGTCACAGGTTTACTCTCCTGTGCCAGTATCGGACTTTCTACTAACATTAATGCTAAGAAAAACGAAAAAATGTATTTTTCACAAGTCACATGGTCAGAACAGAGCGTTGTCGAATGCGGCACGAGAATAAAAATTAAACACTTACCGTCTGTAACATTAAGAACTAGGGTTGTTAATGCAATGTATATAGCACATCTTTGCCAGTTCCGCTTGGGAAAGCCAGCCGTGGCCGTGTTATTCGTGTATGTTTGTAACGAATAAACTTAAAATTACCCGATTTAAAAATTCAGGATCAGAATCAGAATCAGAATCAAAATATTTTTTATTAATGTAAACCATTATAGTATTTATGAATCGTCAGACAGTAACAAAGACTCTACCACCACTTCGGAATGTCATTCCTGTGGAGAAGAAGGGCAAGAAACTCCACGGCTACTCTTTTAAAATAAAAAATTACAAACTTTTTCATCTACATTCTGTTGTGGGGCATGGGAGAACAATGTAGGTTGGTCATCAGGTGAGTCTAAGTTAAAAAAGGGAATAATACTATTTATAAGAATGCCTACATGGTTCCCACATTTACAAAAAAAGTGCACAAAAAAATGACAGTGTGTTTAATTAATAGAAGGAAGAGAGGGAATGTTAACTAACAACAGTTGAATTGTTTGTCATGACTCAAGTGGAGCTGGAATAGCATCTATCCAAGCATTTTTATCTTTTAAATAGTCTTATATTGAATAATAAGCTTGCTTACAAAGTGTTCGTTTTACACAAGCTTTGAACCTATTTTCACTAAGTTTAGTGACGTCAATTAGAATTTTGTTATAAAATCTAATACAGTGCCCCATGAAAGACGTGTGAATTTTTGAAAGACGTGTGAACTTTTCTTTAACCATTAGAAAGCTACCTTATCCAGAAGTAACATAGGCTATGTAACATAGAACCGGTAGGTGGCGCTGTTGTCGACTGGGTAGGAAGTCGCGGGAAACTGCTAGTTATTAAATAAACAGAAATATTAAATCAAATCCAAACAACACCCTTAATTTTTTTATTAAATCAAATCCAAGTTACGACTTTCTCGAATGCGACCCTGCCTCCATGCTCAGACAGTTGTGGTCACTGAACTGTACTGAATTGGGCTCCCGCTTCTAAAGCCCATATATACCTACGTAGCTATGTATGTTTATATATGACCACACACTTAGCCCTAACGCTTAAACCTGCCACGAGGCCGGTTAGACTGATGCGAGATGAAAGAAAAATATCGTCTTAAGACGTGGCTCCTTTGGGGTTCGTTCACATGGACCCGCTTGGAGAGCAGAGCAAATTTTGATGGTATTTAAAATATAATTCCTTTTTTTGTTAGTATAATCTATATCATTATCAGTGGTAGGTAGACAGTACTGAGTTCCCCAACAGGTTCTTTCTTTACAGGCCTCTCGCGCTTCCGCCACTCTCGTTCTCGCACGTTTGCCGGTTACGGAGAGTCGGAGTTTTGCCCATCAGATAAGACACTGTCTAATTCGTCATTAAGATAGTCTAGGTCTTCCCCGGAACCTACATTCTTCCGCTTTCTCATTGTATATCTGTTCTGTCAATCTTTCTTCCGCCGAAACCGCCAGAATATACTCTTTCTCGTCTTCACACCGATACTTGCACTTTTAGCATATATTTTTTACTACTTTGATGCGAATGGAGTAAGTCAGCTTGACTCTGCACATTTTCCTCAGAGCTTACATTTCGACCGCAGCTAATTTGGAACATACTTAAAATAGAATCTTTAGATAATGAAATATCAGAATAAGAAATGACAAAACAGATATACAATGCGAAAGTGGAAGGATCTAGGTACCGGGGAAGACTAACTTACCATGACTAAATAGATCGTCTCTTATCTGAAGGGCAAGTCAAGACTCTCTGTAACCCGCTAGCGTGTATGGGACGAACCATGAGTGTGGAGGAAGCCAGAGAGGCATGTAAGGAAAGAACCTGTTGGAACTCTGCACTCTTTGCCTACTCCGCAAGGTTTCTGGCGTGATGATATAGATAGATAGATGAAATATCCATACTAATATTATAAATTCGAAAGTTTGTCTGTCTGTTACCTTTTCACGACCAAACCGCTGAACATATTTTGATCAAATTCGGCAAGGACATATTATCCAGATGAAGGACAGGCTACCTTTTATCTTAAAAAATACTAATAATAATAATATAAGCCCTGTTAAGAAACTGTCCCACCGTTAGGCACGGGCCTCCTCTCAAACTGAGAGGGTTTAGACCATAGTCCACCACGCTGGCCCAGTGCGGGTTGGCGAACTTCACACAACTTCGAGAAACTCTTAGGGCATGCAGGTTTCCTCACGATGTTTTCCTTCAGCAAGTGATAGTTAATTTTTAACACGCACATGTTTTCGAAAAGACAGAGGTGCGTGCCTGGGTTTTAACCACTAAGCTATCATTGCCTATAAAAAGCTTGCAAAAAATACTTGCGGCTACAGCTAACGTTTTATATTTACAATTCACTTCATTATATTCACGCTGACGTCAATATTTTCATGCTAAACGCTCTGTATAAGTCCTTATACTAATATTGCTACTTTCATAACTGTACAGTCTGCCAGATAAGACTCCTGCTCGATCCCTGAAATCCCCCATTACCCGGTCGAGAGGACCTCGTCCGAGTAAATTGTTTCGATGCCTCTCAAAAGGTGCATTTGCTGGCGAATGCAAATGCTCACTCGATTGAGGCAGTATCCAATAACCAGTTACCTTACCTTCAAACTTTAAGAGAAAAATCACTTTGGAGACATAGATTTAGGGTTAATTTTTGAGTGGAAGAAGTGAGTAGGGTTGAAGGGTTAAGGCTTATCGGTAGAAGTGAATTTCGTAGTGATCTGAACTCGGCATGAAACGTTTAGGAAGCGTCTGTGAAATTGAGAAGATTTGGTGGAAATAGGTATTTGAGTTGGTCACTGGGGGTTGATGCGTGAAATTAGTAGGAATAGTGATAGAGATGCCCTGCTTTGGAATCAGGGTGGTTACAAAAAATATCTTTAGCACAACTATTTGAATCTTACTAAACCGTGGAAAAAGGGACGGAGCTATAAACTAGATGTATCCACATCTCGTTCTTAGAGGAAAGTAATATTATAATAATTTTTAAAGACATTGTAGTACGCGCCCAGGTCGGACTAAGTGTTATTAGCATTTTAATTAATTTAAGAATTTTTTCAATTAATTCTCGGAAGCAGTTGAGAGTCTGGAATTGTGCTCGGTATGATCGCAATTATCTACTATGGTGACACTTACCAGAAAATAGAAAAATGAGTTCCATAATTTAAGTGGAAACATTTTTTATGAAATCGTATGTCTGGTACACGACTGGTTAGTGTCGTAATAGCACAGTGTAATAGGTACTGTGACAGTTGTAAGAGTCAAAGAAAAGTATACTTTATTCAATGGCAATAAGAGGCATGACCCGTTACTATACTTATGGTTTTAGGCCTTATCACCATTAAATTAAATATTAATTTAGTTGGGCAATTAGAACTGTCGTTGCCCATTCTGTGTGAAAAATAGTATAGTTGATCGTAATGAGTATTGTCATCTGTCGTAATATAAACATTGTAGCGACTTAGGAGGTGTACCTGTGTGCATTCACATATCGCCGACGATCATGTTTGTAATGGAATTGCGTTAATTGCCAATTCATCGGGCACAATTCTAAACTTCGGACTACCTTAGATTATTTTGATAGGAAAATACTTTTTCCGCTTTTTTTTTAACGAAGGTCCTCTAGGATTGATTCCTGTGGCGTGGCTGCGTTTACAAACGAAAAAATTCACATACACAAATATCCAGACCGAAACAAATAATTGTGGGTCACATAAAGATTTGTCAAGGCGGGAATCGAACCTGCCACTATTAGACACAGTGGGCGGGAGCGGCTTAAGCTCTTAGCCACTGCGCTAAATCGTCTGTCATCTGCGGGACTTAGGTTGCATCTTCTAAAAATTTCCCCAGCGAAATAGAAAAAATAGGATTTCAACTTAGGCCCTCTTGGTCCTTTCCTAAATTATAGGCCTCTAGACCAACGCGGCAGTCCCCTCATCCCATTAAGATCTTACATAATATACAAACAGAGGTGCAATCTAATTCTAATTTCGCAAAGTCGACATTTGCAAACACAATTCTTGTCGAGTGCCATTCTGGGAGTATTAAGGGTAAATAAAATATACAGCGAGCTGGCGGGAAGGGGAGGACAACGGAAAGGGGAGGACAACGGGAAGGGGAGTAGGGAGGGGAGTGTGTCGTGTGAAATGAAATCATTGTAGACAACCTCCGGGGGCGAAGACCGCATACAAAACGTTGATGTACGAAATGTAGAGTTTGCAATGTTGGTGTTTGTGGTTGCCAATATTGGAATTATTTTAAGTATTATGTTGGAGTGATCGTAGCTCTCTGAAGACCAATTCTCTTAATTAAAAGTGTTCAAAATGCAGTCTTGATCTAATCTCAATGGCATAAATCTCACAAATGGTATTCCCGTAAAATATCGACATCGACCGAATCGAGATCGGACCGTAAGTTGAACAAAACGTAAACGCTATTTCAAATTAAACAACTTGGTGTTATACCGAAATCAAACTGAGATGATACTAAAATCAGATTGATACTATATATATATATATATATATATATATGGTCCGAGGTCCTGGGTTCAAATCCTAGGTCGGACAAATGTAGTTTTTCTAACGAAAAATTCCCAGTATGAGTCCGGAGTCTGGAATTGTGCCTGGTATATTGCAATAGGCTCGCCCCCTATTACATGGGACCTAACATCGTCGGCCAAACGTGGGTATATATATATATATATACTGCCCACTGCTGGACAAAGGCCTTCTCTCACAAATCGCGGTGAGGGAGATTAGGTCATACTCCACCACGCGGACCCAGTGGGGATTGGTGGAGGCAGGTTTGTGGCCACCTACTGTTGGAACTTCACTTTTGATATTCTATAGCTAAGGGTAGCTCCACAACTCGTGTGCTGGTGGCTCGGCGCGGCGCGTATTACTCAAATTTTCCGCGCGAACGGTTAACGCACCACCTGCAGCCAACCGATAGTGATAGGGCTGTCACGCGGCTTAATATTTAAATGCTTATGTCGATATATTAAAATATCAAGAGGCTTGATCGTTATTAATCATTCAGGCAATTGACAATTTATTTATTTACTTACACGGAAAATATTACTTAAATTAGTAATAAAATATCTCTCATAAGACTCAAAAAACAGGGAAGCTCATTAATTTCATTGAATTGTAAAAATGTGGCTTTATATTTAATTGTTTTGTCTTACTATCTTAAGAAGAATAATGACTGTTAATATACCTTATCACGAGTGTGTGTGTGTTTGAGTGGTATACGCTGTTGGCCGTGAGGCCTTTGCAGCTTCACCGGACTTAAGGGCGAGCGTGCAACCACTACACTCGAGCCAGAAGGGCAAGGGGCGACATACTCGAGGGCGCCTCAAGGAGGAACGGCCTCGGTTTGGACAGTCGCTAAGGGGGGAGGGGGTGTAATTAGTGTATCGGTCGGCGGGCTAGGGGATCTACGACTTCGTCGTAGTCGTCCGTATCCGGAGCGGAAAGATGCGATGTCAAAGCATCGGGGGGATCGGTGAGAACTTGTCGCGGCCGGCGGTAGCGGCAGGGGTCGGGTTCGTAGTCGGCGGCGGCTACGATTAGCGGATGTACCTTATCACGCATGGAGACCCTCAAGTATAGAAATGTTATACATGTTTACCCATTTCAGACTAACTGAGCCGAAAGTTGCTTAATTCGATTACTTTATTAGATTATTAAGTCGACCTTTAATATGCTATTTTTCTTTTAATGTCTTTTATTTTCTTCTACAAGGAATAACATAATACTACTAATGACTTGTCAGACACCAACATGTATATGTTGGTGTCTGGAATCATTGTTATTAGTGGGTAAAAATATCGCCAACTATACCATTGTTTATATTTTATGTTTGTATTTTGGACTATAATTTTGTACAATAATATCTTCTCTATCTATGTTAAAAATATGTAAAAGTTACTTAAGACCACGCGCAGCAAGTGCAAACTCATTATTAGGGCTATTCAAGGAAAGTGTGTCACTTATCTTTTTATTTGATTTTATTCAATCATCATATAAAATTTATCAAAACGCGCAACCCTAGCTCTCTCGTAAAGCTTGCCACATCATATGCGAGGTATAATTCGAGTTTTGTGTGCTTAAACATATTCGCCGGTGCTAGGTATCGACCTCGCTCAAGTTTTCCAATCACCGTAGAAAGGCAGCTCACGAGCAAACTCTACTTTAAATTGATATATGCGGAGTATGTTCTTCGGGTAGTCTAAAAATTGGAATTTAAAGCCTTGTATTAAGACTTCGTATTTATTAGGGTACGAATGTCCCGCAATACTCGGTTACAGCATATCGCTCAAAGAGACTTCTTGGTATGTCTACATTGTTGTTGACATATGGACAATAAACACTCAAGTCATTTCCGTAACCTTCAGTGCTGTAAAGTACTCGAAACGTCCAGAGGTATTCTATCGAAGCGTTTCCAATAGAAGTCCGTAATCTGTATTTGTACCCGGTATGACGGCAATGGACTCGCTTCCTATTACAGGGACTCAACGTTGTCAGCGTAATGTACAAAGTGCACCTCTGATGCCCTGCTTGAGGAATACAGGCATGACATGGCATAGCAATTCTGCCGGGGTGTCCAGGCAGGCACCCCAATTTATTATCACTGGTTTAAATATTTAACTAAAGGATAGATTTGCTTACTGGCAGTGGAATTTTGATAGATTTTTCACACAAAATATGGCAAAATTATATCCGCAGTGGGCAAATCTATCTATCTATCTATATCATCACCTTGCGGGGTAGGCAGAGAGTACATAGTTCCAACAGGTTCTTTCTTTACATATCTCTCTGGCTTCTTCCACTCTTATACACGCTCGCCGGAAAATCTATCCTTGTTATACATTGAAACCCAGCCGTTAGAGGGCGAGCTTATTGTTATAACACCACACACAATTTTAAACTCGGGATAGCTATTAGTAGCTAGGATATTTTTGTTCCGTACTTCGTAAGATATTTGTACAAAGGAGCCCAAAAGCCAATAGTACTGTCCGACATAAGATTCTAACCCAAGACTTCATGATAGTCAGGCGCATCATGGGCCACTGGACCAAAGAGTTAAAAACCACCATCTACCATAAAACTATCAAATCCGGTGCAACATCTCGAATATTATTTCGTGACGTAGAATATCTGGCAACATAGCCATTATTTACGGTTTCGGCGGATATATTGGCATATTTTGTAGAGCTCAACGCTGGCAACACCAATTGATTTATGGCAAGGACGGTATAATGCTTCGAAATATAAATCTGTATAGGATTTGTGTGTTTTATTGATTTCTTTTAATATTATAATAATATGTTTTTTTATTTGAAGTGGAAGGAATGTATATTTATGGTATCTAGATTTTTTTGGGATGAAAAAGAGATTTGTATATAAGATATTGTAAAATAATTAAGTAGTCTTCTGTGTAGACCGATAATCGAAAGAGAGGAGTATTGTGGACACCCACATTGCGATGTGATGTTGGGTAATATCGGGCGTGTATATTTTCAGGATTTATTTATCTATTTTTACTTTCAAGCTGTCTTGACGGGTAGGAGGAGATGGCATAAAACTAGCGGACTGTATAATAATTACACTGATTATATTCTTCAGGGTATACAGTGGTAGTCGCGTCTACGGTACTAATAGGAAAAAAATACCTAAGAGAAAGTTGGAACGTAGGTGCACGCCCTCATATGTATCAGCTGACTAGCTATGGTGGAGCCTGGGGTTGCCGGGCACGACGACCAGCCGCGCCTTGCGCGCGCCCCTCTACTCTATATCACCGCCTCGACAACTCCTGTTGAGTGGTTGACTCAACACCTACATTATTTCTATATGTCTGAACTGCCGGAGTATAACTCCTCTCATTGATTGCCATTACACCTATTAAAATTTTTTGCGATGGAAAAAACACCACATTGTTTCAAAGGGGATGCAAACTCAGGCCCCGTGAATGCAATATACGTCATTAGACAAACAAGGCCGTATCTATTTTAACTGATGCTGTAAGATTTAAATAAACTTATTAATATTCAGTGTCAGTGTCGTGCTCGCTTTCAGTGTAAGAGACGTAGCGGCGACACAATTAAAGGTGACGATTTTCGGTCAAGTGCCGCGAGGAACAGAGCTTTTATTCCAGTTCTCGTTTCCAGAACACGCCTGAGTACGGTGGCGCTATTATGTTAATAGAGCTTTTGGGGAATGTCTGGTGTATTGTTAATTTGGTTGTATTTAAAGTTTTTCGTTGAACTTTTTTTTAATTTAATAAGATCTAAAGAAACTACTGCAGGATAAATACATCCCCAAAGACCGCCATGACAACAGGCTTTATGGTGTATAGATCCACCTTTTATCCAGGTCATCGCTCCATCTTGTAGGGGGCCTGCTCACTTCTCGTCTTCCGGGACGTGGTCGCCACTTGAGGAAGTTTTCTGCCCCAACGGCTGTTACTTCTACGAGCAATTATTATTATGAGATTTGATAAACTATGTAGTATATCATAGACTACATAGTTTATCAATCTTCTAGGATGCAGCAACGAAGTATAATTATGTTAATAGAGCTTTGGAGAAATGTCTGGGGCGTTTTAGAACACTTTTTGAATTCTGTAAAAGCAAAACAAACTCTAATTAATATTCAGAGTGTCGTGCTCGCTTTCAGTGTAAGAGGCGTGAGGCGACACAACTGAAGGTGACGGTTTTCGGTCAAGTGGCACAAGGAACAGAGATCTTATTCAGCTCTCGCTTCCAAAACACGCTCGAGAATGGTGGCGTTTTTATGTTAATAGAGATTTTGGGATATACAACGTGTAACATAATAAACGCAAGACCTCAGACACCCCGATTAGAGAACTGCTTCATAAATTCAAAACGAAAACCAAATTACCAAATTTAAACGTTTTTACCCCTTTTTTAAGCACTGTTATACCCCAATTAACAATGAAACTTGTATGTGTATGTGTGTATTTTGCGAAATACGGGTTAGGAATGCATTTGTAATCTCCTTATTGCTATGAATCAAGAATAAATTTAGTTTTTTATAGCGCACTGAACGAGTAAAACCATTTTTTGCAAATTTAAATTAATTGTAAGTTACATTAAAAATAGTTGGAATCAATTCAGTCACCGATTTAGAACAAACTACTTTCAGGTCTTGCGTTTATTATGTGACAGCTTGTATACATTTGTATGGGGTTTGTTGACTGCCTTTTTGATCTAGTGGCGAATAATGATCGCTATCACGAGGTCCTGGGTCAGACCCGGAAAAAAAATTAATTTTTCTATAGAAAAAATCGAGTATCAGTCCGGTGTCTGGCATTGTGACCGGTATAATGGCAATAGGCTCGCCCCCTATAACATGGGACTTAACGTCGTCGGTAAAAAGTGGGTGTACTTAGCACATCTCTGCTAACCCCGTCTGAGGTATATAGGCGTGACGATGGTTTTTATGGGGTTGGTGTATTGTTAAATTGGTTGCTTTAAAGTTTTGATAGAAGTTTAAGGGGACAAATCCATGTACAAATCAGTCTGTACATTGTTTGGCAAAAGCTTACTTATACAAATCAAAGATACGTAGAATGGGCCATCCTGTCAAAGAGGGAGACAGTTTTGTGATTTCCTGCTGCTGGAATTAATGAAGCCGCTATTTGAAGATTTTGGTGGAGTGATCTGGGGGCCAACACACATTTTTGAAATCCAATTTAACTACTAATCTACCACTGGATCAGAACGCGGCCTCCGTTGAGAAGAACCGGCGAAGAAACTCAGTGGGCTTGTCTTTTTTACTTACTTCTCTTTCTCTTTTCTTTTTTTCAAGCATATTGTGTAGATACAATGTTTAGGTTACAATTAAATAGTTTACGATCTAGCTCCAGTGTGACGCCTTACGATCGATATATAAATCCAATGATGTTATATGTAAATAGTGTCCAAAGGACTCTAGATTGACCAGTCCCCACAAGCAGCGCCCGTTCACGAGGAACGTTCGACCATATTGGAGGGAAGGGAGTGACCCGCGCCAGACAGCCACTACAAGCAAGACATTATTACATTAGCATGACATAATACGAATGTCAGCCCACCAAATACAATTTAGGAAATAATGGTGTGACTACCTCGTTGGTCTAGTGGCAAAGCCCATCGCTTGGTGATCACGAGGTCCTGGGTTCAAATCCTAGGACGAACAAATGAAGTTTTTCTAACGAAAAAACTTCTTAGTATGGATCCGGAGTCTGGAATTGTGCCTGGTATATGTCAATAGGCTCGCCTCCTATTACATGTGACCTAACATCGTCAGCGAAACGTGGGTATACTCAGTACACCTCTATCACCCCCGCTTGGGGAATATAGGCGTGACGGTGTTTACTATTTATCTCAATTATAATTATTATTAATATTTTATCAAACCTTTTTCACTTTTTCTTTTCTCTTCTATTATTTGCCATCTCAGACTATTAGTACTAGTAAAAGTAGTTGAAAAAGGTATTCAGTTTATCCCACCATATGCGGTTGTACCTACCGCGTTGCCTTTTTGTATTACGTATGAATAAATATACATATTTTATGTCCCGTCTCCCCCGCAGGGTATCCCCTGGCATGATGATATACAGAGATATAAATAAAAATAAATAATATTAGCCCAGAAACTGTCCCACCGTTGGCCACGGCCACGGGCCTCCTCTCAAATTGAGAGGGTTTTACCAGGCTGGCCATGGTTCGCTAAGCCGCACTGGCGGGTTAGCGAACTTCTCACATCTCGAGAAACTCTTAGCCATGCAGGTTTCCTCACAATGTTTTCCGTCACCGTTAAAACAAAGTGATAGTTAATTTTCAATGCTTTCGAAAAGACAGACTCGCGTGCCTGTGTTTGAACCCGAGACCTCTGACTTTGCATTCCACAGGTCTAATGACTAGGCTATCACTGCTTCTTAAATTATTGCTATGGCTTCATACATAGATATTTTGTTAAAATAACTTGTCAAGTATAATACTATCTAACTATGAAACAACGGTCATTTTATATCATAACGTTCCGCGGTTTGGCTTTTAACCGGCAATTCCGGGCGTGACTGCACCCGACCGGCACGCACGTCCGGAGTTCCACAACGAAATCCGGTAATGAGCGCCGTGATTAAATACATTTTAATATCCGGGAAATTAGATGCGACGGGCGCCGGCACGTTTGGGAACCATTTGCGTCCTCGTTTTTGTTACAATGCGCTGTACAATGGTAATAATGAAACAAGTAAAAAAATCATTTGAATAAGCACTCAACTTAAGCTAAATCACACAGCTCACTTTTAGACTTAAAGTAATATAAACATATGTGTTCAGAAATATCTATACTTATAATAAAACTGTAAGGAAGTCGTGTCTGTTCATGGAATATTTAGAAAATTACAACCCATTGTACTCTCGATAAAGAAGCTAATTCTACAATTTTTGGGTTTCGTGACTGTTTGTTTGTCTCTTAGTCTGTCCAAGGGTATGAACCAAAACTACCGCAAAAACTACCAGGCAGATTTTGCTGAAACTTTGCATGCGGATACCTTAAAATATTGGCTAACATAGTTAATAGTATTTATTACGGAAAATCAAAAGGTTTTTCCAGAAAAAAAACAAAAACAAGCGAAACATTGAATTTCTAAAAAGACACTATACACCTGTTTGATGCATTTAAATGAAATTTTGTGTAATTGTAGCCCGTACAAAAGATCACACTCTGTATACTTATATTATCAAGAATCTTACAGTTCTGAGGAAAGAAAAAAAATCAGTTTTGATAAATTATTCATTGTTCTAAAACAAGCTACTAGATTTTCCCGGGACTAGATTAAACCATAAAACTTTAGTATTGTTTCTCCCGAACTGCAATGTTACGACGTAAAATATGTGATTTGGCCTACACATGATTTTCTCCATGAATTGTTATTGGACCCAAGTTCGTCTCCTCACGAAAACCTTCCACAAAAAGGACTAACTTAAAATTGTTTGTACACATTTGATTTAAACACTCAAACATATTTTCGTACATGAACCGATGATGCATTCAGGGTTGTTTCTTTGGAGGGAACTCTAACGATGAATGGGCCGGATACGAAACAAGCATATTTATTTAATAAGCTTTTTTATGTACCTTATCATGATTTGATCATGAATCTTATCATGAGTCTTATCCAAAGAGCCTCCGTATCCGGCGAGCGTGTATAAGACGAACTATAAGAGTAGAGGAAGCTAGAAACGTCTGTAAGGAAAGAATCTGTTGGAACTCTGTACTCTCTGCCTATATTGATATATTGATATATATATTGATATATATTAAAGTATCTTAAGTCGTAAAATATTAATATGAAATAGGTAATTTTGTTTACACACTAGATCTATCTATCTATAACCTCACGCCAGATCCCTTGCGGGGTAGGCAGAGAGACCCCACGACTTGCCAGTTCGGGCCCGGCGTGATGGGTGGCGGCCCCCATCGCCGCTTCCACCTATATTCGTACCGACGCGTCGCCTCGGGGGGACGCCCTAGCCCGCACTGCGGTACGTCTTCGGTCCAAGATTGCAGCCATAATGACTGGCGGGGGTCGCAACGAGCACGCTCTTGGACAGACCCCCAACACACTAGATCATGCCGATATTATCCGTCTAAGTGGTATATAAAATCACATTAATATGCATTTGGTGGGGTTTTACCGGCCTGAATGAAGGCCTCCTTCGATTTCCCTCTTCCTCTTTACAGGTGACTGGAAGCTTAGGGACCTGTTGAGATTGTTCTACGACGATAATTAACTTATTTTTAAGTTGATGTTATAAATACTTTTATAAAACAAAGACGACTTGTTTTAAGCGATAAAACATAGACTGTTGTCAAATAGTCGCAGGTACGATCCCCGCACAGCGAACGAGAATATTGATTTGGGATTTGTGACTTTAAAATAAAGAAGATATTTTAAGAGCATACGGGCACAACAAAAAAACGTTTTTTTCGTCAGAGTTAATCCAGAACAGCGGAACCGAATTTTGAATAGACTATCTCTGAAACATGGAGGATTTTTCAGATATTGTTTAAGACTACTTTTTAGCTTGGGAAATGCAAGATTCCTGGGGATATTTGTTTTCATTTCTTCATATTAACATGGCTTAACGGATTTAAAAGACACTTAATATGGAGGTGTCTCTTAAGTCTTGGAATAATGCTATCCCAAAAAGTCCTACCTATGTCAAATTACAAAATAAACGCGTGCGAAGCCGCGGGTAACAGCTAGTCTGAAATAAATAGCGTCACATTTTTCCTTACTTTTCAAATATAATTACAATCCGACTATAAAACAACAGTGATTACCGTAATAATAGCAGAACTATTTGTGTTGTTGTTTTTGTTACATAACCAAATGTAATATATTTTATTTTTAATATTTTCATACTTGTATCGTAAGACTTTTTAATGTTAATACTGAAATTACTGAGTTTTGGAAAACTTGTTGAATTGTATGTTTATATCAATAAAGTATTGTGTCCCTCCTGTGTTGTTCAAATATTTTATTTTAATTTCTTCTAATAAAGATACAAGTTAAAATTTGATCTATCTTTATCATCACGCCGAATCCCTAGCGGAACAAGCAGAGAGTACATAATTTCAAACGTTCTTCTCTTACAGACATTTTTGGCTTGTTCCGTTCTCTTACTTTGTTAAATAATAAGATATAAAATCGTTTTATTAAAAAACGCCTCTCGTGATAACGCGACAATTTTGATATTTTACAAGCTTTTGTTTAACTTGCGATGGGTAGTGGCAATTCTAGTGGTATTAGAACTGTTACTACCCATCCTATGTGAAAAATACTATACTCTGTTTAGGTCAAATCTTGTAAGCCGATCCGGTGGTAGTTGTAAAAAATGTAATAAGTTTTGACGTTTGTAAGAGCACTTTTTGCCATACACAAATATAATATTTTGACTTTTGGCTTTGATTTTGACTTAAGCTGAATGAGAACTACTTTCTTTTATCCTACAGAGTGGAAATTTGACATCTAGGTTCAGATCCGATGACAATGCAGGACTTCAGGATTGGCTTCAGATGAAGGAAGCCAAAGGCCAACAGCATAGGTACAAAATTTTGGATACACATTTGATTTTGATTGGTGGTTTTAAATTGCACCACATTTTCTTTACTATTAATTTATTTGACAAAATATCGCATTGCATTATATTAGAGTCCAGGATGTACTTAAATTGTTAAAACACCCACAGAAATAACAAGATTACGTTATACGGGGTTGCCAATAAACCACTGCTCCATAATTCAATAAAGTCGATATCTCTTCATTAAAGTCCCAGACGCAGGACTCAAACCGCATGTAGGGACACCGCAAGGCGGTGGAGCTAACTTGCTCCATTACATTAAATCAAAGCAAATCAAGTCTTGAAGTGCTAGTGATGTGGAGCCACCGGAAATTTCCGGAGAAGTGAGGGCATTTAATGGTCCCTTTTCATAGTCTATTATCTTCAGCAAAAGATATCCACTAAGGACAGAGGCATCATTCAATGACCGCTACAAAGACCGATTTTGAAGGCGAGAAACGTGGAGTGGGCATGCTCTCCACAAGGTGGAACAATGATCTGGTAAGCGAGTGAAGCTCATTTGTAAGCTGAAGTAGTAGTGGACTGGCCACGTTAGACATAAACTGTCGGTGTAAGTTTTTGAGTTGACACACTACATGACACCCTACTACTTAGGTGGAGAGATTATCAAGCAAAATCACTGGTCAAAAGTCTACTGCTAATGGCTGATGTTGATAGCCAATCCGTTGGAATAGCTAGGTTTGTTTCATACGAAAGTCCAGGAATCTCTATCGTGCTAAATGGAATTTTTAGAGCGGGCATAAATTGTACAGACCGGAATAATTGACTACCGATCGGGGATGTTTGGGGATTTTCCCCTGTGGAATCAATAAGAATACTATAATAGTTCTGGGTATGTGACCTACTTTGCGATGTGTCTGGACAAAATAAGTTAAAAGATAGGTACACATACGAAGTAGGTAACCTATTTTTTTCAGGTTTATATTTTATACGACAAGTGAAGGCCACAAAAGAACAGGGTCGTCCGCTGTCCTTGATTGATGATAAGATTGCTTACACAATTGACCCTTTCCGTAGATAAATGGTAGACACCGCCATTTTATAACGGATATTTTCGTAGTTTCTAGAATTTTATAAAGAAGCGACTATTTTGTTGGTCTAGTGCCGCGTAATGCGGCTGGCGATAAAACGGTTCTGAGTTCAAATGCTAGGCCAGACAAATGTGGTTTTTGTATCGATAAATTTAGCCTGGAAATGTGCTCAGTGAACTAGAAATATACTCGCCCATCATCACATTAGCACCTAACATCGTCAGCGCATTCCAAGTGTTTACAGATCACCTCTGCCAATCCGTTGGGGGAATAAAAGCGCAACAGTTTTTGTTAACGCGTGAACTTAACGTCGAAACGTAGGCTCAAGCAACTGTCAACAACTCCTACCCCATCTACGGCGCCAACCGCAGCCATGTATTGAAAAATTTTATTACACCCTTATCGATACAGATCCCATCTTGATTTTTATTCTTCCATATCAATAAAAATTGCTTCAAGAATCTCAGCCTATCATTCTAGTTCTACAACACCTCTTAATGTCCGCAAACACAAAATCCCGTGCTTCAGTCCCGGATCCCGGGGTATTTACTCGCGGTCAACACTACGGCGCTCTGTGTCCAATCAACGATAGGTCCAATTACAGAGGCGACCTCACCGCACTGCGTTCATGCCGACTGATTAGTGACATCAAACGGTGAGGATTCCTGCTACAATTAGTGATTCAGTAAACTCTCATCGCGGAAGAGGTGAGTCTTGTTATACGAGCATAATAATATTAATAGGTAAAAATGATTTTTGAGCAGGCCTTTGCCCAGTAATATATACCCACGCTGTTCCACTGCTGAGATCTTGTCCGGTAAAGCTGTAACGGCCCCGCGGCCAACAGCGTAGATCATTCACACACACGCTGTTCCACTGCTGAGACATTGAGAATGCCCATACTCTACGCAGCGGACCCCAATTCGAATTGGTGGAGACAGGTTTGTGCAGCTGTTGGAACATATAAAGCAGTCAATAAGGCTTCTGAATTGACTTCGCTATAGGCGATACAGGTTTGTTTTGGGTTTCAGCTTGTATTGTTGTACTACCACACTGAGTGGTAACGGGGACCAATGAGTTGATGTGCTTTCAGAAGTACGAAAAATGTCATAATGGCACGATGGGCGAGTCTTAGTAACCGGAGAACGTGTATAGGACGAGCTATGCATTATTCGAAACTCTATACTATGGTGTCTTCCTCGCCACGGATTTGGTATAATGGTATAAATAAATAGTACTTAATTTTAATGGTTACTAAATTATTCGATTGCTCTTATAGCATTATTACCCCTGTTTTTAATTAACTATCGGGCGGCATATTAGATCACGGCTTAAAGCCTCGTCTTCATTGGGGTACAAATGTCCTGCGACGCATGTCGCTAGTGACGTCAGACGAAGTCCAGCGACGTTAAGTGATGTCGCTCGAAATCTTGTTTGTTGTCACCGCGTCTCTTATGTTGAGGAACAGAGGGCCTAGCACGAAAATTTTGATGTTAACTTGACGCTAGCGAGTAATTGTGCTGTCACGTTCATGTTTATTTAGTAAATGTGTGGTGTGACAAGGATGGCATATAATTTTATTTTATTTTATGATTTTGAAAACTTACAGGTAGAACAGAGATAGTATAATATAGTAATGTGTTACAGAATGCCAATTATAAGTTTTCACAAGTAGTTTAACAAAAGAATGAGTCATACTTGCATTTGAACACGGGTTATATATATATTATACTCACATACGATAGCAAAGTACATACGACGTGTGATCTAGAGCTAGTGGAACAGCATAGGTATATATTGCTCGGCAAAGACCTGCTCTAAAAATAATTTTTACCTATATATATTATTATTCGTGTATTACAAGACACACCTCTTCCGCGATGAGAGTTTACTGAATCACTAATTGAAGCAGGAATCCTCACCGTTTGATGTCACTAATGAGTCGGTATGATCGCAGTGCGGTGAGGTCGCCCCAGTAATTGGACCCATCGCTGATTGGATATAGACTGATGTAGAAGGTCGTTGGCAAGGCAACAAACTGAAAAAAGACAAAAAAGAAAATTATCAAGAGGAGAGAATACCGGTACGCACAGTGAAACCTTCAAAAGAAAAACTACTTACAGAAGAACAAGTACTTTAAGATCTTTGTTTAATATTGGAACACTTGTACAAAAAATATCTATATCAGTATCATGCACTATGTACACCGTCACGCCTATATTCCCCAAGCGGGGGTGGCAGAGATGTACTGAGTACACCCACGTTTCGCTGACGATGTTAGGTCCCATGTAATAGGGGGCGAGCCTATTGCCATATACCGGGCACAATTCCAGACTCCGGACTCGTACTGGGAAGTTATTCGTTAGAAAAACTACACTTGTCCGACCTAGGGTTTGAACCCAGGACCTCGTGTTCACAAAGCGATGCGCTTTGCCACTAGACCAACGAGGCAGTCTTGATGGTAGGTGGATTTCGCATTAGGTACATTTAACAAGCAGGGTTTTCTAAAACAGTATAAGTAAGTCCGTATCCCTATTTTGCCCAGCAGCTCTGGGCAATCAAAATCAACTCGATAGAATCACACTTACGTCAATATTTTCGTGCTAAGCTCTCTAATGTCACAAAATGTAGATGTGTGTTGCGCCACAATATGTATGAAAAAAAAATAACTTGGATAAATTTCATAGCAAACGGCAACTCTGCGACTGTCATGTAGTGACATTTTACTTGATGACAGCGGTAATCCTGGTTATGTCCTCGGGTCAAAAGATCCTTGTCGGACTGTACATATGTCGCGGGACAAGATGTCTACCGACTTTACGGACCTTCCCTTCTCTTTTTCCTTCCCACGACAGGTCGTGCAACACATGTGGCGTGAAATTTGTGCCTTAACGAATACGACGGTTAATGAATACAAACCTTTAAACTGATTGTTTACCGAATTATTTATAGCTTAGTTATATTATCAAACCGAACGCGGTGAAACTTTGGTGTAAACTGTTTGGTAAATTTGATTTGGGTAATTGAATGTTATATACTCTCAAATACCACATTAACGACCTTATATTAGTAAGTGTGGGTAGATAACTATATAACTAAAAGTACAGTTAGCAACAGAAGTAAACACCTTCACCCCTATTTTCTCGAAGCGTAGGTTGCAAAGGTGTATTGTGAGCATCCTACAGAAGTAGTTCGCCAAATTATTAGCCAGTCATTTCTACTTGTATAAAAAAAAATTGAGATTAAATTGAATTAAAAAAACATTAATTGACTCACATTTTGTATTCTGCCACTAAAATATCGATCTGATTTCAATATCATCTCAGTCTAATTTCGATGTAATGTTAGTTATTCAATTAAAAGTCACATATTCGGGTGCTGCTTGTCGGGACTTGTCCACCCAGAATCCTCTAGCTTTTCATTATAACATATATTTAAAAATATAATTGCGCAACATCGTAGAAAAGCACCTGGCAGTAGGCCGGAAGGTTTTCTGCGGTTTTGTGGACCTGGAGAAGGCGTTTGATAGAGTCGTGCGAAAGAGACTTTGGGACATTTTGCCAGAGTATGGTATAAACGGCACCCTTTTGCGAGCCGTCCAGTCCACCTACGTGGACAGCAAGGCATGCGTACGGGTGGGTGGTAACATGTCACCTTGGTTTGACGTTAAAATCGGCGTCAAGCAGGGTTGCGTGTTGTCCGCTAGACTGTTTATAGTGTATCTGGATAAAAGTCTTCAAAGACTGTATGCGATGACTGAAGGGGTAAAAATGGGTGATCTAGTGATAAACCACCTATTGTATGCAGATGACGCGGTTTTGATAGCGCCAACAGCCACTGATCTGCAAACACTAGTCACAGTTATGAGAGACGACTGCATGAACAATGGCTTACATTTGAATGTGAAGAAAACCAAAATTATGGTTTTTGAACGGGAAGAAACCAGAACGAATGCAAGGATTGTGGTTGGTAACGATGTGCTGGAGCAAGTGAATGAGTTTGTATATCTTGGATGCGCCTTCAGTAAGGATGGGAAATACACCGCTGATATAGAGAGAAGAGTGAATGCAGGTAATAGAGTGAATGGTGCGATGGGAAGGCTACTTGGGAGCCGGCACTTAAGTCAAAAGGCGCAGCTGGCCATGCATAACGGAGTGCTTGTCCCAACGCTGTTATATGGCAGTGAGAGTTGGGTATGTAAGAAGGAGAACGGAAGCAGGATAAATGCGGTCGAAATGCGATCTCTGCGGAAGATGTGCGGAGTCATGCTGACCGACCGTATTCGCAACAGCGTAGTAAGAAAGCGAGTAGGTATGAAAGATAGTATCGGTGTAAAGATGAGAAAGGGTATGCTCCGTTGGTTCGGGCATATAGAAAGGATGCCAGAAGAAAGAATGACAAAACAGATATACAATGCGAAAGTGGAAGGATGTAGGTGCCGGGGAAGACCTAGACTATCTTACCATGACCAAATAGACCGTGTCTTAGCTGAAGGGCAAGTCAAGAGTCTCCGTAACCGGCGAGTGTGTATGAGACGAACTATGAGAGTGGTGGAAGCCAGAGAGGTATGTAAGGAAAGAACCTGTTGGAACTCTGTACTCTCTGCCTACCCCGCGAGGGAGCTGGCGTGATGATATAGATATAGATAGAGATAATTATTAATCTTATATATCAGTCGTATGGCATCACACTGGAGCTGGATCGCTTGATTTTTATAATATAAAAATGTATTGAGTGTAGAGAGTAAGAGGTCGCGTTCAGATCCGGTGGTAGATTAGTAGGTTAAAAAAAATGTAAATATTACATTTTGTAAACACCCTCGCAGGGTTTATGTAAAATAAACGATTTCAGTTTGAGTATGATCTCAGCTGCCACGGACTTAACAAAAACAGACCTAAGATCAACTGTAATCTTTAATATGGCGTTTGTTATTGTACCTACTTGTTGTTTATGCCAGCTTAAATTGTAATCAGAATACCGTTTATATTTTTTTCAACTTTCGGTCTAATCTTGATTCGGTCGATGTCATTGAAAGGTTTTTTTTTACGAGAATACCATTTATGAGATTTATCTTCAGAACATCATTTGCATTTTGTACAACTTTAGGTCCGATCTCAATTCGGTCGACTGAAAGATTTGATATTTTACGAGATTGCCATTTGTGAGATATACAAGGTGTATCGTAAATAACGCAAGACCTCAGACACCCCGCTTAGATAATTGCTTCACAAATTGAATACGAAAACCAAATTCCAAATTTAAAGTAGCACTTTTATGCCCCAATTAACAATGAAACTTGTACGTGTATGTGTGCGTATTGAGAAATACATTTAAGAAATGCATTTGAAATCTCCGTACTGCTTTGAATTAAGAATAAATTTAGTTTGTAAGGAGTAACAGCATATTTTGCAAATTTAAATTAAATGTAAAATACATGAAATAAAACTATTTTTTCGGATTTTATCGCGGTTTATTTTGATTTTTAAGTTCCCGACGTTTCGAGTGCTTTGCAGCACCCATGGTCACGGGAAGGTCAGTCCTTCCCGTGACCATGGGTGTTTTATTTCATGTGTAATATTCGCGTAAATCTAAGAACTCAGTATGTAAAATACATTAAAAATTGTTGGAATCAATTCAGCCACCCATTTAGGACAAACTACTTTCAGGTCTTGCGTTACTAATGTTACACCTTGTATATGTGCGAAGTAAAGCTGACCGAACGTATTCACAACAGCGTAGTAAGATAGCGAGAAGGTATGAAAGATAGTATCGGTGTAAAGATGAGAAAGGGTATGCTCCGTTGATTCGGGCATATAGAAAGAATGTCAAAAGAAAGAATGACAAAACAGATATACAATGCGAAAGTGGAAGGATGTCTACATCCGGTATCTATACCGGGTAAGGGATATCTTACCATGACCAAATGGACCGAGTCTTATCTAAAGGACAAGTCAAGAGTCTCCGTAACCAGCGAGCGTGTATGAGATGAAGTATGAGAGTGGAGTAAGCCGGAGAGGTATTTAAGGGAAGAACATGTTGGAACTCTGTACTCTATGCGTACCCCGCAAGGGATCTGGTGTGATGATATAGATATAGACAGATGCCGTTAGTGAGATATATTGGGATTAGATCTTAGCTGCATTCTAATTATAATAATTAGCCTTTAGTTTCAGGAATCGCCAGCCCATCCCTTACAGACTGTATATTTCTTATTGCTTATTCAAAAGGATTTAATTCTCTGAAGTGGGAATACAGCTAACTTTAATGGCAAAAGTTTAATTGTCATCGTAACTGGAACAAAACTGGAAAAATGGAAATACCCTCGGTTATCCACTCGCCAAGCCATTTTGAATAACTAGCTTGGATTTTAAAAGTGCTTAAGTGATACTGAAATGCATTTTTACATATTGTCTTGAATCCGTGAAAGTGTTTTAAGGTTTGGTTTAAATTTGCATTTTAATTTGAAGTTTGTTTTCAGTTTTGCTAGTTTTTATGTGCAGTTAAGAGAATGAATAAAATGTTGACTAAATAGGTAAGTTCAACCTCTGGCATGTTATGTACAGGCATTTGTGGCGATTTTGGGTGTTTCTGCAATCGATTGATTAATTATCATGTTATCATATTATTCAGTCTATACTGTGCCAATGTTGGGTAAAGGTTAATTTCACAAATCTAGGCGAAACAGAATAGTTGATACTCCACCTCGCGGACCCAGTGCGGGTTGGTGGAGGCAGGGTTGTGGCCAGCTACTGGTGGAACTTATCATCAGTCTTCTAACTTAGCTTAAAGAATACCACATGAAGTGGCAACCGGGAGCAACGGCTTAGCTGGAAATAGAGAAAAAACCATAAACGGTCACCCATCTCACATAGTCCAAGCTGTACGTTGCTTAACATTAGTGATCGGGACAAACACGCAACTTAAACTTAAACGAAAGACAGAACTCAAGATTCGAGAAATTCCAGTTTAAAAAAATATGACCGGATATGAACGTTAGATCCGGGTTAACGATCCGGAAGTGTTCTATCAGTGTCGATATCTTCCACAAAGAAGGGGGCGCGAGAACGAGTACAATTTCATCGCGAAATGCGAAACGGGGCGCATTTCATTTGGGACTTTCAATATCGGACCTTTTTTTGTGGGAATTAAAGTAATAAAAATCTCTTGGCTTGTATTCAAATTGTATTAGCTTATTTTCAAATTATAACCTTCTAACGTTCTCATCTATATTTAAAAAAACTGATGGGTATAAAAGGCCACGTAATTTGAGAAACAGTTGAGTTTTTAATCGAAAGCGGATAAGCAAGTTAAGTTCCTTTTTATTGTGACTATTGTTATATATTGTTATTATGTCCGTCTTGGCATCTGATCTATATATTGTATTTTATTGTGTGTGCCATTTGACTTGAGTAATAAATTATGTTTCGGGTCGATAATCTGGGTTTCTTTAACTTCTAAATTGCTGTCTCTTTTATTTATTTATATCATAATTTAGTAGAATCACTAAATAACAATACTAGTGACTTAACGTAAAACTTGAAATAACTTAGCCGATATCTTAATTTTATATTATCTAACACAGTCGGTTAGTGCCAAGCGACTTCAAATATTTAGTTTTTGCTTTTTGAAGTCGGTTTACCTTTTTTTTAAAAGATTTTTGTTTTACAATTTTAAGTGACGAGTGAATTATTTAGTAATATTTATATACCGATATTATATTATTTTGCTGAGTTGTACAGTAAGGTACCTACAGGATTAATATAATGACTATAATAACGGAATCTATACATTCGTGCTGCTCGCCGATAAGGAGTTCCTTCTTGTATCTTCAAAGTCCAAGGTTCAATACTAATAAAATTAAAATATGACCACCTCAAAACTATTCTGAACCTAATGCAAAAAGAATCATCAAAATCGGTTCATAAGCAAAGGAGTTATAAAAAAAGGATGAATTATGAACCTCCTTTTTTGAAGTTGGGTAATATACGGCTTAGTTCCATAGTAGGGTACCTATAGGATTGACGTAATACCCTTAATATCTCAATTTACACATGCCTATTGTTTGTCGTTAAGGAGTTCCCTGGTGTATCTTATAAGTCCAAGGTCCAATGCCAATGAAATTAAAATGGAACCATCTTGAAATTAAAATGGAGCTATACTGAACCCAATGCAAAAAAAATCAGCAAAATCGGTCCACAATTGACTGAATTATCACTGAACATACATTAAAAAAAAGAAAATAAAAAAAAGCATACTTTCAACCGAACATAGAACCTCCTCCTTTTTGAAGTCGGTTAAAAACGAAATATTTTTTGCTTATTGAAGTCGGTTTTCCTTTTTGAACAATTTTAAGCAATTAGTGAATTAATTATTAATATCACTACACTCATACACTCACACTAGGATTTATTTTTGTGTCGTGAGTGCGTTTACAAACATGAAAATTCACATACACAAATACCCAGACCGAAACAAATAATTATTGGTGACACAAAGATTTATACCGTGCGGGAATCGAACCCAGGACTATTAGATACAGTGGGTGAAGCGGCTCAAGCTCTTAACCACTGCGCTAAGTCGTCCGTCCGATATAATATTTACTTAATATCTTTAGTCGTTCCAGAGAGAAAAGTGATAACCGTCAGACGGACAGTTGGATAACGAAGTGATTCTTTAAAGGTTCCGTTTCACCGATTGAGGTACAGAACCCTAAAAACACAGACGAATTATAAACCTTCTCCTTTTTTGAAGTCAGTTAATATTCGTCTTAGTTCTATAGTATCCTATTCTATCGGATTGACGTAATACCGATAATATCTCAATCTACACATACGTATTATTTTTCGTTAAGGAGGTTTCTGGTCTATCTTCAAAGTCCAAGGTCGTATACCAAGGACATTAAAATGGGACCACCTCAGAGTTATACTGAACCCAATGCAAAAAGTATCGGCACAATTGACAGATACACACATATAGAACCACCTCCTTTATGAAGTCGGTTAGAAACCGTCGGCAATCGTTTGCGAGGATTATAAGAGATATTTATTTATTTCATTACCTTCAGTATTACTTACAATATACGGCAGTCTTATCGTATTAATAGAACGTTTGTTTCATCCTTTAATTCCTTTCTTTGTGCTCACTTACGTCGTGTGTAGTTAAGGTATAAGGAAATCCTGTGTCATATTTGATACTTCTAGACAGTTATAGCTGTGTATTGCCTGTCAGTAAGTATAAGTTTCATGTAATAGGTGATAAGTAATTGGTGTGAGCCAACAGGCTTACCAATCAGTAATCTACTTACATTGTGAAAAAACTTGTTGTCCGAAGGAATTCAAAAAGTATCAGCACATATTTCGAAAAGCCCAGAAGTTATCAGTCGGTTATTCACTCTCCTCTCCAAACATGAGGCGAGGATTCGACTTCTGGTCTAACGCTATCCTGATGTAATGACAGTTCATTATCTATATCTACAGTCATAAACATCGGCACGCCTATATTCTCCAAGCGGGAGTGGCAGAGGTGTATTAAGTACACCCACTCTTCGTCGACAATGTTAAGTCCCATGTAATAGGGGGCGAGATTATTGCCATATACTGGGCACAATTCCAGACTCCGGACTCGTACTGGGAAGTTTTCGTTAGAAAGAAAGTCAAAGAAGGATCTTTTGCACAAATTCTTCTTGCACAAATCTTTTTGTGACCCACAATTATTTGTTTCGGTCTGGGTATTTGTGTATATAAATTTTTATGTTTATAAACGCACCCATGACACAGGAATAAATTCTAGTGTAGGGCTACAGTTTAGTTTTTATAACGGATAGAAATAAAATGAAGCAGAGTTTCGTTCTACCCGTTTAATTGGTACTAGAATCCTTTACCAATGACTTAGCTAAGCTACATCCCCACTTCTTTGGCAGTAGCATTTTGGCGGGGCGTCAAGAGATGTATCAACATGGCGGCAGCTATTGACAGTTACGAGAATCGACTATCGTGGCTTGGCTTTGGCATGGCTTGGCTTTGCTTTGGCATGGCTTGGCTTTGCTTTGGCTTGGCTTGGCTTGGCTTGGCTTGGCTTGGCTTGGCTTTGCTTTGGCTTGGCTTGGCTTTGGATTACCTTGGCAGGCTGACGCGTTGGCTGACATTACGTCCGTTACATTTTTTAAATATGTCCATGATCGGGTCCCACAAAGAGCATACCAACCAATCGTAGCACTCCGCTCAAAATAATTGTAGCGCTCATAAATTGAACAAAAGACCCAGTTGAAACTAAGAGGGAATTGAAAAACCATTTTAATTCAACTAATGTACCTTTGATAGCGTTTTCGAAGTCATTTTTTAATAATAATGGCGCCGATAGCGGCTTGGCGCTGTAATAATGGCCGGTCGTTATATAGAATGGCTTGGAGACGGTATAAATAAAGTCTATGGATTTTTATGGATGGCCGAAACGACTTGAGACTGATTCTTTGGCTGGACAATAAAATAACCTATTTCGTAAATTGTTACGTCGTAACATAGTTTTAAAAATATAAAATAAAAATAAAAAATCTTTACGCACAGACAAACAAAATAACTAGTTGTTACATCGAATGGAAACCGCGCGCCTTAACTAGTGATAGCATCATAATGACCATATAAGGTATTCGTTGGCACCGGAAATCAAATTCCTTCTAGAACACCTAATAAGAAACGCCCACCACATAGAAGGATCTAGAAATAATACAATAGCGAACAACGGGACAATGATCCTATCTCACTCGGTTCGGTTATTGCTAACTTAGTCCCACAAGAATTTTATAAAAAACAGACAATAGTTTAGGGCGTGCCTTGCTTCGGTTGAGCCGTTCTTTCTATATCTCTGTCCTCGTCTCAGACGAAGGATCAAGAGATCTGGGGAGCGCGCACTGTTGCCAGGCAGGAAGTAGGCCGTTCTGGGGGGCAGTATATAAAAACGAGTTCGCGCATGAACAACCTTTTTCCGACGCCAGAGCTCGCACGACAACAATTCAGTTCAGTTCGAACAGTGCTTTATTAAAATAAAAAAAAAATAAAAGCAACTTTTTAAAGTTTAAATTAGCAACATTCTTCAACCCCCTTGGTAAGTTTAATATAATTATTCCAATAGTTCTGATTGCTGTTAACTAATTTTTCGTGTCTGGATTAATTCGATTACTATTCAACAAGTGATTTGTTCTACCTTTTAACAGTGTATTTTTCTGTGGCTATATATATTTCTTAATAGTGGGTAACAACGTAACCAAATGTGACAGCTAGTATCTTAAAAATTGTAAAATATAACCTTTTCTATTTAATCATTCGATAAGTTTTGAATATGTTTCACCGCGGTATTTTCTTCATTTCTATTATCATATTAATTTCGTCCAAATCGATCCAGCCTCCACAAGAAACCAGGAGAGATATGGCCGCGATAATTAATTCCCACTGTGCATTCCACGCGTGTGTTGTTGAAAATCGGTGGCTTGTGAATATCTATTTTTCTAAATATTTGTTGTCAAAAATTCCGTAATAACTAAATTTCTAACTTCATACATTAAAATAATGAGCTTTTTGTTTTGTTAAACTATTAGAAATTGCCACCGCAAATTGTATTATGTAAACACACAATTATTCGCTGGATTGATGCCACGAAAGAGGGTTTTCTCAATATACCCGACAAAAAAAAATATCAATGGTCATTGTTTCGACGTTTTTATAGACCTACCGTCATGTGTAAGAATTAAAATTTTTGTACCTCATAGCGTAGTGGAGTGGTGATAGTCCTAAATATAGTGTTGGGGTTTGATTCTGGGTTGGGTAATAAGTTTTTTTATATATTTGTTTTTCCTTATATTTCAACCGGACGTAAATATCACCACTCCATTTCGTGAATATTTTAATTGCTTCGCGAAAGATGCCGACGCCCACTCCTGGTCTCACCTAGTGCCTGGGGGTCGGATCTTTCGCGCTACATGTGTCCAATTCGGCGCGTTCCAGAAAACTGGGGGTCCACCGTACGGGTTGACAAGTACGGTTTAGGAGACAGCAGGCCTCATTTCTGCCCGTCGACTCCCGCTGACCTCGGCGGCTGAGGGCCTTCTACAGGGCACCTCCAGAATCCTCACCTAGCCGGTGGAGGCTGTTACCGAAGACCCCCCACGCGTCACGGGATCGAGCGGCCTAAAGATAAGTCCCCAGCGCCCATAGGTTTTTTTTGTGGACCCGAAAACTCCCCTGTGCCGGGAATTCACGCCCCATTTTAATATTGATACTTATTCTAATTTTCTGGATTGTTCTTATTACGATTTTAATTGTTTGCGTAATCAAATATATTTTTCCTGATAACAATAAACAATTGTATTTTTTTTGTAATTGTGTGTTTTATTTGTACCCGCCGTCAGGCGGTCGTAACAAAATATCAAGAAAAAGAAGAAAGAATGACAAAACTGATATACAATGCGAAAGTGGAAGGATGTAGGTACCAGGGAAGATCTAAACTATCTTACCATGACCAAACAGACTGGGTCTTATCTGAAGGACAAGTCAGGAGTCTCCGTAACCGGCGAGCGTGTATGAGACGAACTATGAGGGTAGAGGATGCCAGAGAGGTATGTAAGGAAAGAAACTGTTGGAACTCTGTACTCTCTGCCTACCCCGTAAGGGATCTGGCGTGTTGATATAGTAGTAGTAGTAAATATCACTTTCAGAACATATCAAGCTGCATAATAAGTCACACTGTATTCTTGTGTTTTTGGCTTGGTCTAAAGCGTAAGCTCACAGGAACGACAGTAGTTACAGACTCGAGCCATTACAACACAAATCTTCGTGTAATCCACAAAATTAGTTGCCGTCTAGGTGTTCGCAACCATGAAAGGGGTAATTCCCAGTGTGAGGCTACGTTTCAAAATCAAATAATAACACAATATTGGGTGCTTATTTCTGAATGCGTACAGCCAGTGCTACAAATTGGTAGACCGTAATATGAAAAATTGGTAGATCTTAGGTAGATCTTGCATCTTTCTAGTTCAGCATGTTTTGCAATAAAGGACATTGTTCTGCGTCCTTACATGATTCGCCCCAGAACCAACAGTAATGAAAAAATGCTTGCATGATTTCAAGTTACCTGTAAATTATCTTCATGCATTTATTATTAAACCGACAAGCGGGGGAATTGCATTATTGCAAAAAAGTATAAGATTTTGAGGTTATAATTTAGTAGCAACAATCTATCTATCTATCTATAACCTCACGCCAGATCCGTTGCGGGGTAGGCAGAGAGTACAGAGTTCCAACAGGTTCTTTCCTAACATACCTCTCTGGCTTCCTCGACTCTCATAGTTCGTCTCATACACGCTCGCCGGTTACGGAGACTCTTGACTTTTCCATCAGATAAGACTCGGTTTATTTGGTCGTGGTAAGATAGTCTAGGTCTTCCCCGGTACCTGCATCCTTCCACTTTCACATTGTATATCTGTTTTGTCATTCTTTCCTCTGGCATTCTTTCTATATGCCCGAACCAACGGAGCATGCCCTTTCTCATCTTTACACCGATACTATCTTTCATACCTACTCGCTGTCTTACTATGCTGTTGCTAATGCGGTCGGTCAGCTTCACTCCGCACATCTTCCGCAGAGCTCGCATTTCTACCGCATTTATCCTACTTTCATTCTCCTTCTTACATACCCAGCTCTCGCTACCATATAACAGCGTTGGGACAAGAACTCCGTTATGTATGGCCAGCTGCGCCTTATGGCTTAAGTGCCGGCTCCCGAGTAGCTTTCCCATCGCACCATTCACTCTGTTCCCTGCACTCACTCTTCTCTCTATGTCAGCGGTGTATTTCCCATCCTTACTGAAGGCGCACCCAAGATATACAAACTCATTCACTTGCTCCAGCACATCGTTACCAACCACAATCCTTACATTCGTTCTGGTTTCTTCCCTTTCAAAAACCATAATCTTGGTTTTCTTCACATTCAAGTGTAAGCCATTGATCATGCAGTCGTCTTTCATAACTGTGACTAGTGTTTGCAGATCAGTGGCTGTTGGCGCTATTAAAACCGCGTCATCTGCATAAAGTAGATGGTTTACCACTAAGTCACCCATTTGTACACCTTCATTCATCGCTTTCAGTCTTTGAAGACTTTTGTCCAGATATATTATAAACAGTCTAGCGGACAACACGCAACCCTGCTTGACGCCGATTTTAACGTCAAACCAGGGTGACCTGTTACCACCCACCCGTACGCATGCCTTGCAGTCCACATAAGTGGACTGGACGGCTCGCAACAGAGTGCCATCTATAGTAGCAACAATACATCTGTAAAAGCGTTATATGAAAATACATAAGCAATAATCAAATCGATTTTGGTTAAATGTAATCGTACGTACGTTCTTGAACTCAACCTACATTTTCCATTTCTTTTGTCCATGATTTTTCCGAGGTAATGCTTTTGACATTTAGTTGTCTATGCAACCTATCTATCCTACTTATTAAGAAAAAACCGTGAAACCTAATGACGGACGATTTAGCGCAGTTGTAAAAAGCTTAAGCCGCTCCGCCCACTGTGTCTAATAGTCGCGGGTTCGATTCCCGCACGGGACAAATCTTTGTGTGATCCACAATTATTTGTTTCGGTCTGAGTATTTGTGTATGTGAATTTTCATGTCTGTAAACGCACCCACGACACAGGAATAAATCCTAGTGAGGGGCTACGTTTAAAAAAAATAAAAAAAATTACTATACCTGTTGTCGCTCAGTTAGACTGTCAATAACATTCTGTTACACGTATGGCTCGATTCGAACCTTGGCAAAAATGATTTTATAATGGTGTCGTAATATTTTCAAAAATTGGTACATTTGAGGAGTAGTATGGTAGGTCGGACGTAAAATACGTAGAATTACAAAAAATTTGGCAGATATGACAACACTGCCTACTGTCGTGGCCATCTTAGGAAGAGTCCAGTGCTGCCATTAACGATTTTCATCTAGTATTTCTATGTGATATTACATGTTTACTTCTGAAATCTAAGCCCAGTGTTAATCTAAGCTCAGTCGCTAATGAGCTTGGTTTCAACAATTACCCGCGCGCTTTTTATTGATAGCTTCGTCTCTTTCTCATAAATAAGTAAGATTACAATAATAATGCTACAAGATAGTGGTAAGCCGCCTGATTCGAGTTTTCCTAACTTGTCCATTACATCCTGTCTCTATAGCTCCTTGAATGGCGACTGCCTACATGCAGAAATGGACTGAGCAGACCCCATATAGGATACAACGATAACGCGGGTAATACAGCAAGATGGTCTAGTAGTAATCTTTGAAAAAAAGAAAAAAGAAAGAAAATACATTTATTCATCCCCACACACATAAACAACGAGATACTAATTACTAACGAACAAAAACTAATAAAATTAAAAAAAAACACCAGAGATTTCGTGTGGTTGAACAGGATTACTGCCTTAGCCATGCTTCGCCATAATGTTTTATTATGGCGCAGTGCTGGGCCCTATAAAACGGGTAGTCAGAGATGGCAACTTGGAAAGAGGCCTTTCACTTGCAATTGGCGTCTTTCGGCTAATTTTCTATGTGGTATTAAATAACGGAAGACCCGATTAGGGACTGTAATCCAAACATATCTATCTACAAGCTTAGTTTCCACATTTTACTTCCGAAATCTAAGCCGAGTGTTCATCAAAGCTCGGTCGCTAATGAGCGCCGGCGTGTGCGGCGAGCTTGGTTTCAGCAATTACCCGCGCGTTGATTAGAAACCGCGGTTAGTTTGGCCTCGGATTGATACCGCGATGGGGCTTTTAAATTTTTGTTTGTATTTATAAGCAACTAGCGACCTGCCCCAGCTTCGCGCGAGTAAATTATGCTCACAAACCTTTCTCTTGAATCACTCTGCCCATTGGTGAAAACCGTACGTATTAAAATCCGTTCGGTAGTTATTAACTGTATATTATAATATGTAGTGATATCAGCTATTTCGGGTTTTGAAAATTTGCCCTTTACCCGCTGTCAGGCCTATAAGTGTCTTTTGCGTATATTATAGCTATCAGAATCACCATACTTATGTGGCAGTGGGTGGAGATCATCACAAAACAATACTTCTTTATTCCGTGAAGAAAATCACTTTCACACCTGATGGTTTATGAGACAGAAACATGGTCAGAGAGAGAAAGAGAGCGAGGAAAAGTGAGAAGGCCTTCTATAGGATGGACCTTGGGAAGGTTGTCGGTATTACATAAAGCTAGACATAGTGGCCATCTTTTGACTCTTCCAAGGATGGCCACTATGACCCGTTTTGTGAATCCTTTGTCCATCATTTAAAGTTTCCATCTATTTTTCCTTGTAATAATACATAACATAAGCCCTAATCAGGGCTATAATTCAAACATATCTATCAACAAGCTTTCCATATTTTACTTCCGAAATCTAAGCCCAGTGTTCATCAAAGCTTGGTCGCTAATGAGAGATGACGCGTGCGGCGAGGTTGGTTTCGGAAATTACCCGCACGTTCATGAAAAGACTCTTTAATTCATTACTTCATTAAAAGAGACGAAAGAAGTTCATTTTCTCGTATGTCACTTATTAATCATCATTTCAGCCTATACTTGTCCACTGCTGAACATAGGCCTCCCCAATCGCTTTCCAGCGTAACCGGTCCGATGCCACCTGCATCCAACGATTTCCTGCGATTTTCACAAGATCGTCGGTCCATCTGGCAGGCGGTCGTCCTACGCTGCGCTTGCCAATACGTGGTCTCCACTCTAGAATCTTTCTGCCCCAACGCCCGTCCGATCTTCGCGCTATGTGGCCAGCCCATTGCCACTTCAGCATGCTAATCCTGAGGGCTATGTCGGTGACCTTGGTTCTTCTACGAATCTCCTCATTCCTGATTCGATCACGTAGAGAAACGCCGAGCATAGCTCTTTCCATAGCTCGCTGAGCAACTTTGAGCTTTTTTATGAGACCTATTGTAAGAGACCACGTCTCTGATCCATATGTCATCACTGGTAACACACATTGACTAAAAACTTTAGTCTTTAGGCACTGAGGTATTTTGGATGAGAAGATGTTGCGCAGTTTCCCGAACGCTGCCCAGCCGAGTTGGATTCGTCGATTGACCTCTCTCTCAAAGTTGGACCTACCTAACCGGACTGCCTGTCCCAGGTAAATGTATTCGTCGACAACTTCAAGAGTAGAGTTCCCAACGGTGAGTGCGGTGGGTACGACATGGACGTTAGACATTATTTTTGTTTTGTCCATATTCATTTTAAGACCCACTTGTTGGGATACTCTATTGAGGTCACCGAGCATTCGTCCTAGATCTTCCAGCGACTCCGCCATGACCACAATGTCGTCGGCAAATCGAAGGTGAGTGATGTATTCGCCATTGATGTTGATGCCAAGTCCTTGCCATTCCAAGAGCTTGAAGGCGTCCTCTAAGGTGGCCGTAAACAGTTTCGGAGAAATGACGTCTCCCTGTCTTACTCCTCTTTTTATGGGGATCACCTTCGTGCACTGCCCCTGTACTCGGACTGACATGGTGGCGTTATTATACAAGCACTTCAACACTTCGATGTACCTATAGTCAATGCGGCATCGCTGGAGAGATCTAAGAACCGCCCAAGTCTCGATCGAATCAAAGGCTTTCTCATAGTCCACAAACGCCAAGCATAGTGGCCGATTATACTCCTCAGTCTTCTGTATAACCTGCCGCAGCGTATGTATGTGGTCTATGGTACTAAAACCTTTCCGGAAACCGGCTTGTTCGGGAGGCTGGAAGTCATCAAGCCTTCGTTCGAGACGATTCGTAATGACTCTCGAAAACAACTTATAAACATGGCTCAGCAGTGTGATGGGCCTATAGTTCTTCAATAAGGTGTTATCACCTTTCTTGAAAAACAGCACCACCACACCCCTGTTCCATGCTTCCGGCGTTTTCCCTTCAAGCAAGACGGACTTAAATAGCCTCTGAAGGACTTTAAGTACCGGCGATCCGCCCGCCTTCAGAAGTTCTGCAGTAATTCCGTCTTCACCCGGCGCTTTGTTGTTTTTTAGTTGTTTGAGAGCCATCCTAATCTCGCACAGGCTGATGTCCGGGATATCTTCAGTGCAGTGTCGGGTTAGCTTGGCTCTTGGGTCTTTTACCAAGTCAACAACAGGTTTAGCTACTGAGGTATATAACTGTCCATAGAACCTCTCTATCTCCCTGAGCACCTCTGACCTATTTGACGTTACGTTTCCGTCCTCCGTCTTCAACTTCGTCAACTGGCTCTGCCCAATAGACGCGTCTCTTGCGAACACTTTAGAGCCCTTGTTCTGCTCTATGGTCTCCTCAATACGCCTTGCATTGAAGGACCGTAAGTCGTGTCGCAAGGACTTCAATATCTGTCCATTAAGCTGCCTATAGGACTTAGCATCATCGGAGGTTTGGAGCGTCATGGAACGTCGCTCAGCCATGAGGTTTCGGGTGTAATCAGATAGTTTTTGAGGCCTATTTTTACGGTGGGTCTTAAAATACTTGGACCCGACCGTATGAACAGTCTCTACCAGCCTGTTGTTGATTTCGTCCACTGATGCGCTGCTGTCTAGCAATTCGAAGCGGTTTGACAATTCGAGTTGAAAGTTCTCGGGGTTTTGGATATATGCATGAGTAGGTCGGAGCGTAGACTTCATCAGACGCGATCTTTCCATTTTGACATTAATATTTAATGTGCCTCTGACCATTCGGTGATCACTGCCGGTTTTTACCCTATGAATCACGGAGACATCATTAAATATTTGTCGCTTGGTGCTCATGATGAAGTCTATCTCATTTTTTGTGGAACCATCAGGGCTCATCCAGGTCCATTTCCTATGAGGCGGCTTCTGGAAGAAAGAGTTCATCATAAAGAGTCCCTCTTTCTCCAGAAATTCGGCCAGCCTCTGACCCCTGGGGTTGCGCTGCCCATATCCAAATTGCCCCACTCTCAACTCATCATCGCCCCGTTTGCCCAGCCGCGCATTGAAGTCACCCATAACCACTGTAAAGTGTGTTTTGGAAGTATGTATGGCTCTACTAATGTCCTCATACATAACTTCGACGTCATCATCTGAGTATGCCGAGGTCGGTGCGTAGACCTGTATGACCTTCAGCGAATATCTTTTGGATATTCTGAGTATCAGGTACGCTACCCTGCTCGACACACTAGTGATGGACACAACGTTGTTTATGAGTGACTTGTGGACGATAAATCCGACACCACCTTGGGACTGCTGTTCGCCCTCCCGGTAGTAAAACAAGTTGCCGGATTTTAAGGTTATCGTGTCCTCGCCCTCTCTTCGGACCTCCGATAAACCAACAATACTCCACCGCAACTTGTTTAACTCTTCTTCCAGCTCAACTAGCTTCTCATCTGTCCTCAATGTGCGTGCGTTGTATGTCACCAGGGCCAATTTTCGGTTTTGGTGGTAGCCGAATCTCTGCCGGAGATTCTTAGCACCCCTTGTCCTGTCGTTACCATGGCTGCTACCGTGGCCAGGACGAACAGGACCGCCGGGGACTAGGGGCCTGGTTTTTCTACTTTCTTCCATAATTGGGGGTGTTTGCCATACTCGCCACGCTTGGCAGGCGGGTTGGCGAGCGCAGTTATTGGTCGTCGAAGTGTTAAAGGAACGCTGCTGCCCATTCCCTAGTTTTCCCTTAGTCGCCTTGTACGACACCCGATGGGATGAGATGGGTTGGTCCTATTCTAAGCCGGGAACCACGCGGCACTTATTAATAATAGATATAAAAAGCGAAAGAAAAATGTTGTAGATCCCGAAAATGACCTAAATTATTTTGACATGCTCGAATAAGCTGTGTCTTAGTTAACGGACAGTCAAATTTCTCCTTAACCGGCGATTGTGAAAAAAATATTTGAACAATTTCAACACATTGTGATAAATTGTCACTATTTATCTTTTAAAATTATTTAAAAATTGAAAATCTTTACCGTCTAACATCCCGTAAGGTATGTGACGTAATAATAGAGTTAGAGAAAGGAAACACAAGTCCGAACGCACATAAAAATAAAACATATGTGGAATAATGAACCCGTAAAATGGCGACTAGCTCATAATTTTATATTTTTCTATTTCTATTTTTTTTTTTTTTTTTCAAACGTAGCCCCACACTAGGATTTATTCCTGTGTCGTGGGTGCGTTTACAAACATGAAAATTCACAAACAAATATATTGGTTCCAAAATACAAGGAAAAGGGTATGCTGTTAACACTTCTGCGTACCGCATCGCGGATAACATATTATAATTGTAAAAGTATGTATGTTTGTTACTCAATCACGCAAAAATCGGCAAACGGATTTGGATGAAATTTGGCACAGATAATTTATTACCTGGATTAACACATAGGATACTTTTTATCTCGGAAAAATGTTACGTGCCGGTCTAAAGTCCACGCGGACAAAGTTGTGGCCAGAAACAAATGTCTTTAATAAATGTTACTAAGAATACAAGAATGAAAATGTTATACGAAATGTTAGGACGATTCAAGACAGTTGAAGTTCGAAAAATTAATGCTAAGAGTTGAGCAACAGTTTCGCGGCATTTGAGGTTATGTTAACGGAAAAAGGATTTGTGTCTCGTCATGTGGGGGATGGAAAACTTACCTATTTTTGTGAGGGCATGCTTTTGACGAACGTTAAGAGGAAGAGTTATTTAAAAAACTGCTAGGTAGATGTAAAAGTTAAGAAGTGAACGAGGATCGTAATAATTTTAGTTAAAAAGATATTTTTAAACACAAGTTTTTATAGCAAAAACACAACGAAGATGTTATCTTGCTTGGTTAAGGAGTTTCTATGTCTTCCTTCTAGCTCCGTCATCAGACCTTAGACACTATTCATGGGTCTAAAGTACTCGTTAACTCAAATCCAACGAGCCCAAACACGACGGGGCTATATTGAGTTGCTTGGTGGTTCCATTGGCCACCTTTCGGCTTTATCGTCAAATCCTGAACACTATCTGTTCGTATAGTAATTGTCAATACCGATCTAATAAGCCTAAACACGAGGGTGTTACATTGTATAGTTTACATGTTCCTATGGCCACCTTCCGACTCCATAATCAGACCAGCTCCATTGTACCATATTATTGCAGTGTTCCGACTTTACACAAGTATGCCAAAGTTCAGCTCAATCCGATACGTTTGAAATGTTTGTCCGATATGTTTGAAAAATGGATCACAAGATTTAAACCAGAAAGACAGTCAGACAGACATACGAACATTGCGAGTTACATAAATAAAAATAATATTAGCCCTGTTAAGAAACTGTCCCACTGCTGGGCACGAGCCTCCTCTTCAACTGAGAGGGTTTAGGCCATAGTCCACCACGCTAGCCCAGTGCGGGTTGGCGAACTTCACACACCTTCGAGAAACTCTTAGGCATGCAGGTTTCCTCACGATGTTTTCCTTCACCGTTAAAGCAAGTGATAATTAATTTTAAATACGCACATGCTTTCGAAAAGACAGAGGTGCGTGCCTGGGTTTGAACCCGAGACCTCTGACTTTGCAGTCCAACGGTCTAACCACTAGGCTATCACTGCTTTACATAGAACGATTGCGAGTTACATAAAAGCTTGTAAAATCGGATAGGCACGTATAGTTAAGAAGTGAAAGAGGTTTGTAAAAAGATGGAGGGTACAATGTCACTCTGTTAGTTTAAGATACGTCGTTATCTGCAGAAATTTAAGGTTGTAAATGTTTCTCTTTTTAACATATTATAATAGTATCTCTTTAAATGATCTTTTTCTTTCTTGACCGTATGTAAAAAATTATCGCAAAAATAATTAAACACCGTACATTACGAAGAAAATGCGAGATGGTGTATTTTGTTATGGGTTTAGGAAAACAGGGCATTGGGTGCAGAGATAGAGTAAGAACACACACAGTTTTGATATTGTTCCCTGTTCTGACCAAGAAGGGAGCAAAATATTCGTTACTCGTCATTTATATGATATTAAAATCAGTGTTGCGATAATGTTTTAGGATGGCACGTTTCGCTTCTGGTAACGGTGGAAGGTGGGTATATCTACGTTTTCATAGTCCCCCGCATGATGTCCGAACATGAAGGAAATCTTAAAATCGAAGAAGATTAGTGTACCGGACAAGAGCCTAGGCTCTTGTCCGGTACACTAATCTTCTTTGATATCCTAACTTTGGAAGCGAAATATCAGAAGATGCTCGCAATAATTAAGGATTAATAATGTCACATGGAATGCAGTGAGGTTACCTGTTCTGCGATACCATAGAGATAAGACTAAAGAGCATACAGTAAGTCCCTCCTGTGACCATGCGTGTTGCAAAGCTTTCGAAACGTCGGGAACTTAAAAATCAAAAATAAATCGAGATAAAATCCGTAAAATAGATTATATATTTGCACTGCTTATACTTATATCATGTCAGTGATAAGAAAGGGGGCAAATCCATCGTAATCAGTTACACTCTTGTACATTTTATTTCCGAATTAATTATTACCTTAATACAAATAAAAAGTCACCGCGGTCACAGTCACTAGACAGACAAATATTTTTAATAAAAAATAAATATGTTTAATATTATTTTGAATAAAAAGGAAGTTCGAATCATGTAGAAACAAAGATTTTTAAATTGGTTACCTAAATTACCATTTAGGTAACCAATTTAAAAATCTTTGTTTCTGTACACTTTTTCTGGACACTTGGTACCCCAAGTGTCCAGAAAAAGTGTACAGCTGAACTGGGTTTATAATCCCTCTATGCTTTTAAATCCTACCTCTATGAACTAAACACACTCAAGCGTTGCGCAAACATCACTCAAGCAATTATTAAAGGCATAGCGAAGTTTACTTTAATATTATCTATAGTAGTCTATAGACAAGATTAAAGTTCTTTTCCTTATTTTAATGAATAGCCACACACCTTAACAGTATATCTCGCCAATGCCAAGTAATAACATAATAAAATTGGCTTGTTGTCGCCGTTACGACAAAAAAGCCAAGATTAAAGGTTACTAAGATGACAAAAACTGCTTGACTTTCCATTAACTGTGATCCTCAGATAATACGATCCCACATATATTATTATAAATTTAACAAAACCTAAAATCGTAATATTTATATTTTAATTTATGTTAGTCGACAGTCGACTATTAATTATGACGTAAAACAAATCAATGAATGTAATCAAAATTAAAAAAAATCAAAAGCTATCATGTGTTATAGGTTGTTATGAATATAAACGATTGTTTTGTTTTTAAACAAAGAAGAATATTATATACAGTATGTACAATTATATATAAAAAAACAGCAAATAATTATTAATAAAAACGGGTGTAAAAAAGGAAAATACCTATTTACATAGGGCCAAATGGTTCCACGCCACTGTCAGTTGGCAGTGTACCTAGAACGCTGGCAGCATTGCCGCGCTGAATAGCAATGCTTATATGCTGACCAAAATACATACCAGCGTTCCGGTCGCCAGTACACTCCACCAAACGTTTCGAAATTTCTCGAAACATCCGGTGGGCTCCCGGCCCCCACGGACCCAATGTCTCTACCCCAAACGCCTCAAATATGTATCCCGAGCCAAGGGAATCATATTTGCGGCGTTTGAGGGATTCTGCGCTCAGTGCAGCGTTGCCTGCCCGCACCGAGGACGCTGGAAGATGAGACGGAGCGAGAGTGTCGACGCCTGTAGCGTCCCACACTAACGGCCGTCCCATCCTCCAGGGTACCAGCGTCATACCATCGGGCCTCTTGCCATCATCTCGATGGAGACCAGCCGGTTCAAGGATGGCCGCCATGTTGACGTTGGCAAGGGCACGGCGTATGACGCCGTTGAGACTGGCATGACGCGCAATCCGTCCGGCACTTCTGCGGCATGAGAGTCCGTGGTGGCCGAGCTGGTTGACTCTACTACCACACTGACAATGGTGTGGAACAAGACAAGGAACCCCTAAACGAAGACACAATGCAACACGAAATGCAGTGGGGTCTAATAGGGTCCCAAGATGGACAGAAGGGTGCGCCTGTAGCCAAAGACCCGACTCCCACTCAGAAGCAGCGAGGATACGAGCGCGATCCGCAGAACTAAGGGACGTTTCAATAAGGTTTTTCCGTGTAAGTTCGCAGATCGGGCGATCCCACTGCTTCTGGGAAGTCGGATCTGTTGGAGGAGTAGTGTTTGGACAGGCCAATAGCCAAGCATCCTTGCCTTCATCTAAATATGGGATTTTGAAGTTGGTCAAAGAAGGTAACAAAATTCTTTTTACTAGACCAAGTGTGCTATGGACTGAAGACAAGAAGGCTGGGAGCGATAAACTTGAAATTTTGCGAATTCCCAAACCTCCTTTCCTGACCGGAAGAGAAGCCTGGGACCACGCGCGATCATCTAGACATCATATCTAAAGCTATCATATATAATATAATATAATAATATCAGCCTATACTGCCCACTGCTGGACAAAGGCCTTCTCTCACAATCCGAGGTGAGAGAGATTAGGTCATACTCCTCCAAGCAGACCCAGTGCCGATTGGTGGAGGCAGGTTTGTGGCCACCTGCTGTTGGGACTTATCAAGCCGCCTTTAAGGCTTCCAACTTGGCTTAACGACTACCACATAAAGTGGTAACCGGAACCAACAGCTTAACGTGCCTTCTGAAGCACGGATATGAAAATGCTACAAACGGTCACCCATCTCAGGCCGACCGAGTCGAACGCTGCTTAACCTTGATGATCGGTAAGAACATCGCGGTCGCACAGCGCTACGAGTGCCGAAAAAAGCTATCATGGTGTTATGCATTCCGTCCGGCTGATTCATGTGATTGTAACATGTATTCCCCAAGCGGGGGTGGCATAGGTGTACTGTGAACAGCTATTCCGCCGACGATGTTCGGTCCCAATATAATAGGGAGTCAGTCTATTGCCATTGCATACTTGATAGTGAGAATTTTTGGGTCTTAAAATTACATCATTTTTTCCGTCCTAGTATTAGGAACTCGTAATCATTACGCGCATTTTTCACCACTACAGCAACGAGCAGTTTTTTGAAGTTTACATGAATAAAAAACTTGATTTTGATTTCACTATATGCCTACAAACTACTTATAAGGCCAGTTATACGCAAAAAAGTTCCCCATCAGTACATCCCCAGACGCGCCGAAGCTCATTAAGGCTGGAAACACACCAGGGGTGCAAACACGGTTCAAACGGCGGATTATTCTTGCCGGCAGATAGCGCACTATCACCTGTGTGAAAGGGCCCTTTGATAGTAGCCCTATTCATAGCGGTGAATAGTGTCTGAACTCCGCTTAGATTCGGCAATATTGGATATGAAAATGTGACATTTCCCAAAAAATTGGCGACAGTTGTAACGTCGATTCTCCGACAGTCCCCAACTAGTACGAGTAGCTATATACAGGTGGATTTTCTACAAAATGTATGAGAGACGTATTTTGCGGTTTCTAAATTTTCTAGTACTCCAAACTCACTTGATCCAATAGAAGTTTTTATGCTTGTAAGAAACAAAATCGTATGGCATAAAAAAAAGTTCTGTAAATTTCCCATTTTCTTGTTAACCGTAATTTTTTTTCAAAATCGTAAATGCAGTTAAAGATATTGAAACACATTAAGTACTCTACTAAGATCGTTTTCCTGTAGCTACAACTAGAGATGGGCGAAATGTAATCAGAATTATGATTACAATTGCATTTTGTAATATTCAATCATGTTTCAAGATTAAACGTGTAATCGTAAACGTTGAAGATTACACAACGTAATTGTAATCGTTGATCATTAATACACCATCACGCCAATATTATCCAAGCTGGGGTAGTTAATCATTAATCTGTTTACATTTTGCCGATCTCTGGCTACAACGGTACAGTAGCTACTACCTTACTGCCCCGTCTCAAAAATTCACCTTGTTAAATGAAATTGTGTTATCGTCTAAAGTGGAGAAGCTATTTCAGCAACATTTAGGTTAAAGCAAATTAGCACAATTCGAAATTTAACTCGCAACATATTAAAATTGTTATCGAACTAGTTTTAATAAGCCAAGATTATCATTGAACCTCTATTAATCTATGCTTGATTTATGTGATGGAGTACGACCATTCTCTCTTACTTCGATGGGTGACATTCCATTTGTTTACTAAATACATAATTACTAACATGGAATGCTCCATTGAGGTAAGCATCACCAGAAAATAATAAGTGTGCAGAAGTAAAGCTACATACAACGCGCGCTCGAGCATCGCTCACGGACACGATATCTTGGCACGGTTAGGAACAGTTCGAACGCGAGTGCCCTCCGCTTCAGACACGCGTCTTGTGATGTTTTTGTGCAGAGATGAAGCCACAAAAAAGAGTTATTATAACTGTTCAGTTGATGGATGTTTAAATTCTACTTTAAACGGTGAATTATCTTTTTTTAAGGTAACAGTTGTATCAGAGAGGTTAGTAGGTAGGTATTTGCTCGTATTTTAACGTAACACAGAATAGTAGGTAGGTAAGAGCCGCCCGCCGGCCCCGCGCCGAAAAAGCGAACGAGTTTGTGGCCTTGTAATATTTTTACAATTTATATTATTTATTGTTGTATAAGTTGTGTAAGCCTTGTGTTCAAAAATTCACTAAGCCGTTCCGAACCGCTAGATATTTTTTTCGGTTACGGTTATTAATTTTAAGATAAAGTTATATCTTGTTTCAGGCGAACTGAGTTGTTGAGATTGATACATAGAGAAGATTTAATAGATTCAAGTTACCTTCGTGCTCGTGTATGTTAAGCTCATTTTAGTCCCAACTCCATTATAATAATAATAATAGGTATAACTGTGACATTAAAATTGAATTATTTTAGTTACTATTGGCTTTTATTTCCGTTCTTCTTGTTTTATTCTCAACAATCAATCAAGCAACTAGATACGAGTGCCACTACCACGATAGTTTTTTCGCATAAGCCAGAGTTGATAACCCTAGCGCGACCGCCGAGCGTAGGTATCAAAAGTGAGGTATATACATGAGTTAGACTTCTGTACATTATTATTTTGTGGCATCACTGTCTCGCAACGGTCGCATCATAAGCACGTTATGGCTCATAAATCACAAAAAGTAACTTTTGTGCTGTGCATGCCATACAGCCGCTGCAGCCCAGTCAACTCATAACTTAAAACTTATAAATAATTTTTTAAGCAAAATTATAAGATTAACATTTCTATTGTATTGTCTATGCTTTATAAAGTATATCGTCTTATAATAATAATAATAAAGTTTTTATTTCGACCAACTGGGGTCACGTGTTAGTAAAACATTTAGTCTTAATATTAGGGTTAGTAAAGAAACATTAAGAACAACAAAACGCAATAAGTCACACAAATCAAGTCTGTACATGAAGCATACAGCAATGATTCATGTACTGACAGTCGAGTCTATCAGCCATGGCCCTTAGGATGCTGTTGGAACTGCCCCGAACCCTCCGCACCAGGGTTGCGCACCGTTTCGGCATAGTGGCGAAAAAGCAATCAACTCTCGCCTCGGCGAATATTCCTGACGCGCTGCAGAACCGGGGCAGTCCCATCAGCACTCTAAATGCAGTATTATATTGTATGCGCAGAGCGTTGTACTGCCTCTGTGTGTAACACGCCCAAAGGCAGCTCGTGCAGAAGGACGTACAAAAAGCTCTAAAAAGAGTAATTGCTAATAACACCCCTCGAACAGCGAGCAAACCTTCGGGAGATCATGTTAGCTCTTATAGACAACGCCCTGCGCTCTCTCTCTATATCTGCATCGTCCTTCAAGCCTGAGGTCACGATATGCCCAAGATATTTAAATTATTCAACCCTATTAAGTGGGGTACCGTTGAGTCTGATGGCTCCGGCCCGAAAGACCATGCATTCACTTTTCTTAGTGTTATATATAAGGCCATGGCTGAGCGCATATTTTTCACATATGCCAAGCAGTTTTGACAAGCCACAGACTGACGCACTCAGCAATACCATGTCGTCCGCATAACTGATATTATTATGGGATATGCCGTCAATATGGCAGCCGACACGAGCACTGCTGAGCTCCTCAATCAGAGCGTTCACATACAGGTTGAAGAGCTTGGGCGATGTCACCCCTAACTGCCGTACTCCGCACTCCAACCTGTACGTCTCTGAAAACTCATTCGACCATCTTACGACGTTGACCTGGTTCTGATACTAATACTTAAAGATCTGAATAATTTCTTTTGGCACCGATGTTTTACTAAGCTTTTGCCACAGGATGTCGTAGCAGACCAAGTCAAACGCCTTCGACAAATCGAGGAAGCAGGCGTAAACGGGGGTATTTCGTTCAGTGTAGTACTTGACAGTTTGCTTTAAACACAATATAGCTGTTTCTGTAGACAACCCTGATCTGATCGTCTTCCGTCGTCCTTCTTCCATAAATGTATCGTCATGACGTCTTGTATTTTATTTATTATCGAAACCCATCTTGTTAATCAACCCATAAAATAAATCAATTTCCATTCCTGTTATTGCAATCCAAGTGATGTAGTGACCTACGCGACCTGCCCCGGTTGAATTATGAAGCGTATTTTTAACCGCTTCTATACAAAAATATACATGTAGCTAAGTCGCACGGCTAGTTAAGATCAAATCTTCCAAGTTTTAAGTTGCAACTATAGTAAATAGAAGAAGGGTAAAATGCCACTTTTTTGAGATTAGGGCTTATTCCACCACGTGGATCCAGCGTAGATTGGTGGAGGCAGGTTTGTGGCCACCTGCTGTTGGAAATTATCAAGCCGCCTATAAGGCTTTCTACTTGGCTTAACTACTACTGCATTAAGTGCCAAACTTGCCTTCCGAAGCACGTTAACGCTTGAATATAAAAATATCAGAAAAGGTCACCCATCTCGGACTGACCGATTCGAACGCTGCTTAACCTTGGTAATCGCTAAGAACACCGCGGTCGTACAGCGCTACGAGGGCCTGGGTTCAAATACTATGATTATAAGTTGGTTAAACATTAAGTAACATATAGCTCGATCGCCGCCTCTCCCCAGACACCGGTCCCTATTCCTATTTAGGGTCTCACAGGCTGTAGCCTAAAATATAAGCTTGAGCGAGTTAGAAACTAGAAAATATAATGTTTTTCATTTTTAATTTAGAGGTACCTAAATATTTCGTATATATAAATCTAGGATATGGCGTGCTAATGAGGAGACCCACTCTCAACAGTGGGTGACTACGGGTTGACATGATGATTGCGAGGGATGGGGAGAGGTCATGGGTTAAGGGCGGGGGGGTGAAAAATCCATCCAAATTCTTTAGTTGAGCCATCGCAGCGATGATTCCCAAGCCATGGCAAACCGTCACTGTCTGCTGTACGAAGCACACATTGCATTTAATTATTGTCAGCTTGAGTTCGGACTTTTTTGTTACGGATATTTAAATTATAGTGCTCTATTTAGTATCGAGTTCTCGTTTTACGTTCCACCAGCACCCGTAGGATAACCTTTCCATGACATATACTAACGTAATTTTCTCTTTTGTCATACGTGTAAAGTAAGAAACACAAGAAAAAATAAACACCGTAACGCCTATGTTAGTAGCAGAGTGAGAAGTGTCCTGCGTATACTGACATTACGTGTGTGTGTGCGTGCGTGTGTGTGCATGCGTGTGTGTGTGCGTGCGTGTGTGTGTGCGTGCGTGTGTGTGTGTATGTGTGTCTGTGTGTGTATGTCTGTGTGTGTCTGTGTGTGTCCGTGTGTGCCCGTGTGTGTCCGTGTGTGTCCGTGTGTGTCCGTGTGTGACCGTGTGTGACCGTGTGTGTCCGTGTGTGTCCATGTGTGTCTGTGTGTTCGTGTGCGAGCGCATGGGCGTGTGCGTGTGCGAGCGCGTGGGCGTGAGCGTGAGCGTGAGTGTGTGTGTGTGTGTGTGTGTGTGTGTGTGTGTGTGTGTGTGTGAGTGTGTGTGTGCGTGCGTGCGTGCGTGCGTGCGTGCGTGCGTGCGTGCGTGCGTGCGTGCGTGCGTGCGTGCGTGCGTGCCTGCGTGCGTGCGTGCGTTTGGGTGTGTAGTGTTTAGTATGGACTAAAATTCACCAGCCACCAACGATGCAATCGAGGGATAAATATGACACAGCGTAAAATTCAAGTGACAGATGGCGTTAGTAGTTGAACATGTAAACTGCTTCGTATTTAACTTTATTTAAAAATACTTTATCGCGTTACTTAAATCTCCGGTGGTATTTATTAGCTTATATAAACCCTAAATTTGTACGTCTAGTGTTGATGAGACATTTCCAAAAGAATTCTGCAAAATACAGTGACTTCAATGATACGTGTCTTTCTAGTGCTATAATTAAAATAAAAGTGCCAAATATAATGACAATTTCTTATAAATGATAAGAAAATATACATCACTCTAATCTTTAATGTGTGACCGTAATTCAAAGGTGAATAACTTGATAATTGTGTTTGTTTACTAACTGTTAAGCTTTACAAATCCGTTGTGAAAAAAATTCAAACTGCTGCTGTTTGTGTTACCACTCTGCTATTGGTATACTGTTGTGACAGTTCTATTGACCAATCACAGTCGTTAATGAGCTAAGTTATTTATTTATTTATTTATTCTCAAATTACAACAACTATCTCTACAGGTTATTTCCTAATACGATAGTGTAGTCAACTTATTTAAATACATTACAATACATTCATTACATTAGTTCGTCTATTTTATTAGAAACATTAACTTATTTATTATTTAAGAAATTGTACATTATATTTAATTATTTTTGAATTATATATTAAATTAGATTATATTATAAGATAAGACATATAAAGTTGCTTTCTGAAATTCGCTCATGGAACAGATAAATAAGTCAATTCTCTCGGCAACTTTATTTAGTGTGTGCAAAGCACGCGTCAGAGGCGAGTTGGCTAGCAAGCAGGTCCTGGCGCGCGGCACCGCCAGCAGCCGCGGCCGCCGCCGCCGCGCCGCGTACCCGTCCGGCACGCACAGGCCTAGCCAAAGCAGTATGCTGGGATTGCAGACGATGCCTCTCAGCACCCTAATTAAATAATATGCGAGAGCCAATTCCCTTCTTGTTTCTAATTTATCGTATCCAACCATGCCCAAAACGAACAAGGTTGGATATATCAAAGGGTAGAAAGGATACACTCCATATAGCTTGAGGTACAAGCATCTAGCAAATTTATTTTGTATGCATTTATTCATCTATAATATCACTATTTTCACGGAACCTGAATAACACTTCGGTGGCTAAGTGATTAGCTACATTTATTGGCGTACATAAGACCCGAGTTCGCGCCCACACTATAATAATATCAGCCTATACTGCCCACTGCTGGACAAAGGCCTTCTCTCACTAAATGAGGTGAGAGAGATTAGGTCATACTCCACCACGCGGACCCAGTGCGAATTGGTGGAGGCAGGTTTGTGGTCACCTGCTGTTGGAACTTATCAAGCCGCCTTTAAGGCTTCCAACTCGGCTTAACGACTACCACATTAAGTGGTAGCCGGGACCAACGGCTTAACGTGCCTTCCGAAGCACGGAGACGCTCGAATATGAAAATGCCACAAACGGTCACCCATCTCGGGCCAACCGAGTCGAACGCTGCTTAACCTTGGTAATCGGTAAGAACACCGCGGTCGCACAGCGCTACGAGCGCCTACACTAATCTCAAGTAATTTTTGCGACTTAACAATTTATTGCAAATAAATTTTCTTTAATACAACATGAAGTTTGCCTGCTGCAAATCGACGACTGATGGCTCCGCTGGTAGAATAACTTGTTGTAATTGCAATAATAATTATCATATTTCTTGTTTGTACCCCAACAGTAAGAAAAAGAAACAGGTGTCAAACGATGACAAGAAATCTTGGGTCTGCCCGGAATGTGTATTAAATCAGCCAAGAGAACATCACAACGATAATACACCTATTAGACCTACCTTAGAGTATACTAGGAAGAGCCCCGATAGTTTCAATATAACAACTAAAAGAGGCGCAGCCAGTGCTAGCCCTTCCTCTGTGCCTAGTCCAATAAAAACATCATTATCGGGCGAGCAGATTAAGGAAATTGTCTCAGCGGAGTTGGACAAGCGATGGGATATCTTTGAGAAGAGAATTATAAATGCAATAGCGAACGAAATTAAACCACTTAAGGACGAGATCGCCGAATTCAAGGATAGTTTAAAATTCTTAACAGAAAAATACGATGATTTAAATCAAAGGGTAGATACAATTGACAAAGATGTGAAGACCATAGCTACCCTTAAGTCAGAAATTGGCGAACTTAAATCTTCCCTGAGTAATATAGTCTCTGATTCTAACAAGAGAGAACAATGGTCGAGGCGGTCGAATGTGGAGATCTTTGGTGTCCCTGAGAAAAAGGGTGAAAAGATATTATTGATTTTAAAATCTATTACTGATAGAATTGATCTCCCAATAAACATAGAGAACGATATAGACTTTGTGACGCGTGTTGCACCAAAAGATAATAATACTAAGAAACCAAAACCCATTGTAGTCCGTTTCTTGGCGCGCCATAAAAAAGACGACTTTTTGTATAAAGCTAGAAAATTAAAGCTTCAGGCTTCGGATCTTGGATATTCCACCCATAGTTCCTTAATATTCTTTAATGATCACTTAACTAGTTTCAATAAGTCTCTTTTACAGCGCACTAAAGTTAGAGCGAAAGAACATAACTTTGCGTATGTTTGGACTAAAAATTGTTCTATTTTAGTTCGTCGTTCTGATACCAGTCCAATTGTACACATATCAGATGTGAACGATTTAAACAAAATAAAGTAAGAACAAAATTGTCTTTGTACTTTGCTTTAGATTTCTATTTAATATTTTTGCTTGCGGTTAAGTTAATGTTTAAATATCTAGGTTACTCTTTTTTGTTGTATGTTTGTTGTCACACACACGTTAGCATGGATGAATTGTTGTTATCGATTTCTGAGGGTACAGTTTTTATCAGTAAAAATAAAGTTAAAGTTAATTTGATTATATATTTAATATATTCTCTTTCTGGCTGCTTTTTAAGGAAATCTGGGATGTTACTATTGTTACTATTTTTAAGTATTTGGAATAACCTTGCCTCCACTTACAATGCTTTGAATTATGCAATTGACTTAGATTCTCCTCATGCTTGGATTTAACTTTTCAGCCTATTATCAAAATGTTCGTGGCTTAAGGACGAAGACCAATGTCTTTTATAAAAATGTTATGACGACTGATTATGATTTAATTTGTTTGAGTAAAACTTGGCTTTGCTCTGGGATATACGATTTGGAACTTTTCGATTGTCGTTATAATGTTTACCGATGTGACAGGAACTATGCATCTAGGGGCGACAGCATGGGGGGTGGTGTGCTTATTGCATTGCGTCGTGACTTTTCGGTCGTATCTGCTAGAAGCTTATCTTTTCCCGATGATGCTGCCGAGGCCATTGAAGTTATTGTTAATATATCATCGAGGCCTTCAAATTTATTAAGAGTTTACTGTTGTTATTTTCCTCATTGCCGTCTTCACTTGGAATGTTTAAATCATTTTTTAGACTTGATTAGTGACATTTACACAGATAATGTTAACGATGGGTTCCTGATACTTGGTGATTTTAACATCAGTTCTGCCAAGTGGAATATTTCAGAGGTCAATGATAGTATTATTGTGGCTAACTATGATCGTAGTAATCCGTTTATTAATCTTGTTCAAAACTTTCTTAGTTTTACAAATTTTATGCAGTTAAATGCTGTGCCTAATGCAAACGGCAAACAACTCGATCTTGTCATAAGCAGAGTTTACTGTACGGTGCGGCAGTGTACTGAACCTTTGGTTAGTGAGGATGCGCATCACCCAGCACTTTGTACTTCCATACTTCTATCAGGTATGAGAACTCTTCGTCCTTCTTCACATCTGATACATATTTTCCAAGCAGCTGATTATGATGCTATCAATTTAGATCTATCTCTGGTCAATTGGAATGAGACTCTCAATTATAATGACATTAATACTGCTTTAATTGAATTTTATGATATTATAAATAGAATTATTATAAAACACGTACCTATTAAGATAACTCGTAGTAACCACTACCCTCCTTGGTTTTCTAATTCTTTAATAAAAATAATTAATGAAAAACTTAAGTATCATAAGAGATGGAAAACCTATGGTAGGATTAGTGATTATGATACCTTTTGCTGCCTTCGTAATAGGCAAAAACGTGTGCAAAAGGAGAGCTACGATAAATTTATTCATACTTGCGAGAAAAAAATTATGGAAAATAGTAAATATTTTTGGAAATTTGTAAAATCAAAAAAGGACGTTAACCAATTGCCTGAGGTAATGTATTTCAACGACGTGCACACTTCTAACGCATCACAAATTTGTAACCTTTTTAACAGTCACTTCCAAGCAGCGTTTGAAAGTTATTCTCAGGCTACCGCTGACGACTTGGATGCTATAAGCTATGATAATATTTCTATAGGTTCAATTGATTTGTCAATAACTTTAATTGAAAAGTATTTAAATACTCTAGACGTTTCTAAGGGTTGTGGACCTGATGGGATTCCACCTCTATTTCTAAAGTCTTGCTCTAAAAATCTGGCTGTGCCTTTATTTATATTATTTCAACTTTCTCTTAATACTGGCACTATGCCTACGGATTGGAAAAAATGTTTTGTTGTGCCCATTTTCAAATCAGGTGACAAACATAATATACAAAATTACAGGCCTATCTCGAAACTAAACTGCATCCCTAAGCTGTTTGAAAAAATTGTGTATGACAATCTATACCCTGTCCTTAGACCTACGATTATTAACCAACAGCATGGCTTCATTGAAGGTAGATCCACGGAATCTAATCTTTGTGAATTTACTTATCAAATAGCCACCGCTATGGATGGAGGAGGTCAAATTGTTGCAGTTTATACCGACTACTCCAAGGTATTTGATAAAATTTCTCACTTTTTACTAATTAAGAAACTTGAATCGGTAGGTATACATGGAGACCTTTTACGTTGGCTTGAATCGTATCTGAGGGAGCGAAGTCAGGCGGTAACAATTAAGGGATAAATGATATAGCTTTGATCATCAAGAACAGTAAAATTTTGCTTTACGCTGATGATTTGAAAATGTTTAGAACTATAAAATCATATTCTGACTGTGTTTTATTACAGAATGATCTTGATAATCTTCAACATTACTGTACTAGAAATGGATTAAAGTTAAATTTAAATAAATGTAGCGTAATAACTTTTACCCGAAAAAAAAGCCCTATACATCACTCCTATTCAATTAGTAGTGAAGCCCTTCAAAGACTATATGAGGTAAGAGACTTGGGTGTACTCCTTGACCATAAATTAACTTTTGCTGCGCATTTCGATTACATTACTGCTAAGGCGTATCGTATGCTTGGCTTTGTTTTGAGAATTGGCAGGGAGTTCAGAAGATGTTCTACTATGATTACACTTTTTAATTCCTTTGTTCGTTCTGTTCTCGAATACGCCTCTACAGTGTGGAACCCCCAATACAAAGTATATACAGACGGTATTGAGCGCATACAAAATATGTTTATAAGGCATCTACGTTATAGGCACGGTTATGCTGAAAACATTATTTCTAATATCCCTTCCTTGTCTGTTCGGCGGTCAGAGAGAGACCAAATATTTTTATTTAAAATTATTAATAATTTGGTAGACTCTCCATTTTTGATGAGCAATATATTATTTAGATGTCCACGATTTTTATCGCGTAATAAATTCCCTTTTACTATACCTTCTTGCAAATCTAAATTCACAAATAATACTTTTTTGTACCGTGTGTGTAGAAATAATAATAATGATTACTCTAATTTAGATATGTATAATTGTAAATTGCATGCTTTTAAAAACATATTAAAAGCTTAAAAGAATTTAGCTTTGTAATCACAGGAATATTTTACTTTTATTATTAGTTTTATTTTAATTTCAGTTTATCATTTTAATTTTCATCTTTTTTTTTTTAATAGTTTATTTGCTTTAACTGTAATTTTAGTTATAACCTTTGTTATTCTAGTGCCTTTTTAAATGTACTTATTAATAGTGGAAACTTAATTGATCTATGTATAAGTTAATATATTATAAATAAGGTGTATTACATATTGTATGTTTCCCAAAAATAAATAAAATAAAAAAATAAAAATAAAAAAATGTAATGAAAATCTATGACCCGCTATTCGCTCAGCACTTTCACCACAAACCGAATTGGATTCAACATAAATTGTAATTCTATTAATCGGCCAAGTTCCCTAGTGGAAATCCGTAAATCATCCTAGTTGAGCCGTAACCGGTAGTAGCTGGGTATAACCGGACCGGCCATCGGAATCGGTCTTAAGGGATAAATAGCGTGAATGACCTTGAGAATCTATGTTTAAAAATTTACCTTGCCTGTTGACTTTGACAAGACTTGTTACGACCGCCTGTTGGCGGGTACAAATAAAAACACAATTATAAAAATATATTGTTTATTGGAAAAAAAAATTAAATAAATGAAAACAAATAAAAATCGCAAAAGCAAGAAAACAAAAAATTAACATAAGTAAATAATTTTTATATCCCCGGGGTGTGAATTCGCGGCACAGGGAAGCGTTCTGGTCACACAAAAAAAAAATCCTATGGGCGCTGGGGACTTAACTTCGGCTGTTCGATCCCGTGACGCGTGGGGGGTCTTCGGTGATAAGCTTCCACCGTAGCCGGTGGGGAACTTGGAGGTGCCCTATAGAAGGCCCTCAGCCGCCGAGGTCAGCTGGAGTCGACGGGCAGAAGTGTGGCCTGCTGTCTCCCAAACGGGTTTGCACGGGTTGCAAAACCGTACTTTTGCAACCCGTACGGTGGACCCCCAGTTTCCAAGGGGGTTGAAAAATGTTGCTAATCTAAGACTTTTAATTTTTTTATTTTGATAAAGCACTGGTACTATCACTATTAATTAGGAATAGTTGTCGTGCGAACTCTGGCGACGAAAAAGGCTTTGTTCCTGCGTGAATTCGTTTTTATATACTGTATCAGGACGGCCTACTTCCTGCCTGAGGCAACAGTGCGCACTCCCCAGATCCCTAGATCCTTCGTCGGAGACGAGGACAGAGATATGGAAAGAACGGTTCAACCGAAGCAAGGCACGCCCTAAACTATTGTCTGTTTTTTATAAAATTCTTGTGGGACTAAGATAGCAATAATCGAACCGAGCGAGATAGGATCATTGTCCCGTTGATCGCTATTGTATTATTTCTAGATCTTTCTATGTTATGGGCGTTTCTTATTAGATGTTCTAGAAAGAATTTGATTTTCGGTACCAACGAATACCTTATATGGTCATTATGATGCTATCACTAGTTAAGGCGCGCGGTTTCCATTCGATGTAACAACTAGTTATTTTGTTTGTTTGTGTGTAATGATTTTTTGTTTATATTTTATATTTTTAAAACTTTGTTACGACGTAACAGACTCTTTACAAAGTCCCTATGTCGTAAATGAGAGGACTATGTAGACACTGGCTGACACCATGAATTTAAGGACACTTATGTTTAACCTAACTTAAGCACATCTATTTGGCTCGTTCTGCACTGTTCTCCCATACCCCATGAAGGCAATGTATTCAAAGATTTGTAAAACTCTCATTTTTAAAAAGAATACCCGTGGAGTTTCTTGCCCTTCTTCTCCACAGTAATGCCTTTCCGAACGGGTGGTAGAGTCATAAGTAATTAATAATTTTCTTTTTTTTGACTATTTATAAGTGCCTTTTAGTCTACATGAATAAAAAACTTTTGATTTTGATTTTTGAAAGAGCGAAAAGTAGAACACGAGTGAAAGCCACGACCAAAATTGCAGGTTTTTTTAAAAACAATTTAGATATGAATTTAAATAAAAAGTCTTCAACACAATTTATAATACATATTGTAAGCTTTGTTTTCATATTTATTCTATACATATTTGCTCAGCCGTCAAATAGAGATTTTACCATTTATATTAAAAAAAGGAATTTGCTGAAAGTTATTCTGCGGAATTTGAATATGTTAAATTAAATTTTGTTGAATGCATTGCATTCACAAGATTCTTATTATATGCAGTTCATTCTTCAAGAATCTTGTGTTAATCAGCCATATTTTTAGAAATTCACAGTTGTTATAGCCTTAAGGGATAGAAGCTACGCCCAGTTAAAAGGGTCTGATTGGTTTAAAATTATGCCATTTTCCGCATCGGTTGTGTAGAGGTTGGAAAAGGTCATGTTAAATCTTTAATATCTGTGGCAGGAATCAGAGAAAGAGAGGTTCCGGTCAGGTGGGTGTTCTTTTGATGCCATTGTTGAACTATTACGCCGAGAACTTGTACGTATATTGAATGAAAGTTATAGCATTTATACATCAGTTTAAATAACTTTTGTTCTATTACCTATTAGTTTTTGCATTTATCTTTTACTTTTCTATGTAAGTTACCTGGATCAGTTAATCAATTTGTATTGAAAACAAAAATTCGCGAATATAAAAACTCACATGATTCGTCACTCTGCGTACATGGTGTAATATAATAAACGCAAGACCTGAAAGTAGTTCATTTCAAATAAGCTAAAATGACTGTCGCACATTCCAATTGTTCTTCAGTCCGCTGAATTTTAAACAATATTTTATTTAACATAATTTAAAGCAGCAATTATACAACTTAACATTATTCCTTCAAAACGCCAGGTTTCGTATCAGTTTGGATATCAAAACTGGGAGTTTGGTTGGTCGAATTTGTAAAGCAATAATCTACTTGGTATGACCTTATTTCAGTTACTCCTTGTGTATGCTTTGAGGGCTTCTTTTGAACGTTTTAGACTTCTACTGGTGTGGATATTTATTTTTGTCGATCTCTTCTATTATCACATGATATATGTAAAACCGAGAAAGAGTTGCGGGGCTCTTTTCAATAGCTCTTTAGGTATTTACTTAAATTCAATTAGTAAAGCAACTTACGATTTGAAGAAAAAATCTACTTCAATTCCCTATTCTCAATTCAAAAAGTGACAGCTAGCCGCTCCTTTTTTCAAGTAATTGGCGACAATGCCATTTTGATTGTCGGGTGTTACGGCAAATTGAGCAATTTTTAACCAGTATTCCTTAAGCTATGTGTACATGAATTTGCAACACGGAATGAAATTTATACAGCTGAAAAGGTACTTCATGTTACACTTTGTATATTTTTATTTCGGGCTGGTCAGAGATTGATCTCTATTGAATAGCTAAAGATGTGGTTCGCTGATTTAGGAATGGGATATATGAATCCAATTACTAAGTTACTCAAGCACATCTTCAGCTGTACATTGTACAGGTACACGGACGAATCCCATGCATGTTGCATATAATATTGTAGTGCAAATGTAAGTACGCATCCTTATACTTTTTCGTAAGCCAATTATTGCGAGTTAAATGGCGGAAAGTTTTCAAATAAACTGGCGAGACTATAAAGAAAATTAACTTGAATAAGTCCGCAGCAAGTTCTTGCAGGAATACATAACAGATGAAATTAGATTTTTGCTTTTTATTGGTCACGGTGTTAGCTAAGTTTTTAGGATGAATGTTTGTGTTTCATAACACAAACATTCATCCGTTAAGTTTTTTAAGGAAAGTTTTTGCTGATGCAGTAAATATTTGCAGGGGTTTTATACACTTTCATCATCATCATCATCATTTCAGCCTATACTTGTCCACTGCTGAACATAGGCCTCCCCAATCGCTTTCCAGCGTAACCGGTCCGATGCCACCTGCATCCAACGACTTCCTGCGATTTTCACAAGATCGTCGGTCCATCTGGCAGGCGGTCGTCCTACGCTGCGCTTGCCAATACGTGGTCTCCACTCTAGAATCTTTCTGCCCCAACGCCCGTCCAATCTTCGCGCTATGTGGCCAGCCCATTGCCACTTCAGCATGCTAATCCTGAGGGCTATGTCGGTGACCTTGGTTCTTCTACGAATCTCCTCATTCCTGATTCGATCGCGTAGAGAAACGCCGAGCATAGCTCTCTCCATAGCTCGCTGAGCAACTTTGAGCTTTTTTATGAGACCTATTGTAAGAGACCACGTCTCTGATCCATATGTCATCACTGGTAACACACATTGACTAAAAACTTTAGTCTTTAGGCACTGAGGTATTTTGGATGAGAAGATGTTGCGCAGTTTCCCGAACGCTGCCCAGCCGAGTTGGATTCGTCGATTGACCTCTCTCTCAAAGTTGGACCTACCTAACCGGACTGCCTGTCCCAGGTAAATGTATTCGTCGACAACTTCAAGAGTAGAGTTCCCAACGGTGAGTGCGGTGGGTACGACATGGACATTAAACATTATTTTTGTTTTGTCCATATTCATTTTCAGACCCACTTGTTGGGATACTCTATTGAGGTCACCGAGCATTCGTCCTAGATCTTCCAGCGACTCCGCTATGACCACAATGTCGTCGGCAAATCGAAGGTGAGTGATGTATTCGCCATTGATGTTGATGCCAAGTCCTTGCCATTCCAAGAGCTTGAAGGCGTCCTCTAAGGTGGCCGTAAACAGTTTCGGAGAAATGACGTCTCCCTGTCTTACTCCTCTTTTTATGGGGATCACCTTCGTGCACTGCCCCTGTACTCGGACTGACATGGTGGCGTTATTATACAAGCACTTCAACACTTCGATGTACCTATAGTCAATGCGGCATCGCTGGAGAGATCTAAGAACCGCCCAAGTCTCGATCGAATCAAAGGCTTTCTCATAGTCCACAAACGCCAAGCATAGTGGCCGATTATACTCCTCAGTCTTCTGTATAACCTGCCGCAGCGTATGTATGTGGTCTATGGTACTAAAACCTTTCCGGAAACCGGCTTGTTCGGGAGGCTGGAAGTCATCAAGCCTTCGTTCGAGACGATTCGTAATGACTCTCGAAAACAACTTATAAACATGGCTCAGCAGTGTGATGGGCCTATAGTTCTTCAATAAAGAATTATCACCTTTCTTGAAAAACAGCACCACCACACCCCTGTTCCATGCTTCCGGCGTTTTCCCTTCAAGCAAGACGGAATTAAATAGCCTCTGAAGGACTTTAAGTACCGGCGATCCGCCCGCCTTCAGAAGTTCTGCAGTAATTCCGTCTTCACCCGGCGCTTTGTTGTTTTTTAGTTGTTTGAGAGCCATCCTAATCTCGCACAGGCTGATGTCCGGGATATCTTCAGTGCAGTGTCGGGTTAGCTTGGCTCTTGGGTCTTTTACCAAGTCAACAACAGGTTTAGCTACTGAGGTATATAACTGTCCATAGAACCTCTCTATCTCCCTGAGCACCTCTGACCTATTTGACGTTACGTTTCCGTCCTCCGTCTTCAGCTTCGTCAATTGGCTCTGCCCAATAGACGCGTCTCTTGCGAACACTTTAGAGCCCTTGTTCTGCTCTATGGTCTCCTCAATACGCCTTGCATTGAAGGACCGTAGGTCGTGTCGCAAGGACTTCAATATCTGTCCATTGAGCTGCCTATAGGACTTAGCATCATCGGAGGTTTGGAGCGTCATGGAACGTCGTTTAGCCATGAGGTTTCGGGTGTAGTCAGATAGTTTTTGAGGCCTATTTTTACGGTGGGTCTTAAAATACTTGGACCCGACCGTATGAACAGTCTCTACCAGCCTGTTGTTGATTTCGTCCACTGATGCGCTGCTGTCTAGCAACTCGAAGCGGTTTGACAATTCGAGTTGAAAGTTCTCGGGGTTTTGGATATATGCATGAGTAGGTCGGAGCGTAGACTTCATCAGACGCGATCTTTCCATTTTGACATTAATATTTAATGTGCCTCTGACCATTCGGTGATCACTGCCGGGTTTTACCCTATGAATCACGGAGACATCATTAAATATTTGTCGCTTGGTGCTCATGATGAAGTCTATCTCATTTTTTGTGGAACCATCAGGGCTCATCCAGGTCCATTTCCTATGAGGCGGCTTCTGGAAGAAAGAGTTTATCATAAAGAGTCCCTCTTTCTCCAGAAATTCGGCCAGCCTCTGACCCCTGGGGTTGCGCTGCCCATATCCAAATTGCCCCACTCTCAGCTCATCATCGCCCCGTTGGCCCAGCCGCGCATTGAAGTCACCCATAACTACTGTAAAATGTGCTTTGGAAGTATGTATGGCTCTACTAATGTCCTCATACATAACTTCGACCTCATCATCTGAGTATGCCGAGGTCGGTGCGTAGACCTGTATGACCTTCAGCGAATATCTTTTGGATATTCTGAGTATCAGGTACGCTACCCTGCTCGACACACTAGTGATGGACACAACGTTGTTTATGAGTGACTTGTGGACGATAAATCCGACACCACCTTGGGACTGCTGTTCGCCCTCCCGGTAGTAAAACAAGTTGCCGGATTTTAAGGTTATCGTGTCCTCGCCCTCTCTTCGGACCTCCGATAAACCAACAATACTCCACCGCAACTTGTTTAACTCTTCTTCCAGCTCAACTAGCTTCTCATCTGTCCTCAATGTGCGTGCGTTGTATGTCACCAGGGCCAATTTTCGGTTTTGGTGGTAGCCGAATCTCTGCCGGAGATTCTTAGCACCCCTTGTCCTGTCGTTACCATGGCTGCAACCGTGGCCAGGACGAACAGGACCGCCGGGGACTAGGGGCCTGGTTTTCCTACTTTCTTCCATAATTGGGGGTGTTTGCCATACTCGCCACGCTTGGCAGGCGGGTTGGCGAGCGCAGTTATTGGTCGTCGAAGTGTTAAGGGAACGCTGCTGCCCATTCCCTAGTTTTCCCTTAGTCGGCCTGTACGACACCCGATGGGATGAGATGGGTTGGTCCTATTCTAAGCCGGGAACCACGCGGCACAACACACTTTGGGTTATTTTATTTCTGCGTGATAAAACGAATGCCAGTTGTCAGTCAGCAAGTCATAAAATAAATGAGCTAGTACTATCCCATAGCAGAACAATGGCCTTCGCTCAGAATTCGAGGTGAGAGAAATTAGGTTATACTCCACCACGCGGACCCAGCGCGGACTGGTGGAGGCAGGTTTCTGGCAAACTACTGTTGAAACTTATCAAGCCGCCTATAAGGCTTCCTACTTGGCTTAACTACTACCACATTAAGTACTTTACGTGCCTTCCGAAGCACGACAATGCTAGAATATGAAAACATCAGAAACGGTCACCAATCTCAGTCTGCCGATAAACTCACTTACCCTTGTAAGCGATTTTATAAGCTCTAACTTGCCACTTAATGTGGTAATCTCTAGCTCCGAGCTGGATACCTTTAACCAGCTTAGCTTAAAGATTACCACATTACGTGGCATACGTGTCATCCAAAATATGAAGACGCTCGAAAATATTAATCCTACAAATGGCTACCCCTCTTAGACCGACTGAGGCATGATCTTTTAGAGCTAGGTACGCCTCTTTTTGAAAGGCAATATTCATATGTTTTCCATTACGAATAATTACAAAGAAAAAAATGAAAAAGAAAATTGTCATACACATAATAAGAGACCGCCATTTTGCGCATTATGGCGGAACAACGAAACAAATCACCAGACTCATATTTTAATGAAGCGACAATCATTTACAAACAATCATAATTTAACTTAGCTAAAATCCAAATTAAACAATTAATCTTACGAAAAAATCCGTCTCATTCCAAGTAAATCCATTACAATTCAGAAGTCCGCCATTATCGAGCCGATGGCGGGACAATGAATAAATCAGCCGGCTCGTATAATTACGACAGTCGTTTATTATTGTCACAACGACACGAACTTTGGGAGAAAGTTAACATACAAAAGAATAATAGCGAAGTTATACGCTTGGTTTGCTGTTAACTTTGGTTTTGTGGCGATTATTCTCGTTAATTATGTGATGTCTCGTTGGGCTAGTTTTGGCATCAATATATTATTCTACTGGATATATTATCTGCCTGGCTCGTTGGTCAACTGGCATAGCGCATCGCTTTGTGATCAGGGAGGTCCTGGGTTCGAATCCTAGGTCAGACAATAGTAGTCTTTCTAACGAAAAATTTTCAGTATAAGTACTGACTCTTAGAATTGTGTCCGGTAAATGGCAATAGGCTCGCCCCCTATTACACGGGATCTAACATTGTCAGCGAAAAGTGGGTGTTGTATGCCTCTGCCACCCCCGCTTGGGGAATATAGGCGTGACGGTCTTTATTATGTTATGGATATATTCGTGCTAGATATATTATTCGGATGACAAACATAATCGCATCCATACCTACCCGTAGCCAGCCACTGTAGATGTTCATATATAGAATTAGTTTAAAAATTATTTAGTTTTTAAAAACGACGGACGATTTACCGCTGTGGTTAAGAGCTTAAGCCGCTCCGCCCACTGTGTCTAATAGTAGCGGGTTCGATTCCCGCACGCGACAAATCTTTGTGTGAACCACAATTATTTGTTCAGGTCTAGGTATTTGTGTATGAGAATTTTCATGTTTGTAAACGCACCCACGACACAGGAATAAATCCTAGAGTGGGGATACGTTTTAAAAAAAAATATTGATGCCCTCAGATCATTCTTCAATATAAATTCATGCGGACTTATCGGTCGATAAGATAGCAATCGTTATCTATCTCGAGATTGCAGGGCTTGCGATCAAATCCTAGTTCGGACAAAATTTAGTTTTTCTACCGGAAAAATCCCAGTCCGGAGTCAAGAATTGAGTCCGGTTTCTTGTCAATAGGCTCCTTCCCTATAATATTCAGAAATAACATCGTCGGCGAAAAGTAGGTGTGTACAGCGCAGCTCTCTTACCCTCGCCTGGGAAATATAGTAATCTATCTATATCATCACACCAGCTCCCTCGCGGGGTAGGCAGAGAGTACAGAGTTCCAACAGGTTCTTTCCTTACGTACCTCCCTGGCTTCCTCCACTCTCATAGTTCGTCTCATACACACTCGGCGGTTACGGAGACTCTTGACTTGCCCTTCAGTTTAAATGTAGTAATGACGGTGTTTAATCGTGTTCATTATGTGATGTCTTGGTTGGTCAGGTTTTGGGGTGGAACTCAGTTGCTGATTTGCAATAAACTATTTTCCGATCTAGCGTTATTTATGTTACACGTTGTATAGAGGCAGGGAGAAGCGAGTACTATCTCCATCGTTATGTTCTCAATTTCTTTTTATTCTGTTATTCTTGTGGTCTGCAACAAGCATGGCCTAATTTCTCCTACATTGAGTTTCTAACGATATGCATACAAAAAATCTACCGCTTCAGCTACCACTTGTGGAAGCTTAATTGTTAGAGCGGTCGCTTCAGACATAGCGACATCCCAAACTAAGGCCGATCCTCCTTGAGGTGCCCTTGTACTAGTTGCCCCCTTTCTCTTTGGAGCGTAATTTTTGCCCGTTCGCCCTCTTGCCCGGTGAAATTCTAAAGCGTATCTACGCTTTTAGAGCATTACTCTTCAAATTTTTTTTTGTGTATGTATGGCAGATGATTAAGCGCAGTAGTTAAGAGCTTAAGCCGCTCTGCCCACTGTGTCGAATAGTCGCTGGTTCGATTCCCGCACGGGAAAAATGTTTGTATAACCCACTATTATTTGTTTCGGTCTGGGTATTTGTATTTGTGTATGTAAAATTTCATGTTTGTAAACGTACCCACGACATAGGAATAAATCCTAGATACAAATAATTGTGGGTCACACAAAGATTTGTCCTGTGCGGGAATAGAACCCGCGACTATTAGACACAGTGGGCGGAGCGGCTTAAGCTCTTAACCACTGCGCTCTATCGTCCGTCATGCAATACGTCGGTCATGACTACGTTCAACAGATTTCTGATCTAGTGTATATACCAAGCTCCTGTCGTACCGAACTAATAAAAATTCCACGGGTAATGAAACTGCACTTTTAAAATCAGTACAGAGCAGTTTTTAAAAGAATTTTTATCTCTACCGTATCGATAATCCTACGTATTATCTCCTTACGTAGCAATATGAGCTAAAAGTTTAACAAAATGAACTTTTCCTCAGGCGTTAATATTGAAAGTACCTACATTTTCACAGCAGCGTTTCCTTAGTGTAAGCTTGAATGGCATGGTTGTAGGATGCTGGGGTTTTATTCACGAGGTCTAGGGTAGTTTTTTTGATTTTTATTTTTAAACGCAGTCCCACGCTTGATTTTATTCCTAAGTTATGGCTGCGTTTACATGAAAATTCACAAACAAATACCCAGACCAAAACAATTAATTGAGGGTCTCAAAAAGATTTGCCCTGTGCGGTAATCGGACCCGTGAATGTTCGACACAGTGGGCGGACGGCTTAAGCTCTTAACCACTGCACTAAATCGTCCGTTAAAGTGTTTTGAGTCAAGTACTGTGTTTTTCGAAAACTTTTTACGATTGTCTTTTGTGTGTGTGTGTGAATGATCTTCGCTGTTAGCCACGGGGTCTTTACAACTTCACCGGACAAGAGGGTGAGCGTGCAACCACTACGCTGGAGCCAGAAGGGCAAGGGGGCAACTAGCTCAAGGGCGTCTGGAGGAGGAACGGCCTCGGCTTGGGCAGTCGCTATAGGGGAGGCATATACTAGGTGTCCCGCCGTGGTGCTCTGCACCGGCCGGCGGGCAAGGGATGCTTCGACCTCGTCGGCGAGGTCAGTGTCTGATCCTGTGTGTGGTATCTGTATCCGAAAGAAGGGATGTAAGGGCATCCGGAGGGTCGGTGAGAACATGCCGCGGACGGCGGTAGCGGCTGATAGGAGGGGAGTTAGGTTTGTAGTCGGCCGCGGCTACGATTAGCGGATTCCTATGATTGGACGATTGTCTCTTGCTAACGTCGTAACAAAACTTGTGCTGCGTGCTTTAGGTAATGTAGAATAATCAAGTAGGTATCATCTATTACTTAGCCGGCATATTAAAAAAAAACCTAAATACACAGGAATAATTCTTAGTGTGGGGCTACCCACACTAGGATTTATTCCTGTGTATTTAGGTGCGTTTACAACACGAAATTCACATAGTCAAACACCCAGACCGAAACAAATGTTCGTGCGGGAATCGAACCCGCGGCTAATTAATCCAGTGGGTTGAGCGGCTTAAGCTCTTAACCATTAGACCAAGCCGTCTGTTAAATTTTCGTCTTTAAGATTTATTTTTCAAAATATTATAATTAGTCTCGGCGAGCGTGTATGAGACGAACTATGAGAGTGGAAGAAGGTATGTAAGGAAAGAACCTGTTGGAACTCTGTACTCTCTGCCTACCCCGCAAGGGAACTGGCGTGATGATATAGATAGATAGACATCTATATAAAATTTTAGTTAAATTCCAAACGATTAAAAAGTATATTCTATCAAGTATATTCTATTGTTGAGAAATTAAAAAAGCAAATTATAAAGCAAAGTTCGCTACTGGCGTTAATTAAAAACTAAACTTGTATCGGGTATGCCGTCGGCAGCACGGCTGTGCCAATTTGCATGTACAGCCGTCGAGAATGCAACGTCGGCGTTTTGGGGACCAGCAGACAAATAACCAGAGTAAAAAAAAACATTTCAAGTTCCGTTTTTCTATATCTTTAAGGTATAATCTAGTTTCTTTATCAATTATCCCATAACACTGTATAGGACACAAAATTCATCCAATAATCAGGATAGGAGCAGCGATAGCGTAGTGGTTAGACCGTTGGAGTACAACGTCAGAGGTCTCGGGTTCAAACCAAGGCACGCACCTCTGTCATTCCGAAAGTATGTGCGTATTAAAAATTAATGATCACTTGATTTAACGGTGAAGAAAAACATTGTGAGGAAACCTGCATGCCTGACTGTTTCCCGAACGTGTATGAAGTTCGCCAACCCGCACTGGGTCAGCGTGGTGGACTATACCCTAAACCCTCTCAGTTTGAGAGGAGGCCCGTGCCCAACGGTGGGACAGTTTCTTAACAGGGCTAATATTATTAATATAATCAGGATAGGATCGGTGTAGGCCGTAATTAGTATTAAATTTATACAGACAAAATACAATACGAAATATATATACATATACTGCCCACTGCTGGACAAAGGCCTTCTCACAAATCGAGGTGTGAGAGATTAAAATAATATAAAAATAAAAATGGTTTATTGGTATCTCATACATTGTAGATTTATGTAAAATTGAGGCAGCCCCAGTAAGTGATATGAATACTTGTGTTGGGGTTGTCTCGCACTTCCCTTATACATATACTTATGCAAACAATGTTAAAGCAGTAGCAACAGAATATAAAATTGACTTATAGAAATATAAAACAGAAGAAACAAAAGTAGACAAAAATAAAATAAATAAATAGACGCTAACATGCAATTTTAGTTCTAGTATAGTGTGTGTGTGTGTGTGTGTGTGTGTGTGTGTGTGTGTGTATGTGTGTGGGCATGTGTGTTTGTCTGTGTTTGTAAGGTGTTTCGCGCACTGGTAACTCTTGTCATTTATCTGATTCTAACTAATATGTTTTCAACATCTTCGTATGTTAGCGTTTTCATCCACTCTATTACAGTTCTTTTGCACTCATATAACTTCATTGGGTAAATATTCAGTTTTTGATTTAGTTTGTTATATATAAATGCAGATTGCGTATTATACTGACGTCTGGCGAAGACAGTTCTAACATTTTCAGAATGGGCAACAGTATGTTTCCGCCTTCTATTCAGATATTCCGCATTAAAAGGTAATGTTTTGTGAAGATTTAGGGTTATGTATAGAAGATATAGTTTTCTAACCGTTAATAAATTACTACTTTTATAGAGGTCATCTGTAGAGAATCTGTATGGTTTGAAATACATGACCTTAATGAGCGATCGTTGGGCCCTTTCAAGATCAAGGAATTTGGTTTTTACTGCGCCGCCCCACACAGGTATACAGTATGTTATAATAGACTGCACCAAGGCAGTATATATTCTGTTTAATAGTTGGGCTGACATCACATGGCGTAATGTTTTAAACATCCAAATAAATTTCCTAGTACGACTCATAATAATTTCAATGTGAGAATGCCATGATAATCGCTGGTCTAGCATTACACCCAGATATTTTATGGTACTAACCTGTTTTATAGTTGGGCATTTACAACTATTGTTCAAAGGCTCAGCAGTATTGTCACACCCATGGATTTTCAACTCAATGTCCGTTCCTGGTTGGGTTCTTTGATTCGGAGTAAAACAGATAAAGTTCGTTTTAGTTGTATTAAGAGTTAACAAATTTGCATTGAGCCAGCTAGCTATTTCAAACAGGCCCTTGATAGCAGCATCTTGTACCGCCTTCCAAGAAACTCCGGAATAAACGACCGCAGTGTCATCCGCATAAGAGAAGATCCGCCCACCGTTGCTTCGCAGATTGCACAAATCATTTATATAGACAAGAAAAAGTGTTGGACCTAGGACACTTCCCTGCGGGACTCCGAACATTATGTTTTCCTCGTTACTATATAAATTATTGATTTTAACCTGTTGTGTCCTATTCTGGAGATAACTTTTGAAAAGACAAAGAGGAGTTCCTCGAATACCTACATTTTCAAGTCTTTGCAGAAGAATGGGGACGGAAACCGTATCAAAGGCTTTTCTGAGGTCCAAAAACACCACTAGACATTTATCACCCTTGTCTACCTTTGATACAATCTCCGAGGTCAAGGCGGTAATAGCGTCTTGAGTGGAAAATCCTTTTCTAAATCCATATTGAGATTTGGATAGAATGTTATATTTATTAAGATAGCTAATGAGTCTAATGTTAAGTAATTTTTCTAAAATTTTTGAAATGGATGGTAGAACTGATATCGGTCTGTAATTATTGACATCGCTTGCGTCCCCTCCCTTGTATATAGGAGTAATAATAGATTTTTTAAAAGCCTGAGGAAAAATACCTTTTTCAAAGCATGCATTTGCTAGCTGGCAGATTATGGGTACGATATAATCTCTAGCCACCTTTAGGAATTTCGTGGGTATATCATCACAGCCTGGTGCACTACCAGAATCGAGAGCCATGAGTATGCCATCTACTTCCTGAGGATCAGTCTCCAGCAGTACGAACGAGGTAGATGATGAGTGAGAATGAGAAGCTGAAATTCGTAGAGTCGCCTGAGTTGGAATGCCTTCCGCTAATGTTTTACCTATTTCAACAAAAAAATGGTTTACGCGATTTAACGAGTCGAGGGGGCAAGGTGTAATATTAAGTAGATTTAAGTTTGATGGCTTAGGGTTTTTGAATCGAGTAATTTCGTTAATTTTTAACCAAAGTTGTTTTGTATTTTTTAGGGATGCTCCTATTTGCTTTCGATGATATTCTCTTTTTAGTTTTTTTATCAGATTAACACAGTAATTTCGAAAGCGTTTGTATGTTATTTTCAAAATTATGTTATATGGATCTCTTCTTATTTGTAACTGCATTTTATTTCTTAATCTAATGCAACGCACTGCTCCCACAGATATCCAGGGCTTTAGTTTACGCTTGCAACTGGGTATAGATCTAATCGTAGTATTTGAGCGGATAGATGCCTTGATCATACTTATTAACTTATTTGCTAGTATATTGGGATCTTTGCATATTTTAAAAAATGATATGTCTGTTTTTAAAAGGCATTGAAAAGCATTTTCAAAGTTGATGATGTTTATAGATTTATTAAAGTTTTCAATTTTTTGTGTGTGAGATATATTTAGTAGTACCATAGCATGATCAGTAATTGTTGTGGTCAAAATAGCAACAAAAGCGGTATTTTTGTGTTTATCTAGTTTCAAAAAGGCATGATCAAGGCAACTCTCCTCTCTGGTAGGTAAGCAATGTCCTGGTAATAGCCCATGTACCGAGAGCATGTCTAGATAATTCAACCTATTACTTCTTTGTTGTAATATTTCCGTTGGTTTTGTTATTAAATTAATATTTATATCTCCTATTAAGATTATATTTTTGTGAGTAGCTATAGTTTCAAGGTGTTGGTTAATAGAATTGATAAAGCTGTTAGCGCAAGCATTTGATGGGGAGCGATATACGCCTAAGATGGTATAATTAGTAATGATTAATTGGAGAGCAGATGCATGAGTCAGGTTAATTTCTGTCACCTGTGGCATATGACAATTTTTAATGTACGCTACCACTCCATCATTTTGATTAAGCTGATTCGTCGTATGATATACAGTATAATTATTTAACAACGGTATTTGACGATTGTTATTAAGTCTACACTCAGTCAACACCAGCACATCCACTTCAAATGTTAACTGTGCCAAGTTAATTTGTAGGTCATCAAAATTTTTGTATATGCTTCTCATGTTTTGAGTCAATATTGTCAGGGAACGATTTTGAAATTGGGAGTTAGTAGATAAATGTTCAATATTGCATACATCGGAGTTTGCTATTTCAGAATAGTCTAAGTCCTGTAATGCATTGAGATTACTATCCATTTACATCGAAGGTAAAATGTAGTATGGGTTTCTCTAGTTCATCAAATGTATGAGTTCTTTGATGATCGAATTTAAGACTTGATATTATTTTAGATGAATATTCGTAGTGAAGACAGGGCGCTTCTATGATAATGCGTAGAGTTTCTGAGAGTGAGGTTGTGTGTGTGAGTGTATTATAGAGGTGTGTATTGTCGTGTAGAGTGTAGAGTAATTTTATTTGTATTAAAGTAGGTTGTTGTAGGTTCTTAACATATGTTCTAAGGTTAGTTAATTTAATTATAATTAATGAGACACCGTTTAGAGTCCCAATAGAATTGTGGCATCCTATTAATAACGGAATGACAAGAGAGGTTTTCATGTGTATAACATATATTATTAGTCATGAGCCTTGTAAGAGATGATGTACCTGTGACTCACTTTTTATAAGAATTACTCGCGAATTTTCATCTTGCCTTACGAAAACTCGACCAAATGCAGTCCAACAAAATTTATACTGCTTGGTTTTTGCCAAGTCTCGAGCTAAGAAAAAAAGCCTGGCACCTTTAGAAGTTAACTGTTCTGATATAAAGACAGGGGTATTCTCATTTATTGTGTAACCAAGTTGTTTTGTTTGTAGTTTATTTTTATTTTTATTATTAAATAACTTGGTTTTTTTTAGAAAGTCAGTTTTTAAGATGACAGATCCCAACTCCACAATAATAGGGGTATTATTTACCTCTTCCCTCTTTTTTTGCATTCTAAAAATGTCTTTTATATCATGTGGGGTCAGCTCGAGATTTATATTCTTTGACAAAATTAGTACCATATTAATTAAATCCTCGCGAGTCTCCTGGGGTTTCCTCGGGACGTTCTTTATTTCTATGCATGTTTTCCGCGTACTTCTATGTAAGTCTTCAATTTTCTCCTCAAGTGTAATTATGTATTCACGGTCTTTTTTCGACTGTATTTCTATCAAATCTATTTTTTTACGAAGTTCCTCATTTTGGCTGGTGAGAAGCGTGACAGAGGCCTCAATGTTACTATTCGTTTGTTGAATCTGTTTAAGGTTCGTAATAATTCCTTTAAGTTCCTTTTGTTGACCAGTTATAAATGTTGAGAATAGCCCCTTTATTTCCTCTTTAAATCGGGTAAATTCGGTGGGTAAATCTTCATCTCTCATTCTTTTATTTCTCGACTGTACAAAGTTTGGTGGAGTACTGTCGATCCCCATTTCGCCAACATTAGTATTCGAGGTGGATATATTCATCATAAGTTATTAGTATTAGGCTTATATAAATCACAAGGAGTTAAAGTATCAAAGGTCAATGAGTGGGGTAGACTGGCTCCACTTCCAGAGGCGCGGGCGCAGTTGGCAACCAGTAGGGATCGATTAAGGTGGTACTTTATCACCTGATTTGCAAATTTCTAATTAGGTTATTAGCCAATGGTGCAAAAGTAGGCGTGTCTCAAGCGGCGATCCGAAAATGGCGGCTAATTCCTTGACGTTGATTAGTTGAGCACAGCTTCGGGTACCAGGGCAGCAGCAATAATAGGGTTCAGATACAAATTATTCTTGTTGATAGCGGTATACGGACTTGGTGGGTTGTATTGCAAATATTAAGTACCAGGAGAACATATGAAGTTACTCACGTAGTGTCTTCTTACACCAAATGCCTTCTTTACACCTATGTTATCCTAATTTTTGTTGTGTGTTTAATTTCACAATTTTGATTTTAAATTTCTAATTAATATTTTTTTTTATATTTCACTGCACGTCTACACCTTGCGGCGATCCAGGGGGAAGGGGAGAGATTAGGTCATACTCCACCACGCGGACCCAGTGCGGATTGGTGGAGGCAGGTTTGTGGCCACCTGTTGTTGGGACTTAAGCCGCCTTTAAGGCTTCCAACTCGGCTTAACGACTACCACATTAAGTGGTAGCCGGGACCAATGGCTTAACGTGCCTTCCGAAGCACGAAGACGCTCGAATACGAAAATGCCACAAACGGTCACCCATTACGGGCCGACCGAGTCGAACGCTGCTTAACCTTGGTAATCGGTAAGAACACCGCGGTCGCACAGCACTGCGAGCGCCTTTTACAGTGTAATTGTTTTGTAGTCTTGCATAATTTACAGAAGTACGAGTAGCTGCACTCTTAGTGCAGAATAAAACAAAAACACATTTTGAGAGTTACATATGTTGTATACCAACAACAGCAACAAAACGAACTTGTTAGTTCCAAATCAAACACGATTTTGATTTATTCATAATAAAAAAATCGAGCTTTGAGTTATTTATCACCTATTCAATTTATTACTTATTTCATTAATTCAGCGAAAATACAAATCTATAGCGGGTTGTTTCAAATATGCAGTGCCGGGCTATTTCAATCCATAAAAATAACATGAGCTAATGTATCCATAAAAATAACAAAAACCAATCCATAAAAATGATTTACTATCTATCGCTTAACACTCATAGCTTTGTATGTGTGTCCGTGTGTGCGTGCGTACGGGCATGCATGCGTGTGTGGGTGTGTGTATGTTTCTCTTGGCCGAGGTGCCTTCATAGTTTGATCGAAATAATTTTAATTTAATATTTTTTAAATACAAGCTTTTATAGTAAAAACACAACGGAGACCGACGAGTACTTGTCAAGGCAAATGTAACTAGCCCCAACACATCGGGGTTATATTGAGAAGTTAGGTAGTTCAGTTGGCCACCTTCCGACTCCATCATTAGATCAGCTCCATGGTACCATATTATTGCATTGTCATCGGACTTACATACGTATGCCAAATTTCAGCTCAATCGAATACCCGCAAACGCTTGAAAAATGGAACTAAAGATTTGAACCGGAAAGACAGACAGACAGACATACGCAATTCAAGTTAAATAAAAAAAAAAAAATTCAGGCATCATATGGTCCATATTAGCTTAAACAGAGACAATTAATAAATTTTGAAATAATAATTAATAAGGATACAAAGAATAATAATTAATAATGATTTAAATTAAAAAGAATACATAATGAGATAGAATAGAGAGATATGAGATTATAGATAGAAATGAGATTTAAATAAAATAACATTTTTAAATTACCCTTCGGACCTGGGTCCTCCAGAGAGGGGATGAGAATTGGTCCGCAACAGTCCTCAGGATGCCGTTCTGACTGCCACGCATTCGGTTAATCAGGGACACAGTTTTTTTGCGAATGATGGCATGAAAACCATCAGTGCCATAATGCGCAAACATCCCCGATGCACTACAAAAACGAGGCAGCCCCAACATCATCCTGAAGATGTTGTTATATTGTACCTGTAGATCCTCCAGCGCCCTTCTGGTGTGACTGACCCACAGATTCCCCGTATAGAAATTCCGACAATACGCTTTAAAGAGCGTGATTTTAACTTGATCAGTACAACGGGAGAATCAGCATGTTCCCTCTGACCGCTAGAGCCCTACGCTCCCTCTCAATGTCTACATCTTCCCTAAGGCCATCGGTTATAAAATGCCCCATATACCCAATAACTACGCTCCAGCCGAAAGAGCCAATTGAGTAACAAGGTTATTGACCTTTTTAGTGATTTTAACTTAATCTACTTGAATAAATGAATAGACACTATGGAACCAACAGAGAATTTTTAAATTCGTTGTTACCCGTTTATTAAACCGGTTAATATTACTTTTTAGCGTTCACCCGGCTAATGGGATTGTGCTGATTGCCTCGCACCGACGCTAAACGGTTTGGTGGATTAACTGGAACGTTTAACCGGGTATTACTTACCCCGTTTTCGTTGTGAGCTAAGAATATCGTGATTATTCGATCTATTTCGTTAATTAAAGGAATTAATTACAGCTTGTAAGCTAAAAATAATTGCGTTTGAGCAGGTTCTCAATCAGCATTCTAAAAAAAAATGGTAAAATTCAATTTTTCAATAAGTAAATTAAATAGAAAGGCTAGTCGAATAAAACGATTAATTTAAAACATTATCCTAGTGAGTTTCTTGCTGGATCTTTTCGGTGGAAACGGGGGTTTGATCACGTTTCGATCCAGTGATAGATGCAGAGGATGTAATAATTTTGACGTTTGTACGTGCTTTTTTATAAGCCTACACATATAATTGATCCTTTATTTTGGCTTTGGTACTAGTTTTTCTGTTCTTTAAAAACGTAAACCCTCGCTAGCACATACATACACATAAACACCTACACTGAAACAATTATTTGTGACTACAACAAATATTTGTATCGCGCAAGGGTCAAACCTGCGACTACTTGATCCCACTGAATCAAGCCGTCTAGTATTACTACAGTACTTTAGTGTAGTATAGTAGTTTGGATGTTTTCTTCTGATTTAGTTGTAGTTTACCACGCGACTGTATAGAAACTCACTAGGCATAGATACTTTGCATGCTCTAGCCAGTCTCTAGCTCTATAATATTGATGGGTGGGCGTTTCCCAGCCAACAATCCGCTGAACGATGATCCCCGAAGCCTCCCCTTCCTATAATCTATCTGTATGTTAAACTGCAAGTGATTTACCGTCCCCTAAACTTTCCAATTCAATTACTTAGAAATCACATAAATCAACTGCTCTTGATACTGTTCGGCTTATACTATTGCCGAATCGTGTATTCTAAGTACGGAGTTCGAGTTTGACCGTAGTTTCACAAGTACTGTGATTCTGCTGCCCTATTATGCAACATACGCTTGACGCAAATTCGCGACCCAGGTCAGCTCGAGTGGGACTGGGTTGGGTCTATCACATGGCAATCGACTAAGGGGCCATAATAAATATTGACTGGGCCCCATAAAATAGGAAATGGCTACGCGTTAAGCCTAGGCGGAGATGGCGGAATGAACTCGATGCATTTTTAAAGGACAGGCCTGAGATGGAAAATTATAGACGACAGTGGAAAAAGTGGAGGGAGGCCTTTGCCAAGGAGTAGGGCAATGGCGTTTAATAATAATGTGCACTTCGTAATTCGTAACCACTATCGCCGCTTCGTCATGCACAGTTTGAAACAGATAGATACAGTCTCACACACATTCTCATGATTACGGATTTGCGATGGCCGTTGGTGCCGGTAATAGCAGGGATTTGAATCAATAAAGTAAAAACGCTTATAGGTATATTCTTCAAGCGAAATAATTCTCCGAAGATGTTCCGGTCCTATAATTTTTTTTTAGCCCTGTTAAGGAACTGTCCCACTGCTGGGCACGGGCCTCCTCTCAAACTGAGATCGCTTAGGCCATAGTCCACCACGCTGGCCCAGTGCGAGTTGGCGAACTTCATACACCTTCAAGACACTCTTAGGCATGCAGGTTTCTTCACGATGTTTCCCTTCACCGTTAAAGCAAGTGATAATTAATTTTTAATACGCTCATGCTTTCGAAAAGACAGAGGGGCGTGCCTGGGTTTGAATCCGAGACCTCTGACTTTGCAGTTCAACGGTCTAGCCACTAGGCTATCACTGCTGGTCCTATAATGTCTTTTTTTTTTTTTTTTTTTTATAAAATGTATCCCCACACTATGGATTATTCCTGTCTCGTAGGTGGATTCACAAAATGAAATTTACATGCACAAACACTCAGACCGAAACAAATATTATTGAGTCACACAAATATTTGTTTGTTTAGAAAAATTGGGACTGCTACTGAATTTTTTCAATTGAATAACCCAATGACACTGTTTGAACTATAATTCGAAGCCAAGTTCTTGTAATTGCCAGCCCCATAATGCGCTGTAACACTAACAAAGCCAAATTATCTAGTTTCCTTTTAAGTACTGTAAGAAAATGTGTCAATATTTTACTAACTTAATTCAGGTCACGCTGAAGGTTAGGCGTCTAATGCGTTGGCCGTACAGTGAGGGCCACAGTTAATACCTACTTCAGTATTGTCTTACCAGTAGGTCAAACGAGTTACGATGTGAACATACAAGTATTTAATGAGTTTAAAATAGCCGCTTTTTATTTGAAAAATCATCTTCGATATCTCAGTTAGTCTAATGACGCTCGTAGGGTTGTCGCCAAGGAAATCAAATTTTGAGCGTGATTGGAGTTACAATACAATATCCTTTATTGCACACAAAAAAAATGATAAAAAAGAAATAAAAGTGTTGACATTGTTATGGGTACAGTGAGGCGGCCTTATCGCTTATAGCGATTTCTTTCAGGCAACCTTTAGGTAGAGGCCATAGATGGTTATGATAAAAATGGGCAGAGTGCAACAATTTAAGAGAATTTCAGTAAATAAAAAAATAAAATAAACAATTCAATAGATATTCATGAAAAGGCCAGTTTCACCTTTACATAAATACATAATATAAATAAATGACACAATAAGTATAGGAGTTAAGAAGAAAGTAATGAAAATCGAGCAGTGTAAAAATTAGAAAGGACCTAACCGATAAGTATTAGGTTTGTAGAAATTGTGCTTTGCTGTCACGCTTAAATATTTCTAAGGACTTAGCGCCTCTTATAGAGTCAGGTATTTAATTTTGTGTTCAGGTGGAGTTTTTCTATGGCAGCCCGACATTGTCTATAGCAGTGCGGTTCCTAAAGTTGAACCCACTTAATGGCTATAGAACCCCTTGATACATTACGATCCAACATAACAAAGAATAATTAACAAAAGTTTATTTTTCGTTTAATATTACTAGTCTACTTTTGTAAACATTTCGCAAAGATGTAAAACAATAGTTTGCGAAAAATCACCTCAAGTTAAGGAAAGTGTCACTAGACACGAATATACATCCATAGAGATACAGCAACCATCATTGATCCGTGCACTCAAACTGGGTACTGAAATTTGCCCAACTACAGAACGATTTTTATTTTAAAAAAAAATTCCATTCACACGATTCCCATCAGATTTTTTGTCAAAACCGCGGCGTACCCGTTTCGTATAAAACTCTGTATGTAAGCGAATAGCAGCCTTATCTATGTAACTAAGATGGCGGAGGCAGATAGCTTGCATCGCCGTAGCGGGCCGCAATATTGTGACGAGTACAGTGGCCATACAGTAGTGGGCCATATTAGGACGGTTTAGTCTAGTTGTGAGAGAATCTTTACACGCGTTTCTTAGAAAAAAAAAGAATCTCTATGGGAACCAGAAGTGTTTGTTTTATAAATTAGACTGTACTGTCATATTACTGGGAAAAAGCTCTCACAAATCGAGATGAGAGAGATTATGTCATGCTTCATCCAGGTTTAGTAGATGCAGGTTTGCGACCACTGGTTGTTGAAACTTATTTAACAAGCTACATATAAGGCATGCAACTTGGTATAATGACTACCACATTATGTGGCAGCTAACACTATAACGTTCCTTCTAAAGCATGTAGTTGATAAAACAGAGTTGTCATATACCATCTCTCATCTCAGATCGATCAAGCCGAACACTGCTTAATATTGGAGATCGCTAGGAATATCCAATATTTTCCCGCTGTGCTACGTATGTTCTACTGGCTGTTTGTGTATGTAATATTCATATTTGTAAATAATTTCCAATGAGTGATGAATCTAATTCACTAGTATTCACTTCAGTGACACGAGTTACTCGAAGTCGACACAAAGGACAAAATAGTGATACAGGAATGTTCCCAAAAAAGTCCCCAAAATATGGACACACGAGTGTTGCGTGCGTCAGCGCCATCTACCGGTGTAGTGGGCACTCCGCCACCGGACGAGAGAAATAACACATCGTACGTGTTCTGATACCGATCGGGGGCGAGCAGACATATACCATGCGAAACGGGCACGGCGAAATGTGAATAACGGCGGCAGTTCACCTCTAGACCTTCACATACAAAAAAGAAACACCGATATGCCTTTGAGGTACTTGCAGTGTTGCATGACAGCTATTTTTAGCGATCCCCAAGGTTAAGCAGCGTTTGGCTCAGTCAGTCTTTAGATGGGTGACCGTTTGTATCGTTTACATATACGAGCGTCTTTGTGTTTGAAAAGCATTTTAGGCTATTGCTTCCTGTTAACACTTCATGTGACAGTCGTCGCCAAGTTGGAAGCGTTATAGGCGGCTTGGTGAGTTCCAAGAGTAGGGGGTCACAAGCTTTTATCCAACAATCCCCTCTGTGTGCTTTACTTAGTTTTACTTTCAAAATAAATAAACACCGTCACGCCTAAATTTCCCAAGCGTGGGTGGCAGAGGTGTGCTGAGTACACCCACTTGTCGTCGATGATGTGGGGGGTTGTAATAGGGGACGAGCCTATCGTCATATTCTAGGCACAATTTCAGACTCCAGACTCATACTGGGAAGTTTTCGTTCTTCCCAGTATGAGTCTGGAGTATGAGTCTGGAGTCTGGTCCCAGTATTGTCCGACCTAGGATTTGAACCTAGGACCTCGTGATCATAATGCGATGCGCATTGCCACTAGACCAACGAGGGAGTCAAAATATTTCAAGGTTTTTAACTCACTCAAAGTCAAAAATTTTTTTTGTTCAGGCCAATACATAAGCACTCACACACGTCAAAATTATTACATTTTTACATCTACCACCGGATCGGAACGCGGCCTCCACTGAGAAGACCCGGCGAGAAACTCATACAAAGAAAAAGATAATCCGAAATTTTGTTATACCCTTTCTTTTACGTTTTGATTGCCTTTTTAAACTTATTGATAGGCATGTTTCGGATATCTATGGGTAATTTGTTGTAGAAGCGTATACAGTGAAGAATTACTAATTCTGTGGAGACGAGTAGAATGTACAATAATATCATCTTTGTTCCGTGTACAAACATTATTAATGGCGCTATATTTTTCAGTTACTGATATTCTTTTTAACATATAGAATATTTTCATATATAAATTGTGAGATTTTTATATATAAATTTTCTGCAGAACGAAGATGGTGTTTAGTTCTGCAGAGCATCCCCATAGCAGTATGCCATATGACATAATATTATAAAAATAAGCGAAATAACTCTTGTGTTAAAGTTGAATTAGTGGAATAATTGAACTTTATACTGTTTACCCTGCAAGGGATCTGGTGTGATGATACAGATAAATAGATTTTCTATTTTTTTTTACAGCCGTTAATTTTCGAAGTCTTACACACTATCTGGCGCCTTCGTCCACATTTTAGAAAAAAGAACTGATAAAATATGGGTATGTAACATAATCAAATGCTCATTCATACTTAGAAACATATAAAGTTACGTCTATATTTAAGCATAACGGCAAGATAATTTCACACGATATGCTATGTTAATTGCGGGTTAGCGTTCACATATTAAGCGGATATCTACCATCAGAATGTGCGGGGGTGTTAGTAACGCACGCCGGAGCGCCCGATAGCGCGATGGGCTTGAATCACGCAAGCGTTGTGTACAACCGTAGATATATAACTTTACGTGTAGGCATAAGTACAAATCGCCATCTTGTTCGGTGAAGATATAGGCCCTGCGGCTAACAGTTTAGATCATTCACACGCATATAAAAACGTAGGATTAGGTACTTTGCCGTAGTGTTGCGGAACCATCGATAGTTTTACTATCGATAGCTGACCTCGAAAATCAGTCGTAATATCGATAGTACTATCGTTTTATCTATCTATCTATCTATCTATAACCTCACGCCAGATCCCTTGCGGGGTAGGCAGAGAGTACAAAGTTCCAACAGGTTCTTTCCTTACATACCTCTCTGGCTTCCTCGACTCTCATAGTTCGTCTCATACACGCTCGCCGGTTACGGAGACTCTTGACTTTTCCATCAGATAAGACTCGGTTTATTTGGTCGTGGTAAGATAGTCTAGGTCTTCCCCGGTACCTGCATCCTTCCACTTTCACATTGTATATCTGTTTTGTCATTCTTTCCTCTGGCATTCTTTCTATATGCCCGAACCAACGGAGCATGCCCTTTCTCATCTTTACACCGATACTATCTTTCATACCTACTCGCTGTCTTACTACGCTGTTGCTAATGCGGTCGGTCAGCTTCACTCCGCACATCTTCCGCAGAGCTCGCATTTCTACCGCATTTATCCTACTTTCATTCTCCTTCTTACATACCCAGCTCTCGCTACCATATAACAGCGTTGGGACAAGAACTCCGTTATGTATGGCCAGCTGCGCCTTATGGCTTAAGTGCCGGCTCCCGAGTAGCTTTCCCATCGCACCATTCACTCTGTTCCCTGCACTCACTCTTCTCTCTATGTCAGCGGTGTATTTCCCATCCTTACTGAAGGCGCATCCAAGATATACAAACTCATTCACTTGCTCCAGCACATCGTTACCAACCACAATCCTTACATTCGTTCTGGTTTCTTCCCTTTCAAAAACCATAATCTTGGTTTTCTTCACATTCAAGTGTAAGCCATTGATCATGCAGTCGTCTTTCATAACTGTGACTAGTGTTTGCAGATCAGTGGCTGTTGGCGCTATTAAAACCGCGTCATCTGCATAAAGTAGATGGTTTACCACTATGTCACCCATTTGTACACCTTCATTCATCGCTTTCAGTCTTTGAAGACTTTTGTCCAGATATATTATAAACAGTCTAGCGGACAACACGCAACCCTGCTTGACGCCGATTTTAACGTCAAACCAGGGTGACCTGTTACCACCCACCCGTACGCATGCCTTGCAGTCCACATAAGTGGACTGGACGGCTCGCAACAGAGTGCCATATATACCATACTCTGGCAAAATGTCCCAAAGCCTCTTTCGCACAACTCTGTCAAATGCCTTCTCCAGATCTACAAAACCGCAGAAAACCTTCCGGCCCACTGCCAGATGCTTCTCTACGATGTTGCGGAGTGAGAAGACTTGATCCGAACATCCTCTTCCAGACCTGAAACCCCCTTGTGCCTCGCACAACATTCCATCGGACTTCACGCGCATTCTCCGTTCAATAATTTTATTTACACGTGAAAATTAAATCAATACTATCGATTATATCGATTGCACAAATTGAGCAATACTATTGGTAAAGGCGATATTATCGATAGTATCGATACTAATTTTTCCGATATTATCAATACTATCGATAGTATTGTTAAAACCAGTACTTGATGACGTAAAACTATCGAAAGTATCGATTGTTTATACATACATCGATAGTCCTCAAGTTTTCGATACTATTGTTCCTAAATATAAGGTAATGTATATCGTCAATAGAAAGGGAGATTGAATTCTTGTGCTTCGTTTTGTACATATGTTGTACTACATAACAAAAGGTTATAACCTTGTTTCTATATTTCGCCCTAATTTTTGTTATAGTATTGACTTCTAAATACCTAAATGCGCTTTCTTATCAACTCCGCTGCCTCACGCCATTGCCTCACTCGCAAGGTGTTCGTATGTGGACCACTGTGGACCACTCGTATGGATACCTGTGATAACAGTACACTGCTTGCTCGCGTTTCGTGGGGAGACCGCGCGTAGCCAGGGCGCTGGTCCCTAGAGGACCCTATACACGCACCATCTGTGAGTTGCTCAATAGTCAAGGATACCTTTATGAATCGTCTGAATACAAGTAAAACTGTTGGGATTCTTTGACAGACTACTGAAATTTGTTGATATGCGCGATCTACTATTTGACCATGCAGCGTTCATCTGTAGACCGAGGGGCGTCCACTCGCTGCCCGCCTGGCTTGCCTAAATTTTTTTGAGGTTGACGCACTAAGACAATATATAGCGATGGCATAAAGTCCTAATCGAGCGCTATTCACAAATTTCCATCTCGTGACTTAATTTAGCTTTTGTGTGTGTGTGTGTGTGTGTGTGTGTGTGTGTATGTATATCTGTATGAATGATCTACACTGTTGGCCAGGAAGCCTTTACAGCTTTACTGGGCAAAAGGGCAAGCGTGCAGCAAATACACTCCAGCCAGAAGGGAAAAGTTAACTCAAGGGCGTCTCAAGGATGAACGGCCTTGTCTAAAGTTGCTGCTGTGGGCATATACTAAGTGTCTCGCCGTGAAGCGCTGCATTCGCCGGTGGGAAAGGGATTTATCAACTGCGAAATTAGTGACTGATCCTGCGTGCAACATCTGTATCCGAAAGACGTCGAATTCCGTCGAATTGCCTAATTTATTTGTTTGTTAACATAGTTTACAAGCAACACGTGAGTCACTATTTTTTCCGATAAATAACCACATTAGGGATTTCCTCTGCTTGGCAATATCCATCATAATGTAAATATTTAAGTACTTAACTAAGTGGAACGTGGATTTTAATAACAGAGGGACTCTACAAAATGAATAAAAATCTTTCCTAATCATTCCTTAAAAGGCAGAATTTGAATGATCAAACAACCTATTTTGCATTACAAAAAGGAGCAATAGTATCGAAGAATTACTGACTATCGATAGTACAATAATATCTACTACTAGCAATAATGTCGATAGTTTTGCGTCAACAATGTTGCATGGTACATGTATTCGTATTACTATCGATAGTATCGACAGTATTGTAAATAACAGAACTATCGATACTAGTGATAGTATCACCGTTTATCAATAGTAGCGCTCATTTTGTACCATCAATACTATCGATAATATTGATTTAATTGCCACGTGTTAATGTAATCGATAGAATAATCGATTTTATGAATAGTTTTCGAGGTCACGATACTATCACGATACTATCGATAGACTATCACTATCGCCGCAACAGTACTTTGCCGTTATCATAACGAACGATCATGAAGGTATTACTATAGTATTTTTAATGAGACATGGGTAGGGTGACGTTTTTTCATGTTCCATTTCATGCATGAAAATATAGACTCCAAAAAATAAACAGGATTATAAAAATAAATCAAAAATCTACTTTACTTTTCATTTACATTATATACTGTTCAGAAACATCAGTAATTATTTGAAAAAATACTTAGAAATCTATTATTCTTTGCATCTGACGGAAATATTTAGTATTCTCATGGTCAATAAATTAATAAATAAACGAGGAAGCGCTACCTTGATATATTAAACCACAGAGTTTTATAGATTTTTTACTAATAATACACGTAAGCGACGAATCAAGTCAATTGTCAGTCGTTTTTTCTGACTAATGGCCTGATTCGTTAATAAATAATGTGATTATTTTATTTTGTACTTCTTTTATTCCTAAACTATTTTTATCAATCATTCTTCTTTATAAATTTTCTCGATACGATATTCAATCAATTCCATTTCATACTCACCAGATTTCTAGAAACGTCAAAGTCTAAACGTCAGCGTACCCATGACTGGTGAAAAGGACTATAGATGACAGGTGAAGCTGTAAAGGCCCCGCGGCCAACAGCGTAGATCATTCACACACACACAACGTCAGAGTTGGGCTAAAATTAATGGTAAAAAAATTAAGCAGTTAAAATATTTCAGATTTCGTCGCAGCTTAATTGTGGTTTTAAAGTGCCCGACGTTTTGAGTGCTCTACAGCACCATGATCACGGAAAGGACTGAGGCGTTTAACGTCCAAAAAATATTGTTATTCCGGTGTACCTCAGGGGCTTAAATTTAATTGCAAATGAAATTTCAATATAAACTATCTTACCTTGACCAAAGAGACCGTGTCTTATCTGAAGGGCAAGTCAACAGTCTCCGTAACCGGCGAGCGTATATGAGACGAACTATGAGAGTGGAGGAAGCCAGAGAGGTATGTAAGGAAAGAACCTGTTGGAACTCTGTAGTCTCTGCCTACCCCGGAAGGGATCTGGCGTGATGATATAGATAGAGATAGATAGAAATTTTAATTGATTGATCCTACAATTGAATAATGCCCGACACTGCTGGAGGTAAAGGAAAGAAAAAAGTAATAGTCTAGCCACACTGGCATATATGGGTTTATAGGTGCTGCTACTTCCATGATAATCCATACTATAATATTAGTCCTGTTAAGAAACTGTCCCACCGTTGGGCACGGGCCTCCTCTAAAACTAAGAGGACTTAGGCCATAATCCACCACGCTGACCCAGTGAGGGTTGGCGAACTTCACACATCTTCGAGAAACTCTTAGGCATGCAGGTTTCCTCAATGTTTGTGATATTTTTTTTTTAATACGCACTTGTTTTCGAAAAGACAGAGGTATTGGTTTGACTCCAGACCTCTGACTTAGCAGTCCAACGATCTAACCACTAGGCTATCATTGTTTCTTCAAACTATACTATCTATCTATCTATCTATAACCTCACGCCAGATCCCTTGCGGGGTAGGCAGAGAGTACAGAGTTCCAACAGGTTCTTTCCTTACATACCTCTCTGGCTTCCTCGACTCTCATAGTTCGTCTCATACACGCTCGCCGGTTACGGAGACTCTTGACTTTTCCATCAGATAAGACTCGGTTTATTTGGTCGTGGTAAGATAGTCTAGGTCTTCCCCGGTACCTGCATCCTTCCACTTTCACATTGTATATCTGTTTTGTCATTCTTTCCTCTGGCATTCTTTCTATATGCCCGAACCAACGGAGCATGCCCTTTCTCATCTTTACACCGATACTATCTTTCATACCTACTCGCTGTCTTACTATGCTGTTGCTAATGCGGTCGGTCAGCCTTACTCCGCACATCTTCCGCAGAGCTCGCATTTCTACCGCATTTATCCTACTTTCATTCTCCTTCTTACATACCCAGCTCTCGCTACCATATAACAGCGTTGGGACAAGAACTCCGTTATGTATGGCGGCCAGCTGCGCCTTATGGCTAATATTATAAATTCGAAAGTAGCTCTGTTTGTCGGCTTGTTTGTTATGTTTTTACCTTCAAACCGCACAACATATTTCGACCGAGTTCGGCACGGAAATAGTTTTTATCCAGGGGAAGGATATAGGATATCTTTTATCTAAGAGAAAGTTTAAGGTGTACAGCTAGTCCAACTAATCCTGTGGGTAGTCCTCAACTTCATCGCGAATTTATATTATAAATGTAAAAGTTTGTTATTTAGATCTTTGGATGTTTGTTACACAATCACGCAAAAACGGCTGGACAGATTTGGATGAAATTTAGCACACAGATAGTTTATTACCTGGATGAACACATAGGACACAGATAGTCTATTGGATTAACATTTTTTATCCCAGAAAAATGTAGGGTTCGGACGAAGTGGCGGGCAGAAACTGGTAATATTATAAACTAGTTTCTCCTTTTCGTCCGCGTTGACATTAGACATGAACCTTACATTTTCCCGGCATGAAAGTGTTAATTCAGGTAATAAACTATGTCTGTGCCAAATTTCAACCAAATCCGTTCAGCCGTTTTTTCGTGATTGAGTAACAAACACCTATACATACAAACTTTTATATTTATAATGTTAGTAGAATATGAAACTAGCTCGCTTGTTACTTTCTTACCCCTAAACCACTTATCAGATTTTAACACAGTTTTTCGAGGAGAAAGCTTGCATCCTGGGGAATAAAATGAGCTCTTCTAGAATAAAAAATATTATTCACAGACCAAGTCGCGGGTAACAGCTAGTTTACTATACAAGCTGTAACATAATAAACGCAAGACCTGAAAGTAGTTTGTTCTAAATTGGTATCTGAATTGATTCAAACAATTTTTAATGTACGTTTTTTTTAATTTGCAAAAAATGTTTTTACTTCTTCAGTGCGCAATAAAAAACTAAATCTTTTCTTGATTCATAGCAATAAGGAGATTTCAAATGCAATCCTAAAACGTATTTCTCAAAACGCACACATACATGTACATGTTTCATTGTTAATTGGGGTATAAAAGTGCTTAAAAAAAGGGTCAAAACCTTTAAATTTGGAAATTTGGTTTTCGTTTTGTATTTATGAAGCAATTCTCTAATTGGGGTGTCTGAGGTCTTGCGTTTATTATGTTACACCTTGTATATCTGATAAAAATGAAACACATCCCAACGGCCATCAATGAAACCTCACACAAACAAAAGTGAAACGAATGTCATGAGCATAAAAATGAACATATCCATCGAAGGAGACATTTATTCAGTAGATATCGTAAAAATACTGAGACAGATATGTCTAAACTTCATTCAAAAATAGACTATAAATTTCCATGCGATTTAAACGGTCGTAAACTTAAGTGGGTTAAAGTTAAACATTTTAAGTTCGCGGCGCCTCGGTGTTAAAGGCATGACGGATAAAGGACTATTAACATTAATTTGCCTATAGAATAGTGATTTAATAGGAAAAGTTTACACGATCATTCTGACTTTAAATCTAGAATAGGCACTGTTATCCAACTAATGCTATAAATGTGAAAGTTTGTGTGTTTGGATGTTTCAATGTATGGATGTTTGGATAACATATAGGACACTTTTGATCCCGGAAAGATGTAAGGTTCCTGTCTAAAGTCAGCGCGGTCGAAGTCGCGGGCAGAAACTAGTACGTTATAAAACTGCTTATTTCGACACTTGAGGACGTGTCTTTTAGACAACATATAGAAAGAAAAACTTACCATTTTGCAAGGAAACTAAATCTACGTATTTCTCTATGTCGAAACGACATCTTCAACCACTGAACTGCTAAAGCTAAGTTTACATATTAATCCTGAATGACGTAAAACACAATGACGGACGATTTAGCGCAGTGGTCAAGACCTTAAGCCGCTCTGCCGCTATGTCTAATAGTCGCGCGTTCGATTCCCGCACTTGACAAATCTTTGTGAGACCCACAATTATTTGTTTCGGTCTGGGTATTTGTGCATGTGAATTTTAAGTTTGTAAACGCACCCACGATACAGAAATAAGTCCTAGTGTGGGCAGTCCTGCGCTTTAAATATATAAAAAAAAATGTTTGAAATTTGTGAACATTCGTTCTCTTCCGCTCGAGTATCGTTGCACTGCAATCCACGAAGACCTTAAGGTCAGAAACGAGATAATGGAGGAGAAAACGCCAGCCTCTCTGACGGACTGTTCACGTAATTGATTGCGAGCTACGATTTAATTTCGAGAGCTGTGATTATAACCGAGAAATGAACGGATCGCACCGTACTGCCGAAGATATACATAATAAAATCTTTATAACATGTAACCCCACACTAGGAATCATTCCCTTATCGTAATGAATTGTTAACACAAACATAAAATTTACATATCTACACATTCACTCAGCCCGAACTCAATATTTATGGGTGTGGGCATAGAACCCGTAACTTCTTAATCTAGTGCGGCTTAAGTTCCACTGGACCAAGCCATCGTCGTTGCCAATGGTAAAAATACATTAAAGTTCATTTCATGTTTGAAATTTGGAAACTTTCGTTTTCTTTGGCTCAGTTACTGCTGCGCCGCAATTCACAAAGACCTTAAGGTCGGAAACGAGATAATGGCGGAGAAAAAGCCAGCCTTATTCTCTCTCGGACTGTTCACGTAATTGATTGCGAGCTACGATTTAATTTCGAGAGATGTGATTATCGCCGAGAAATGTACGGATCGCGCTGGATTGTCGAAGATTTTGAATGAAATAATTGAGATATTAGTTATAATGATCGGTTAAGATGTTGGCTCATGATGATGTGATTTGATTTACAGGTTGGTGGGTTTTCATGTCTCATTAGCCTAAGGGTGTATGGCGATGACGTAGTTTAGGGTTCGGATTCTAGGTCGAATTAGGGCCAGCCCTAAGAATTTTTCGAAACTGTCAGGAGTTTTTGAAAAATTCTTAGTGGTTTCCGTAGTCTGGACCTGACTACTGAGCTACCAAAGCAAGTATTGACGTACGATTTGACGCAGTGGTAAGAGCTTAAGTCGCCGCCATCCCGCGCCTCATTGGGTCGATTAGGCGCGGGTTCGATTCCCGCACGGGACAAATCTTTGTGTGACCCACAATTATTTGTTTTGCTTTGGGCTTGTGTATGTGAATTTTCATTGTTGTAAACGCCACACTCAATAATAAATTGTAGTATTGTTTTTTAAATGCAAGCTGAGGCATTATTTTTTCTTTATTTTTTTATTTATTCATTTTAGAAACCCGATGCGGTGTCTTTAACTAGCCTACAGAATAGTGATATTTAGTAGATAGACAAAGTTATTGCTTTTGGTGGGAACCTAACCCAAGTAATTCGCCATACCGGGATGACAGCGCTATCCAATGTGCTCCCAAAGCCGATGCAGTATTTGTGCCCTTGGCTATATGCAGAAGAACTCCACTCAACCTCAAATAATTTATTGAGTATAAGCCCTGAAGGGGTACTCACAAATTATCAAAGTACATACTTTTTTTATCTAATCTCTTTAAGAAAACACAGCGGGCTTGTATTTTTTATTTAATTTTCTTCCTCTTTTTTCCTTTCTGTTTCTTTTTTCAATTAAATTGTGTGGGTATAAGGTTTAGGTTACAATTTAGAAGTGTACAATCTAGCTCCAGTATGCCTTCGGACCAAGATATGAGATTACTGATGCTATTTCTAGGAAGTAAAGTTCTAAAGGATTCCAGACGGACCCATTCACGACACTACTGAAACAGCCATCACTCCACTCGACCACATTGGCGGAAAGGAAGTGATCCCCTCCAGACAGCCACCGGAAGCGAAGACATTATAGTGAGCATGACCGAACTAGAACCCCAAAGACGGTGGTCGGACAGTGTCTGGAAGTGACTGTCTGGATATTTGTGTACCGAAATTTCATGTGTGTAAACGCATCCACACACAGGGATAATTCATAGTGGGGGGCACCGTTTTCAAAAAAATAAAATGTCTATTTGTGCTAAACCCTCTGATACAAAGTAAGTAAATGTAATAACAAGATCGGTTTTCTGGTAAGATTATGTCAAGCGGAGGAAGTTGTGGCTGGTTGCTATAAATCTCGGGATGGGCGGGGGTCCACGAAATTCACGGCTAATGAGATTCTTCCTACCAATGTAACCGATCACGGATGTATCCATAATCTTCGGGATGTTAGGACAAGACCTTATATCTCAGTCGTAAGGCATCACACTGGAGCTGGATCGCATAAATGATTTTGTTTAATATAAAAATGTATGTACTATACAAAAAATTGTGAAAAAAAAGAATGGAGAAGTAGACAAAAAAAAACAAGTCCACTGAGTTTCTCGTTGGATCTTCTCAGTGGAAGCCGCGTTCCGATCCGGTGGTAGATAAGTAAGTTAAAAAAAATGTATAATGCAAAATAAATGATTAGAATTTGAGTTGACCTGGTTTGTTGTTGCTTTTAATCGTAGAGTGTTCTCTAGGATTAAACTTCTACTTTTTGAGTCCTTTTCAGTTGTGGAATCTGAAAGTATATTACCAAACCATATATTTTCAAAGACTTTCCCCGGTCCTATGAAAGGACTTGTGTGGGGATATCGGTATAACTTTTAAGGTTTCGCCGGTTGCGTGGCTTGGGGAGTTGTAATGTAATGAAATGTATGGGAGTCGCCACACAGCGCAGCCCCGCTCGGCACGACGACAAACGTCACAACCGAACGTAGCTGAGCGCTTACGTCGCGCTCTCGTCGCGCTTCGTCGGCCTTTTGACCAAACCTTTAGACTATTTTTAATAATTATTATCACAATAAACTACTAAGAGCAACCCTTGTAACATGGCATAGGGGGAAAATTACAAAACGACCTATTCTTCATAATCTTATCTATTTATATCATCACGTCAGATACCTTGTGGGGTAGGTAAAGCGCACAGAATTAAAAACCTTAATTTCAGAAAATTGCATCTATGGAATAAGGTTTTATTAGTATTCTTGTCAAAAAAACTTCTTTAGCTCTGCAGAAATATTTCAAGCGCCCCATTCTATGACGACAACCTTATATCACTATTTTTTCGGACGCCCCCCATTTGACCAACAACACATTCATAGGTAAAACAGACATAAAATTCTGTCGTCCAAATTATAAACACAGTAAGTCTGTACTGCGCTAAAACATAGTCTGTAGGTATTTAACTTTAATAATCTAGTCCACAATAAGATTTAGAGCTGGAATAAAATTCCGAACCAGCCCATTGTTCACTTAACCATTTTAGAAGGGTTACGTTAACACTAAAGAGACTTTTAACCTACATTTTTAAGTCCAATGCTGTAAAAAGGCGGGAAAGCGCTTCCACCAACGACCTCTAGAACCGTTAAACAGTATTTCCTTGCTCTCAACCTGGGGGCTTAGCACGAAACCTTTAACGTAAACACCTTTACGTTTATTTAGTTAATACCAAATGACCTGGCGAACTTCGTACCACCTAAAATTGATTTGATTGTAACTCTTCATAAGAACGCCATCTATTGAAAGGAATGCGAAGCGGCAAATTCCATACAATATTAGCATTTTGATTTTTAAAATTTTTCGGCTATTCCTTTGGTTTTTTTTTCTAATTTTCTAGTTTCCTAAACCACCCCAGTATTGAAGCGAACAATACAAGAAAGAATATACAAATCAGCTGAGCTATTTTTGGACTAGACTAGGAGAGACTAATGCACATCAATTGATTTATATATACATACTAGTTTGCTCCGGCTTCGCACGGGTGACTTATACACATAAACCTTCCTCTTGAATCACTCCGTCCATTAGTGAAAACCGTATCAAAATCCGTTCGAAAGTTATTGAGTTTATCGCATTCAGACAGACAGACACTTTTTTATAATTTGTATTTTTATAGACGAAGAAGAAGATGTAACGTGATAAGGATGGCATATCAGAATCAAAATCAGAATCGAAAAACATGTTTCTTTTTAAATTTAAATGTATTTATGAATCGGCGGTCGATGTAGCGCAGTGGTTAAGAGGTCAAGCTCCGCAAGTTCTGTCTAATAGACGCGGGTTCGATTCCCACACGGGACAAATCTTTGTGTGACCCACAATTATTTTTGTCGGTCTGGGTCTTTGTGTGTGTGAATTTGCATGTTTGTAAACGCACCCACGACACAGGAATTAATCGTAAAGTAGGGCTGCATTAAAAAAAATGGTCAGAAAAGTAACAAATACTACCATTTTGGAATGCCATTCCTGTAGAGGATCATGCCAAGAAACCCCACGGTTTACTTTACTCGCTGACGTGACGCTAACGTTAACATTTTCGTGCTAAGCCCTCTGAATTGGGAATGTACTCCACTTCTTCGATGAAGTTGCTCGTAAAGAAGTTGTTGTCCCATTGTCTTAGATGTTACGACTTTAGATTTCACTAGTCAAATAAAAGATTCAGGTCTTCGAACGTTTGATCAAAGGATTTAATTAAAAGATTTTCGAGTGTCTAGCTTCTGGAGATCAAGTTGGAGGGTTTTCTATTGTCAAGAAAAGATGTTTGGGATGATTTTCATATAGTATTGGCAGGTAGATGTTATGTATGATGTTATTAATTATGAATGTTATAAAGTACATCGTTGAATGGTGGCGAAAATGTATTCAGGCTGTTGATTTATATTCTCGTGGAAATAATGGAATAGTAGCTGAACCCGCAATTTCGTTCGCGGTATTTTTAGGATATATTTTAAGCCCTTAGTTTTATTTGAGACAAAAAGTAGCCTATGTCCCTTATCTGCATAAAAACTATGTCCTTGTGGAATTTAATCAGAGTCTGTTGAGTGGTTTGGGGGTGAAAAGGTAACAGACAAATATACAGACAGACAGAGTTACTTTCGAATTTATAATATTAGTATAGATGTATTAGAGAGAGTACTAAATTGTCTGAATTACTGAAACCATACTACCTTTGTGTTTGGCCTATATTTTTACTAATACCCATTAGTCAGTCAATCAGAATAGACCTCAGTCGAAGTGTGTTTTGTTTGCCTCGATAACAACACAGGATGTTTTTTATAAAGAAAATATACTATACTAAAATTCCGGTGCACGTGTGTTTGTGTTTCTTTTTCTGAAAAACGGATTGAACGCTTTTCATGTTTTATTTTTACTTATGGGATCACCTAGATTGTTCCCGGCGACAATTGAACCCTGCAGATAGCGTTGTTTTCAACTGGGTGCGAAGCCGCGTGAAAACTGCTGGTTAATCAATAAAATACTGATTATTGCTTTTTTCTTATTTTGTGCAGCTTTTACTTGGATCCAAATCAACGGTCTGTATGTTTGTGTATTTCGTAACCATGTAAAAAGAAATGGGTGTCCTACCTTTGCCTAAGCTTCGGCGGTACCAAAAATTGTCTCCAATTATTTCCCAAAATCATGGCGGCAGTATTCCTTCGTCAGTCCCGCTCCAACTAACCAATTGGAAATATATTCTCTTAATGTCGCGAGAGATCTACAAAGCGATAGGTTTAATGTACGGCGGGGGACTTAGTTTAGGGTTGTCACACTTTTATAACCGCGCGTGGTTGGGAATTACAGCGTGGCTTGGCATTGTTTTTTAAGATAGCCTTGGGAGTAATAAAATTGAAACTGTAGTAACGTATGCGGCCGAAGCTGAACAAGATTGTTTTTTCTGAATTATTTAGGCGCAATGTACATCACAGATAAGTCTTCAAAGGTTTTCAAAATTGTAATTATACCAAGCAAAGGTCTTCTGTTCCATTGAGGCGAGAGAAAACCTATGTATGGAATTATTGAAATTACTCTTGATAAAAAGGTGATAATATTTTTTGTCAGTTTTTTTATCGTCTCTCTCACCTGTATTTACATTAGTCTTCCAAGCAATTTATTTTGACGACCAAATTAAATTTAACGAAAATTATATTATGACACAGGCAAAAAATAATTCCTCGTACGTTTGTAATTGTATTGTTCTTACTGTCGATTCTTTACCGATTTATATATATTTATAACGCAATAAACCAATGTAGCCGGAGGTAAAAGTAGGTTACAAGAAAAACTGTACGTGACAGCCCTACCACGTGCCTATGGGCGCCTCGGGGGAATCATTTCCTCAGCTGCGAATTGTGTTTGGGATCCCGCAACTTTATTTTGATGATCTTAAGATTTGGAAGAAAACATGCTGAAAAAACCCTTACAAAAGAGAGGGTGTTTTCAGCGTGACCATGGATTATGGCTATCTACTGTCTTAATAAAAAAAATAAACACCGTATCGCCTATATTCCCCTAGCAGGGGTGTTAGAGGCGTACTTGTGGCGCCACTTTTCGCTGAAGATATTAAATCCCATGTAATATGAGGCGCCTATTGCCATATACCAGGCACAATTCCAGACTTCGGACTGATCATTAGGATTTTAAGATTAATTATAATACTAATATTAGCTCTGTTAAGAAACTATCCCACCGTTGGGCACGGGCCTCCTCTCGAAGTGAGCGGGTTTAGGCCATAGTCCAAAACGCTGGCCTAGTGCGAGTTGGTGAACTTCACACACCCTCGAGAAACTCTTAGGCATGCAGGTTTCCTCGCGAAGTTTTCCTTCACCGTTAAGCAAGTGATAGTTAATTTTTAAAACGCACATGCTTTCCAAAAGACAGTGGTGCGTGCCTGGGTTTGAATTCTAGACCTCTGGCTTTGCAGTCCAACAGACTAACCACTAGGCTATCGCTGCTTAGGATTTTTTGATAGAAAAACTAAATTTTGTCCGAACTAGGATTTCAACGCAGGACTTCGTGATCCCAACGCGCATTACCATTAGACTAACGAGGCAGTCCTACTCTTTATTAAAATATTTGAAGCTGCTCGCGTTTGCAGGATTAACTCTTGATTCCCTATACGTGGTCCCTGGGCACTGCTTCATGAGCAGCACCTTCGATGGTTGGCTACGGCCGTGGCTGATCCCTCCCAGCAAAGTCATGCAGCCAAGCGAGCCAGTTGTGTTCCGGTCAGAGAGGGGCAAAATGTAATCAAATTAATGATTACAATTAGATTTTGTAATATTCAATCACTATTTTTTTTTAATGATTTATGATTGAAAGTGTAATCGTAACCGTTTAAGGTTACAAAATGAAATCGTAATGTAATCATTAAATATTACTACATGATGACGCCTATATTCCCCGAGCGGGGGTGATTAATCATGAATCTGATTACCTTTTGCCCATCTCTGGTCCCGGCATATTTCGCGGAGTTGCCTTAAGAGGAAATGGGTATAGATCATACCGATTCGGAATTAGGTCTAAAATAAGTCTATTACTGAGTCAGCAAGTCACATTTTGGCTTTCAATCAGGGGTGATAGGGACAATCGCTGACCAATGCTGTAAAACATATAATGATTTTGCAAAAAAAAATCTTTTACTGTTTGTAACCTACCCTGCAAGGGATCTGACGTGATGTTATAGTTAGGTAGCTTTTATTTGTTGAAAATGGCTGGTTGGCAAAATGGGTTCATCTTATTATATCGACAACTGATTATGCTTTAAATTTCAATTGTACATATCTGTCACCCCCGCTTGAGAAAGTATCTTCAACGTTACTTTTCTTTTTAATACGTAGCCCCACACTAGGATTAATTCCTGTGTCGTGAGTGCGTTTACAAACATGAAAATTCCAATACACAAATACCCAGACCGGAACAAATAATTGTGGATCACACAAAGATTTGTCCCGTGCGGGAATCGAAACCGCGACTATTAGACACAGGGGACGGAGCGGGTTAAGCTCTTAACCACTGCGCTAAATCGTCGGTCAGCGTGTGCGTGCGTGCGTCTAAATCTGGGATAGTAAGTGTATTCGAATGTTTGAAGGAATACTTGAGGTTTGAAAGATGATGATTATTATATGTATCTGAACACTGCGAATGAGGGAAGGAATGAGTGAGTGACATATGGGAGGAATGAATGGAAAAAACGTGAGAGTTGTAAGGAGGATTGTGCAAAAAAAAACATCGGACGAGATTTTTTTTTTTGGCGGGAAGTCGATGAGTGGTGTTGTCAATTTGTTTTAATTACCAAAACTTGTGTTATTTCGACATATAATGTGTTATGTTGGTGGAATATTAACCATTATGTATTCTTGATGTATATGACCATTATGTATATGTGCATGAGTGAAGGTAGTTGTAACAAAGTGATACAACGCGCCTTTTTGACTTCCCTCAAAACAGCTGTCGCAATTGGTATGTAAAGTATCTACCGCTTTACTATCCAGGGTGGGGTACTTCATTAATTTCATTATCATCGATGTCTTCAAGTTCATCGGGGAGTTGAATTAATTTAAACAAACACGACTATATATCTCACTGGACACTGGCAAAATACACATAAAATTAGTGTGAAGCCATAACTTAAAGAAGAAGAAGAACAACGGACGAGGATTTAAATTAAAAATATAATAAGAAATAGATTATATAACAAAAACTATATAACAAAGTTTTTATTATTTGAGGCAAGCTGTTTAATTTCAACCGAAAGAACCTAGATAAATCTATACTGGTGGTTAGACCGTTGAACTGCAAAGTCAGATGTCTCAAGTTCAAACCCAGGCACGCACCTCTGTCTTTTCGAAAGCATGGGCGTATTAAATATTAACTATCACTAGCTTTAACGGTGAAGGAAAGCATTCTCGAAGGTGTGTGAAGTTCGCCAACCCGCACTGGGCCAGCGTGGTGGACTATAACCCTCTTAGTTTGTGAGAAGGCCCGTCCCAACGGTGGGACAGTTTCTTTACAGGACTAATATTATTATACTAAGAGGAAATACTTGTTTGTTCTCTCTCTAACTATGAAACTGCAAATACGATATTAATAATTCTTTCACTATTAGAAGTGACATAGAAAACCGCTAGTAGATTAATATAAATTAATAAAAAATTAAAGCCTTTTATTCCTAAACTATAATATCAGCCTATATTGACCTATTCCTGGGCTGGCTCTCTTCCACAAACCGAGGTGAGAGAGATTAGGTCATACTCCACCCCGCGGACCCAGTGGGGATTGGCAGGCAGGTTTATGGCCACCTGCTGTTGGAACTTATCAAGCCGCCTATAAGGCGTCCAACTCGGCTTAATGAGTACCATATTAAGTGGTAATCGGGACCAACGGCTTAACGCGCCTTCCGAAACACGAAGACGCTCAAATATTAAAATATCACAAACGGTCACCCATCTCAAGCCAGCCGAGTCAAACGCTGCTTAACCTTGGTGATCGATAAGAACACCGCGGTCGCGGTTTATTTTAAAAAAATATTTAAAAGAAATTTTAATATTGGTTTGCTTTGTAGAATAGTTCAGGACCCCTTCTGGTTAATGGCTTCTCCCAGCGTTTTTTATTTTTCTCTATATTGTGTTATTTCTAACCAATTTGGTACTGTTCTTAGGATTTCGTCAGACCACCTAGTTTTTGGTCTCCCTTTTTTCCTCTTGCTTTTCGGGCCTTGCCACGAAGACACTAATTTGTCCATTTCTAGTTTGGCATAAATTCAGTAGGTAAATATACAAACTTCAAAATCAACCCAATTTTACAGGTAATGCGTTTTCACTGTCCGTAACATTTTAATTAAATAAGTCTTACTTAAGTTGGTAGCGACTAAGTTCTGTAGGACTTAATTATATTTTGAGGTGAAGTTGTGACAGTTGGTGTTATCTGATTCTTGTTTCGTTAAAAGGTGACGGATAGACTCAACAGAGTTATTTATAGTACAAATTAAAATAAATTACACTGCCTTTAAAAAAACATAGCACCACACTAGGATTTGTTCCTGTGTCGTGGGTGCGTTTACAAACATGAATATTCACATATACAAATACCCAGACCGGAACAAATAATTGTGGATCACACAAAGATTTGCCCCGTGCGGGAATCGAATCCGCGACTATTAGTCGGAGAGGCTTAAGCTCTTAACGACTGCGCTAAATCGTCTGTCTTGTTGATCTAGTGCGCTTAATGCTGATTGTGATCACGAGGACCTTCGTGATAAATCCTAATGAGCGCTGTTTCTGTCGAAAAATTCTCAGTCGTAGTCTGGAGTCTGGAATTGTGATCGGTATTATGCGCATAGGCTCACCTCTTATTATAATACAATGGAAGCTAACATCAAAGACGATATGTGAGTGTCACGTCTATATTCCTCAAGTGGGAGAGTGACCTTGTGTTTGTTTATAAAAATCTCCTTTACGCACACTTTGTTAGGGGTTCAACAAAAAATATTTAATGAAGGTTGGTTCGGTGCATGCATCAAACCTGCAACCTCTCAACGTTCTAACCGATAGCCCAAAGAGTCATTTCCATAAAAAATTATTTGATGACTCCGTAACCGGCGAGCATGTATGCGACGAACTATGAGTGTGGAGGAGGTCAGAAAGGTCTGCAAGGAAATAACCTGATGGAACATTGTACTCTTTGCCTATCCGCAGGGCATCTGGCGTGACGTTATAGCGCTAGATATAATTTAATCATGTTTTCACCCTAACATTTTCTTCAAGAAGATTGAAATCAGATCGTATTTCATGCACGTTGTTTTCATAATTTTTACGCAGCCCACAGCGTAGTAAAATTGTACTTAAGTAGGCTCATCCCCTTAGAAACTCCCCCCTATTCCCTTCTTCTCCCCTACCCTCCTTTAACCACAGGCATGCTCGAACCGTTTATTTTGACTACGCCAAATATTTTTTTACGATCGCTAAAAGTTTTTTTTCAGGTTATTTCCGAGTTTTTATGAAGACTTTTCATTGGCGCACTGAAGTTTTACGTTTAAGCCAAAATTGTGAGTTGTATTGGTGTAAATTGCGGAAGAATGGTGGTTGAACTTGTGGTTATAGTTTGTTACTTGACGTAAGATTTCTAGCAAATTTGATGCTCATATGTAGGTATAATAAGTATTTGAGTATGTATGTGAGAAACTTCTCGGCACGCTGTTGTTTCTTGTCGATATTTAAACATCTGGCTCATAAATGAACCTATACTATCTAGTGAGTACCTGCTGTACACTGCTGCCCAGCCACTGCTGGGTTAGGTGCCCACCTAACCCAGCAGTGGCTGGTGAAAGTCTCTCACAAATTGTGGCAAGATACTTCTCCACGCAGACCAAGTGCAGGTTGAAACAGCTGCTTGGACTTTGATTTAATGACCCCTTTATGACATTGCCAAGGGACCAAGGACTCGATGTACCTTTTGAAGCACAGAGAAGTTCTATAATAGAATTGCTGCAAACAACCACCCGTGTCAGACTGACCGAGCCGAAAACTGCTTAAGCTTAATAATCGCTTTAAATGCTGCGATACCACAGCTCTTCCGGTGCCTCGATATGTAGATAATAAATCAGTCTGTACTGTCTTAAGGTACGGCCAAACGAACGTTGCGATCAGCTCCTGCAGTAATATTAGTATGGAGATGTTAACACCAACGCCGGACGCCACCGCGGCTGCAGCTGAACGCGTTGGTTTGGCCGCACCTTTACTGAAAGACAAGGAAGAAAAAAGTATATCCACACACACTCATCATCATCATCATCATCTCAGCCTATACTTGTCCACTGCTGAACATAGGCCTCCCCAATCGCTTTCCAGCGTAACCGGTCCGATGCCACCTGCATCCAACGACTTCCCGCGATTTTCACAAGATCGTCGGTCCATCTGGCAGGCGGTCGTCCCACGCTGCGCTTGCCAATACGTGGTCTCCACTCTAGAATCTTTCTGCCCCAACGCCCGTCCGATCTACGCGCTATGTGGCCCGCCCATTGCCACTTCAGCTTGCTAATCTTAACGGCTATGTCGGTGACCTTGGTTCTTCTACGAATCTCCTCATTCCTGAGTCGATCGCGTAGAGAAACGCCGAGCATAGCTCTCTCCATAGCTCGCTGAGCAACTCTGAGCTTTTTTATGAGACCTATTGTAAGAGACCACGTCTCTGATCCATATATCATCACTGGTAACACACAATGACTAAAAACTTTAGTCTTAAGGCACTGAGGTATTTTGGATGAGAAGATGTTGCGCAGTTTCCCGAACGCTGCCCAGCCGAGTTGGATTCGTCGATTGACCTCTCTCTCAAAGTTGGACCTACCTAACCGGACTACCTGTCCCAGGTAAATGTATTCGTCGACAACTTCAAGAGTAGAGTTCCCAACGGTGAGTGCGGTGGGTACGACATGGACTTTAGACATTATTTTCGTTTTGTCCATGTTCATTTTAAGACCCACTTGTTGAGATACTCTGTTGAGGTCACCGAGCATTCGTCCTAGATCTTCCAGCGACTCCGCCACGACCACAATGTCGTCGGCAAATCGAAGGTGAGTGATGTATTCGCCATTGATGTTGATGCCAAGTCCTTGCCATTCCAAGAGCTTGAAGGCGTCCTCTAAGGTGGCCGTAAACAGTTTCGGAGAAATGACGTCTCCCTGCCTTACTCCTCTTTTTATGGGGATCGCCTTCGTGCGCTGCCCCTGTACTCGGACTGACATGGTGGCGTTATTATACAAGCACTTCAACACTTCAATGTACCGATAGTCAATGCGGCATCGCTGGAGAGATCTAAGAACCGCCCAAGTCTCGATCGAATCGAAGGCTTTCTCATAGTCCACAAACGCCAAGCATAGTGGCCGATTATACTCCTCGGTCTTCTGTATAATCTGCCGCAGCGTATGTATGTGGTCTATGGTACTAAAGCCTTTCCGGAAGCCGGCTTGTTCGGGAGGCTGGAAGTCATCAAGCCTGCGTTCGAGACGATTCGTGATGACTCTCGAAAACAACTTATAAACATGGCTCAGCAGTGTGATGGGCCTATAATTCTTCAATAAAGTGTTATCACCTTTCTTGAAAAACAGTACCACCACACCCCTGTTCCATGCTTCCGGCGTTTTTCCTTTGAGCAAGACGGAATTAAACAGCCTCTGAAGGACTTTAAGTACCGGCGATCCGCCCGCTTTCAGAAGCTCTACGGTAATTCCGTCTTCGCCCGGCGCTTTGTTGTTTTTAAGGTGTTTGAGAGCCATCCCAATCTCGCACAGGCTGATGTCCGGGATATCTTCAGTGTAGTGTTGGGTTAGCTTAGCTCTTGGGTCTTTTACCAAGTCAAGAACAGGTTCAGCTACTGAGGTATACAACTGCCCATAGAACCTCTCTATCTCCCTGAGCACCTCTGACCTATTCGACGTTACGTTTCCGTCCTCCGTCTTCAGCTTCGTCAACTGGCTTTGCCCAATAGACGCGTCTCTTGCAAACACTTTGGAGCCCTTGTTCTGCTCTATGGTCTCCTCAATACGTCTTGTATTGAAGGACCGTAAATCGTGTCGCAAGGACTTCAATATCTGTCCATTGAGCTGCCTATAGGACTTAGCATCATCGGAGGTTTGGAGTGTCATGGTACGTCGCTCAGCCATAAGGTTTCGGGTGTAGTCAGATAGCTTTTGAGGCCTATTTTTACGGTGGGGCTTAAAATGCTTGGACCCGACCGTATGGACAGTCTCTACCAACCTATTGTTGATTTCGTCCACTGATGCGCTGCTGTCTAGCACTTCGAAGCGGTTTGACAATTCGAGTTGAAAGTTCTCGGGGTTTTGGATATGTGCATTAGAAGGTCGGAGCGTAGACTTCATCAGACGCGATCTTTCCATTTTGACATTAATATTTAATGTGCCTCTGACCATTCGGTGATCACTGCCGGTTTTTACCCTGTGAATCACGGAGACATCATTAAATATTTGTCGCTTGGTGCTCATGATGAAGTCTATCTCATTTTTTGTGGAACCATCAGGGCTCATCCAGGTCCATTTCCTATGAGGCGGCTTCCGGAAGAAAGAGTTCATCATAAAGAGTCCCTCATTCTCCAGATATTCGGCCAGCCTCTGACCCCTGGGGTTGCGTTCCCCATATCCAAATTGCCCCACTCTCAATTCATCATCGCCCCGTTTGCCCAGCCGCGCATTGAAGTCACCCATAACCACTGTAAAGTGTGCTTTGGAAGTATGTATGGCTCTACTAATGTCCTCATACATTACTTCGACGTCATCATCTGAGTATGCCGAGGTCGGTGCGTAGACCTGTATGACCTTCAGCGAATATCTTTTGGATATTCTGAGTATCAGGTACGCTACCCTGCTCGACACACTAGTGATGGACACAACGTTGTCTATGAGTGACTTGTGGACGATAAATCCGACACCACCTTGGGACTGCTGTTCGCCCTCCCGGTAGTAAAACAAGTTGCCGGATTTTAAGGTTATCGTGTCCTCGCCCTTTCTTCGGACCTCCGATAAACCAACAATATTCCACCGCAACTTGTTTATCTCTTCCTCCAGCTCAACAAGCTTCTAATCTGTCCTTAACGTGCGTGCGTTGTATGTCACCAGGGCCAATTTTCGGTGTTGGTGGTAGCCGAATCTCTGCCGGAGATTCTTAGCACCCCTTGTCCTGTCGTTACCATGGCTGCTACCGTGGCCAGGACGAACAGGACCGCCGGGGACTAGGGGCCTGGTTTTATTCTTATCTTCCATTTAAATAAATTGGGGGTGTTTGCCATACTCGCCACGCTTGGCAGGCGGGTTGGCGAGCGCAGTTATTGGTCGTCGAAGTGCTAAGGGAACGCTGCTGCCCATTCCCTAGTTTTCCCTTAGTCGCCTTGTACGACACCCGATGGGATGAGATGGGTTGGTCCTATTCTAAGCCGGGAACCACGCGGCACACACTCACATGCACATAAATAAAAGGTAACGATGGCTAAATACAGCTCTGTGTAATATATCAGAGATTGTGTGGAGCTAAATCTAGTCCCACCTCTATGGGCTAAACAGGCTGCCACTTTGGCATGTTGCAAAATATAGTAAAGCGCTGGTACTGCTGGGCAAACGCCTTCTCTCTCAAATTGAGATGAGAAAGAATAATATTAGCGCTGTTAAGAAACTTTCCCACCGTTGGGCATGGGTGCCTCTCAAACTAAGAGGGTACAGGCCATAGTCCACCATGTTGGCCCAGTGCGGGTTGGCGAACTTCACACACCTTCGATAAACTCATAGGCATGCAGGTTTCATCACGATGTTTTCCTTAACCGTTAAAGCAAGTGATAATTCATGTTTAATCATAAAGAATAAAGAAGCTCATATTCTTCCCCAGGATTCAAGCAAGGATATAAAGGTAGCTCTCTTGTTACTTTTTTACCCCTAAACCACTCATCAGATTTTGATAAAAATTTTCAAGGAGAAAACTTGCATCCTGGGGAATAAAGGAAGCTCTTTTAGATTAAAAAATATTATTCACGGACCAAGTAGCGGGTAACAGCTAGTTTACTATATATCTGATAAAAATGAAACACATCCCACCTGCCATCAATCAATCCTCACACAAACAAAAGTCAAACGAATGTCATAAGCATAAAAATGAATATATCCATCGTAGTAGACATTTATTCAGCAGATATCGTAAAAATACTGAGATAGACAAGTCTAAACTTCATTCAAAAATAGACTATAAATTTCCATGCAATTTAAACGGTCGTAAACTTAAGTGGGTTAAAGTGAAACATTTTAAGTTAGCGGCGCCTCTGTTTTAAAGGCATGACGGATAAAGGACTATTAAAATTAGATTGCCTATAGAATAGTGATTTATTAGGAAAAGTTTACACGATCATTCTCACTTTCAATCTAGAATAGACACTGTTATCCTACTAACACTATAAATGTGAAAGTTTGTATGTTTGGATGTTTAAATGTATGGATGTTTGGATAACATATAGGACACTTTTGATCCCGGAAAGATGTAAGATTCCTGTCTTAAGTCAGCGCGGACGAAGTCGCGGGCAAAAACTAGTACGTTATAAAACTGCTTATTTCGACACATGAGGACGCGTCTTTTAGACAACTTATAGAAAGAAAAACTTACCATTTTGTCGCTGAAAGGTTTATACATTCTCGTTTGTCCTATTCAATAATACTCCATTTAAAATGAAATTAAAATTCAATTCAAGTTTCCTTAAACGGTGGACGTGTATAACACCATTTTATGAGAGTGGAGGTGAGGGCGACCTGTGTGGAAATTACCCGACGTGACTTTGTTCTAAGCATAGACAGCAAAATATTTGGTGATATATTATGTACTAGTTTCTGCCCGCGACTTCGTCCGCGTTCACTTTAGACAGGAACTTATCATTTTTCCGGGATAAAAAGTATCCTATATGTTAATCTAGGTAATAAACTATCTGTGTGCAAAATTTTATCCAAATCCGTTCAGCAGTTTTTGCGTGATTGAGTTACCAACATTCAAACATCTAAACATACAAACTTTCACATTTATAATACTCGTATTATTAGGATAAAATCTAGCCCCACACTAGGGACTATTCCCGTTTCGTAGGTGCGTTTATAAGCACGTGATTTACATATTTACATATTAACCCTGAATGACGTAAAACAGAATGACGGACGATTTAGCGCAGTGGTTAAGACCTTAAGCCGCTCTGCTGCCGTGTCTAATAGTCGCGCGTTCGATTCCCGCACTCGACAAATCTTTCTGTGACCCACAATTATTTGTTTCAGTCTGGGTATTTGTGTTAGTGAATTTTCATGTTTGTAAATGCACCCACGATACAGGAATAAGTCCTAGTGTAGGCAGTGCGCTTTATATATATAAAAAAATTGTTTGAAATTTGTGACCATTCGGCATTCGTTCTCTTCCGCTCGAGTATCGTTGCACCGCAATCCACAAAGACCTTAAGGTCGGAAACGAGATAATGGAGGAGAAAAAGCCAGCCTCTCCGACGGACTGTTCACGTAATTGATTGCGAGTTACGATTTAGTTTCGAGAGCTGTGATTATAACCGAGAACTGTACGGATCGCGCCGTATTGCCGAAGATATACATAATACAATCTTTATAACATGTAACCCCACACTAGGAATAATGCCCTTATCGTAATGAATTGTTAACACAAACATAAAATTTACATATCTACACATTCACTCAGCCCGAACTCAATATTTATGGGTGTGGGCATAAAACCCGTAACTACTTGATCTAGTGCGGCTTTAAGTTCCACTGGATCAAGCCGTTGTCGACGCCAATGGTAGAGATACATTAAAGTTCATTTAATGTTTGAAATTTGGAAACTTTCGTTTTCTTTGGCTCAGGTACTGTTGCGCCGCAATCCACAAAGACCTTAAGTCGGAAACGAGATAATGGCGGAGACAAAGCCAGCCTTATTCTCTCTCGGACTGTTCACGTAATTTATTGCGAGCTACGACTTAATTTCGAGAGATGTGATTATCGCCGAGAAATGTACGGATCGCGCTGGATTGTCGAAGATTTTGAATGAAATAATTGAGATATTAGTGTATCTTTATAATGATCGGTTAAGATGTTGGCTCATGATGATGTGATTTGATTTACAGGTTGGTGGGTTTTCATGCCTCATTAGCCTAATGGTGTATGGCGATGACGTGGTCTAGGATTCGGATTCTAGGTCGAATTAGGGCCAGCCCTAAGAATTTTTCGGAACTGTCAGGATTTTTTGAAAAAGTGGTCTCCGTAGTCTGGACTTGAACCTACATAATCCGCCATGCCAGGGTGACACCTTTTACTACTGAGCTCCCACAGCAAGTATTGACAGACGATTGGACGTAGTGGTTAAGAGCTTAAGCCGCTCTGCTCACTGGGTCGATTAGGCGCGGGTTCGATTCGCCACACTCAATAATAAATTCTAGTATTGTTTTTTTTTAAATGCAAGCTGAGGCATTAGTTTTTCTTTATCTTTTTATTTATTCATATTAGAAACCCGATGCGGTGTGTTCAACTAGCCTACAGAATAGTGATATTTAGTAGATAGACAATGTTATTGCTTTTGGTGGGAACCTAACCCAAGTAATTTGCTATACCGGGATGACAGCGCTATCCAATGTGCTCCCAAAGCCGATAGCTTATGCGGCATTTGTGCCCATGGCAATATGCAGAAGAACTCCACTCAAACTCAAATAATTTATTTTGTATAAACCCTACTTACAAATTATCAAATTACATACTTTTTTTTATCTAATCTCTTTAAGAAAACACAGCGGGCTTGTATTTATTACCATTCTCTTTCTCTTTCTTTCCTTTCTGTTTTTTTTTCAATAAAATTGTGTAGGTACGATGTTTAGGTAACAATTTAGATGTGTACAATATAGCTTTATTTCTAGGATTTAAAGGTCTTAAGGATTCCAGACGGACCTACTCACGATACTACTGAAACAGCCATCACTCCACTCGACCATATTGGAGGGAAGGAAGTGATCCGCTCCAGACAGCCACCGCAAGCAAAGACATTATAGTGAGCATGACCGAACTACAACCCCAAAGACGGTGGTCGGACTAAGTCTAGAAGTGACTGTCTGGGTGATTGTGTACCGAAATTTCATGTGTGTGAACGACACGGGGATAATTCTTAGAGGGGGGCACCGTTTTCAAAAAAAAAAAATGTCTATTTGTGCGAAACCCTCTGATACAAAGTAGGTAAATGTAATAACAAGATCGGTTTTCTGGTAAGATTACGTCAAGCGGAGGAAGTTGTGGCTGGTGGCATAAATCTCAAGATGGGCGGGGGTCCACGAAATTCACGGCTAATGAGATGGTTGCTACCACTGTAACCTATCACTGATGTATCCATAATCTTCGGGATGTTAGGACAAGACCTTATATCTCAGTCGTAAGGCATCACACTAGAGCTGGATCGCATTAATGATTTTGTATAATATAAAAATGTATGTATCTATACAAAAAACGATGAAAAAAAATGAATGGAGAATTAGACAAAAAAAAAACAAGCCAGCTGAGTTTCTCGTCGGATCTTCTCAGTGGAGGCCGCGTGCCGGTGCTAGATTAGTAAGTTAAAAAAAATGTAAATATGACATTTTGTGAACACCCCGTAGGGTTTAAGCAAAATAAACGATTTGAGTTTGAGTTGACCTGGTTTGTTGTTGCTTTTAATCGTAGAAAACAACACTTAATTTTTGAGTTCTTTTCAATTATGGAATCTGAAAGTATATTACCAAACCGTATATTTTCAAAGACTTTCCCCGGTCCTATGAAAGGACTTGTGTGGGGATATCGGTATAGCTTTTAAGGTTTCGCCGGTCGCACGGCTTGGGGAGTTGTAATGTAATGAAATGTACGGGAGTCGCCATACAGCGCAGCCTCGCTCGGCGTGACGGCAAACGTCACAACCGAACGTAGCTGAGCGCTTACGTCGCGCTCTCGTCGCGCTTCGTCGCTCATTTGACCAAACCTTTAGACTATTTTTAATAATTATTACCACAATAAACTACTAGGAGTAATCCTTATAACATGGCATAGAAGGAATATTACAAAACGATCTATTCTTCATAATCTTATCTATTTAAATTATTACTTCAGATCCCTTGTGGGGTAGGTAAAGCGCACAGAATTCGAAACCTTAATTTCAGAAAATTGAATCTATGGAATAACATTTTATTAAAATTCTTGTTAAAAAAACTTCTTTAGCTCTGCAGAAATATTTCAAGCGCACCTTTCTATAACGACAACCTTATATCACTATTTTCTTCGGACGCCCCCCGATTGACCAACAACACAATCATAAGGAAAACAGACGAAGAATTCTACCGTCCAAATCATAAACACAGTAAGTATGTACTGCGCTAAAACACAGTCTGTAGGTATTTAACTTAAATAATCTAGTCCACAATAACATTACGAGCTGGAATAAAATTCCGAGCCAGGCCATTGTTCACTTAACCATTTTAAAAGGGTTACGTTAACACTTAAGAGACTCTTAACCTACATTTTTAAGTCCGAGGCTGGAAAGAAGCGAGAAAGCGCTTTCACCAAGTATTTCCCTACTCTCAACCTAGGGGCTTAGCACGAAAGCTTTATTTATTTAATAATTTATTTTTAATCTTAGGAAACATACAGTGTAATATTGACATAGAAAAATTCAATTCAAAACATACAGTGTAATATTGAGATAGAACTAAAAATCAAAAATAAACCGCGATAAAATCCGTAAAATAGTTTTATTTCATGTGTAATATTCGCGTAAATCTAAGAACTCAGTATAGAAAAATTAATAACGAATTAGATAGCAAAACACCATTTACATGTTTCCGCATGTGAAGTTTAACGAAGCTGAAGCTTTAACGTAAACGTGACGGTAGCGAGTTATCGTGCTGTCACGTTCACGTTTATTACCTGCCAAATTTATTGTTATTTTAACATTTTATTTTGTTTTTAGTAATTCCTTGTTATCATATGTCATATTTTGTTATCTTCGTAATTTTATAGTTTTGCTGTAATTTTATATAATTTTTATAATTTGAGTACCCGCATTAGAGTCGTACGAGCCTAAAAAGATACTTCACACAGTATGATAAATGGCTATAATATATTAATGTAAAATTTGTGAATTGTCGATGGTGTGGCTTTAAATAAATAAATGAATCGGCGGACGATTTAGCGCAGTGGTTAAGAGCTCATGACGCTTCGCCCACTGTGTCTAATAGTCGCGGGTTCGATTCCCACAAGGGACAAATCTTTGTGTGACCCACAATTATTTGTTTCGGTCTGTGTTTTTGTGTGAATTTTCATGTTCGTAAACGTTGGGTACGACACAGGAGTTATTCCAAGTGTGGGGCTACATTAAAAAAAAAGGTCAGAAATGTAACAAATACCACCATTTTGGATTGCCATTTCTGTAGACAATAATGCCAAGAAACTCCATGGTTTCTCTCTACTCGCTGACGTGACGCCAACGTCAACATTTTCGTGCTAAGCCCTCTGAATCGGGAATGTACTCCAGTACTTCGATGAAGTTGCTCGTACAGAAGCTGTTGTTCCATTGTCTCAGATGTTACGACTTAAGATTTCACTAGTCAAATAAAAGATTAAGTTCTTCGAAAGTTTGATCAAAGGATTTAATTAAAAGATTTTTGAGTGTCTGGCTTCTGAAGATTCTGGAGATTAAGTTGGAGGGTTTTCTATTGTGAAGAAAAGATGTTTGGGATGACTTTCAAATAGTATTGGCAGGTAGATGAATTATGAATGTTATAAAGTACATCGTTGAATGGTGGCGAAAATGTATTCAGGCTGTTGATTTATATTCTCGTGGAAATAATGGAATAGTAGGTGATCCCGCAATTTCGTTCGCGGTATTTTTAGGAGTATATTAAAATATACTCCTGAAAATAACGCGAGAAAACAACTCCTGATATTAAGCCCTAGGTTTTATTTGAGACAAAAAGTAGCTTGTGTCCTTCCCCTGGATTAAATCTATTTCCTCGTCGAATTTAATCAAAGTCTGTTCAGCGATTTGGGGGTGAAAAGGTAACAGACAAATAGACAGACAGACAGAGTTACTTTCGAATTTATAATATTAGTATGGATGTATTAGATAGAGTAATAAATTTGTAAATTACTTAAATCACACTATCTTCGTTTTTGGCCTATATTTTTACTAATACTCATTAGCCAGTCAATTAGAATATACCTCAGTTGAAGTGTGTTTTTTTGCCTCGATAACAACACATGATGGTTTTTTTTTTTATAAAAAAAATTACTATACTAAAATTCCGGTGCACGTGTGTTTGTATTTCTTCTCCTGATAAACGGGTTGACCGATTTTCATTTTTTTTTTCGAGGCGCAGTGGCATAGCTTCTCGCCTATTTTGCTGGTCTGTCCCGGCAAGCAATCTGGCGTGGTCTTGGGAGTAGCGCACGGTCGCGACGATCCCCAAGGCCAGTGTGACTATCCTGCTCGTGGTTGCTGCCTGCTATTGGTCTGGTCCTTCTAAACAAACATAACAGAAACAGTCATGCGCTTACCCTTCCCCAATCGGTCCCGTCCCTCTCTTTCCTTTTACCTATCCGGTCCCCTTTTCCCCCGGCTTTAGCCGGAAGGTTGTGGCGCCTGGCTGCGCCTCTTCGTGGGGTGCAGCAGGTGGCGCCTGTCGTTTGGGTGGTCGGTCGAGGTCAACGCGGTGCAGTTATGCGCCGTGCATTTTTGCAGAGGGAAGGACCTCCCGACCGCCCGCTGGGCCGTGGGTCCCATTTGGGTCCCTAGCCCGGCCGTGCTGAGCCGACCGGCTACTGCTGCTTGCTGCCAGAGGGGCGGCGCAGTAGCGGCTGGAAGGCTCATGCGCCTTTTAGACGCAAGGGTGTGGGTGTGGCGTCTGGTTGCCCGCTCACTCTCCTTCTGGAGAGAGAGTTGGGTGCAGCAGGTGGCGCCGCCCTTGTTATGGGGAGCCGTTCGGGAGTTCGCCCCTAGGGGTGTCACGCAGATCGGCTCGGTGGTGCGGTGGTCGGTGTAGGTTTCCGTAATCTCCCGACCACCTGCTGGGCAGTGGGGCCCCTTCAGGTCCCTAGCCGGGCCGAACCGGGCCGAACCGGGCCGAACGGCTGCCGCTGCATGCCGCTAGACGGGCGGCAGCTGAGCGGCTTGCGCGCCTGTGGCGCGAGGGGGGCGTGGAGATACCCATGGCCTCGTATGTCAAAGTCCGGGTACATGGGTGTCTCTATCGAAATACCTGGGTGGCAGACTCGGGGGAGTTTGCCTCCCAGCTCGAGAGGGAGACGCCGCGTTGGTGTCACCCAACGCGGCGTCTCCCTCTCGAGCTGGGAGGGTCTACGTAGAGGGAGGGCGTACGTACGTCAGGGAGTTGAATCCCAAGGTGGGCCCTAACAGGGCGGGTCGCGTCGGGGTCGCGGAGTGTGCCTAACGGCGATCTCGTGATCCCCGATACTCGCGACAAAGACGGTGACCGCAGGGTTTTTAGTCGGTACACTTGGTCCACTGACGGCCGGGTCAGCCTGACCGTCAGTGGATCAAGGACTCCGACATAACCCCTCCGCGTCCCCCGAACGCGGACGGGTCCCCATAAAGAGTTTTCACTGCAATAAAAAAAAAAAGAGTGTTCACGGCGATAATTGGACCCTGTGGATCCTGCAGATGGCGTTGTTTTTAAACTGGGTGCGAAGCCGCGTGAAAACTGCTGGTTAATCAATAAAATACTGTTTATTGCTTTTTTCTTATTTTGTGCAGCTCTTACTTAGATACAAATCAACAGTCTGTATGTTTAAGTATTTCTTAACCATGTAAAAAGAAATAGGTTTCCTACCTTTGCCTAACTTCAGAGGTACCAAATATTGTCTCCAATTATTGCCAAAAATCAAGGCGGCAGTATTCCTTCGTCAGTCCCGCTCCAACTAACCAATTGGAAATATATTCTCTTAATGTCGCCAGAGATCTACAAAGCGATAGGTTTAATGGACGGCGGGGGACTTAGTTTAGGGTTGTCACACTTTTATAACCGCACGTGATTGGGAATTACAGCGTGGCTTGGCATTGTTTTTTAAGATAGCCTTGTGTATAATAAAATTGAAACTGTAGTAACGTATGCGGCCGAAGTTGAACAAAATAGTTTTTGTGAACCATTTAGGCGTAATATACATTACAGATAAGTCTTCAAAGGTTTTCAAAATTGTAACTATGCCAAGCAAAGGCCTTCTGTTCCATTGAGGCGAGAGAAAACCTATGTATGGAATTATTGAAATTACTCTTGGTAAAAAGGTGAAAATATTTTTTGTCAGTTTTTTTTTATCGCTGTCTTTCACTTGTTTTTACATTAGTCTTCCAAGCAATTTATTTTACGACCAAATTAAATTTAACGAAAATTATATTATGACACAGGCAAAAAAATAATTCCTCGTACCTAAATTGTATAGTTCTTACTGTCCATTCTGTACCGATTTATATATATTTATAACGCAATAAACCAATGTAGCACGAAGTAAAAACAAATTTTTGAAAATTAAGTTACAACAAAAACTGTACGTGACAGCCCTACCACGTGCCTATGGGCGCCTCGGGGGAATCATTTTCTCAGCTGCGAATTGTGTTTGGGATCTTTATTTTGATGATCTTAAGATTTGGAAGAAAACACCCTGACAAAATCCCTTACAAAAGACGGGGTTTTTTCAGCGTGACGATGGATTATGACTACCTACTGTCTAAATAAAAAAATAACGCCTATATTCCCCTAGCAGGGGTGTTAGAGGCGTATTTGTGATGCCACTTTTCTCCGACGATATTACATCCCATGTGATATGAGGCGCCTATTGCCATATACCGGGCACAATTCCACAATTTGGGCTGATAGTTAGTTAGTAGGATGTTTCGATAGATAATAATAATAATATTAGCCATGTTAAGAAACTGTTCCACCGTTGGGCACGGGCCTTCTCTCGAAGTGAGCGGGTTTAGGCCATAGTCCACCACGCTGACCCATTGCGGGTTGGCGAACTTCACAAACCTTCGAGAAACTCTTAGGCATGCAGGTTTCCTCACGATGTTTTCCTTAACCGTTAAAGCAAGTGATAATTATTTTTTTAATACGCACTTGTTTTCGATGTCACAGGTATTTGTGTGAGGCCTGGGTTTGACCTGAGACCGCTGACTTAGCAGTCCAACGGTCTAACCACTACTTCTTCAATCCAGACTAATATTATAAATTCGAAAGTAACTCTGTTTGCCTGCCTTATTGGTCTAGTGGCAAAGTGCATCGCTTTGCGATCACGAGGTCCTGGGTTCGAATCCTAGGTCGGACAAATGTAGTTTTTTTAACGAAAAATTCCCAGTTGAGTCTGGCGTCTGGAATTGTGTCCGGTATATGGCAATAAGCTCCTCTTCCCCTATTACATGGGACCTAACATCGTCGGCGAAAAGTGGGTGTAGTCAGTTATCCTACTCATACGATAAATGTGAAAGTTGTTATGTTTTGATGTATGGATGTTTGGATAACATATAGGACACTTTTGATCCCGGGAAGATGTAAGGTTCCTGTCTAAAGTCAGCGTGGACGAAGTCGCGGGCAGAAACTAGTACATTATAAAACTGCTTATTTCGACACATGAGGACGCGGCTTTTAGACGACATATAGAAAAAAGAATTACCATTTTGCAAGGAAACTGAATCTACGTAATTCTCTACGTCGGCACGACATCTGCAACCACTGAACTGCTAAAGTTAATAACTGAGGCTGTTTTTTTTTTATTTTGATATCGCTGGAAGCCGGATATTGTGCTATCTATCGAATGTATTTACATACATCGTTGTCGCTGAAAGGTTTATACATTCTCGTTTGTCCTACTCAATAATACTTCGTTTAAAATGAAATTAAAATTCAATTCAAGTTTCCTTATATGTGGACGTGTATGACACCGTGACTTCCTAGAGGGCATCGCGCCATCGCACCTGGCCTACTGGCAGCTGGCACGTAGCCTCAAAACCGACTCCACGACTGGCATGCCCCCGCTGTCCCGCCCTTCAGGCGCACCCCCAGCCTTCGACGACGACGAAAAGGCCGAGCTTCTCGCCGACTCCCTCGAAAGCCAGTGCACCCCCAGCTCTCAGTCCGTCGACCAGTCCCACGTCGACGCGGTCGACAGGGAAGTCGAGCGCAGGCCATCCTTCCCCACCGCCGATTCCTTACCTCCTGTCACCCAAACTGAGGTCGAAGATCTCATTATGGGTCTCAAAACCAAAAAAGCCCCCGGCTCTGACGGCATTTCGAATCGCATTCTGAAATGCCTGCCCGCCCAACTCATCTGCCTCTTAGTGGCCATATTGAACGCCGCCATGACGAACTGCACCTTCTCCGCTAAGTGGAAGGAAGCAGACGTCATAGGCATTCCCAAGCCCGGCAAACCTCGTAATCTCCCCGCGAGCTACCGCCCTATAAGTCTTCTCAACTCCCTGGCTATGGTCTACGAGCGCCTACTTCTGGCGCGGCTCAAAGACTTTGTAGTGTCCAGGGGTATCCTTATCGACGAGCAGTTCGGCTTTCGAGCCAAACACTCTTGCATCCACCAAGTGCACCGCATCACGGAGCACATCCTCTCTGGTCTTTACAGACCCAAACCCGTCTACACGGGCGCCCTCTTCTTCGACGTCGCGAAGGCATTCGACAAAGTCTGGCACAACGGCTTGATCTACAAGCTCTACCAAATGGGTGTGCCGGACAGACTCATGCTCATCACACGAGACTTCTTGTCGAATCGCGCCTTCCGTTATCGCCTCGAAATGACGCGCTCCACTTCCCACTCCATCAGTGCTGGAGTCCCACAGGGCTCAGTTCTCTCTCCGCTCCTGTTTAGCCTTTACACGAACGACATTCCTCGTTCGAGTAAGGCGCATCTAGCCCTATTCGCGGATGATACCGCTCTCTACGTCTCGCATAGGAATAAGGGTTTCATTACCAGAAACCTTCAGGCAACCGCCAATTCCCTAGGGAATTGGTTCAGGAAGTGGCGTATTGAGGTGAACCCGGACAAGAGCGCTGCGGTGTTCTTCTCCAGAGATGCCATCCCGCGCCACTCCCTGCGCCGCCCTAGAAGTAATCTCGGCCAAGTGACCATGTTCGACCGACCCATTCCCTGGGTCAAAGAGGTCAAATATCTAGGGGCACCCTAGACAGTACCATGTCCTTCGGCCCGCACATCAAGCGGGTCCGTCACCGAGCATACTTTATGCTCGGTCGTCTCCATTCGTTAATCTGCAAGCGGAAATGCCCCTTAGAAATAAGGTGACGCTTTATAATACTTGCGTTCGACCAATCATGACTTATGCGTGTGTTGTGTTCGGGCATTCGGCCCCCTCTCACATCGATAAACTCCAAGTGGTTCAAAACCTGGTTCGTACGGGATGTCGATCTCCACTCCAATCTAGGTCTCGAACCTATTCGCGCCTATATTTATTAAAAAGGCGACAACACGACACTTCGCGAACGCATCTACCCATGCGAATCCTAATCATAAACACAGTAAGTATGTACTTCGCTAAAACATAGTCTGTAGGTATTTAACTTAAATAATCTTGTCCACAATAACATTACGAGCTGGAACAAAATTCCGAGCCAGGCCATTGTTCACTTAACCATTTTAAAAGGGTTACGTTAACACTTAAGAGACTCTTAACCTACATTTTTAAGTCCAAGGCTGGAAAGAAGCGAGAAAGCGCTTCCACCAAGTATTTCCCTACTCTTAACCTAGGGGCTTAGCACGAAAGCTTTATTTATTTAATAATTTATGTTTAATCTTAGGAAAACATACAGTGTAATATTGACATAGAAAAATTCAATTCAAAACATACAGTGTAATATTGACATAGAACTAAAAATCTAAAATAAACCGCGATAAAATCCGAAAAATAGTTTTATTTCATGTGTAATATTCGCGTAAATCTAAGAACTCAGTATAGAAAAATTAATAACGAATTAGATAGCAAAACACCATTTACATGTTTCCGCATGTGAAGTTTAACGAAGCTGAAGCTTTAACGTAAACGTGACGGTAGCGAGTAATCGTGCTGTCACGTTCACGTTTATTACCTGCCAAATTTATTGTTATTTTATCATTTTATTCTGTTTTTAGTAATTCCTTGTTATTATATGTAATATTTTGTTATTTCGTAATTTTATAGTTTTGCTGTAATTTTATATAATTTTTATAATTTTAGTACCCGCATTAGAGTTGTACGAGCCTAAAAAGATACTTCACACAGTATGATAAATGGCTATAATATATTAATGTAAAATTTGTGAATTGTCGATGGTGTGGCTTTAAATAAATAAATGAATCGGCGGACGATTTAGCGCAGTGGTTAAGAGCTCAAGACGCTTCGCCCACTGTGTCTAATAGTCGCGGGTTCGATTCCCACAAGGGACAAATCTTTGTGTGACCCACAATTATTTGTTTCGGTCTGTGTTTTTGTGTGAATTTTCATGTTCGTAAACGTTGGGTACGACACAGGAGTTATTCCAAGTGTGGGGCTACATTAAAAAAAAAGGTCAGAAATGTAACAAATACCACCATTTTGGATTGCCATTTCTGTAGACAATAATGCCAAGAAACTCCATGGTTTCTCTCTACTCGCTGACGTGACGCCAACGTCAACATTTTCGTGCTAAGCCCTCTGAATCGGGAATGTACTCCAGTACTTCGATGAAGTTGCTCGTACAGAAGCTGTTGTTCCATTGTCTCAGATGTTACGACTTAAGATTTCACTAGTCAAATAAAAGATTAAGTTCTTCGAAAGTTTGATCAAAGGATTTAATTAAAAGATTTTTGAGTGTCTGGCTTCTGAAGATTCTGGAGATTAAGTTGGAGGGTTTTCTATTGTGAAGAAAAGATGTTTGGGATGACTTTCAAATAGTATTGGCAGGTAGATGAATTATGAATGTTATAAAGTACATCGTTGAATGGTGGCGAAAATGTATTCAGGCTGTTGATTTATATTCTCGTGGAAATAATGGAATAGTAGGTGATCCCGCAATTTCGTTCGCGGTATTTTTAGGAGTATATTAAAATATACTCCTGAAAATAACGCGAGAAAACAACTCCTGATATTAAGCCCTAGGTTTTATTTGAGACAAAAAGTAGCTTGTGTCCTTCCCCTGGATTAAATCTATTTCCTCGTCGAATTTAATCAAAGTCTGTTCAGCGATTTGGGGGTGAAAAGGTAACAGACAAATAGACAGACAGACAGAGTTACTTTCGAATTTATAATATTAGTATGGATGTATTAGATAGAGTAATAAATTTGTAAATTACTTAAATCACACTATCTTCGTTTTTGACCTATATTTTTACTAATACTCATTAGCCAGTCAATTAGAATATACCTCAGTTGAAGTGTGTTTTTTTGCCTCGATAACAACACATGATGGTTTTTTTTTTATAAAAAAAATTACTATACTAAAATTCCGGTGCACGTGTGTTTGTATTTCTTCTCCTGATAAACGGGTTGACCGATTTTCATTTTTTTTTTCGAGGCGCAGTGGCATAGCTTCTCGCCTATTTTGCTGGTCTGTCCCGGCAAGCAATCTGGCGTGGTCTTGGGAGTAGCGCACGGTCGCGACGATCCCCAAGGCCAGTGTGACTATCCTGCTCGTGGTTGCTGCCTGCTATTGGTCTGGTCCTTCTAAACAAACATAACAGAAACAGTCATGCGCTTACCCTTCCCCAATCGGTCCCGTCCCTCTCTTTCGTTTTTCCTATCCGGTCCCCTTTTCCCCCGGCTTTAGCCGGAAGGTTGTGGCGCCTGGCTGCGCCCCTTCGTGGGGTGCAGCAGGTGGCGCCTGTCGTTTGGGTGGTCGGTCGAGGTCAACGCGGTGCAGTTATGCGCCGTGCATTTTTGCAGAGGGAAGGACCTCCCGACCGCCCGCTGGGCCGTGGGTCCCATTTGGGTCCCTAGCCCGGCCGTGCTGAGCCGACCGGCTACTGCTGCTTGCTGCCAGAGGGGCGGCGCAGTAGCGGCTGGAAGGCTCATGCGCCTTTTAGACGCAAGGGTGTGGGTGTGGCGTCTGGTTGCCCGCTCACTCTCCTTCTGGAGAGAGAGTTGGGTGCAGCAGGTGGCGCCGCCCTTGTTATGGGGAGCCGTTCGGGAGTTCGCCCCTAGGGGTGTCACGCAGATCGGCTCGGTGGTGCGGTGGTCGGTGTAGGTTTCCGTAATCTCCCGACCACCTGCTGGGCAGTGGGGCCCCTTCAGGTCCCTAGCCGGGCCGAACCGGGCCGAACCGGGCCGAACGGCTGCCGCTGCATGCCGCTAGACGGGCGGCAGCTGAGCGGCTTGCGCGCCTGTGGCGCGAGGGGGGCGTGGAGATACCCATGGCCTCGTATGTCAAAGTCCGGGTACATGGGTGTCTCTATCGAAATACCTGGGTGGCAGACTCGGGGGAGTTTGCCTCCCAGCTCGAGAGGGAGACGCCGCGTTGGTGTCACCCAACGCGGCGTCTCCCTCTCGAGCTGGGAGGGTCTACGTAGAGGGAGGGCGTACGTACGTCAGGGAGTTGAATCCCAAGGTGGGCCCTAACAGGGCGGGTCGCGTCGGGGTCGCGGAGTGTGCCTAACGGCGATCTCGTGATCCCCGATACTCGCGACAAAGACGGTGACCGCAGGGTTTTTAGTCGGTACACTTGGTCCACTGACGGCCGGGTCAGCCTGACCGTCAGTGGATCAAGGACTCCGACATAACCCCTCCGCGTCCCCCGAACGCGGACGGGTCCCCATAAAGAGTTTTCACTGCAATAAAAAAAAAAAGAGTGTTCACGGCGATAATTGGACCCTGTGGATCCTGCAGATGGCGTTGTTTTTAAACTGGGTGCGAAGCCGCGTGAAAACTGCTGGTTAATCAATAAAATACTGTTTATTGCTTTTTTCTTATTTTGTGCAGCTCTTACTTAGATACAAATCAACAGTCTGTATGTTTAAGTATTTCTTAACCATGTAAAAAGAAATAGGTTTCCTACCTTTGCCTAACTTCAGAGGTACCAAATATTGTCTCCAATTATTGCCAAAAATCAAGGCGGCAGTATTCCTTCGTCAGTCCCGCTCCAACTAACCAATTGGAAATATATTCTCTTAATGTCGCCAGAGATCTACAAAGCGATAGGTTTAATGGACGGCGGGGGACTTAGTTTAGGGTTGTCACACTTTTATAACCGCACGTGATTGGGAATTACAGCGTGGCTTGGCATTGTTTTTTAAGATAGCCTTGTGTATAATAAAATTGAAACTGTAGTAACGTATGCGGCCGAAGTTGAACAAAATAGTTTTTGTGAACCATTTAGGCGTAATATACATTACAGATAAGTCTTCAAAGGTTTTCAAAATTGTAACTATGCCAAGCAAAGGCCTTCTGTTCCATTGAGGCGAGAGAAAACCTATGTATGGAATTATTGAAATTACTCTTGGTAAAAAGGTGAAAATATTTTTTGTCAGTTTTTTTTTATCGCTGTCTTTCACTTGTTTTTACATTAGTCTTCCAAGCAATTTATTTTACGACCAAATTAAATTTAACGAAAATTATATTATGACACAGGCAAAAAAATAATTCCTCGTACCTAAATTGTATAGTTCTTACTGTCCATTCTGTACCGATTTATATATATTTATAACGCAATAAACCAATGTAGCACGAAGTAAAAACAAATTTTTGAAAATTAAGTTACAACAAAAACTGTACGTGACAGCCCTACCACGTGCCTATGGGCGCCTCGGGGGAATCATTTTCTCAGCTGCGAATTGTGTTTGGGATCTTTATTTTGATGATCTTAAGATTTGGAAGAAAACACCCTGACAAAATCCCTTACAAAAGACGGGGTTTTTTCAGCGTGACGATGGATTATGACTACCTACTGTCTAAATAAAAAAATAACGCCTATATTCCCCTAGCAGGGGTGTTAGAGGCGTATTTGTGATGCCACTTTTCTCCGACGATATTACATCCCATGTGATATGAGGCGCCTATTGCCATATACCGGGCACAATTCCACAATTTGGGCTGATAGTTAGTTAGTAGGATGTTTCGATAGATAATAATAATAATATTAGCCATGTTAAGAAACTGTTCCACCGTTGGGCACGGGCCTTCTCTCGAAGTGAGCGGGTTTAGGCCATAGTCCACCACGCTGACCCATTGCGGGTTGGCGAACTTCACAAACCTTCGAGAAACTCTTAGGCATGCAGGTTTCCTCACGATGTTTTCCTTAACCGTTAAAGCAAGTGATAATTATTTTTTTAATACGCACTTGTTTTCGATGTCACAGGTATTTGTGTGAGGCCTGGGTTTGACCTGAGACCGCTGACTTAGCAGTCCAACGGTCTAACCACTACTTCTTCAATCCAGACTAATATTATAAATTCGAAAGTAACTCTGTTTGCCTGCCTTATTGGTCTAGTGGCAAAGTGCATCGCTTTGCGATCACGAGGTCCTGGGTTCGAATCCTAGGTCGGACAAATGTAGTTTTTTTAACGAAAAATTCCCAGTTGAGTCTGGCGTCTGGAATTGTGTCCGGTATATGGCAATAAGCTCCTCTTCCCCTATTACATGGGACCTAACATCGTCGGCGAAAAGTGGGTGTAGTCAGTTATCCTACTCATACGATAAATGTGAAAGTTGTTATGTTTTGATGTATGGATGTTTGGATAACATATAGGACACTTTTGATCCCGGGAAGATGTAAGGTTCCTGTCTAAAGTCAGCGTGGACGAAGTCGCGGGCAGAAACTAGTACATTATAAAACTGCTTATTTCGACACATGAGGACGCGGCTTTTAGACGACATATAGAAAAAAGAATTACCATTTTGCAAGGAAACTGAATCTACGTAATTCTCTACGTCGGCACGACATCTGCAACCACTGAACTGCTAAAGTTAATAACTGAGGCTGTTTTTTTTTTATTTTGATATCGCTGGAAGCCGGATATTGTGCTATCTATCGAATGTATTTACATACATCGTTGTCGCTGAAAGGTTTATACATTCTCGTTTGTCCTACTCAATAATACTTCGTTTAAAATGAAATTAAAATTCAATTCAAGTTTCCTTATATGTGGACGTGTATGACACCGTGACTTCCTAGAGGGCATCGCGCCATCGCACCTGGCCTACTGGCAGCTGGCACGTAGCCTCAAAACCGACTCCACGACTGGCATGCCCCCGCTGTCCCGCCCTTCAGGCGCACCCCCAGCCTTCGACGACGACGAAAAGGCCGAGCTTCTCGCCGACTCCCTCGAAAGCCAGTGCACCCCCAGCTCTCAGTCCGTCGACCAGTCCCACGTCGACGCGGTCGACAGGGAAGTCGAGCGCAGGCCATCCTTCCCCACCGCCGATTCCTTACCTCCTGTCACCCAAACTGAGGTCGAAGATCTCATTATGGGTCTCAAAACCAAAAAAGCCCCCGGCTCTGACGGCATTTCGAATCGCATTCTGAAATGCCTGCCCGCCCAACTCATCTGCCTCTTAGTGGCCATATTGAACGCCGCCATGACGAACTGCACCTTCTCCGCTAAGTGGAAGGAAGCAGACGTCATAGGCATTCCCAAGCCCGGCAAACCTCGTAATCTCCCCGCGAGCTACCGCCCTATAAGTCTTCTCAACTCCCTGGCTATGGTCTACGAGCGCCTACTTCTGGCGCGGCTCAAAGACTTTGTAGTGTCCAGGGGTATCCTTATCGACGAGCAGTTCGGCTTTCGAGCCAAACACTCTTGCATCCACCAAGTGCACCGCATCACGGAGCACATCCTCTCTGGTCTTTACAGACCCAAACCCGTCTACACGGGCGCCCTCTTCTTCGACGTCGCGAAGGCATTCGACAAAGTCTGGCACAACGGCTTGATCTACAAGCTCTACCAAATGGGTGTGCCGGACAGACTCATGCTCATCACACGAGACTTCTTGTCGAATCGCGCCTTCCGTTATCGCCTCGAAATGACGCGCTCCACTTCCCACTCCATCAGTGCTGGAGTCCCACAGGGCTCAGTTCTCTCTCCGCTCCTGTTTAGCCTTTACACGAACGACATTCCTCGTTCGAGTAAGGCGCATCTAGCCCTATTCGCGGATGATACCGCTCTCTACGTCTCGCATAGGAATAAGGGTTTCATTACCAGAAACCTTCAGGCAACCGCCAATTCCCTAGGGAATTGGTTCAGGAAGTGGCGTATTGAGGTGAACCCGGACAAGAGCGCTGCGGTGTTCTTCTCCAGAGATGCCATCCCGCGCCACTCCCTGCGCCGCCCTAGAAGTAATCTCGGCCAAGTGACCATGTTCGACCGACCCATTCCCTGGGTCAAAGAGGTCAAATATCTAGGGGCACCCTAGACAGTACCATGTCCTTCGGCCCGCACATCAAGCGGGTCCGTCACCGAGCATACTTTATGCTCGGTCGTCTCCATTCGTTAATCTGCAAGCGGAAATGCCCCTTAGAAATAAGGTGACGCTTTATAATACTTGCGTTCGACCAATCATGACTTATGCGTGTGTTGTGTTCGGGCATTCGGCCCCCTCTCACATCGATAAACTCCAAGTGGTTCAAAACCTGGTTCGTACGGGATGTCGATCTCCACTCCAATCTAGGTCTCGAACCTATTCGCGCCTATATTTATTAAAAAGGCGACAACACGACACTTCGCGAACGCATCTACCCATGCGAATCCTAATCATAAACACAGTAAGTATGTACTTCGCTAAAACATAGTCTGTAGGTATTTAACTTAAATAATCTTGTCCACAATAACATTACGAGCTGGAACAAAATTCCGAGCCAGGCCATTGTTCACTTAACCATTTTAAAAGGGTTACGTTAACACTTAAGAGACTCTTAACCTACATTTTTAAGTCCAAGGCTGGAAAGAAGCGAGAAAGCGCTTCCACCAAGTATTTCCCTACTCTTAACCTAGGGGCTTAGCACGAAAGCTTTATTTATTTAATAATTTATGTTTAATCTTAGGAAAACATACAGTGTAATATTGACATAGAAAAATTCAATTCAAAACATACAGTGTAATATTGACATAGAACTAAAAATCTAAAATAAACCGCGATAAAATCCGAAAAATAGTTTTATTTCATGTGTAATATTCGCGTAAATCTAAGAACTCAGTATAGAAAAATTAATAACGAATTAGATAGCAAAACACCATTTACATGTTTCCGCATGTGAAGTTTAACGAAGCTGAAGCTTTAACGTAAACGTGACGGTAGCGAGTAATCGTGCTGTCACGTTCACGTTTATTACCTGCCAAATTTATTGTTATTTTATCATTTTATTCTGTTTTTAGTAATTCCTTGTTATTATATGTAATATTTTGTTATTTCGTAATTTTATAGTTTTGCTGTAATTTTATATAATTTTTATAATTTTAGTACCCGCATTAGAGTTGTACGAGCCTAAAAAGATACTTCACACAGTATGATAAATGGCTATAATATATTAATGTAAAATTTGTGAATTGTCGATGGTGTGGCTTTAAATAAATAAATGAATCGGCGGACGATTTAGCGCAGTGGTTAAGAGCTCAAGACGCTTCGCCCACTGTGTCTAATAGTCGCGGGTTCGATTCCCACAAGGGACAAATCTTTGTGTGACCCACAATTATTTGTTTCGGTCTGTGTTTTTGTGTGAATTTTCATGTTCGTAAACGTTGGGTACGACACAGGAGTTATTCCAAGTGTGGGGCTACATTAAAAAAAAAGGTCAGAAATGTAACAAATACCACCATTTTGGATTGCCATTTCTGTAGACAATAATGCCAAGAAACTCCATGGTTTCTCTCTACTCGCTGACGTGACGCCAACGTCAACATTTTCGTGCTAAGCCCTCTGAATCGGGAATGTACTCCAGTACTTCGATGAAGTTGCTCGTACAGAAGCTGTTGTTCCATTGTCTCAGATGTTACGACTTAAGATTTCACTAGTCAAATAAAAGATTAAGTTCTTCGAAAGTTTGATCAAAGGATTTAATTAAAAGATTTTTGAGTGTCTGGCTTCTGAAGATTCTGGAGATTAAGTTGGAGGGTTTTCTATTGTGAAGAAAAGATGTTTGGGATGACTTTCAAATAGTATTGGCAGGTAGATGAATTATGAATGTTATAAAGTACATCGTTGAATGGTGGCGAAAATGTATTCAGGCTGTTGATTTATATTCTCGTGGAAATAATGGAATAGTAGGTGATCCCGCAATTTCGTTCGCGGTATTTTTAGGAGTATATTAAAATATACTCCTGAAAATAACGCGAGAAAACAACTCCTGATATTAAGCCCTAGGTTTTATTTGAGACAAAAAGTAGCTTGTGTCCTTCCCCTGGATTAAATCTATTTCCTCGTCGAATTTAATCAAAGTCTGTTCAGCGATTTGGGGGTGAAAAGGTAACAGACAAATAGACAGACAGACAGAGTTACTTTCGAATTTATAATATTAGTATGGATGTATTAGATAGAGTAATAAATTTGTAAATTACTTAAATCACACTATCTTCGTTTTTGACCTATATTTTTACTAATACTCATTAGCCAGTCAATTAGAATATACCTCAGTTGAAGTGTGTTTTTTTGCCTCGATAACAACACATGATGGTTTTTTTTTTTATAAAAAAAATTACTATACTAAAATTCCGGTGCACGTGTGTTTGTATTTCTTCTCCTGATAAACGGGTTGACCGATTTTCATTTTTTTTTTCGAGGCGCAGTGGCATAGCTTCTCGCCTATTTTGCTGGTCTGTCCCGGCAAGCAATCTGGCGTGGTCTTGGGAGTAGCGCACGGTCGCGACGATCCCCAAGGCCAGTGTGACTATCCTGCTCGTGGTTGCTGCCTGCTATTGGTCTGGTCCTTCTAAACAAACATAACAGAAACAGTCATGCGCTTACCCTTCCCCAATCGGTCCCGTCCCTCTCTTTCCTTTTACCTATCCGGTCCCCTTTTCCCCCGGCTTTAGCCGGAAGGTTGTGGCGCCTGGCTGCGCCTCTTCGTGGGGTGCAGCAGGTGGCGCCTGTCGTTTGGGTGGTCGGTCGAGGTCAACGCGGTGCAGTTATGCGCCGTGCATTTTTGCAGAGGGAAGGACCTCCCGACCGCCCGCTGGGCCGTGGGTCCCATTTGGGTCCCTAGCCCGGCCGTGCTGAGCCGACCGGCTACTGCTGCTTGCTGCCAGAGGGGCGGCGCAGTAGCGGCTGGAAGGCTCATGCGCCTTTTAGACGCAAGGGTGTGGGTGTGGCGTCTGGTTGCCCGCTCACTCTCCTTCTGGAGAGAGAGTTGGGTGCAGCAGGTGGCGCCGCCCTTGTTATGGGGAGCCGTTCGGGAGTTCGCCCCTAGGGGTGTCACGCAGATCGGCTCGGTGGTGCGGTGGTCGGTGTAGGTTTCCGTAATCTCCCGACCACCTGCTGGGCAGTGGGGCCCCTTCAGGTCCCTAGCCGGGCCGAACCGGGCCGAACCGGGCCGAACGGCTGCCGCTGCATGCCGCTAGACGGGCGGCAGCTGAGCGGCTTGCGCGCCTGTGGCGCGAGGGGGGCGTGGAGATACCCATGGCCTCGTATGTCAAAGTCCGGGTACATGGGTGTCTCTATCGAAATACCTGGGTGGCAGACTCGGGGGAGTTTGCCTCCCAGCTCGAGAGGGAGACGCCGCGTTGGTGTCACCCAACGCGGCGTCTCCCTCTCGAGCTGGGAGGGTCTACGTAGAGGGAGGGCGTACGTACGTCAGGGAGTTGAATCCCAAGGTGGGCCCTAACAGGGCGGGTCGCGTCGGGGTCGCGGAGTGTGCCTAACGGCGATCTCGTGATCCCCGATACTCGCGACAAAGACGGTGACCGCAGGGTTTTTAGTCGGTACACTTGGTCCACTGACGGCCGGGTCAGCCTGACCGTCAGTGGATCAAGGACTCCGACATAACCCCTCCGCGTCCCCCGAACGCGGACGGGTCCCCATAAAGAGTTTTCACTGCAATAAAAAAAAAAAGAGTGTTCACGGCGATAATTGGACCCTGTGGATCCTGCAGATGGCGTTGTTTTTAAACTGGGTGCGAAGCCGCGTGAAAACTGCTGGTTAATCAATAAAATACTGTTTATTGCTTTTTTCTTATTTTGTGCAGCTCTTACTTAGATACAAATCAACAGTCTGTATGTTTAAGTATTTCTTAACCATGTAAAAAGAAATAGGTTTCCTACCTTTGCCTAACTTCAGAGGTACCAAATATTGTCTCCAATTATTGCCAAAAATCAAGGCGGCAGTATTCCTTCGTCAGTCCCGCTCCAACTAACCAATTGGAAATATATTCTCTTAATGTCGCCAGAGATCTACAAAGCGATAGGTTTAATGGACGGCTGGGGAACTTAGTTTAGGGTTGTCACACTTTTATAACCGCACGTGATTGGGAATTACAGCGTGGCTTGGCATTGTTTTTTAAGATAGCCTTGTGTATAATAAAATTGAAACTGTAGTAACGTATGCGGCCGAAGTTGAACAAAATAGTTTTTGTGAACCATTTAGGCGTAATATACATTACAGATAAGTCTTCAAAGGTTTTCAAAATTGTAACTATGCCAAGCAAAGGCCTTCTGTTCCATTGAGGCGAGAGAAAACCTATGTATGGAATTATTGAAATTACTCTTGGTAAAAAGGTGAAAATATTTTTTGTCAGTTTTTTTTTTATCGCTGTCTTTCACTTGTTTTTACATTAGTCTTCCAAGCAATTTATTTTACGACCAAATTAAATTTAACGAAAATTATATTATGACACAGGCAAAAAAATAATTCCTCGTACCTAAATTGTATAGTTCTTACTGTCCATTCTGTACCGATTTATATATATTTATAACGCAATAAACCAATGTAGCACGAAGTAAAAACAAATTTTTGAAAATTAAGTTACAACAAAAACTGTACGTGACAGCCCTACCACGTGCCTATGGGCGCCTCGGGGGAATCATTTTCTCAGCTGCGAATTGTGTTTGGGATCTTTATTTTGATGATCTTAAGATTTGGAAGAAAACACCCTGACAAAATCCCTTACAAAAGACGGGGTTTTTTCAGCGTGACGATGGATTATGACTACCTACTGTCTAAATAAAAAAATAACGCCTATATTCCCCTAGCAGGGGTGTTAGAGGCGTATTTGTGATGCCACTTTTCTCCGACGATATTACATCCCATGTGATATGAGGCGCCTATTGCCATATCTACGTCGGCACGACATCTGCAACCACTGAACTGCTAAAGTTAATAACTGAGGCTGTTTTTTTTTATTTTGATATCGCTGGAAGCCGGATATTGTGCTATCTATCGAATGTATTTACATACATCGTTGTCGCTGAAAGGTTTATACATTCTCGTTTGTCCTACTCAATAATACTTCGTTTAAAATGAAATTAAAATTCAATTCAAGTTTCCTTATATGTGGACGTGTATGACACCGTGACTTCCTAGAGGGCATCGCGCCATCGCACCTGGCCTACTGGCAGCTGGCACGTAGCCTCAAAACCGACTCCACGACTGGCATGCCCCCGCTGTCCCGCCCTTCAGGCGCACCCCCAGCCTTCGACGACGACGAAAAGGCCGAGCTTCTCGCCGACTCCCTCGAAAGCCAGTGCACCCCCAGCTCTCAGTCCGTCGACCAGTCCCACGTTGACGCGGTCGACAGGGAAGTCGAGCGCAGGCCATCCTTCCCCACCGCCGATTCCTTACCTCCTGTCACCCAAACTGAGGTCGAAGATCTCATTATGGGTCTCAAAACCAAAAAAGCCCCCGGCTCTGACGGCATTTCGAATCGCATTCTGAAATGCCTGCCCGCCCAACTCATCTGCCTTTTAGTGGCCATATTGAACGCCGCCATGACGAACTGCACCTTCTCCGCTAAGTGGAAGGAAGCAGACGTCATAGGCATTCCCAAGCCCGGCAAACCTCGTAATCTCCCCGCGAGCTACCGCCCTATAAGTCTTCTCAACTCCCTGGCTATGGTCTACGAGCGCCTACTTCTGGCGCGGCTCAAAGACTTTGTAGTGTCCAGGGGTATCCTTATCGACGAGCAGTTCGGCTTTCGAGCCAAACACTCTTGCATCCACCAAGTGCACCGCATCACGGAGCACATCCTCTCTGGTCTTTACAGACCCAAACCCGTCTACACGGGCGCCCTCTTCTTCGACGTCGCGAAGGCATTCGACAAAGTCTGGCACAACGGCTTGATCTACAAGCTCTACCAAATGGGTGTGCCGGACAGACTCATGCTCATCACACGAGACTTCTTGTCGAATCGCGCCTTCCGTTATCGCCTCGAAATGACGCGCTCCACTTCCCACTCCATCAGTGCTGGAGTCCCACAGGGCTCAGTTCTCTCTCCGCTCCTGTTTAGCCTTTACACGAACGACATTCCTCGTTCGAGTAAGGCGCATCTAGCCCTATTCGCGGATGATACCGCTCTCTACGTCTCGCATAGGAATAAGGGTTTCATTACCAGAAACCTTCAGGCAACCGCCAATTCCCTAGGGAATTGGTTCAGGAAGTGGCGTATTGAGGTGAACCCGGACAAGAGCGCTGCGGTGTTCTTCTCCAGAGATGCCATCCCGCGCCACTCCCTGCGCCGCCCTAGAAGTAATCTCGGCCAAGTGACCATGTTCGACCGACCCATTCCCTGGGTCAAAGAGGTCAAATATCTAGGGGCACCCTAGACAGTACCATGTCCTTCGGCCCGCACATCAAGCGGGTCCGTCACCGAGCATACTTTATGCTCGGTCGTCTCCATTCGTTAATCTGCAAGCGGAAATGCCCCTTAGAAATAAGGTGACGCTTTATAATACTTGCGTTCGACCAATCATGACTTATGCGTGTGTTGTGTTCGGGCATTCGGCCCCCTCTCACATCGATAAACTCCAAGTGGTTCAAAACCTGGTTCGTACGGGATGTCGATCTCCACTCCAATCTAGGTCTCGAACCTATTCGCGCCTATATTTATTAAAAAGGCGACAACACGACACTTCGCGAACGCATCTACCCATGCGAATCCTAATCATAAACACAGTAAGTATGTACTTCGCTAAAACATAGTCTGTAGGTATTTAACTTAAATAATCTTGTCCACAATAACATTACGAGCTGGAACAAAATTCCGAGCCAGGCCATTGTTCACTTAACCATTTTAAAAGGGTTACGTTAACACTTAAGAGACTCTTAACCTACATTTTTAAGTCCAAGGCTGGAAAGAAGCGAGAAAGCGCTTCCACCAAGTATTTCCCTACTCTTAACCTAGGGGCTTAGCACGAAAGCTTTATTTATTTAATAATTTATGTTTAATCTTAGGAAAACATACAGTGTAATATTGACATAGAAAAATTCAATTCAAAACATACAGTGTAATATTGACATAGAACTAAAAATCTAAAATAAACCGCGATAAAATCCGAAAAATAGTTTTATTTCATGTGTAATATTCGCGTAAATCTAAGAACTCAGTATAGAAAAATTAATAACGAATTAGATAGCAAAACACCATTTACATGTTTCCGCATGTGAAGTTTAACGAAGCTGAAGCTTTAACGTAAACGTGACGGTAGCGAGTAATCGTGCTGTCACGTTCACGTTTATTACCTGCCAAATTTATTGTTATTTTATCATTTTATTCTGTTTTTAGTAATTCCTTGTTATTATATGTAATATTTTGTTATTTCGTAATTTTATAGTTTTGCTGTAATTTTATATAATTTTTATAATTTTAGTACCCGCATTAGAGTTGTACGAGCCTAAAAAGATACTTCACACAGTATGATAAATGGCTATAATATATTAATGTAAAATTTGTGAATTGTCGATGGTGTGGCTTTAAATAAATAAATGAATCGGCGGACGATTTAGCGCAGTGGTTAAGAGCTCAAGACGCTTCGCCCACTGTGTCTAATAGTCGCGGGTTCGATTCCCACAAGGGACAAATCTTTGTGTGACCCACAATTATTTGTTTCGGTCTGTGTTTTTGTGTGAATTTTCATGTTCGTAAACGTTGGGTACGACACAGGAGTTATTCCAAGTGTGGGGCTACATTAAAAAAAAAGGTCAGAAATGTAACAAATACCACCATTTTGGATTGCCATTTCTGTAGACAATAATGCCAAGAAACTCCATGGTTTCTCTCTACTCGCTGACGTGACGCCAACGTCAACATTTTCGTGCTAAGCCCTCTGAATCGGGAATGTACTCCAGTACTTCGATGAAGTTGCTCGTACAGAAGCTGTTGTTCCATTGTCTCAGATGTTACGACTTAACATTTCACTAGTCAAATAAAAGATTAAGTTCTTCGAAAGTTTGATCAAAGGATTTAATTAAAAGATTTTTGAGTGTCTGGCTTCTGAAGATTCTGGAGATTAAGTTGGAGGGTTTTCTATTGTGAAGAAAAGATGTTTGGGATGACTTTCAAATAGTATTGGCAGGTAGATGAATTATGAATGTTATAAAGTACATCGTTGAATGGTGGCGAAAATGTATTCAGGCTGTTGATTTATATTCTCGTGGAAATAATGGAATAGTAGGTGATCCCGCAATTTCGTTCGCGGTATTTTTAGGAGTATATTAAAATATACTCCTGAAAATAACGCGAGAAAACAACTCCTGATATTAAGCCCTAGGTTTTATTTGAGACAAAAAGTAGCTTGTGTCCTTCCCCTGGATTAAATCTATTTCCTCGTCGAATTTAATCAAAGTCTGTTCAGCGATTTGGGGGTGAAAAGGTAACAGACAAATAGACAGACAGACAGAGTTACTTTCGAATTTATAATATTAGTATGGATGTATTAGATAGAGTACTAAATTTCTAAATTACTTAAATCACACTACCTTCGTTTTTGGCCTATATTTTTACTAATACTCATTAGCCAGTCAATTAGAATATACCTCAGTTGAAGTGTGTTTTTTTGCCTCGATAACAACACATGATGGTTTTTTTTTTTATAAAAAAAATTACTATACTAAAATTCCGGTGCACGTGTGTTTGTATTTCTTCTCCTGATAAACGGGTTGACCGATTTTCATTTTTTTTTTCGAGGCGCAGTGGCATAGCTTCTCGCCTATTTTGCTGGTCTGTCCCGGCAAGCAATCTGGCGTGGTCTTGGGAGTAGCGCACGGTCGCGACGATCCCCAAGGCCAGTGTGACTATCCTGCTCGTGGTTGCTGCCTGCTATTGGTCTGGTCCTTCTAAACAAACATAACAGAAACAGTCATGCGCTTACCCTTCCCCAATCGGTCCCGTCCCTCTCTTTCGTTTTTCCTATCCGGTCCCCTTTTCCCCCGGCTTTAGCCGGAAGGTTGTGGCGCCTGGCTGCGCCCCTTCGTGGGGTGCAGCAGGTGGCGCCTGTCGTTTGGGTGGTCGGTCGAGGTCAACGCGGTGCAGTTATGCGCCGTGCATTTTTGCAGAGGGAAGGACCTCCCGACCGCCCGCTGGGCCGTGGGTCCCATTTGGGTCCCTAGCTCGGCCGTGCTGAGCCGACCGGCTACTGCTGCTTGCTGCCAGAGGGGCGGCGCAGTAGCGGCTGGAAGGCTCATGCGCCTTTTAGACGCAAGGGTGTGGGTGTGGCGTCTGGTTGCCCGCTCACTCTCCTTCTGGAGAGAGAGTTGGGTGCAGCAGGTGGCGCCGCCCTTGTTATGGGGAGCCGTTCGGGAGTTCGCCCCTAGGGGTGTCACGCAGATCGGCTCGGTGGTGCGGTGGTCGGTGTAGGTTTCCGTAATCTCCCGACCACCTGCTGGGCAGTGGGGCCCCTTCAGGTCCCTAGCCGGGCCGAACCGGGCCGAACGGCTGCCGCTGCATGCCGCTAGACGGGCGGCAGCTGAGCGGCTTGCGCGCCTGTGGCGCGAGGGGGGCGTGGAGATACCCATGGCCTCGTATGTCAAAGTCCGGGTACATGGGTGTCTCTATCGAAATACCTGGGTGGCAGACTCGGGGGAGTTTGCCTCCCAGCTCGAGAGGGAGACGCCGCGTTGGTGTCACCCAACGCGGCGTCTCCCTCTCGAGCTGGGAGGGTCTACGTAGAGGGAGGGCGTACGTACGTCAGGGAGTTGAATCCCAAGGTGGGCCCTAACAGGGCGGGTCTCGTCGGGGTCGCGGAGTGTGCCTAACGGCGATCTCGTGATCCCCGATACTCGCGACAAAGACGGTGACCGCAGGGTTTTTAGTCGGTACACTTGGTCCACTGACGGCCGGGTCAGCCTGACCGTCAGTGGATCAAGGACTCCGACATAACCCCTCCGCGTCCCCCGAACGCGGACGGGTCCCCATAAAGAGTTTTCACTGCAATAAAAAAAAAAAGAGTGTTCACGGCGATAATTGGACCCTGTGGATCCTGCAGATGGCGTTGTTTTTAAACTGGGTGCGAAGCCGCGTGAAAACTGCTGGTTAATCAATAAAATACTGTTTATTGCTTTTTTCTTATTTTGTGCAGCTCTTACTTAGATACAAATCAACAGTCTGTATGTTTAAGTATTTCTTAACCATGTAAAAAGAAATAGGTTTCCTACCTTTGCCTAACTTCAGAGGTACCAAATATTGTCTCCAATTATTGCCAAAAATCAAGGCGGCAGTATTCCTTCGTCAGTCCCGCTCCAACTAACCAATTGGAAATATATTCTCTTAATGTCGCCAGAGATCTACAAAGCGATAGGTTTAATGGACGGCGGGGGACTTAGTTTAGGGTTGTCACACTTTTATAACCGCACGTGATTGGGAATTACAGCGTGGCTTGGCATTGTTTTTTAAGATAGCCTTGTGTATAATAAAATTGAAACTGTAGTAACGTATGCGGCCGAAGTTGAACAAAATAGTTTTTGTGAACCATTTAGGCGTAATATACATTACAGATAAGTCTTCAAAGGTTTTCAAAATTGTAACTATGCCAAGCAAAGGCCTTCTGTTCCATTGAGGCGAGAGAAAACCTATGTATGGAATTATTGAAATTACTCTTGGTAAAAAGGTGAAAATATTTTTTGTCAGTTTTTTTTTATCGCTGTCTTTCACTTGTTTTTACATTAGTCTTCCAAGCAATTTATTTTACGACCAAATTAAATTTAACGAAAATTATATTATGACACAGGCAAAAAAATAATTCCTCGTACCTAAATTGTATAGTTCTTACTGTCCATTCTGTACCGATTTATATATATTTATAACGCAATAAACCAATGTAGCACGAAGTAAAAACAAATTTTTAAAAATTAAGTTACAACAAAAACTGTACGTGACAGCCCTACCACGTGCCTATGGGCGCCTCGGGGGAATCATTTTCTCAGCTGCGAATTGTGTTTGGGATCTTTATTTTGATGATCTTAAGATTTGGAAGAAAACACCCTGACAAAATCCCTTACAAAAGACGGGGTTTTTTCAGCGTGACGATGGATTATGACTACCTACTGTCTAAATAAAAAAATAACGCCTATATTCCCCTAGCAGGGGTGTTAGAGGCGTATTTGTGATGCCACTTTTCTCCGACGATATTACATCCCATGTGATATGAGGCGCCTATTGCCATATCTACGTCGGCACGACATCTGCAACCACTGAACTGCTAAAGTTAATAACTGAGGCTGTTTTTTTTTATTTTGATATCGCTGGAAGCCGGATATTGTGCTATCTATCGAATGTATTTACATACATCGTTGTCGCTGAAAGGTTTATACATTCTCGTTTGTCCTACTCAATAATACTTCGTTTAAAATGAAATTAAAATTCAATTCAAGTTTCCTTATATGTGGACGTGTATGACACCGTGACTTCCTAGAGGGCATCGCGCCATCGCACCTGGCCTACTGGCAGCTGGCACGTAGCCTCAAAACCGACTCCACGACTGGCATGCCCCCGCTGTCCCGCCCTTCAGGCGCACCCCCAGCCTTCGACGACGACGAAAAGGCCGAGCTTCTCGCCGACTCCCTCGAAAGCCAGTGCACCCCCAGCTCTCAGTCCGTCGACCAGTCCCACGTCGACGCGGTCGACAGGGAAGTCGAGCGCAGGCCATCCTTCCCCACCGCCGATTCCTTACCTCCTGTCACCCAAACTGAGGTCGAAGATCTCATTATGGGTCTCAAAACCAAAAAAGCCCCCGGCTCTGACGGCATTTCGAATCGCATTCTGAAATGCCTGCCCGCCCAACTCATCTGCCTTTTAGTGGCCATATTGAACGCCGCCATGACGAACTGCACCTTCTCCGCTAAGTGGAAGGAAGCAGACGTCATAGGCATTCCCAAGCCCGGCAAACCTCGTAATCTCCCCGCGAGCTACCGCCCTATAAGTCTTCTCAACTCCCTGGCTATGGTCTACGAGCGCCTACTTCTGGCGCGGCTCAAAGACTTTGTAGTGTCCAGGGGTATCCTTATCGACGAGCAGTTCGGCTTTCGAGCCAAACACTCTTGCATCCACCAAGTGCACCGCATCACGGAGCACATCCTCTCTGGTCTTTACAGACCCAAACCCGTCTACACGGGCGCCCTCTTCTTCGACGTCGCGAAGGCATTCGACAAAGTCTGGCACAACGGCTTGATCTACAAGCTCTACCAAATGGGTGTGCCGGACAGACTCATGCTCATCACACGAGACTTCTTGTCGAATCGCGCCTTCCGTTATCGCCTCGAAATGACGCGCTCCACTTCCCACTCCATCAGTGCTGGAGTCCCACAGGGCTCAGTTCTCTCTCCGCTCCTGTTTAGCCTTTACACGAACGACATTCCTCGTTCGAGTAAGGCGCATCTAGCCCTATTCGCGGATGATACCGCTCTCTACGTCTCGCATAGGAATAAGGGTTTCATTACCAGAAACCTTCAGGCAACCGCCAATTCCCTAGGGAATTGGTTCAGGAAGTGGCGTATTGAGGTGAACCCGGACAAGAGCGCTGCGGTGTTCTTCTCCAGAGATGCCATCCCGCGCCACTCCCTGCGCCGCCCTAGAAGTAATCTCGGCCAAGTGACCATGTTCGACCGACCCATTCCCTGGGTCAAAGAGGTCAAATATCTAGGGGCACCCTAGACAGTACCATGTCCTTCGGCCCGCACATCAAGCGGGTCCGTCACCGAGCATACTTTATGCTCGGTCGTCTCCATTCGTTAATCTGCAAGCGGAAATGCCCCTTAGAAATAAGGTGACGCTTTATAATACTTGCGTTCGACCAATCATGACTTATGCGTGTGTTGTGTTCGGGCATTCGGCCCCCTCTCACATCGATAAACTCCAAGTGGTTCAAAACCTGGTTCGTACGGGATGTCGATCTCCACTCCAATCTAGGTCTCGAACCTATTCGCGCCTATATTTATTAAAAAGGCGACAACACGACACTTCGCGAACGCATCTACCCATGCGAATCCTAATCATAAACAGTAAGTATGTACTTCGCTAAAACATAGTCTGTAGGTATTTAACTTAAATAATCTTGTCCACAATAACATTACGAGCTGGAACAAAATTCCGAGCCAGGCCATTGTTCACTTAACCATTTTAAAAGGGTTACGTTAACACTTAAGAGACTCTTAACCTACATTTTTAAGTCCAAGGCTGGAAAGAAGCGAGAAAGCGCTTCCACCAAGTATTTCCCTACTCTTAACCTAGGGGCTTAGCACGAAAGCTTTATTTATTTAATAATTTATGTTTAATCTTAGGAAAACATACAGTGTAATATTGACATAGAAAAATTCAATTCAAAACATACAGTGTAATATTGACATAGAACTAAAAATCTAAAATAAACCGCGATAAAATCCGAAAAATAGTTTTATTTCATGTGTAATATTCGCGTAAATCTAAGAACTCAGTATAGAAAAATTAATAACGAATTAGATAGCAAAACACCATTTACATGTTTCCGCATGTGAAGTTTAACGAAGCTGAAGCTTTAACGTAAACGTGACGGTAGCGAGTAATCGTGCTGTCACGTTCACGTTTATTACCTGCCAAATTTATTGTTATTTTATCATTTTATTCTGTTTTTAGTAATTCCTTGTTATTATATGTAATATTTTGTTATTTCGTAATTTTATAGTTTTGCTGTAATTTTATATAATTTTTATAATTTTAGTACCCGCATTAGAGTTGTACGAGCCTAAAAAGATACTTCACACAGTATGATAAATGGCTATAATATATTAATGTAAAATTTGTGAATTGTCGATGGTGTGGCTTTAAATAAATAAATGAATCGGCGGACGATTTAGCGCAGTGGTTAAGAGCTCAAGACGCTTCGCCCACTGTGTCTAATAGTCGCGGGTTCGATTCCCACAAGGGACAAATCTTTGTGTGACCCACAATTATTTGTTTCGGTCTGTGTTTTTGTGTGAATTTTCATGTTCGTAAACGTTGGGTACGACACAGGAGTTATTCCAAGTGTGGGGCTACATTAAAAAAAAAGGTCAGAAATGTAACAAATACCACCATTTTGGATTGCCATTTCTGTAGACAATAATGCCAAGAAACTCCATGGTTTCTCTCTACTCGCTGACGTGACGCCAACGTCAACATTTTCGTGCTAAGCCCTCTGAATCGGGAATGTACTCCAGTACTTCGATGAAGTTGCTCGTACAGAAGCTGTTGTTCCATTGTCTCAGATGTTACGACTTAACATTTCACTAGTCAAATAAAAGATTAAGTTCTTCGAAAGTTTGATCAAAGGATTTAATTAAAAGATTTTTGAGTGTCTGGCTTCTGAAGATTCTGGAGATTAAGTTGGAGGGTTTTCTATTGTGAAGAAAAGATGTTTGGGATGACTTTCAAATAGTATTGGCAGGTAGATGAATTATGAATGTTATAAAGTACATCGTTGAATGGTGGCGAAAATGTATTCAGGCTGTTGATTTATATTCTCGTGGAAATAATGGAATAGTAGGTGATCCCGCAATTTCGTTCGCGGTATTTTTAGGAGTATATTAAAATATACTCCTGAAAATAACGCGAGAAAACAACTCCTGATATTAAGCCCTAGGTTTTATTTGAGACAAAAAGTAGCTTGTGTCCTTCCCCTGGATTAAATCTATTTCCTCGTCGAATTTAATCAAAGTCTGTTCAGCGATTTGGGGGTGAAAAGGTAACAGACAAATAGACAGACAGACAGAGTTACTTTCGAATTTATAATATTAGTATGGATGTATTAGATAGAGTAATAAATTTGTAAATTACTTAAATCACACTATCTTCGTTTTTGACCTATATTTTTACTAATACTCATTAGCCAGTCAATTAGAATATACCTCAGTTGAAGTGTGTTTTTTTGCCTCGATAACAACACATGATGGTTTTTTTTTTTATAAAAAAAATTACTATACTAAAATTCCGGTGCACGTGTGTTTGTATTTCTTCTCCTGATAAACGGGTTGACCGATTTTCATTTTTTTTTTCGAGGCGCAGTGGCATAGCTTCTCGCCTATTTTGCTGGTCTGTCCCGGCAAGCAATCTGGCGTGGTCTTGGGAGTAGCGCACGGTCGCGACGATCCCCAAGGCCAGTGTGACTATCCTGCTCGTGGTTGCTGCCTGCTATTGGTCTGGTCCTTCTAAACAAACATAACAGAAACAGTCATGCGCTTACCCTTCCCCAATCGGTCCCGTCCCTCTCTTTCCTTTTACCTATCCGGTCCCCTTTTCCCCCGGCTTTAGCCGGAAGGTTGTGGCGCCTGGCTGCGCCTCTTCGTGGGGTGCAGCAGGTGGCGCCTGTCGTTTGGGTGGTCGGTCGAGGTCAACGCGGTGCAGTTATGCGCCGTGCATTTTTGCAGAGGGAAGGACCTCCCGACCGCCCGCTGGGCCGTGGGTCCCATTTGGGTCCCTAGCCCGGCCGTGCTGAGCCGACCGGCTACTGCTGCTTGCTGCCAGAGGGGCGGCGCAGTAGCGGCTGGAAGGCTCATGCGCCTTTTAGACGCAAGGGTGTGGGTGTGGCGTCTGGTTGCCCGCTCACTCTCCTTCTGGAGAGAGAGTTGGGTGCAGCAGGTGGCGCCGCCCTTGTTATGGGGAGCCGTTCGGGAGTTCGCCCCTAGGGGTGTCACGCAGATCGGCTCGGTGGTGCGGTGGTCGGTGTAGGTTTCCGTAATCTCCCGACCACCTGCTGGGCAGTGGGGCCCCTTCAGGTCCCTAGCCGGGCCGAACCGGGCCGAACCGGGCCGAACGGCTGCCGCTGCATGCCGCTAGACGGGCGGCAGCTGAGCGGCTTGCGCGCCTGTGGCGCGAGGGGGGCGTGGAGATACCCATGGCCTCGTATGTCAAAGTCCGGGTACATGGGTGTCTCTATCGAAATACCTGGGTGGCAGACTCGGGGGAGTTTGCCTCCCAGCTCGAGAGGGAGACGCCGCGTTGGTGTCACCCAACGCGGCGTCTCCCTCTCGAGCTGGGAGGGTCTACGTAGAGGGAGGGCGTACGTACGTCAGGGAGTTGAATCCCAAGGTGGGCCCTAACAGGGCGGGTCGCGTCGGGGTCGCGGAGTGTGCCTAACGGCGATCTCGTGATCCCCGATACTCGCGACAAAGACGGTGACCGCAGGGTTTTTAGTCGGTACACTTGGTCCACTGACGGCCGGGTCAGCCTGACCGTCAGTGGATCAAGGACTCCGACATAACCCCTCCGCGTCCCCCGAACGCGGACGGGTCCCCATAAAGAGTTTTCACTGCAATAAAAAAAAAAAGAGTGTTCACGGCGATAATTGGACCCTGTGGATCCTGCAGATGGCGTTGTTTTTAAACTGGGTGCGAAGCCGCGTGAAAACTGCTGGTTAATCAATAAAATACTGTTTATTGCTTTTTTCTTATTTTGTGCAGCTCTTACTTAGATACAAATCAACAGTCTGTATGTTTAAGTATTTCTTAACCATGTAAAAAGAAATAGGTTTCCTACCTTTGCCTAACTTCAGAGGTACCAAATATTGTCTCCAATTATTGCCAAAAATCAAGGCGGCAGTATTCCTTCGTCAGTCCCGCTCCAACTAACCAATTGGAAATATATTCTCTTAATGTCGCCAGAGATCTACAAAGCGATAGGTTTAATGGACGGCTGGGGAACTTAGTTTAGGGTTGTCACACTTTTATAACCGCACGTGATTGGGAATTACAGCGTGGCTTGGCATTGTTTTTTAAGATAGCCTTGTGTATAATAAAATTGAAACTGTAGTAACGTATGCGGCCGAAGTTGAACAAAATAGTTTTTGTGAACCATTTAGGCGTAATATACATTACAGATAAGTCTTCAAAGGTTTTCAAAATTGTAACTATGCCAAGCAAAGGCCTTCTGTTCCATTGAGGCGAGAGAAAACCTATGTATGGAATTATTGAAATTACTCTTGGTAAAAAGGTGAAAATATTTTTTGTCAGTTTTTTTTTATCGCTGTCTTTCACTTGTTTTTACATTAGTCTTCCAAGCAATTTATTTTACGACCAAATTAAATTTAACGAAAATTATATTATGACACAGGCAAAAAAATAATTCCTCGTACCTAAATTGTATAGTTCTTACTGTCCATTCTGTACCGATTTATATATATTTATAACGCAATAAACCAATGTAGCACGAAGTAAAAACAAATTTTTGAAAATTAAGTTACAACAAAAACTGTACGTGACAGCCCTACCACGTGCCTATGGGCGCCTCGGGGGAATCATTTTCTCAGCTGCGAATTGTGTTTGGGATCTTTATTTTGATGATCTTAAGATTTGGAAGAAAACACCCTGACAAAATCCCTTACAAAAGACGGGGTTTTTTCAGCGTGACGATGGATTATGACTACCTACTGTCTAAATAAAAAAATAACGCCTATATTCCCCTAGCAGGGGTGTTAGAGGCGTATTTGTGATGCCACTTTTCTCCGACGATATTACATCCCATGTGATATGAGGCGCCTATTGCCATATACCGGGCACAATTCCACAATTTGGGCTGATAGTTAGTTAGTAGGATGTTTCGATAGATAATAATAATAATATTAGCCATGTTAAGAAACTGTTCCACCGTTGGGTACGGGCCTTCTCTCGAAGTGAGCGGGTTTAGGCCATAGTCCACCACGCTGACCCATTGCGGGTTGGCGAACTTCACAAACCTTCGAGAAACTCTTAGGCATGCAGGTTTCCTCACGATGTTTTCCTTAACCGTTAAAGCAAGTGATAATTATTTTTTTAATACGCACTTGTTTTCGATGTCACAGGTATTTGTGTGAGGCCTGGGTTTGACCTGAGACCGCTGACTTAGCAGTCCAACGGTCTAACCACTACTTCTTCAATCCATACTAATATTATAAATTCGAAAGTAACTCTGTTTGCCTGCCTCATTGGTCTAGTGGCAAAGTGCATCGCTTTGCGATCACGAGGTCCTGGGTTCGAATCCTAGGTCGGACAAATGTAGTTTTTTTAACGAAAAATTCCCAGTTGAGTCTGGCGTCTGGAATTGTGTCCGGTATATGGCAATAAGCTCCTCTTCCCCTATTACATGGGACCTAACATCGTCGGCGAAAAGTGGGTGTAGTCAGTTATCCCACTCATACGATAAATGTGAAAGTTGTTATGTTTTGATATATGGATGTTTGGATAACATATAGGACACTTTTGATCCCGGGAAGATGTAAGGTTCCTGTCTAAAGTCAGCGTGGACGAAGTCGCGGGCAGAAACTAGTACATTATAAAACTGCTTATTTCGACACATGAGGACGCGGCTTTTAGACGACATATAGAAAAAAGAATTACCATTTTGCAAGGAAACTGAATCTACGTAATTCTCTACGTCGGCACGACATCTGCAACCACTGAACTGCTAAAGTTAATAACTGAGGCGGTTTTTTTTTTATTTTGATATCGCTGGAAGCCGGATATTGTGCTATCTATCGAATGTATTTACATACATCGTTGTCGCTGAAAGGTTTATACATTCTCGTTTGTCCTACTCAATAATACTTCGTTTAAAATGAAATTAAAATTCAATTCAAGTTTCCTTATATGTGGACGTGTATGACACCGTGACTTCCTAGAGGGCATCGCGCCATCGCACCTGGCCTACTGGCAGCTGGCACGTAGCCTCAAAACCGACTCCACGACTGGCATGCCCCCGCTGTCCCGCCCTTCAGGCGCACCCCCAGCCTTCGACGACGACGAAAAGGCCGAGCTTCTCGCCGACTCCCTCGAAAGCCAGTGCACCCCCAGCTCTCAGTCCGTCGACCAGTCCCACGTCGACGCGGTCGACAGGGAAGTCGAGCGCAGGCCATCCTTCCCCACCGCCGATTCCTTACCTCCTGTCACCCAAACTGAGGTCGAAGATCTCATTATGGGTCTCAAAACCAAAAAAGCCCCCGGCTCTGACGGCATTTCGAATCGCATTCTGAAATGCCTGCCCGCCCAACTCATCTGCCTCTTAGTGGCCATATTGAACGCCGCCATGACGAACTGCACCTTCTCCGCTAAGTGGAAGGAAGCAGACGTCATAGGCATTCCCAAGCCCGGCAAACCTCGTAATCTCCCCGCGAGCTACCGCCCTATAAGTCTTCTCAACTCCCTGGCTATGGTCTACGAGCGCCTACTTCTGGCGCGGCTCAAAGACTTTGTAGTGTCCAGGGGTATCCTTATCGACGAGCAGTTCGGCTTTCGAGCCAAACACTCTTGCATCCACCAAGTGCACCGCATCACGGAGCACATCCTCTCTGGTCTTTACAGACCCAAACCCGTCTACACGGGCGCCCTCTTCTTCGACGTCGCGAAGGCATTCGACAAAGTCTGGCACAACGGCTTGATCTACAAGCTCTACCAAATGGGTGTGCCGGACAGACTCATGCTCATCACACGAGACTTCTTGTCGAATCGCGCCTTCCGTTATCGCCTCGAAATGACGCGCTCCCCTTCCCACTCCATCAGTGCTGGAGTCCCACAGGGCTCAGTTCTCTCTCCGCTCCTGTTTAGCCTTTACACGAACGACATTCCTCGTTCGAGTAAGGCGCATCTAGCCCTATTCGCGGATGATACCGCTCTCTACGTCTCGCATAGGAATAAGGGTTTCATTACCAGAAACCTTCAGGCAACCGCCAATTCCCTAGGGAATTGGTTCAGGAAGTGGCGTATTGAGGTGAACCCGGACAAGAGCGCTGCGGTGTTCTTCTCCAGAGATGCCATCCCGCGCCACTCCCTGCGCCGCCCTAGAAGTAATCTCGGCCAAGTGACCATGTTCGACCGACCCATTCCCTGGGTCAAAGAGGTCAAATATCTAGGGGCACCCTAGACAGTACCATGTCCTTCGGCCCGCACATCAAGCGGGTCCGTCACCGAGCATACTTTATGCTCGGTCGTCTCCATTCGTTAATCTGCAAGCGGAAATGCCCCTTAGAAATAAGGTGACGCTTTATAATACTTGCGTTCGACCAATCATGACTTATGCGTGTGTTGTGTTCGGGCATTCGGCCCCCTCTCACATCGATAAACTCCAAGTGGTTCAAAACCTGGTTCGTACGGGATGTCGATCTCCACTCCAATCTAGGTCTCGAACCTATTCGCGCCTATATTTATTAAAAAGGCGACAACACGACACTTCGCGAACGCATCTACCCATGCGAATCCTAATCATAAACACAGTAAGTATGTACTTCGCTAAAACATAGTCTGTAGGTATTTAACTTAAATAATCTTGTCCACAATAACATTACGAGCTGGAACAAAATTCCGAGCCAGGCCATTGTTCACTTAACCATTTTAAAAGGGTTACGTTAACACTTAAGAGACTCTTAACCTACATTTTTAAGTCCAAGGCTGGAAAGAAGCGAGAAAGCGCTTCCACCAAGTATTTCCCTACTCTTAACCTAGGGGCTTAGCACGAAAGCTTTATTTATTTAATAATTTATGTTTAATCTTAGGAAAACATACAGTGTAATATTGACATAGAAAAATTCAATTCAAAACATACAGTGTAATATTGACATAGAACTAAAAATCTAAAATAAACCGCGATAAAATCCGAAAAATAGTTTTATTTCATGTGTAATATTCGCGTAAATCTAAGAACTCAGTATAGAAAAATTAATAACGAATTAGATAGCAAAACACCATTTACATGTTTCCGCATGTGAAGTTTAACGAAGCTGAAGCTTTAACGTAAACGTGACGGTAGCGAGTAATCGTGCTGTCACGTTCACGTTTATTACCTGCCAAATTTATTGTTATTTTATCATTTTATTCTGTTTTTAGTAATTCCTTGTTATTATATGTAATATTTTGTTATTTCGTAATTTTATAGTTTTGCTGTAATTTTATATAATTTTTATAATTTTAGTACCCGCATTAGAGTTGTACGAGCCTAAAAAGATACTTCACACAGTATGATAAATGGCTATAATATATTAATGTAAAATTTGTGAATTGTCGATGGTGTGGCTTTAAATAAATAAATGAATCGGCGGACGATTTAGCGCAGTGGTTAAGAGCTCAAGACGCTTCGCCCACTGTGTCTAATAGTCGCGGGTTCGATTCCCACAAGGGACAAATCTTTGTGTGACCCACAATTATTTGTTTCGGTCTGTGTTTTTGTGTGAATTTTCATGTTCGTAAACGTTGGGTACGACACAGGAGTTATTCCAAGTGTGGGGCTACATTAAAAAAAAAGGTCAGAAATGTAACAAATACCACCATTTTGGATTGCCATTTCTGTAGACAATAATGCCAAGAAACTCCATGGTTTCTCTCTACTCGCTGACGTGACGCCAACGTCAACATTTTCGTGCTAAGCCCTCTGAATCGGGAATGTACTCCAGTACTTCGATGAAGTTGCTCGTACAGAAGCTGTTGTTCCATTGTCTCAGATGTTACGACTTAAGATTTCACTAGTCAAATAAAAGTTTAAGTTCTTCGAAAGTTTGATCAAAGGATTTAATTAAAAGATTTTTGAGTGTCTGGCTTCTGAAGATTCTGGAGATTAAGTTGGAGGGTTTTCTATTGTGAAGAAAAGATGTTTGGGATGACTTTCATATAGTATTGGCAGGTAGATGAATTATGAATGTTATAAAGTACATCGTTGAATGGTGGCGAAAATGTATTCAGGCTGTTGATTTATATTCTCGTGGAAATAATGGAATAGTAGGTGATCCCGCAATTTCGTTCGCGGTATTTTTAGGAGTATATTAAAATATACTCCTGAAAATAACGCGAGAAAACAACTCCTGATATTAAGCCCTAGGTTTTATTTGAGACAAAAAGTAGCTTGTGTCCTTCCCCTGGATTAAATCTATTTCCTCGTCGAATTTAATCAAAGTCTGTTCAGCGGTTTGGGGGTGAAAAGGTAACAGACAAATAGATGGCTTGGCATTGCTTTTTAAGATAGCCTTATGTATAATAAAATTGAAACTGTAGTAACGTATGCGGCCGAAGCTGAACAAAATAGTTTTTGTGAATCATTTAGGCGTAATATACATTACAGATAAGTCTTCAAAGGTTTTCAAAATTGTAAGTATGCCAAGCAAAGGTCTTCTGTTCCATTGAGGCGAGAGAAAACCTATGTATGGAATTATTGAAATTACTCTTGGTAAAAAGGTGAAAATATTTTTTGTCAGTTTTTTTTTATCGCTGTCTCTCACCTGTATTTACATTAGTCTTCCAAGCAATTGATTTTATGACCAAATTAAATTTAACGAAAATTATATTATGACACAGGCAAAAAAATAATTCCTCGTACCTAAATTGTATAGTTCTTACTGTCGATTCTGTACTGATTTATATATATATATATATATATATATATATATATATATATATATATATATATATATAACGCAATAAACCAATGTAGCACGAAGTAAAAACAAATTTTTGAAAATTAAGTTACAACAAAAACTGTACGTGACAGCCCTACCACGTGCCTATGGGCGCCTCGGGGGAATCATTTTCTCAGCTGCGAATCGTGTTTGGGACCTTTATTTTGATGATCTTAAGATTTCGAAGAAAACACCCTGACAAAGTCCCTTACAAAAGACGGGGTTTTTTCAGCGTGACGATGGATTATGACTACCTACTGTCTAAATAAAAAAATAACGCCTATATTCCCCTAGCAGGGGTGTTAGAGGCGTATTTGTGATGCCACTTTTCTCCGACGATATTACATCCCATGTGATATGAGGCGCCTATTGCCATATACCGGCACAATTCCACAATTTGGGCTGATAGTTAGTTAGTAGGATGTTTCGATAGATAATAATAATAATATTAGCCATGTTAAGAAACTGTTCCACCGTTGGGCACGGGCCTTCTCTCGAAGTGAGCGGGTTTAGGCCATAGTCCACCACGCTGACCCATTGCGGGTTGGCGAACTTCACAAACCTTCGAGAAACTCTTAGGCATGCAGGTTTCCTCACGATGTTTTCCTTAACCGTTAAAGCAAGTGATAATTATTTTTTTAATACGCACTTGTTTTCGATATCACAGGTATTTGTGTGAGGCCTGGGTTTGACCTGAGACCGCTGACTTAGCAGACCAACGGTCTAACCACTACTTCTTCAATCCATAGTAATATTATAAATTCGAAAGTAACTCTGTTTGCCTGCCTCATTGGTCTAGTGGCAAAGTGCATCGCTTTGCGATCACGAGGTCTTGGGTTCGAATCCTAGGTCGGACAAATGTAGTATTTTTTTAACGAAAAATTCCCAGTTGAGTCTGGCGTCTGGAATTGTGTCCGGTATATGGCAATAAGCTCCCCTTCCCCTATTACATGGGACCTAACATCGTCGGCGAAAAGTGGAGTCAGTTATCCTACTCATACGATAAATGTGAAAGTTGTTATGTTTTGATGTATAGATGTTTGGATAACATATAGGACACTTTTGATCCCGGGAAGATGTAAAGTTCCTGTCTAAAGTCAGCGCGGACGAAGTCGCGGGCAGAAACTAGTACATTATAAAACTGCTTATTTCGACACATGAGGACGCGGCTTTTAGACAACATATAGAAAAAAGAATTACCATTTTGCAAGGAAACTGAATCTACGTAATTCTCTACGTCGGCACGACATCTGCAACCACTGAACTGCTAAAGTTAATAACTGAGGCGGTTTCTTTTTTATTTTTATAGCGCTGAAAGCCGGATATTGTGCTATCTATCGAATGTATTTACATACATCGTTTTCGCTGAAAGGTTTATACATTCTCGTTTGTCCTACTCAATAATACTTCGTTTAAAATGAAATTAAAATTCAATTCAAGTTTACTTAAAAGGTGGACGTGTATGACACCGTGACTTCCTAGAGGGCATCGCGCCATCGCACCTGGCCTACTGGCAGCTGGCACGTAGCCTCAAAACCGACTCCACGACTGGCATGCCCCCGCTGTCCCGCCCTTCAGGCGCACCCCCAGCCTTCGACGACGACGAAATGGCCGAGCTTCTCGCCGACTCCCTCGAGAGCCAGTGCACCCCCAGCTCTCAGTCCGTCGACCAGTCCCACGTCGACGCGGTCGACAGGGAAGTCGAGTGCAGGCCATCCTTCCCCACCGCCGATTCCTTACCTCCTATCACCCAAACTGAGGTCGAAGATCTCATTATGGGTCTCAAAACCAAAAAAGCCCACGGCTCTGACGGCATTTCGAATCGCATTCTGAAATGCCTGCCCGCCCAACTCATCTGCCTCTTAGTGGCCATATTGAACGCCGCCATGACGAACTGCACCTTCCCCGCTAAGTGGAAGGAAGCAGACGTCATAGGCATTCCCAAGCCCAGCAAACCTCGTAATCTCCCCGCGAGCTACCGCCCTATCAGTCTTCTCAACTCCCTGGCTATGGTCTACGAGCGCCTACTTCTGGCGCGGCTCAAAGACTTTGTAGTGTCCAGGGGTATCCTTATCGACGAGCAGTTCGGCTTTCGAGCCAAACACTCTTGCGTCCACCAAGTGCACCGCATCATGGATCACATCCTCTCTGGTCTTAACAGACCCAAACCCGTCTACACGGGCGCCCTCTTCTTTGACGTCGCGAAGGCATTCGACAAAGTCTGGCACAACGGCTTGATCTACAAGCTCTACCAAATGGGTGTGCCGGACAGACTCGTGCTCATCATACGAGACTTCTTGTCGAATCGCGCCTTCCGTTATCGCGTCGAAATGACGCGCTCCACTTCCCACTCCATCAGTGCTGGAGTCCCACAGGGCTCAGTTCTCTCTCCGCTCCTGTTTAGCCTTTACACGAACGACATTCCTCGTTCGAGTAAGGCACATCTAGCCCTATTCGCGGATGATATCTATCTATCTCTACGTCTCGCATAGGAATAAGGGTTTCATTACCAGAAACCTTCAGGCAACCGCCAATTCCCTAGGGAATTGGTTCAGGAAGTGGCGTATTGAGGTGAACCCGGACAAGAGCGCTGCGGTGTTCTTCTCCAGAGGTGCTATCCCGCGCCACTCCCTGCGCCGCCCTAGAAGTAATCTCGGCCAAGTGACCATGTTCGACCGACCCATTCCCTGGGTCAAAGAGGTCAAATATCTAGGGGCACCCTAGACAGTACCATGTCCTTCGGCCCGCACATCAAGCGGGTCCGTCACCGAGCATACTTTGTGCTCGGTCGTCTCCATTCGTTAATCTGCAAGCGGAAATGCCCCTTAGAAATAAGGTGACGCTTTATAAGACTTGCGTTCGACCAATCATGACTTAGGCGTGTGTTGGGTTCGGGCATTCGGCCCCCTCTCACATCGATAAACTCCAAGTGGTTTAAAACCTGGTGCGTACGGGATGTCGATCTCCACTCCGATCTAGGTCTCGAACCTATTCGCGCCTATATTAAAAAGGCGACAACACGACACTTCGCGAACGCATCTACCCATGCGAATTCGTTAATCGTAGCCGCCGCCAACTACGATCCGCGGCCGCGGCCGCGACATGTTCTCTCCGATCCCCCCGATGCTTTGTCATCCATTCTTTCCGCTCAGAATACGGGTGACGACGACGTAGTCGTAGATCCCCTCCCATAGCCGGCGGTTGACCGGTGCACTTAGTAGTGCACCCTGTCCCCCCACAGCGACTGTCCCAACCGAGGGCGCCTCTTCAAGGCGCCCTCGAGTATGTCGCCCCTTGCCCTTCTTGCACGCTCGCCCTTAAGTCCGGTGAAGCTGTAAAGGCCTCGCGGCCAACAGCGTACATCACTCACACACACACACACACACACACACACACACACACACATGACACCATTTTATGAGAGTGGAGGTGAGGGCGGACTGAATGGAAATGGCCCGTATAACCTTTGCTTTTAAGCATAGACAGCTAAAGATTTGGTGATATATTATGTACTAGTTGCTACCCGCGACTTCGTCCGCGTTCACTTTAGACAGGAACTTAACATTTTATCGGGATAAAAAGTATCCTATGTGTTAATCAAGGCAATAAACTATCTGTGTGAAAATTTAATTCAAATCCGTTCGGCTGTTTTTGAGTGATTGAGCAACAAACATCCAAACATCTAAACATACAAAGTTTCACATTTATAATATTATTAGGATAAAATCTAGCCCCACACTAGGGACTATTCCCGTTTCGTAGGTGCGTCTACAAGCGCGTGATTTACATATTCACATATTAACCCTGAATAACGTTAAACAGAATGACGGACGATTTAGCGCAGTGGTCAAGACCTTAAGCCGCTCTGCCGCCGTGTCTAATAGTCGCGCGATCGATTGCCGCACTTGACAAATCTTTGTGAGACCCACAATTATTTCTTTCGTTCTGGTTATTTGTGTATGTGAATTTTTATGTTTGTAAACGTACCCACGATACAGGAATAAGTCCTGGTGTGGGCAGTCCTACGCATTAAATATATAAAAAAATTGGTTGAAATTTGTGAACATTCGTTCTCTTCCGCTCGAGTATCGTTGCACCGCAATTCACAAAGACCTTAAGGTCGGGAACGAGATAATGGAGGCGAAAACGCCAGCCTTATTCTCTCTCAGACTATTCACTTAATTGATTGCGAGCTACGATTTAATTTTGAGAGCTGTGACTATCGCCGAGAAATGTACGGATTGCGCCGAATTGCCGAAGATTTTGAATGAAAAAATTGAGATATTAGTGTATCTTTATAATGATCGGTTCAGATTTTGGCTCATGATAATGTGATTTGATTTTTAGGCTTTGGATCAGGGTCTGGATTCGGATTCTAGGTCAAATTAGGGCCAGCCCTAAGATAAACTTTTAGTGGTTTCCATAGTCTGGAATTAAACCTACATAATCCGCCATGCCGGGGTGACACCTTTAACTACTGAGCTACCAAAGCAAGTATTGACGGACGATTTGGCGCAGTGGTTAAGAGCTTAAGCCACTCCACTCCGCACACAGTGTCGAATAGACGCGGGTTCAATTCCCGCGCGGGACAAATGTTTGTGTGACCTACATTTGTTTTTTTCGGTCTGTATGCGAATTTTCATGTTCGTAAACGAACAAACAATTAATAAATTCTAGTATAGTTTTGTTTTTTTAAATGCAAGCTTAGGTATTTTTTTTTGTTTTATTTATTCATATTTGAAACCCAATGCGGTGCCTTGTACTTGCCTACAGAATAGTGATATTTAGTAGATAGACAAATTTATTGCTTTTGGTGGGAATCTAACCCACGTAATTCGCCATACCGGGATGACAGCTCTACCCAATGAGCTCCCAAAGCCAATAGCTGATGCAGTATTTGTGTCCATGGCATTATGCAGAAGAACTCAACTCAAACTCAAGTAATTTATTTTGTAAAAATCCTGTGGGGGGTACTTAAAAATTATATTAGGTTACCATTTAGAAGTTAAGATCTAGCTTCAGTATGCCTTCGGACCGAGATATGAGATAACTGATGTTATTTCTGGAAAGTGAAGGTCTAAAGGATTCCAGACGGACCCGTTCACGAGACTACTGGAACAGCCATCACTCCACTCGACCATATTGGAGGGAAGGAAGTGATCCGCTCCCGACAGCCACCGCAAGCAAAGACATTATAGTGAGCATGACCGAACTAGAAACCCAAAGACGGTGGTGGGACAGTGACTAGAAGTGACTGTCTGAATGTTTGTGTACGGAAATTTCATGTGTGTGAACGAAACAGAGATAATTCATAGGAAGGGCCTACGTTTTATTAAAAAAATTGTAAGTATTTGTATTAAACCCTCTGATAAAAAGTAGGTAAATGTAATAACAAGATCGGTTTTCTGGTAAGATTACGTCAAGCGGAGGAAGTTGTGGCTGGTTGGCATAAATCTCGGGATGGGCGGGGGCCCACGAAATTCACGGCTAATGAGATTGTTCCTACCAATGTAACCAATCACGGATGTATCCATAATCTTCGGGATGTTAGGACAAGACCTTATATCTCAGTTGTAAGGCATCACACTGGAGCTGGATCGCATAAATGATTTTGATATAAAAATGTAGGTATATATACAAAAAATGATTAAAAAAATGCTGTATTAGACAAAAATAGCAAGCCCGCTGAGTTTCTCACCGGATCTTCTCAGTGGAGCCCGCATTCCGATCCGTGGTAGATTAGTAAGTTAAAAAAATGTAAATATGACATTTTGTAAGCACCCCCGCAAGGTTTATGCAAAATAAACGATTTGAGTTTGAGTTGACCTAAAAATGTATGTATCTATACAAAAAATGATAAAAATAATGCAGTATTAGAGAAAAATAGCAAGCCCGCTGAGTTTCTCACCGGATCTTCTCAGTGGAGCCCGCATTCCGATCCGTGGTAGATTAGTAAGTTAAAAAAAATGTAAATATGACATTTTGTAAACACCCTCGCAAGGTTTATGCAATATAAACGATTTGAGTTTGAGTTGACCTGGTTTGATGTTGCTTTTAATCGTAAAGAACAACACCTACTTTTGAGTTTTTTTCAATTGTGGAATCTGGAACCATATTACCAAACCGTATATTTTTAAAGACTTTCCCCGGTCCTATGAAAAGACTTGTGTAGGGATATGGGTATAGCTTTTAAGGTTTCCCTACAAAGCCGACGTAGCGCAACTAAAGCGCGACGGTCGAGCGGCTTGGGGAGTTGTAATGTAATGAAATGTACGGGAGACGTCACACAGCGCAGCCCCGCTCGGTGCGACGGCAAACGTCACGACCGAACGTAGCCGAGCGTCGCGCTCCCGTCGCGCTGCGTCGGCCATTTGGTAAAGCAGACGAAAAATTCTGCCATCTAAATTATAAACACTGTAAGTATGTACTGCGCTTAAACATAGTCTGTAGGTATTTAACTTAAATAATCTAGTCCACAATAAGATTACGAGCTAGAACAAAATTTCGAACCAGGCCATTGTTCACTTAACCATTTTAAAAGGGTTACGTTAACACTAAAGATACTTTTAACCTACATTTTTAAGTCCAAGGCTGTAAAAAGCGGGAAAGCGCTTCCACCAACGACCTCTAGAACCGTTAAACAGTATTTCCTTGCTCTCAACCTGGGGGCTTAGCACGAAACCTATTATTTGTGTATTATTGGCTATTCTTTTGTGTTTTTCCTAATTTCCTTCTTTCCTAAACCACCTCAGTATTAAAGTGAACGATACAAAAAAAAATACAAATCGGTGGAGTCATTTTTTATTTTTGCGAGACTAACGCACAGCAATTGATTTATATATACATATATTCGTCTGTTCTAGCTTCGCACGGGTAAATATAAAAAATTAACCTTTTTCTTGAATCTCTCTGTCCATTGGTGAAAACCGTATGAAAATCCGTAGGGTAGTTATTGAGTATATTGCGTTCAGACAGACATACGTGACGGGGGGTTTTGTTTTATACGTAGTGATAGTGATAGACGAAGAAGAAGATGTAACGTGACAAGGGTGGCATATCAGAATCAGAATGTTTTTTTATTATAAATCTAAACCAAGTATTTATGAGTCGGCGGACGATTTAGCGCAGTGGTTAAGAGCTCAAGCCGCTCCGCCCATTGTGTCTAATAGGGTTCCATTTCCACACGGGACAATTCTTTGTATGACCCACAATTATTTAATTCGGTCTAGGTATTTGTGTGTGTGAATTTTCATGTTTTATAAACGTACCCACGACACAGGAATTAATGCAAGTGTGGGGCTACATTAAAAAAAATGGGCAGTAAAGTAACAGACTACCATTTTGGAATGTCGTTCCTGTACAGAATAATGGCAAGAAACTCCGCGGTTTCTCTCTACTCGCTGACGTGACGCCAACGTCAACATTTTCGTGCTAAGCCCTCTGAATCGGGAATGTACTCCAGTACTTCGATGAAGTTGCTCGTAAAGAAGTTGGTGTCCCATTGGCTTGGATGTTACGATTTTAGATTTCACTAGTCATATAAAACCGGGATGGGTTAAGTTCTTGGAACGTCTGTTAAAAGGATTAAATTAAAAGATTTTTGAGCTTCTAAACATTCTGGAGATCAAGTTGGAGGGTTTTCTATTGTGAAGAGAAGATGTTTGGGATGATTTTCAAATAGTATTGGCAGGTAGATGAATTATGAATGTTATAAAGTACATCGTTGAATGGTGGCGAAAATGTATTCAGGCTGTTGTTTTATATTCGTGCAAATAATGAAATACTAGATGAACCCGCAATTTCATTCGCATAATTTTTAGGATATATTTTATGTCCTTCCTTCGCATAAAAGCTATGTCTTTGTCAAATTTAATCAAAATCTGTTCAGCGATTTGGGGGTGAAAAGGTAATAGACAAATGGACAGACAGACAGAGTTACTTTCGAATATATAATATTAGTATAGATGTATTAGATGGAGTACTAAATTTTCAAAATTACTGAAACCATACCAATCCTTTGTTATTGGCCCATATTTTTACTAATACTCATTATCTCTCTCTATTTTCATCTGACTCTATTTATATTTGACAAAAAAGGGCTATTAAGGCCATCTATAACTTAGGGCGTCGCGACTCTTTAACGGTCCCATGTCAGTATATTTATGAAAACATAATGTTTACATTAGGTGCGGCGAGTGTGTATGAGACGAACTATGCGAGTGGAGGAAGCCAGAGAGGTATGTAAGGAATGAACCTGTTGGAACTCTGTACTCTCTGCCTACCCCGCGAGGGAGCTGGCGTGATCATGTAGATAGAGATAGATAATGTTCACACAGATAAATTTAGATCTATTTAATCAGCTAGGTGATAGGCATTGCTATAACACGCGACAGAAATTAATTGGATCAACCGCAATTTCGTCTGTCTAAAATTCACACGTCTTTCATGGGGTACTGTTTTAGATTCTGTAATAAAATCCCACTTGACGTCAACATAACGTCAACTTAGTGAAAATAAATTCAAATCTTTCATTAAACGTACGCTCTGCAAGCGAGCTTACTATGCTCTAGATGATTATTAAAATGATAAAAATGCTTGGATAGGTGCTGGTTCAGCTCCACCAGAATGTGGATAACCCGTTCAGGTATTATTATTTATTGCTCCCGCTCTTCCTTCTAGTAGTTAAATAAAATGGATCATTTTTCTCCCGCAATTATTTATCTGTAAATGAGAAAACCATGTAGCCATTCTCATAAATAGTTTAACTTGGTTAATTTAATTTAGACTCACACTACCTTGTTCTCCTATACCCCAAAACAAAATGTAGATGGAGAAATTTTAAAAATAATATTTTAATAAAGTAACCATGGAGTTTCTTGCCCTTCTTCTCCACAGGAATGACGTTCCGAAGTGGTGGTAGAGTCTTTATTACTATTTTGCCGATTCATAAATACTGTAATTGTTAACATGATTAAAAAATATTCTGATTCTGATTCTGATTCTATTCAGTTAATTAGAATAGACCTCAGTGGAAGTGTGTTTTGTTCGCCTCGATAACAACACATGACATTTTTTTATAAAAATATATACTGTACTAAAATTTCGGTGCACGTGTGTTTGTGTTTCTTTTCCTGATAAACGGGTTGACTGATTTTCATGTTTTTTTTACTTATGGGTTCACCTAGATTGTTCACGGCAACAATCGATTGGACTCGGTAGATGGCGTTGTTGTCAACTGGGTGCGAAGTCGCGTGAAAATTGTTAATCAATAAAATACTGCTTTTTGTTTTTTCTTTTTTAGTGCAGCTACTACGCAGATACAAATCAACAGGTATACAAATAGATCAAACAAACATGGGTGTCCTACCTTTGCTTACCGTTCGAGTGTACCAAAATTTGTCTCCAATTATTGCCTAAAATCATGGCGGCAGTATTCCTTCGTCAGTCCCGCTCCAACTAACCAATTGGAAATATATTCTCTTAATGTCGCGAGAGATCTACAAAGCGATAGGTTTAATGGACGGCAGGGGACTTAGTTTAGGGTTGTCACACTTTTATAACCGCGCGTGGTTGGGAATTACAGCGTGGCTTGGCATTGTTTTTTAAGATAGCCTTGGGAGTAATAAAATTGAAACTGTAGTAACGTATGCGGCCGAAGCTGAACAAGATTGTTTTTTTCTGAATTGTTTAGGCGCAATGTACATTACAGATAAGTATTCAAAGCTTTTCAAAATTATAATTATACCAAGCAAAGGTCTTCTGTTCCATTGAGGCGAGAGAAAACCTGTGTATGGAATTATTGAAATTACTCTTGGTAAAAAGGTGAAAATATTTTTTGTCAGTTGTTTTTTTATCGCTGTCTTTCACCTGTATTTACATTAGTCTTCCAAGCAATTTATTTGATGACCAAATTAAATTTAACGAAAACTATATTATGACACAGGCAAAAACTAATTCCTCGTATCTAAATTGTATAGTTCTTACTGTCGATTCTTTACCGATTTATATATATTTATAATGCAATAAACCAATGTAGCACGAAGTAACAACAAGTTTGAAAAGTAAGTTACAACACAAACTGTACGTGACAGCCCTACCACGTGCCTATGGGCGCCTCGGGGGAATCATTTTCTCAGCTGCGAATTGTGTTTGGGACCCCGAAACTTTATTTTGATGATCTTAAGATTTGGAAGAAAACACGCTGACAAAAACCTTTGTAAGGGTTTTTTCAGCGTGACGATGGATTATGACTACCTACTGTATAAATTAAAAAAATAAACACCGTAACGTCTATATTCCCCTAGCAGGGGTGTTAGAGGCGCCACTTTTCGCTGACGATATTAAATCCTATGTGATATGAGGCGCCTATTGCCATATACCAGGCACAATTCTAGACTTCGGACTGATAATAGTTAGTTAGTAGGATTTTTCGATAGATAATAATAATATCTCTGCCTACCCCGTAAGGGATCTGGCGTGATGATATAGATAGAATAATAATATTATTAACCCTGTTAAGAAACTGTCCCACCGTTGGGCACGGGCCTCCTCTCGAAGTGCGCGGGCTTAGGCCATAGTCCACCACGCTAGATCAGTGTGGGTTGGTAAATATTCCACACCCTTGAGAAACTTTTAGGCATGCAGGTTTCCTCATGATGTTTTCCTTAACCGTTAAGCAAGTGATAGGTAATTTTTAAAACGCACATGCTTTCGAAAAGACAGTGGTGCGTGCCTGGGTTTGAATTCTATACCTCTGGCTTTGCAGTCCAACAGATTTGAACTTGGATTTCAACGCAGGACTTCATGATCCCAACGCGCATTACCATTAGACTAACGAGGCAGTCCTACTCTTTATTAAAATATTTTAGGGATTGAAGCTGCTCGCGTTTGCAGGATTAACTCTTGATTCCCTATACGTGATCCCTGGGCACTGCTTGATGAGCAGCTCCTTCGATGGTTGGCTACGGCCGTGGCTGATCCCTCCCAGCAAAGTCATGCAGCCAAGCGACCCAGTTGTGTTCCGGTCAGAGATGGGCAAAATGTGATCACACACCGTCACGCCTATATTCCCCAGAGGGGGTGGCAGAGGTGTACTGAGTACATTCACGTTTCGCCGACGTTGTTAGGTCCCATGTAATAGGAGGCGAGCCTATTGCCATATACCGGGCACAATCCCAGACTCCGGACTCATACTGGGAATCTTTCGTTAGAAAAGCTACATTTGTCCGACCTAGGATTTGAACCCAGGACCTCGTGATCACAAAGCGATGCGCTCTGCCACCAGACCAATGAGGCAGTCAAATGTAATCAAATTAATGATTACAATTGCATATTGTAATATTCAATCATGATTTAAGATTAAAAGTGTAATCGTAACCGTTGAAGGTTACAAAATGTAATCGTAATCGTTAATCATTACTAAATGATCACGCCTATATTCCCCGAGCGGGGGTGATTAATCATGAATCTGATTACCTTTTGCCCATCTCTGGTCCCGGCAAATTTCGCGGACATGCCTTAAGAGGAGATGGGTGTAGATCATACCGATTCGGAATTATGTCTAAACTAAGTCTATTACTGAGTCAGCGAGTCACATTTTTGCCCCATCTTTGCTTTCAATTAGGGGCGATAGGGACAATCGCTGGCCAATGCTGTAAAACATATAAGTATTTTGCAAAAAAAAATCTTTTACTGTTTGTACCTACCCTGCAAGAAATCTGACGTTATGATATAGATAGATAGCTTTTATTGGTTGAAAATGGCTGGTTGACAAAATGTGTTCATCTTATTATATCGACGGACGATTTAGCGCAGTAGTTAAGAGCTTAGGCAGCCCTGCCCACTGGGCCGAATACTTGCGGGTACGATTCCCGCACGGGACATATCTTTGTGTGACCCATATGTATTTGTATCGGTCTGGGTATTTGTGTATGTTAATTTTCATGTTCGTTAATGCACCCACGATACTGACATAAATTCTAGTGTGGGGCTATTATTGTTAAAAAAAATCTTAGGACATAAACTTCCTGAGCGGGGTGAAGTATTTATTACTATATATTACTGCTTGTAAGTGAAAAGTTTTGGGACTGATTATGCTTAAAATTTCAATTGTACATATCTGTTACCCCTGCTTGGGAAAGTATCTACAACGTTAATTTTTTTTTAATACGTAGCCCCACACTAGGATTAATTCCTGTGTCGTGAGTGCGTTTACAAACATGAAAATTCTAATACACAAATACCAGACCGGAACAAATAATTGTGGGTCACACAAAGATTTGTCCCGTGCGGGGATCGAACCCGCGACTATTAGACACAGTGGGCGGAGCGGGTTAAGCTCTTAACCACTGCGCTAAATCGTCGGTCATCGTGTGCGTGCGTGCGTCCAAATCTGGGATAGTAAGTGTATTTGAATGTTTAAAGGAATGATTGAGGTTTGAAAGATGATGATTATTATATGTATCCGAACACTGCGAATGAGGGAAGGAATTAGTGAGTGAGATATGGGAGGAATGAATGGAAAAAAGTGAGAGTGGTAAGGCGGATTGTGCAAAAAAACAACGGACGAGGTTTTAAATTAAAAATATAATAAGAAAAAATATTATATAACAAAAACTTTATAATAAACTTTAAATGATTTGAGGCAAGCTGTTTAATTTGAACCGAAAGAATCTAGATAAATCTATACTAGTGGTTAGACCGTTGGACTGCAAAGTCACATGTCTCGAGTTCAAACCCAGGCACGCACCTCTGTCTTTTCGAAAGCATGTGCGTATTAAATATGAACTAGCTTTAACGGTGAAGGAAAACATTCTGAGAAAACCTGCAAGCTCAAGAGTTTCTCAAAGGTGTGTGAAGTTCGCCAACCCGCACTGGGCCATCGTGGTGGACTATGGCCTACGCCCTCTTAGTTTGAGAGGAGGCCCGTGCCCAACGGTGGGACAGTTTCTTAACAGGACTGATATTATTATACTAAGAGGAAAGACTTGTTTAAGACTCTATGAAACTGCAAATACGATATTAATAATTCTTTCACCATTAGAAGTAACATAGGCCCGCAGAAAACCGCTAGTGGACTAATTTAAATTAATAAAAAATAAAAAGCCTTTTATTCCTAAGCTATAATGTCAGCCTATATTGACTTATTGCTGGGCTGGCTTTCTTCCACAAACCGAGGTGCGTGAGATTAGGTCATACTCCACCACGCGGGCCCAGTGCGGATTGGCGGAGGCAGGTTTATGGCCACCTGCTGTTGGAACCTATCAAGCCGCCTATAAGGCGTCCAACTCGGCTTAAAGAGTACCATATTAAGTCGTAATCGGGATCAACGACTTACCGTGCCTTACGAAGCACGCTCAATTATTAAAATACTACATAAGGTCACCTTCTCAGGCCAACCGAGTCAAACGTTGCTTAACCTTAGTGATCGATAAGAACACCGCGGTCGCACCGCGCCTGAACTAAAAAAGAAAAATCTTTACATAATTTATTTTAAAAGACTCTTATTAGAAATCATTAAATGTTAATATTGGTGGAATTGTGCCCGGTATATGGCAATAGGCTAGCCCCCTATTACATGGAACCTAACATCGTCGGCGAAACGTGGGTGTACTTAGCACACCTCCGCCACCCCCTCTGGGGAATATAGGCGTGAAGGTGTTTTTTTTTTTGTTAATTTTGGTTTGTTTAGTGGAATAGTTCAGGACCCCTTCTGGGTGATGGCTTCTCCCAGCGTTTTCCATTTTTCTCTGTCTTGTGCTATTTCTAACCAACTTGGTGCTGTTCTTAGAATTTCGTCGGACTTCTGGTCGGTGGTGGTGGTGGTGGTTCGGAGACTTTTGGTCTCCCTTTCTTTCTCTTGCCTTTTAGGTCTTTCCACGAAGACACTAATTTGGTACTTTTCTAGTTTGGCATTAATTCAGTAGGCTTGGCATTAATACAAGCTTTAAAATCAAGTCAATTTTACAGGTAATGCGTTTTCACTGTCCGTAACATTTTAATTAAATAAGTCTTACTTAAGTTGGTAGCGACTAAGTTCTGTAGGACTTAATTATATTTTGAGGTAAAGTTGTGACAGTTGGTGTTATCTGATTCTTGTTTCGTTGAAAGGTGACGGATAGACTCAACAGAGTTATTTATAGTACAAATTTAAATATATTACACTGACTTAATAAAAAAAACATAGCACCACACTAGGATTTATTGCTGTGTCGTGGGTGCGTTTACAAACATGAATATTCACATATACAAATACCCAGATCGGAACAAATAATTTTGGATCACACAAAGATTTGCCCCGTGCGGGAATTGAATCCGCGACTATTAGTCGGCGGAGAGGCTTAAGCTCTTAACCACTGCGCTAAATTGTCTGTCTTGTTGAGCTAGTGCGCTTAATGCTGATGGTGATCACGAGGATCTTCGTGATAAATCCTAATGAGCGCTGTTTATGTCGAAAAATCCTCAGTCGTAGTCTGGAGTCTGGAATTGTGTTAGGTATTATGCGCATAGTCTCACCTCTTATTATAATACAATGGAAGCTAACATCAAAGACGATATGTGAGTGTCACGTCTATATTCCTCAAGTGGGAGAGTGACCTTGTGTTTGTTTATAAAAATCTCCTTTACGCACACTTTGTTAGGGGTTAAACAAAAATGTTTAATGAAGGTTGGTTCGGTGCATGCATCAAACCTGCAACTTCTCAACGTTCTAACCGATAGCCCAAAGAGTCATTTCCATAAAAAATAATTTGAAGACTCCGTGACCGGCGAGCATGTATGCGTCAAACTATGAGTGTGGAGGAGGTCTGCAAGGAAATAACCTGATGGAACACTGTACTCTTTGCCTATCCGCAGGGCATCTGGCGTGACGTTATAGCGCTAGATATAATTTAGTAATGTTTTCAAGAAGATTGAAATCAGTTCGTATTTTATGCACGTTGTTTTCATAATTTTTACGCAGCTCACAGCATAGTAAAATTGTACTTAAGTAGGCTCATCCCCTTAGAAACTCCCCCCTCTTCCGTTCTTCTCCCCTACCCTCCTTTATCCACAGACATACTCGAACCGTTTATTTTGACTACGCCAAATATTTTTTTACGATCGCTAAAAGATTTTCATTCAGGATATTCAGGTTATTTCCGAGATTTTACGAAGAATTTTCATTGGCGCACTGAAGTTTTACGTTTAAGCCAAGATTATGAGTTGTGTTGGTGCGAATAGGGGAAGAATGGTGGATGAACTTGTGGTTATAGTTTGTTACTTGACGAAAGATTGCTAGTAAATATGATGCTCATATGTAGGTATGACAAGTATTTAAGTATGTATATGAGAAACTTCTCGGCACTCTGTTTATTCTTGTCGATATTTTAACATCTGGCTCATAAATTAACCTATACTATCTAGTGAGTATAGGAAGAGAGGAATGGTAAGAAAAATAATATCCACACACACTTACAAGCACATAAACTAAAGGTAACCATGGTTAAATACAGCTCTATATAATATGTCAGAGATTGTGTGGAGTTAAATCTAGTCCTACCTCTATAGACTAAATAGGCTGCCACTTCAGCATGTTGCAAAAAAATATAGTAAAGCGCTGATACTGCTGGGCAATTGAGATGAGAAAGAATAAGCACAATATTTTTTCCTAACGTTGGAAAACTTATTAGAAGACTTGGAGTCAGCAGATCCCTATAAGGTGGATATAAGGGCCAGTGACAGTGAGTGAAAAGGGCAAATGTAAAAGCTGGATACGTGCAGAAGCAGGTCGTTGTCGCAGTCTTTGAGGAGGCATTTTTTGGTTGTGGACGTCTTTTAGCTGATGAAGAAAGACTACTTAATTTAAAGTGATTGAAATATCTCGAATATGGAAGTTTATTATTTTGAAGGAAGGTATACACAAAAAGCCCCTAACATAAGTAAGAAATTACATAAAACAAATCAGAGCCAACTCAACCTTGTCACTACCAGAGGGCAGGTTAATCCCTTCCCGAAGCCCCGAAAGGTCGACAAGTTCATACAGAAAAAAAAGTTAGAGACAAAACCAATATTGGGTACACGAAACTTCCAAATCAGTTTAGGAGTTAACGCGTAAAAAAAAACTTATAAATCCCATTGGGTATAGGGCTTTGTCACGAAACATTTCGGGTCCCAACCGTGGCGGATCCGGAGGGCTGACACGGATTCATTCTGGTTTTGTAAGCGGATTTCACGCGGAATTATTGGTGAGATTTGGGTGTGACGTTGACGATTAATTTAATTTTTAATATAACATGATCTGGCGCTCGTAGCATTGTGTGATCATGAAGTTCATAGCGATTATGGTTAAGGTTAAGCGGCATTCGCCTCGGTCGGCATTTTATTTGTTTTAATTTTTATATTTCTTAATGCTTAAGTCACTTTATGGTACATGTCGTACACACCTATCATAGGTGTACACGTCAGCTATATGTGCATTTTAACTTTTTTACTTACTAATGTGTACACTGTTGACGTGGCTTATAATAAACAATATATAAAATAAAGAAAAACTAAATTAAAAAATATAATTTCCTAGTCTTATTAGTTAATATGGTTTGTATAATCATGAACTGGCTCGTTGGTCTAGTGGCGTATAATGCGCTTAGCGATCACGAGATCCTAGCTTTAAACCCTAGGTCGGACAAATGTCATTTTTGTATCGAAAAAATCCAAGTGTCTATCCAGAGTTTAGAATTAATTGTGCCTGATATATGGCAATCCCGGCATGGTATCTCGTCCCCCATTTCATGAGACCTAACATTGTCGGCGAAAAGTGGGTGTACACAGTGTGTGTGTGTGCGGTGTTTAATCATTAATATTTTATAACTAAGCATGGTTGCTGAATGAACTAACGAAGGCGAAAAAATTTATTTATGACACTATTACTTAATTCTAGTTACGCAAGGTGTATCGTTAATCACGTAAGACCTAAGACACCCCGATTAGATAATTACTTCACACATTCAATACGAAAACTAATTTTCCATGTTTAAAATTTAAGTAATGTATTTAAAGGACAAGTAAAAAGTCTCCCCGCGAGCGTGTATGAGACGAACTATGAGAGTGGAAGAAGCCAGAGAGGCATGTAAGGAAATAACCTATTGGAACTCTGTACTCTCTGCCTACCCTGCAAGGGATCTGGCGTGATGATATAGACATATACAATTTTGAACCCCCTTTTTAACCACTTCTGTATAGAATATTGGGGTATTCCAATTAACAATGAAACTTGTACCTGTATGTGTGCGTATTGGGAAACACATTTTAGAAATGCATGAAATCTCCGTATTGCTTTGAACCAGGAATAAATTTAGTTAATTATAGTGCACTAAAGGTGTAACAGCAGCTTAGCAAATTTAAAAAAAAGGTAAGATACTTAAAATGTTGTAGGAATCAATTCAGTTATCGGTTTAGAACAAAATAATTTCAGGTCTTGCGTTTATTATGTTACAGTTTGTATAAAAAAATGTGTAAAACAGCCGTTATATTTAATTCCGGTTCATCTCCAATCTTTCATTGAGTGAATTTTAATCTGCGAACTACCCTCACGCCACGCCATTAAAAAGAGACTTCCTAACTACCGAAACTTGAGCACTGGATTCGAACTTACTAGCAATTAGACTCCACAAGTACTTCGCTATTCACGTTTAGGCGTTTCTGAGGGGAGTTTAGTGTTCTTACGAGCACTTGGGAGCTCCCCATTTGGTAGGGGAAGCACTAATCCTTAACTTTCGAGACTGCATGTTGGGGTTTATACTTTATGGGAATCGAATAAATGTGTGTAGATTTTCATGTGTCTTTATAACTGTGCTTGATCGAGGAGGTTAGAAATATATGGAGTAGCATATCTGCTAGTTCATCATACTAGTAAAAATAGGCCTCTTCGATTGCATGTCATTGAGAACGATTCACGGCTACTTCAGATAAGACACGATCTATTTGGTTATGGTAAGATAGTCTAGGTATTTCCCGGTATCTACATCCTTCCACTTACGTGGGGGCAGAGTCTTTCGGCTCACTACTCTAAAACCTTTCTATCCTGTCCTTATTTTGATTAAACCGTCGTCAAGTTAGAGCGTATCCGTTTGTCTTCTTTTATTTCAAGAGTTGTGCAGCTAATGTGTGGATATTTTTCCATTCATTTCGTCTCAAAGCATATTTTTTGAGTTCCTGAGAGACCTGACCGAATCTATCTTCTTTAATGGATTTGTGTAACTTAACAATGGCCTTCCTCTTCATTTCTTTCCTTCTACTTTTACTTTCAAGCTGTTTTGAATAAAACTGTCATGGGGCATAAGATATTCTATAATCTTGTTTCCTTCTATTTTCTATAGCTTCTGGTATCCGTATGTAAATAAATGCGAAATGTGGTGCTGGAGAATGTTAGGAATACCTTGGAATGCTCATTGAACTAACGTATCGATACTGAAGCCGCTCAGAGTCACGACAATACTCTCTACCATCTGTCTCAAGCGTATCTTAGAGTTCTTTGGTCACATTGCCAGACAAAACCACCTTCAATCATTAAACCGGGAAACATTCCAAACACCAACCACAATAAAAACATTGAAATTGTTTTCCAACAACCTTACTGTTTCCCAACGACCTCAATAAAAACATTGAAATTGTTTCCCAACAATAAACTACAAGGATTTTCAACGGGATCTGGCGTGATGATATGGATAGGATTATAACTATCCTACCTAGGATATGTACAAAGAATAGGTTTTTACAACTCCTGAGCGTGATTGCTACACGCACCATACGCTCTACTACTCGCTACGCTACCATTCTACCGTAGACCAAAGAGTTATTTGTTTATGTGTCTCATAATTCCTATTCCAAACAAAACGAATGGCCACCCCAATTCTACATCGATCTTGTTCAAGGATAGAATAGGTATATCCTAACATGAGCTAGGTTCTACGTAAGTCAGGGCTTTAAATACTAAGATATAGGGTTCAGAATAGCTTGAACAGCAACGTATCGACATGACCCGATGTATTACCGATGTAAGTCGCTGGGGGTTCAAATGGTTTATATTGTTGCATGCGGGTGCAATAAAATCTTAGGATTTCTTCTATAAAATACGGTACAAAGACTTCGGTACGAAAAGTGCATTCGATTTCAATATACTACTGGTAAGCTTAGCATGAAAAGTTTGATGTAAGCGTGACGCTAGCAAGTTGATAAAACATTCTTATCACATTACAATTGTACTAAATAAACATGAACGTGACGGCACGCTTACTAGCTCTTCTCGGTCGTTGCCTCATGGCTAAGGGTCGTTTCAGAATATCAGGAAGTTGCTATATCACAGGTGTTTAGAAGTCTTCTCCATTCTGCTCTATTTTGGGCATGTCGTAGAGCGGTGTTGAAAGACATTCGTGTCAGATCCCGTTTTTGGTCGGACCACCGTGTCAGTGAACGGCCTCGAGGACTTTCTCCGTCTCATCATTTTCAACCCGTAGCCACCCAATGCTGAGTGTAGGTCTCTTCCATGGCACTCCATTCCCTTCGGTCTTGCGTTTTTCTCATCCAATCCCTTCCTTCGTCAGGTCATCAGTCCATCTTGCGGGTTGTCTAACTACATTTCGATGGCCGGTTTGCGGTTTCCAATCAAGCACCCTTTTCCCCCATCTGTTGTCCGATCTCCGGCATATGTGTCCTGCCCATCTCCACTTTCTTTCCGCTATCACTTGAGCTATGTCGGTAAGTTTTGTTCTTTCCCCGATTATGATGTTTTGGACCCGGTCTCTTAGCGATATACCTAACATAGCTCGCTCCATAGCTCTTTGGCTCACACGTAGTTAATTTAAGTTGTATTTTGTGAGCGTCCAGGTTTCGGCTCCATATACCATAACGGGCAGGACACACTGTTCGAAGGTGCGACGTTTGAGATTCATGGGTATGTTTCTCTTAAATATGTCGGACAATTTTCCAAAAGCGCCCCATCCCAATCGAACACGGCGTAGGATTTCAGTTTCTTGCCTGTTATTATTGAAGCTAAGGGTTTGTCCTAAGTAGATGTACTCATCAACCCGCTCTATTTTCTGTTCACGTACGAGGATGTGATCTACAGAGCTATTATTGCACATTATTCCTCCGTCTACTTTACCCATTATCACGAGCTTTTCGAGGCTATCTTCATCTCGCCTAGCTTTGTGGCCAAAGTAGGTTAGTATCCCCTTAAGGCATACAGTAGGAAGCCTCGTTTTTATCCTTAGCTCCTTAAGGATGGACGCATTGGTACGCTTTGCTGTCCAGGGAATATGAAGCCCGAGGATGTGATCTACAGGGCTATTATTGCACATTATTTCTCCGTGTACTTTACCCATTATCACGAGCTTTTCGAGGCTATCTTCATCTCGCCTAGCTATGTGGCCAAAGTAGGTTAGTATCCCCTTTAGGCATACAGTAGAAAGCCTCGTTTTTATTCTTAGCTCCCTAAGGATGGACGCATAGGTACGCTTTGCTGTCCAGGGAATATGAAGCATACTTCCTAGTTAGCGTCATGCTAACGTAAAACTTATTTGTCAAAGTCAAAATCACTAACATATAACAACTAACTCGTTGGTCTAATGGCGAATAATACCCGTTGCGATCACGAGGTCCTTAGTTGAAAACCTAGGTCGGCCAAATGTAGTTTTTTTATCGAAAAATTCCCAGTATCAGTCGGAAGACTGGAATTAAGCTCGATATATGGCAATAGGCTCGCCCCCTATTACATGGGACCTAACAACGTCGGCGAAAAGTTGGTGTACACCTTTGCAACCCCTGATTGAAGAGCATAGACATGACGGTGGCTTATGTTCATTTTTTTCTTATTAAAATCGAATTTCCAACGTGAACGGAAACAAGCATTTTGTGGCCGTCTTGGTGGATTGCTAATAGTCAGACTGTTGGCTTTGTTCAGAGGTTAAGAGCTTAAACGCCTACCGCGATCTACCATTTGTCGACCGGGAGAGTGACAGTGATGCAATTACTTTACATAAGAATAATAAGGGACGGATATACGGAGCGCCAAGAATTCTATCATTTTCTAAAAAAAACTACATAATAAAATAAGAAACTGCTTTACAAGAACTTTGCTACAATAATTTTTTTATATTTTCAATGGAATTCTATTGATTAGTTCTTAAGCATTTTGCGTTGGAATCAAAAACATAAAGCAATAAGGAGGACTTTACATTTTTATCTATTGAGAAAATTTCTTTTAATCGTGTATTCCTGTTACCAGATTCTAAAATATACAGTCAAAAATCATATTTCAAAATATAAAGTATCAAATCCATGTACTTCTTGAACTGTATGGAGTACAAAAACACGCTTTTTTCGCGGTAGGCTCCGTCCTGGGGTCGGCTCGATACCGGCACGAAACGTTTTTGTTTATACAAGCTGTATCGTAAATAACGCATGACCTCAGACACTTCGATTAGATTATCACTTCACACATTCAATACGAAAATCAAGTTTCAAAGTTTAAGGAAAAATTATTGAACGGAGAATGCGCGTGAAGTCCGATGGAATGTTGTGCGAGGCACAAGGGGGTTTCAGGTCTGGAAGAGGATGTTCGGATCAAGTCTTCTCACTCCGCAACATCGTAGAGAAGCATCTGGCAGTGGGGCGGAAGGTTTTCTGCGGTTTTGTAGATCTGGAGAAGGCATTTGACAGAGTTGTGCGAAAGAGACTTTGGGACATTTTGCCAGAGTATGGTATAGATGGCACTCTGTTGCGAGCCGTCCAGTCCACTTATGTGGACTGCAAGGCATGCGTACGGGTCGGTGGTAACAGGTCACCCTGGTTTGACGTTAAAATCGGCGTCAAGCAGGGTTGCGTGTTGTCCGCTAGACTGTTTATAATATATATGGACAAAAGTCTTCAAAGACTGAAAGCGATGAATAAAGGTGTACAAATGGGTGACTTAGTGGTAAACCACCAACTTATGCAGATGACGCGGTTTTAATAGCGCCAACAGCCACTGATCTGCAAACACTAGTCACAGTTATTAAAGACGACTGCATGATCAATGGCTTACACTTAAATGTGAAGAAAACCAAGATTATGGTTTTTGAAAGGGAAGAAACCAGAACGAATGTAAGAATTGTGGTTGGTAACGATGTATTGGAGCAAGTGAATGAGTTTGTATATCTTGGATGCGCCTTCAGTAAGGATGGGAAATACACCGCTGACATAGAGAGAAGAGTGAGTGCAGGGAACAGAGTGAATGGTGCGATGGGAAAGCTACTCGGGAGCCGGCACTTAAGCCATAAGGCGCAGCTGGCCATACATAACGGAGTTCTTGTCCCAACGCTGTTATATGGTAGCGAGAGCTGGGTATGTAAGAAGGAGAATGAAAGTAGGATAAATGCGGTAGAAATGCGAGCTCTGCGGAAGATGTGCGGAGTGAAGCTGACCGACCGCATTAGCAACAGCATAGTAAGACAGCGAGTAGGTATGAAAGATAGTATCGGTGTAAAGATGAGAAAGGGCATGCTCCGTTGGTTCGGGCGTATAGAAAGAATGCCAGAGGAAAGAATGACAAAACAGATATACAATGTGAAAGTGGAAGGATGCAGGTACCGGGGAAGACCTAGACTATCTTACCACGACCAAATAAACCGAGTCTTATCTGATGGAAAAGTCAAGAGTCTCCGTAACCGGCGAGCGTGTATGAGACAAACTATGAGAGTCGAGGAAGCCAGAGAGGTATGTAAGGAAAGAACCTGTTGGAACTCTGTACTCTCTGCCTACCCCGCAAGGGATCTGGCGCGAGGTTATAGATAGATAGAAAATTTAAGGTTTTTTACCCTTCTTTAAGTACTTTTATACCTCAGTTAACAATGAAACTTTTATGTGAGTGTGTGCGTATTGATAAATACGTTTTAGAAATGCATTTGAAATCTCTGCATGACTTTGAAACGAATAAAATTAGTTTGTTACAGCGCACTGAAGATGTAACAGCATTTTTTTTAAATTAAAAAAAAATGTAAGATACATTAAAAATCTTTGGAATCAATTCTGTCACCGATTTAGAACAAACTACGTTCAGGTTTTGCGTTAATTATATTACAGCTTGTATATGAATTTCATGTTTATAGACGCACCGGCGACATAAGAATAATTATAAGTGTGGAAATAACTTTAAAAAAAATACTCCAGGTTCATTCTTCTTTAATATCACGTGGGTGATCAAAGGTGTACTAATTTTTGTCTAATGATCATGCAGGTGATTAGGTTCCACTTGTCTTTTTTATGAATAAATCACCCTATAGAAAATTAAACTGTGATCTTTATGTAACGTGTGACGATCTATGTACAGACACCACCGATTAACAATTGTATAGTATGACGAATACATGTGTAGGTACACTTACTGCGAATACTGAAGCCTCGGTAACGAATATCTTCTAGTTATTTAATAATTATTAAGGCGCCCGTCGCGCTGTGCGACCGTGGTTTTCCTACCGATCACAAAATTTATAAAGCGTTTGACACGGTCGGTCTGAAATGGGTGATCTTTTGTGGTATTTTCATATTAAAGCGTCTTCGTGCTTCGAAAGGCACGTTAAGTCATTGGTTCCGGCTACTATTTAAAGTGGTAGTCGTTAAGCGGTGTTAGAAGCCTTAGAAGGCTTGATAAGTTCCAACAGCAGGTGGTCACAAACTTGCCTCTACTAATCCGCACTGGCTCCGCGTGGTGGAGAATGACCTAACCTCCGGCAGACAGTATAGGCTGATATTATTATTATATAAATTTATAACCCTAAAATCCATGTAAAACAAGAATAAACGAACGAAATAGAATTAATATATATATATATAACCGAAATATTCTATGTAAATTAAGAGACCTCATACACACTGCGATTTAAAAAGCAATCCATGCCAATATTATAAATTTCAAAGTGAGCATGTCTGTTTGTTACGCGTTCACGCTTAAAAGGCTGAACAGATTTTGTTTTTTTTTAACTTAGCCCCACTCTTGTGTTAGTTCCTGTGTCGTGGGTGCGTTTACAAACATGAACATTCACATACACAAATACCAAGTCATCAATTCATGTCGAGGAGGGAAATTTCGTCCTGGGGGTCCTTCCCCAAGACGCACTCTACAATCTATGGGCTACCTTTTGTCATGAAAATAAATTAATGCAGATGACATCGCAGGTAACAGCTGATCATAATTTAAATTTCTATCTATTTATATCATCACGTCAGATCCCTTGCAGGGTAGGCAGAGAATACTAAGTTCTAAACAGCGTACTCATTCACACACACGAACACAAAATAGGATACGTTTGATAAATGAGGTCTGATTTTCGGTCCCGTCAATACTGGCGTTCGCCGGTAATCAGCGCTTAACCCAGATCCGTGTTGTCTGGGCGAATGATCACAGTACTGTGATGTTGTTATTTACAATACTAGGTAGTAACTGCGAAACGCAGATAACGCTCGAAATGGAACCCAACCAAAACTACCAACCAACTTAAAAGTTTGTTGGAAGGTAATTCATATTAATTCTCATATTTGAGTATAGTCTGCCATTTTGTATCATTTTAATTATGGGTATAATTATATTCATTTATATGAATAAATTTAATTTAAACAGATATACAATGCGAAAGTGGAAGGATGTAGGTGCCGGGGAAGACCTAGACTATCTTACCATGACCAAATAGACCTTAGCTGAAGGGCAAGTCAAGGGTCTCCGTAACCGGCGAGTGTGTATGAGACGAACTATGAGAGTGGAGGAAGCCAGGGAGGTATGTAAGGAAAGAACCTGTTGGAACTCTGTACTGTCTGCCTACTCCGCGAGGGAGCTGGCGTGATGATATAGATAGATAGATATTCATTTATTTATTATGTATAGACTGCGTCGTTGGTCTAATGACAAAGCGCATCGCTTGGTGACCATGAGGTCCTGGATTCAAATCCTAGATCGGACAAATTAAGTTTTTCTAATAAAAACTTCCCAGTATGAGTTCGGAGTTTGAAATTGTGCCCGGTATATGACAATAGGCTCGCTCCCTTTTATATGCGACTTAACATCGTCGGCAAAAAGTGGGTGTATTTTTTGTTCCACTGCTTTTATTTTTTGCTTCCTGTGAATTAACAGGCACCCTAAGGTAGACTGGTAGAAAATGCCTGAGGCATTAAGTCCGTCTTTGTACTAATTATGTAATATAGCATTAAATAAATAAATAATTTGTAAACTTTTCTTTTGTACTTAAACTTTTATTGACTGCCTCATTGATAGTGGAGAATAATGCGTGTTGCGATCACGAGGTCCTGGGTTCCCATCCTAGGTCAGACAAACGTAGTTTTTCTATCGAGAAATACTCAGTATCAGTCCGGAGTCTGGAATTGTGCCCGGTATAGGCTCGCCTCTTATTACATGGGACCTAAAACCCTCGGCGAAAAGTGGGTGTAAACAGTACACCTCTGCTACACCCGCTTGGGAAATATAGGGCGTGACGGTTAATATAATTTTTTATTTTTTTTTGGCTTATCGTGTATCCCACTGCTTGGCAAAGGTCTCCCCCTTTACGTATGTTTATTTAATAACATTTTTTTAAAAATAAAATTACTTATTTATATTGCAAATTATGGTAACTTATGATACGAATACGCATAAACTAAAATAGAAAATAACACACAAATTACATGACGAACCCAATACAAAAAATAATATGTCACAGAATAAATAAAAGAAGAGCGATATTGTACGTTATTTTACACCAAGTGCGCCCATCACATGCGTTTAGTCGCCCGTACACTGACAGCCTACACAATGATCCCATCATTCTGTGGCAATGCAACGCAGCGACGCGACGGCGTGGGATACAATATAATAAAAAACGATTTTAATACAAGGTTTATGCAGCCAGATAATGGTGCAATTTAAAATGGCCTATCACAATTTCGTGTTTATGCTGTTGGCCGTTGAGAATTTAATTCGTCTGGAGACGATCCTGGGTTTATAATCAGATCATGTAATGCTTACCATAAAAATGCATTGTCATCGGAACTAAACCAACATGTCTAATTTCTCTTCTTCTGAACAGAAATGATATTTCGAAGGGGTGGTAGAGTCTTTTCTGACGATCCATAAATACTATAATGGTTTAAATGAATGATAAATATATTGTTTCTCCATAAGCACACCAATGATATACAGAATACCAAAACCATTTCCCGAAGATTCGTAGTTCTAGACTATCTCAGCATAACTAAATATGCCGACTCTTATCTGAAGGGCAAGTCAAGAGTCTTCGTACCGGAGAGCGTGTATGACATCGAACTATGAGAATGGAGGAAGCCAGAGGGTTTTGTATGGAAAAACCTGTTAGAACTCTGTACTCTCTAGGTAGAGAGTACAGGACAGAAATGGCAGACCAAAGACACGGGCCATCAATGGCATGCAAAAAAATGGGTACGGATAAATAGGGACTCTCGATAGGCATGTTTTAATATATGTATTAAATAAATTAATATTAAAACTTTACTGCCTCGTTGGTCTAGAGGCAAGCTTTGCGATCAGGAGGTCCTGGGTTCAAATCCTAGGCCGGAAAGTGGATGACCAGTGGGTTGGGGAATATAGACTTAACGTACCCCTCAAGGGGTAGGTACCCCTCAAGGGATTTGGCATGATGATAGAGATAGATCAATTTTAGCATGCCACGTTTGATCCTATCAAATAAGGTCCCTGCAAATGGGTATGTATAAAGTTTCCTATGTAAGTTAATTTCATGTGCCCAGTCGTCCGTGTGGCCGGCCAACGCAATAATCCCTGCGCTGTGTAAGCGCGACGCAGCGGTGCGGCGTGCGATTGTCGGCGCGCGATCGTGCGTATAATCGCGAGTACGTGGCCGGGATACTGGTATTACGTGAATTTCGACTTTGAGAGGTGAAATTAGTTCGACATTTAAGGAATAAATGGGGTTGAATTTGAGGCTGATATTTCAACCATCCTATTAAAGTTGTACCTATATAAATTAAATTATAATATGACTGAATATTGTTAAATAATAATTTTTATTTTTATTGTAAATCATTTATTCGTTTATTTTTCGTTGTTATTTATGTCTTACAATTTTTATCTTTTGATTGAAAAATCAGTTGTTAATGATAATTACTTGATTTTTAAATTGAAATGAAATTACTAATTTTAATTTCTAATTGCAGGCGGTATAGCTAGGCATTCCTGTAAATTCCTTAAGAATAAAAGTCTGTATACTTAGTTACAAAATAGATTCAGAATCAGAATATTTTTTATTCATGTAAATCATTACAGTATTTATGAATCGTCAGAAAAGTAACAGAGACTCTACCACCACTTTGGAATGTCATTCCTGTGGACAAGAAGGGCAAGAAACTTTACGGTTACTCTTTTAAAATAGTATTTTTACATTTTCTTTTACACATTTTACACCACCGCTATCTTTGCTTACCCTGAAATACAACACAAGTACACAATTTCACATTTTATTAGTTCAGTACCATAGCTGAAATTTATCAAAGTCGACGCTTAATGATAACGAGGCGTAACGAACCTTATTTTTAACAAGATAAGGTTTATTTTAAAATGAAAGTATCGGTAACAATAACACACGCTAGTGAAACCTCGAAGACGTACCAGAATTATAGTCTGGAACTGTGGTATTGGGGTAGAAGTGTAATATGAGGACTAGCAACTTACTTGAGAGCTCCCAATCGTAACTCTTGAACTTTTCATTTTTTTATATTAAAAGAAGATATGACATGCGAAATTGGAAGGATGTAGGTACCAGGGAAGACCTAGACTAATTTATCATGACCAATTATATTGTGTCTTATCTGAAGGGCAGGTCAAGGGTATCTGACGCCAGCAAGGGTCTTCTTCAGCCGAAAGACGTCCACTGCAGGACAAAGGCCTCCCCTAAAGACCACCACAACGACCGGCTTTGTGCTGTACGCATCCAACTTCTACCCGCGACCTTCACCAGGTCATCGGTCCATCTTGTAGGGGGCTTACCCACTCCACGTCTTCCGGTACGTGGTCGTCATTCGAGAACCTTTCTGCTCCAACGGCCGTCAGTTCAACGAGCGATGTGCCCCGCCCACTGCCACTTAAGTTTAGCAATTCTGAGTGCTATGTCAGTGACCTTCGTCCTCCTGCGGATCTCCTCGTTTCTGATTCGATTCCGCAGTGTAACTCCGAGCATAGCTCTCTCTATCGCCCTTCGGGTGACCCTGAGCCTTCTTATGAGGCAAGTCATCACTGGCAACACACACTGGTCAAAGACTTTTGTCTTGAGACACTGCAGAATTTTGGACGTGAAGATGTTACGTAGCTTCCCGAACGCCGCCCAGCCAAGCTGGATTCGATGATTGACCTCTTTCTCGAAGTTGGACCTACCTAATTGGATTCTTTATCCCAGGTATATATAATCGTCAATAACTTCGAGCGTAGAGTCTCCAACCTTTATAGAAGTTGGTACTACATGGACATTAGTCATGATCTTCGTCTTGTCCATGTTCATTTTAAGACCTACTTGTTGAGAGACTCTACTGAGGTCGTCAAGCATGGTACTGAGGTCTTCCAGGGTATCAGCCATGAGCACGATATCATCGGCAAATCGAAGGTAAGAGATGTACTGAGATGTATTGATGTTGATACTTAGTCCTCTCCAGTCCAGAAGCTTGAAGACATCGTCCAGCGCGGCGGAGAACAGTTTCGGGGATATAACGTCTCCCTGTCTCACATCACGCTGCAGTTGAATAGGTTTCGAGCTCTGGTCCTGAAGGCGGACTGACATAGTAGCGTTTTCGTACAAACTCTTCAGCACCTCGGTACTCTACTTGGCACCGCTGGAAGGCTGTACAGTCCAAGTCGCAATTGAATCAAGGACCTTCTCATAATCCACAAACGCTAAATATAGTGGCAGGTTGTACTCTTCAGTCTTTTGTATGACCTGTCGCAGCGTATGAATGTGGTCTATGGTGCTGAAGCCTTTTCGGAAACCGGCTTGTTCGGGAGGCTGGAAGTCATCCAGTCTGCACGCGAGACGATTCGTGATGCCAGCAAGAGTGTATGAGAAGAACTATGAGAGTGGAGAAAGCAAGGAGGCAGGAAGGTTTGTAAGGACGGTCTGCATAAAAGCTTGTTTCAAAAAAATTTTTTTTTTTTAATTATTAAAATAATATAAACATCGTTAAGTCTATATTCCCCATCCCACTGGTCATCCACTTTCCGGCCTAGGATTTGAACCCAGGACCTCCTGATCGCAAAGCTTGCCTCTAGACCAACGAGGCAGTAAAGTTTTAATATTAATTTATTTAATACATATATTAAAACATGCCTATCGAGAGTCCCTATTTATCCGTACCCATTTTTTTGCATGCCATTGATGGCCCGTGTCTTTGGTCTGCCATTTCTGTCCTTCATCATTGCCCCTAACTGCCCCACAAACAGTAAATCTCCATCAGAGCCGGGTGAATATTAAACGCTTGCAGTTCGCCTGATTAAACTCTAGGCGGGGCCCCCACACAAAACACGTGTAATATCCACACTATGTAGTGTTCCCGGCCATGCTATGCATAAATTGTAGCAACCATTTACCGAAATGGAACAGTATCCCGTTTAACTCCTATTAAAGACGACTAATTTTCTATCTATCTGTCTGTATCATCACGCCAGCTCCCTTGTGGGGTCGACAAAGAGTACAGAGTTCCAACAAGTGCCTTCCTTACATACCTCTCTGGCTTTCTCTACTCTCATAGTTTGTCTCATACACGCTCGCTGGTTACAGAGACTCTTGACCTGCCTTCCGATAAGAGAAGGTCTAGGACTACACCATCATGCATATATTCCCCAAGCGGGGGTGGGTGTTAGGTCTCATGTAATAGGAGGCGAGCCTATTGCCATATACCGGGTACAATTCCAGACTCCGGACAGATACTGGGAAGTTTTCGACAGAAAAAAAAAATTGTCCTACCTAGGATTTGAACCCAGGAACTCGTGATTGCAAAGCTCATTATTCGCTACTAGACCAACGAGGCAGTCACGGTCTACGATTAATATTCATATTCACATTTTATTTTTCGTTCCACAATGTAGTTTAGATGGTAACATTGATCAGCTTAAAAGCTAGGTTAGGTAATAATTATGGACCCTGTCGGGCGCAGAAAAGTGTTTAGGAGAGAGGAAGACTAGTAGGTATTTTAGATTGAAAGTAATAAATATTACGTTTGAAACGTAATGTTTGAAACGTAATTATTTTATTGTTTGTAGGAAGTCACTAGTAATAGAGGTTTTAATAAATATATTATGTCTTTTTTATAAGTTTTGTCTATTATACACAATTTCTTTGTCTATCTATTTATCTATCTATAACCTCACGCCAGATCCTTTGCGGGGTAGGCAGAGAGTACAGAGTTCCAACAGGTTCTTTCCTTACATACCCCTCTGGCTTCCTCGACTCTCATAGTTCGTCTCAAACACGCTCGCCGGTTACGGAGACTCTTTTCTTTACCATCAGATAAGACTCGGTTTATTTGGTCGTGGTAAGATAGTCTAGGTCTTCCCCGGTACCTGCATCCTTCCACTTTCACATTGTATATCTGTTTTGTCATTCTTTCCTCTGGCATTCTTTCTATATGCCCGAACCAACGGAGCATGCCCTTTCTCATCTTTACACCGATACTATCTTTCATACCTACTCGCTGTCTTACTACGCTGTTGCTAATGCGGTCCGTCAGCTTCACTCCGCACATCTTCCGCAGAGCTCGCATTTCTACCGCATTTATCCTACTTTCATTCTCCTTCTTACATACCCAGCTCTCGCTACCATATAACAGCGTTGGGACAAGAACTCCGTTATGTATGGCCAGCTGCGCCTTATGGCTTAAGTGCCGGCTCCCGAGTAGCTTTCCCATCGCACCATTCACTCTGTTCCCTGCACTCACTCTTCTCTCTATGTCAGCGGTGTATTTCCCATCCTTACTGAAGGCGCATCCAAGATATACAAACTCATTCACTTGCTCCAGCACATCGTTACCAACCACAATCCTTACATTCGTTCTGGTTTCTTCCCTTTCAAAAACCATATTCTTGGTTTTCTTCACATTCAAGTGTAAGCCATTGATCATGCAGTCGTCTTTCATAACTGTGACTAGTGTTTGCAGATCAGTGGCTGTTGGCGCTATTAAAACCGCGTCATCTGCATAAAGTAGATGGTTTACCACTAAGTCACCCATTTGTACACCTTCATTCATCGCTTTCAGTCTTTGAAGACTTTTGTCCAGATATATTATAAACAGTCTAGCGGACAACACGCAACCCTGCTTGACGCCGATTTTAACGTCAAACCAGGGTGACCTGTTACCACCCACCCGTACGCATGCCTTGCAGTCCACATAAGTGGACTGGACGGCTCGCAACAGAGTGCCATCTATACCATACTCTGGCAAAATGTCCCAAAGTCTCTTTCGCACAACTCTGTCAAATGCCTTCTCCAGATCTGCAAAACCGCAGAAAAACTTCCGGCCCACTGCCTGATGCTTCTCTACGATGTTGCGGAGTGAGAAGACTTGATCCGAACATCCTCTTCCAGACCTGAAACCCCCTTGTGCCTCGCACAATATTCCATCGGACTTCTTTGTCATTCATATATTTAAAATATTCTGGTGTTTATCAGATAGCGAATTGATTTGTGTTGAGCATTTCTTTGTCATTCATATATTTAAAATATTCTGGTGTTTGTCAGGTAGTGAATTGATTTGTGTTGAACATTTCTTTGTCATTAATATATTTTAAATAGTCTGGTGTTTATCAGGTAGTGAATTGATTTGTGTAGAGTATTTCTTTGTCATTCATATATTTAAAATATTCTGGTGTTTATCAGGTAGTGAATTTATTTGTGTAGAGCATTTCTTTGTCAATCATATATTTAAAATATTCTGGTGTTTATCAGGTAGTGAATTGATTTGTGTTGAACATTTCTTTGTCATTAATATATTTTAAATAGTCTGGTGTTTATCAGGTAGTGAATTGATTTGTGTAGAGTATTTCTTTGTCATTCATATATTTAAAATATTCTGGTGTTTATCAGGTAGTGAATTGATTTGCGTAGAGCATTTCTTTGTCAATCATATATTTAAAATATTCTGGTGTTATAGGTAGTGAATTAATTTGTGTTGAGCATTTGTTTGTCATTCATATATTCGTCAACTGCGTAATATGCTTTTGTAATTAGTAATTCTTTTGTTTTAATTATAGATTTACTAAAGTGAGTTTTTATTCGGTCTTGTCGTTTATTGCATATCTTTATAGATTACTTTTAATATACTTATTTAGCCATTTAATAGGGAAGACTCTATTGCCATGATCGCGGAATAAAAAAGTGGCCATTATACCGGGCACAACTCCAGTGCCCGGTGTAATGGCCACTTTCTCTCGGTATTGGTATGGAGAATTTATTTGTTGAAAAAGCGCTCCTGCAAATGAGGACTTTAACATCCTCAAACTCATGTGAGTAGTTAGAGTTATGATATTAACATAAATTAGGGTATATTGTACCTTACTCGTATCACTTAAAGTTGTATTTGCAAAAAAAGCGAAAGCCTGTTAATTTTTTAGTGCCGTCCACTTTTTTCTGCTTCTTGGTGGTGCCATTTTTCGTGCAGCGAGCGTGACATATTTATCGATGAGAAGATCAGAATAACCTAAGTTGACGTGGAGAATACTCTAACACGCGGTAGATATGTAGATAGTATTGTTTACATCGCTCGGCCCGAGAACGCGGGTGACACACGCAATGTTTTCTAACATTTACAAATAACTGCGTATGTATCTTTCTAAATTATAGCCTGTGTTATAACTAGTAATATATAATAAGTTGTTTAGATTTACATATAAATTAAATGTAAAAAGTTTCGGCATACTGTATAATCTCATCTACGCTTGCTGGTTTCGAAGCCTCTAAACTCAATAGTTTAATTAACTAAGCAAACGTATATTTTTAGAGAGATAGCTTAGCAAGCTCCTGGGTCATACGAAAGGCAGACAAGATCATCTTTTATACATAAAATATCGTTTAATTTAATAAAAATTGAAAATCAGTGTAAAAATTATAGATTACAAAAATATTATTTACGGAGAACTACGAAAAACAGTGAGATCATTAAACACTCTTTTCTCTCTCTATATCTCTTCTCTCTCTCTCACTCTCTCTTCTCTTTCTCTCTCACTCTCTTCTCTCACATTCCTGACCCGCCCGAAAGGACCCATAATTGCACCTCTGATTCTAATATTTTAACATATTTACTATGTGTAAATGGTCAATTGCAAAAAATTATTAAGTATTGATAAGGTTTTTGAAAACAACAAAATAACATCGTCATGTCTATATTTACCAAGCACGGAGAGAGCAATATGTGGCAGAGGTGTACCTAGTACCATTTGACGATGATAGATTCTAATTTAGTAGGAGATGAGTTAATTGCCATTATGTAACGCATGATCCCAGATATCGGATTACTAATCCAAATATTTCGATATAAAACTACACCACGTCGAACCTGTGAAACCAGGATCCGTTATCCTCAGCCACAGTTACATATATTGTGAAATCACTGAACCTATTTTGACAGCGGTTTGTATTAATTGTTATTAGTTTTATTACCTTACACTGACTTGATTGTTGGTTTACTAAACTCAATATCACCCATGTCAAATGTCAACATTGCTGTAAAAGTCTAAGGCAGAGGTTCCCAGACTTTTTTCTCATAGAACACTTTCAAAATTTAGCTGGTTCCGGTGGACCCCTTGCAGCTACATTTCTACCATATTCCCAAAAGTCGACAAAAAATGTGAAGATTAGATCTAACTATAGAAATTTGCGTTGCGGCTGAGTTCCAATCACGAATTTATAGTTTTAGAAAAAAGAAGTGAGAATGTATTGGTTAATTAGTAAATTGATTGTACTGTGAGTGGATGTCAAAAAAGTAAACTTGGCCAATCAAAAAATTGATTTTGTCCAACTTTACTTTTTTCACTGACTACTACACTAGTACTCACAGCACAAGGAACCAATCAGTTTATTTAATTTAGAAAACTCCCTATTCGGAGTGGTAAAAATAAAAAGAAAAATATTATATTTTTGTGTTGTATTTATTTAAATATGTAATTATTACACTATTAAATATTATTGTTATCATACTACATTGTAATATGTATACCAGTCATAATATAATTAAAATTAAACATGAATAACGGAACATAACTTCTACAATGACAATCACAAAATAGTCATAAATTTAATGGGGGGGATGTACTTGATGGATTGAGAGCGAATAATTAATATTTGGACTCAGTTTTGTTAGGAATAACCGCAAATCTACTCGTTCCGTGATATTGAATATCACCTGCTCCTTTTTTTGTTAAAACGTTTGTAACGACACTAAAACTTTTTTCTACAAGATATGACGGGGAAAACGCTATAAAAAGCTTTCTCGCAATTCCCCACAGTCCAGGATATTTTTTTACGTATGTCTGAATATCCACATCAAGGCATTCTACCTGTGATAAGTATCAGTTCATTAATCTAAATTTTTCAAGAAAAGCTCAAATTACACCCTTTGTTTTTATTAAATTGAGGCTGTCCCCTTGTAATTGTAAGTTAATGTTATTAATTTTTTGAACAATTCTGTCAAATACTCGATGTCTGATTTCAAATTAATCAGGTTTTCTTTTAAATCTGGATCTTTACTTTCCAGAAAATCTAAAACTTATTCAAAAAGTGAGTAAAATCTTGGTAAACATGCATCTTTCGACAACCAGCGTATTTCAGTATGTCAGAGCAATCGTTGGAAGTCTTCATCATTTTCATCACACAATTGTGCATATAAACGCGTATTCAACGCATTGCTTCTTATTTTGTTAACTGCAATAATTACAAATTGAAGCGATTGGTGCAATCTATCACTCAAATTTTTGGCTATTAGGTGTTGTCGGTGGATGACACAGTGAATTGCAGTTAAAGATGGCTTCTAAATCCACGATATCGCCCGACCATGGCAGGAGCTCTATCTGTTGCCACCGAAATAACGTTTGTGAATGAAATCGACTTTTCCTTAAAAAAACACTCAGGACATTAAACATTGATTCACCTTTAGTGTCCGTCTTCAAAGTTTTCGCAAATAGTAGCTCTTCATGAATTTCTTCGTCCAGAACAAGTCGAACATTTGCCAATAATAATGCTTCATTACTAGGTAAAGTTGTTTTGTCCAGTTGAATAGAAAAATGAGTTGTTTGCAGACACGAGAAACTTTCAAAATCAGAGCTCATTTCATCAATAAGTCTTTGTAAAGTGGTGTTACTCAAAGGAACTTTTTGAGTATGTCAAATGGAGATTTTTGCAGAACAGTTGTTAAAACCTCCTTAACAGCGGGTAAAATTAACTGTTCTCCGATTCCGTGCGGTTTTCCAGATTTCGCTATAAGTAATGAGATATTGTAAGATGTCCGCAAGCCATCATCGTTACTTTCAGATGTTTAAGAGAACCTACTGTCCACGGTGGGTTTCTTTTCATATTTTTCCTTTAATGCTTGAAAATATTTCAAATCTTTACCTATTTTATCAGGATGATACCTTCTTAGATGATCTTCGAGCTTCGATGGTTTCATAGAGTCATTGCTCAAAACTATGTTGCATAAAAGGCATATGGGCAATATCTTGTCTGCCTTTGATGGGAAAAAACCAAATTTGTAATAATCAACACTATGATGTCGACATTTCTTTTTAGATTCAGCCATGTTTCGTATTTAGTACTAGTACTATAGTTACCTACCTGAAAAAAAACCTTTGTTTTAGTAATCGTAAGGCGGTCTTATAGGATTACCTAATTATTATTTTTTTATTAACAAGTATGTAAATAAAAAAAACTTTGTTTTATTTTTGTTTTATTTTTATTTATTTAAGGATCGCCAACAAGTGATACACATTCAATTACACATTAATTCTCACATAAACATCCTGTCTCATGCTCCCTCAATTAAAGGCAATCACAGCTTACAATTAAGTAATAAACATGAAAATCTTATATTAAATAGTTATAATAGAAATAAAAAAAAATTAAGAAATGAAAGAAATAGTGTCTCCAATCATAAAATTTTTAAATAACAAAAGAATATGATGTCGCTTAAAACAATAAACAATCAATTAATCGATAACCAAGACACATAATTTATGATAATATTTTTTAAAAACAAAACGAGCTGATAATGTCAAAATTAATGTAAAAAATATACAAAATTATATATATATATATAGTAAAAATTTATAGTAAAAAATACAAAATGTAATATCAAAATTAAAATTAAAAACTAAAAGAAGTCAGGTACTTATCTTTTTTGACATAGAATGTTTATAGATTTTGTTTTGAAAAGATTTGAGTTTGTCATTAAAGATATCTAGGTCTAAGGCTAAACTGATATCGTTATATAGTCTGACCGCACCGACGGCGAACTGATTCTAAAAAGCAATAAATCGAAGCGATTTATATATTGTGATATATTTCTGTAAATTCGATAGAAAATACTTTTAAATAATATTTTGATATCAAAGACGCGTACAATTTATGAAAATATATTTAATTAAGTCATTTAGCTTTAGGAACCTGAAATATTTACAATCATGCAGGTCAATCATAATACATCTCTCCCTTAGTGAGTCGTTCACAGTCGTGTAAAAAAAATTACTAATAAAGAAGGGACAAAAAGTTCAACCTTTCTTGGCTTTCTGTTCTGTTATGGAAGTATCTAATAATGACTGTTCAGTATTTGCCCTTTCTTTAGCAGATTTAAACCCAGCCCTTAGACCCTTACTTTGGGAAGTAAGGGTCTAAGGGCTGGGTTTAAATCTGCTAAATCCACAACGTATTATGTGTAGTTATACGTTTTACTGGAGGGCTTGCAAAGGCGGTGCGACAAAACATATGTCACAGATTTTGTCGCTTTAGGCGTGAGAAAACTATTTTCTTTTAACTTCTTACTTGTATATTGAAATTGGGCCTGGTATAATGGCAATGAGACCTAACATCACCGGTGAAAAGTGAACTCCGATGGAACTTGGGGAATATATCCATAAAGGCGTGTATTTTTTTAATACCCGAGAAGAACAAAAAATATAATAATCAAATTAGCCCTGTTAAGAAACAGCCCACCGTTGGGCACGGGCCTCCTCTCAAACTGAGAGGGTTTAGGCCGTAGTCCACACGCTGGCCCAGTGCGGGTTGGCGAACTTCACACACCTTCGAGAAACTCTTAGGCATGCAGGTTTTCTCACTATGTTTTCCTTCACCGTTAAAGCAAGTGGTAGTTAATTCTTAATACGCACATGCTTTCGAAAAGACAGAGATGCGTGCCTGGTTTTGAACCGAGACCTCAGACTTTGCAGTCCAACGGTCTAACCAGTAGGCTATCTCTGCTTTTTTCTAGAGAAAATATATCGATATATTATTCGCACAAATTTACGAATCACGGTACAAAATGTCAGCCCAGAAACAGCCGCGCAACATTAAAATCGGTTCACGAAGATATCGTAACACGTCATGTTACGTATTTCATTGGTCTTCGCGAATAAAGGCCTTGCACGAAATGAGCTGATCGGGTGCGAGTTAATTCGAATCATTTGAATTTTCCTCGTTTTGTTCGCAGATAAAGGATCCTGTGGCTTCTGATAGTCCAATTAGAAAATGTGAAGAGGAATGCTGAGGAGGTGCAATGAAGATAGCTGGAATACCTTGTGTAATTGGGACAGTCATCGTTACATTTAGTGCTTTGAGGTTCAGTAGTTATCGTGAAAGGGCTCATTCTCATCTATCTATTGTTACATTGTTATTTTTTTAACAAATAAAATAAGACGAACTATGAGAGTGCAGGAAGCCAGAGAGGTATCTAAGGAAAGAACCTGTTGTAACTCTGCGCTCTCTGCCTACCCGAAGGTATCTAGCGTGATGATATAGATAGATAGATAGAAAAAAACAGTAGAATGAAATACGTATGCAACTTATACAAGGTGTAACATAATAAACGCAAAACTTGAAAGTATAAATCTATAACAGTTATAGAATCTATAATAGTTATAAATATATTACATTTTTTTTTTAATTTGCAAAAAAATACCTCTACTCCTTTTGTGCGCTATATAAAAACTAAATTTAACCTTGATTCAAAGTAATACCTACACACACGTACAAATTTCATTATTAACCCTTACGGACCTGGCCAATACAATTGTGATGCTAATTTCAAACGAAAAAAACAATATTATTTAAATAGATAAAACGACGGGCTAAGGCTCGTACGATTGTGCTTTCAATACATTTTTATTTGGTGAGAAAGAAATAGTAATAGCGCCATTGGAATATCAAGACATTACACGTTACTTTTTGCTTGCGAACGGCGTCTGCGTAACACATGCACCGGTCACCTGTAAGTACCTATTTTGATTATTTACGTCCTTTTTTTTAGATGTGTGACTACTGAATATGATTTATTGATGATTAACTGTTGTAATGATAGTATTTTTCATTTGTTTTAGTAATATTTCACAACCGTTGGATCAGTTCAAAAAATTAAGTCACAATTGTATCAGGCCGTCCCGAACATATTCTGCAAACACATATAGTATTTTGTCAAAGACTTCAACATTCTCAGATGTCTTGTCATCTTTACATGTCAGATAATGCGGTTTTCGAGTGTTTGTTTCAGATTGCTGATATCGACGACATTTCTAATGGGGAAGTTGACAATATCAACCGAGATAGCGCATTTACCAGCGATTCAAAAGACGATATACTCCTACAAACCCTTAGAAGCAATCGAAATGAGATCGATATTTCAGGACCATTAGATTGATGGCAGAGATACAACAAAGAAATTTTGAAGGAACAATAACTTCAATGGCAAACAAGTTCAAGAAGGATTACCACGAATTCAAAAAGGACAGGAATATAAAAAGGGGAGAGTGGGAGGAGATTTGTAGCCCTGACGATAATCATTGTGTGGTTAAGTGGATGGATAACAAAAGCGTGCTAATTGGGCCAACAATTCATGGTGAGACTCCGCTACATCTGTAGTCCGTTGGGACAAGAAGTCACGAACATATAAAAGTATTTCGTGTCCCCCTATTGTCACCAATTACAACCGAAATATGGGAGAGGTCGTATTGTACGGTCAAATGATGGAAACATACACAGCATGGATCAAATAAAGCAAATGGACTGTGAAAGTCATTCTGCACCTGTTTGATCTTGCGATGGTGGCCTCCTGGTTCGAGTACAGAAAAAAGATGACTAGCAACGAAGCAATCGATTTGTTCGCTTTCGCAATATCAATATTGGAGTATTTATTAGGTGGGCCAACCAGGAAGAGGACTAGACACGATTTAGTTGAAATGCCATCTACCTCCGAATACGTTCCTGCCACTCTAACCACAACTGACAAACGGCTGGATGGTTACAATCAATGGCCTATTTTTAATACCCTCAATGCTCCTCGTAAGTGCAGACTATCAGGTTGTACTAGCCATTCTCGAGCGCGTTGCGTAATGTAATGTAATAAAATAAAAATTGTGACATATTTACTCGTATGTTTGACAAAAGACTTAAACTGTTTTTTTTTTCATGTTTATAACAACAATTGACTGCTGTTTAAGAGTTGATTAAGACTGATTTTTGATCTAAAATAATAAATGTATTTGTTATTTTTTTACAATTTGATTGCTCAATAAATATTTTGTCTATATTTGTGACTTTCATTACAAATTTGCTGTTGTAATACCTACTAGGTGAGGTCCAATCTCATATAATTGTGATTATTATAGTTGTAACACTAAAAGGGTAAGGCCCAAATTAAAACAATTGTGACAGTTACATTTGTGACTCTTGTTAAGATAGGCCGAAATAGACACAATTGTACGCCCCCTGAAAAACTAAGACAGCGTCATGAAATCCTGAAAAAAATTGTGTAATTATGATTGCGTGACCATAATATATCAGAATAATTAAAAAAAGTCTGAGTTTATCTATTAACTTCGTCTTGGGTCTGAATAGGTTAAATGGGGTATAAAAGTGCTTAAAGAAGGAGTCAAAAAAATTAAATTTGGAAAATTGGCTTTCGTATTGAATTTGTGAAGCAGTTATTTGATCGGGGTGTCTGAGGTGTTGCGTTATTTACGATACACCTTGTATATATAAAAGGTTTGTAACTCATTTTTTGAGATTTCATAGCAATTTTAAGAGCTTTGCAGCAACTTTGGGCACGGGAAGGTTTGGAACGAACATAAAATCCAAAAAAAATCATGTGTAATATTCGTGTAAATCTATCTATCATCACGCCCAGTGATGTAGCTAGCATGGCGCCTAATGCGAATATCGTGGTATCACCCCAAGAATCAAAACTGTTATAAGGAATAAAAATCTGATAGTAAAATATGTTTTATTTATTATTCTTACATTTTTTTTAAGTGACATTTATGCAATGCAATTTTTGGCCGAAATCGAAGCCGATTCATAAGCCATCGCCAATACCTTCGGCGAAAGCCGAAGGAAGAAGGTTTAATATACCTAAGAAATTTGGTTCATGATTGGCTAAATTTTTAAAAAGTTATTATGCTTGTGATAATAAACTAGTTTTGTTTTGATTTGGTTATTCACTGACAGTGGCAGCCGTCCAGCGCAATGCAATGTAACCCCTGTCCGTCGCTGTAATTCATGGTCGGGTGTCACCCCTAACCGGGTGGCACTCGCTGCGGCCTGCGTAGTTACGCCACTGATCACGCCAGATCCCTTGCGGGTAAGACAGAGAGTGCAGAATTTCAACAGATTCTTTCCTAAATCTAAGAACTGAATACACTAACACTTTGAGAAGGGATGGCAGACGTGAATCTATTATGAATGAAACGAAGATGTTAGGTAAAAGCGAGCGAATCTATTTCCAATATGATGGACCCAAATCCAGTCTTCTAACTGCCGTAATCACTAAAAATTACACCCTTGAACTTTATGCGATTAGGAGAAAGGGTGTAGATTCTCTTCGTAGATTAAAAGTTAGCTCATACTGTCCCACATCAGAAGCTGGCAGAAGCTTTTTATCGCAAATCGAGGTGAGACATATTAGGACATACTCCATGAGGAACCGGCGCGGATTGGTTAAGGCACGTTTGTGACCACCTGCTTACAACTTATAAAGCAATAAGTGACTTCTATTTAGCTTAGCGATTATCACGTTAAGTGGTAACCAACAAGTGAGTGTTCCTATCGAAGCACGGAGACGCTCGAATATGAAAATGCTTCAAACTGTCATCCATCTGAGATCCACGGAACCGAACGTTGCTTGCCCTTAGTAATCGCTAAGAACATCGCGGTCGCACAGCACTACTAGCACCTTTGTAGATTTGACTTTTAATCCTAATTACTCTGTGTGCTAGGTCACCTAAATATCCCATAGGATTAGTAAGCTCAAGTGGCAATGGGCGGGCCACATAGGGCGAAGATCGGGCATATGGGCAGAAAGATTTTACAGTGGAGACCACGATATGGCAAGCGCGAGATGTGACAATCGCCTGTCAGATGGACACACGATCTTGTGTAGATTACAGGAAGTTGTTGGATGCAGGTCGTATTGGACTGGGGGCACTGAAGAGCGATCGGGGAGGCCTATGTTCAGCAGTGGACGAGTACAGGCTAAAGTGATGATAACTCTGTGTACATACATACCTGTTGTCTGACGTATATGTTAATTTTGCATGATCGTAACTTGTTATGTGAGCTAAATAATTAAATAGATTAGTATATTCTCCATTACATAACATATCTAACTTATCTAACTTCCCCACATAAAACAACGAAACATCCGCTCCCCAATTAAGTTGTTCCATACTTGTAACAGCGTATGGCGTAACCCTCGTTGCCATTTCCTTCCCCAACCATTCCAAGACCCCATAACTAGTCCCACAAAATGTTACGGAGCCGTTTAGCGCGAATGCTGATAATATTCTTAACAATCTCCGCAATGAGGTCTTCAAGCTGATAACGTGGAAACATTTATATGTATTGTAAGGATTAAGGAAGTGCGCCCGGATTTAGAAAGTGAGTAAGTCGCAACTTCATAATATGTTAAAATAATATTATCTAGAATAATAATGTCTATTGGATGTCAACCACTTCAGTCCTTCCCGTGACCATGAGTGAAACCAATAAGACCGTGAAAAAATCCATAAAAAATAATTAAATTTTATTATATTTTGTCGTGATTTAGAGAAAACATGAAGTTGGGTTATATTCATATCTTTGGTTGGTATATCGGCGTACGGTGCGGTTGGCAATCACGAAGCCCTATATTTGAAGACAAGGTCAGACTCAATGTTATTGCGGTTTTGTATATCGATAATGTTGACTCATACTTTTATGATCTTAAAGTAACTGTTAGCTTATTACAATAAGTAAAAATTAATTAGCAGAAAGACGTCAATTGGAAGAGAAAAGGCGTCCTCCAAACTTCATATCGCCTAATTCCTTTGTGTTGTACGAATCCACCTTTAGCCCGCGATGGTTACCAGGTCATAGGTCCAATTTAAGGGAGCTTGCTTATTCCACATACTACCATGGATTACCACGAAAGAACTTTTCTATAAGCTATCTGTAAGGTTCGTTTAAGGTGGTTTTCAACCATCCAGTTTTCGTTAATCCAAACTCAAATATAGTCTACTCCCTAAGTTTTTGAAGTAAACAACACGTAATCTTCTAATCCGAAGACGGCGACACAAACAGACATAACGCTTGTTGGAAACGTTTTCGGTAATTTAATTAAAACTTTGTCACCGCCATGTAGTGCTATTTTAATAAAATTTAATCGGTTTATTTGCGGCTGTTTGTTATATCTTCATCATTTTTTTCAAGTAAAGTTGGTAAAGTTATATTATGCATATTATACTACTCTGTATTCTCTGCCTACCCCGCAAGGGATCTGGCGTGATGATATAGATAGATGCATATTATATATCGGCAATCTATACCTATATCGTCACGATAGATTCCGTGCGGAGTAGGCAGAGAATACAGAGTTCTAAATTAAGAGTAGTCAAAACAAAGTTTCGCCTCATAGCCAACGCAGCGCAACGGGAGCGCAACGGGAGCGCGACGCTTGGGGCTTAAGGAGTTGTAATGTACTGAAATGTACGGGACACGCAACACAACGCAGTCCCGCTCGGCGTGACGACAAACGTCACAATCGAACATACCCAAGTGCTTCAGTCGCGCTCCCGTCGCGCTCCTTCATATATTTGACCAAACTTTTAAGTATTAAACTAAGGCCAAACTTTGCGTCTGTCTAGTAAGAAAAAAAAATAAACAATGACGTTTAAATTTCACCAGCAAGGATATACATACTGCGCCGACGGGCGTCACCGTTGCCATCTATCTATCTATCTATATCTATCTATAACCTCACGCCAGATCCCTTGCGGGGTAGGCAGAGAGTACAGAGTTCCAACAGGTTCTTTCCTTACATACCTCTCTGGCTTCCTCGACTCTCATAGTCCGTCTCATACACGCTCGCCGGTTACGGAGACTCTTGACTTTTCCATCAGATAAGACTCGGTTTATTTGGTCGTGGTAAGATAGTCTAGGTCTTCCCCGGTACCTGCATCCTTCCACTTTCACATTGTATATCTGTTTTGTCATTCTTTTCTCTGGCATTCTTTCTATATGCCCGAACCAACGGAGCATGCCCTTTCTCATCTTTACACTGATACTATCTTTCATACCTACTCGCTGTCTTACTATGCTGTTGCTAATGCGGTCGGTCAGCTTCACTCCGCACATCTTCCGCAGAGCTCGCATTTCTACCGCATTTATCCTACTTTCATTCTCCTTCTTACATACCCAGCTCTCGCTACCATATAACAGCGTTGGGACAAGAACTCCGTTATGTATGGCCAGCTGCGCCTTATGGCTTAAGTGCCGGCTCCCGAGTAGCTTTCCCATCGCACCATTCACTCTGTTCCCTGCACTCACTCTTCTCTCTATGTCAGCGGTGTATTTCCCATCCTTACTGAAGGCGCATCCAAGATATACAAACTCATTCACTTGCTCCAGCACATCGTTACCAACCACAATCCTTACATTCGTTCTGGTTTCTTCCCTTTCAAAAACCATAATCTTGGTTTTCTTCACATTCAAGTGTAAGCCATTGATCATGCAGTCGTCTTTCATAACTGTGACTAGTGTTTGCAGATCAGTGGCTGTTGGCGCTATTAAAACCGCGTCATCTGCATAAAGTAGATGGTTTACCACTAAGTCACCCATTTGTACACCTTCATTCATCGCTTTCAGTCTTTGAAGACTTTTGCCATTATACCAGAAATAATTCTAGACCCCGGATAACTGCTCAGAATTAAAAAAAAGCCTTAATAATCGACAGTACATCGAAAACCGCCAATTAAATATACATAAGTACGTTAGAAAGCTGTGATAGCCTAATGGTTAGACCGTTGGACTGCAAAGTCAAAGGTCTTGGGTTCAAATCCAGGCACGCACCTCTGTCTTTTCAAAAGCATGTGCGTATTAAAAATTAATTATCACTTGCTTTAACGGTGAAGGAAAACATCGTGAGGAAACCTGCATGCCTAAGAGTTTCTCGAAGGTGTGTGAAGTTCGCCAACCCGCACTGGGCCAGCGTGGTGGACTATGGCCTAAGCCCTCTCAGTTTGAGAGGAGGCCCGTGCCCAACAGTTGGACAGTTTCTTAACAGGGCTAATATTATTATATTATTATACGTTAGAAAGAAATTATCAATAACATTAGCAAACTCACATTTACATCGCGCGGCCGGTACTAACGACGTATACTGTAACGAGGTCCTGATTGAAGTTCGAATTCATTATACGAATGTTAGAATTTGATAGGATAACCTAGGCCCAAAATTTTATTTGTTGTTTATATATCTAAAAATTTAATATGTAGTCTGGAGTCTGGATTGCGCCCGGTATAATGGCAATCTCCTTCTATTGTATTGAATCTCATCACCCCCACAGTACATTTTTCCATCCCCGCTTGAAAAATGAGGACGTCACTGTTTTTTATACTTCCTCAAACTTTAACAATCCACATAACGCTTTAAAACACAGAACACCAATATTAAAACTCGGAAACCGCAACTAAGAGCGCGTGAAATCGCCAAATAGTTTTATCGTCATTCAAACAAGTCTCGAACGAACTAGCGGCATTATTAAACCCAAGAAGATTATAGAAGTTGGAATTCAATTTGGTTGCAATACTACCTGCTTAGTACAGAAAGCGGAAACTGTAAGTTTGGGACACACTGGACGAAATAGCTTGGTTTTAAAATCGTATATTAGTGATGTGAAAACGAAGTCGTTGACATCTTTTCCAAATATCAACGTTGTTATCGAATTTCGTTTGGTGATTTCTTATAAATCGGTTACATTCAATAATGATCGATTTGATTGTTGCTAGTGTATTTTTACATAACGATTTTATAAATGTATTGGTGACCACTAAATTATAACCTCAAAATCACATGCTTTTTTTGCAATAATGAAATTCCTCCGGCTTGTTCGTTTAATAATAAATCCATAAATATAATTTGCAGGTAACTTGAAATCATACATACATCTTTTCATTGCTGTTGGTTCTGGGGAAAATGATGTATGGACACAGAACAATGTTTTTTGTCAGAACGGTAGCCTAGTAGACTTTATAGTCATTAATGCTAATGGAAAACGAAAGATGTACGAGAATTAAATTTTAGAAAAAAAGTCACATGACAAACGAGGCTTGTTCACGCCATTCGGCCCTTTGTAGGCAATTGACTTTATGCAGCCGTAAACACTATTAAAAATGTGAAAAAAAATGTATTGATTCCTATCAACAGGAATAACATTTTACCAAGATACATGCTCAAAAAAAAGGAAATTCGACTGCGGCCAGAAAATAGAAACAAAACTCAACTTGGGCATCCATAGGGTACCAATATGCATTCTCTCGGTGTATTCAAACCCTACTCGAATCTCCGAAGCCAGTGATTATGCGCTTCGCACTAAACAAGAAGCAGTTAAATTAAGCTGAAGATTAGAGGAGAGATGCGCACACACCACACCCCGTCCCACAACTCGCTAACTTACAAACTATAATCATTGTATTTACCGTGTCAGTAAGTGTTACGAGCCAAGTTATGGTTCACTGCTGTTCTCTTATGGGGCATGGTGTTATGGTAAGTTTTTTTTTGTTGTTACTATAATCGTTTTACGAGTATACCTTCTCTCACGAATCGAGGTGAGACGTCATACTCCACCACGCGGAAACGCGGACGCGGTGACAGGTTTGTGTCCACCTACTCTTGGAACTTATCAAGTCAAGTCAAATCAAAAGTTTTTTATTCATGTAGACCAAAAGGCACTTATGAATAGTCAAAAGGAAAAAAATATTGATTACTTAAGACCACCCGTTCGGAAAGTCATTCCTGTGGAGAAGTAGGGCAGGAAACTCCACGGTTATTCTTTTTTAAAATGAGAGTTTTACAAATATTTGTATACATTGCCTTCATGGGGTATGGGAGAACAGTGCAGAACGAGCCAAATAGATGTGCTTAAGTTAGGTTAAACATAAGTGTCCTTAAATTCATGGGTCAGTGTCTACATAGTCCTCTCATTTATGGTCAAGGTATATGATAAAAAGTATAATAAGAGAAAAAAAAGGTAACTATCAAATATCTAAGGAGTGCGTCAAAATAATTGTTAGCCGCCTATAAGGTTACCAACTCGGCTTAGCGATTACATTAACTGGTAACCGGTTACAAGTATAATAATTACCTACCTAGATAACAGTTAAAGTACTTCCCTCAGTGCACTCTTGGAAAATTCATTGCGTCATGCCTTGTTCCCACCTTCGTACATACTCTGGAACCTTCATATACACTACTTTGTTCCTAGCCGTGGTACCTTGGATTCTAAGTTAGTACTAATTTTCAGAGCTATTATGGTACCTAACTTGTTGCATTTTTATTTTTAAACGTAGGCGTACTCTAGGATTTATTCCTGTAATGTGGGTGCGTTTACAAACATGAAAATTTACATACACAACTACCCAGACCGAAAGAAATAATTGAGGGTTACACAAAGATTTGTCCTGTGCGAGAATCGAAACCGCGACTATTCGACCCGGTGGGCGGAGCGGCTTAAGCTCTTAACCACTGTGCCAAATAATCCGTCGGATATCTTTGACCCAAGCTTAGAATTTTATAAAATTTGTGCTTTACCTATTCCCATTATATGAGATGTTCGCAATATCTATGACCAAGATTACAATAATTCTAACCACACATTTCAATTGCATAATAATTTTGGTAGTGTCAGTATTGTACTAACCTCAGAACAAAGAAATACTACTGTTCCATATTCTGTGGTGTTAGCTATATGAAATTTTAATACTGAATGTGCCAACCTTCCTTCCATAAAATATTCTTACCGTAAAGTACAGGTGAAAAGAAAAGTCATCGCCGCCTTATGCACAGGTGGGGTTGTTATTTTTAGCATGTAAATCGCTCAGAACAGCCAGTCATTGGTACACTTGTGCTCAAAAGTGTTTTTATAATATTTTTGGACACCCTGCGGACTCATGCAAGGTGTTTTTATGGTTTTGTGAATTGATAAATCATGTTTTACACATTTATCGAGCATTTCAATGGAATTCAGAGTGTCCTAGTTTGAAGATATCCCAAAAATTTAGAGTAAAGTTATACTCGAGTACGACATAACAGGAAAAAATATTTTTTTTTTTCAATTTTTCTAAACACCTATTTTATGTCAACAATTTGTTTAAATGTAGCTAAAGGTATGTTGAATATGCATAAACGAATGATATGCGTATATTAGGTATTACCTCTACTCCCCATATGACACATCTCGCCGAGATGTTGAGACAAGCCTATTATTTCAGACGGCAACTGAGAGTTTTTGTTATAAAAAAAAACAGTTCGACTTTCCATTAAAAATGAGGATCTTGTGATTCTTTCATTATACGCCACGAGACCAACGAGGCTGTCCAATATGAAGAGCAATTACCGAAAAATATTAATAGTATTCACATAATTATCCCCGAATACCGCATTCAACGATATCATTGTACTATAGAGTACCGACTACAACACTTAATTGAAGGACCATAAATTCACACATAGGTACTATTTCATATTAATTAATATAATTCTATTAATACCGCGTGAATATTCGCACGCGTCCGTGCAGGCACGCACGCATTCATGCGTATCACGCATTCACGCGTGTCACGCATATGTGCGGCACGCGTAGTGCGCACTTGCACGCAATCTGATGATGCCGCGTGGTTAGTGTGGATTAATAACGTTTGTAGTGTCTCGCTCTGTTTAGGTCTTCGATTGTAATTCATGGCATGTTTAAGAGGAAATAGGTCAGATATTTAGTTGCTGTTCCTGGAATTGTGTGATGTATATACATAAAATTAGGTATATAATTGATATTTTGAAAAGCAGTAGTAATGTAAACATAGTTTTCAATTAAAATGTAGGGGATCAGAACTATAATGGGGACAGCTTGTAGATTGAATTTCAGTGTAATATTTGTTTTTTTACTCTTAACGAAACGTAGTAATTCTTAGTGTGAGACCATCAATATATCATAACAAGATACACACTCTCGTTCAAAAGTTATACTAAGAACATCCCTAGTTCCACGTAACTAGTAATAGTTATAATAAATTAGGGCATATTGTACCTCACTTGTATCACTTAAAGTTGTATTTGCAAAGCCCAATAAAATTTTACGATCTAAGCTCGTCGGTAGAACACATAATGATTGGAGTCATTATTAACATAACATTAGTACAATATTTTTTATTTGTACAGTACACATAATTTGTTTTTAAACTTTGTAAAATGTGTAGTTAACAAAATATAGGTACTTTTATATAATTGATCAACGTGTGGGACTTCAACGTTTCGTCTTCAAGAGAATGCGTTCACAAAACATATTACATCTGCCACGCACGCTAGAGGAATATAGTCGCGATATTGTGTTTAAGATCATGTCATCACCACTATTTATATTTTGTGCAGATATCTAACCCGTGACTACCTCATCTCTCAAGTGGAGCTGCCTATGTACTACCAACTAGACCAAGCAATTGCATCGATCTCCAGATTTTCTTTAATTATTATTTCACTACATTAACGAGCGATGCTGTTAATGGTGGTTTGGCTTTATCGAATGCTAAAGCAGGACGGAAGACGGAGACTTTCATAATTCTATACATTTCCTTAACGTTTCCTTTTCACATGTTGAGGGGTGACACGTAAATTAATTGTGATAAACTGCTTGATCAACGTTAAAGGGTGTTTATTCTTTTAGATGTTTTTGACGACTTCTATAGGAAAGAGAGTACTTTATTACTCTTCTTATTCTGTCTATCTATATCATCACGCCGAATTCCGTGCGGCGTCGGCAGAGAGTACAGAGTTCCAACAGGTTTTTACCTTACAAACCTCTTGGGCTTCCTTCACTCTCGTAGTTTGTCACATGCACGTTAGACGGTCACGGAGACTCTTCAGTAAACATTTTTTTATTAGTGAAAACATTAAAAAAACCACCACCAACATAAAAAAAAACTATACAAAAAAAGCAACCGTCATCAAGCGCTGCGTGTAACATTTAATTCATCTGACCAACACACAGTACAGGCCGGAAGGTGTACATTCGGTATGTTTTTTTTGTTTAAAATACGTAGCATTAAATGGAATTACTTTTGTATCGTGGATGCATTGCAAACATGAAATTCACGTACACAAACACTGAGACCAAAACAAAAATTTATTGGTCACCCAGATATCATATACTCAAATTAAACTCAAACTAAAATAATTTATTTTGTATAGGCCCTACGGGGGCGCTTACAAGAAGTCAATTAACATTTTTGTTAATCTAATTTAACTACTAATCTACCACCGGATCGGAACGCCGCCTCTACTGAGAACATCCGGCGAAGAAACTCAGAGGGCTCGTTATTTTTATTTAATTCTCTTTCGGTTTTTTTCGATCATATTGTGTGGATACAATGTTTAGGTTACAATTAAATAGTTTACGATCTAGCTCCAGTGTGATGCCTTACGATCGAGATATGAGACTAATGATAGTGTAAAATGGATTTCAGATGAACCCCACAAGCAGCACTCGTTCACAGGTATGACTACTCGTACTACTATATTTCGTGCGAATATCCATCCAGTGATCGGAACAGCTGACACTCTAACCACTGGAATAAGTTATTATCATTGATAGGAACGTGTTGAAGTTTTTAAATATGTGTATGTAATTTTTCGATTGAAACAAATCCAGCATCTGTCCGGAGTATGGCATTGTGTTTCTTATAATGGCAATTGACTCGCTCCCATGGGAACTAACATTATCGGCGAAAAGTGGTTCTTTAAAGAACATCTCTCAAACCCCCGCTTGGGGAATATAGGCTGTATGTAATATGACTGATTTATTTACATATAAAACATTATAGTGAACACTTTTGTCGACGACTGTACATGCAAGAACTTATTTTGCTAACGCATTGTTGTAAAAACGAATTTTTCCCTCGGCTAAATAAGTTGTTTCATGTTTCCTTAAGGCGGATCCTTTGGTACGTTAATTTTTTTCGGAATTGCTATGTTTGGTAAGAAAAACATTGCTTTTTTAATTCATTAATTCATTTTCATTTGAAGAAATTATCAATATTAGGTAACAGGGATTTCACATGTGAAATTTTACAGGCAATAATTCAATCAAGAAAGCGTGTATGTATGAAAGATTATATCGGTGTAAAGATAAGAAAAAGTGTGCTCAGGTGGTTCGGGCATATGGAAAGAATGTCGGAAGAAAGAATGACGAAACTGATATACTATGCGAAAGTTGAAGGATGTACCGGGAAAGACCTAGACTATCTTACCATGACCAAATAGATCGTGTCTTATCTGAAGGGCAAGTCAAGTGTCTCCGTAACGAGAGTTGAGAAAGCCAGAGAGGTATGTTAGGAAAGAACCTATTGGAACTGTACTCTCTACCTACCCTGCTAGGGATCTGGCATGATGATGTAGTAAAATGACTTTTAATACGTTCAAAACTAGTGGTGGCGAATCGAGTTAGATTTCTACGACAAGAACTGGAATCAGCTTACACTGGACTGGGATAAGTATACGAAGGGAGGGTAGGCCTTCGCTTTGCAGTGGCAAAGTATAGGCTTATAATAATAGCAAAAGAGTCAGTGTTAAGTGGCGTCACGCTTGCTACTCTTTGCTATTAATATGAATTATGATCGATCTGCTAAATGATGACATCCGAACAATATGCAATGTCAAATGACGTTTGATTTGAGCAGGCATTTTGGAGAAAAGTGGGCCGATTCAAAAATAACTTCACATGATGTGGACATGGTACCTACGTATGATATGTTCCATGTCTTTTGTGGATGTGGATTTTGTGATCCCAAAGACGCACCAAGAACATCTAGAACTACACGGCAATTAAGTATACACGGTTTAATTTTAGTCGTTCTGGAGCGAAAACCTAGTATAAGCATATTATAAATCCGCCTAATCTATTCCTGTTGCTGGAATAAAGGCCTCACAAACAGGGGTGAGCGCGGGAGAGGTAGGTTTTTGGTACCTGTCGTAGGAACTTATAAGGCGACTACCGCAAACTTAAATAATTTATTTTGTGAAAGCCCTGCGGGGATACTTACAAATGGTCATATTTACCCTTGTTTTTGAACTAACCTACTAATCTACCACTGGATCGGAACGCAGCCTACGCTGAGAAGATCCAGCAAGAAATACAGTGGGCGTCTTTTTTGTTTTTTTCATCCATTTCTGTATAGATATACACACCGTCATGCCTATATTCCCCAAGTGGGGGTGGCAGAGGTGTACTGAGTACACCCGCGTTTCGCCGACGATGTTAGGTCCCCTGTAATAGGGGCGAGCCTATTGCCATATACCGGGCACAATTCTAGATTCTGGACTCATACTGGGAAGTTTTTGTTAGAAACATCTACGTTTGTCCGACCTAGGATTTGAACCCAGCCACTAGACCAACAAGGCAGCTGTATAGATACATACATTTTTATATTATACAAAATTATTTATGCTATTAAGATCCAGTGATTGAGAGATAAGACTAATAATATTATTTTGAATATATATAATAATGATAAGCTGAAGGATTCTAGGTGGACCAGTCTTCAAAAGCCGCACCCGTTCACGAGTATGACTACTTGAGCAGCCATCACCTCCTTCGACCATATTAGAGGGAATGAAGTTACCTGCACCAAATAGCCGCTGCAAGCATAGACTTTTAAGTGAGTTTGAAGCAAGCTTTTTGCTATACTAAATTATAGTATCTACATCATACCGCCTACGAGCCGTAGTTAGTTCGTATATACCACAGTCTAGGGTCGCTGGTTAAAAGTTTTAACCAGTAACAGCGGAATCTAAGTAAATTGGCTCCCGGCACGAATGCCGAGTTGGGAACAAGCCCGGTCGCAGGCGCCTGTATGTGTGCCAACGCAAAGAAATTCCGATGGAACTTGCCTGTCTTCGTTTACTGAATGTATGTATGTCTTCTTGATATCGACACATTAGGTATTTATCATAATAAAACAAAACTTTAACTGCCTTGTTGGGCTAGTGGTGATTAACGCGCGTAGCGATCCTCAGATTCTAATCCTAGGTCGGAAAAAATGTGTTTTCTTTTTTAGCAGAAAATAATCCAGGAATGTTTTTGCCTTGCAAGGGAATATAGATATCTTTTCTTTCTTTTTAACAGATTTAAAAAAGGAGTAGGTTCTATGGTCGTCTGTATGTATATGCTTTTTTATGTATGTTCGCCGACATTTCCGTCAATTATGGACCGATTTTGATGATTTTTTAGCATTGAGTTAACATAGCTCCAAGGTTGTCCCGTTTTAATTTCATCAGTATTGGACCTTGGACTTTGAAGACACACCAGGGAACTCCTTAATGAAAAACAATACGAATGCGTAGATTGAGATATTGTGGTTATTACATCGATCCTATAGGTACCTTATTATGGAACTAAGTAGAGTATTAACCGACTTCAAAAAAGAAGTAAAGTTCATAATTCGTTTGTCTTTTTTTATAACTTGATTTTGATGATTATTTTTGCATTGAATTCAGTATAGCTCCGATGTGGTGCCATTTTAATTTTGTCGGTATTGGACTTTGGACTTTGAAGATACACGGAACTCCTTGACAACAAACATCACGTAAGTGTATCCTATCAATCCTGTAGGTACATTACTGTAGAACTGAGTACAATCATACAATAAAGGTATATAAATATTAATAATTAACTTAACTCATCACTTAATATTGTAAATGTATCAGTCTGTAGCCTGTCACTATGCCTGGTATATTAGCAATAGACTCGCCCCCTATCACATAGGACCAAACAGCTATATGTGGGTGTACTAATAACACCTTTGCCACACTCGCGTCGGGGTGATGGTATTTTTTTATGTATTAAATAAGGAAGAGCTGGATTATACTTCACAGCAGAGATGGGCAAACTCTTCAATCATTATTGAAGATTACAAAATGTAATCGTAATCATTAATTTGATTACATTTTGCCCATTTCTACCTCACAATCATATCATCAACCTAAATACTCAATTTTCAATTCCATTTCTATTTCCCAACTCGATATTATTAAAACTACGACGAGTGTTTTTTTGCTCATCAAGATAAAAGCCGCTAACACGCAGTGCTGCGTCAGCTGCACGCAGCGGCTTGCAGCCGTAAAGCACAGACACTTAACTAGATTTTACGTACAGATATTAGTTACTAAAATTACCTCGTTGGTCTAATAGCGAATAAATCGCGAAGCGATCACGAGGATCTAAGTTTAAAATCCCAGGACTGAAAAAAAGTAATTTTTTGATAGAAAAAAAATCCAGTATCAGTCCGGAGATTTGAATTGTGCCCGGTATACTGGCAATAAACTCGATCCCTATCACATGGGACCAAATATAACGATATGTGGTAGTATATAGGACACCCTTACCACCCTCGCTTCGGGTGACGGTATTTATTTTATTTATGTAAAAAATAGGTGGATCTGGAGCATTCCCTTATATTTGTATAACAGACTGTCTAATCAATATTTAATACCATTCCTATTCCCCACTCGATGATATTAAAACTCCGACGAGTGTTTTTGCTCATCAAGATAAAAGCCGCTAATACTCAGAGTGCTGCTCTCCGCTGCGGTTTGCAGCGCTAATGCTTAGATACTGAACTGGATTTTGCCTGACGTACGCATATTAATTGGTGTTCGGTTTACGTGGCCCGCCTGTGAGCGCAGATCCTTATCTATATTATCCTATTTTCAAAATAGCTTTAGATTCGTCTTATTTATGAGTGCCCGATAACTAAATATATTGAATGCACTTCTGTACAAAGGCTTTTTGCTACAAATCGAGGTGAGAGCGACAAGGTCAAGGATTGGTGGAGGCAGATTTTTGCCCCCCTGCTATAAGGACTTATCCAGCCGCCTATTAAGCTTCCAACTTTGTTCCAACAAACAAATCGTCCTTAGCTCACATAAATTATTCAAACGCCCACATGACACGAATTTGAACACGATCCACTGGTTTATCATAACTATAAAACTAGTCGGTTACTTGCACCGACTTCAAATATGCATTTTTATTAATTGAAGTAGGTTTTCCTTTTTTTTAAAAAGCTTTTTTATTATTTTAGACGTAGGTTTTATCTCCACACTGGACAAATATTCGGCCCACCGCGATTGACCATTTATCGACCGGGTGAGAAATAGCCATACTTACAAATGAATAATAAGGGACGGATATATTGAGCGCAATGATGTGCAAAAACAAATTTTATAATTTTCTAGAAGAACACTATAAAATTAAAAACTGCATTACAAGCACCTTTGTACACCTTCAGCCTAGTTAGTTTATTAGTTATTAGTTTTACATTGCAAATGTGGTAACATAGAGATGATAAACCAGTGGATCGTGTTCAAATTCGTGTCTTGTGGGCGTTTGAATAATTTATGTGAGCTAAGGACGATTTGTTTGTACTTGGTTAGTCACGGAGACACGAAGGTCGAACTGTCTTGCTTATTTATTTATTGCAATTAGAGAAAGCGCTGAAACCTATCAGCGTTTAGTAATAATATGGTACCATGGAGCTTGTCTGATGATGGAGTCGGAAAGTGGCCATAGGAACATGTGAACAATACAACGTAACCCCCTCGTGTTTAGGCTTCTTAAATTGGTATTAACAAGTATTACATAACCAGATAGTATTCAGGGCCTGATGATGTAGCCGAAAGGGGGGCAATGGAACCACCTTACTACTCAATATAAATTTGGGCTCGTTGCATTTGTCTTGACAAGTACTTTACACCCGGATAATGTCCAAGGTCTGATACTATTATCAGACCTTGGACATCATACATATCATCACACCGGCTCTATAGTCAGAAGAAAGGCATAGGAACTCCTCTACGAAACAAGATATCTTCGTTGTGTTTTTGTTATAAAAGCTTGTTTAAATGTATTTTTAAAATAAAATTATTCGAATGTTTGTTTAATTCTGTTGCACGCGCTGTAGATTTTGGATTATGCTAGAACATATGAGACGTCGTTAGATTGTTTTTTATTGTTGGAGTAATATATATATATATATATATGTATTTATTCCCTTCTTCATTATTATTATATTCATATCCTATAACTTTGGCGATCACACCGCTGTGTGACCACAATGTTTATAGCGATCTTCAAGCTTAAGCAGCGTCGGGATCGGTCTGTATGAGATGGGTGACCTTTTGGGGCATTTTCATATTCGAGCGTCTCCGTGCTTGGGAAGGTACGTTAAGTCCACGGCTTTATGTTCCGGTAACAACTTAATGTGGTAGTCGTTAAACTAAGTTGGAAGCTTAATAGGCAGCTGGATAAGTCCTTACAGCAGGAGGCCACAAATCTGCCTCCACCATTCCTTGACCTTGTCGCTCTCACCTCGATTTGTAACAGAAAGCTTTTGTACAGCAGTGCATTCGGCATATCTAGTTATCGGTCACTCATATTTTTTTTTCAAACTTAGCCCTACCTTAGGATTTATTCCTGAGTCGTGGGTGCGTTTACAAACATGAAAATTCACATACACAAATATACAGACCGAAACAAATAATTTTAGATCACACACATATTTGTCCCGTGCTAGCATCGAACTCGCACCTATTAGACACAGTGGGCGGAGCGGCTTAAACTCTTAACCACTGCGTTAAATCGCCCGTCAAATAAGACGAATCTAACACCATCGTAAATATAGACGCACTTCACTAAGCCTCTGTGCTTGTAGCTCACAGGCGGGCCACATAAACCGAATACCAATTAATATCCGTACGTCAGGCAAAATCCAGATCCGTATCTGAGCATTAGCGCTGCAAGCCGCAGCGGAGCGCAGCACTCGGAGTATTAGCGGCTTTTATCTTGATGAGCAAAAAACACTCATCGCAGTTTTAATAACATCGAGTGGGGGAATAGAAATGGTTTATTATATTGACTAGTGGTCGCCCATTGGTCGAAATACGACCATAATTAATTTAAATTATAAGTTTAAATATTATTAAGGTTCTATTGTCAAAGACTTTACTTGTATAATCACAGATTTCGCCAAGGCTACACTGTTAATTTGCCTATTTTTTTCAAACAAATTATATGTAACTTAAATACAAAAAAAACAAAAAATGATTTCGATAAAGAATACCTTTTTTAATTCTTTTTTATTGAACCAAAAATCCAAAAAGAAAATGCTGTCTATTGTACTTGACATACATATTTCGATAATTTTATTACTGATACATGACAAAACTTCTCTGTAAACGATGTTTTTTGTAAAACCTCTTTCATCGTTTGCTGGTTATGTTTGACATTCAGTAAGACTATAGGCAAATAAAATTAAAGACAAACTATATTAATCTTACTCAATTTGAAGTGTATTGTGTCAAATACATGGTAGTGTGTGTAATGTTTTTTTTATTGATTTAATGTAATTTTAATGCATAATTTTAAAAAAATATTAGCATTCTGCTTCTCTCTAAGTGTGGGAAATTTCATACTCCTCCGTCCGCGCAATTTTCGTAAAAAGGGGTACAAAGTTTTTGCTTCACGTATTAATAAAATGATTAGACAGCCGGTGATACGAATATAAGGGAATGCTCCAGCTCCACTTATTCTTAACATAAATAAAATAAATACCGTCACCCCGAAGCGAGGGTGGTAAGGATATCCTATGTATATTTACATTTCGCTATGTTTGGTCCTATGTAATAGGGGGCGAGTTTGTTGCCAGTATACCAGGCATAATGCAAGACTCCGGACTGAAACTGGATTTTTATTCTATCAAAAAAATACTTTTTTCAGACCTGGGATTCGAACTTAGGTCCTCGTGATAGCTGCGTGAATAAGTCGCTATTAGACCAAGGTAATTTTAGCAATTAATATCTGTACCACTTTTTGCGAACGATGTTATTTTCCAATTAATAGAAGGTGAACCCCCGTCATTATAACGGGCACAACTTCAGACTTCGATTGAACATTTTTCTACAGTAAAACTACGTATTGTCCGATACAAGAATCTGACCCAGGACCTCGAGATCGCAAAGCGTAGTATTCAGCAGACTAAAGAGGCAAATAAAAAAATGTAGCACTAAAGCGAAACCGGTATCTTTTTAAAAACGAAAATTTCCGTAGTCATTACCTTCCCGTTACTAAAGAGAGCTGGACTAACTTTCGTGTAGTTTAACCATTAAGAACTTTAGTAAATACATTCCCTGATAAAAGAACACGCTTTTAACAAAAGTTTTATGAGGTACTTTGATGGGTTTTTGTTGTTGTTTAAACTTCTAGTTCGGTGTTTGTTTATTAATTTTTTTGGAGTTATTTTGCATAAAACTTAAATTTATAGTTCGGTTTTTTTTTGTCGTACCTATGCTTTCTTATGGAGATAGCTAGTAATGCTATGGGATTTGAAGCTACCAATCTACGAGTAAGTAGATACTATATTTATTATTAATGCACTTATGTACATAGGCGGACTTAATGCCTGAGGCATTTTCTGCCAGTCTACCTTAAGGCGGTGTGGAAACAACTGTGGTAGGTGTATAAAGATACGTCTTAAAAAAATAAGTGAGAAAAAGTAAAATAAAAAAACTAACTTATTATATATTATGCATAGGAAAAGCAATTATACATATATACCTTATTATTTATCTACAAGCTGTAACATAATAAACGCAAGACCTGAAAGTAGTTTGTTCTAAATCAGTAGCTGAATTGATTCCAACAATATTTAATGTATCTTAATTTTTTTTTCAAATTTGTTTAAAATGCTTTTACTCCTTCAGTGCGCCATTAAAAACTCAATTTATTCTTGCTTCATAGCAATAAGAAGATTTCAAATGCATTCCTAAAACGTATTTCTCAAAACGCATACATATACTTACAAGTTTAATTGAACGGAGAATGCGCGTGAAGTCCGATGGAATGTTGTGCGAGGCACAAGGGGGTTTCAGGTCTGGAAGAGGATGTTCGGATCAAGTCTTCTCACTCCGCAACATCGTAGAGAAGCATCTGGCAGTGGGCCGGAAGGTTTTCTGCGGTTTTGTAGATCTGGAGAAGGCATTTGACAGAGTTGTGCGAAAGAGACTTTGGGACATTTTGCCAGAGTATGGTATAGATGGCACTCTGTTGCGAGCCGTCCAGTCCACTTATGTGGACTGCAAGGCATGCGTACGGGTGGGTGGTAACAGGTCACCCTGGTTTGACGTTAAAATCGGCGTCAAGCAGGGTTGCGTGTTGTCCGCTAGACTGTTTATAATATATCTGGACAAAAGTCTTCAAAGACTGAAAGCGATGAATGAAGGTGTACAAATGGGTGACTTAGTGGTAAACCATCTACTTTATGCAGATGACGCGGTTTTAATAGCGCCAACAGCCACTGATCTGCAAACACTAGTCACAGTTATGAAAGACGACTGCATGATCAATGGCTTACACTTGAATGTGAAGAAAACCAAGATTATGGTTTTTGAAAGGGAAGAAACCAGAACGAATGTAAGGATTGTGGTTGGTAACGATGTGCTGGAGCAAGTGAATGAGTTTGTATATCTTGGATGCGCCTTCAGTAAGGATGGGAAATACACCGCTGACATAGAGAGAAGAGTGAGTGCAGGGAACAGAGTGAATGGTGCGATGGGAAAGCTACTCGGGAGCCGGCACTTAAGCCATAAGGCGCAGCTGGCCATACATAACGGAGTTCTTGTCCCAACGCTGTTATATGGTAGCGAGAGCTGGGTATGTAAGAAGGAGAATGAAAGTAGGATAAATGCGGTAGAAATGCGAGCTCTGCGGAAGATGTGCGGAGTGAAGCTGACCGACCGCATTAGCAACAGCATAGTAAGACAGCGAGTAGGTATGAAAGATAGTATCGGTGTAAAGATGAGAAAGGGCATGCTCCGTTGGTTCGGGCATATAGAAAGAATGCCAGAGGAAAGAATGACAAAACAGATATACAATGTGAAAGTGGAAGGATGCAGGTACCGGGGAAGACCTAGACTATCTTACCACGACCAAATAAACCGAGTCTTATCTGATGGAAAAGTCAAGAGTCTCCGTAACCGGCGAGCGTGTATGAGACGAACTATGAGAGTCGAGGAAGCCAGAGAGGTATGTAAGGAAAGAACCTGTTGGAACTCTGTACTCTCTGCCTACCCCGCAAGGGATCTGGCGTGAGGTTATAGATAGATAGATAGATAGATAGTTTAATTGTTAATTGGGGTATAAAAGTGCTTAAAAAAAGGGTAAAAACCTGTAAATTTGGAAATTTGGTTTTCGTTTTGAATTTATGAAGCAATTCTCTAATGGGGGTGTCTGAGGTCTTGCGTTTATTATGTTACTCCTTGTATATAAATATATAGAGGGACCTACCCTGCAAGGGATCTGGCGTGATGATATAGAATAGAATAAATATATAAAATACATGTATAATTATACTATTCATAAGCCATATAGTGTGATAAAACAACATGTACTATTGACGCGGCATGACACGGCGAGTCAAGAAATAACGTAACACACAACGAAATGATATCAGATCTTCGTATTTAACTACGAGGCGCTGAACGCAGAAGCGTGGAGCGAGTGGAACCAGCGCAGTGCTGAGTAACTCTGCACTCACCGCTCGCCACGGGGAGAATATAACACTCTCTCTCTCCAATGCAACGGCCCCGCACCGTTACACCGACGGATCGTGACGGCGGCGCGACGCTAGCGCAACGCAGCGCGCACGACACACTACAGGCGCGACGTCACGCCAGCTGGGGGACCGCCATATTGTTGTCAATGTCTAAAACTCAAATAATAATACTTGAGCGTCCCGCTCGCTTGCGTTTGTTTGCTTGTGACGCGTTCCAGCTCCATTGTCTGTGGAATTGCTAATAAAGAGCATCAAATAAATACTAGCATCCCGCTCGAACGCGTGACGGAGTTTTCCTTGTATACGTGACGGCTTCTCTCTCCCGCCGTGCTTCGTTTGTAATAGCGTCGAACGTCACGACCAGCCGCCGTCGCGCCGAGCGTGGCTGCGTTGTGTGACGTCTCTCATACATTTCAGCACATAACAACCTCCCATATCGCGCCACCGTCGCGTACCCATTGCGCTGCGTCGGCTACGTGGCGGAACCTATAAAGGGCAGGCGTCGCGCGTTGAAAGCGACTTGGCAAAAAGCTGGTTCATGTCAAGTGGTCGCGTCACTTACCCGCGACCTGCTATACTTTTACACACCTAAGGGCTATAACTAGTCTACTATCCTATATACCCTTATATTAGCGACCAGTAATTATGCGACATACATAGATTGCTTGGACGGTCTTTTTTTTGGAAGTTTGTTTCAAAAACATGTGCCGAAAAATAATATAAAATAGAGTAGCCCAAGATTGTAATCAGTGGGGTGTTACTGGAGAGGCCTCTATCCTACAGGGGACTGCTATAGTGACTAGCTCCTTATTTGCAATTTGACGCGTACTAGGGCCACATAGAACAGAGAAACTCGCACACAATACAGCGTTCAGGGCGCAGTCCATGTTGAGAGTGACTTGGCTAAAAGCTGGTTTGTATCAAGCGCTCGCACCACTTACTAGCGACCTACTGCACTGTTACCTAGATACCTAAGAGCTATAGCATGTACTATACTCGTAATATCAGCGTTCTTAGGTCGGATGAAATGTAATTTTTTGATAGTATATCCAGTATTAGTCCGGCCTCTGGCATTGTACCCGGTATAATGGCAATAGGCTCGGCCCCTATTACACTTGATCTAAGACGAGAAAAGTAGGTGTACACAGTACACCTCTGCCACTCCCGTTTGGGAAATATAAGTGTTTTTCTTAACAGCAATCGGTGATTATGCGACTGCATCTATCGCTCTCACTTTTGGAAACTCGGTTTCAAAGTGGCAAAAAAATAGAAAATAACCGGTGCCAAGTAACCGACTGCACCAACCAGCACCGACTTCAAATATTTATTTTTTGCTTTTTGAAGTCGGTTTACCTTTTTTGTTAAAATATTTTTATTTTACAATTTTAAGTGACGAGAGAATTATTTAGTAATTTTTATATACCGATAATATATTATTTGCTAAGTTGTAAAGTAAGGTACCTACAGGATTAATATAATGACTATAGTAACGGAATCTATACATTCGTGTTGGTCGCCGTTAAGGAGTTCCCTCTTGTATCTTCAAAGTCAAAGGTCCAATACCAATAACAATAAAATAGGACCACCTCAAAACTATACTGAACCAAATGCAAAAAGAATCATCAAAATCGGTTCATAAGCAAAGGAGTTATAAAAAAAGGACGAATTATGAACCTCCTTTTTTGAAGTTGGCTAATATACTGCTTAGTTCTATAGTAGGATACCTATAGGATTGACATAATACCCATAATATCTCAATTTACTCATGCCTATTGTTTGTCGTTAAGGAGTTCCCTGGTGTATCTTCTAAGTCCAAGGTCTAATGCCAATGGAATTAAAATGGGACCACCGCGGAGCTATACTGAACCCAATGCAAAAAAAAATCATCAAAATCGGTCCACAATTGACGGAAATATCGCTGAACATACATAAAAAAAGCATACATACAACCGAACATAGAACCTCCTCCTTTTTGAAGTCGGTAAAAAAGGGGAGTAGGCGAAGATGGTACTCAGTGGCGTGCAATTGGAGAGGTCTGTCCAACAGTGGACTATTATAGGTAATAATTAGGTGGTAACTAATTCGGTTTCTAGCTTTTAATTTGTCGGCGCACTGAAGCTACATAGAATTATATAATATTCGGTGGATATCGCACACCATAACAAAATTTAAAGTGCAGGCGTCGTGCGATGAAAGTGACTTGGCTAAGAGTCGGTTTGTATCTAGTGCTCGCGCCACTTCCCCGCTACCAATTGCACTGTTACCTGGATACCTAAGAGCTACAGCAGGCACTATACTCGTAATATTAGCGTTCTTGGGTCGCACAAATAAAATTTTTCGATAGACTTTCCAGTATCAATCATTGACCATGACTATACGCACGCACTTTTAAATAGCACCTAACGTCGACGACGAAAAGTGGGCGTGCTTAGTATAGTAGTGTCCCTCTTCCACCCCGCTTCAGAAAGCTATCCAACATTTCAGGACTGCATAGATTTTGATACTTTAAGCATTTTAAAATCAAGTTTTAAAAGTGGTAATAAATGAAAGTAGTCGAAGATCGTACACAGTGGCGTGCAATTGGAAGTGGTAAATGTCCAGTAATGAAGTAGTATTGGTACTAGTTACTAGCTCTCAGTTTGAAGGTGTACTAAGTTTCCATAGAACGGTGAATGTCGCATACAATAGTGTTTAAAGTGCAGGCGTCGCGCATTGAAAACAACTTGGCTAAAAGCTGGTATGTTTCAAGGGCTCGCGCCACTTACCCGCGACCCACTGCGCTGTAACACACTCAAGGGCTATAAAACACACTATATTTGAAATATAGGCGATCCAAGATCGGACAAAATGTAATTTTTCGATAGAAAATTGTCCAGTATCAATCCGGTGTCTCATAATATAATGGCAATGAGCTCGCCCCCTGTTACATAGAACCTAATATCATTGACGAAAAGTGAGTGTTCACAGTGCACCTCAACCCTTGTTCGAGGAAAATAGGTGAGACAATGTTTTTAACAGATAACGGCGATTTTGCAACTGTATCGATTGCTTCGACTGTTTTCGAAATTTGTTTTCAAAACCACTGGTAAAAGATGGCAGTAGGGGATGATTGTACTTAGTGGCCTGCAGTTTGAAGTCCAACAGTGGCCTATGTCTAACAGTGGACTACTATAGGTACTAGTTACAAACTCCCAATTTTCAGGCGTTAATATATTACCCCGTACTATTAATGTAAGGGCCTTTCTCCACCCTCGAGTTAATTTAAATAACTCGTTAATGTAACTTCTCGATTAGTGTTACTCGGCTACGAAAACTGGATAGTTTAACAGATGGATAGGCCTAACCAAGAGGTAGTAAAATTCGTATATGGGTTACTTGTAACACTAAGTGTCGATTAGTCTACTTTAGACTTTACTTTTCAGTGGTGAAGGAAGCCCTCTCAGTTTTTATATACAATTGTAGTTTTAGTACCAACTAGCATAGTTCCTGTTACAAGACTAGATAGAATCAAGATTATCGTATACAATACGGCGTGTACAGTACAGGGGCGTATTGAAAGGGACTTGGCTTAAAGCTGGTTTGTGTCAAGAAGTCGCGCTACTCGACTGTGGAAGACAGTTCCGTACACCAAGAGGCATTTATGAATAGTCAAAAATAGAAAATTATTGTTAACTTAAGACTAACACCCGTTCGAATAGTCAATCCTGTGGAGAAGAAGGGCAAGAAACTCCACGGTTACTCTTTTTAAAAATGAGAGTTTTACAGTTCTTGTTATATACATTGCATTTCTGGGCTATGGAAGAACAGCGCAGAACGAGATAAATAGATGTGCTTCAGTATAGATTAAACATAAGTGTACTTAGTTTCATGCTATCAGTGAGTGTCTTTTTTTTTTTTTTTTTTTAAACGTAGCCCCACACTAGGATTTATTCCTGTGTCGTGGGTGCATTTACAAACAT